>OZ024736.1:14992151-16374651 GCA_964016875.1 Fallopia convolvulus
GTGGGGGTAGAGGACTTTGGGGGTTTTCAATGGTAATGGGAGATGATGGAGTTGATTGGAGGAGAAGGATTTGGATTCTGGTTTTGTGAGGGAGTGAGGTTCTGAGATGGAAGTTCCATGGCGGTTGGGGGAACGGTTGAGGAAGCCGATTCCCCAGACAAAAGGGCTCGAAGAAAATCGTCACCAAAGAGGGCGAGAATCTTCTTTTTCGCCAATTCAAGGCTTTCGGTTTTGTTTGTGGAAGAAGCAGGAAGGTTTGATTTGGAAGGAGACGCCATTGGAGAAGAATGAAGGTTCGAGGGTTTGGGTTTGAGTGAGAGTAGAAGTCGAGAGAGAGAGAGAGAGAGAGAGAGAGAGAGAGAGAGAGAGAGAGAGAGAGAGGATAATTGAGCAAAGCGTACCTTTAATTGTGACGGTTGAAACATTATAAAGAAGTTCACTTCCATCATTAAGGAAGTTGTCAAATCACAAGATCTTCTCTTTCCTCCCTTTTGAAATACACTTTCCAATTTCAAAAGATATTGTTAACCCATGATCTTTTTCTCGCGCCAGAAATCACAGTTACGGAACTTGAGCAAGTCGGCGACTGCTATCTTCATATGTCCTTGACTTTTGTACACACATGACTTTCTCATTTAAGAACTTACTTGGTGATGGGTTTGCACAGGGAGTGCCAAAGAGAACCAAGTAAGAACTTCATTTTTGAGGATTTGTCAATCATGATGATAAGTCTCCGTTAAATAATAAATTTAAAAAAAATTGGGCTCATAGAGACTCTCAAACATGATAGGTTAGGGACATGTTTTAGAATCAACTATCATTTGGGCTTGTAAAGAGGGTTAGGATCATCAAGTTGATTTTTTTGGGCCAAAACAAAGAGCTCAAAAAGTGTGCACACATACTGAATGTAGTGAAAGTCATTGACAATTAAATTGCATGGGGTTTCGTAAACATGATGTCTATCAAGTATGTCTAAGATTTACACCATAGAGGCATGATTTCAAAACATATGCAAAGTAATCAATTCTAGCCAATCATCGAGGGAATTTATGTAGGGAAATAGATCATTGAAGAGAGATCATACCTAATTCCATGCGGAGTTGTTCAAAGGGTTCACGATTCAAGGCTTTTGTGAAGATGTCTACTCTTTGATCACTTGTTCTACAGAATTCCATAGTGACCATGTCTTTTTCAACACAATCTCGAAGAAAGTGGTGCCTTATCTCGATATGCTTTGTCTTTGAATGTTGCACCGGATTCTTTGAGATGTTGATTGCACTATTGTTGTCTTATAGTACGGCCACTAACCCACACTTCACACCATAGTCACTGACTTGTTGTTTGATCCATAAGAGTTGTGAGCAACATGCTGCGGCTGCAACATATTCTGCTTCTGCCGTTGATAAAGCCACAAAATTTTGCTTTTTAGATCCCCATGAGACAAGACAAGGCCCAAGAAATTGAGCCATCCCTGAAGTGCTTTTTCTATCAACTCGGTTCCCAGCAAAGTCAGCATCTGTGTATCCTACAAGCTCAAAATCAAATCCTCTTGGATACCATAAGCACAGATTGTCAGTCCCCTTAAGATACCAAATAATTCTCTTGACAACTTTCAAGTGGGATTCTCTAGGATCAGCCTGAAACCTGGCACATAGGCAAACTCCAAACACAATGTCAGGTCTGCTTGCAGTGAGGTAGATCAATGATCCAATCATACCTCGATACATAGTAGCATTAACTTCTGGATCCTTGACATCCTTTCCGAGTGAGATAGTCGGCGACATAGGAGTATCAAAAGGTACTTTTTAACACATTCTCTAAGATACTTTTGCTGATGAACTCGAGTCCCATCCTCATTTTGAACAACTTGAAGTCCTAAAAAGAACTTGAGCTCACCGACCATACTCATTTCAGACTAGACATGAGGTCAGCGAACTTCTTCATAAGCTTATCATATGTTGAGCCAAAGATAATGTCATCGACATAGACCTGAACAACAAGCGTATGACTTCCTTCTTTCAATAAGAACAAAGTCTTGTCAACCTCTCCTCGAATATATCTATGTTGAATCAAGAACTGAGACATTCGATCATACCAGGCACGCGGTGCTTGCTTCAATCCATAGAGGGCTTTGTCTAGTTTGTAGACATGATCCGGGTGGGCGACATCTTCAAAACCCGGAGTTTGTTCAACATACACTTCCTCCTTCAAGTATCCATTCAAGAATGTAGTCTTAACATCCATTTGTTGTAGCTTGAATCCATGATGAGCAGAATAGGCGATGAGCAATCTAATAGCCTCAAGAAGAGCCACCGAGCAAAAGTCTCATCATAGTCAATGCCCTCATGCTGATTATATCCTTTAACAACCAGCCTTGCTTTGTTTCTGACCACATTTCCTTCATCATCCAGCTTATTTCTGAACACCCATCGTGTTCCAATCACTGATCTTCCCTTTGGCCTTGGGACCAAATGCCAAACCTTATTTCTTTCAAACTGATGAAGTTCCTCTTGCATGGAACCAACCCAATCCGAATCTTTCAATGCTTCTTCAACATTTTTAGGCTCCAACATTGAAATAAAAGCATTGAAAGCGAAGAAATTATTTAGAGAAGATCTGGTTTGCACACCCTTTGAGAAATCAGTGAGGATGTTGGTGACAGGATGTGCACTTTTCTGTTGATAGTTTCTGACCAGTAGATCTGTCAAGTCACCGACTTGGATCTGATTAGTTCTCTTTGAATTTTCTTCTGAGTTCTCCGAACCAGTGCTCCTTTCAGGTGTTTTCTCATCATCAGACTCACTGTGACTAGAATTTTGGTTTTGACTTCTTCCCCCTGTTACATCTGAGTCGGTGACACCATCCTTGTCACTAAACACTGAATCTTTCTGAGTTATGTCAATTGGAAGTGAGTCTTCTTGAACTAGACTAAACCCTTGATCACCATCATCATAATCCTCAATCATCGATCCTCCCATCGTGTTTTCATTGAACACAACATGCACACTCTCTTCAATTTTCCTCGTCCTTTTGTTGAACACTTTGTAGGCTTTGCTATGAGGGGAGTAGCCTACAAAAGTACCAACATCACTTCATGGATCAAATTTTCACAGACTGTCCTTGCCATTATTGTGAACATAGCATTTGCATCCAAAGGTGCGCAAGTGGGCGACACTAGGCTTGATTCCTCTAAACAATTCATAAGGAGTTTTCCAAGAAGTGGACGAAGCATGGCTCGATTCATTACATAACATGATGCATTAATGGCTTCACCCCATAAATTTCTTGGGAGACCACTTGAGATGAGCATGGTCCGTGACATATTCTCCAAGGCACGATTTTTTCTCTCAACCACACCATTCTGTTGAGGATTTCTTGGTGCTGAGAAGTTGTGACTTATGCCATTTTTCTTGCAAAAAGATAGAAACTCAGAGTTGTCGAATTCTGCTCCATGATCTGATCTGAATGATACAAGAGCAACTCCAAGATTTTTCTCAACAACCTTCACCCATGCTTCAAACTCTTTAAAGACCTGATCTTTAGAAGACAAAAAAATAGTCCAAGTATACCGTGAAAAATCATCAGCAATGACAAAGATATAGCTATTTCCTCCACGACTTTGGACTCGCATGGGACCACATAAATCAATATGAATGAGCTCTAAAGGTCTAGTGGTACATACCTCCTTTTTGGATTTGAAAGATGACTTTACTTGCTTACCTCTCACACAAGTCTCACAAACCTCATGCTTGTTTGGATCAATCTTAAGCAATCCTCTAACCAGTTCTTGTTTATGAAGTTTGTCAAGAAGTTGAAAGCTCGCATGACCAAACCTTTTGTGCCAGAGGTCGGCGACATCTGAAACTGTTCTAAGACACAGTTTTTCTTCAGGCTCAAAACAGGGGTCCACCTTATACAAATTGTTTTCACATATCCCTTTTAGAAGAATTTTGCCTCAACTAATCTCTTGTACCTGACAGCCTTGTTTATCAAACACAACTTGAATTTTTCCATTAGCACACATTTGAGAAACACTTAATAACTTGAAACCAAGATTTTCAACCAAGTACACATTGTCTATTGTCAGTTTTTCAGAAAATCTTATTGACCAATACCTGAAATACCACCTTTACTATTGTTGCCGAAGGTAATCTTACCTCCTTTGTATTCTTGAAGTCAGAAGAAGTCCTTGGAGTTTCCCGACATATGAGTTGAGCACGCACTATCAATAAATCAGGGCTCTTGGTCACCCACTTCAAGCTGCATTGAAAGAATTAGTTCTTACGAACCCAGAGTTGTTTAACTCCTCTGGATTTGGCAACATAGTAACTCCTAGAACAACATTTGTCACAATTAGTACACACAGATTCTGGAGGACAGTCAGTGACAGTGGATCTACCATGATTGTCAGTCAGAGTCTATAACCTTGCATTTTCATCATCTCTTGCCTTTTTGTGACAATCATATTGATAGTGACCAGGCTTGCCACAATACCAACATGTTCTGTGAGACTTTAGGGCATCATACTTGCTATAGCCCGGATAGATGGGTTTGTTGTTGATGCGAGATTGAAAGTCAATTTGTGACAGAGCCGAGTTCTGGACTTATTTTTGCCATATGTTGTGCACCTTTTGATCAGGATACCAATGTTGCTTCCCTTTGTCCGGCTTAGTCACCACGTGTGTAGAACAACTTGCATTGTCACTACACATAGGGTTTTTTCCTTTAGACGCAAAGGGAGCAGCCTTGGTACCCTGAGTATTGGGTGCACGAACAAATCCAATTCCAACCCTGTCTACCTCCTTCACAAACTTCTTTTTATAGTCATTTCTGACCTCTTGAGCCTTTTCAGCAACAAACTCATCCAACCATTTCTTTCTTTTGGTCTCATCCTCGACTTTAAGATTTTCTAACTCACTGGACAACTTAGCATTACCCAGTCTAAGCATGAGTCTTTCACCTTCTAGGTCAGTGACTTGTTTTTCCAAGTCATTGACATGTTTTTGCAAGTCAGTGACTTGGATCTTTGAATTTGAGCACAACTCACAAGTTACTGACTTAGGAGATGAGATCTTCTCAAGCTCAATTGCTTTAGAGAACTAGTGTTTGTTATCATCGAAGAGATTGGAGATTGTTTCTTCATTATCTTCCAACTTTTCTCTTAACTCACCAGAGTTCCAAGCTTTTTGATGATAGCAACTAGTTGTTCTCTAGACTTTTTTGCTAAAAGAGAAGTAAGTTCAGAATCATTTACCTCTTGGGAAGATTTATCTTCAATGGCCATGCAACATTTTCCTCTTGCTGGCGCCACCTTATCATCATCATCGGACATGTCCCAAGTTGCCATCATGCTTTTACCAGCTTCTCCACTTTTTCTTTTTGGACAAGTCTTGGCAAAGTGTCCTCTAGCTTGACATTGATAGCAGATGACATCCTTCATATCCTTCCCTTCTTTGGTTGATTCTGAAGTCTTCATGGGAGCTTTGTTACGATTCCACAGTCTCTTCATGGCCTTAGAGATGAGAGCAACATCCTCATCTACTCCTTCATTGTCATCATCTCCCTGAGCCAAGTCAAAGGCTCTTTCAACCTTGAGAGCAATGTTCTTGACTTTTTCTGAGTCGAGTCTCTCAACTCTTCTTTGCTGAATACCTCCATACATAGTGAGTTGTCCAACAAGGTCTTCCAAGGTCAGCGACTTGGTTTCCTTTTGAGTGAGAAGAGACGAAGCAATACTGTCCCAACTCTTGTTCAATCCTGAGATTAACTTGTTGGTGAGTTTCCGTTGAGGAATTTTCTCACCAAGAAACTCTAATTGATTCACGATCGTTTGGTATCTGGAATGATAATCACGAAGAGATTCTCCTTTTCCTTGGAAAATATTGTCATACTCTGCTTCGAGACTAATGATCCTGTCCTTCTTTACATCATCATTGCCTTGATGAAGTCTTTTAAGGGCATCCCAGATTTCTTTTGTCGTTGTGTATCCGATCACCTTCTTGAGGTCACCGTCAGTGAGAGCATGATGGAGTACTTTCTTTGCTCTAGCATTTTTCTCAAGCTTCTTAAAATCTACATCATCATACTTAGTTGTGGTCTTTTCAATCTTTCCGTCCTTTCCAAGAAACGTTTCTGGACCTAGTTCAATCACTTTCCATAGCTGACATCAAGTGAGCAGATGTGGGTCTTCATCTGTTCAACCCACCAGTTGTACTCTCCAACCTTGAGGATTGGAGGCTTCCAAAAAGAGTCATTCACAGAGGTGCTGGTGGACGTCATTTTCCTGCAACTAAAGTACTAATAACACAATCTAGAGCCAAGGCTCTGATACCAATTGTACGATCGTTAGTATTAGGACGAGTCGGCGACTCCTACGAAGTCGTCGACTTTGAGTAATACAACAGCGGAATAAACACACGGTAAAATAAACGTTACCAACGGTCACTGACAAGCAATGTATAGTGGAAACTCTTCGTAAACCAACTAGTTTACTCAGAGAAAAACCACTCCCTTCCAAGTTTATCACCTGGTCGGATTTCAAGAGTCCTTAGACTCGCTCTATTGATTTCTTGAGTGATTACAAAGCTCTCCCGTGTACAAGAATGAATCCTACACCCTTGAACCACGCTCTACCTTTGCACTCACACTCTCAATCTCACACTATGCCTAAGATCTCTTGAGTCAACACTTGTACGAATCTCACGCACAAGCACACTCTTCCTTTTTTACACACGATATGAAAAATTAAGCTCTCAGTTGTATGAATTAGCCTAAACACAAGAGTATTTAAACTAAGGTAAGAGAGATCTCATGTATATTATTTTCCATTTGATTAGGAAAACAATATATACTTAATCTCTTACAAATCTTTCCAAATAAACGCTTGTACGCACACTCAAATATTCTAGGAGAATCACAATTATCTTCGTCTTGATTTTAGCACTCTTTTGATGATCTTCTCCTAAAATAGAACACGCAGCTGTCTTCAATTAAACGCACAAGATATGTGTGTTCCTTCCGTAAATAGATCACTTCGCCAGCTGGTTATATCAGTGACTTTGCCAAGTCGCCGACTCGACTTGCAAACTCAAGGTCACTGACTCTGGAGCCATCAAAACTCAAACTTCCATCTTCTAACAGAGCCCATTGCTCAACTAAATGCATTTTTCAGGGACCTCACTTGTTACGAGTTTAAGTCTGTGGTAGTTATGAATTTGAATACCAATAATGTTGTGCAAGCTAGAGCGAATCCTTCCTCCCGAGTTCTTTGATTCAATGGAGCACTTGCTTATTCATCTGCCAACGAAAGCTTCAATTTGTGGTCTTGTCCAATATAGATTGATGTATCCATTTGAAAGGTATATTAAATTTGGTTAAATTTGTTTTTATCTCATTTTTATAAAACAAGCTTGTACTTTTGAATCTGCAGGTTCCTAAAAAGGCTGAAGGACATAGTTGGTGATAAATCTCGCGTTGAGGGCTCAATTTGTAGTAACTATCTCGTTTAGGAGACATCCACCTTTTGCGCATATTATTTTAATTCGCATGTCGTGAGTAATCAAATGGATGTCACCCACAACGTAAGTTGCACACTTCCTATTAGGGTTGATGTCGACGATTTGCCTATTTTTACATCAACTAGCTGGACCTTGGGTAGAGCAAGTGGTCGTGTACTCACAGATGTTGAATTACATTTGATCCAAACTTACATACTCATGAACTTACATATTCAGTTATACATTGATAGATATTATTTCACAAATTTCATGCACTCGCCAAATCCAACAATAAGCAAAGCTGAAGAACAATAGATTTGGAAAGACAATTTTACCTCTAGTTCTACTCCTATGTAAGAATTAATTCATGTATATAATGAAGTAGTTCATTTAAATTTCAATCTACAATAAAGTAATTCAAAACTCTTATTTCTTTTTAGTTAGGTTGGTAATCCGACAATTTCAAATCCTAACATTGCAACACTAGCTTGTGGACCCTCCACTAAAGTCGAGACATATCCTGGTTATTTTGTGAATGGTTATCGATTCCACACGAAGACACATGCATCAACCCGGACAACTAATTAAAAATAGTGGAGTTTGTGTTCTAGGACAAAGCTTCGACACTGACAAGGAGGACTTCTATGGTGTGCTAGAGGAAATAATTGAGCTCAATTACATATTTCCAATAGTCAAACACCTTATTGTCTTCAACTGCTCGTGGTTTGACACTAGAATCCTTGGAGGAACCCAAACTCACCCTGAACTAAAGCTTGTTCATGTTCATAGACATAAAATGTTGAAAACGAAGTACCATTAAATCTTAGCACATCAAGCCACTCAAGTTTATTTCCTCGATTACCCAAAGGTTAGGCATACAAATGCTATTGGATAGTGGTATGTAAAGTGAAGTCATGTGTTAGCCTGATGTAGAGCCCAATGAGAGCAGTTCACGTCGGGTTGCCATTTAGGAGGCATTGCAATAGGATTCGTCACTTCCACGAGTTATCGAAGATACACACAATAGTGATCCTCTTGGTTTGCTAAATGACCTAAGTGGAGATGATCATGTCATTGATGTAGAGGCCGGGAAGTCTATGTAAAACCCCCAATTTCTAACCAAGGGTATTACCGTCAATGACCTTGGATTTTACCATCCAAAGTCACTCGAGGCTAAGGTAACAATTTTAAAAACGATAAAAATATGAAAGATTCGTTCATATTATAATTATCTTTGATTACAAAGTGGTTGTTTACAAAAGAAAATGACAGTGGAATATATATTTAATGATATAGGTGACCCATATAAGTACATGGTGTAAAACGCCAAAATGTTATAAAATTCTTCCTTCAATTCGACATCTCCTCTATAGTCTTCACCTGAGCTTAGGTACCACCTTTTTGATACGTCAGTCTGAGGTGAATCCTTCCTTCCTTCGCTTCGTCTCATCTTCATCTTTAGTTCCAGAGCAACACTACTCTGCAATCTGATGTTTCCAAAAAGAAAGAGACGAGAAACACCAGGCAAAAGTGTAAAAGAAAAAGAAAGGTGAACGGATTAGTCTAAGAAGACTAACAAGTGGAGCACGAAAAGGTCTCCATGGTTGTAGCTAAAATTGGTAGCATCGAACTCCGAATTATAGTCGGTTAATGGTACATCAATCACGAGAAAGGGGTATGAGAATCCAAAGGTAGATGAATCATCTTAAGAGTACGATCGCATCAGAGTAAAAAGGAATACAAACTTCTAAGACATATGGAATATCACAAGAGTGTGATTCCATTGAAAAGAAAAGAATTACGAGAATTCTTTAGAAATAGGACACCACGAGAGTGGGGTTCTATCGAAAGAAATAATGTTTGTGAGAACTTTACTGTATCACAACATTAATTCGAGAAGTCTTTATCGATTAGTCAAACAACTACTTAATTTAGTTGATGACTATTAAATTTGGCAGCTCAGAGGAGACTAAGCCAACATAATAGAGGAACAGAATTTCCGAATATTATCTTGTACTATAATTCTCAAAAGTACAATTTCATTTTTTATGATTTTTAGTTTGGTAAGCAACCAATGCCGAAAATACAAGAGGCAATGTTCAATGCTCGTGTATAAGGACTTTTTTTACTTAGATAGAGCGTGTAGCCCAAATCAAGAGGGCAAGGTCATGACCCGATATTAGGGTATAGGTACATCCTAATAATATTATATAGAGATGTTTTCAAGAGACTAAGCTCTCATCCCTGAGTTTATATTTGAAACAAATAGAGTAATTCTCATTAGACCTATTAGTTTATTTCTAACGATTATGAGCATATAATAATTAATATAGCATAACGTCGTTAATTCTGTTGCGTAAATAAACTTAGATTTATTTATTTAGCAGTATTTTCACAAAGCATAAATAGACATATGTTGGTTGATTTGGCAGTAATTTCCACAAGGCATAAAAAAACTAAAGTCAATTTATTTAGCAACAATTTATTATTGGTAGAAAGGAATATTAAACGGAAAGAAAATTCATGTTTAAACAGATGCAAGAGAGAGAAATCCACTTGCCTTGAATTTCTTTCGTATGCTTACGAAGCTCGGAAATTAGAACAACTTAGTGAAATTCGAACGCTTTGACCTAGTCATTTGAAATAAGATAGAGAACAAATTTATGTTAAACTTCTTATTTTATATCTCAAACATTCTTTTATCTTATTTTCCTCTTTTAAGAGAAAGGATATTAATCTAAATTATTTAATTTAATAATTTAGGTAGGAAAAGCAAATAATAATAATCCTTTATAATATTTTCAAAGTGATGTTTTAAATAACTTTTATAGAATTAAAAATACTTACTTTAAAGAAACATGCAAGAAAGTATTTAATCAAATGAAAAATACGTTGTAAAACCACATGCAACAATGATTTAAAAGGGACTAAAAAAAATTGTTTTCATGATTCTTATTATTTCTAAGATCACTTTTATTTTATTCAAAAAAAACTTATATTATAGGATAACCCTGACATGCAAAAGTATTTTAAAACAATTAAAACCCTTTTTTCAACCACAAGCACTTTTATGCATTTTTACTTAAATAAATATTATTCTCATGATCAAAATTATTCCTAGAGACAAATTATATTTTGTTACCAAAATTATAATAAGGGTTAATATTGACATGCATAATTGGATTATTTTATACAAAAGCTTTTTAAATTCACATGCAACACTTATGTAAGCTATTTTAAGTAAAAATTATTCTTATGAGTCTCTATTTATCAAGAAGGTCATAACTGATTTTATTTGAAAATTATACTAAGGTCTAAGTTAACATGCAAGGGCGGATTATTTCATAAAATCTTTTAAAATCCACATGCAACAATTTATTTAAATTACTTAAGTAAATATCTATCTATACAACATATAAAGTTGTCCCTAAATCGGCAAATAAATGCTTAATTTTTTGTTTGAATTTAATTTCTTAATGGGCTTATAGATTTGACCTTCTATAATCAACATTTTAATAACACTCATTTAAGCTTCTAATTTTCTTATGGTCCTTTGAACTTCTTTCTTCAATGTCGTGACAAAACTCTTTTGAACTTCCTTCTTTAATGTTGTAATAGCATATGAATCGGTGAACCTTTCACCTTCTTAACCACCATCCTCCCTTGCATTATATATAGTCATGGCCTTTAGAGCATATACCTTTCATCTATTCTTAGAAGTCAACATGCAACCAACAACAAGTTGTCCTTTCATCTTCAAATCCAGCTTGCACACGCATTTAAAGAAATAATAATATAAGTAACATTTTACTCACATATTAACCCTTCTTGCTTCCATTTTGGTTAAATTAATTAACAACTAACAGAAAAAATGACTCCGTCCAACGGACGGGCAAAACCATCTAGTTATCCTTTAGGAATCTACTTTTACTTAAAAGGGTCACATATAAATTATTTAAAATCTATTTTAAGACTAAGTTGACATGCAAGATATTTTCTTCCATAAAAACCTTATTCTATTTAACTCTCTACATCAAGCTATTTCTTTTATAATAAAGGAAGAATTTATCTATGCTAATATTCTTGTCAAAATTAATAACAACATGCTTTAAAAATTATTTTTATGAATAAAAAAAATAGAATTCTTTTATGGTTTATAAAAATTTATTTCTCTCTAGATAATGCATGCATGTCTTTATTTTTAATAAACTTAGTACAAGTATTTTAAGTTTTTTATAAAAATCTGATTAAAATTTCAAAAAAAAGTATGGGCCTTGTTAAAATCAAAACAATTAAAAATAACCAAAAAATATTTAAGCCCAATTCTTCACCTTCCTCCTTATTTCTTATACATACAGTAGACAGGAACCAGGGAGAGAATAGGACGGACTACTACCAGGGCAGCAGAGCGACGCGGTGGTTCCGGTGGAGGTCGAAGCCGGCGGGCTGTAGCCTGTAGGCTCCCGCTCTCGCTCGGGCGGAAATGAAGAAAAAGAACCAGAAGAACAGAAGAATGAAGACGGAAGGGAAAGGGGTGGGAGAAACTCCCAAAATTATATAGCCTACAGGCTATATAATTTTGGGAAAGGGGTCTCGATCAAAGGGCAGATTGAATAACAAAAAGAAATCTCCCCTTTAATCCAAGATAAGATTTGTGAGAAACTCCCAAAAATATTTAGTTGATGTCACTACGGGTTCTTGTATTCACGTGGTAAAATTATATAGCCCTGATTAAAATACCCTTTTTATAGAAACGATCCTAAAAATTATGTAGAATAATAAAATCAACTCATGATTTTTATTTGTTACTTTTAATTTCAAGGTTTACGCTACAGAGTATAACCTTAACGGGTACCTAATTAATTAAGCGGGTCTCACCCGATCAAGATACTTCTTTCATGGATGTGATCCTAAAAATTATGTTGGTTAATAAAATCAACTCGAATGATTTTTTTTCTATCACCTTGAATTTTCTAGGAATAAGTTCCATTAAAGCGGGTCTTCGAAACTTGTTCGGAAAATTCAAAAAAAATTGTCCGAGCGGTCTTATAATTTATGTGAACTAAGAAAATCATTTTACATGATTACTTTTTGTCACTTGTAAATTTTTAGACATTGGTTCCTAATTTACGGTCAACGGGGGTAACGACTTTGCTAAGCGGTTCTTAGAAAGTCGTATAGAAAAAATTTCAAATTTATCCTAAAAACACGGATATTACAGTCTAGTGAAACGACAAAAGGGGAGTTTGAGAGTGAATCGGGTAGTGATGAGGAAGAGTTTTATGAATTGATCACTCATTCATAATTTTGAAAACAATTGGATGTATTTGTTGTATTCACTTGATGTAACTTTTTCAAATTATGTATGCACTATTTTTTTTTGATAAGGTGAGGGTTAGGATGCACTCCTTACGCAGGGCGTCTTAGAGCATCCTTATGGATGAGAACCTTAAGTTCTGAGTGAGTCTTTATACACTGAATAGGGAGATTGTGGTTCTGTTTGACGATTTTGTCGGCCACAGTATTACAATCTCTAGGAATATAGTTAATAGTAATATCTTAAGCTCCATGTAGGAAAACCAAGATATCTGAAATAATTAGTTCTATTTCCCAAGGACAGATGTTTTTCCCATTAACAACATTGATGACTTATAAGTTGCCACCTTTGATTTCCACCCTGTCCAAGTTCATTTTTCTCACCTCTCTAATTGCATCACTAAGTGCTAGTGCTTCAGCTTTCAGTATTGAAATTTGACCAAAATTGCGCACCATCATATTTAATTACTTGTCCTCTTTGGTCCTCTATAATAATTCCTCCTGATGCTTGCTCATTTAAGAGTCTAGAAGCGTCAAAATTGATTTTTATAAAGCCTTCCCTTGGTCTTTTCCATCTTTTAGGTGATTGTATTCTCCGTTTCTTTGCCTGATAGTGTAGAGTCTCAATCCTCTCCTCATCTTTAGTCTATTGTTTCGACTTCTCCCAATTGATCAATTGAGTACGGATATAATTTGCTAAGTCGGGATGGAATATCCACTTGTTTCTCTGGTGCCAGACACACCACCAAACTATTGCAGCTATAGAGAAATCCTTCTTTCCAAGAATTTGGTACATTTCATTTAGTATTTGCCTTGGTGTCTTGTCATTGGCATTGTAACTCCTAATTGCACTACTTATCTTTAGAATTTATGTTAGTTGAGTTAATTTAGGCATTTTCATATATTTCTATTTTTTGGGATATTTTCTAAAATAAAAATTAATTTAGTGATCAAGTGGTCTCTAAATGGCAACCATTTGGTCGCTAAACCCCAAAATAGACGCACGATCGTGTGTAAACTCTTAGTTAACTACCAGTGTTTTCTCTCCTTCCTCTCCCTCCACAGGTGCTACTTCTTCCCGCCTGCGTCACCTCCCCTACCACCGACCGCTCCACCGCCGACCTGGACTCTCGTTGCGCCGCTGCTCACCTTACCCTCTCCATGTGAGTGGTTTAATTTTTTATTGATTTTTGTTGTTTAGGTATTGATTTTGGATTGTTGCTGTTGGTTTTGAGTTGCTCTTAATGTTGTTGTTCAATTTGTATTTATGTTGTTGAATTTGTTAATATTGATGTTGATTTTGGGGATTTTGGATTGTTATTGTTGATTTGTTGATGTTATTGATTTTAGTTGATTTTGGATTGTTAGGGAAAAAATAGGTTGTTATTATTAGTTATTGAATTTAGTTGTTATTGTAGATTTTAGGTTGTGTTAGGGAAACACTTAGTTGATTTTGAAGTAGTTTAGGATGAATTTGGTTGGATTTAGATAATTTTAGGAAAGAAAATTGGTTGAATTTGGTTAATTTTAGGGGGAAAATAGGTGATGTTGTTGTAGTTTAGGATTGATTTGGTTGAATTTAGATAATTTTAGGATAATAAATTGATTAA
This sequence comes from Fallopia convolvulus, assembly GCA_964016875.1. Classification (NCBI taxonomy): domain Eukaryota; kingdom Viridiplantae; phylum Streptophyta; class Magnoliopsida; order Caryophyllales; family Polygonaceae; genus Fallopia; species Fallopia convolvulus. The sequence goes on from OZ024736.1 coordinate 15,006,574, forward strand.
ACTGGTTAATTTTAGGGAATAAATTGGTTGAATTTGATTAAATGATTAATTTTGGGTTGTTGTATTAATGAATTCGACGAATTTCGATGAATCGTTTAATTTGATGAATTGCTTTTTATTTTTTAAATTTATGAATCTTTTAGATGGTTTAGGAAATTTGATTATATGTAGAATTGTTATGTTTAGAATTGTTGTTGGTTATACATATAGTGTGATCAAGGACAGATCCATGATTGTTCGGAAGTGGGGCGGACTTTGGTATATATTGCTAGTACAAAGAATTAACCTCGCACAAATCAAGCTAGTTCAAAGTATTACAATTTTTAATATTAACTTATCAATTTCAAAAAGTGAAATGTGCTAGATATTTTTAGTAGCTAATGTCTATTAAAATAATAATTTTAATTTATAACCTATGAGGATTAATGTTGAGTAGCTAAAAAGATCGTGATTATATAAATTACATTAGAATTGAGAATTTATATCATAACTATTCTCAAATTAATAGAATTAATAGTATACTGAACCCGTCCAATAGACGGGATCACCCCTCTAGTTTCTTATCGAACCTATCAATTAAATTAATTAATTATCGAGGATTTATACTTAACAAATTAATTTTTAAAATATTACTTAACAAACCTATATAAACAACACCCGCTATCCGGATTGATCTTAATAAATTGTTAAATATTTCAAATTTCCCCACAAATTAATTGAATTACTTGCAACTTTATAAATTAACACAAATTGGGGAAATCGGAATTAGGGCTTAACACTGGTAGTGGCACCAGCCCACACCCATTGAATGTCAACTCGCGCCTCTAGTCTCCACTTGTCGCGCGTCTTCTTGGCCTCCGCTAGCGCCATACTCATCGAGCTCTTGCTCGCTCTTCCCTCTCAATTGCGAATTGGGTACGAATGGTTGAATGAGAAACCCTAATTTTTTGGATTAAAGTTAATTTTATTAAAAATAGGTTAAAACAACATCGTGTGTGTTTTTTCGCCTCCAGTCTTCTCTTGGTTCGTCTTCCTCCTCCATTGAATCTTCGACAAACTTGCACACATCCCTCCACCTTCGCCCCTCCCAAGCCGCCTTGTGGGAGCAAAATTCCAAAATTTCCTTCGTTCCCGGGCCTCCCCATGTAAACTCGTCACTCCTCCAGACGGATGTGAATACCCAGCCTAGATCCGCCTATGAGTATGGTCCCAAATAGAGGTATTTGTGCACCTCGTTCGGATGATACGACACCATTGTCTGACGTGGCAAGATCGTTCGAGGCGACACCGTCCTTTTAGGTACATATATCATTCATCAGAGTAGGCACCGTTGTCTGGGGATGACGAACTCCTTAATAGACAAGAGACAATTGTTGGCCCTTCGGGGGAACCGGACGATACTCTGTTTGAGGTCCCGCCCGTAGTTCAGGGCTTGCCTACTTAGAGATAATGTGGGCTCAACCCCAACATGATCGTGGATCTTTACATTGCGGGAGGGAGGTACGAAAACAATTTATTTTATAATTTTCGTCATTTAGAATTCTTACGTGTTAAATATACCATAACACGTTTTTCGAGATTTCACAGGTTGCAACCGTCTTTCTTAGGTGGTCGACACACATATGTACCAACCAACCAGACCACCGTGCTTCAAAGTTCAACTTAGCGAGATTGGAGACCTAGACTCGTGCGCATATAACTTTACAAAATACGAATTTCATTAATAATATTGTTATTCTTTCCGTTTCAGACGTGCTTCCTATGAGACCCCACTCAACCCGACAAGGAACTCGCGAACATCCGCACCTTGTGGGAGAAATAGGCCATGACACGGTATGAAGACATTGTCGGGAAGCATCATTGCTCGGGGCAGAAGCTGAATTAGATAGAGGCTCCCATTTGGGACATTTGGGTGGCGTATTGGAACATGTCCGAGTTTAAGGCGAAGTTCGAGCATCAAAGGGCGGACCGACAGACAAATCCCTCCAACCACACCAACGGTTCGAGGTCCCACTGCCAAACCCGACATTTGATGGTATGTATATTAAAATTTATAGTTTTTGTACTTATTTTAATTTATATTTCTATAGTTAGTAACTATTTTTTTCATTTCGTAGGAACAACATACCGATCAACCCGTTACACCTCTCGAGCTACTCATAGAGACGCACATGCAGGGCCCGAACCGACATTTCATATACCAACGGTCTACTAATATCACTGTAAGTACCTATCACCCTTTAACTAAATTAACGATTATATTATATATATTCTTATTTATTATTTAACCCATTATTTTAGTTTAGTTTCTCACTTTTTTGTTTAGGCGTAACACAAGGTGATTATTGACCAAATGTCCTAAACAAAAAAAGTGAGACTGCTATCTAGACGCCGTAGGATTCTAGATAGTAGTCTAATTAAATTAGACATTTGGTCTACTAATATAAATATCTCATTAAAAGTTAGATATTTATATTAATTAATTAGATATAAATATCTAATTAAATTTAAAAATTATAATTTCAAAAAAAATATATAACAGATTTGACGACCATTTGGTAGCTAAATCTAGTCATGGATATAACGACTAAGTGGTCGTTATTTAGCGACCAAGTGGTCGCTAAATCTAGTCCGCGATATGGCGACACGTGGTCGCTACGGTCAAATGGTCGCTAAATTCCGCGACCAAGTGGTCGCTAACCGAGATTTTAGTGACCACAAACCACTTTATGGATTTAGCAACCGCTAGCTTTTTTTTGTAGTGTTTAGAGAGATTAATGATGTTTTTCTTCTTACCAGAGTTTGAAAACCAGATCTACCAAACCTCTAGAAGTTGAACTTGATTCTGATGCCTAACCTATTGCAAGACTCAGTCAGTTACTTCTTGAATAAAGCCACACTAGAACCACATATTCCTTTTTTTTTTCATTGTCATGCCCACAAAGCACACATGAGCAACTATTAACAATGCCCATTTTATTCAATTTTAAAGCACTAGGCAACCTTTTTAAAGTAGCTAACCAACATACAAAATCCTTTTTTTTTGCTTGAATGCCATTCCAAATCACCAAATACCAGCTCATTCCCATTACATTTGAATTGAAGACTTCATAAACTACTCTAGTATCCATCTTCAATTCAGTTTTAACAAAAATGACAAAAGGTTATTGGTGCTGTGTGGAATGGTATTCTCTCTTGATCCACTTAAAACAACATCTCTTACTTGGGTCAAATTTATATTTGTTAAATAATTTAAATTTAAAATTATCATTCAAAATGATGCTCTAGTTTGGTTCTTTACACGAGAGATTGACCCATATGTCCATATTTACCTAAACAGAGTCGCAATGCGAAGACACACGTGCAAGATGAAGACGCATCCCTCTGTTGCACACGTGCCTCCGGGCCAAAAAGGAAAAAGAAACCCCAACCCCCGTAGCTTACTCTCTCCCTCCCTGCTGCCTGGCATCCACCCACTATGGATGACGAGGGAGCTGTTGCTTCCATGGCGAACAAACGCCCCTGTTGCTCTCCCTCTCCTTCTCCTCCGGCGATGGTGAAGGCGGAGAACCACTCTCCGCCCCTTTCTTCTCTTTCTCTGTTGGAACTCAATAAGGAATCTCTTCTCAACAACTTTATATGCTCTTCTTTCTCTCTCGACGTCTCCGTTGAGAAGATTCTCGAATCTAAGCCCTCCGATATTGATAAGAATTTCTTCATCGATCGCGCTCTATCTCGCGTATCTGCCTTAGCAGATGCCGTTAATAGATACGCCCGGAAGATGGCTTCCAAGCATAACTCTCAAGTTTGGGCTCTCCCCCCTGATCTCACCATCAAAGTAGGTTATTTGATTCTTTTTGTCGATCAATTTGTTTTCAGATTTATAATTGATTCTAAAATTTAGGTCTGCTTCTGAGAATTGATGCTTTTTACTGGTACTGCTGCCTTTGATTCACTGCGTATAGCAGTCGAAAAGTCTATAATTTGCTAATGATATAAGATACAATAAGGAGGATAAATTAGTCTGTTTGACGAGTAAACGCTAAGTTTATTCCATGGATTTTTAGGCAAAATCAAATAAAAATCAGCCTTCTCAAGAACTATAGGGATGGGATATAGAGTTACCGCCGGTGGTGAAACTAGTATAACTAGTATGTTTTGTGCCTATGATTTGATTGGAAGACGTCCCACTGGTCAGAGTTTTAGTTGCATTTCCACCTTGCTGCTTTCCTTCACAGTACTAATCCTCAGGAGGTAACTTTCCTTTTGGTTGATTGAGCATAGATTATACCTAAGACGTAGAAGAAGCTATTAAATGAAATAAAGAAGAGAAGACAACCTGGTTGAGAAACTGAATGATCTCATAATTCATCCTTGATTATTGGAATCTTGCTTGCAATTGAGATGGATATAAGATTCAGGAGCTTCTTCCAATATGCATCTCTCTTGCTCAGTATATCGTTGAAGTAATTAGAGACCCTGCTATCCTTAATATATCACCAGACTCCAATGAGTTTGTAAAGCTCAAACATATGCATTAGTGCAGCACTATTCCACAAGTACAAGTTCTACAATATATCCCATCTATCTCCTGTTGATCAAGAAAAAAAGTGCTCGCTGCTCAGATTATGAGAATTTTCTACACATAAAGAGCTTATAATAGCAAGGGTGGCTTGTTTCCTGAGTCATCAACTTCTTGCAAAGATCACAGTTCCCTCCCTGGTTGACAAATATCCCATTTATGACAAAATTGAGTTGCTGTAACAAGTATCCCATTCATGATTTGACGGCAGTGGCTTTGGCCTTTGGGAGAACTCCTTTACAGACCAAAGTTGTCCTGAAACACTACATAACTGAACTTTCATTGCATTTGGGACAATGTCTGAACTTTTTCTCCTCCTCCAAGCCTGTGGGGTGTAGGGCATATTTAGTTTGCAGTTTGAGGAATCTGATTTGGAATGAGCCAACTTGATGCCTAATGCTTGTTTTGTCTAGCTATCAGTATCCAAATGATGCCCAGTTATGATTATTGAGCCATCTCAGGTTTGATAACAATTGTTGATACTCCCCCTCCCTATCATGTATCAGACATTCCAGGCATGCTCCTTTCATTGTCTTCTGTTGCCTGTCCTCTGTCAGCCGCTTTGCCTTGCCAGAAATCAGTCCCATTCTCCTGGGCAAGGCTCACCGGCACTTTTGTAAACACTCCTGGTTAGGACTGGTCATAGACTCGTAGGTAGTGGCTTTGCTCTTCACCAGTCTATGCAGATCAAGTAGCAAGAAGAAAGGCCGCAACAGAGAGAGACATAATGTAGATATAAGAGGTTCCAATTGATCAACCACTAGGAACCAGAGAATCGTCACCTACACCCACATCAAAGGCCTTGTTGCTCTCTCTCCCCCCCTTTCTGTACTTTCTATTAGAGCATCTTTTTAGGCTTTTTAAGGGTGTTTGTTTTTAATTGTTTATCATGTGATTTTCTCCTTGGCTGTTGAGTCTAAGAGTGTATCTTTTGTTTAATATGGCAAAAATCTTCTTTTTGGAATGTTAGATATGTTGTGTGTCTTGATGCTACTGATGGAGATTTTTGGTATCTTTGATGGAAATTATGAAAATTTTAAGCTTATAAGATATTCGAGGAGCGTTGACAGGCTTCTTAACTTCAATTATGTTATTAAAAAGGGATAATTTGTCTATTAAACTAAAATTTGACTCAGTATTTCATTTTTAATTCGATGAAGGCTAGGATTTGATGATCAGAGCATAAAGAAATGTTTATCGTACCTGAATAAGAATGTGATTCCTCATTCCACATTCCAGATTTGCCAAACTAAAGGTATTAAGAATGGATCAATCTAATAAACATACCAAACACAAACTATCATTCGGATACCTGCCTAACAATCTGTTCCCGACCCGATATCTTGAGTTATACCAAATGGGGCCTAAAATCTTGGGTCTGATTTTAGAATAAATACCATTTGTTTCCTACTCTCTGATTACCTCAAGTGGGACCAGATATGTCGGTTAACTGTGAGTTTTTTTTTTATTTTTAAAGATGTGTTTTGCTTTTGCAGGTGTTTTCAATGCTTGATACACAAAGCCTCTGTTATGCTGCAGCTACTTGTACAATGTTCCACAAATGTGCTTTGGATCCTTTGTGCTATGTAGATATTGACTTGAGGACAGTTGTGCCAAAGGTCAATAATGCTGTTGTGTCCACAATGATACAACGAGCAGGAAAAGTACTTCAGTAAGATTCTTAACATAGAGGATGCCTATTTTTGATGTTAATATTAGATGTGAAATACTCCCATTGCTGTGTAGGCCTTTTTGTCTTGTTTTAATCATCTTACAGAAGTCCTTTGTCAGTCTCATCATTGGTTGCCAGTTATAAGATTCCATCGCGTTTCATTATTATGCAAACATATAGGCTGTATGTCTAATTATGGAAGGCAAGTTAAATTTGCTTGTCTGAGTTGTCACTCTACAAAATTCTCTCATATTGCTTTGTTTCTTCCATTTTGTAATAATAATTTGTACAGATGTTAGATAGTTATTCGTGGTAGTTCCATGATGCTATCAGAATCGCATGCATTAGAGCAGCCACAGGTCCACAGTGTGCGGTGCTTCACAGCATCTAATGGGCCTTAGGCTTACCTGGACACAAATTTACCCTCCAGCTAGGAGGAAAATTTAGTTTCGCACCTTGCTGATCCTTCTGCAAGGTGCACATCTAATATATGTCTATTTTTGTTTTCTATTCTTTAATATAAAATAATAGTTTTTTAAAAATTTTTTACACATGTTGTGTAAGAACTTATTTATTTTACCCATAGACATGCATATTGTAAATGGTTTATCTGATTGATTTCATATATATTATATGAGAGAGTATTATGATTTGTGTGTGTAGTCAGGATGTGGATGAAAATTTAAAATATTTTTTATGCTGTGTATGAGGAAGAGAGTGTGAAGATTCCAGGACAAGGTGTTTGGATGTGGACACCTTTACACTCTCTGCCCATCTTGATCTCTTATGTCTCCATATGTTTTTAATGTAGTGAAGTTTTGTTGAAACAATATCTATGAAACTGATATTGAGTGAAAACATGCAGTTTATATTTTTGCTGATTGGTGTCTCTTGCTCTTTTACTGCTTTTCTTTTTGGGCTTTTCAAAGGAATTTCTGTGATCTACCTATGCTACTGATAATTTTGATGCTCTTCTTTCAATGTCTGAACTTATTTCCCCAGCATCATCTGTGAGGATATGCTGTTGCACTTTTGTTACTTCTTAACCTTCATCACTATGATGTATAGGATATTTTTAATCATCACGGTGATTGATGAACTTAGATGTTCGTCAACAGCTGAGTCTTATTTTTCTTGGGAGACCTCTGTTATCTTGATTACTGTATTCAGGATTACCTCTTTGGCATCACAGTTGACCTAATTTCTTCCTTTAATTTTTTTCTTTTACAAATTCAGGTCTCTTAAACTTGGTATAATACCAGGACCAAGAACATCATATGGATCTTCTCAACCATTAGTTTATACAATACGAAACTCTGTGGAAGCATCTGGCTTTTCATGGAATGACAAAAGGTCCAGACAAGGGAAGGAGACAGCAATTCTTACAAGATCATGCTTGAGCTCATTAATAGACGACAGTGCTGCTGCTGGGTATCACAAATACTGTCTGGAGTAATTTTTTGTTTGTAGTAACCTTAATTTATTCATGTATTGACGCTTTTAGTCTGTCGTTCTGACAGGTTGCTCTTGAGAAGGTTGCATCTTTACAACATCGACAGAATGGATAGTTCAGCATTGTGTACAGTCTTATCAGCTTGCCCATCTCTGCTTGACCTGGAAATTGTTGGACTGTAAGTCTATAAATAAGCAGGCAGGACACATTTTTAATTTTGATTTTTTCCCCTTCTTCAGGTGTTGTGTCTATTTAGCATCAACAAAAAGATTTCCGTTTCGTCTACAAACTGAGTTAATCTATTGTTGCTCAAGATTTTGTTATTTGAATCACCTCTTATTCTTGCACCTTTTGCAAGTAGCAAAAACATTTTTTTTCCATATTTTTAATTCGTTTATTTCATCAATATGTTGACTAAAATGAATGTGAAACTAGCAGTCATATCGAGCTAAGGCATACACTGGAATCAGTAGGTACTAGCTGTCAAATGTTGGAGCGTTTGTCCTTTGAATCTTCCAAAACAGGTGATATATCTCTTTCCAGGTTAAATTTTCTGTTAGCTGATTTGATGGTATGGCTCACGGCGTCTTTCTCTTAATTTAGGTAGAGACGATAGCTTGAAATCATCAACATGTGTTGACTTTGTAAACAAATGTCCTCGCATAACTTCGTTGACCCTCAGAGGATTTAAATTGCATGACTATAAAGTCCGTATACTTGTTAAGGTATGATGTTGAATGTTTAAAAGTTTCATCAATAATCCAACATGGTGTGCTATGCTATAAGACTGTGTTGTCCATGCACAATGCACAGTTTTAATATGATAGATCTGTTTTGTGGCATAATGTAAATATGTAGATGGTTTCGGTGAATAAGTGCTCGACTTTAACATTCTGTAAATTGAGAAAATATAATTGAAGGAGTTTGCATCATTATTCCATTCATAATATTCACTACACACCTGAATGTGAAATCTCGTACTTGGCCCCTAGTTTTGTTTTTTTGAGCTTGAAACAAGTGCATACAACCCCTAGTTAGGTTCATATTCCGTTCATTGCATCAAGTCTTTTACTGATATGCTTTCCTAGCGTTTTCTTTGGCATAATATTCCACCCATAGCATTCTAAACAACTGATGTAAAATCTCATACTTGACCCAGAATTCTGTTTGTTTAAGTTTTACTTGAGACAAGTTCATATAACTCCCATACTTTAGGTGCATAGATCTCCTTCCTTTATTGACTTTCATCTAAGCGTTTTGCATATGACAACCTAACCTTTTAAATTCGCAAATGTTCAAGGGCAGTATCCACAATTTTGGGATTTAATAGCAGTTTTCTAAGAACATACGAGTGTATTTTCGTCTCTATCATTAGTTTATGCTCTTAACTATGTTCCTTTCCGATAGTTTTTCTTGCACTTATCACCTCCTGCTATGTTACTTGACCACCATGAGGATAATATCCTATTGGTGGCCTAATCCCTTGCCTTGACTCCCCCGCATCAGCACTCATATTTCCACTCATCCTTCGTGTCCAGACACTGATCTATCACTCATGGCACTCGTCTTTTTCATCTTCTAGTTTAGTGTCTATGAGTGAACTTAGGATTATTGACTTCTATTGTTTTTACAGGGATTTCATAACTTGAAGCATGTTGATTTTTCAAGCTCCTACTCAATTACTGGTTCCTTTTTAAAGTAAGATGTGAATCCTTTCGAATTATATTTGCATCTCTTACATCTTTGGATACTTCCAAAACTATAAAGAATATGAGGCAAATCCTGATCACGAGCTGGTTTGATGCTATCAGGAACATTGGGAACAGTAACTGTGTTATGGAGGTCTTGATTTTACGTGATTGCATGCATCTAAAGGAGGTGAACTACTAATTATACTAAGCCCTACTTTTGCTAATCCTTCTTTTTTGATCTCACTATTAGACACTAAAGTTGTTTTTTTTTTTGCAGATCGATGTGGATCGTTTTTTGACATCTATTATTGCAGGCGACTTCAAGTTCCTCAAACTCATTGTGTGAAAAACTACTTCTATTTCTTTTGTTTTTTTTTAAGTTTTTGCTCTTTCATTTTTTACCATGAAAATACAAGTATATAACTGATACCCACTCTCCACTTTGCCAATAACTACGTAGGATATATCCAACAAGGAAGGTCTTGCATCAGAGGGTGATTGGTACAAGAGGTGCTACAATCCCTGGTAAGCAGGCAGTTGGGCTTCATCGCATAAATCAACCTTTTTCATCACATAAATCAACCTTAATTCTCATTTGTCGGTCCCCCTTCTCTAATTCTGGCAGCAGTTGCATTCCTATGAAGCAATTGTCAGAAACAAGGCCCGACGTCCGTTTGGTAGCAGAGTTTCCACCAGAAGGAAGGTTTGGATAAATTACTAGTTGAAGTTTTAATACTTGATGAAGAAACCTTTATTGACCAAACTACCCTCAACTTAAAAATATCATTTGGTGTTGCAGTTTCCTGGAGATCGAAAACATGATCGAGATCGAGAGCGATGAGAATAGCGATATCAGTCTTCCATCTGAGTTGAGCAGCCATTCATCAGACTCCTTATTTATGAGCTCATCTGAAAGCAGCTACAACAGTGATCATGGCAGTGGAAACGAGGATGGCCGAGATGCAGGCTATGTTATGTACGAGGAGAGTTCAGATGAAGTAGATTTTCTCGCGCTTTAGAAGATGGCAAGTGATATTTGTGTTGGTGTACTGCCAATTTGGTAATCACTCTGTCGTGGTGGTGTTGTATGTATAAGAGCATGCTAAGGTGACTGTTTCTGGTTGCCTCCAAGCATGAACAGAATCAAAACGGCGATGTCAGTTCGTAAAGCTTGTTTTAACTCCGATAAGAGCTTTTGTTGAATTGTTGACCTGCAAATCTTATATCTATTTCTTCTGCTCGTGTTCTTTCAATGCATTGCCTTGTTTAAAACTTGACGGATTCTGAATCATCCGGAATTTAGGAGAAAAAAAGTAGTTTCATTTGTAACTAAACATCCAAGCGACACCGATATGAAATCTAGCTAAACGAAGTTTCAATTCAACTCTTGGTTTTTATTTCCCTCCTATTATTAGTTGGATATCAAGTTAGTGGTAGAATTATACATATATCCGATAACAAGGATCGACTCTGAGCAAATATTCATGAAGATTGCAAAAGCAATTGACGATTTTACTGTTTGGTGTACGGTTAGTCTTTCGACCATTTTAGGGCCAATTTGGTACATTTGTGGAATGAGGATGAAAAAAAGGAAATGGGATAGAATAAAAATTAGGGGATTTGGAATAATAGTCCTTAAAGAGGGGGTTAATTAGTTGAGTTATATGTTTTAATTGTATGGGCTAACCCTCACTTCCTCCACCTTTTACCCATTGTGAGTTGACTCGGTCATTGACTGATTGTTGACCGACGTTGATCGTCAAAAAAAAAAAAATTGTTCACAAAAAAATTTCAACAAATTCCTTGATGACAAAAAGTTGTCAACAAACAAAAAAAAACTGTCAACAACTAAAAATTATTGTCAACAAATGGCTTGTTGATAATTTTTAAATTGTTGACAAAAATGCCTTATTGACAAAAAATTGTCAAAAAAAAAATTTGTCTTGCATAGAAAGAGAAACCAGGAACGGTTAAAATAAGTATGTAATTATCTAAAAAAATTAGCTTTGTAGAATTATCAGCATAATTTTTTGTATGAGGTATTAAATTAGGAAATCCCTAAGGGGGCGTCCTAGAGCATCCATGCGGATGAGAGCTTGCAGCTCTAGATTATCCAACAAAATGTTACTAGGGGAGCTGTGGCCTAACTTCGCAATTTTGTCGACCACAGTATTGCAATCCCTAGCAACATGGTTCACTGAGAAGGTCTCGAACCCCTATAGAAAGGCTAAAATATCTGATATAAGCATTTCAACTTCCCATGGGCATTGCCAAACACCCTTAATTGCATTAATAATTGTGAGATTATCCCTTTCAATTTCAAGGTTTCGAATACTAAGTCTTCTTGCTTCTCGAATGCCATTTCTAAGTGCTAGTGCTTCCGATTGGACCATGGATATTGGTCCATACTTTGTAGTTCCTAGGCCAATCGGTTGCCCAATGTGATCCCTAATTATGAATCTTGATGTAGCCGAGGTTATGTTGACTTATGATCCGTCAAAGTTTAGTTTAAAGGTGTTTATGTCGGGTGCTTGTCATTTTTAGGCTTTTTTTTGTTTGGGTTTGAGATTCTTCTTTTTTGTTGCGGGGAGTCCTCGTTACCGGTCCACCTCTTTGATATTTCCCATTGTGTGATATGGTTTTTAACATTTTAGAATGTCATCTTTATTCTTTTGCACAGAAAGAGAAGATAAAAAGGTTTAAATAATTATATAATTTTCTTTTTATAAACTCAGAAATTTAGTATCGCCCTCTCTCATTTTAAATTCAATTTCAACCACAAAAACTGTATCTATGAAGCTGTTGAGAGTCTATGATATGGCAACAACATCAGCATAAACAACATAATTAATTTGCATGCAATGATAAAACAAAATGCATGAATTGGCATGTAAAACCATCTGCAATGATAAAAACAAAAGTTTATTGGGCAACAAACACATATAATTAATCTTGAATTTGATTGTTAATTCAGATGAACAAAGAAACATGCATGAACAGACACAATCATGTGCAGCATAAGCAAAGCTAAAGACCAGTACAGATTAGCTTGAACAAAATTTGTTTTGTAAGACACAAGCTTTACCAAACAGAGAATTATGAAATTTAGTAGTGGAAGAGAAGGAAAGTGGGGCACGCTTTCTCCCCTAGCGTCGACACTCATCGCTATAGAACGCTTTCTCCCCTTTGAAAATATCATCAGTGTAATTCACACCAAAATCAGAACAAGCTTCAAATCAGCTTAATCATCAAACTACATACCATGACACAATACTAATAAAAAGGAGAATTATTTAAAAGGGAAAAAGATACAGGATATTCAACTTGACCCTAACTTGTAAATGTAGATGTCTTTGCCATGATCAAGATTCCTCTTGCAAGTGTGACAGAAGTTGAAAAAGATCTCGGATGGGAATCCAATTGACACATCAAGTTGATGGTCATGGTCATCAACCTTCTTAAAAGTGCAGAGGAAAGATACTGAATCATGTCCATGATTGGTTGTCACACTGCGAACTAAATCAACATGAGAAAAGTCGAATTGACCAATAAACAAACCGTATTCTACATATATGGAAAGGGGATATGAAGATTTTCAGAAATATGATACATATATTGAATCAGGCAACATCGGAGTTATTGCGATCACCCACAAACAATCGTGTAGAGAATTGTCACTTGGAATTGTCAACAACACACAAATCATGTAAGAACATCAATTAATTTAGATGCTTCTCCCTTTGATCCTTCATAATTTTGATTTTTAGACCATTAGTTCTCTTAGGAACTAGTTTCGTGAAAAGAAGGCTTATTAAAAACACAAATTAAAGAAATTATCCACCTCTAAATATAAAGTTGTGCGCAAGGAAGGCTTACAACTTGAAGAAAGAGATGTGAAACTTAAATCCTAATGACAAAGATGTTGTCAACACATTGTTGTGAACAAATTTGTTGTCAACACTTGTCAACTTGTTGTCAACAATTTCTTGTCAACAAGATGTTGTCAACAAACTTGACTTAGGAATCACAGCCAAATACCGTTTCTCTGTGTGTGTTTAAAAGTGCGCGGATTATGTCACTAACTGCATCCAACAACTGCAAATACTCATTTGCTCCATCCACAAGACAGTGCAAAAATTAAACAATTCAGCCAAATTTCTCTAGTTACACAAAACAAAAATTATTAGGATGCATTGCTCTCATTACATCTTTTCTAAACCATTTGTACTACAAACTCACCCTCTCATATTGCCTTCGTCATCCAGTGCCTCCACCTAGTGACGAATTTTGTAATTTATGGTTTTTGTTTGTTATATGATTTCTTAGGAATTAGGATACAAGCTTCATATAACAAGCACAAATTATTGGCAACCACTTTCTTTTGAATTGTTAACTTGTCAAGTGTATTTGAAATCTTACATACATTGACAGTTGATATCACCATTTTCTACTTCATATCAAGTTATATCAATGGAAGATCCCATTACCTTAACCCTAAGAAAGTCAATTCTACACCTCTCTTAATTAACAAAAGTCTTCTGTCCAGGATATAATACCTTTTCCCCTAATTAAGTAATTAAGATCATTTTCAACCATATAAAAGAAATGAACAAGATCATATGATATATCAATGAGGAATTTGATATTTAGCAGCTTCATTAACAATTTGCAAGGGAAATTATTTGACAACTTAGATCAATAAGGAAAATTATGATATTTCAGCACAAGAGACATAGTGTTGAGAGGGTTTCTTGACAACAAATAAATTTATAATCAAGACCCCGCTGAGTATAGGGGAGTCAGGTTCGTCCACGGGAGAAAGTCAGTATCAAGTTTTGTTCTTGCTTAGAGCGTAAGTGGTCAACAAAGATTGGGTTTTTATCAAGTAAGAGAGAAAATGTAAGGTTTTGGTATACCCACAACAATAATTATGCATGCAAACGCTAATGAAACACAAAGATCATGTCTTTATCACATAAAGTCGTCAACTTTCGTCAACTAAGCAAGTAAATCAATCAACTTTCGCAAAATTAATAAACTTGCTCTATCTATCTCTTCTACTTTAACTAGGATTGATCCGCTTTCGCTTCAAAACCCTAATTGACTATTCTGATCCAATGTTTCTGCTTTCGCTTCAACTATGAACGAGAAATTCCTTTTCCACTTTCGTTTAACAAGAGAATAAATTCAGGATAAAAACAATCAAAACATGATCAAGAGTAAGCATACATAACCATTGTTGGGTTTTACCCAACTTTAGAGAGAGAGAGAGAGGAACTACTCACAAATCATGATTAAAAACAGCTAAATTAATTAAATAAAAACTTACAACCGAATCCAAGACAAACTTGTTCTCCAACTAACTCCACAAACTCGTCCCTCTTCTCTCTCTCCCACCTCCTCTCTCTTCTACCCTAAAGTAACTTGCATAATCTGAAAACTTAAACTAGGACAAGAGTATTTATAAAGAAAACTAATTTATCTATACGGAAATAAATCTTCTAAAAGATATAATGAATCTCTAAAAGATACACCCCCTTAAGGAAACTAATAAAAGGGATACAAATACATTTAATTCCACCGACTCTGATGTTCCTACTGGCACGGGACCCTCGGTATCGACCTAGTCAGGATCGGTAGAGTTTCTTGAATTTCTTCGACTTTTTCCTTTTGCTGAACACCTCGTTACCGACCTTACTGACCTCGGTACCGACCCCTTCAGCTTGTAATTTTATCTTGTAATCGGAACATCTCCCTTGTTATTGGGGTCGTTACACTCGTTCTTGCTTTGATTCTTCTTCCTTAGGCTCGGTAACAGGTCTCTAAACTTCATTCTTGGCTCTTACTTGATCTTCATGTCTCTCATGGCTTCGGTTTCTCATCTTCTCCTTAAAAATACTCCAAACAACTTCGAAAACCTATAAAAACACCACCAAAGCTTATGTAGACTCCATATCTTAAGAAAATATGAAAAATTACACAAACGACTCAAAAAAAATACAAAACTAAAGAAAAAGACTCAAACACACAAAAACACACCCTAAAAATACAACTAAAAAGGCGGATATCACATAGTGGAGCATCCGATATTCAAATTAATGGAAATTGAACAACAAAAGCTTTGATTTAATCAAGTTGTCAACAAATGATACCAACCTTCGATTTCCATGAATTCTTTCAAACGAAGTCGCCTGTGATGAATCCTAGGTCTCCACGGTGAAATTAACTCTTGTGACATCGTCGAAGCTTGAAAGATATGTATATCTTGTTTTTAATCGTGATTTGGTTAGGGATTTCCACCATGGATGAATATCTTTTCCCTATGCTTGAATAAAATGCATGCTATGATGTCTTGGTCAAGTTTTGATTACATGTTGAATTGCTTAATGGATTATTAGATGAATGCATGATTGCAATGTTGCGGTGTGATTTGGATTTGTGTCTTGCTTGAGGACAAACAAGGTTTAAACATGGGGGAATTTGATAGCTTGCATTTAGTTATCGTTTAGGATGCATATTACGCTTATATTGCATGGTTTTAGTTTAGTTTTAGCTTAGTTTCTAGGTTCTTAGATCTTCTTGGATATTCGGATAGTTGCGCTTGTTTTGTTCACTTTTGCAGATCTTTTGGTAAACAAGAGTGGACGGGACGGATCTTAGATGATTATGGTAGAGTTTGATGATTAAGATGAAGCTTAGTGTGGTGCAAGTAAATATTGGAAGAGCCAAGAGTTTGTGGGAAAAGAACGCTTAAATTTGGGCTATGCATTGGAGTTATTGTTTCGACACCTCTATCTTGTAAGACTTATTTTGGGAACTATAGTGGTCTAATAGAGCTGAATTTGTTATCATTGGAAATCTAATTCAAAGAGCTACAATTCGTTTATTTACTTCGTGTCCAAATTCTAACTCGAAGAGGGTCAAAACCTCCTCTGAATTGTCACATCAATCCCGAATTGAGAGGAAAAGCGCGGGATGGGTAGAAAAATAGCTGCACGCTTTTCATGTACCACTCTGCGCAATTCCAACAGAGAGAAAAGCGCGGGCAAGGGAGACATTGTGCGGCCGAGGTTTATGGGTTTTGCCAGTGCTTTCTACCACTTCGCGAGAGAAGTTATACCGACTTATTGGGCTTCATGTTGGGCTAGTCTTATGTTACTTTTGGATATTGTGCCTTTGGATATTCTATCTTTAGATGTTTTTTGGGATACTCAAACTCTCTAGTTTTTTTTCTCTCTTGGATAATTCACTTTCTAATTAATTTTGAGACTAGGGTTTTCTTTGTTCAAGAGGCAACCTTTGAACCAAAGTTGTAAGTTTTCTTAATACAATTATGCATTGCTAATTTCATTTGTATCTGGCTAGTTAATTGAAGTTGTGATTTGCATAAATTATGAGATTTGATTGATTCCCAATAACCTTGACTAGGTTTATTTCTCTATGGTCAATCGAATCTAAACTAGGGTTTTGTTAGATTAGCTACCTAATTGAATTTCTAGTTATAACTGAATCTTGTTAATTACTGGTCGGTGTTAATTTCATAAGGAGTAGAGCTTTAATGAACTTAGGACCGGTTGGGCTAGTTGGTTAAAGAAGAGAATTCAATCATAATTACTCTAGATGTCTAGTTGCTCTAGACAATTGTTTCTATTGATAACTTGAACCGTAAAGTTGTTGTCAAGTTGAATCTAGGAGGTCTCTTAGGTTACTTGGTGATTAGGGTTCTTAGATCCGGTCGGACCATGAACTAAAGCTGAAGTTTGGATTATAAATCCACAATAGATTAGTTAAGGTGTAAAGGGAATCAAGAGAATCAATGATCAACAAAGCAATATCATAACGGATTTAACTAGGATAACACGCTTGTCTCATATTTTTATAATCATCTTTGCATTCATGTTTAGTTTTAATTTGCATATTAGAATAGATAATCAATCATAAAACCTCCCATATTTTTGTTACTTATCACGTAAGTAAAACACTTATACGCGAATCTTTGTGAGATCGACCCTTACTTACCATTCTACTAAGTTTGATTAAGTTATGTTCTTTAGTAGGTATTAACGACTGCAAAAATACCAAGCCTAGGTTGATCAGGTGGATCTTATTGTTGTGTGAGTTCAATATTGAGATCAAGGATAAGAAGGGGGTTGAAATGCGGTTGTTGATCATCTAAGTCATCTGGTTAATGAAGAACGGAGTAGCCCAAGGAGTTCACCCATTCAGGAAGAATTTCCTGATGATACCTTGTTTGCTATTAAGGTTGTGAAAACTTGGTATGCACACTTGGTCAATTTCCTGGTCATGGGTGAATTTCCACCATTGTTCACAAAAGCCCAAAAAGACAAGCTAAGAAATGAAGCAAGGTATTACGTCTGAGATGATCCATATTTATGGAAGCATTGCTCTGATCAGGTAATCCGACGATGTATCTCGGATAATGAGGTAACTTCTATCTTGACTTTTTGCCATAATTACGCATGTAGGGGGCACTTTAGTTCTATTAAAACAGCTAGAAAGGTATTGGATATAGAATTTTACTAGCCTAGCATTTTTAGGGATGCCTATGGTTTTTGTAAATCTTGTAACCAATGTCAAAGGGTTGGGAATATGTCCCAAAGGAATGAGATGCCCCAATCTCCTATGTTTTTATGTGAAATTTTTTATGTTTGGGGCATTGACTTTATGGGTCTATTTCCTAATTCTTTTGGGAATTATTATATCTTACTAGCGGTGGACTACGTTTCCAAATGGGTGAAAGCGAAGGCTACTAGAACTAATGATTCTAAAGTGGTGACAAATTTCATGAATACCAACATATTTACTAGATTTGGTCCCTGGAGTTTTAGTTAGTGATAAGGGATCTCACTTCTGTAATAAGGTGGTGAGTGCATTATTGATGAAATATCATGTCACACACAGGGTATCCACAACATACCACCCCCAAACGAATGGCCAAGCAGAGGTGTCCAATAGGGAGATCAAATCTATACTAGAGAAGACCTTGTCACCAAATAGGAAAGACTAGAGTGCTAGGCTGGATGATGCATTAAGGGCATATAGGACTGCTTTTAAGACACCGATTGGAATGTCACTATTTCGATTGGTGTTTGGTAAGACATGTCACCTCCCGGTAAAAATTCAGCACAAGACATATTGGGCAGTGAAAAAGTGCAAAAATGCATCAATATACAAACAAAAGACTAAATCCTGGCATGATAAGCATATTTGGAGGAAAGTTTTCAAAGTTGGAGATAAAGTCATGTTGTTCCAGTCCCGCCTAAAGTTGTTCCCTGGGAAACTGAGATGAAGATGGAGGGGTCCATTTGTGGTGGCTCATGTATACCCACATGGCGTTGTTGACATTTAAGACAGTGTTACCCACTCCACCTTTAAAGTGAATGGTCAGAGACTAAAGCCATATTTTGAAGGATTCAACACAACTATCCTAGAGGAGACAACTTTGCAAGATCCGGAACAAGAGCATTGATCCTTTTTACGTCAAGCTAATGACGTTAAACAAATGCTTCTTGGGAGGCAACCCAAAGTTTATATTAGTTTTACCTTTGAGTTTTTTTTTAGTAGTTAGTGTTTTTCGGAATATTCTCAAAGCTACATGAAGCTTGGCCAAGCACACAAAAATCGTGGCCGCGCTTTTGCGCACTTGGTCGAGCAATTTCAGCAGAGACAAGAAGCACGGGGACAGACCGAGAAGTGCGACCCCGCTTTTTCGGCCCATTCCCGTTTCAGCGGAAGTTAAAAATAGTTGGCTCCTTTTCTTCTCTACCCATACTTTATTTCTGCCCCTTTCCTCAAGCACTCTCCATTTTAGGTCTCAAGCAAGCTTTTCCACCATTGTCAACCTCAAGAGCTTGAATTTCTCACCCAAATCAAGCAAGGAACCCATATTTCAACCGGATTTCAAGTAAGAGCTCTATTTCCCCTCTCAAATCTCATAAAATTTTGGATTTTCGTACCTAATATCTAGATCTAGGTTTTGCATAAAATTCTAGATTTCCATGCTTTTAGGTCGGATTTGTGCTTAGTTCCTTCATAATAGTTGGTTTATGGCATGTTTCTAACCTAGTTTCATGCTTTAATTGAGTTTTATGAATTTTTGAGATTACCCTAGGTTACTTGGAAATTTTTGATTTCTAGGTAGTGGGGGAAGAGAGTGATTGAGTGATTATTTGAGTATCTAAATCTATTGCTTAGGTTGTCCTTGTCGGGACAACAAAATTGTGTTTGTGGTGTTCTCTTGTGGTGTTTGTGTAGGAATTTTTAGGTATCTCTTCTTATGGGTCCTAAGAGAAGGCGAGCTGATGAAGCATCTACATCCCGTGCTGCTAGTCGAGGTGTACATTTGTTCCCTCCAATTGTAGAGGGGGAGTTAACTCTAAAACATTACAATTTCAGCTTGAACACTGCTAGCCAAAGGGCTAAATTTAATTACCCCAAGAAGAGAGAGTGGAGGCTATGAGATATATTGATTGGGATTTGATGGATACTTCGGGACTATCTAGAGATTTGGGGGTGATTGTTGACTTTCTAGGCATGCAGTAGTTCATGAGGCTAGTTGTCAGGTCTGTAGATAAGGGTGTGCAAGAAGCCCAATTGCACACGACCCTTGAAAAAAAAGCCCAATATATATGATAAAAACTACATTGTTTAAAATAGATAAAATGGCTCAGAGGGATAATCCTCATACAGATGTGGGAGAGCTCCATGTTCGAGCTCCGTCTCTACTCAATTTTCATTTGTTTTCTTTTACCAATGCACACCTCCTCTATTTTCTTTAGAGAAATTTGTCGGAAACCACTCGTATGATAGACCATATTTCGCTAAACCACCCGGATGTTTGGATATTATTTTGGACCACCTGTCGCCCTCTAGAGCGCCGCACGACGGATCTTCGCTGCTCGGAAGCAATCTCCGAGCTTGGATTCGAGAGAATAGGATGGAACGGATCCTGAGATCACCGAATTCACGATTTCTTCATCCTCAGGCATCGGGTCCTCGTTCTGTAACAAATCGTCGTCGATGGCCAATTTCGTCTTCAAGGGAGGGATCGCGAGAGAGCAGTCGATCGCGGCAGCGCAGGGGGCGGTGTGTCGGTCATCGGCGGCGTTGCGGTGGCTTTCATTCTCGTTAGAGGAGATCCAATCGTCGTCTGCGGAGACGCAAGGGGAGACAAAGGATTGAACAAAATCGATTCCAAAAAAGCCGAGGAGGTAAATGAAGGATGCGATGAAGGCGAATATGGCGCCGATCTCTAAGAGGGAAACGACGTGGAGATGGGTGGAATTGCGGATCTTCTCCCTCCATCGCTGAAGGAGGAAGTAAACCACGGAGAAGAAAAGCGTGAAGAAGACGTCGTTAGTCAGGTATAGTGGGAGGGGGAGCGCATCGGACGCCTTGGCATCGTCGGAGAGCTTGTAGGTGTGGTTATGATGGTGGTGGTGGGGTTTCAGGAGCGAGAGCAACGAAGGAGGAGACTGAGGTGCGATTGAGCTGCAATCGATGGTCAACAGCAACGAAGAAGGCGATTGAGTTGCAATGGAAGGTCAACAACAAAGAAGGATGGTGTAAAAGAAAAATATTAAAATGCCACGTGGCCACGCGCGTTCAACGATGTTTTGACGGAATATGGGGTGGGGTGGTTCTTTGTTAACGGAGACCATCATACAGGTGGTCCAAAATAATATCCAAACATCCGGGTGGTTTAGCGAAATATGGCCTATCATACGGGTGGTTTCCGACAAATTTCTCTTTTCTTTCTTTATTTTTAAATTTCAGGAATTTTCTTTTCGTTTTGTATAATAATATTTTCAACAAGTAAGAATTAAATTATTTAATATTTAAATTTTGATTAGTAGTATATGTTTTCTACAAATAAATTAAAATGAAAATAATTAATTTTTTAATTAGTATCATACTTAGAATTTAATTTATTTATATATTTTTTTAGAAGTCTAAATTTTATTAGTATAGAATAATGCCCCTAAAAATGTTGAGATGGGCTTGCTAGTTGTACCGATTTACAAGGGCCTCACATTAGAATTTTTGAGCTCTTTGGAAGTTAATTTTAGAGGTGAGGGGGATTGCAAGTTTCTCTTAGGAGGAGTGAGAAGGAGGTTGACCTTGAGACAAGTAAATGAGGTGTTTGGTGTCTTCAACTTCAGAAGCAATGATATCATAAAGAGTGAGACAGTAGCTTGGTGGGATGACATCCAATTCTGGAAGGAGATTTCTAGGAGAAAAACATATAAGGCAACAATAGAAAAGGCTTCTCTCATTAACCATCCCACCATCTGTGTTTTCCAAAGGTTCCTAGCGAGCACCATAAATGGAAGGGGTGATGGTGGAAAAAATTACCCTAATAAGGATTTAGTGATTTTTGTGTGCATGCTTAAAGAAGAAAGAGCTACACTTGGGTGCCATGTTGATGCACCATCTCTTACATGTGGGTAACAAGGGAGGTGGAGCCATTTGTATTGGTGGGATTGTGACCCATCTTGCTCACCCTTTAGGATTGATCTCACCCTGCAGGCCATTGATCTTCCGCTAGTTCCTATGAACTTCACTATGTTCCACAAGATGGGTACTTTGTTCAAGTTCAGGAACACTTATAATTGGGTACTTGGGCACACTAAGAAGGTCATGAGGCTCCCTGATCTTGATGGAGTTAGAGTGAACACGGGGATTAATCCACAAGATGCATCATCATGGTTGCTTTATGTTCAAGATAGAGATCTCGATTTGAGTGTTGTTTCTGGACCAACTAGGGGACACAGGAAAGTTTAGGAAAGGATTCAAGAAGTGGAAGAAGAGGTAGAGATAGAGGAAGAAGAAAACGACGATGATGAGAATTTTGTGGTGGTTGATGAGGATGATTCTAAGGAGGAGGATGACCAGCCTACTGATGGGGTTGGTCTTTTTGGTAGTAGTATTGAGTATCTTGAGTCTCAATTCCCTTAGATGATGCAAATGATGACACAGATGTAGTTGGACAGTGCATAGAGGTACAAGGATATGTCATCTCATATTGACTAGATCTACGAGAACATGAGGGGCTATGTGGATGAGCGCTTCAAGTCTTTCCAGGCGCGTCAGGATGAGCAATTCTGGTTGCTCAATTCTAGATTGGATGGCTAGAATTCCACAAGTTAAGCGCCTCATCAGTACTACCCGCAATACAACTTCCTTGCTCCACCATATCTAGAGTACCTGACTTACCCACCACCTTCTTCAGAGTATCTACCACCACCACCATCGTCGAATTACCCGCCGCATTACCCTGATAGCTAGATCTTTATGAGTATTTCTCTTCCCTTTACTTTCTACTTTACTTTGGGGACAAAGTAAGTTTTAAGCATGGGGGAAGGGGATACTTGTTTTCATTGCATGTAGTTGCATTAGATTAGGCATGTTTATTTTTACTTGCATTGATCAAAACCCTGAAAAATGAAAAAAAATCAGAAATTTCAAAAAAAAAATGACAAAAATATTGCATTTAGGTTCATATTTCCCCATTGTGTAATACCTCTTGTTTCTCTATGTTAAGTATGAATTCTAACCCATGATTTGCTTGATATGTTGAAGTTTCTATGATATGAGCGTGATCTTTGATTATTTATTTTGACTATAGGATTGATCATGCATAATAGCTTGAGTTTTGTATTTATTGTGAAGTTGTAGACACAATTACCTTGTGAGATTATTTGGCCTTAGAATTGATATTTTGTTCTCTATTCTTGAGTGCATCACTTTGAATTTCTAGCTCTAGAACTTGCATTATGACTATTTTTCAAGACTGCTTTTCATGACTAGATGCACAACATTAAAATGATTGAGGCATGTTTCTTATTTAGCCTATTATTTTCCTTCCTACCTTACGAGATCCATATTTTGGCACCTCAATTCTTTTGAGCCTTAAAGCCTATTTTTGATAGCTCCACAAAATGACTCCTATCCTATATAAGCTTGATATCCGGAAATTATAATGTTAGTGAGTTGTGTTGTGATGAAGAAATAAGTATGGGGGAATTTGAAGTTGAATTGGTAGAAAGGTGAAGAAAAAGAAGAGTTTGAAGATTAAGGTTGAAAATAAAAGAACATGACCATGTTGTGAAAGTGAAAGATGTGATGATTGATTAAGCTTAAGAAATAATCTTCAAAAGTGTTAATAGTGATTGAAAGAATAAAGAGGCAAAAGTGAAAAAAGAAAGAAACAAAGAGCTTTGATGTGCAATGGGAGTTGGTGATGGAAAGTTGGAAGTATTAAGAAGTGAAGTGTGTTAGTTTTGGGTTTTAGGTTGTTTATTTCCCAGATTTAGAGCCACAAGACCTAAAAATGATCCCTTCCAATTTCTCTTTACCTTGGCCCCATTACAACCCTTAAAAAGTCCTCACGATTTTTGTTATGTGTTTAGTCCATATCGGTAAATAATTAGGACGTTGATGCAAGCCTATGGTAGTCTAGTTTTTCATTGTTGATTTTGAGTGAAACACATGTCCCTTAAACACTTGAGAGTGAGAGAAAAACACCTTATCTTGGTGATGTCTAGAATAGATGAATGATCTTTGCTCTATGCTTGATAAATTGCATGCTAGGACGTCTTGGTCAAGTTATGATTATATATTGAATTGCTCTATGTATTGTGAGATGAATGCATGATTGGAATATTGTGATTTGGATTTGTGTCTTGCTTAAGAACAAGCAAGGTTTAAGCATGGGGGAATTTGATAGCTTGCATTTAGGTATAGTTTAGGATGCATATTTATGTTTATTTTGCATGATTTTAAAATAGTTTTAGCTTAGTTTCTAGGTTCTTAGTTGTTTTAGGATATTCAGGTAGTTGCACTTGTTTTTCTTGTTTTTGCAAGTCTTTAGGTACATGAGCAATGCAAGACGTGATTCAGCTTACTACGGTGGTGCATTAGATGATTGAGTTGAGCTAGGAGGTGGTGCAATGGAGCTTGGAAGGCTAGAATGAAGTGCAAAGGAAGAGGAAGAAACACGACATGGAGGCTAAGGAGATTGGCCGAGCAATACCGAGGTGATCCCGAGCTTTTCTTACAGAAGCAGCGCGAGGAGGACACAGAAAGCGCAGATGCGCTTTTCAGAGAGGAAGCCGTACTTTCTAGAATTTCACGGGAACAATTGGGCCGAGTTTTCGGCTTTGACTTTGGGCGTTGTTTTATGTAATTTCCAAATGTTCCTTAATTTTAGATTTGGTGAATATTTTCTTTCTATCTTTGTTGGTGAGAGATACTTAAAACTCTTTTTAGTTTTCTCTCTCTTGGAATTCTAATTGCAATTTAGAGACTAGGGTTTTGTTTAAAGATCTTCTCGTGAGAATTCTCAAGAGAAGATCTTTGAACAAAATTTGTAAGTTTGCTTTAATATAATTATGCATTTCTAAATCTCTCTTGTTTGACTAGTTAACTGAAGTTGTGATTTGCATGAGTTGTGAGATTTGATTGATTCCCAATAACCTTAACTAGGTTGACTTTTCTATGCTTAAATCTAACCTAGGGTTTTGTTAGATTGATCACCTAATTGAATTTCTAGTTACAATTGAATCTTGTTAATTACCGATTGGTGTTAATTTGATCAAGAGTAGAACTTTAATCAACTTAGGACTGGTTGGACTAATTTATTAAAGAAAAGAAGTCAATCACAATTAATCTTGATGTCTTGTTGCTCTAGACAATTGTTTCTATTGATACTTGAATCGTAAGATGTTGTCAATTAGAATCTAGGAGGTCCCCTAGGTACTTGGTGATTAGGGTTCTTAGATGCGGTCGAACTATGAACTAAAGCTGAAGTTTGGTCATACAAACCCACAATAGATTAGTTAAGGTAAAAAGAGAATCAATGATCAATAAAGCAATATCATAATGGAAGTTAACTAGTTGAACATATTAATCTCATATATTTTACAAATCAATTTTTAATCCATCTTTGCATTCTAGACTAGATTACTTAGTTAAGCATTCTCAAAGCCGCCCATATTTCTCTATTACTTGGCACGTTAGTAAGGCACATTTACGCGAGTCTCTGTGGGATCGACCCTCGCTTACCATTCTACTAAGTTTGCTTAAGTCAGGATTATTTGGTAGACTACAAAAATACCTCATAATTTAAGAAATTTTCCTATTTTGCTTTTACCATTCCAAAAATACTCCTTATTTAGGGTAAATAGGCGTTTGTCAAAAACAAGTTTTCATTTATAAATGGGTCAAAAAACGGAAACCACCCATAAGATAGAAATATTTACCGCAAACCACCCCCTTTTTCCATATTATTGAAAACCACCTATGTAATACATTCCGTTAGCTAAAAAACACCAGTTGTTAATTGTCTCGTTAAAATCAATGAAATTACTAATTTACCCTCAAAATTTTTAAAACTTCTCGGTCACCTTTCTCATATCATCCAGTTGCCAAAGAACTTGAAAATAAATTCCATGGATGATTGAGAGGACGATTGAGTGTGGATCAATGGGTTTCGATTTTGTGGGTTTTGATCAGTAGGTTTCTCATATCATCCAGTTTCAAATTAGGGTTTTGATTTAGTGTGATTCAGTGGGTTTCGAATTAGGTTGCTTGAGTGGGGATCAATTCGCATTCCTCTATGCAATCGTATTTCATCAAAACCACAAAAATCTAGGGTTTCGAATTAGAGCAAAGTATAAATATCGGTGATTGAGTGGGTTTTTGATGGCGATTATGTAGATTGAGTGGTAATTCTCTTGCCTTTGTTTCTGGGTTTAGGGTTTTGATCTGGGTTACATTTTTGAGTTACAAGTGCAAACGAGGATGACAACATAGGTGAGTTGCTTTTATCTCCTTTTCTTCCTCAACAACTGCACTTGTTTTCATCTCCATTTGTATCTTTTATGCATTTCCATTTTCAATTGCTTGTATATTCATAAGAATGAACTGAGTGAGAGTTATTTAAGCATTTCTGGGTTACATTGAATAATGTTAGAATAATCCTGAGCTTGGCAGTTTGCATGTGGCCCACATAAGTAGTGAATTAATGTGTTATATGCTCTATGTTATTGTTGGTTTTTGTATTTTATTGTCAGGTACTGATGTTCACATTTAGATTCTTGTATGGGGGTAGCTTTTACATGTCCACTTTAGACAATTTATGCTATAGGAAATCCAAGGTCCACATGTATGTTGATGTCGATCCACATATGGTATCAAAGATTGTGTTGGAAACAATGATAAAAGAAGATATAGGCTGAGTGGGCTTGAAAGAGATGTGGTATCCACAACCTAGAAGGACTCTTCAAGATGGACTAAAATATATAGGTGGAGATATTAATGTCATGGACATGGTTAGTACAATTGGACAAGATAGGATAGTCCATTTGTACCTTGTGCAAGATGATGAGCCTAGCCCACATGTTTTGAGAAGTCAGGGCCCAAATGTATCTCAGCCCATTAGTACACCCATCTCAGCCTATGAAAACACCAATCCTGGGAAGGGTAAAGACAAAACCCTAAACAATCTTACCCTAGATCTAGAAGAGAGTGAACATGAAGTGGAAAGTGATAATGGAGATGATACTATCTTAGCTTCAAAAACTTCATCAAATATGCCTCAAAGGACTTCAAGGAGAGTGAAGATGAAGATGATGACTTGTTTCATGAATTTGTAGATGAAGATGTTGGTGAGTTTGGGGCTATAGATTTTGTGTTGAAGCATTGTGGACCTGATGTTGCTTTAGATGATCATCTAGTGGTTGATAATTCTAATAAGTTTTAGAGTTTGAGTGACTCAGATGACCCTAGTCATAAAAGTGTCCTAAATTCAACCCCCTTGTAGACTTTAGTAAACGAATTCATTAAAGGCATACTTTTTGGTTCCAATAAATTTTCAGAATGACTCTTAGACAACATGATATTAAGAATGGGGGTGATTACTATTACTTGCACAATGATAAGACCCAAGTCTCAACCTATTGTAAGTATAAGTGTACTTGTAGCATGAATCATGCTAGGAAAATATGCTCTTGTAAGGAAGTGGCATGTCCGTTTAAGGATATTGCAAGGAAATTCGGATCAGATGGCACTTTTCAGTTAGAGAGTTTTGAAGGGAAGCATGAATGTGGATGGGAACATCACAATACAAAGTTGACCACTAAATGGCTGGCTCTCGAGTATCTAGAGCATTATAGGGATGACACACAGTGGAAATTGAGAGCTTTTATGAATGCTATGAAGAGGGACCATAGTGTTACAATCTCATACGTTCAAGCATGGAAAGGAAGGGTAGGTTGAGAGCCATGCTCATGATAGAAGGTGATGCTAAGGTCCAATATGGAAAAGTTTGGGATTACACATCTAACATAAAAAAATGGAATACTAGGAGCTCTGCATATGTGAAGGTTTGCTTAGATAATCCAAAAAAGCCTATATTTTAGAGATTATATGTGTGTTTTAATGCTTGTAAAAGGGGTATCTATTAGGGTGTAGACCAATCATAGGTCTTGATGGATATCATCTGAAGGGGGCATACACTGGCCAAGTTCTAGATGTAGTTGGGAAGGATGGGAATGAGAATATGTTTCCAATTGCTTATGGTGTTGTTGAAGTTGAGAGAAAGGAAACACGAGGTTGGTTCTTAGAGATCCTAACAAGAGACATCGGAGAATGCAATCCCACCTTCATGTCTGATAGGCAAAAGGTCAGTGAATTCCCTTGCATTTATTGTTTTAAGATAGTTTTATTCATTTACTACACAACTAATATATTTGTATGCTTTATATGCAGGGATTGGTAGAGGCACTGACTGATATTGCTCCAAATTTTGACGTAAGGGTGTGTGTGAGACATCTATACAACAATTTCAAAGCAAGATGGCATGACAAGACATTCAAGGATGCAATGTGGGTTGCAGCTAGAGCATTTACCACTTTTGACTTCCAATTTGCAAGGGAAGAGGTGAAAAAACTAAGTGAAGATGCCAATAGGTATTTGATGGAAGCCAATCCAAGCACTTGGTCAAGAAATGCCTTCAGTCCTAACAGTAAGTCGGACATGCTACTGAATAACATTTGTGAGTCTTTCAATTCATGGATACTATTTGGTAGGGAACTTCCTATATTATCTATATTTGAGTGGATAAGAAGGAAAACAATGAAGAGATTTTTGGAGAAGCGTGATGGTATGAGGAACTATGAGGGGCATATCACACCAAATGTCATTAAAAGATTGGAGGTTGCACAACATAAGACATTAAGGAATTGTACACTTTTCTAGGGTGGAGATGACAAGTTTGAAGTGGATCACAGAGGAAGGACCTTTTTTGTAGAATTGAGTGCCAAAACATATGGATGTTATAGATGGGAGCTAATTGGGATACCATGTTGTCATTAAATATGTTGTATTTTAAAAGATAGGTGATAGGTGACTGACTTTATCCACCCATTTTACCACAAGGATGCTTACTTGAGAGCTTATAGTGTAATGCTTTCACCATTTGGAACCCAAACAACATGAGTGGCTTCATTTGCTCTAAATCAGTCACAAGCTCCAAGTCAGATGGGATCTCAAGGATCAGAGTTTCAAGTCAGTCAAAGCACTCCTCAACCACAAGCATCTCAAGACATTCCAAGTCAGGGAGAAAGAGTGATTAGGCGCAAGTGTCTTGTAAGAAAAAAACATCCATAGATAAGGTTTTTACCTAGGAAACATGACACAAGAAAGTAGTCAACCCACTTGAATGGTGTTGGCTAGTTGGATTGGTTGATGTTGTTGTTTTATGTTGTTGTTCAACAATAATTGACAGTTAAAGCATCATAGCTACTTTTGAATGATGGTGCATGAGTAATAACAGTTAAGGCATTATAGCCACTTTTGTATGATGGTTTTCATGCTATTAAGTTTTTATGACAATCAAGGCATTGTAGCCTCTTTTCGTTGAAATATCTTCAATCCTAGCTCAATATGCCATACAGGATACATTGTAAATAATTATGGACATGTTGTGTCAAAATGGACAAGTTGCCAAAGTTCATGGTTAAAATACACAAGTTGCATTGCTCAATTACAAACAAGTTCATGCCAAAGTGCATGGTCATATTGTTCTCAAATAATTAGCTTTCATTGGAACATAGCTTTCATAACAACATAGAATTCATAATAACTAAGAACTCAATCCTTTGAAAGTCATGATAACAACAGTGAACACCATAACAACTAAGATACAACAAAGTATTACATTGAACTTTTTATGTTCATGTTTGTATGCTTGATTCTCCATGATACAATCTGGTTTGTATACTTGATTCTCCATTTGAAGCCTAATCTCTGTGTTACTAGAAGCAATTTTCTCTGTCATCTTCTTCAACTCAGTCTGTTGTAGAATTAAGGCATTATGCATTTTTATGTTGTCCTCTTCTAGCTTCACTTTCTCTTTTAATAACTTGTGGATGACAACAACTGCTCATTCATTGTATTCATTAGAGTTGGGAAAAAAATAGTAACCGAAAAACCGAACTGAAAAACCGACAAACCGATCACTTTTATGGTTAACCAAACCGAAAAAATTTTAATCGGTTACGGTTAACCAACCAATACTTTTAACGATTCAACGATTCAGATTTAGTTCTTAATATTTTCACGGGCGGTTAACCGTTGAACCACTAATATTTTTATTAAATATTATATGTTTTTAAAAAGGGGATTATATATCTAATTAGTTTAGTTAAAAATAAATGTATTTTAATAAATAAGAAAATAGCTATTATAATTTTTGTTTATAATTTTAATTTTTTTTCAATACTGAAGAGTATCAGACAAAGCAACTCAGACTCAACAAAGCAATTCACACGTTCAACCGTTCACCTGCTTTGCTAGTTTACTAGACTAAAAATTGACATAAAAGGCTAAAATTTTCCCAAACCCAAACCCGCCGCGCATTCTTTGCTCTTCTTCGTTCCCAATCCCAAACCCAAACTAAAAATTGAGATCTCTTCCAGACTTTCACTGTTCCAAATCCAAGAGTTCCAGCAAGCTGCAAGCTTGCCGCCCCTTATTCTTCAGGCAAACTATTCGATTGAAGACTATTCTCAATAAACACTATTCCGTTGTTCTTCTCTTCGGGCAAACCATTCAAGCAAGTGAAATTGCAGCAGCCCATTCTCGGCTCATATTTTATGAATTTGTTTGTATTTTGTATTTAATTTAAAATTTAAGTTTATTTTATTAAAAGATAAGGTAATTCTTGTATTAAAAATCTGATTTTTGATTTAAAATTAAAAAAATCGGTTAACCGATAAACCATGCCGAGTTTCGTTGTTAACCGATAGTGAACGATGCAGTTATGATTATTGACATTTACTAACCGAAGTTCCGATTAACCGATGCCCGGTTAACCGAAACTCTAGTCCACCCCTAGTATTCATCATCTATCCAAGCGAAGAAATTACATTTCATTGGTGTTGCATATTGTCGACAACCATAGAACCGCATCCCCTAATTCTTATCTGTATGTGTCATTGATACTCTTGCTTGATAAACACAAAACAAGTCCTCCGTTCTAAATTATAGCTTGTTGAACTAGAGCTAGACATTACTACCCTATAAGAATTCAAATATTAACACACATTTAGTTCGAATTTCATTGATTTTGTACACATTCAATTTGAATTGATGTAAGAATCGTCTATGGCTAAAAAAAACCCTAATTTGTGAAAGATTGAATTGATTTTAAAAACCCTAATTTCCGAAAAGCCTATATGAAACATTTAAGAAAAGATACTTACAATTGTTGGCCTTCACTCTTCAATCTCCTTCGATCATCACTTGTCTCTTCAATCTCCTACATGCTAATCGCCTCCTTGAGAGCTTTTTCCCCTTCGATTCTCTTTAATTTTAGGTCTGTGTGTTTCCATATGGAGGAAGACAAATAAAGGAACCTAACGGCTACAACCAGTCACCCAAATGCGTAGAATGCGTAGAAGGTAAAACAACATTATAAGAGTGGTTTTCAATCGATTTTAACAGGACAATTGACGATTGATATGGTTTTTAGCTAATGGAATATCCTACATAAGTGGTTTTCCGTAATATGGCAAAAAGGAGGTGGTTTGCAGTAAATATCCATTTCTTACGGGATGGTTTTCGGTTTTTGACCCTTTATAAATTAACCGATATATAAGGCCCTTTTCCTCTCTCTTTTCTTTCTCCTCCTCACACCTTCTCTCTCCAAGTCTCCTGAGTCCCGACCCTTCTCTCTGCGCACCTGCGCTTGCGCTTTGTCTCGCTCTCTCCTCGCTTCCTACCTCCGCTCCGGCGACCCCCGCTTTCTCTTCACCGCCCTTCATTCTCCCTACACTGCCGCCCTTTCCTCCTCGCCGTTCCCACCGCCTCCATCAGAACGTCACCGCAGACCGCCAAAGCCACCGCCCACTCTACTCTGCCGCCGACCTCCGACGCCGTTTCACTACTTCCGGTAACAGTCCCCCACCCTCCCTTTCTGTCCCCCGTTTCTTCACTTGCTTCTTCTGCAGTCTTAATTTCTAGGGTTTTTGTTGGAAGCAGAAAAATTGAGTGCATTGTTGCAAGATTGGTTTAGTATTGTGAAGCAATTTTCGAATCTCACTAGAATGCTTGATATATTGATACGTTGCTTATCTTCAATACATGTATAGCTGAATCAACCGAAGCGCCATGCCATGTTCTCGATTGTGTATTATGGTTATGGATTTCAATCTAAAAGACGGTAGCTTTATGCATCCCCAAAGTTTATCTTGGGTACCTGAAATTGCTACGCAATGTGCAGTTATTGCACCGAAAACTCTAGGGTGTCAAACAAGTATATGACCAAAATGCACACATATATTTTCTAAAATGGTACCATTTTCCAAAGTGCTCATTAGTTCCTATGAGGTGGTATGTATTTTTGCAGGGTGATAAGAGAGCTTATTTTCTTGTGTCACTTGTGCAGCAAAGAACGTGATGAAACAATCAAAAGATCCATTTGAAGCAGCATTTGATGAGCAAGATGAATCGCCACCAGATTCGCCAGTTGAACCTAATGATACTGAAAAACAATTTCCTACTGCATTGTCTGCAATAAACCAAAATGATACTGGTGGGAGGGAATCACTTACTCGTCAGGATATGGCTTCAACTTCAGCAGCTCCAACTGGTGCTTCTGGTTCAGCAGGGCCCGGCAATAAAAACAAGGAAGATGATGAGGAAGAAGAGGAGGAAAACATGGATATGGAGCTCAAGGCACCATCTAGTGGTGATCCTGATAAAATGGCCAAGATGCAGTAAGTCCTTGATGAAACTTCTGTTTTCCTGACATTCTTGCATGTACTCTTGATATACTAATTATTGACAAAGCATTACAAGTTATATGCTCTGTCTATGTCTTTTTAAGTTTCTGTCCCTTATGTTTCTTGCCCAATCAAGGTGATTTATTCCTAGTCAAATATCTAAACCCCACAAGAAGAAAACAAAAAAAAGGAAGGAATATGTAGCCTGTTCCTTATTACAAGCCCTTGTCCAATAGTATACTAATTACTAGAGGAGAAAATCAAATTAAAAAGAAAAAGAAGAGGATGGCTTCATGGTGCTTGGGGGTGAGAATGAAAGGACTCTTTATTTCTTCATGGACCCTTATGTTATGAGAAATATTGGGCCTCTGGGAAAAATGGGGAGCTAATCTATTTGGTAAACATATTTATAATGCGAAGGGTGCCTAATGATGTAGAAAACTGATAGAGTGATAATTTCACGTTTCAAATGTCTTATAATATGGGAAATGAATGTTTGCCAAGTCGACCTAATCATATCTTGGACTTCTCACAGGGCTATTTTATCACAGTTTTCAGAGGAACAAATGAGTAGATACGAATCCTTCCGCAGATCTGGATTCCAAAAATCCAACATGAAAAGGGTAAAATCTTTCGTTGTTGATTTTTATCTTTCCATTAAATGGGAATTCGTATCAGCCTTCACCTTCTGTTTTCTGGATCGTTATCTTTATCTCTTGCCATTCCCTTTATACTTGCTGATTGTTTCCGTATCTTGTATCCCCGGAATTGTAGTTGCTTGCGAGCATAACTGGCAGTCAGAAAATTTCTATACCAATGACAATTGCTGTTTCAGGAATTGCAAAAATGTTTGTTGGCGAGCTCGTTGAAACAGGTACCCGTGCCTTTTTTGTATGTTCATCTGCATAGCAAGAAATAAGAAAGCGTGCAATTGTACCCAAAACATAGCAATTTAGCTTCATATCGTGATACTATCTTTGAGCTTCTGTCAAGTGCTCTGTCTATTGTTTATATCTTCTTTTCATTCTTTTTGAAATGCAAATTACTTATGGATATATTTTGGCCGACGCTTAATATTTGACAGCTAGAGCAGTTATGACAGAGAGGAATGAATCTGGCCCAATCCGTCCTTGCCACATCCGGGAAGCATACAGAAGATTGAAGCTTGAAGGTAAAGTACCAAGAAGATCAGTTTCAAGACTTTTCCGGTAGCTTATTTTTAGGTTCATCAAGCTTATGCATCCAAGTTATACTAAGACTGTTGTATGATATGTATTCTTCTTTATTTTGAGCTTTGCATAATGCCTTATGGAGAAATATGTTCCTACCCTTTTTTTTATATATATCTTGTGCCACTTGTATTTTTTTTTTTAACGTTCAGGTGATTTCAGACTTTGGTTAGGCTTCTATTTAATTGAACGACAAAGGTTGTTTACTTCAATCTTCTTGTAGGACTTATCAGTTTGCACTTGACATCAAATAGTTTTCATTAGTCTTCCCTCACCATTTTTTGTCCATTCATTGTCAGTCTGAAATCTTAATTTATCCATAGGCCATAGCAGAGCCTTTGACATCAAAGATGTAGTATATTTCCTAATGGCTATTATTGTTGTTCTTCAACAACTGTAGGGCCTATTATCAATCTGCGATCTTAGCAGATTTTTATGGGCAATAGGTGTTGTTCATTTAGCTTCAACTCAGATTCATATATTCTAGGACGTGGTGGTAGTGGTGGGGGTGTCTGTCTGGTTACAACAATCAAATGTAAATTATGCTGCCAGATGTGCAACAAGTTAGCATCATGATATTGTCTGGGAATCTAAACGTATTTTATTGGAAAAACCTATGTTCAGTTAAGATAGTAGTGGGAAGCAATAAGTTGGGCATTACATTTTAATGGAAAAAAAAGTTATGAATATTCTCGTTGGAGAAAAGTTCCTTTCTTTTAAATTAAAAAAGATAAAATATACTCCATTTAACTTGAGGAATCATGTTAGAAAAATCAAAGCAAAGGCTGATCAAGAAACTTTAAACACTTGTAACAAAAGCTGAATATAATTTCATTGAACTTGTGGTCTTAGAGCTTAGGATATAATTCTAGATTTAAAAACTACAATTCTAATGTTTGTATTGCTCAAGTTTGAAAAACGATTATTCAGTCAATCCTCAATAGCTCAAGTGGCAAGTGATGCTGTTTATGGATATTAAGGTGGTGGTGGTGGTGGAGTTTCGAATTACCCTGTCCACTTATAATGGCCGAAGTGCATATTCCACACCCAAAAAAAGAAGAAATTGGTTTATAATTTAGATGCTCTAAGTTTGGCTTATAATGATTTTATAAGGAATTGGAAAAACACCAACAGTGGGACGACATCCCATATCGATTCTCAAACCGTTCATTGGTCATCCATTACAAAATTTCAAACAAAGATACAAAATAACACCCCGATCACCACCATCACAAGTTTGTTTTTTAGAGCACCAAGAAAATAGAGTAAACCATATAATAAATCGGCAAAGAATTAAAGCATTACATCCCAAATCACTCACTCATCGTGTTTCCTTGTATCAAATCCACTTAATTGATCATAAAACAATCACAAAAAAAGAAAAAGAAAAGATGGTCTCGTGATCTTTCTTTCTTCACTTGGGCTTTGGTGTTTCCTCTGCTTTTGGCGTCTCCACCTCGGGTGGGGCAACTGCCTTCTCCGGCTCCGCTACGACAGCTTTCTCAACCACCCCCGTCGTCTCCTTGGTCTCAGGCGGTGGTGGTGTGACCTCAACTTCCAATTCCCTTGTGGTTATAGCAGGTTTCTCGTCGACGGTCACAATGAAAGTGGATACCTTTTCAAATACAAAAGTGACGGGCCCTGACACCAAAGCTGCTCCATATAGCTTGGTTGCATCACAGACTGGCTTGGCTCCCGGGAACTCTACCATCACGACAACAACGACAACAACATAAAAGTAATTAAACGACCGATGTGTATGATGGAGACGAAGCATTTAGAGAGAGAGATATATACCTACTGAGACAAGCTCCTCGAGGAACTTGTGGACTTTTGTTGAGTGTTTCTTGAGGCCAACCACATTAGGCTCCTTGATCAATGTCTGCAACCATATACATACATATTACATTTTTATATTTCAAACTTTTATTTGAAATAGCTTTAAATTAAATCATTATTTGAAAAGATGCAATAATAATTTAGGTTTAAATAAAAAATAAAAAGATGAACTTGATGAGCTAGAGACCTTGATTTCTGTTGAAGATTCTTCATAAATCTTAATGACTTTCGGCTTAAGCTCGTCCTTTTTCTCTTCAAACTCCTTGCTAATTTCCACCTGAACGATGATTACATATATCAAACGTACGTAAACAGACACCATCAATTAATATAATTAAGCATTTGAATAATAAAACAAAAATGGAGTTTAGAAGTAGGGCATGCAGAGAGAGAGAGAGAGAGATACCTGTGATTCATCAAAAGACCTGCAGGCTTCAGCAGCAGCCTTCTTGCCACCCAGTAGTATCTTGAACTTGGGAACCACCTTGTTCTTCCACAAATCCATTTCTAGCTTCCCTGCTTTTTTCAAATCTCTTCTTCCTTTTATAGATTTAAATCAAGCACAACTCCAATCAAGAGAGACTTGCTTCTAATTATTGAATACAGTTAGTGTGGAGAGAGATCACGGAAGAGAATGCATGTCACTACCACTATATATATACAAAATAATATTACAATGCAATGCAAGCAGGATTTTGCGTATATGCCATAATTCCAAACAGCCCTTTTTTGTTGTACTAGAATTCCAAAATTGCCATCTTGTTACATCATACTCTCGTAATTTTTCCTCTAATAAAATAATAATTTAACAAATTAAAAGAACAATATATGTACGTGTTTGTGGAATAGGATATCTGGATTGTTCTTTTCCGTGATTTATAAAAAAAAAAATTCCTTCATTTATCCTTAATATTAACGAAAATTTATTCCGGTGCCTCTAAATTTTTGTCTTTTTCTCTTGGTGTCTAAGAACAAAATTTATGCCTCTTGGTATTCAGAGGTTTTGGCTTTTCCCCTTGACACCTCTTTCCGGTTCAAATTAGTTAATTTCAAGCTTACCATTATGTTCACCACCATAAATTAGTAGGATTCCATTCTTAAAACACTTAAAATCATTACCAAACTACAACAATTTGAATTTTAAACAATCCTCTATTTTAATGGGTTGCTTACAAAATTGTTTTATAAATTCAAATTGGCATGGATACGTTATGAATTTTGATGTTTTAATAGATAAATCCTACTAATTTTTAAGGGCGAAGAACATAATAGCGAGCTTGAATTTAACTAATTTGAACCGGAGATGGCCGTCAACAAGAAAAAACAAAACTTCAAAAGTACCAAAAGCAATAAGTTTTTTTTAGACATAAAAAAAAGACAACTTAAGGGCATCAAATTTTTTTCTTCCAAAAATTAGAATCAAAATCTCTATTGGACTGAATTAAAGTTTGAAAATTTGTTACAATTGTAGCGAATGTATGCTTGATTAGTCGATGTATGCTTGCATTTACCCTTGGCGGTCAATATTCAAGGATCACATAATCGTCCCTCTAGAATCTAGCTAGAATCACCAATACAACCTAAACTGATTTTGATGTTTTCTTAAAAAATTGAACCAGCTCATTTTATGATGACTAGTTATCCCATCACTAATCTAACATGTACTCCATTACTAGTAATGTGATCGATTTCTAAATCTTTATTAATTATTTTTTCTAAAGAGCCTGCATTTAGATTCAATAATTCATTGTACTCTTGCATGACGAAACCATTACGCCTAATGATATATGGATTTAGCTGGGAAAGCAATAACCTGCAATGATTGTTTTCCCAATTGGATTTTTCAAATCATGTGATGTGACGCAAACAATTTCCAACAATCTTCCGGCTATTATTTTCAACTTTTAAACGGGATATACGATATGTTAATTACAATGTCCTGCCATGAAAATGCAAATTAATCTGGGGGTAATGTCAAGCATTGACAGCTGAAAATCAAAGTGACAAACACCTAAAATGTTAGTGGAAACTGCAGTAAACTTGCTTTTGTACTGCTAAAGTGCTAATCAATTCTTCATGAAAACCTAATCAAACCTATAACGAATTTTTTTTTACAATCGTTAATATTGCAAGCCTAAAACGCACATCCACCATACATATATAACAAGATGTAAATAAAACATACATGGAATCTATATAAGTTATGCAACAATAATAATAAATAAATACATATGTATTGATGAGGCTCGGCTAGACCAAGTATGAGCGCATCTACAAGAAAGGGTGCGCCTAGGAAAGAACATCAGGCACATTGTTTGGTGCCTTACATATCCAGGCTAATGACAACATTGTGAAGTGTGGCTCGACATGCTGTGTGAAATCTAATTAATCCAGCTCTCAAGATTACAAACAAAGTAGCACGAGCAGTAGCCTTAGCTCGGGAATGGGTAAGGGAAAGACATGGTGCCATTACCCTCCCCCATGAGTGAAGCGTCCCCACTTCACCATCGTCGAACTTGAGCTCAACGAAAGGAGCAAGATCTACGACATTAAATGTTGAATGTACACCATAACCATTCGGGAGATCAATTTGATAGGCGTTATCACCCATAGATATATCAACTAATCTGAAAGACCCATCAACTCGTGAAGACAACTTGGTCTTGCGTCGAGCAGGAAAGCTCTCCTTGTACAAATGCACCCAAACTAACCAGGGGTGAACACAACCCGGTGTCAACTCCGATTTTGCTGAGACACATATTGGGAAACAGATCATTCTAACTGCTCATGAGTCCTCCTATGGAGCTCACGAATTTGATGTGCGCGATTGGTCGTTGTAATCTGTTCTCCATCAACTAGGAGGCTCGAGCTAAAATCCAGGGGCGTCAAAGGGTTGTGGCCGTAAACGACCTCAAACTGTGTCAAATATGTCGCGCGTCGAGTCCATGGACCTATTATAGGAAAACGCAACAACATATAGTAAGTCTTCTCAATTTCGAGGGTTAGCCTTCGACATAGTGTAGAGGAGATCCCCAAGCGTGCGATTGGTCACCTCTGTTTTGACATCCATTTAGGGGTGATAGCTCATAGAGAACAAAAGCTTCGTACTAAGTGATACGTGATTGTCCGAAATTCTGCATGTTCTTGGATATGTAACCTCACAAGAGCCCAATCTTGCCTAGGAAAGTATGATCTTCAACCATTTTCGTTGAAAAGAATGAAGCTTGTCACACAAGTAATAAAAACGAAACTAACTTTACGAAGAACGAAGGTGAGTTCGAATAGATTAGGACCTCACAAATTGATAGTTCAATTGAAAGGCTCGAATGCAATTTCAATTGATAAACAAGTTATGATCTTTAACAATCCAACTAGAATAAATCAAGTTGTTGATTCTAAGCAATCGAAATCTGATAATTAAAGCAATGAAATTTATGTTCGAACAAGCAAAGGGAGTTCTCAAAATTTTGAAATTAATTGGCTCAAGAGATAGATAAAAATAGTTTCATCTTCTCAAGTTGAATATTATCATAACTATAACCTAAAGCGGAGGTTAAAAAATTTATTAAACGACACATGTCACTTAATTGGACCACACCACCTTTTTTATTTTTTGATTATGATAAATTCTTATCCATGTTTTTAGAATAAAGAATAAAAAAAATTCCATTATTAAACAATCTTTTATTTTTGGATATGATAGATAGGAAGATAATTAGGATATTTTTTGATGCTATCATAAAAATTCTAGAATATTTATTTTATTTTTAGTTAGAATCGTTTTTTAACTAAGATATCTTAATTGAAGAGTTATCTTCGTAACTGTATATTACTAACAATCTCCTTGCCAATTTGATTATTGTTATTATAATCCA
The DNA here is from genome assembly GCA_964016875.1 of Fallopia convolvulus. Classification (NCBI taxonomy): domain Eukaryota; kingdom Viridiplantae; phylum Streptophyta; class Magnoliopsida; order Caryophyllales; family Polygonaceae; genus Fallopia; species Fallopia convolvulus. The sequence continues at coordinate 15,046,224 of OZ024736.1, forward strand.
ATCATTTGCTACCTTATATGAAAAGATCTTGATTAGTTATATAATAATTGTCTTATCTTTTTTACGCAGATCATAACAAAAATTTATATTTAAGCATCTACATGATTCATTTCTCCGATATTAAATATTTTTGAAAATATTTAATTTAAGAAAAACCTGTACAAGGTACGAGAATACATACTAGTTAAATATAAATGCAAGTTTAAATAGAGTTTAAATAGACTCTTGGGGAGTCTAGTAGGTGTAATCCATGAATCTCAAAAGAAAAAATAGGTTATAATGATCCAACATCAAGACCCTTGTTTAATTTAGTTTAACCTAGCTAGCTAGTTTCTACTATTAAGACCCTTGTATTGCGTTCTAATTAGTCAAATTTAAGGTGTTTAACAATCTCTTGGGTCTCAATAAGCTGCTCTTACATTGTCTTCTTGCTTGAGTTTTCATTCGACCCAAGCACAACAAACACAATCAGTTTCGTTCATGTACAACACGATCGAGAGAGATCGAGGGAGATCAAAATCTGAGTGTTCAAGTCTTTATCCTCTCGATTAGAGTAGTTAATTGATCAGGCAAAGCATTGCTGCCTCCGTAATCAAACTATGACCCTTCTCTATTCTTGTTCGAGTTCATCATCACCATCATTCGTTCAATTCAGTTTGTTTCCATTGAAAGGCGAGCCTTAACTGAATTTTAAGAGAAGGCGAATTCAAGTTGAGCCCTTGGCATAATTGGGTATGAAACAATTTATTTTTCTTGCAACTATTGATTTTAGATTTCACATATACAGTAGTCTCGATCTTCCTCCTAATTGCTATTGTTAATCGTGCTTGCACATAATTAACCTTCCATAACTAATAATTTATTTTTCAAAATAAAATAGTCAACTCTTAAGCATATATGAATTTGTCAATGGGAGTTTCACGTCCGTCCTGTCTAGGCTAGTTTTAAACCCGGTTTCTCCCAATATGTATTTATATATATCTATATATGTTATTCGATCAGGTGCGCCGTGCAATGACATGGAAATCACTACTTAATTTGTTCAAAGAAATGCAATGCACGTCTTGCAGCTAATTAGCCTCGTCTTTGCTTAGTGCTTACACTTGATAAATGCCTGAAAATCTTGTTTTCCCCGGCCTCTTGACACACCAATGAACTTACTCTCATCTCGATCACCAATTATTAATTAATCTTAATTAGCATTCGCGCCATGCCATCCGCACCTGACATTGAGAGGCCTCTCACAAACGAGGTCCACCCCCGCGAATCCAGCGGGAGCTTGGGTGAATTAGGGGACGACATCTTCTTGACCATCGAGCAGCCGAAGCCGCTGGGTCGGAAGGAGAGCTTCCAGAAAGAGAGGCAAATCTCAGTCGACCCGATCTCACTCCGAGGCCGGGCCACGGTCCGACAAGCCAGCTTCACTCTGGTCTCGCCCCAACACCCATCCGCCAAGTCGCCACCCAAGCTCAAGTTTGTGAGCACCAGCCTCCCAAGCTCAGCTGCCTCGTCTCCTCGAGGTTCCGGTTCAGGTTCAATCAGCCCTTCTCCGGTGGATCTCAGTCTAGACAGGCCCACCACAAAAGATCAATCGCCTTCTTATGGTGACGACCCAGCCGCCGAGGATGGATTTAAATGCGGAAAGCTGTGCCTTTTCTTGCCGCCAAGAGGGAAAGGAAAGCCTGTGAAACCCAGCTCGAGGAGCTCCGTTTCGCCTCTTCCTCCCCCTAGGGCGTACAAGGCACAACATCCTCAGTCGATATCGAGGACGGTTTCCTTGGAGAGATTCGATTGCGGGTCAGTCACCAACGAGAACGAGAACGAGAACGAGCCCACGAATCTCTTCTTTGATCTTCCCTTGGAGCTGATTCGATGCAGCGTCAGCGACATGCAGTCTCCCGTGACCGCCGCATTCGTCTTTGACAAAGACGAAAACCCAAAAGGAGTGCTCAAGAAGACGACGTCGTCAGGTAGGGATTCCAAGGCTCAAGATTCGACCCGACACGTTCGCTTTTCGACGTCTTCGCCTACTATGTACCCGTCGTCTCCCGCGTGTATAACGCCTCGGTTGAGGAAAGCCAGACAACACTTCAATGCTTTCTTAGAAGCTCAAACCACTTAATTTAAAAATTAGGCGTGTTGAATTAAGTTGAGGGCATATAATATATGCTAATTAATGACTTGTTGAGTTGATGTTATTGTCTATGTCCAATTTTCTCTTCGTGGTTTTTAACTAGTGTTCAGGAAAAACCAAGTTCACGCGGAGGTGGACTAGCTAGCACGCAGCTGGTGTTATTTCTATAATGTCAACCCTTAGGATGTAACACATACCATGTCTACACAAATTGTGAACCAGATGAACCTTTTTTGCTTAGTTATCAATCCGAAATGATTGCATCCGGTAAAGATGGAGAATGAGTACACTAATTAAGGGACATATATGCAACCATATGGCTCTGTAGAACAGTCTTGTCACAAATATAATAATATATTATAGATAAAATTGTAGAAAACCACCTGTTAAATACCTTTTTTTGCGCAAAATCACACGTTATACAACTAATTATTGAGATCCACCTTTTAAACTTCTTCCGTTCGCGATTGACCATCAAAAAGACCTTTCCGTCCAAAATTCCGCTAAATTGTATGTTATTACCTTTTCACTTATCATTTTTTTTTTAAAATGACCACTTACCCCTTAGATGTTCTTCTTCCTCAAGCTCCTTTAATGGAAAAATTGAAGAATTGGAGACTCCACCAAACCCAACCCAAATTCCCTCCATTCATGGTACCCTAATTCGAATTACCATTTTCAACTCATGTACCTGTTTTGGGCAAATTCAACACGTAAACGCGTTACCTGCTATAATTAACCAAAAAATAGTCTAAACGCATTAAACTCGTAAACAAGATGAAATTCAATGAAAATACAAGAAATAGGTATGGACTAAGAACGTAGAAAGCGATACAAGCATATTAAAAATGATAGTCAACCAATGGTGATGCCTATCTGAGTTACAAAAGAATAATTCGAACAATTGCTTCTCGACTCTGTGATAGTGAAGATCAAAGCAAGAATATATGATTGTGTTGCTCCTAGGTGACTAGAATTTGTGTCCTTTCCTCTATCCTTCATCCGTCTTCTACCTCTCGACCATTGTGCGTTTAACGGCTCGTAATAGGATCTTTTTTTCTTGATCCCACCAAATCCGCCATGGCCATTGAATTCTTTAGACGTTATGCCGAATATTTCGTCAACTTCGTCATCCGTTTCTTGTTCGAACGCTACCTTGACGCACATCTAAATTGTGGGCCTTTTTGCTCGGCATTCTTACTCATTGGATTTGCGCCTGATTTTTGGAGAGCCCAACACTATCCCCATAAAAGCCGAGAAAATTTCCCTCCAATTTTTCTAGGGTTTTTTATTCTTGCCTCGGAAGTTGTAACGCACGAAGTCACGTCCCATCACCCCTTATTTAAGCCTTTCGAAGACATCATTATAACTCGTCTGTGTTCTTTAAGCCTTTTCTTCTTCAATGGTTGATTCTATCTCCTCCTCTGAGTCCTTTTCTTGATGTCTTGAGCCTTCCGACCCCCCTTTGTTTACCTCTTTCGATATTCTTACGTCTTGTCATCAAAACGATAGCACATCCTTTGAACCGTCTTCCTTTGCATACTCTGTCAGATTCCCTGCCTCTGTTGAGGTTTATCTTCCTCCCCCCGACCTTTGGGCTGATTCCTTTCACGAATATTGGATGTTCTTATACGAATACCCTTTTTCCATCGGCCACCGATTTCCTTTTTCCCCTTTAGTAATCGATTTTCTTACCACTCTCAACTTGTCGCCCAATCAAGTTCTCCCTCATGCTTGGAGACTCCTGTTAGCTGTTGATCTTCTCTATTCTTCTCATGACATTCCGTTCAAAACCATTGATTTTCTTTGCAACTATCGTCTTTCCAAGGGAGGTCCTCGCCGATTTACCCTGAAAACACTAAAAAGTAAATCCGACCTGATTTATTATTGAAGTCGTTTCGAGGCTGGGCCGACAAATTTTTCTTTGTAAAATTGTCGTCTTTAGGGATTGATACCTCTTTTCTGAAACCTCATTGGTATGCAACAGGTGGTATTTTTTCTGTTTGCTCATTTTACCTCTTCTAGATGACGTTAACTTTTGAATGCGTTTGTTTTTGATGTAGTGAATTTTGCCTCCCTCCAGCCTCGTAAGGTGTCAGCTCAGCTCGTATCTCATATAGAAGCTCTCTAAACGGAAGAAAGATCCTATCCGAAGCTTGTGAAGGCATGTTTTGCTGATTCGGAGGATTCCAAGATGTCAAGGACTACTCGCTCTACTGAAACACTCACCACATGGAACGAGTTGAGGCACGAAAAAAGAGAAAGGCCGAGATGTCGGACACTATGATGTCGCTGGATACGTTTCTGGTAGTGTCTCTGTCTTCGAAAGAAGCTTGTACTACCCCTAAAACTTCCCCTCTTAAGGAGAACACCACCCCCAATCTGAATGACATGTCGGACACTATGATGTCGCTGGATACGGCAACGGAAAAATGCCTGCACTCTTTGATGCCTCTACAAGTAAGTTGTCCACGAAGTGAGGCGAGTCCATCCAGCATGCCCGAGTTCTTTGGGGAGATGTTGGCTGCTCAGTGACAGGTATAAATTTTTTCTTGATAAGTCACATATCTTCATTCATGTCATGTACTAACACGTCTTATTCTTTACACAAAGTTTTCAAGTTACTCTATCGGCTTTTGAATCCTTCAAAGATCTTCCTCACCAGCTTAATTTCCCAGAGCCAAGTTAATCTGCAATTGGAAAAGAAACGAAGTACCCTCCTAGAGCACGAAAAGAAGATTATGAAGGAGTATGAGGATTTTACGAAGACTGATGCAGAGAAATCTTCATGTGCTAAGAATTGGGAGGACAAATTCCTGGCTGTTTCGAAGAAGGAGGTTGCGCTTGCTAAGGAGATCGAAGACACCGCAGACTACTGGTCTTGCAGGGCTCGTGTCGAGATGATGGAAGAATGCGCTGCAGGGAAGCACATTACATGGGACGCTATCAAAGAGAGACAACATTTCGAGCCAATGTTTCCTGATGACAAGTCTGTACTCAAGAATCCTTCTTTGGTGGACAAGATCTCACACGTGGCCAAGGAGATAGCCCAGGTAGAGGTTGTTGAAGGTGTGCAGGCTTCCGACAATATTTTGAAGGAGTAGTGTTTTTTTTTTCCTTTCCTAAGAACATGTCTTTTGATATCCCCGGTTTGTTGGGGTTAAACAATCATCTGTTGGCCACTTGTGTTGTAGGGCCTTGTGTTTTGTGACAAACACTCTTTACCCTTTAGCGTAACGACCAAGGGTCTTTTGTGAATGCTTTATGTTTGCATAGTATTTTGTTTGTCTACATGTTTGTTTTGCAGGTCGTATAAGACAAGACAAAGGCGTTGTAGGATAGCAACGCGTTTGAGCAAAAGGTTATTGGCAATGATTAGTCATAACGTTTGATCAAGATTGTTTGTAATAGCTCTTCATGTTTAGATTGTGAGAGAGGGAGACATGTAAAGAGATGTATCTTTGAAATAGAATGTAAAGAAAATTTTATTGATAATAAAATCTGGGTTGAATACATATGTCTCTTCGTGTTAGACTCCCCTTGCTTTAGAGTCATTAACATTTTCGTCGTCCCTTGCATCTTGTAACTAGTCGTTGTGTGCACATTGCAGCCTGATTGTAAGACAAGGGCCCATGTTTTGGCCTGTAACGTCACAAGGCGTCCCTTGTTAGTTTTTGATGTCATTGTGGTATCATGTGTGTAGGATGAATCATTGTAAATGAAGTTGATAAATAAAATTAAGTATTAGATGAATACCTTGTTGCGACTTGCTTTAGAAGTGGTAGAGTTTTAAATTTGTCGCGTTCCAACTCCTCGGGACTGTCTTCCCATCATGTTAGACTTGTTCGTAAGCCCCTTGTCCAACGACTCTTGTGATCTGATTAGGCCCTTCCCAGTTTTCTCCTACTTTACCGACATTTGGTTCTTGGGTGTTTTGAAAGAATTTTCGTAGTGCCCAATCACCTACTCGAAACACCTTTTCTCTAACGTGTTTGTTGTAACTTTGAGCCACTCCCTGCCTGTATACCGCCATGCGGTTAGATGCCTCATCTCGTAACTCGTCAATTGTGTCCAGGTGATGAAACAAATTTTCCCGGTTAGACTCCTCAGTGGTGAGACTGTATCGGGTTGTAGGGAGAGTTATTTCGACTAGTAACATAGCTTCGCAAACATAAACCAACGAGAAAGGCATATGTCCAGTAGCTGTTTTGGGAGTTGTCCGATTTGACCAGAGAATAAAGGGTAACTCGTCTTCCCACTTCCCTTTAGCTTCTTTGAGGTGTTTCTTCATGTTGTTCATGGTCAACTTGTTACTTGCTTCTGCTTGACCATTTGCCTAAGGATATCATGGAGTGGACATCAGTAACTGGATGTTGTATTGCTAGAAAAAAGATCTTGTTTTCTCGCTAATGAACTGAGAGCCATTTTCACAAACTATGGTTGATGGTACACCAAATCTTTTGAGGATGTTTCTCTTGATAAAAGAGATGACATGTACGTCTTTTACTTCTTTGAAAGCTTTGGCTTCGATCCATTTGGAGAAGTAATCGGTCATGGCCTGGATGTAAACACGTTGGCCAGAAGCTGGAGGAAGTTTTCCCACAATGTCCATCCCGTATTTCATGAATGGTCAAGGGGATTTTATAGGATGTAGTAACTCCAGTGGTTGATGTGGAATCGGTCCATGACGCTGGCATGTGTCACAACTGTGAGCAAACTCAGTTATTTCTTTGTTCATGGTAGGCCAATAGTAGCTCATCCTGCTTACTTTCTGTGCCAAGTTGCGACCCCTAGTATGGTTCCTGCATTCACCATCATGAATGTATTGTAACACCTTCTGTACTTCTTCCTTCACGCATCGTGCGTATAGACCAGAAGACATCCACTTGAACAAGATGTAATCCTGAATAGCGAAAGTACAAGCCTTTACCTTAAGTCTGTAATATCCGCAATATTCCAAGGTTTATTAAACCAATATATTAATTAAATAATCCTTCTTCCTATTTAAAAAAGGGAGCTTAAATAGTTTATTTAATTAAAATTAAGAACATATTATGGAGGATTATTAAAGTGGTAGAAATCTCAAATAAAAATAGATTAATATAAATTTCGGATTTATTTAATAATGGGCTATTACAAGGCTAGAAAAAATACAAGGAAAAACAAATAAAAAGAGTCAAGTGCCGGGACTTGAACCAATGACCTCTTGCATCTCGCACATAACACACACACACACACACTCCAAACCGCTAGGACATTGTAACTTGATTAGTCATAATTCTTCTTCTTCTTCAAAGAGTCAGATTTTTGCCTGACTGATTTGACGACAAACCAATGCATGTGATTTTTGCCTGCCTTCCACTCTTCTCAATTGCTTCTAATACCATCCAAAGATAGTATCACCCATGGTCATCATTCAACTAGCACACCCTCCTCCTATCATCATCAACCTTCCTTTGTTCCATAGGTTCAATTCCATTGTAGAGGATCACTAGAGCTCTCATGTTTGCCTATTTAAAGGCTGAAAAACTCAATTAAACCTCACACAAACTCTCTCTTCTCTCTTCCTAGCACTTTGCTATCCACAATTGTCAAAATTCAGCCCCAAAAACATTAGTTTTACTTGCTGATTTTTCCATTGAAACACCATCAAAACCCCTCCAAACAACCACCAAGCCGCCGCCGCCCCACCTTCGGACGACCGCCGGCGCACCCGAGCACCGCCGGAGCCCCGCCGAGTCGTCGTCGAAGCCTCACCGCCCCTGCAGTGGTGCACCGCCCCTTCCCCTGCACTTCTCCCTAGGTTTTGTTTTCAACAGAACGATAATCTGTAAAAGAAGGTCAAACCTAATTTCAATTACTAATTTATTTTTTTTAATTGTGTCTTCCATGAAAAATAAATAATAGCATTTAAATAATTGATACTAGAAGCAAATCAACTTATTTGAGGCATAAAATCTAGGTTTTTAGAACAAGAAATCAAAGATATTATTTTTCCTTGTACATAAACAAATTTAATATTATGCATGTTATCTATATTATACACTATTTAGTTATTCCACACAATATTCACTGCTGGAAAACGCGTCTGTAGCCAGAAAATATTTAGCCACGAATTTTGGCAAGGGTAAATTGGGTGGAAACGGCCATAAATTTAGCCACGAATATTTCAGTTTGCGGTAATATGGCCATGAAATATAGCGTTGTGGCTAATATTGGGGCTGAATAGCTCCGAAAAGTGAGTGCGGCTAGATTTGTTTGTAGATTTCTGGCCATATTGTCATGAATAAAAGCTCGTGGCTAACGTTAAGGCCCAATGGACGCGAATTTTTTGCGCGGCTAGATTCATTTCTAGAGTAGTAGCTAATTAGCCACGAAAAAAGATTCGTGTGTATATTCAGGACAAAGTCTGGAGCTAAGTACCCACATACTAGTCGTGGCTAGGTTTGTGGATATTTGTGTGGGTAATTTGAATCATTGACTCATAAGTGGTCCTTCATTTCGTTAGAATTTTTAGGAATAACCATAAAACTAGCCACGAGTTCTTATTTTCGTGTCTAACATAGTTTGTTTGGAAACATTTGCGATAACAGTCACGAGATTAGCCACGAGTTCTTTATTTCGTGAGAAATCTGCAGAAATAACCACGAGACTAGTCTCGAGTTCTTCGTTTCGTGTCTAACTTTGTTTATGTGGAAAAATTTGCAGAAACAGTCACGATATTAGTCACGAGTTCTTCGTTTCGTGAGAAATCTGCAGAAATAACCACGACATTATCCACGAGTTCTTCATTTCGAGACAAATATGCAAAAATAGTCGCAAGACTAGCCCAATTACTTTTCATTCATGAAAACCTGCTCAAAATGCACTTAATATCTGTTCTAAACACCATCTTGCACAAACATGCATCAAATGTACCAAACACCATAGACCTTAATTATACATAGTGCACTTAAAGAGGTCCAAACATGCATTTGGGCAAACACATAAAATGTTCACAATTGAATGTCATAACCTTGCTGAAAATACACATAAAATTTGGGCAGATCCTCCCCCAAAATGCACATAAACCTGCCAAAACCTGCCCAAACTTACATAAACCTGCTTATCCCAACATAATTGTCAATGTTAACATTCATCCAACATTGTTTGCTACATAAAATCCATAGAAAAGATCACATAAAACCTAAAGGTCAATTCTCCTACTCCTACTCTTAACACTTTCCATTACACTTACACTTACACTTACTCTTCCTCTTCCTCTTACTCTTCCTCCTCTTCCTCTTCCTCTTCCGCTTGTTTGCTACACCCACGTCTTCCTCCTCTTCCTCATCGTCACTACTCAGGTAGAACGCCATCCCTTCATCATCCATGAGTCGACAATTCCAAATACCGTCCAAAAGACGACTCATATTGGGGTCCATGCCATACGTTCTGAAATGCTTGTAATAGCGGCATTCCTAACAAACAAGAGAAGTGCAAAGCTTAAATAATAAAAACAAAACATAAGCAGTGAAGGAAAAGGTGTTATGCGAACAAAAGTGATAGAAATCATGAATTTCTATTATATGGTGCAAGTTTATAAGTTAGGTACCCCTAGAATATTATGTAATGATGTTCTTAAATAACAACATGATCTTCTCTGAGGCAGAAAACGCGTAATGATGACATGATGTTTTCTAATTAACAATGTTGGGTGTTTTAGGAATTAGAATAAATACATGACAACAAAAACGAGGAAATCATATTAATTAACTAAGCAAGCACTCTCACATTGTAGTATTGTACAATAGAAATAAAATACTTACTTTGAGCTTCCCCGCCACCACCCTTCATGACCAATAATTTGCTAAGTAGTTGAATCCCACATAACGCCCCCCTTGGTGTTGCGGAAATCCCGCCATATCTTCCAAAGCCTGTAAAAGTGATAGTACCTTGATCGCGCAGTGATTCTTGTACACGGGCACCTACACTTAGCCCGAAAACGCTCATTCACATCAACCCAGTTAGGGCACTAGGTATCATCCAAGGGAGGACTAAGCTCTCGAACAATCTTGAGGAAGATCAACTCTTCCTCATGTGTCCACTTCCTTGGCATTTCCACAAACTGGGAAGAAAAGAAATGCACCAGTTTAAGTAGAGCAATCAAATAGAGCATTGAAGTATTTGACAAATAGAAAAAGTGTTTTGAGAAAATAAGTAGAGCAATCAAATAAATTGTTACTAAAAGACATAAATGCACCCATTCTCATTTAAACAATCATGATCCAAACCTCAAGTGACATAAACATTCTTATCTTACCAAACCTGCTCAAAATGCACTTCAAAACATTCTTATCCTATTTATGTTGCAACACACACATCAACCTACTTAAAAAAAACTACTTCTACTTTTGCTATTCCAAATAAATACATGTCAGACATTTGTAATTCTGTTACGAATCAGTTATAAGCCAATGAGATTGACTGTCAATTTGCTATACCAAATTAATGTAAACATGTACTCAGCAACACTTAGATTTGTTAAAAGCCAATCAGTTTCAGAATATTCATGATTCTTTGATATGTTTATTCTAAGTGAACATGTAGACAAAAATAAACCTTAGATCCAAAAGACATGCAAATCTAAATGCAAATACATTTTTAGGGTTTTAAGACATTGAAATCATTCAAAAGACATGTAAACCATGCCAATCAGTTTCAGTTTCAGATTGACATGCACAAACCATCGAGAAAAAGGGTGGAGAGAGATGGAGGAAGAGACATGCAAATCTAATCCAAAGACATGCAAATCTAATTTCATGGATGGTGGAGATTTTTGCAACCTAAATGAATCAAATGAGATTGACAAAGAGAAAAGGTAAGTCGATTCAAAAATTCGAAAAATTCCAGGAATGGAGGCAGCCAAGCCGGCGGGGGGAAATGGGAGCAAGCTAAGTCGATTCGGGGGCTTACCTGGAGGATCGGAGAAGCTGGTTTACACCGACGGGGGGAAATGGGCAAGCCAAGCCGACGAACTCAGGAACACGGGGGAATGGAGGGAGTAGTTGTGGAGGCAAGAAGGAATGGAGGCAAGAGGCAAAATGGGGGGAATGGAGGGAGTAGTTCGGTCTTGTGGTCCCAAAACCCTAAAAGAATGCTCAAAGAACCGCCTCATGAGATGGAGTTCGGTCGTGGGCCTGAAGCCAAATAAGGCCCAATAAGGCTCATAAGCCCAAATGTTTTTTGAAATAGCCCGTTAATGGCACCCAATGTTCAAGTCGTCTCCTACATTGATGACTCGTGGCTATTTTCGTGGTTAAATTTGTGGGTAACAAAAAGGTGATTCAGCAGCTCATTAAATGATCCATACCAACCTTCATTCAATAATCTACACCAACAATCGTACGAACTCGATCTCTTTACCCTACCTTTCTTCACATTCCCTTACAATATCACTTTCATCACACATTTTTGTCTCTTATTCCATCCCATTTGAATTTGTCTCAAGTAAACAAAACACATGAAACCAAGTTTAATTGATTTCTTCTTTTGAATCTGGTACATTCTTGTTCAAGTGGTCAATTTCTCTTCCATTGTTGGTGCAAGAAAGGTTCTTTCTTTTGTTGGTGCAAGAAAGGTTCTTTCTTTTGTTGGTGCAAGAAAGGTTCTTGCTTTTGGGAAATTTTTCAGAAGTAGCCACGAGAGTAGACACGAAGTTTGGCACGAGTTCTTCGTTTTGGGGCTAACGGAGTGGGTCTTAAGAGTTGAAACCGATCTGTCGTTTTCCTATCACCCATTGTTGCTTGAATCTGGTACGTGTGTTATGCTTATGTTCATAATTTTTTACAATAACAACATACATTGGTGATTGTAACCTATTTTAGTGCCAAAATATTCAGCCTTAACCACAAAATTAGCCACCTGTTCTTTAATTCGTTCCTAATGTTTTTCTTGTTTTTGATCTAGTCATTATTACTTATTTGAATATAGGTACCATATATGACATGGACAATCGTGAGTGGATGTATGATAGATGGCTTCCTAATGGTGAAGGTTTGAGAAGCGAATTTTATGATGGTGTTGAAACATTCATTACCTTTGCAAAAGCTCAACCGAATTTCATGGATGGGGAGAAGATCAAATGTCCTTGTTTCCAGTGCAAGAATGGCAAATTTCAAGATAAAGACACTGTTCGCCTTCATCTATTCAGAAAAGGTTTTGTTGACAGTTATTATTGGTGGACCGCACACGGAGAATCACCTTTTGTCAACTCATCACCTCCCTTGGAAGACTTGAATCCTACTTCAAATCCCAATGATATGGATTTCTTTGGGATTGGGATGCATTTATTTGATAACTTGAATCCTACTCAAAGAATGGTTTTTGATGCAGCTGGTCCAAGTTTTGTTCCACCTTCGTGGTTTGACCCTAACAATTATGTGAATGAGCCAAGTAGTAGTAGTCATGTAGAGTTCGAAAACCCTATTCATGACGAAGAAGAAATTAACATGGACCAACCGATCAACCATGTTCAAGAAGAAGAGATTAGCATGGAACAACCGATCAACCATGTTCATGAGGAAATGTCCTTCTTATCTGAGCGCTTCAATGATGTTTTGAGGGCGGCAGTTCAACCATTATATCACGGTTCTCATGTGTCCCAGTTAGCTGCAGTTGGTTCTTTTATGGAGTTAAAGACCAAATACAATATGTCACAGGCTGGATATAGTGCACTACTCCAGAAAGTCAATGATGTATTGCCAAAAGACAACAACTTTCCAAAAAGTTTCTATGAACAAAAGAGGTTGACTAAAGAGTTGGGGTTGCCCCAACAAAAGATACACCTTTGCCCCCAAGGTTGTATGTTGTTTTGGAAGGATGACGCTGATGCCACTGAGTGTAAGTTTTGCAATAGTCCAAGGTATCGACCTTGTTTGTCTAAAAAAGGAAACCCAATACCTAATAAGGTGCTGCAGTACTTGCCATAGATCCCACGTTTGCAGCGATTGTATGCTATGGAGGAAACAACTTCAAAGATGCGTTGGCATGCTGAACACCAAATAGATGAAGGGTATATGACTCACCCATCAGATGCTGAGGCTTGGAAGCATTTTGATAGAGCCTTTCCAAGGTTTGCATCAGAGATTCATAATGTGAGATTATGTTTGTGTTCAGATGGATTTTCCCCATTTGGTAAGTTTGGCAAGACATATTCGACTTGGCCAGTGATTGTCACCCCCTACAACCTACCTCCAGATATGTGCATGAAATCTCCTTATTTGTTCTTAAGTAACATTGTTCCAGGTCCACGGAATCCAAAGAAGCTAATAGATATTTGTATGCAACCATTGATTGATGAGTTGCTTTTGTTGTGGAGAGAGGGTGTGCCAACATTTGATGTTTCTACTGGAAAAAAATTTAGAATGCGTGCAACTCTTATGTGGACAGTGAATGATTTCCCTGCGTATGGCATGTTATCTGGGTGGAGTACTGTTGGTATTTATTCTTGTCCTCATTGCATGGAGAACACAAAAGCCTTTCGTTTACAAAATGGACGGAAGGCTTCATGGTTTGATTGTCATCGGTGCTTGTTGGAATTAGATCACCCATTCAGGAACGATAGGAGAAACTTTTACAAAGGGAGAACTGAGGATGATCCTCCTATTCTGTATTTATCAAGTCGAGAGATGTGGGAACGTGTTCAAGGTTTTCCGACTGCCATGGAGTCTCCACGTGAATATCCAGATGGTTATGCTGTAACTCATAAGTTCACCAAGAAAAGCATTTTCTGGATGCTTCCTTATTGGAAGCATAATTTGCTTCGTCACAACCTTGATGTCATGCATATTGAGAAAAATGTGTTTGAGAACTTGATTAATACTGTAATGGATGTTAAGGGGAAGACAAAAGACAACATCAGCTCAAGGAAGGACTTGCACCTATATTGTAATCGCCCAGAGCTTCAGGTGGAGGATAACCATAAGGGCCCTAAACCAAAAGTAGTGTATGCATTAGATAGAGATAAAAAGACAACCTTGCTTAATTGGTTAAGGCGCTTGAGATTTCCGGATGGGTATGTATCCAATATTGGTCGATGTGCGCAATTGCAAGAGGGTAGACTAATCGGAATGAAAAGTCATGATTGTCATGTGTTCATGCAAAGACTTCTACCAATTGCTTTCAAGGAACTTCTACCCGTGGGTGTGTGGGGGCCATTGACAGAATTGAGCTAATTTTTCCAATCATTATGTTCATCCACACTTGAGATGAAATGTCTTGAGGATTTAGAATGTGACGCACCTCTTATATTGTGCCAATTGGAAAGGATATTTCCACCATCTTTCTTTGATTGTATGGAGCATGTCATTGTACATTTAGCATATGAGGAAAAATTAGGAGGTCCAGTACAATACCGATGGATGTATCCACCTGAGCGCTTCTTATTCAAGTTGAAAGGGAACATGATGAATCCACAAAAGGTGGAGGCATCCATAGTGGAATCATATTTGTTTGAGGAGATAACGACATTCACTCGACATTATCCCCAGCCTCAAGACTTGTATAAGAGAAAGAAAACTACCATGGAGGAGGAAACCAATGCCACTCATCCTCAAATTTCCATTTTCAACCATCCAGGGCGTGCAAGCGGAAAATGTAAGGTTGTATGGATGACTAAGGGGAGAGATTTTCACGTGGCATGGACGTATATCCTACTTAATTGTAGAGAGGTTGACTCTTACGTCGAGTAAGTGACTTTAACTTATAATATATAAATACATGTCAATCCGATTAATATTCCACTATTAATTAATTGTTGTTCATTTTCACATGCAGAGAGTTTCAAAATACGGTAGGACAAGGAGATCCGACTGCTATTGCCAATTGCTTTTGTGATTGGTTTCATGATTATGTAAGTTTAAATGCACATTGAATATGTTTGGGATGTTATTATGCATTACATATATATACATATAAAGGTTTCATTAACAATATTACAGGTTTTGAATAGAAAAGTTCTACACCCCCCAAAAGAGGATCATGTGTTGATACATAGTTTGGCTTGGGGCCCATCCAAAAAGGTTGTGTCATGGCCCGTATATTTCATCAATGGTTATAAATTTGAAACTTTGGAACGTGGTGAAGGCAAATTAACCATGAATAGTGGTGTGTGTGTACAAGCTTGCAACGGTGATACACAATCTGATTTCTTCGGGTTAATAGAACAAATTATTGAGTTTGAGTTCACCGGATTGTCATGTAAGAAGATTGTCATGTTCAAGTGTTTGTGGTTTGACCCTACTGCGAGAGGGACGAATGTCCATCCAGAATACCATTTTCAGGAGATTAATGTGAAGAGGCGATATAACAACCACGATCCTTTTGTCTTTGCGCAACAATGCATCCAAGTTTACTACGCAGACTTCCCCGACGCACCCCGGAGTCGTGCAGATTGGAGATATGTGTGTAAGACAAAGCCTCGAGCTAGAGTTGAGCAACGATGGACAGAGAGAAAGGAGGACGAGCCAAATGATTTAGATCCATTACAACCGGAGGAATTTGAGATTGATGGATTTGCAGGGTCGTCAATTCACTCAATACCGTTACATCTTAATGATCCACTTTCTTAGCATGAAGAAGCATACGATGTTCAAACCGACGAGGATAACTCGGACATTGAAAATGATAACGAAGAAGATGATTTTCCTTCAGATTCAAGTTCCGAAAATTATGAGTGGTAATTCATCTTATCATAGTTTATTTATTTTATATCAACATGATTATCCTTTTGCAAAATATGCTTTATAATTTATTTTCTACCAATTTTTATTTTTCTATTTTATTTTTCTATTAGAAATGAAAATCATATTAGAATGGACAATTTATCTAGGAGGGAAAGTTCATCTAAGGAGGGAGGGAAAGTTCATTAAGGAGGGAAATAGAAGATCTCGGTTGAAATTAAGGAGGGAAAATTTGAGTGATTTGGCGGGCTAGAAATGTAGGGAAAATTTAGTGAGTTTGGGCTAAAATACACCCAAGCCCATCAATTTTCTCTCATTTGGAAGCACGCTTGCTAACCCTATCCCTCATTTGCGCGTCTCATTTGCTTTAGGGTTCCCTCATTTGCTAACTTGAATCCTCTCATTTGCGCCTCTCTTTCCAGACGCCTCCTCTCTTTGGTTTACGACTAACTTGAATCCTCTCAAGAAGGATATGGTTAGAGCTCAAGAAGGATCTGGTTCGAGATCTCTCAGGTTCTCTCTCCCTCCCTTGATGTATGTTATTGGGCTGGAATTTTGAGAATGAATGGTGATTTTGCTTCTCCTTATGTGAAACAGCTTCTCTTTGAACTCGTTTTTGAGTGTTTAATTGGTTGGTGTGTGGCTATTTGTTTAGGGTTTTGAGATTGAATGGTGTGATTCTTCTTACTTCTCTTTCAACTCGATTTGGAGACTTCTACCAATTTGCATGTCTTTCTTCTTGCTTCTCCTTGCTTGTATTTCATTTTCTTAGACTCAGAGTTTAATTTGTTGGTGTGTGTCAATTACAACAGATTTTCATGCTTTAGGGTTCGAAATGGTGTTGCTTGTCTTGCATGTGCTCAACTCATATGAAATCGGTGTTGCTTGTCTTGCTTCTCCTTGCTTCTACTTGCTTTTCCTTGCTTGTCATTCCTTTTTAGTTTCATGATTAATTTGTTGGTGTATGTCTAGAAGCATACGATTTTCATGCTTTATGGATCGAAATGGTGTTGCTTGTGTTGCTTATCCCCATATCATATGAAATTGGTGTTGCTTGTCTTGATTCTCCTTGCTTGTCTTTACTTCTCCTGGCTACTTCTTGCTTCTCCTTGCTTGTCATTCATTTTTTAGTTTCATGATTAATTTGTTGGTGTGTGGCTATTAAAACAGCTTTGGTTGTTGTTTTTGGTATGTTGTTTTGCAAGGTTTGTTTGAATCATGCGTCACCTTAGAAGCACAGCACGAGGGCGAGCCCAAATTCTCAATTGCAACTTCGCTCGTGCTCCTCGTACTTCTTCGGAGCAGCAGCTTCAAAGTCCTAAGAGACCTCCTCGGTTACAACCAACCCTCCCGGTTCGTAGTAGCCCAAGATTTAAAAAAGTTGCCAACCAACAAGTTGCTCAAAAACATGTCATCCCTTCTCCAATACAAGCTCCCCGTGCTCCTTTGAAGAAAACCAAGCCTAACCTTACTCTAGCATCTTCTTCACAACAAGTTTCTTGACCCTTCAAGAACTCCTAGCCCTACTAATAGTCCAACACTTCGTCCACAACAAGTTCTCTCTAAGGAAAGGGTTCCTTCAAGAAATCCCAGCCCTAAACTCACTCAAGCACCTCATTCAAAACAAGTTCTCTCTAAGGAAAGGGTTCTTTCAAGAAATCCCAGCCCTAAGTGATCGCTCACGAATGCGAGGGTCTAAAGATACAATTTATAACCCGACCCCGTTGTAGCACGTGGTGGGTGTCGAACGCTTGGGAAATCTACTCGATTGAGGTGCCTAAACACTAGAAAGGAGAACTTAAAACAAAGGAAAACAAAGAGAACAGTCGGGACCGACACAAGTGTCACGTCGGGCCCGATGATGGCGACAAAGAGGAAGTCGGGACCGACGTAGAGCAAGTCGGGCCCGATGTAGCTGGGTTTGTCGAACTCAAAGATTGAAAGTAGATCTTGGGCTTTTGGGTTCCTTCTCTAGTAGATTAAGGCTTTTCCACCCCAATTCAAGCAATAAGTGATGATCGGAATAGGATCGAGATGCTTTCGCCCTCGTTCCAACCACTTCTACACATCGATCATTGGGGAAATCCCCTTCGAAGCAAGGTCTTGAGATGGACAAATGTTCACTTTCGTTACTTTGCCAATCACAAGCCTTGATTCCTTACTTTCATAAGGAATTGTAGCTCTATGTAGAGTGGGTTCCTAGATCAAGCACTCAAGGCTTATGGAATTGGGGTTTCTAGCCCAACCTAGCTAGAGTTTTCCCCCATAACCCAAGATCAAGGAGATCTACTCCATATGGCAAACAAATAAAGCAAACAAATCACAAAGCAAAGCAATCAACATCATCAATCTCAAACCAAAGCCAAATTTCATTCACAAATCAAAAGCAATCCACAAAATCAAAACAAGGTTTCCAAATCCACAAAATCAAAACAAGACAAAGCTAATCTATCAACCAAACCTATCAAATCTCCTAGAAATCTCCTCTCCTAGGCCGATTCCCTCTTTTCTCCTTCTCCTCTCCTTCCTCCTTGCCTCCAAGTATCCTCTTGAGAGTTTTTGAGAGTTGTTTCCTTGCTAATGTGTGTGGGAACCTCTCCCAATTAGAAGATAAGAGAGCATTTATAGATGAGGGGCAAAAGTGGTAGTTTACAATTTTGTGCCTTGGAGCCCAATCCAGCCAACGACCGACTCGGACCGACACGGAGCACCTCGGGCCCGACTTACTGGGTTAGTCGGTCCGAGGTCGAAAAATTCATCTCGGGTCCGGCGTTGGTTCCAACTCGATCCATACCTCGTTCCACCTTCTTCTTGTTGGCTTTTCTCTTGTTCTTCTTCATGGCTTGCTCCTCTCTTTCCCTCTTAAGCTCGGGCCTTGCTCCATGTTCCTATTCTCCTTCAAACGACCCTTGATCCATGCCAAAACACCTACAAAACACATAAAACGCGCATAGTCTCCGAATCTCATAGAAATACGGGAACTAAGCTAAAAAGGAACAAAACACACAAGAAAAGGGGAAAAAGAAACATATTTACAAAGGAAATCATATATAAAAACACCACCAAATAAAGAGACATCAAAATACCCCATACTTAAACTTGCTTGTCCTCAAGCAATAACAATGTAAGCAAGACCGAAACATAATCTTCAAGTAAAGCCTCGTATGAAAACACATTTAAGCACAAGTGATTGATATTCAAGCAAGATTACATCATCACACATGATTAAGTGTTCCAAGGAATAGAGTCAATGCAACTAAGCCTCACTTTAGGGATATGTGAATGTGTATCACTCATCATGTGTATGGGTATAGCAATGAACATTCAAGCTCAAAAATCATGCAAGTAAGGACTTTACTATTGAAGCTAATATCACCAAATCCTCCACCTAGAGATGCCTAATACAAAGTACACAAAGAATTTGAACTTGGCTCAATGGAGGTCCTCAAAGAGGTTCCATTCGGCCGGGTTGTAATGGGGCTTTTGGTATTTCTCAAGGTGGGAATTATTTGGTCTTGCGGTGCTTACAATGGGGATTGAACAACCTAAACTCTCACCAACTTCACCAAAATTCCACAATCAATTTCACACACATCCAAAAGACTTAACATTTTTCCTTTCAACCCAAAATTTCACTTAACATTCCACTTCATCTTTGCTCTTAGGCTTTTTGTTGGATTTCCACACTTTCTACACTGGACCGACTTTCTTATGACATCGGGCCCGATGTGGTGTGTAACTCGGTCGGACCCTTTTTCTTCACTTAAGCTCTTTACCTTCATTCCACTTTACATTTCCAACATTTTCTTTCTTTCTTTCTTTCCTTCCTTTTTTTTTCATTTTCTTTTTGCACAACAAAGATGCACTACCCACATGATTCATAACACCATTCTTTGCCCTTAAACCAAAGAGAATCTCAACTCTTCAAATACAATCCAAACCTCTCTTCTAAAGTCCAATCCCATAAGGGTCAGTCATATAAGGCTAGGAATAATATTTTTGAGGAGTTTCAAACAAACTCCCAGGCTAAAACGGGGCTACAAACAAAGGATTCACTTCATGGTAGGATATGGAACATTTATGTGACTAAAAGAAAAAAGTTCAAAATCAATGTGACAATGCTAGGACAAATCTCATGACGGTCTTGGAAAATAGATAAACACCGCAATAGCAAGTTTTACTAAGCATGCATGAGCTAATCACACAAGAAACATGAGGGATATGCAAATATGAACAAGCATCCCTAAAATGGCCAAAAATCAATCTCACAAGGGTCACTCATACTTAGTTGCATAAGAACTCATCCTAGAACTCACATGTTCAATAAAACAAGCAAGATATCATGATCACATCAAAAGCAACATCTTTTTAGAGGCTAAACCATCCAAAAATATGCAAAGGAATTTACATGCTCACATCATCATTAGCTTTTATTTGGACATCTAAGATGGGAATTTCTAGTCCAAAAACTACAAAACACAAAATCTTTTTGTTGTTTTCAACACAATTTTTCAAATTTTTATGGATTTTATTTTTGCAAAAATTTCTCTATAACCAAAAACAAAGACTCATCCATTCAAAACCAAATCAATCATCCATGTCATTCATCAAACCACAAACTAGAAACCGAAAACCAAATATCCTTAAAATAACAAACACACATAAGCAAGTGAAATCATGAGCACACTTACCCCCACCCCATACTTAAAATTTTGATGTCCCCATCAAACAAGGAAACCAAAACTTAAAAGCAAGAGAAAAGAGTAAAAAGAGCTCACAATTTTTTTATTCTTCAATGGCATGTCTAGGATCACTCGAAGGGGTTGTCACGCCTACGTCCTCTTTGGAGTCTCGCTTGCCGCTCCCTCTCGTACACTTGCTCTTGGTAGAAGTCTTGTGGTGGTGGTTGGAGTTGAGGATCCGGGCGCGTCCATTGGTCCTCACGGGAAGGGAAGTTCCCGCTCATCCATGTGTTGAAGCTATCTTGGACCCGCCACCTTTGGTCCTCCACCTCTCTAAGCTCATCCACCTCTCGCCTAGTGTAGCCGAGGGCTCGGTTCATCTCTTCTTGGCTAGCTTGGAAAGCACCTTGTTGTTGAAGCAATTGTTGTTGTTGTTGGTACATGTATTGTTGTTGAAGATTCACTTGATGGACCTCTTGAAGAACATTCTCTTGTTGAAGTTGAAGATGGGCCATTTGGTTGGCCAAGAAGGACATGTCCATCGTTTGTTGTCGCTCGGGAAACACCATTCCCGGACCATACCATTGGGCGTAGCCTTCATAACCGCCACCTTGAGCTTGTTCTTGCCTTGCTCCACTCCCCTCTCCATGCTCATAGTGCCTCGGGACCTCATCACCATAGAAGGCACCGGACCGACTTTGATGGAAGTCGGGCCCGATGTGGTGTGTACCTCGGTCCGCCAATGTTGGAGCTTGGTGCGTGGCTCGGAGGTTGGCCATCAAGCCTTGTAAGCGTTCATATTCTTCATTTTGCTCTTGATCGACGTCCATGTCTTCCCCACGAGGTGCAAACACAAAGTTATCTTGGTCGAAATCCGGTGAAGATGGAGGGGAAGTAAACCAAATGTGTTGAGGTTGTTGTCGCCGCCCCTCTCTTGCACCTTCGGGGTCACCAAATGAGTGTGGCTTGCCGGCCCACACTTGGTACCAATTGTGATACCGAGAAAGATCATAGAGGTTTGGCACCAACCGGATGGACACACCATCATAGCTCGAGTGAGGGGCCAAAGAAGTCATGTAAAGCTTCTCCTTGATGATGTTGGCCTTCTTGAAATACTTCATGTTCATATACTCAACACCATTCGGAGCCGGAGAATACTTGTTAAGGTCGACTCCTAGACGCACGGCTAGCCTTGCTATCATCCCGCCGAAGTAGATCCAAGAGGAGCTTTGGAAGTCTCGCACCATCTTGACCCACTCCCATGCAAGGTTCATGGGCTTCTCGGTGTGGAAGAGCATCTCATGTAGCAACATAATCTCTTCCTTCATCGGCTTGTTCAACTCATGACGAGCATAGATTACACATCCCAAAACTCGCACCATGACCCGAAAAAGAGGGCTAGCAATCTCGGTTGTGGTGGCGCCCTTTCTCATCTCGCTCTTCCCGGCCACATGCCGACACACTTGGTTCACCTTCTCGTTGTCGACGTCGGTCTCTTCTTTTGGACATGGAAACCCGAAGTAGGTAGCCAAGTCCCTAAGAGAGAGATTGTGGTTCTCATTGCCCAATTGGAAGGTGATCGCCCCTTCCTCACCCTCCATATTATCATAAGTGCATTCAAAAGTGGCCATGAATTCCGAGGTGAGGGCGGGATAGTGGGTGTTGTCCCACCTTAGCATCCCATTGAGACCGATGTGGGAGTAGCACCTTGGAAGAGCTTGATCCATGTCCATCTTCTTCACGGTTTCCCAATCAAGCCACCTTGTGTGATGCTTAAGCGCCATATACCTTGCATAACTCTCAACTTGCTCATCATCCTCCAAGTAAACATCATCCAACTTTGGCTCTTGTCTTGACTTCTTGGACTTCTTCTTCGGCCTTTCCGCATGAGATGATGAAGCTCTAGTCTCCATGGTACCGGATTTGAAGAATATTGGACTCTTAAACAAACAATCTATTTAGAACTCAAACTTTCTCAACCTAGATCGATATGGGGGATGAAGAACGAGATTGAACTCAAAATTTCTCTTTGGAATCATGCTAGGGAGGCCTTTTTGTGATTGGATCGAGATGAAGAAAGGGAGAGATGTGTGGATCGAGTATGGTGAGAGGGAGGCGGATTTTGAGAGTGTGAGGGAGATGGGTTGTATTTTGGGAATGGTGGTTAATATGAAGATGGTAGGTAGGTGGGGGATGGCATTTTAATGGGGGAAAGGGACAAATTAGGTCAAAGGGCAAAAATGGCATTCCACCCAGTCCGATCGGGTCGGACCGACGTCGTGGACCGACGTCCCTATGTCGGGCCGGACTTACCTGGGCTCGATGTGGGGTGTTCGGGTCACCAATTTTACTCCATCCTCTTGCAACTTCTTTCTCCATATTTCCATTTATATTTTTTTTTCACCTCAAATCCTACACAACCTTGAAGAATACACAACACCAAAAATCCACAAAACACTAGATAGAGATTGGTTAGAGAAAAACTAGGCTAAACTAAGAAAAATCAAACTAAAATTACGAAAATAAAGCTACTAGCTCGGGTTGCCTCCCGAGAAGCGCTCGTTTAGAGTCACTAGCTTGACTTCCTAACCTGAATCTCATGGCGGGTGAAACACGGTGAATTGCTCGCCATTGTTGTGCCCATTCCCATTGCCCTCATACCCATAAAACCACCAACGATGGTCTATATAGGCATGGCTCTCCGATCTCGGGCCTCTCTCATCATACTCTTCCAACGAATGAGATTTCTTCTCCTTACTTGCTCCATCATGTTCCTCTTTTCCTACACCAAAGTTATCTAAAGAATTCCTAGGAGATTCTACCAATTCATCTTTCAAGTCACTAAGGCAAATGTAGGAGTCTCCTAAGTCATCTTTCAAATCACTTAAACAAATGTAGGAATCAAAAGTTTGGAAAGAATTGTGGTCATCACCAACATCGAAAGGATATAAGTAAGGATACTCTTCATTTCTCCTTGGGCTAGCATTGATCCTTGACTCATCTTGTTCCTCAACTTGCTCCAACAACTCCCTTGCTTGTATTTGTTTATTGAACCCTTCATCACTTCTCAACACAATGACCTCTCTAGCGACTTCCACTTCTTCTCTTTTTCTCTTGGCACTCTCTTCAAGTTTGAGGATAGCCAAGGCGTCCGGCTCATTCAAAGCCTTGTTGAAGTGAAAATCGACCTTTTCTTCACCAATCTCGAAGGAAACTTTGCCGTTTTTGACATCAAACCTTGCCCCCGCCGGAGCTAAGAATGGTCTTCCTAAGATTATTGGGACCAAGGGGTCCTCGTGCATGTCCAAGATCGCGAAATCATCGGGAACAAAGTACTTTCCAACTCGCATCGGCACGTCATCCAATATTCCCTTAGCCTTGATGATGGAACCGTCGGCCATAGTTAGGGACATATCGGCCGGCTCAATTTCACCTAAATTTTCCATCCTCCAAATACTAGCGGGCATCACCGAAACACTTGCCCCAAGGTCACATAAGGCTTGGAAGTTTTGAGACCCCACACCAATAGTGATTGCAAACCGACCGGGATCTCCTAGCTTTTGCGGTAACTCCAAGGTCTTGACCTCATCTTGCATTTCAACTATGGACCTCTTCTTTCTCAAAATCTCCTTTAAAAACTTGGCATAGGATGGCATCTCGCTCAATGCATCGGTGAACGGGATAGAGATGTTCAAACCTTGCAAAAGCTTGAGAAACCTCTTGAACTTGTTCTCAACAACATCTTTCGGCTTCTTTGAGGGATATGGAAGAGTTGTTGCACCTTGAATCTTGCTTGGATCAACCTCCTTGGACTTCCCCACTTCACTTGCAACATTTCTTGGTTGGACCGACTTAGGCACCACGTCGGGCCCGATGTCGTGTATCACGGTCCTGGGGCAGAGCTGAGGCAGAGTAGTCGGATCGACATCTGGGTACGTCGGGCCCGACTCACTCTCAACCTCGGTCCGGGGCAGAGGAGTTGATCTTCCTGCTGGGTCAACTTCAGGGAACGTCGGACCCGACTTGTTGGGTAAGTCGGTCTGGCTCTCTTCATTCTTCTTAGGCATGTGTGGCTCGGGTAGGTTTCGGCCGCTTCTCAATCCAATTGCCCGGACTTCATTTTGATTGTTTTGAGCTCGGGGGTTCTCCTCGGGTCGGCCTAGAAGTCTCCCATTCTCTCTCGGGGCTTGAGTTGCAATTTGGGAAAATTGATTGTCGACTTGCCTCCTCCATGCACCAAACTCATTGAATTGGGTCCTTATCTCCTTGAACCCATCCCTCATCTCTTGAGCCAATTATGGTAGCTCATTGAATCCCGGTGGCCTATATGGTGGTGGTTGGGGCGCCCTTGGCTCATTTTGGTTGAAGTTGTTGTTGTAGCCTTGAGCTTGATCGTTGTTCCACCGGCCATTACCACCATTGTTGAAGTTGCCTCTTCCACCGAAATTTCCTCGAACATAGTTTGCCTCCTCAATTTGCTCGGCCAAGCGCACTTGGCTCGCATTCGGACAAACTTGTGTAGCATGTGCAAAGGATCCACACCCCTCACAAGCTCTAGCATTTTGCTTTTAGTAGTGGACTTGCCTCTTAAGCTTGCTCACTTCACCTTCAAGGAATTGGAGCTTCACATCCTTGTCAATGTCTTCTCCCTTTGGATCATATAACTTCCTTGCACCTTCACCTTTAACTTTCACCTCTTTGCTAGCTTGACTCACCCCATACATGGCCTCATAATCGGATAGCTTGTCAAGTAGCTCCCAAGCTTGATCCGGTGTCAAGTCTATGAACCCACAATCGGTGTGGAGATTGAGCTTGTCCTTCGTTGCCGGATTGATGCCTTAGAAAAAGATGTCTTGGAGCACATATGGTTGTTGGCCATGGGTAGGACATTGGCGCAACATCTCCTTGAAACGGTCCCATGCTTCGAAGAGAGGCTCATTCGGACCTTGTTGAAAGCTTGCAATTTTCCTTCTTAGCTCGGTTGTCTTTGAGGGCGGGAAGAACTTCATCAAGAAAGCATCATGGAGTGCCTTCCAAGTTGTGATCGACCTAGGGGCTTGGCTCTCGAGCCAATGTGTGGCCTTGCCCCCAAGTGACCACTTGAACGCCTTTAGAAGCACATACTCCATCGTCTCCTCGTCGGTAGAGATCGTCTCACACATGTCCACAAAGCGTTTGACGTGCTCTATGGGACACTCATGTGGACGGCCCTCGAATTGATCACGCTTGATGAGAGAGATGAATTGCGTCTTGATCTCAAAATTCTTGGCAACCTCGGGAAGCACAATAACCGGTTCGGGTACCCTCAACTCCGGATGCATGTATTGGCGTGCATTCCGGGGTAGAGCGTTGAGTTGAGCCTCGGCCCTCATCCGTTGCTCCCGTTCTCTTTTTGCCACCGCCTCTTGATTGTCCTTCTCAAGTTGCAATCTAGCCATTTCGGCCCTAAGTCGAGCCAACTCCTCATCACTATGGAGAGCTTGATTCTCCATCCTTTTCCTTCTTCGGGCTTCTTTGAGAATACTTTCCGGATCACTCACAAACTCAAGATCAAGTGTTCCTCGGGAGGAACGAGCTCGCATACACCTACGAAACAAAGAAACAAACCAAAACAAATCAAAAACAAACAAAGGGTTTGGGCTATTCCCTCACCCAAATCACTACCAAAACACAAGAAACTCACCAAATTGGCACTCAATGCACTTAGAATTCCCCGACAACGGTGCCAATCTTTTGATCGCTCACGAATGTGAGGGTCTAGAGATACAATTTATAACCCGACCCCGTTGTAGCACGTGGTGGGTGTCGAACGCTCGGGAAATCTACTCGATTGAGGTGCCTAAACACTAGAAAGCTGGAAAGGAGAACTTAAAACAAAGGAAAACAAAGAGAACAGTCGGGACCGACACAAGTGTCACGTCGAGCCCGATGATGGCGACAAAGAGGAAGTCGGGACCGACGTAGAGCAAGTCGGGCCCGATGTAGCTGGGTTTGTCGAACTCAAAGATTGAAAGTAGATCTTGGGCTTTTGGGTTCCTTCTCTAGTAGATTAAGGCTTTTCCACCCCAATTCAAGCAATAAGTGATGATCGGAATAGGATCGAGATGCTTTCGCCCTCGTTCCAACCACTTCTACACATCGATCATTGGGGAAATCCCCTTCGAAGCAAGGTCTTGAGATGGACAAATGTTCACTTTCGTTACTTTGCCAATCACAAGCCTTGATTCCTTACTTTCATAAGGAATTGTAGCTCTATGTAGAGTGGGTTCCTAGATCAAGCACTCAAGGCTTATGGAATTGGGGTTTCTAGCCCAACCTAGCTAGAGTTTTCCCCCATAACCCAAGATCAAGGAGATCTACTCTATATGGCAAACAAAGAAAGCAAACAAATCACAAAGCAAAGCAATCAACATCATCAATCTCAAACCAAAGCCAAATTTCATTCACAAATCAAAAGCAATCCATAAAATCAAAACAAGGTTTCCAAATCCACAAAATCAAAACAAGACAAAGCTAATCTATCAACCAAACCTATCAAATCTCCTAGAAATCTCCTCTCCTAGGCCGATTCCCTCTTTTATCCTTCTCCTCTCCTTCCTCCTTGCTCTCCAAGTATCCTCTTGAGTGTTTTTGAGAGTTGGTTCCTTGCTAATGTGTGTGGGAACCTCTCCCAATTAGAAGATAAGAGAGCCTTTATAGATGAGGGGCAAAAGTGGTAGTTTACAATTTCGTGCCTTGGAGCCCAATCCAGCCAGCGACCGACTCGGACCGACACGGAGCACCTCGGGCCCGACTTACTGGGTAAGTCGGTCCGAGGTCGAAAAATTCATCTCGGGTCCGGCGTTGGTTCCAACTCGATCCGTACCTCGTTCCACCTTCTTCTTGTTGGCTTTTCTCTTGTTCTTCTTCATGGCTTGCTCCTCTCTTTCCCTCTTAAGCTCGGGCCTTGCTCCATGTTCCGATTCTCCTTCAAAACGACCCTTGATCCATGCCAAAACACATAAAACGCGCATAGTCTCCGAATCTCATAGAAATACGGGAACTAAGCTAAAAAGGAACAAAACACACAAGAAAAGGGGAAAAAGAAACATATTTACAAAGGAAATCATATATAAAAACACCACCAAATAAAGAGACATCACTAAGCTCACTCAAGAACCTCAATCACTCCAAGTTTCCTCAAAATAAAGTGCTCTTGCAAACAATCCCATCCCTACTCCCATTCTCACACCCTCACAAGTGAATGAAGCAAACACTGAGGCATACATGGAAGAGGGATTTGAAGAAGAAGTGGAGGAAGAGCACGAGGAAGAGCACGATGAAGAGCTTGAGGAAAAGTACGTGGAAGATGATGAGGAAGATGATGAGGAAGGTGAAGAACAAGTGGAAGGTGAAGAAGAAGAAGAGGAAGGTGAAGAAGAACAAGAGGAAGGTGAAGATGACGAAGAAGATGAGTCTACTCAACCAAAGCTGCTTATATGGATTAAAGGAGATGGAATCCGGTTGGTAACCTTTCAAACTTTTTTTTATTAATGTGATTTACATTGTAAATTTACTAATTATATCCATTTCTTTGTAGTGATTTTGAACCACGCAAAGCTGACTACTCCAAGACAAAGGAAATCGTGCATGGCCACTACAATGGTCCATGGACAAGTATTTCTAAAGTGTCGGGGCCAGTTAAGACACTATGGTTTGAAGAGTTTAAGGTGATGCTGTTTTTTACATTTACTAATTCTATACATGAGTATTTCTATACATGTTGCTAAGATTAGCTAAAAGTTCATGTTGTTGTTTTTTGTGAACAAGTTCATGTTGTTGTTTTTTGTCTAAGTACCAATGTAAGGTTGCTGATTTTTTTTTAAAGAACCATTGATGGATCTGTTTTTTCAAGTACCATTTGTTAGAAATGGTTGTTATAAATGAACTGCATTTTTAAATACCGTTTGATGTTGCTATTTTTGTTGGATTGCTAGACCTTGCTTCAATATGAGTGTCTTTTTGTAAACAATGCAGAAATTTTTTTATTGGAGGGAATCTGATGAACTAATGCAAAAGGTCTTTTTACACCAAGCCGGAAAACACATCACCAATGTCTTTAAGAAGCATCGTGAAAAAAAGACCAAACCTTTCTTTGTTTCCGAGAAGAATTGGGAGAGGATGAACACCATAAGGAAAACGGATCCCAATTATGTGAGACAAGCTCAGGTGAATGCACAAAATCGGTCATCAAAGAGGTCATTAGAGGCTGGAAATTATCGAGGAGGTTCTCGAAAGTTTACAAAATGGATGGAAGTTATGGTAAGTACATTCACTTTTCAAAATTTAAGTACAAATCTGTTTGTTTTAAAAAGAAGTATATGTTTAACTTGACTTTACTCTTTTTTTTTTGCAAGGAAAAGGAGTCTGGGAGCATGCCGCTTATTTC
Organism: Fallopia convolvulus; assembly: GCA_964016875.1. Classification (NCBI taxonomy): domain Eukaryota; kingdom Viridiplantae; phylum Streptophyta; class Magnoliopsida; order Caryophyllales; family Polygonaceae; genus Fallopia; species Fallopia convolvulus. The sequence goes on from OZ024736.1 coordinate 15,075,189, forward strand.
TGAGGTGGTCAAAAATTTGTGGTCAAAGGAGGATGGGACTGGACTAGGGGAACGACCATTTGCAATCATTGTAAGTTCATTCAAGTATTTTGTTCTTTTTGTTCTTGTGGTTTTGGATTCATGTTTGATTGAATTTGAGTTCTTTTTGTATGATATTATGTGATTTTGATTGTTGATGTGTACAAAGATATAGCTACTTTAAATAGGAAATTAAATTCAATTATTTTGCATGTTCAAAATTCAGACAAATGAATCAAATACACATGAACCTCCTAGATGAATTTTGTGCTTATGGTTCTCTCTCTCTCTCTCTCTCTCTCTCTCTCTCTCTCTCTCTCTCTCTCTCTCTCTCTCTCTCTCTCTCCCTTGATGGCTCTCCCTCTTTGGCTTTGTTTGGTTCTTCTCCTCTCTATGTTATGTGTTTTGTATTTTTAAGATTGACAACTTGAAAGTTTGGTTCGAGATGTGTGTTTGAGAACTTGAATGGTGATGATCTGGATTTGTTGATATTTAGGATTCTCTTTTGCTTCTCCTTATGTGAATTTGCATCTCTTTGGTTCCTTGTGAATCAATAGACATGAAAACTTCAATTTCCATTTGCTAAATCCCATAAAAAATATGCACCAGTGCACTGACTCTTGCCATTGCTGTTTTTGTTGATGTTGTTGTTTGGTGAATTTGCTTCTCTTTGCTTCATGTTTTTGCATTAATATGCACCACAGCACCAGTCCCTATTATTCTTGCTTCATGTTTTTGCATTGATATGCACCAATACCTATTATTCTTGCTTCATGTTTTTGTTGCTGTTTTGCATTGTTTTTAGGCTGAATTTGAGCGCCTTGTGGCTGCTGAGCATGGGGATGGACCAATCTCAAGTGCTAGGGCGACCGATCTATGGATTAAAGCTTGTGACGGCTTTGCTAGCCGTAGGATTTTTGCATTGGCTGATGAAGGTGTCGCCCTCTTTCGCACGAGAAAGCTTGAACCTAGGACTCCTTCCCGCTCCTCCAGCCTTCTCCAAACCCATCAAGTTGTTGAGCCTCTAAAGGATGAGATCAAGGAGATGCGAGAGGAGATGAAGACTCTTCAAACTCAAAATGTGGAAATTCAAACCCAGAACAAGGCACTTAAAGGTATGCTTGAGCAGTTGGTTAAACACATTAGAGGCAACATGGATAATGTCACTCTCTGAATTGTTTTTACCCCTCTATGAATTGTATGGATATTGTGGTGTTTTTGGATGGTTTGTTTGGCTGGATACTTTGGATGGTTGCTTTGTGGATATTTTGATGGTTATGTGTGGATATTTTGGATGTTAAGGGCAAGATATTGAATGGTTGTAGTGCTATTTTATCCATTTGCAGGTTATAGCTCATTGCATTATATTAGCATATATTAGCAGGTTATAGCTAATTATGATAATGCAATTAGCATATATTAGCATGTTCATGGTGCATTATCATAATGCAATTAGTGCATATATTATGGCTTATTTCGTAATTTTTTTTATTAATACTTATTTATTTGACCACAAAATTTGTAACCAAATATTTTCAAAGCCAATTTCAAGGTTAACTACCAGTAGATTTTGCAACCAAATAGATTCGATGCAAATGTCAAGGCTAAATGGCCACAATTTTCCTACCAAATGCGTTCGGTGCAAATGTTAAGGCCAAATGACCACGATTTTTCCCCCTAAATATATTCATGGCAAATTTCAAGGCTAATGCCCACGAAATGGGTGCGATTATGAGTTCAAATTCGACTCGACTTTAGGTACAAAATACATTCGTGGCTAAAATTTAATGGTGATGCACTCAAAACCAACCACGAAATTCAATTCTGGCTAATATGGTTGAACGTGACTTTCGTGGCCAATAGCCACACATTTAGCAATGAACTAATTTGCGGCTATTATTTGCAGCTAAATAGCCACAGAACTAGAATTCTGTGGTTCTTTTTCAGAGTGATATTTAGCCTCGCGCCTTTTAGCCCCAGGGCACCTTTCGTAGGGCAATCCGTTGGGGATGTCGTGGCTAACGTGATTTCGTGGTTATTTTTGTGGTGGAAGTCGTGTCTATTTTCCTGGCTACATACGAGTTTTCCAACAGTGATTTGGAAATTACTATATAGGGGAAATACTAGCAACTCCATAGGAGTGGGGCTCGGGTGCATAATATTCATAGGGTGTGGGCTGTGAGCAAACAAGAGTCGTTAGATTAAATGAATGGACGTACGAGATTAAATCAATGAGTTTAAGAAAAAATTAATAGATTCATTTAGAGTGGAAGATACAGGTAAATATAGGGCTTTTTTATTCCATGCCTAAAATACCCCCGAACGCTCTCAAAATTAAAAAAAAAACCTAGACTCTCCCGTGAACCTCTATCTCTCGTTCTTTTCTGCGATCCTCTGCCTCCCCTCATATCTCTCTAAACCTGAAATGCCACAATCCTTCCACTATGTCGGCATTGTCGTAGCTTTTCGGATCTTCGTCCCGCCTGACCATCGTCGTCGGCCATCGACCTCGTCAATCTCTCCAATCTTCAACAGTAGCGACTATCGACCACTCGACCAACAAGACAACATATCCGCTCTTCTTTTCCTCCAGTTCTTCTCAGTTCTAATTTTTAATCTTCTAATTAATTTGATTTTAGAGAGCATTTGAAGATGTTTTGCGCAAAGGGAAAGGTAGAGATCTGTGTAGGAATAGCCATTTGCAACAAAAGTTGTGAACATCACATTTACGCTGATCCAAATGCTTGGCCTCAAAGTAGGTGAGATAAATACTTCAATTATTGTGTTCATTATATGCCTTCTTTGAATTCATTCAGCACATTTCCATCTGATTCATACTATTTTATGTCAACTAAGCGTAGCAGCACATTCGAGAGGGAATGAATTGATTAGATTGAAGATATTTTTGTGCTCATTACAATCTATCCTTTTTGGATTTATACAAGCAGATTGATTCATGCCTGACCTATATAGGTATATGCATGCACAATATGACATTGATTTTCCCAGCATGCTTTTATGGCAATTTCACTGGATTAGCTTGTTCAAGCCTCATTTTTTATGTTTGTTTTTATTTTTGTTTTTGTATTATGTTTTCTAGGTCATGTCGGGTCTTTTGGTCGCTCCCCCTTACTTTAAGCCTAGAGTGCCTCCATCTTGACTCCCCAGATTTCCCATATGGGAAGCTCCATTGAGTAAATGTTGTTGTTGTTGTAATTAATTTGATTTCATATGTTGAATGTTGGCATATTGTGGTTGAAGTGCTGATTCACTTTCATAGAGAGGAGCAAGAATGGAACTTTCAGACAATAAAGAAGGAAATCGAAACTCACTAATTCCATTCTATATACTCCCTTAGATTTTGAAGTTTGCTTGAAAATTGTGTGAACAGTCATTGTTCGCTCACTTCACTCAGTTGTCTTTTATTCAGTTGTAGGTACGTGGAAAATTTAACACACTCTTCAATTTAAAAGTCCTGTTTTAATCCAAGAAAGAATCTTCAATAGAGTTAAATGTTGGGGTTGTTTGATATAGTATCAAAATATATAATCTCTACAGATGTTGATTGTGGACCTTGAGTTGGGTTCTAGCATATTCATTAAATTTTTTTATTACACTTTGTTACCCATTTGAAAATTTATTTGTTAACTTATTATCTCAAATGGTAGAGCAATGTGATTGTGCACATAAATGTGGGTTCGAATCCCATATAGGTTAATTTTTGGTACGTTCATGCCCTTTGCTCTGTATCAATTTTTCTTTGGTTCATGTATTTTTAAGGTAAGGTTCATACAATTTGTTTCATTTATTTTTATTTATAAAATTATTCCTTTGGTTCATGTTTATATAACTTTAGGTTCATCATAATTCATCTTATGGTTTATATCCCACATACGTTAATTTTTAAAAAATTTATGTTCTTTGGTTTATATAAAAGGATTTCTTTTTGTTCATGTTATTGTAAGGTAAGGTTCATAGTCTTTCTCTTTATGGTTCATAATAGTTTTTATTTTATTTTTATGTCTTTTTGTTCATAACAATTTTTCTTGCAGTTCATGGTTATGTTACATTAGGTCCATCAAAGTTTATCATATGGTTCATGTTTTTTAGTTCATACTAGTAGTTATTTGGTTTTCATGTCTTTTGGTTCATGACAATCATTCTTTTGGTTCATGTTTTTGTAAGTTAAATTCACTATAGTTCTTATGGTTCATGTCCTTTAATTCTTTATAATAATTTTATTTAATTTCGTATCTTTTGGTTCATGACAATCGTTCTTTTGATTCATGTTTTTGTAAGTTAGGTTCATTATAGTTCTTATGGTTCATGTCTTTTAATTCTTTATAATTATTTTATATAATTTCATAAGTTTGGTTCATGACAATCGTTCTTTTGGTTCATGTTTTTGTATGTTAGGTTCACTATAGTTCTTATGGTTCATGTTTTTTAATTCTTTATATTTATTTTATTTAATTTCGTATCTTTTGGTTCATGACAAATTTTCTTGCAGTTCATGTTTTTGTACACTTAAGTTCATAATTGTTCTTCTTATGGTTGTATGTTGTATCATATACATTATTTGATTTCTTGAGTGTTATGATTTCAAAGACAAATATAAAAGGAGAAAAATATGATTTTGCTCTTAAAGCCTATGTAGGATTTGAACATGTATTATGTGTAACGAACACATTACTCTTGCTTTGAGCTAGTAGGCTTTGAAGGTGATTTTGCACAAATATCACACAAAAACAAGGTTTTATATGTATCTTTTGGTTTACTAACCCTTTAATTTTCTTAAAAAGACAAATTCAATCTTCAAAACCTTATAAATGCGAAAGTTCCCTGGTTCAAAAATTAATTCTACAATAGCTTCTATTAAAACTAGCAATTTATCAATCACTTGGTCTGCACACTTCATAAATTTAACTAAAAAGGCCTAAAATAACTAAGAACAAGAAGATTTTACTTTCTTGCATCATATCACAAAACATTGAAGCCTTAAATAAAATAAAGGGAAATTCCTTTTGGTGCCCTTGAGGTTTCGACTTTTCCTTTTGGTGCCCAAAAAAATTTCGTATTCCTTTTGGTACCCTCCTGGTTTTAAAAATGTCTTTTCCGTAACCTAAACACACCCAAAATCAAGATTCCATCCATTTCCGTATACTTTCCGTTAAGAATAAAAAAAAAGCTCTAATATTTTTTACCCTCTTATTCACACACATTCTCTGTACTCTCTCTCGATCAAATGAATTCACATACATTGATACACTTATCTCCAAACATAATTACTAATTTTAAGGAAAGATAATTACAAATAAATATATCTCCAGCACTAAGATACAAAATCAAAGTTTACAGCTTCAAGCATTAAGATACACAATTAGCCCCAATAGCTTATAACTTGAAGCTGCAGTTCACAAAATCAGATTCTCGATCCCCAACACTAATTTTAGGTAAACAAATTAGGTAGTCAAACTCATGAGAAAGTATTGACATCCAACAAACCCTAATTTTACACTTCTCCCAAATTAAACCCTAGACTTAAAATTTCTCCAAATTAAAGCCCTAATATGTTAATGAACAATTTCAAAACCTAAATCGTAACTAAAAGATACAAAATTGGGTCGAATATGAGGATTTCGCAACTGATGGGTCAGAATTGGATTTCGCAACAGATGGGTCGGACTCGAATTCGCACGGGTCAAACCTGATTCGCACTCTTCTCGCCGGACTTAGATTCCGACCTCAACGGCTTCTGGTTCTCGGCCCCAACCTCCCAGCAGGCCTTGTGTCGCCCTTTTGCTTTGTTCGAGAGAGGCTACCGAGGGAGTAGTATAGTCGAGCGAGAGAGAGAATGAATGTGAATAAAAAATAAACAGGGGTTAAAAAATACAAGCTTTTCTATTTTTTTTTAAATTTTTAACGGAAAATGGATGGAATATTGATTTTGGGTGTGTTTAGGCTACGGAAAGGACATTTTTAAAACCGGGAGGGTACCAAAAGGAATACGAAAATTTTTTGGGCACCAAAAGAAAAAGTCGAAACCTCGAGGGCACCAAAAGGAATTTCCCTAAAATAAAAACACGTATATAAACACAAAAACATTCTTACTGTCATGCAATTCGATCAAGGTAACATAACACCAAAAATGATAACTAAAAGTCATATCCTAATCTGTGCTTCATAAAAATAAAAGTGACAGTTCATACAAAGCGAATAAAATTGAATCTCGAATTGGATTTAATCATGGTGAAATCACAAACAAAATTAGTAGAATGACAAGGTATTGAATGAAATAACATAATTACATTGTCTAATCTATACAATTCATAGTAAAATAAGTCCCGAGTCGAAAAGCTAATTCATAAATCCAAATTTGAAAAAAACTCCTAAATTAGACATTCAAACCTTAAGAAAACAAAAAAGTACTTAAAAAGCAACTCAAACTAGGTCGAAATTAACTACTAAATCGAATTAAAACATGAAAATGGAGGAGGAGAAAGAACATAATTGAAATCCAACAATGGGGGGAATAAACGAAAAAAGCTCCCAAGGAAGAAGGAGAAAGAGGAAATGAAGGGTTTTATTTTTGGGGACAAATGACGAAATCACCCCTCTGATTAAAAACCCCTCATTAAGGACACGCCTCATCTACACCCTTGATCCCAAAAATCTAACAATCCACATTTGCTCTCATTTTATACCATAAGATATGTTTTCATTTGATCTCAACTCTATGTTTTTATGTGGGTATATTTTCTCTCTTTCCTTTTTTTTCCATGTTCTTTTCTTCTTTCATTTTTTTATTCAAGCTAACTATTTATTAAATTTTTCTCTTCTTTTCAATATAAAAAATGTTAATTATTTGTTTGTCCTTGTACTTATGTACTATTAAATTTTAATTTATATTTTTTTACTCTTATTAGTGTTTTCATGCTTATTTTATTTTCAATATTATAGAAACTTCTTTAATTTATTTGAGATTTTTCAGTGATGTCAATTGATTATAAATTTTTTACTCTTATAGAAATAAAAAAAAATTCAATGATATTGTTATCATATATCAAGTTTGTACAAATTGTAATTTAAAATTGTTGGATCATAATCGGTTAGCAGTGAGCTTGGGAACTGACAATTAAGCTGTTCCCAAGGCAGCGGAAGTAAATAATCGCAAGTAATAAAAACAGTTAAGGGGACAGTTCCTTTATAGAGGAACCCCACTACAACCAACTAGTTGTATGGGTAAACCTCTACCTCCGCTTGGAGGATTTTGAATGACTTACTTATATTGATTGCTTTGTTCCTTAGTTACACAGCCGGATTTACACTTCTCTGTTCCTACAAGTTCTTCCTAACTCTAGCAACACTAGTAAATCCTCTCAACTGAGTTCCTAAGCTCACAACAGCAAAACACAAGTAACTCAAACCTTACGCTGACTTCTCAGTTCCCTTGCTCCAGGCACTACAGAAAAAAGCGAAATTAGCGACCATATTTATGGTCGCTAAATGCAAAATATGGTCGCTAAATGCATTTAGCGACCATATTATGGTCGCTAAAAATGGTCGATAAAAGGCCGGTCGCTAACCATGTTGCGACCATATGGTCGCTAAATTTAGCGACCACGCGACCATATGGTCGCTGATTTTAGCTACCACTTGGTCGCCGATTTTAGCGAACATATGGACTCTAATTAGAGACCATATGGTCGCTAAAAGCACCAAATAAAAATGTGTAATATAGCGACCAAATGGTCGCTAATTGTTTTTAATTTTAAAAAAAATAATTACGAAATATTATAAATAATTACGAATTAATATAAATAGTTAATATTTAATGTTTCATTAATTACTAGAAATTCATTAATTTCCATAAATTTCAATAATTTACATACATAAATTCATTAATTTACATAAATTCAAATAATTTACAATAACATAATAAAATTACGCTAATCTATACGACTGCGCCGGAGCCGTCGTCATCGCCGTCGTCGTCGGGACCGGACGGGTGGGAGGTGCCCTCACCGCCTTTCTGCTGGCGCATCCACTCCTCGAACATCGAGAACTTACTCTTGAGCTCATTTACGTCTTGCCTAAGGCTGACGTTTTCCTGCGATAATTCCACCACCCGAGGAGGTGGACGACGCGGCGCCGTCAATCGATTGCCGTAAAACTCATGTGCGGCGTTGCCAAGGCCGAAGACGGCACCTCCCGGGCCCACCCCCCCGGCTGCCGTAAGAAAGGCATCACACTGGTCCTGGAAGGACGGCGGGGTGCCAGTTTCCTCCGACCTCTGGGTAAGGATCTCTTGGGTCCGAGCCTAATGAAACAATTAAAATAAAACAACAACAATCAACAACAACAACAAACAACTAAACCATTTACAACATCAACAACAAACAAAAAACAACAACAACAGCAAATCAACAACAAACAACAACAACATTAAAAATCAAGAACAAAATTTAACAAGAACAATAACAACTTCTTAATCAAATCAACAACAACAACATCAACAACAACAAAAAACAACTACAACATCAACAACAACATCAACAAAAACAACAAAAACAACAAAAACAACATCAACAAAAACAAAAACAAAAACAACAACAAAAACAAAAACAACAAAAACAACATCATCAACAACAACAACAACAACAACAACAACAACAACAACAACAACAACAACAACAACAACAACAACAACAACAACAACAACAATTTTTCAATCAAGTCAAACAACAACAACAACAACAAACACACAACACCAACTCCTTTTAAAATAGAGAAAAAATTATTAAAACTTACAGCGATTAAGGACGACCGCTCGTCTATAAAATGTCGATCGGCACCCTGCGTGTGCATCTCGATGAGAAGCTCAAGAGGCGTGCAGGGGCGTTGCAGGTGTTGCTCCTACGAAATTCATTAAGGGTGTTAGAAACTATTAGAAAAAATTAACTTAATTTAAATTTAATCAAATTAAGATAAAATACTTACCAAACGACGCTTGGTGTCGAGGTGGGACCTCGAACCACTACTATGGTTCGCCGGATTGGCATTCCGGATTGCCTTCTGGCGGGCACACTTGACTTTGAACTCATCTGTGGCCCAATCCGTCGTCTGCCACTTCTCCCAAGTGGCCTCTGCGATGAAAGTCGGCCTCTTCCCATCCCGGCGGTGCTTCCCGATGTAGTCATTGTATCTCTTCTTCGCTCTCTTCTCCCACAACAACCGGACGGACTCCACGTCCATACCCGGCTCGGACTCATCCCACCTAAAGTGCGTCTAATAAAATCCAACAAACAATTAATTAAAAATAGTAATTAATTAATGCGGAAATTGTAAAAAGAAATATAAAATATTAAAATTTACCTTCCAAGCATCAAACCAACGTTGCTTCGACGCGGCAGTGGCAAAGTCGAACTGCGACGCCTTATCGTCGGGTTGACTTTGTAGGATAGTTGTCGACCACCGCGACACCGGTCCCGACGGCTGCAAGCTACGAGATTTGAAAACACATATTATAACATTTTTAAAAGTAAGAAAAGACTTAAAATAAAAATTTTGTCTTAGAAGAAATTATACGTACCACCCGCCGGCAATATAAAGCTCATAAATGCGATTGGGATCGAACCCTCGACACGATCCCGACGAGGACGCGGACGTAGTTGCTCGGGTCGCCTCCGCTTCGGTGCCCGTGTGGGCCCCGTCGTGAAAATAGACAAACTTTAGTTGAGATTTGACGACCGCACGGTTATTTGACGACCACACGATCCTTACATGGGAGTAAAACCAGAGGCGAAAGTGTCTTTCCAAAATGTTTTGCTCTTCAGCATCGGTTATTGTTGGATTTGACGACCGCACGAAGTTTGTCAAATAGTACCTACGATAGAGTAATTGAATGAAATACATACTTTATATATATCGAACCAACTTTAGTTGAGATTATAGAAACGTACTCAATATAGGGTTCCACTTCGACGCAGTTCATGAGAATGTAAGTTTGGATCACATGGAATTCATCATCTGTGAGGAAACGAGCAGTTGATCTGCCCAGGGTTCGACCAGTTGTTGTGAAAATAGACAAATCTCCCGGATCAACCCCAACTGGAAGTGTGCAACTGAAGTTGCGGGCGTTATCCATATGAGTACTCGCCACATGGTCGCTAAAATAATACGAGCAGAATGTGGACGTCTCCTTAACGAGAAAGGCACTACAAATTGACCCCTCAACGTGGGCTTTGTTGCCAACTGAGGCCTTCAGCCTTTTTAAGAGCCTACATGATATACATTCAAAACCATTAATATTTATTGTACAAGTTAATTATATGAATCCAAAACTGAACAACTGCATACAACTATACGTACCTTTCTTCTGGATACATCCATCTATAATGACAGGGCCACAAAGTGAAGCTTCCCGTGGCAGATGAATAGGCAAGTGCTCCATTGAATCAAATAACGCAGGGGGAAAGATGCGCTCCAGCTTGCACAAAATGATTGGTATTTCCTTGTGCAACTGCGTAACCACCTCAGGCTTCAGCTCGTAACACGTCAAGTCTCTGAAGAACGCACTTAGCTGAGCTATGGGCTCCCATACTTTGTCATCAAGAAATGGACGAAAAGCAACAGGCATCAACCTTTGCATGAACACATGACAATCATGACTCTTCATCCCAAAGAGCCTAAGCTTGTGCAAGTCAATGCAGCGGCTCAAGTTGGAGACGTAGCCATCCGGGAATTTTACGGATCTCAACCAATCTAGAAGCACTTGTTTTTCATGACGATCTAGTGCATAGCAAGCCTTTGGGTACCTATTGTCCTCCTCATCAGGTTCCAACTCCGGACGCTTGCACAATTCCTTCATATCCTTTCTAGCCGACCACTTGTCTTTCGACTTCCCCGGAACATCGAGAATGGTAAAGAAAATATTATCAAAGACATTTTTCTCAATGTGCATGACATCTAAATTATGTCTTACCAGCAGACTAGGCCAGTAAGGTAGGTCCCAGAAAATGCTTTTCTTCTTCCAACCCGAACCTCTACTGACCGCGGCATTGTGCTCCTCAGCTCCCACTTCAGTTATCTTCATCAAGCCCATATTGTTTATCTGGTCTAATATCTCGTATCCATCACGAAGTACCGGGGGACCACGACGCTCCCGTCTACCTTTCTTGAAATCAGTCTTGTTGTTTCGGAAGCGATGATCAGGTTCTGTAAACCTCCTGTGACAATCGAACCAGCACATTTTGTGTCCATGTGTTAGATAAAATGCATCGGTGTCCTCCATACAATAAGGACATGCGTATTTCCCAGAAGTGCTCCAGCCTACACAAACATATATTTTATATCACACATTAATTAAAGTTCACAACTCATATATATGCATTATTATTATATATAATAGTCTCAAATTAATTAGCACATGTAAAATTAACAACATACCAGACAACATCGAATATGCGGGGAAGTCACTAATAGTCCATATAACAGCTGCACGCAACACAAAATTCTGCTTCCTCCAAGAATCGTATGTGCACACCCCATTAAGCCACAGATCCTTCAACTCGGCTATCAACGGCTGCAAGTAGACATCCAACTTCTGCTTCGGGCTCTTCGGTCCAGGTACAATAACCGTCAAAAACATAACCTCTTCTCGCATACACATCGACGGCGGAAGGTTGTAGGGTGTTAGAATCACAGGCCAACATGAGTACTGGCGTCCGGACGCCCCGAACGGATTGAAACCGTCCGTGCACAAGCCTAGTCTTACATTTCGTGTTTCTGATGCAAAATCTGGCCACATAGCATTGAAGTGCCTCCATGCCTCTGCATCCGAAGGATGTCTCATCACCCCATCTTGTGCGTGCTCTGCATGCCATCTCATGTGTTCGGTAGTCACCACAGATGCGTACAACCTCTGCAACCGTGGAGTTATTGGCAAGTAAAACATACGAGAATAGGGAATGAGCTTTGTCTTGCCTTGCTTCCATCTAGGATAGTCACATATCTTGCATGCCGCGTATTCTGCATCTGCACCCCAATATATCATGCAAGAGTTTGGACAACAATCAATCATCTCGTAAGGAAGACCGAGACCCTCAACCAATTTTTTCGTGTCGTAAAACGTGGCTGGTAATGTCGTCTCTGGGTGAGAAACGCGTCCGCAAAAATCCGAGATCATGTCATATCCGCGCTCCGTCATCCTCAGCTTAGACTTTATGTTCAGTAGCTCAGTCGCAGCCTCCAATTGCGTCATATCACATCCAGGCCACAAAGGCCTATTTGCGGCCGACAACATGTCGTACATACGTTGTGCATCGGGATTGGGCGCTTCATTATAATATTGCTCCCTTTGCTCATGGCTTATATCCGCATTCTGCACGGGATCATCAGCAGTGTAATCACTTCGGCCATAATTAAAACCATCATACACCATCTGTTCCATTCGATTATCATTGCCAACATTTAATGGTGGTGCTGGATCGGAACTGCTACAACCTTCATGTTGTCTAGACTCGGCCAACAATGCAGCGAACCTTTCATCTGTCTCCCCGTGCGAAACCCAATGGTAATAGTTCGGAACAAAACCATCCTTAACAAGGTGATAATGCACATCATCCGCAGATTTCATTTTCTTATTCTTGCACCTACGACACGGACACCTTAATTCGGATGGGTTATAGGACGGCATAGATTTGCAGAAATCAAGAAATTGCTTTACGCCAGCTAAAAACTCGTCGTTCAAAAAACCATTTATATTACGCACATACATCCACTCACGCATTTTTTCCTTCCTGCATTTCAAAATAAGAGTACAATTAAATTAATTCAACTACATTTAGCGACCATATGGTCGCTGATACACTTTTAGCGACCATATGGTCGCTGATACGCTTTTAGCGACCATATGGACGCTAATTAGAGACCTTATGGTCGCCAGCTTCAAAACAGTAGATTAGCATTCACAACATAACCAATTGCTATTTGCGGTAAAATTCTGTAACACAATCTCTTATAAATATATAAACGAAAGCTTTCTACCTTCAATATCTTTCTAAAACAATATAATGACGGAATGAAAAATTAGGAATAAGATTTAAATACATACCTTTAGTGAGGATGTCGGTAAAATTTGACGTAATTTCTTCCTACAATCAATTCACAGTTGTGGTTGATTTTTTTCTCTTTTCTGAATATTTTGGAAGAGAGCGGAATGAGAGTGAAGTTGTGTTGAAGCGGAACGAGAGTGCATTTTTTTGTGGAATGAGAATGCAATACATGCTGAAATGGCGGGAATTTTACCAATTATGGTTTTTCGCGACCATATGGTCGCTAAAAACGCGGGCTATTACCCGCCAAAGTAGATGTGAAGCGCCAAAACATCTGACCAAGTCTGCGACCAAGTGGTCGCAAACATCCGCGACCATATGGTCGCAGATATGTTTTCTTGTTATTGCGACCACATGGTCGCGGATGTTTGCGACCACTTGGTCGCAGACTCGTTAGCGACCATATGGTCGCAGACATTTGCGACCATATGGTCGCCAATATGTCTTTTTGTTTTTGCGACCATATGGTCGCAAATATGCGCGACCATATGGTCGCTAAATGCTGGCGGGAATTCTTCCCGCGAACCTTTTGCGACTATAAAAGCCTAGCGACCATGTGGTCGCGGATATTAGCGACCATATGGTCGCTAATTTGTTTTTATTTTTTTTCCCGTTTTGACGACCAGATTTGCGACCATTGGCGTCCATATGGTCGCTAATTAGCGACCATATTTCGTGGTCGCTAAAATATGGTCGCTAAAACTGCAGAATGGTGTAGTGAGGGAACTTCAGCTTCACCGTCGTCGAGATCACACACTCGCCGGCGGGGACTTCTCTTCCTTTTCTTTCTTTTCTCAGATATGGGTGTTTTGTAAGTTCTGGGAGAAGTACTCAGACCGAGTACTATTCATTTGGCTTTATAGTCCATTTGTCTTGGGCAGTAGCATCTTTCGTTTGTGTCCAAAATGCCCTTTGCTTGATGCCCAAGTTGTACTTTCTTCACATGTGAGTTTGGTTTGAACTAGGTCAACTTCTTGAATCAATCGGACCGTTGGATGAAGCGTGACAGTCTGATCCTCAGACTGTTCCCTCTGGCTGTCTGAGACAGGATCCCGCGATCTGCGCTGAACGGTCGTTGTCTTCACATGTGAGTTCCCATTTCATGGGAACTGACTTCTTCAGAGTTCCCTTGATGGAAACTCTTCATCGTTGTAAGCTTGTGTCTTCTTGTTTGTTTCTGGGAGTTCCCACTTCATGGGAACTTTCCTCTTCAGAGTTCCCTTGATGGAAACTCTTCATTGTGGCTAGCAGTGGCTTTGTCATTCATAGGGGTTCTTTGCTGTACCTGTGTTCTTTAGAAATACTTGAACAAACCACATTAGTTCCCTATGGTGTTTGTCATTATTAAAACTTAAAGAGGAGTGAATCGTTGATCCGTTGCTTAGAACCAGAGGTCCCAACAACGTCCCAACAAAAATTATCAGAAAGGCTAAGTAGGTGTCTAAAGCTTCAATCTTAGTTTTTTTTTCGGTATTATTTTATTTTATAAGGTAAATTCAGTCCACCCAAAATTTCAATCCTAGTTCCGTTCCTGCACACAATACAACAAAACAGAATTAGAGCTCTTCCCGCTCACTCTCTCTTTCTTCTCCAAGTTTTCTCGCTTTGTTGAAATTCATTTTATGCTTAAGTATATAGTTAAGTGTGTGTTAGTTTAAATAAGGCGTGTGCCAGTCACGTGTCATGTAATGTGTTGCTTTTTCTTGTTGCTCAAGCCAGTCAGTTATCCGAACTGGAGAACTCCTTTTGTGAAGAGCATGGATGCTCCTACTTGGGAGCTCTATGTCTCTCAAGCTTATTGTCTCCATTTCTTCTCTTTTCTCTTACGCTTCTTCAAGCTTATTGTCTCCATTTCTTCTCTTTTCTCTGAATCATTACGCTTCTTCAAGCTTCTCGATTTGTCGATTTGTCGATTTCACCAGAGAAGAGACGGAGTTACGCTTCTTCAAGCTTCTCGATTTGTCGATTTCACCAGAGAAGAGTCGGAGGAGGCCTATGAGGCCGAGCTCTGACAGAGGAGGCCTATGAGGCCGAGGTCGAGCTCTGACGGAGGAGGCCTATGAGGCCGAGCTCTGGTTTGAGTATGCTAATAGTAGGGTTGTTCAACAGGACAACCCGACCCGACCCATAACCCATGGTTGACCCGATGACCTGTAAAAAAAAATATTTGACCCATGATCCGGTCCGTAACCCGGACTACGGGTCACAGGTTTTACGGGTTGGGTTACAAGTGACCCGTATACTAATTCTCTACTCGTATAGTACTCGTATACTAATTCTCTAATAGTTCATGAAATTGGGCTTAAGCCCAATAACTATCCATTACAGTATTGGCTCATTCATGAACTATCGGAATAATTAAACAAAAGCATGCTATGCCTTTTTATAGCGTTCAGGTTTGGGAAAATGAAGAAGAATTTTCGATGTGGGATGGGGAGGTTATTCCCACACCGAAAATTTCAAGCAACCATCAAGGATTTTCTTAGTATAAATTTCCTAGGGTATCTTGGATATTTGATTGTACATGGGCTCTAGTATGCACATGAAAATATTAGACTATTCTACCCGATGCGTAATACGCTTTTTAATTTACACCTTTTTGCTATCCTGATTCTTGCGCTTGCGATTTTTGAAGCATTTGTAGCCAAGCTATTCTCGATGGAGGATATTTTTGCTGCAAGTGTCAATTCTCCCCCATGTCAAAGTGATTTTTGCTGCAAGTGTCAATGTCTCCCCCAAGTCAAAGTGATTTTTGTGATTCTTGCGCTTGCGATTTTTGAAGCATTTGTAGCCAAGCTATTCTCGATGGAGGATATTTTTGTTGCAAGTGTCAATGTCTCCCCCAAGCCAAAGTGATTTTTGTTGCAAGTGTCAATGTCTCCCCCAAGTCAAAGTGATTTTTGTTGCAAGTCAATGTCTCCCCCAAGTCAAAATGCCTTGTCGATGAGGAGTTTGGCGAGCAAGGATGAGAACGTTATATATATATATATATATATAATTGCTATTCTCGATGGAGGATATTTTTGCTACAAGTGTCAATGTCTCCCCCAAGTCAAAGTGATTTTTGCTGTAAGTGTCAATGTCTCCCCCAAGTCAAAATGCCCTGTCGATGAGGAGTTTGGTGAGCAGGAACGTTTGAGAACTATGCAGAATGGAAATCTATTGGATGATCAAAGCGTGTCTCATGGCTTGACTGCATGTGCTAGATCTTTCCTTTACAGTGCTTTAAGTTTAGATTCATATGTTGCTTTTCTGTGTCTGCCTTAAAATTTCAATCTTATCATACATGTTGTCCATGATTAGAAATGACAAATAAGAGGGAAAACATCCTAACACCCATAATTGGACATGAAGAAATTTTAGTTGGGTATCTATGGAATAATGAATAGGAATTCATAATGCAGATCATACAATAAAATATATTATCTTATTAGTATAAAACAGTTATAGTTGTTGCCTGTTTGTATCAGTCCAACTTGGACAACTCAAAATCTACTGAATTAAGACTGGACCAAACCAGCAATATGAGCTTTTTGGGGGTATATTTGGGCTATTTAAGATTTTTGGTCTAGCACTGCCTTGCCGTGGCTTGAGTTGCTAGAATACAATTATTGGAACAAAAAGATGCAGTCATTCTCGAATATAATTTATAGAACAAAAAGATGGGTCCATCCTCGAACATAATTTTTGAAACAAAAAGATGGCTCCATTTTCAAACATAATTTTTAGAACAAAAAGGTGCCTCCATTCTCAAATATTTTTGTTTGGTTTGCATCAGCAGGAACTGAACTTGCTATCAGATTAACTAAACAGTATGTCCAGTTGGACCAATTGTACTCAACTTTTGTTTGTTTCCGACTTAAGACTTTTGATAGGTTATAGCTTATTACTACGTATAAGTTCAGATGCATAGTCATGGACTTTCCATGGCTGTTTTAGTTTAGAGTGATCTAAATTGTATTTAGTAAATAAGAAAAGAACTTGGCATTATCTGGAGTATAAGTTGAAACAGTTCTTATCCCAGGTTCATGTCGAGGTCTACAATTTAGTGATCACTTTGCCGAAGACACCAAGGATGTAAAGACTAAGCCTTCTATTAAGCCATATATACCAAGGAGCTCAACATTGATGAAGTCCACTGCAAGTCAATTAGCAAAGCAGAGTCCACGAAGCCAAGCTAGAGTTGGAGGCTCCATGTGACTTTGAATTTTTTTTTACTTGGCATATTCCGAACTAGCTATGTTAATGGCCATAGTCTCTTGGCTTGATAACTGTTTATTAATATCATGTTCGTTTTAATCTGTGCGGCATTCTTTTGGGTGATTGTTTGGTTATTTTTTTTACGTTTTTTTAATAGGTGATGTACTTCTATTTTCCATTTCTAATTTCAAATAGTTGTGTTATTCTTTTCATTTCCGATGAATGATGATGGACATGGTTATCCTTAGGTTTCAAAAGGTACTTTCAATTGCGTCAAATGCTGCTTGTGGGGTTGAAGTGGAAGCTTCAAAAAGACAAAATCTAGAGGGTGGTCAACTAACACTCTTTTTAATATACTTTGAAGTTCTTTTTAATATACTTTGAAGTTCCATGTATAACTTGCGGTTCAGTTTGCAATTAAATTTTGTTTGTCATGCTCCAATTGCATGATTGGGCATTGTTTAGCACCAATTTGCAATTAAATTTTTCACCGGTATGAACATTGGAGTTTCAGGCGTCACTGTTTCATTGCATAAAGAACAAGCTACATGTGCAATTTGACACCATATATGTTTCAACAACTGCAACTAATTAATTTGATTTCCATAGTTGTGACAGCAATAATTAGAGATTATGGCACGAATCAAATACGTATCCTTGGAAGGAAGCAAACTAATTGATGTCCTTGAGTTCCCAACAGTCTGAAATACGAAAGCAGCAAAATCCCAAAAGCATAATCCCCCAAATAAGATTCTCAATCAACAGTGCAAGATCCAATTGTTGAATTAAAAAAAGCTGAAAGTTAAGAAAGGAATAGATCTTCCTTTTCCTTCCAGCCTTGCAAGGCTAGAGATTTATGTTACAACAAGTTAGGCAGGCTACATCTGAACAAACAAACACAGATATTTGAAACATCAGATTTACTGATTACAGATAACCTTACACAACTAATCACTTCCTGGAGCATGGGTGCTGAGATAATGCTCCTAAGCATCTTCTTTGGAACCATATCACCACAGGTTTTACACTTCTCAAGATTTCGTGTGCATTGAGCATAATGCAGATCAATATTTGAAAAAGGAATAGCTCTTTCGCTCTAAAACACAATAAGAATTCCAATCAATCCTTCCATTCCCCAAATTGCAGATTGGCATCAGAAAACGAAATTCTCACTCAATTCAATTACGATAATTCACGTTCAACATAAAACCTAATTATGGAAAAGCAATTCAACGATCTCAGCTAATAATCAATCAAGCCCAAAAATTTTAAAATACCTCATGATTTTCTCCATGAATAATCAAAATCCATATTAAAAGAATTCAAAGCTCAAAGAGAGGGAGAAAGAGAGTGAATCACCAGTGGTTACAGATGCTTGTAGCTTCGTCCGAATCCATGGCCATGATTATGAATTCAAATTCCCAGATTAACAAGAAGCTAACATTCTTTCGTTTATACCAAATATCTTCGTTTTTCATGGAAAAATTCTTTATGCAATCAGTAAAGAGAGGGATTTTGAGAGAATCCCAAAACCATATGGAAGCCTGAAGACGAAAAGAGGCTCCAGATGAGAAGACGTAACTTGCGAAGCTGGCTCGGAATGGGGAGAGAGAGAAGTACTAAAAGAGGATTGCCGACGCTCATGAAAGCAGGGCCGTGGATTTAGATGCGGTGCTTCTCCCTGTATCTCTCTTGCAGACAGGGCAAAACATTCTCCACGAAAGCAACCAACAATCCACACATTGTGAGTGGAACTGTCAGAATCCAAGAAAGTTATCAATTAAGAAGCAATACAAGATCATCTACATTATTTCCAAATGAGCTAAAGAAAAATAATCCATCCATCCAATATAAATAAAGTGTTGACAAGGACATGGTCGAAAGGCCAATGGGAGGCAGCCAAGACGCTCAATTTAGAGCGACTTAAACCAAATCAAGGCCAAGAAGCATAATGAAAGATTCAGCATAGGCAGTTTCTTCTTAAACCTCTTCAAATAGGGAGTTAAAGCGTAATAAGACTCTTTGAATTATCCCTTTCCAGCCTCTTAAAATTTAAAAATAGCCAATATTCATCTCTTGTGACCTATGAAAAAAAATCCAAACAATGGGTTCAAGACAACAATCAAACAAAAATACATGTAATTGCCAAAAGAAATAACAATTTGTGAAACAATACCTTAACAGTTGATTAAACAATATAAAGTGATCCGCTTGGAACTAAACCAAAAGTCAAACCACACTAACTGAAGAATTCATCCTTTGATTAATCTACACCAGCTATTTCTCTCCCAATACAAATAGAGTCATTAAGGACTCTAGCTTCATTAGTAATTCCACATGAATGACTGCAAATGACTCTCCCCAAAAAGTATCTATTGCTCTCTTGAAATCCTTAAATGAGAAATACTTCAAAAAAATTATTGCACCTAAAGTTGTGACAATATACCATGGAAATATGTAAGGGTTAGTACAAATTGAATATTAAATTTGGTATAATGCCCAAGAAAGTAGAATAGAAAACGAGTTCTTTCTGATCTTAGCCAAAGGATATAAAATAGAAGAAAATGGAGAGATTGATTTGCAGTAGTGTAGTGGTATCATTGTGTTCCCTCACATGATGACTAAAAGAATAAATAATCATAAAATAATGTGATTACAAAATTATAGATAATTAGAAGCATATAGTATAACAGTTTCACAATATTAGACCATGGTTGTAAAATTCCTATCAATGAGATTTGACACTATTGAGAGATGAAATACGAATCAAATATAGAGATAATTTTAATTCAGTTGGGGTTTTATAATCAATAAGAAAACTACTCCTCATCTCCCAACAAGAACTTAACAAATTTTGTTCAACCTATGACATTGGTCGCTCCACAACCATTTGACCAAATAGATACCTTCCTTTGGACTCAATAGGCTATATTTCTCAGGGAAAAAGCACACTTCAAAGATCACTGAATTAGTTAGAAAGGTGCAAAGCCAGCTCACCTGCCAAATAACAAGTTGGTTGCTTTGCACCTGAGAATAAAACTATGTAAGAGTCAGCTGCCATAAACATGGTATATTATATAACTCAAGGAAAGAAGTAATAAACCCACCACAAATTGTTGTTAGTTATAGTGAAACAAAAAAAAAAACCTGCAAAAAATAAACAAAACCCTACCATAGAGCAAACAAGAAAACATATCCAAGCAATTTAATCCAAGTGAAACCCTAACCAAACCTCAAACGAAAACATATCAAATACATAATTAAGCAAAACTAAAACCCTAATTAAAGTGTTTCAAGCAATTCAGTGCACTTACAGTGATTGTTCTCATCGCCGGCAGATCCCAAAGGGCACCCATGTTCTGAGCCTCAAACAACTACCCTGAATAGCAACTCCATCACCATAGAGTGCAAAGCTGACTTTCTTTGTTCTGAAACTGAATCCACCTCTAGCGGTATCTCCATCGCCAAACATCTTAGTTCTGAAACTGAATTCATAAAAACAAAATTGTCCAAATTGAAAACCCTAATTTCAAGATGTAGAAACAAGAGATTGAAAGAAGAAAGCCAAAGAGCACATGAATCCAATCAAACGTAGCAATTAAAACCATAAACATACCTGCTTGATTGATTTTTAGGATGACATATGTTCGAAGATCTCGAAACGCATCTACAAGAATAAAGCGGAAGAAAGGCAAGAGAGAACTCAAAAATGAGAGCGAATATAGAGCGGAGAAAGAAAGAGATAATAGAGAAATATAGGAAGCAGGAGGTGGAATTGGAAGGGAACATCGGCGGTGGCAAGCAGGAGGTGGAGATCAATGGAGCAGAGAAAGAAAGATAAGGGAACAGAGGAAGTCGTGAAGAAAGAGATGGATTGATCAGAAAATTTCGTAATCGGTTATTCATATCAAATCGGAAATTTTGGTTAAATTTTGACACAAGAATCCATTTGAATTGGAAATATATCGAACTGCTCTAGTCTATAATAGGATATTACAGCTGCCCATCATAAAATGTCCACATACTTTGAAAATAATAGGGCTTGTAAACCCAAATATACAACATACTGTAAAAAACTACTCCCTCCGTTCATAAATACATATGTCTTAGGATTTATCTCTAAAATTAAGAAAATATGTGATTTGACTTAAATATCTCATAATCTTATGAAGATCTTTCTTTATTATTCTTTTTAATTAATGAGGACAATATTGAAAAAATTATGGTAAATTATGTCAAACATCAAGTATTATTGAACAAGAAAATCAAGCTAAAACATCAAGTATTTTTGAACGGAGGGTATAATGCGAATAATAAAACACCTAACATTATACTTAATGACTTGCATCAACAACTAGGAAATCAAGAGTTTGTTGTGTTGGCAGTAATATGGTGGTGCAATCAAGTACCTCTTGGTCTAGTGGTAATTGACACTAGAACGCTTAAGCATTTGTCCAGAAGTCTCGAGTTCGAGACTCTCTGGCGGTGTGTATGTAGCAGAGAGGCTTGGGAGGAGCAACACCCCTAACGGGGTCCAACCGAACTCCGGTCCGGACGTAGGCACAAAGTGCCGAACCGGGCGAGGCCCAACCCATCCAAAAAAAAGTAAAATGGTGGTGCATATGGCACAAACGGAACAAACTAGTGTTCCAACAAGCACCAAATGACTTCATAGCAAACTTACCCTTGTATATCCGACACAATTATAAAATTGGAAACAAGCAAGAACTTGGATAGAAGATGAAGAGCAAATCCATAAAATTGTTCATAATAAAAAGAAAAACCAACAAAAACCAACAACTTGGAAGAAACCAAGAAACAACATCATGAAAATTAACTTTGATGGATCTAGGCTCTCGAATGGACAAGCATTTGAAGGATCAATTATTCAAGATCATCTTGGAGGCATAATAGGGATAACAACAAACTGTTATGGGAAGATATCAACACTTAAAGCTGAAGCTCTAACACTAAGAGATAGTATAAAACTCGCAAAACGAAATGGCCACATGAATATAGAAATTGAGGGAGATAATTTGCAAGTGATCAAAGCAGCTCAGGGCCTCCCTAATTGCCCTTGGGAAATTAAAATGATAATCTCTGACGTCCTTGTATACCTACAAGGATTTCAATTGACCAAAATCTCACATGTCAACAGGGCTTGGAATATTGTGGCTGACAAAATTGCCAAATTGAGCCACAGTCTCCCTGTGGACGTTATTAGGAACCATCTAAAACTTCTTGTTCTCATCCGTCAAGATTCTCTAGGACGCCCTCCCTGAGGGGAGAGTCTCCTAATCCTTACCTAATTCAAAAAAAAGGGGCCCATTAAAAATAGAGAGCTTCTTGATTTCTCATGTTGGATGCAAATCCACTCACAAAGCCAATTCAAAGCCAACAAGGGCTTAATAAGAGGTAATGGGTTGTCACTGGTACTGAAGCCCTAAATGAAGAATAAAATGAAGTCTTTTTATACAGATTATATCGGCTTCTCCCCTAGACATGGGCGCTTTCTTTAAAATATGGGCAAAATACATATACAGACACCTGTACTTGCGTCAATTGGTCGTTTAAGCACCCAACCTTTGGGTTTGTTCTATTGAACACTTGAATTTAACTATTTCTGCTCTATTAAACACTTGAACGCTGAGATTTTTTCAAATGTTTTACACGCGCGCTGAGCTGTTAAAATATTTTTGCCACATATGATCCATGTAGATGCCACATAAGAGGAAAAATTGCAAATAAAAGGAAAAAAGAAAAAGACCTAGATATGTATTGCAAATAAAAGAAAAAAGGAAAAAATTGCAAATAAATGTTGAAGTTGGGGATAAAACAAGATCTGAAATTTCTTTAGTTGAAATCAAGGACTTTGATTCGATTTTTTTCATAACTTTCTAACGGGGGCTTATCTGGGGGACTCGTAGGCTAGCTTCCACCACCGAAAGCATGTATGTTTGAAATTACATATTAATTTGATCATTTTGAGATATAAATCTGATTTGTTGCCGATATTTTCGGGATCTGATTCGGGATCTAATCGCTCTGCACCACAAGTTTTTGTTTTTGGAATTTTTAGATCTTAGACCGATTTGTTTTGTTTAGCAGCTCGGACTACAAACGCACCTTGAAGATCAGTAGGTGCCAACATTGTCGTCGCCGTAGTAGCCGGCATGGTTACCGGAGAGTCGATATCGTTTCTGAAGGAAATGGACATGAATAGGAGCGCCGCAGAGGAAGAGGAAGCCGGCGAGGCATCAACGACGAGGAGGACGGAGAAACCTCTCGGAAGAAGCTTCGACTCTCAAATGAACAATCCTCCATTCTTGAATAAAACTCCATTGTCGAATGTCAGAAGAAAGGAGAAGGGAGGAAGGAGAAAGGAGGAAAGGAAAACAGAAAAAAAAAAGAAAAAATAAAAAAAATAAAATGTAAAATGTAAAAGGTAGGAAAAAAATAAAAATTTGTCCATTGAATCTGTTTACACGTTCAAAGGAGAGTCCGAGAGTGAAATATACGCATTCTGCCACATCAGCAACCATGTACCTAATAGATCACAATATGTTTAATTTAAGTGTTCAATAGAACAAAACCAAAAGTCAGGTGCCCAAGTGACCAATTGACACAAGTACAGATGTTTGTATATGTATTCGGCCTAGTTTAATATGGTAAGTAATAGTATGAATGAGATAATATTATTACAATAGATATAGAATGCTTATTAATAACATAGCTAATTGAACGTTTTTAATTGAATATGGTAAGTAATAATGATAAATATATTGTTACAATAGGTATAGAATGCTTATTAATAATATAGCTAATTGAATTTTTTTATTTGAATATGGTAAGTAATAATGATAAATGAGATAATAGTATAATAGTATATGACTATATAATATTAAAGTTTTGTTCATAAAGATAAATAGTAGTGATATCATGTAACTAGGGTAGATTTCAAAGATGAGGAGTTTACGTATTAAAAAAAAATTAGTGTAGATATCAAAGATGACGTCATGGAAAAAAATAAGAATACATATCAAAGATGACATTGTTATGAAATGATTATAAAAGCAAAACCACTTAATCTTTGAAAGAACAATTAAACAAACTTTTTGAGAACCTTTTGATCATTAGAAGAGAGGGAGGGAGAGTAAGAACTTTAGAGAGTGTATTTCTTACTCTACTTTGGTGCAAGTTTTACAATGGATGATGGCCATATTTATAGGCCAAGAGTGGGGTAAAACTTTGGTAAATCTCCATGATTTATGCATGGAAATAAGGAGGTGAAGAAGGTGAATAATTCACCTTGTACAATTTTCCTCCATTATACACTTGTTCATACATAATATGTGTGATACATGTGTGTGTAAATATATAGCTTGTAGTATGATAATTTGGACTTCATAACACTCCTCCTTGAATATTCACCTTCTTTTCATGGAGTAGGATATGGGTAGATGTTGCCTCATTAAAAAACTTGTCAGGAAAAACCCAGTGGGATAAAAACCTGAACGAAGGGAAAAAGAGTGCAACCATTGTTCCAATTGTACGCCTTGATGTTGCCTCATTACAAACCTTGTCAAGCAAAACCCAGTGGGATAAAAAACTTGATCGAAGGGAAAAAGAGTGCAGCGCGTATGATACTCCCCCTGACTTCAACATATGTCTCGAAGTCTACACATTCCAATTCTGGATACCAGTTTTCCAAATTTCTTGGGGATTAAAGACTTTGTGAACAAGTCAGCCAAATTGTCATTTGATCGAATTTGTTGGATGTCCACTTCACCAACTTCTTCCAATTCACGAGTGGAGAAGAAGTTTGGAGATATGTGCTTTGTGTGGTCACTTTTGATGTAGCCCTTCTTATTTGAGCAACGCATGCTGAGTTATCCTCATATAATATTGTTGGATCATCAGTGATGGGCTTCATTCCACTTTCTTTCTGGATGAATTGAATCATTGCTCGAAGGGACACGCATTCTCTTCCTGCCTCATATAGTGCAATCAATTCTGCTTGATTTGATGATGCGGCAGTCACAGTCTGCTTTGTTGATCTCCAGGAGATGGCAGTGCCTCTATATGTGAACACATAGCCATTTTGCGATTTGGCTTTGTGTGGGTCAGACAAGTACCCTGCATCTGCATATCCAATTAAGGTCGCATCCCTTTGGTTACAATAATACAACCCAAGATCATGTGTGCCTCGGAGATAGCAAAATATATGTTTGATCTCGTTCCAAGGGTGCAGTGCTATACCTGGACAACAAATTTACCGCAACAACAATATCTAGCCTTGTATTGTTAGCTAAGTAATTTAAAGCACCAATTGCACTTAAATATGGTACCTCGGGACCAAGAACATCTTTGTCCTCTTCTCGTGGACGAAATTGATCCTTTTCTACGTTGAGGGATCGAACTTCCATTGGAGAGCTCAAAGGGTGTGCTTTGTCCATGTAAAATCTTTTAAGAACATTCTCAGTGTAATTAGACTGATGGATAAAGATTCCATCCCTTAAGTGCTCAATTTGTAAGCCAAGACAAAGCTGTGTTTGTCCGAGATCTTTCATCTCGAATTCTTTCATCAAATATATCGCAGTATCTTGAAGTTCATTTAGGGTTCCGTCGATGTTTAAATCGTCAACGTAAACTGTGATAATAGCGAATCCCTTTTCGGATCGCTTGATGAAAACACATGGACAAACGATGTCGTTCTTGTATCCCTCTTTCAGGAGGTATTCACTGAGGCGGTTGTACCACATTCGCCCAGATTGCTTTAGTCCATACAATGACCTCCTCAATTTTATGGAAAACATTTCTCGAGGTCCACAATTATTGGCCTTAGGCAGCTTGAGTCCTTCTAGGACTCTCATGTAGATGTCTGTATCAAGTGATCCATATAAATATGCTGTAACGACATCCATGAGGCGCATTTGTAACCTTTCAAAGACAGTCAGACCAATTAGGAATCTCAATGTAGTTGCATCAACTACCGGAGAGTATGTTTCTTCAAAATCAATTTCATGGATCTGAGAAAAACCTTGTGCTACAAGCCTTGCTTTATATCTTACAATTTCGTTTTTCTCATTTCGTTTGTGCACGAAGACACATTTATAGTCGACTGGTTTCACACCATTGGGTGTACGAACTATTGGTCCAAAGACCTCTCGCTTTTCAAGCGATTTTAGTTCTGCCTGAATAGCCTCTTTCCATTTTGGCCAATCATTTTTCCGTCGACATTCATCGACCAATTTTGGCTCAAAATCATCATCTTCAATTACAATATTACTAGCCACTGAGTAGGCAAATACATCATCGACAATTACATCTTTTCGATTCCATTGTGTGCCTGTGGACACATAGTTTATGGAAATCTCAAAATTGTCGATATCATTATTCTTGTCTAGAATATCACCCTCTGTTGAGGTATTCTCATTTTCAATATCTTTGCCTTTATCATCATTCTCATGATCCATTGTGGCTTCTCCTGCTATACCTTTTTGGCTCCTTGCCTTTCTCGGTTTCAAATCTTTTGCACCTAACGGTCTACCACGCTTTCGGCGTGTTGCAGACTCACTTGCGATGGATGCATCCGGCAATCCATTGGGTATTTCAATTCTTGCTTGAGCATTTGCTGCAGGTATATGTGATTTAGTTACCTTCTTTGTATCAGTAAATGCATCTGGTAACTGATTTGCAACATTTTGCAAATGAATGATCCATTGTACTTCTTGTTCACATTTTTGTTCTTGGATCAAGATGGGATAATGCGGTTGCATTCCATGTGATTTCTTTCACATGTGGGTCCCCATTTTTCTTTTCTCCCCCTAAGGCTGGGAATGTATTTTCATCAAAATGGCAATCAACAAATCTTGCCGTAAATAAATCACCAGTTGTTGGTTCAAGATATTTGATTATTGAGGGAGACTCAAAACCAGCATAAATTCCCAATCTCCTTTGGGGTCCCATCTTTGTGCGTTGAGGTGGAGCAATAGGGACATAAACTACACATCCAAATATGTTTAGATGTGAAATATTTGGCTCCTTACCAGACACAAGTTGCATAGGGAAATGTTCATGGTTTGCACTTGACCTTAATCGAATTAAGGTTGATGCATGTAATATTGCATGTCCTCATGCCGATGGTGGTAATTTTTATTTCATCAATAATGGCCTGGTAACTAATTGTAATCGCTTTATCAATGATTCAGCGAGACCATTTTGTGTGTGAAATGAGCCACTGGATGCTCTATATCAAGCCCAATTGACATACAATAATCATTGAATGTTTGAGATGTAAATTCTCTTGCACTATCAAGCCGGATTTTCTTTATTGTATAATCCGAAAATTGGGCACTCAATCGGATTATTTGGGCAAGGAGTTTAGCAAATGCAACATTTCTTGTTGATAGTAGGCTTACATGTGACCAACGTGTAGATGCATCAATTAGCACCATAAAGTATCGGAATGGTCCACATGGTGGAGCAATTGGCCCACATATATCTCCTTGGATTCTTTCTAAGAATGCAGGACTCACTTGTAATCTTGTTTTTAGAAGGCCTGATAATTAGCTTTCCAAGTGAGCAAGCAGTGCAATTAAAATTACTGGACGGAAGAACCTTAATGTTCTTTAATTTATGTTCGAGTGAGCTCTTTATGATTTTGTGCATCATTACTGCTCCTGGATGACCCAATCGGTCATGCCATAATGTGAATGCAGCTTGGTCATATGTCCTTTTGTTAAACATTGCATTGACCTCAAACGGATAAATGTTTGTATGATATAATCCGGAGGTTGGCGTTGGCATCCTTTCGAGAATCTGTTTATGACCAGATTCATGTTTTATGATGCACAAGTATTCTTTCCCATTTTCATTCATGGTTTCCATATGAAACCCATTTAGACGCACATCTTTAAAGCTCAGTAAATTTCTTCGAGATTTACTCGAATATAGTGCGTCATTTATTACTAGCTTTGTTCCCTTTGGAAGTAGAATGACAGCTATTCCAGAGCCTTCAATGAGTTTTGACACACCGGATATTGTAGTCACATTGCCTTCAAAGGCTCTTAATTGGTTAAAGTATTCTTTACTCCTCAAGATGGTGTGTGTTGTTGCACTGTCCAAAAGACATTGCTCCTTCCCATCGGGTTTCACTTTAGTTGAGTCCATGTTTTTCTATAAATATAAAGAAAAGGAGAATTAAGACATCAATAAAAGCTTCATATATTATACAAGGATAATTCTATTACACAATTTCTATTATACTCATGCGAAATAAAGGTTAAAGCATGGAATACAAAATAAATTTCAAGTATTATACAATAGCATGGGAGATAGTAGAGATATTTAGGGGCTCGTGCTTTTCATTTAAGCACCTAAGCCATAATCATTCTCAAGGTTGAGAAAGTCATTGACATCCAGACTAGTCACTAGTGACCTATTCACATCTTTATTATCGATGTCGTTGGTCTCAGTAGCCCTTTCATTATTCTTTTCAACTTGGTAGAGCTTCACTAGGTGTGGAGCTGTGCGGCATACCTTTGACCAGTGACCAGTCACGCCACATCTGTAGCATGTTGATTTGGATTTCTGGGAGGATCCTGATGGACCCGTCTAGACCTTTTGCTTTACATCCCCCTTGTAGCCATGGTTCTCACGGTGATTATCGTGGCTTTTGTTGTAGACTCAGCCACGCCCATGGCCACCACGACCACCACGACCACCACGGCTCCCATAGTTACCACGACCTCGTCCACGCCCATTGTTACGGCGTGATTGTTGCCCACGTTCATTGTCGTTCCTATCATGGAACGCTTTGTTCATAGCATTTGCTTTTGGGGCAGTTGTTGAGCTAGTAGGCCTAGGTTGTGGTTTTTCATTAGCAGCTCATTATTCTTTTCAGCAACCAACAATACCTTCAACAAGTCAGAATATCTTATAAAATTTCTTTCTCTATATTGTTGTTGCAATAATATGTTTGAAGCATGCATAGTGGAGAAAGTTTTCTCCAACATCTCTTCCTGAGTGATCGTTTTACCACATAGTCTCAATTGAGAAGTGATCCTGTGGATAGCACTGTTGTACTCAGTGATGGACTTAAAGTTCTGGAACCTTATAGTGTTCCACTCATGTGTTGCTTGTGGGAGAAAAACTTCATTTTGATGAGCATAGCGCTCATTTAGGCTCTCCCACAATTCTCTAGGATCCTCCACAAATAAGTACTCAGTTTTGAGACTCTCATGAATGTGGTGACGGAGGAACACAATGGCTTTCGCCTTTTCCTGTGGGGTGGCACTATTATTTGCCACTATTCTTTCCTCAAGCCCATTTGCCTTGAGGTGAGCCACGACATCTACCCTCCATTCGAGGTATTTTTGGCCCGATAGATCAAGGATATCAAACTCCCTTTTAGCGATGTTTGCCATTAGTTGCCACATATAAAGATATGCAAATTAAAGGTTAACATAATCAATAATATAACGCATGAGTCGTGTATGGGACGATTGAAGGACATGTTATATCAAACAATAAATATATGCATGTAGATGATATATTTAGAATGCATAAAGAAAGATTGCGTGAGCCAGAAAGTAATCAATATAAATATAGGCATAGATAATACCGTAAGACAAAAGTAAGAGATCATATGAAATGAAAGAAAAATTATATAGCGGGAATTTTAAAGTCCTTAAAGTCATTAGAGTTCGAAGTCCTTAAAGTCCTTAGAGTCTGAGGTCCTTTAAGTCCAAAGTCCAAAGTCCTTAAAGTCCGATTCCCTTCATCCACTTTTTCACTTCCGACCTTATCTCCTTCCTCCACTTCCATATTTGACCACCTTTACCAAATTTCTCTTTCGACATTCTCCATGGCCGACGACGAGATTATGCGTCGTCTTAGAGCGGATAATAGGAGATTTTTTATTGAGATTTTCATTTGCCTTGTTCTTATTGTGATTACAACATCATGCTCATAATTATTTTGGTTAAAACTTACTTCCAATCCAAGTGGTGAAAGTGAAGAGTTCGGAGGTGAAATCGGATTATACCTCAAAAGAGGTAAGCAAATATAATATTTTGTTTGTATCTTGTACATATCCAAAAGCATGATTTATTTTGGTAAGAAATCGTTTCAAATCTAGGAAGAAAACGAGTTTCTGATGTAGAAGATCCCAAATCGGACAACTTGTAACACCCCTATTTTACAACATTGGGTATTACCGCCAGTGACCTCGGACTTTACCGTCCAAAGTCACCCAAGGCTTTTAGAATGATATTGAACTTATAAGATGCGGAAATTAACGTAGTTTATACAATAAAAAGGATGTTCTCGAAAGAGAATTGGTTCTTTAAGAAAAAATTGACTAAAAGCGGAATTTTTATTTATTGATAAGAACTTTCTTCCATTACATTGAGAGTCGTTTTACAAATATAGCAGCGGAAAGTAAAGCCCATTTAGAAAGAATTTAAAAGACGTAATTAAAAATACAAGCATGTTTTCCCAAGACAACTCATGTGATGATGATTTGCTTGGTTAAAAAAAATAGGAAGAGTTGGTGCACTATCTTCGGAATGCCTCGATCTTATGAGGATTCCTTCCTTCCTTCAACGTCATCCTGCCTTAACCTTCGATTCTCGCCTAACGCTTCTCGAACCTTCTGGAATTCGTCTTCATCACTTCGATGTACATTCTTACAGTTTGGCATTTGTCGCGAAGGGCGAGAAATACCAAGCAAAAATGCGGAAGTAGGTAAATTAGTCTAAGGAGACTAAGCAAGTGAGAATGGAACTTCTCAAGGGTATTTCGGTAATTTATAATATCTGAGATATATTATCGGGATATGTTTTAAGATATAGGTCTTTATGTGGGGCTTAACGGGACGGAGAAGAGTGTATCTCGAGAGGAGATAACTTGTTAATCAAGAGAAGAACTACGAGATTGTAGACTTCTTTCAGAGTAGGAAATATGTTGGGAACGTTATTAATTCAGACAAGTGTTTGAAAACCTCTCGCGCCCTTGCGAACCGAGAGCCGGATCGATCATTTGAGATCGGTCCGGTTTTGGTGTCTTTTAAAATGTGTATTGGGCACTTATCTTGTATAGTGATGAGAACTTTCACTTAGGTTGACGTATTTTAAGAGCGTGGGGGGCCATATACCAGCCCGAACCACTGACAGGAACAAAAGTTCTAGCACTTAGCTAGAGTGCCTACGTCCCTCCGAGGCGTAGGAGCGGACATGGATCATGATCGACAAGTCGTAATTTGTGCATGGTGGCAATACGACTTTAGTGGGTTGTATAGAGGTGTCGGGTTAGGCCCGCACCTCTCACTATTTCAACCAAACCGATCTCGAAAAGAGATCGTAAACAAACAAGGTCACAAACAAGACTAGCATAATTGTCCTATCGAATATTTAAATAACGGAATAACGATAACAATGGGGTCATTAATTCTAGCAATCGATATTCCTAGGTTCGTTTTATTATTAGCAAACAAGTTGTTCCCAACATCGAGATATTTCACGAAACGAGTTTATTAAGGCTACAAGGAGAAATTCCACTTGCCTTAGCTTGTACGAGTTTGTATTAGCAAACGAACGAAAACGATGTCTTGTCACGGAACGAAAACTCGACCTAAAGACACAAGATATTCCGATAACTTTATTAAGAATGTCCGAATTCTTCTAAAGTTAAGACCAATCTCTTTTATTCTTCTTAAGAGATTAATTTTCTAAATTATTATAATAATAATTTAGTTGAATGAGAATAAAATAATAATATTCCTTATTATTATTTTAAAATATTGTAATATCCTTTTTACTCCGTAAAAATCCTTAGTTTTGTATTATTTATTATCCTTCTTGAAAAACCCAAGTAATAGCTTACTTAAATTATTAAAATTTTCCTGTATAATCTTAACTTGTTATTTTATTAATATAAATGAGCAAGGAATATCTTTATAAAATCTTATGATACGGAGTATAGTTTTAAACATTACAAGAAGTATAGTTATTAATAAAGTCCTCTTAGGATTTGTAAAAAGTCTAAAACGCCCTTATTATTTAATATCTCATATGAAATAGAGTCCCGTGCGAACACCCGCGTGTGTGAGAATTGAGAAAGTTCCCTGGCCGTTCGATCGTATCACATGTACGGTTGAGATTTCTCCTATTTTTTTTTAAAAAAACTGTAAAAATATGAAACACGCCACACGGAGCGTTTAGGAGACGCGCTTTTTATAAACTCCTTCGTCTTCTCTTCTCTTGCCATTTCTCTCTCACTCACTTTTTAGTTTTTACAGTTTCCGAAGTGGTTTTGAAGCAGTTCAAGTGTGAATCGAACAAATTTCGTAGAGTTTTCGAGCTTGATTCTTACCATTAACGACATTAGAAACCTCATTCCAGTTCTAGATGGAGAAGCAAAGTTAATCTCAAGAGATTCAAGGTTTTTATCTCTCGCTTTAAATTTACTGAAACCCTAGGTTTTTTCCTTTGTTATTTGTGTTTGTCGAGTGTATATATACTAAATGTTTGATCAATTGTGTGTTTTTTAGTGTTTATTTGAGTTGTTTGAAGTTGATAGCGATGATTTTTCTTTTTGTGCTTTTTTGAATAAAAAAATGCATGAATCTTCACTTTCTTTTTACTCGTTTTTTTGGTCCTACCACTTGAATAAAATACAAATTGTGTGTGCATGTGCGTATTTGATGTTTTTATCCAGGTTTTTGATGTTGAGTTTTCCAATAGGTGATTGTGGCATTGTTAGTTGCATGAAATGATTTGGTATACGTGCGTGCGTGGGAAAGTGTTAGTGATCTTGTGTTGACTTTTGTTCATTCATTTGTGCATATTTGTTCATTCAAACTGGCATAGCATTTGGTCATCAGAAACTGGCATTTGTTCATCAGAAACTTGCATTTGTTCATTAGTAAATTGCATTTGTTCATCGGAAACTTGCATTTGTTCATCAATAAAATCAAACATTGTGGTTGATACATGTGTGAATTTGTGCTTTGTATCTCTTGTTTATTTAGGGAATAAACACCCAGGATCTATTACACAACGTTCTGCAAATTATAAACAAGTAAAACATCTAAGGTTTGGTACAATGACAATCGAAGAAGATGAACTATGTGCTATTGGAAGAGGTTTATTGTTGTTTTGATATGTTTTTTTTTGTGCTTTTAAAATAGATGGTTAAATATGTGTTTATACTGTCTTTTATCCCTTTTTGTAATAGAAATAAGGAGCAAATCCGGAATCAATTGCTACAAAGCCGGTTTCAAAAGCATTTTCTACTGAAGTGCCTGTATTGAGGCAAAAGTCGGCTGTTTTGTCGTCTCCATCAAATAAGAGACGTCGGTTGGACAAGGGTAAAAAGGTTGCCTCTGATGAATCGTCCGATGATGTGTTGCTTATTGATATGATCCCTAGAAAGGGAGTGATGATAAATGAACCATCTGAGAGGAAGATGGATTCTACTGTTAGTGAATTACAAGTTGTTGGGAAGAAGAGGAAAGGTGATATTGTTGTCGACAAAGGACAAGGTGGTGGGAAAAAGTCAAAAGCGAAGGTGCCATTGAGAGCTTTGAAGCGTGGGCATTTGTCGTTGAGTCATAGGAACTCTCCCAAGCTGATTTGTGAAGTTATTGCTGGTTTTGAGGGGGGGAGCAAGTTTACTGCTTTTAAAGAGATGGGTTTTGAGCACCTCATACAGTGGAATGTGACTGATGTTCCTAGTAAGATGTGCTACTATGTTGCTAGCTGTTTCGACCCTGCATCATGCACATTGAAGATTGGCGATGGACCAGGTGTTAGGATAACACCTGAACTTGTGCAATTTTACCTTGTTCTACCTCATGGTCCAAGGACAATTTCTGTCCCGAAGACTGTCAAGCATTCAAATATGTACAATAGCTTAAGAGAACAGTTTTTGTTGGCTGAAATTGATGAGGTGACAGGGAAGAACAAATTGATGGAGTTTGAGAAGATTAAAATTGGGCATTTGAGTACAGGGATCAAGGAGGCTGATAACGGTGGTGCTTGGTTTAGGAGGAACTTCATTATATTGTTCTACACGCTCTGTATAGAGAGCATTCAAAATGGTGGTGTAAATTTAAAGTTTTTGGATCATTTGGTTAACTTGGATAAGATCAGTGAGTACGATTGGTGTGCTCATCTTGTGGAGAAGTTGGTTGAGAATGCTGATTCATGGAGGAAAACAATCAATGGTTTTTTTTAAAGAATCTATCATATTGTTGCTAGTACAATTTCTAATTTGGTCATTACTATCATCAATTTGTTCATTGGTTTTATTCATATTTGTTCATTAATAAGAATAATTTGTTCATTAATTTGTTTCATGACAGATTGTCTATTGTGATTGTATGTTGATCTACCATCGTCCTGAAACTCCAAGATCCTTTCCTGTGATTAAGCATTTCAACCATGGTTACTTGGTTGAGAGAGAGAGTTTCAAGGTTTCCAAGGGTGTTTTGGGAAAGGCTATTTTAGAGGTTTGCCTGGGTTTGTTTACCCTAGTGTTGATCATGACAAGAATGAAGGGAAAGCCCCTGCTGTTGAACATTTTGAAGAACGAATTGATCTTGGTGATGGTGGCGATGTATGTGTTTTGATTTTTGCATATTTTTGTCTTTTTTATTTTTTTTTTGCATGATGGTGATCTATATTTATTTGTTCATTAAAATTGGCATATCATTTGTTCATCACAAACTAACATTTGTTCATCACAAACTAATATTTGTTCATCAGAAACTAGCATTTTGTTCATTACAAACTAACATTTGTTCATCACAAACTGGCATTTTGTTCATCACAAACTAACATTTGTTCATCAGAAACTAGCATTTGTTCATCACAAGCTAACATTTGTTCATAGCATGTTGTGTCTTTTTTTTAAAAAATATTATGTACTTATATTGATTACTTCTTGTGTAGTCATTTCTGAAAGAACATCTTGAGATGTCTATGGAGCTTTCATCATCTTTAAAAAAATATCTTGATCATGTGCAAAGAGCTTCAATTGAAATTGTCAGCCATGGACTTTTCACCAAGATCAATGAAGCTTTTGAGAAGCTATTGGGGTTGAAGGTTGCTTCATCATCATCCCAATCTGGCACCCAAGTAGATGTTGAATCGCCAAGCCAAGATTCATTCTGGGAGGAAGCTACAAAGGTTTTGGATGAAATTGAGGTTGCGATGAAGGCAAAAAAGTGTTTTGAATTACCTTCTTTTGAGCTGGGTGTGTTTCCACCTAGGGATGATGATTGGGTTGGTGTTGCAGATACCGGTAGGGAAAGCGTTATAATGCAAGAAGACGAGGCTAGGTAGGTTGATGCAACAAGAAAGAACGAACTGAAGATTTTCTTTGTTTGTAAGGGATTAACTGGTGAACAAATTAGAAAAAAGGCTGAGGAAGACCGTAGAAGGATTGAAGAGGAAGAGAGGTTGAAAAGGGATGAAGAGGACAAGAGGATAAGAGAAGAAGAAGAAAAGAGGAAGCAGGAAGAGGAAGAGTTGGAAGCCATAAGGAGAGAGGATGCATTAATACGAGGAGGAGGAGAGAAAGAAAGAGGAGGAAGAGAAGAGGAAAACAGAAGAGGAAGAGAAGCAGAAGCGGGAAGAGGAGGAAGAGAAAAAGAGTAAAGCAGCTGAGGAGGAAGAGAAGATACAAAGAGAAGAGGAAGAAAAGAAAAAGCGGGAAGAGGAGGAAGAGAAAAGGAAAAAACTAGCTGAGGAAGAGAAGAGGCGTCTAGAAGAGGTTAAGAGGTTGAAAGATGAGGAAGATAAGAAGAGGAACAAGGAAGAGGAATATAAGAAGAGAGAAGCAGAGGAGAAAGAGAAGAAGAGGATTGAGGAGTTTGAACAACAGAGAAGGCAAGAGGAGGTGAAGAAGAGGCAAGAGGAAAGGAAGAAGAGGAAAGAAGAAGAGGAAGAGAAGAGGAAGAAGGAATATGCCAAGGCAAAAAAGAAGATTGATGAAGAGAAGAGAAAGGAAGAGGATAAAAAGAAGAAGAAACAGGAAAGGGATGCAGAAACAACGAGAATTGGTCTGGAGTTGAAGAAGAAACAAGAGGGGTTAGATAAGAAGAAGGAGGATGAAGCAAACAAGAAATTTGAAGAGGAGATGAACATGATTCAGGATGAGGTTTGTTCATTGATATTTTTTATTTGTTCATTACGAAATAACATTTTTTCATCACAAAATAACATTTGTTCATCACAAACTAGCATTTGTTCATCAGAAACTAGCATTTGTTCATTAGAAACCAACATTTGTTCATAACAAAACTAACATTTGTTCATTGGTTTTTTCTTAGGGGTTCATAAGTTATAGGACAGTTTTTCATTGATTTTGTATGTAGTTTGTGTCATGAATACTATGTGCTTTTTACATTTGTAGATCAATAATGAGGCGCAGGAGGTTGGTTCTAGTTCGATTGACACTTCCGTTGGTGTTAAACTTACTGGTGAGGATGTACTTTATAAAAGAATATCTAAGCCTTCTGATTATGTGAAGTCACCTTACATGGGAAGGAGTGTTGTTTTGACAGAAAAAGTATCTCATGCGGCCATGAAATTGTTCGATTGGCTTATTGAAGACATTCCTGATCAAAGAGGGTAACAATGCGTAGAATAGTATTTTTTTCTTTACATATTGCTCTTTTTATATCTTTCAAGTTGATTTTATTATTAAAATTGATCTTTTTTTTTTGTTTTTATGTTTCTGATTTGTGTAGTGTTGAAATCTTTAAGATGATGCATGTATCCACCATGAAAAAGGATTTTGTATTAATGGCGGTAAAATCTGAAGTGGAATCAAATATCATCGGGTTTTGGAGTAGTTATCTCAATATTCAAGAGAAGTGGAAAAGCGACTCAAAACCCTTGAGGTTTTTTATGGCTCCTGAGGATTTGGTAAGAAAAAGGTTTTTTATATTCACATTGTCTTATTTCATGATTTTTAATTTTCTCAATCTAATTTATGCTTGTATGTATTTTGCAGGCCTTTCCACTAGACAAAGATTTTAATGATGAGGATTCAAAACAGTTTTTCATTAGTATTGTTCATGAAAGTCTTGGAAAATTCAAGTGGATTAATGTGCACAAGATCGGCCTAGTATCACATTTTTTTCATTGCTATTCTTTTATTTGTTCAACAGTACTACTTATCTGTTCAAATGCATTAGTTATTTGTTCATTAGAAAGATTGACTCTTCACTATGTTGTTTTTAATCAATATAAGGTTTTTCCATGATTGTTTCCCTCTGCATTTTTTTAGTTTGTGTTTCCTATCTGTACCACATCGCATTACTATTGTATTGTGTTGAATGTGAGAGTGCCACATTTCCACATAATTGATAACTCAATGGTGGATGTGCCCTTGGAAGCAAAGTATGAGCACGTACCTCCTAATTGGTGAGTTTTTATGTTGTTTTTTGTAATAGTTTATTTTTCATCATTGACACGTGTGTTTAATATTGAATGAGTTTGTGTTTGTTTTATTGTTGTTATTTTTTTAGAGAATGCTCTTTGTCGAGCTTATGAAGACGCTTAAGATGGATGCGAGGGTACTTTGTTTGAGGATATGGATAGGGTTCCATATGAACGTCTTGAGATGAAATGAAGAGATACCAGAAACAAGACTGATTGTGGAATTTTTATGATGCAGCACATGGAAACGTACTTCGACAGCGGCTTGTTTGGTTGGGAATGTGGACTCAATAAACATGATCAACATCAACTTGATGACTTGAGGATAAGGTACTGTAATGAGTTGTTGTTGAGTCCATTGAATGAGCACAAGGCAATAGCTGAAAAGCTTGTTCAAGAATTCATCCCGCGTAAACGAACAGTCGCATCTCGTGCTCCTCTTACAAGGAAGGCAAAGAATAAGAAGTGATGTACAATGACATGTGTTTGTTGAAAATAGTTTGGAAATAGTTTTTAGTGTTTTTGTATGGTTTGTGTTTAGAATACAGTTTATGGTGTTTTTGGTATGGACTGAATGGTGCAGACATTTGGTTTTTCTTTTTATTTTAGTTGTGGAATATGAATGATGGTTATTGAACATGTTCTTTTTGTGTTATACATTTTGATTTAGAAAACATGTTTTTATCGTAATTTGTTCATCGATACCTTCGATTTGTTCATCGGTACCTTCAAATTGTTCATCGATTGAGATGAATTTTTTATTGAAGAATGAAATTGTGTTTGTTCATTATGGTGATTGTGGAACATGTTTTATCGTAATTTTTTCATCAACACCTAAGATTTGTTCATCGATACATTAGATTTGTTCATCAATACATTCGATTTGTTCATCGATTGAGAATGGGGTTCATAATTTGTTCATCAATATCTTGGATTTGTTCATCCATAAGTTAGATTTGTTCATCAAAACATTATGTTTTGTTCATACATTTTATTGAAGAATAAAAGGGTTTTGTTCATTACGTAGTAAATTTGTTCATTACTAACTGCTAATTGTTCATCCAAATCCATAATTTTGTTCATTGATAATGTGACAATTAAGAATACTATGCATTTCACCCTGATGCAACAATTATGTATCAGAAATCAATGATTAATGAGAGATCTAATTGGGAACATAGGTGCATGTCCTACTATTGTGTCCAAGCTTCTTGCATTTTGCACAAGCCCTTTGCTCCTTGTTTGCTTTATTCATTGCCTTCTCTTTACCTCCCATAATACGCCCTTCTTTCTTCCTGCCCTTTGTCATTGCTCGTTGAGGAGGGTGTACCTCAATAACACTCGGTTTGCTTCCCAAGAATGTTTGGATTGAACTCTGCCTTGTTGATGTAGATGATTCTCCTCCCAATAAGCTCAGATATGTTTCCTTTTTTTCCTTCAAGAAACATATCAGCTCTTTGAGGTGTTCGGTGTTGTCCCCTATGGCATTAATGCAAGAATGTAGCTCGCCTAATAAATCAGCAATCAACAGCTTCTTCTCAGTCATCACATCACATTGTTCAACTGTTGAACCTTCTATCTCAAAAGTAGGAGTCAAATTTGATATCTTCGTCCATCTATTCTTGATGTACTTAGTTGGCACCTTCCTCAACCCAATGTTTTTGAATACGAAAAACATATGGCAGCATGGAATCCCGATATTGATGAACTTATTGCACGAGCAAATGAATTATTTGTTTTGAAGCTCATGTTTCACAACATGTACCTTCCCAAATTGCCCGTTGATGTGATACTCGTGAATGTTGTCTTTTTTGAACAAATTGCTTAGACCACATTCAAATACAGAAGCAACAATTTCTGTCTGGACGTCATAGAAGACATTTATGGTGTAAACAGATGCACAATGTTTCTCTAGATCCAATGATGTCATTAGAGTGGGGGAGCTTGTTGACGTTTTAAAGTCTAACATCTGCTTATTGTGCCTTTGGGAATCAATTGCACTCTCAAACTGCATCATGAAGATAACTAGAGAAGATGTGGATCCAATGAAATGCGAGAAGAAGAAGTTCTGGCTCTCAAACCTTGAAGTTGTTCTAAGAAGTCCACCCATGTTTACATCATTGAAGTATGCAGGGATCCATAAGTGACGTAACTCAAACATCAGCGGCAACCAAGTATTTGATTCTAGTCCAAATTCAGCAATAATGGAATGCCAAGTTTCTTCAAAATCTGCCCGGCTAATTTCATTGCTCCAAACAAGCTTGTTGAACTTGCTTTTGAATTGATCATTGTTATACACATCATTTGTAACCTTTGACGGTACCTTGAACATGACATGCAGAAACGATACACAACCTTTTCAAAAACCTACTACATGATCTTAATTAGTGAGAATGACAAATGGTTCATGGCCCCTCATCGCATCTTTGAATTTTTGGAATAGCCAGACATAAGATTCGATATCTTCTTTTAGAAGCAACCCAAAGGCAAAAGTAGTGCTCTTCTTGTTGTTGTCAACTCCTGTGAATGGTACAAACACCATTTCATACCTAAAGGCACATAATTAAATTTCAACATATATGTGATTTTGTTCATCAGTATGTACGATTTGTTCATCAAAAAATACGATTTGTTCATCAAAATAATTAATTTGTTCATTGTAAATTCCTGAAGGCAAGTATTAATTTTGTTCATCAGTATATACGATTTGTTCATTAAAAGAATTAATTTGTTCATAAAAAATAAGCTTTTTCATACCTGTTTGATTTGTATGTTGCATCAGCTAAGACAACATCTCCAAAGTATGAGAAGTTCTTCCTTGCAATAGGATCACACCAGAATAATTTGGTTAATTGATGTTGTTCATCAACATCATATTCAAAGAAAAACGCGTCACATCTTTCTTTTTTCTTGAACAAGTTGTCAATAACCATTTGAGCGTCACACCCAATCATGAAGGAGTTCAGATCTCTTTTAAAATTCTTGAAATTAATTATAGTTGCACCAATTTTTGCATATGAACCAACAAACTCCTTGTAGACTTTGTATGACTTGCTTGTACCAATGTTTGCTCGAATGCAATTCATGATGAAATCTTCATGGAAGGAGGTCAGTTTCTTATTTCTCTTTACAAAGTGTTTTTGCCCATCTTCAAAGATAATATGGGTGTGACGCTCTTCAAATTTCTTAACAATATATCCGTTTCTTCCAGAAAGTCTCATAGCCAGTTTAGCAATGCAACTACACCTTTTGGTTACTCTTTTTCGCTTTTTCACTTTTCCTTGTTGTCCTTCTTCCTCATGATTCTCTTCATCATCTTCTTCATCATTATCTTCATCATCTTCTTTGTCATCTTCTTTTTGAGTTGAGTTTTTAAATCCTACCCGATTACACCACATGTATTTCCAAACTGTAGTGTTAGTTCCATCAACCAGCACGTGCTTGGAAACCACATGCATCTGCGTATGCCTTGTAGAAATTTACTCCTTGTTCCCAGGTTTTAAACAACATCCCCTCTTTAGGTCTTAAGTTGTCATCACAAAATGGTATGTAGTAATGTGTGTTGCCAGGCGAGATCACGATCTTTAATTCATTTTTATCTTCTATTTTTCCTTCATTATAGGGAAAAGAAACATGTAAATACGCAATTGTATACACTACACGTACAATTGACATTATTGAACAAAATGTATGATAGGTATGAACAAATCCACGATACCTATGAACAAATGCTTGATATCTATGAACAAATTTTGGATTAACAAATGTGTAATATTAATGAACAAATCTGAGATATCTTTGAACAAATGTGAACTAATGTACAGTCTTCTCAAATAAATCATAGCAATGCCCCTCAAAACCATAAAATAGGAGTTTTCCTATTGGTAATGCTTAAACATAACAAATTTTGACGATAAATGCAATGAAACTTTTCAAAATCGTGTTGTATTAGTTTTAATCAGTGAAAAAATTATTTATTACCTGGTTCCATTAATCGTAATGAGTCAGATCTTCAATATGTCTAGTATATCTTGTCTTAGCACTTATATCTTTTATATAATATTTCTTTTAAGAAAACTAGCATGCTCAAAATCTTATGACATTAATTATATATATAATACTCTTATCATATCTTTTATTTTATTTAATAAATCTCATTTCTAGAACATTATTTTATAAAATAAGAGCATGCAACTATTTATTATACCTATAATTATTCATAATATTTTTAACATATCCTTTCTAACAACTTAAACCGTTATATTTATATAATAACTTCCAAATAGGGTAATCATATTATTTATATTATACTTCTCATTTATATGAATCTCATAGTTTTAATTCCATGATTTTATTATAATGTATTTCTCTATAAAGAAGTACATACAACTTATTTAATTTATCTTTTTAGCCTTCAACTTAATCATATAAAATTATATTTTGACAAGAATAGCTTATCCATTTTATTTCCAAGTTTATAAAATAGAAACATGTACTAAAATAACTTTGGTAATATTATTTCCCATCTAGTATTATTTTAATAATATTTTCTTACTATTATAGAATATCTTCTTAATATGTCTTTTTCCAATAACAAGTGTATTTTATATCATCTTTAACTAGTGTTCTTATCATAAAACTCATTAATATATGTATATAATATTGACAATAAAGACTTATTTTATTTATATCAATTTCATGACATAAGGTATAATTTACTAATATGTAAAGATAATTACTTTATCTTAGTATAATACTTTACTTATTTGTTTTTATCTAATTTGACAAACAAGATATTTTTAACAATTTCTTGTCTATGTTACAGTCATTTTTATATTATGTAATTTTCTTAAATTCACATTAATATGTTTTAATTAAATTTAAAAAAAATAAAAGGATAAGATTTTCTTTACCCTATAGTTTGATTTACGTTCAACAGAACACTGGAGAAGGAGGTGGGGAAGGGGCGTCGATCACCAAGGCGGACCGGCGACGGATGGTGGCTGGCCAGGCGGGGCTCCGACGGCGCGCACGGGTGGCGGGAAGGCAGCCTGGTGGTTCGGCGGTGGAGTGGTGGTGAATTGGTGGTGGCTCCAAGGTGTTTTAATGGTGTTTTGAAGGGGAAAAACTAGAATTTCAATGGCTTCTCTAGGCTGATTTTTGGAACTAGATTGAGATTAATTGCTTAGAAGAGAAGAGAATGAATGTTGGTGTGAGTTTGAAGGAGAGTTGAGCCTCTTTATATAGGCAAAGGGAGGAGGCTATGGATCCATGCCATTAAAGATGCACCAATGGAGAGGAGGAGGAGGATCCTCCATTGGTTACAAGTGTGCTAGTTGAGGGGTGATGAAGGGTGATGTAAGAAGCTTGGTCTTGCAAGAAAGAATGGAGGAGTATGGAAGACACCATTCACATGCATAGGTTGAGCGTCACTTCAATCATACTTGATTTGACTTGTTTGGAGAAGAAGAAGAATAAAGTGGTTTATTACTAAAAGAGTGGTGAATTGGGTAGTCAAGTCACATTGGTCTAGCGGTTTGATGAGTGTGTGCTTGTATTAAAGGAGCGAGAGGTCTCGGGTTCGAGTCCCGGCTCTTGACTCCTTTTTATTTGTTTTGTCTTAAATTATTTTAAGCCTTGTAACACTCTACTATTAATGAAATTTCAAAATTTATATCACTCCATTTTATTTGATTAACTTTTACACTTTAATAATCCTTTATCACACTTTTATAATTTATTGTGAAAATTATAAAAATAATTAAACTCTATTTTTAAGAGAAACTATTTGAATAATTATCCGACTTGCTTAATGTATTTAATTAAATTCTTAATTTCTATTGTAGTAACTTTTGTAACCTTTCATAATATAATATGAAATTATAAAGTTTATTAAGTTCTCTACTTTAGAGAAAAAAAATATTGGGATAATTTCCCATTTTATTTTATTTAGAATTTAGCGGATATTACACAACTACAGAGCATACTCCTCAAAACGGTTTTAGGAAATAAACTTCTTGCATGATTAAGGTTAGGAAGAGATAGAATTTGTAACTTGGTGATTAGTGAAGCTCAATTGGTAATTAGAGACTCGTGCTGATAACGTGTTATGAAATGATTATAAAAGCAAGACCACTTAATCTTTGAAAGAACAATTAAACAAACTTTATAAGAACCTTTTGATCATTAGAAGAGAGGGATGGAGAGTAAGAACTTTAGAGAGTGTATTTCTTACTCTACTTTGGTGCAAGTTTTATAATGGATGATGGCTATATTAATAGCCCAAGAGTGGGGTAAAACTTTGGTAAATCTTTATGATTTATGCATGGAAATAAGGAGGTGAAGAAGGTGAATAATTCACCTTGTACAATTTTCCTCCATTATACACTTGTTCATACATAATATGTGTGATACATGTGTGTGTAAATAGATAGCTTGTAGTATGATAATTTGGACTTCATAACAGACATACAATTATATAATATTAAAATTTATGTCCATAAAAATAAAATCATAGAGATCTCACTTATTCATAGTTTCATATTTAGAATAGAAGAAATTATGATAAATACATCTCCTGTACTAATATAATTATATAATATTAAAGTTTCTCATGTACTAATATTAAAATTTTGTAAAGTTTCTCATGTAATAATATCAATTTTTTTCTAATATAGTAGAGATTGCGTTCCAATAAGTCTATAAAATATTAAAATTTTGTTCTAAAATAGTAGATTATGTTCTAATATGACTATATAATATTAAAATTTTGTTCATAAAGATATATAAATAGTATATGACTATATAATATTAAAATTTTATTCATACAAACAAATAGTACGTAGAGATATCACGTACTAATTAAGTGTGTGAGGAATTGAAGATTACCTACTAATATA
This sequence comes from Fallopia convolvulus, assembly GCA_964016875.1. Lineage (NCBI taxonomy): Eukaryota > Viridiplantae > Streptophyta > Magnoliopsida > Caryophyllales > Polygonaceae > Fallopia > Fallopia convolvulus. The sequence goes on from OZ024736.1 coordinate 15,119,874, forward strand.
TTTGTGCAATTATTAATAACATTAATTAGCAATATTATTATATTATATATTTTAAAAGGATTGTAAATACTAAAAAATTATGAAGGGTAAATGAGTAAATTGAAAAATAAAATTTTTTATGTGGCATAGTTAGGAGATTGACAAATAGAATAGAGGGATTCGAGATTAATAGTATCTCATCTCAACAACTATAAAAGTTGTCCCTCTATGTCCAATAAAAAGCACCATTTTCTTATAATAATTTCTACCAATATTAAATTGCAACAAATATATAAAAGTTGTATTTTTGAAGAAAATTAAACAAATACTTACAATTGTTTATTCATTATTTAAGGGTTTCAAATTTCCTTATTTGAAAATAAAATAAGATAGTGAACAAATCTTATCTTTTAGAAAGTAAATGAAACATATAATACATATATTGATTATTCACAAATTTATATGAAGGAGAATCACATTAATCTAAATCTAAAAATATAGATTAAAAAATTTAATATTGACAATAGTTTAAGTATAAAAACTGTGCTTGGACTGTCAAATTAGTACATACAAAAACTTCATGTATCTTAAAATTGTATGCACTAATTAAATAATCAAATAATTTCTATATGCATATTTTTTGATATTTTGTTTTTATTTATATACAATCAATTATAATATTATATAATAAAATTAATTAATATTTTTAATCACATGTTATGCTACCAAAAGTTTGGAAATTTAAGAAAATAAAAACACGTGATATAAACTTTGTTGGAGGGTCAACACTCTAGTACAAATTATTTTTGGACCTATCAATTGAAAATTTTCGGACCATGCGAGCGCTTTTCACCTCCCTCTGAACAGCTACTGACTTGGTAGCTGTTTCAGTATCAGACAAGAATCTTTCGCTTGCATTTCTCGGTGGTTGTGGGGGTTGATAGTATATGATGTAATTAGTGACAAGTTGTACTGAAGTCTAGTAAAGTCTAAGCTGGACTATAAATACTTGATGTAAGTCATTGTTTCATTCACACACAATCAGGCACGGATCTAGGGGTGGGCTTGGGTTTGCTACAACTCACCCCAAAATTTTAGAATATAGATATAGTTTCAGTGGTATGAGACCGTATTGTTTAATTTCTTCTAACGGAAGTGGAGTACACGCCTTTTTTTGATAAATTTGTACATGCTGGTTCGGTTCATTGTGGCCGCTCTTTCCATATGGTTTTAGAGTGGGGTTCAAATGAGAATTATTCTTATCATGTAAAATGAGAACAAGTCTCATTCGTTGATTTTGTGAGATTAAGGGTCTAGATGGGCTGCTATCAACACTCACACTCCTTTGTTTTTTAAAGCTGAAATGGTACTTTTGTCATTTTACTATTTTTTTTTTATTTTTCCTTTCATCCCTAAATTGCTCCTCCTATGAATGGCGACTGATGAACGACGACGACTTTGTCTGATCCCTCTTTCGATCTTGATCTCCCTTTCGATCTCGATCTCCCCTTCGTTCGATACATACTCCTACTCTAAATTGAAGGCACAATGAATTTAGCTAAGTGGTTATGAAGAATACTTAAGAAGAGTTTAGTTTGGTGGATGATTTGTTGCTCTCAAATTATTCCTAAATTTGTTGTTGTTTATGGTTCTTTGTTGCTTGAGATCATGGAGAAATGTGTTGTACTCTTGGTTTTGGGATTGGAGACAAAATTTGATTGCCCACAAAGTGTTCGATAAAATATCTCAATGAGCATGTTTTGCTAATTTGTCTTGGAATATAGTTTTTATTGTTCTAATTAGTGAATATGAAGATAATGTGGAAAAATTGCAAGACCTTTTCATGTATTGATGATGTTTTAGTGTTCAAATTCCCCCTTGTGGATAAAATGAATGTTTGCATATGATGCTTAGTATGCTTTGTTGAATATGATGCTTTTGTGTATATGTCTATGCCTAGTGATCCACATTGACTACTAGGATATTGTTTTGAATAAGAAATTAGTATCCTTGTGACCTTTGTTAGATCTCTTCACTTACAATTCATATTTTTATTTTATATGAACCGTATTGTTATTTTCAGTTAACCTTCCTGTTTAATATTATGAACTACAATGACAATATTTGTGAACCAACTGAAAAACGGTATTTTGAACATTTTTACTAGATCTCTTCTTTTTCTCCCTTTTTTATTGTAGGTTGTTCATCAAGCTCCGGTCAACCTAATTTGTTTAATTCGGATAATGATGATAGTATTGATGGGCTTCAGTTGACGGGTCTTGATAATGACATATGTTAGTGTTGATGGGGTTCCATTGGATGATGTTGATGAAGCTAGTGTGTGTTTCAACAGGCCACAAAATAGCACTAGAGGTAAAACAAGAGTACTTGGTAACTAGTGAATAATCAAAATATAGAATTGCTTTTGTGTGTGTTTCGAAGGCCATAATCAAACTGTAACAAATATTTCAATTGTAGGATAATAGTGCCCCAAATGAAGAGATTATAGCCCCCTGTTGTTGGTTGGAACCATAAAATTGTTGACTGCCAAAGTATATGGGAATTTATAAAGGGGAAGAAAGAGATGGGCTTAATTTGTTAAGAGAATGATTGATTGAAATGGAATTGTGAGCTTAATAATGTCATATATTGTTATTATTTACATGAACGGCATTGTGATTTTCATTGAACCTTATAGTGTAATATTATGAACCATAATGACAATATTTGTGAACCAAAAGAAAAATGGTATTTTTCACATTTTTTTTGCTCATTATGTGTTCCCTGTTTTCTAAATTAGCTAATTCTTCCTTTTTTTATCGTAGGTTGTTCATCAAGTTCCGGTCATTCTAACTTGTCTCATTCGGATAGTAACGCTAGTATTGCTCGTTATGCTTGCGTTTGTTGTCGATCCTATTCAAATCATAATCAGGAAGCTTACCATGAAATGTTGATAGCTTGCATATATGTATAGTTTAGATGCATGTTTTATGTTGGTTTTGAATAAGTTTTACTTAGTTTTAGTTAGTTTTAGATTAGGTTCTAGGATCTAGTATTTTCGGGTAGTTGCGCTTGTTTTGTTCGGTTTTGCAAATCTTTAGGTAAACAAGCATGGAAGGGATGGATCTTAAATGAACGCTTAAACCAGGCTATACATTCGAGTTCTTGTTTTGACACCTCTATCTTGGGAGGCTTGGTTTGGGAGATATAGAGGTCTGATGGAGTTGAAATTATTATCACTGGAAAGCTAACTCGAAGAGCTACAATTCATTTCTTTTACTTCGAGTCGAAATTCCAACTCGAAGTGGGTGAAAATACCTCTGAAGTGTCACCTGAATGCTGAACCGAGGCAATTGTGCGGGTTAGCATGCTAAAAGCGCGGCCGATCAATCCAATGACAACCCGCACAATTTGGAATTTCACGCGGAGACTTGGGCCGACATTTGGGCTTGGCTTTTTGGGCTTGGTTGTCTATTTGTCCGAAGATGTGGTTGTTAGTAGGGTTTGGAGAATTGTTTTCGGAGACATATTTAAGCTCTTGTTAGTTTATCTTTTATGATAACTTTGATCAAACTTTTGGAGGCTAGGGTTTTTCTCTCTAGAGGCGAACTTTAAACCTTTGTAAGTTTTCTTTATTTTAGTTATGAATTGCTAAATTTCTTTGTGTTTGTATAGTTATTGAAATCATGATTTGCATATTGTTGTGAGGTTTGATTTGATTCTCAACAAACTTGAATAGATTTATTCCCTATGCTTAATTGAATCTAAACTAGGTTTTGTTAGATTAGCTACCTAATTGAATTTCTAGTTATAACTGAATTTGATTAATTACCGGTCGGAGTTAATTTGATCGAGAGTATACTTTAATCAATTTAGTACCGGTTGGACTAGTTGGTTAAAGAAGGGAATAAATTCACAAGTCACTTAGATGTCTGATTGCTCTAAGTGTTTGTTTCTATTGATAACTTGGATCGTTATGTTGTTGTCTAATTGAATCTAGAATGTCTTCTAGGTTGTTAGATGATTAGGGTTGTTAGACTGGTAGTTCTATCAACTAAATCTAAATTTTGGGCCTTAATCCTTAGTAGGGTCATTATCTACAATAGATTATTCAAGTGAGAAGAGAATCAAGAGAATCAATGATCAACAAAGCAATGTCATGATGGATTTAACTAGTTGAACACGCTTGTTTCTTATTTATTTAAATCATCTCTTGCATTTATATTTACTTTTATTTTGCATCTTAGATTAGACTTTCAATCATAAAACCCCCTTCTTTGGTTACTTGACATGCAAGTAATAGCACAAATACACGAGTCCTTGTGGGATCAATCCTTACTTGCCGCTCTACTGAGTTGGTAAAGCTAGGGTTTCTTTGATAGGTATTAACGAGCACTGAAAATACTTCATCCAATTTGGCGCCGTTGCCGGGGACTCGTCGCTATTTGCGTTTTTACTTTTGTGCTATTTTTGGTGTTGTGAACCTATCTTACGGTTCATAACACCCGTGCTACTGATCCATGGCTTTGTTTGAATGTGGACAACTGCAAGATGAACAATTCCATGACTATTTGTTAAGATTTGAAGACCATGTGTTTGAACTTGGTACTTGGGGAATACGATACAACGATGTGGAGGTGAACATGGGAGTTATCCATTGTATGAATCTTGAGACAAGAGGATTGGCAGATTACATGAGCAATGAGAGGCTTTTATTTATGGGACCTGATGAATGTTGGGATTTCAAAAGTTTCATGAGCCATCAAAGCTTTCTAGTTGAGTCATCTTCCCAAACATCCCAGCCGGTTGATACGTCTCTTGAGGATATAATCAGGGATATCTCAAAAGGAGCGGGTACTATAATCAAGGAGCAATGTGATTCTTGTTCTTTATATTTTCATTCCACAATCTCATGCCCTTTTGAGTTGTGTGAAAGGAGTGGTGAAATCACATTGGAGTCAAACGATCATGAGTCAGACACCCAAATACAAGTTGATGAGCAATCTAAGACACTTGATATGGGTTATGAGGATGAATTTGATCTCCAACATGAATTCGCACCTATAAGTCATGCTGAGCAGATTATCACTCAGCCAAAGGAAGTCTGTGCTGCAATAGAGATTCTTATAGAGCCTAGGGAGCCTGAATCATCTTCACTCGTGTGGAGTAAATTGTTACAAGGTTTTGTAGTTTTGGAAGAAGACTCGTTTGTTGACCATGATGACTTCTTTGTTGATAAAGTCGACAACTGTGAGGGAGAAAATCAACATGATACATCTGTTAAGGCTCTCGTTGTCATGGTGCACCTTATGTTAGGCCTTGACATCCCATGCTTCAGTTCCCCCACCTTCTTACACCCAGACCTTATAGAGTTCCAAGATGAGGAGCCAAGCCTACAACACAAGGTGGAAGATGGAGAATCTATGGAGTTCATCATCTTGGATAAAAGTGGTATTGCTAACAAGTGCTTTGATTCATACTGTAAGTATTTTCTAAAGCCACCACTTGTGCTGAATTCTTTTGAGCAAATGCCATATCATGAAAATTGGGCACACATGTTTGATAAATTAAAACGGTTTTTGAAAGCTATATTATGCATCTTTGATTTATCATTGTGTTACTTATGCTTTTCTGAGATGTGTGCACAAGGCTTTGACATGTTATTAAGGGCGTTGACAATGTCTAATCTTGTCCCCTCATGCTTAAGGTCAAGATAATGACATTAAACAAGCGCTTCTTGGGAGGCAACCCAAGACAAGTAGTTTTATTTTTTCAGTTTTAATGCTTTGCTTTTTAGGTAGTTTTTTTGTGTGTTTAGATATCCCAGGTCTGAAGATTGATAACCTGAAGAACCACCACCACCGTTGGATTTCCCGCCAACACTACCTGGATAGTTAGATCTTTGTGAGTTCTTCTCTTTCTCTTTACTTCTTACTATACTTTGGGGACAAAGTATGTTTTAAGCATGGGGGAAGGGAATTACTTGTTTGCATTGCATGTAGTTACATTAGTTTAAGCATGTTTAATTTTTGCATGCATTGATTAAAATCTTAAAAAAAATGAAAAAAAATCAGAAAAATTTGAAAAAAATACAAAAAAAATATGCATTTAGGTTCTTATTTCCCCATTGTTTGATTCTTTTTGTGTTTCTATGCTAAGTATAAGTCCTAACCCATGATTTGCATGGTTTGCTGAAGTTGATATGATATTAGCATGATCATTGATTGATTACCTTGATTATAGGCCTAAGCCTGTATTTAGCTTGACACTACTACAAAAAAGGGAATATATACCGGACGTTGTGTACTTTATACACCGAAGCTGGTCCGGATTATAGATCAATGGTGTATATTGTGATTTAAGTATATACACCGGATATTAAATTCGTAAGCCGGGTGTATATTCTCCAGTGATTTTTGTCCAATCTTGGCGCATACACCATGTCCGGTGTATAAAGTATACCTAATACACCAGACATACAAGCGAACGGGATATAAAGCAGCCGTTATTTGGTGTATTAGGTTTAGTTTATACACCGGTTGTTTAAATGTCCGGGGTATTAAATCTCAAACCATATACGCCAAAACACGTATCTCCGGCGTATATAGGTACGATGGGTTCGCACATCAATTTTATAATTCGAACCTTTATAATCCAGAATATACATGTATGTTTTCTTTATGAAATGTTTTTTATTAAAATGCCATTTACCTGTATCCAGAGGCGGAACTTAATGGTGGAGGGAGTGGGCCATGGCCCCCAATCCAAAATGTTTTTGGGTATATATATTCCTCGTGTTAATAGCTTCGATTTGATATATTATACGCCTCAATCTGACATTCGAGTAAAAAGTTATGAACGTTTTAAGATTAGATACATAAAAACCACTTCTAACAAGTCATTTACTTAGAATGTTTTTATCTTTTGCTAAACTTCCTACTTTCATAGTGTAATTGAACCCGAAATCTTTGAATAAGTTATTTTTGTGATGTCTTGAATCACACAATTCATTATTAGTATGAGGGTTTCGGTTTGGATTTTAGTATTTAGTTATGAGCATTTAGTGTTTATAGACTCAATCCGTTTGTATTCTGAAACATTTAAAAACTATTATTTTCTTAATGCATCTTTATTCTAAAATATTTTAGTCTCTCCTTAATAAAATATATTCTTTTTTTGTACAAATTTATATTTTTATTTCTACATCTTTCTCAACACTATCTTAGATAATAATATTTTGCTATTTTGAAACAAATACGCGTGTTTTAAGTATTTAGTTTAATTATGTATTAATAATTTTAAGAGTTTCTTTAAATATTTTTCAATATTTTGTACTCCCTCCGTTCGGAAATACATGTGGTTTTAAGATTTGTCTCAAAAACTAAAAAACCAATATGATATGACTTAAATACTGTCAATTTTGTTAAGATCTTTTCACTTGTATTTTATTTATACGTAAATATTTTTAATTATTGAAGATAATATTGGAAAAAAATTGTGGTAAAATATATCCAATAACAAAAAATTTTGAACAAAAGAATGAGGCTAAAACGACATGTATTTGAGGGAATATTTTTTAGAATTGATAACAGATTAGTTAGATTAAAAAACTTATTGGCCCCCTGCAATCGAAAGTTTCTAGTTTCGCCCCTGCCTGTATGAATACATATAAATACATATATATAGGTAGGCCACAAGCTATTTCGTAATCTTTCACATATATCAAACCGCAACAATTTTTTTTGTATATATTAAAACTCAACATTCACTAATAAAATGGCTTGATCCAATCTAATGTAACAACTGCAAGTGTTGAACCCGAGTAAATTCATATAACTATTAAAGCTAACAATTGTCAATGAAAATTCTTTAAAAGTTTCTAGTCATGAGTTGTATATACTCCCAGAAGCCATCCTTTTACTCTTGCAAGCCTTTCCACTTCACATCTTGAAAAAGCTTCATAACATTCAAATATCACAATATTTCATCATATATGATAACTTTAAGATCCACTTCTATGAAATATAAGAAAAACCTGCTATAAACCTAAAAAGAAAATTGACCAGTAGTAGATGCAATAAACATTCTAGAGAATTATAAAAAAGAAGAAAAATTCACAATTCATACCTAAAAGATTAGACGAAGGAGATATTACATCCACTCTTTTCTGATCTCATCAATTTCACCTTCTGAGAAAGTATTGTAACACCCCGACTTCCGTCGAGGCGCTACTGGAAAATAGACCTTACAAGGTACTATTATTTAGGTTGACAACTACACTGTAGGATCTTACAACTCGGGCACGACGAGAAAAACATAATAAAACATCCAACCCTTATTTAATAATACTCAGAAAACATAATCATGCATGAATCCCCGAAAATTATAAATATTCAAATACGTCACAACGCTTACTGAAATTGAACTATCTGAATCGAAAAGATAATATCTGAAATAAAATACCAACTCCGCCTAACAAATATTAAATCAATATTCTAACTAATATAAATAAACTAATATAACCAATCCCACTATGACACGCGCTCTCTACCGCTCCGGCCCGCCATCTTGCCTCGGCTCCTGCACGGCTCCCTGGTTCATACCTGGAACTGAAAAAGTTCCCCGAAGGGTCAGCGTCTAATCTACCAAGCTAGAAAGAATACGGAACTGTAGAACGTTTTGAAATCAGTTATCTAAAGTCAGCATACAAATCCACAATCGCAATCATAACTCTAAAGGCCAATACCTAAATTAGTTATATCAATCACACAAGTCACATACGCATTTACAATCACAATCACATAGCAATGCAATTCTTCCTTTGTCCACGATCCGACTTCCAAGGCGCTCATCACCGCGCCGAGTGCAGAGGCAGGCCCTCCCACTCCACTTCCCAATCTCCCTTCTAACTCCGGGCTAAGCCTCCACTGGAGCGCTTGCCAAAAACACACAGATAATAATTTTCGTTTATAGGGGTACGATTTTCCCAGTCACACGGGTCAAAGTAGCCAACTCTTCCTCAACACCAGCTACAATGGGCCGTGTCGGAAACGGTACCAACACAGAGAAAACGTTCCAAAATATTTTCCGATAAAACATATTTAAAATCATTAACGCACACAACACACAAGGAGTTCAAAACAATTTAAAAGGTATTCGGGACTAGTTCCCAAAACCCGCCCTACAATATCGATACGCATCTAACAAGGGAGAAAAGAACCGAGCAAGTCGAAAAACGACTTACCTCGAATGAAGAATCCTCGGAAATACGAACTACGATCTCAAACGGAACGATTCCCTAAAGAATTATTAAGGGAAAAATTAACTTAAATACAAACCGATATACCTAACTTTTATTAAGAAAATTCTAATTAATAATTATTAGAGTATGCTAATTAACTCCTTGTAAAATTTATCTCAAAATTTGTCAATCTAATTCAACCAATCCAACTAACAACATTAACATTAAGGAACAATTTTACCCAATTCGAAAACCCCTCTCCATTAAATCGGACCAGCCCAACTAAAAGGAGAACCAACCCCAATTTAATTACCCATCTCCCAGCCCATCGTACAAGAAAATTTGGAAGCATGATCGGCCCAAATTTTAGGCCCGAATTCCCCCTTATTCGGTCCATTGACCCAACCCCCCACGTTTGACCAGGACCCCACCACTCTTGACCCAACTCGCGGGGCCCACTCCCCCTTTCTTCAACCTCTTCTTCTTCTTCGCAGGAGAGCCGAGTTCGGCGCCTCCGTTCGCCTCCTCTGGTTCGCCTCTTTTGCCCCAATCTCCTCGGCGACGGCGACCCTGCAACTACACCCCACACCACCAATCACGACTCCCCCGCCTTCTCTTCAACCTTGCGAGAACCTGCTCCCCCGTCGCCCAACTTCGCCGCGTCTTCCTCTTCCTCACGCCGTAGCCTCCGAGCCCCTCGGTTACTGGCTCGCCTCCTCCGATCGATTCGTCTCCCCGCCTGGCTGCGTTCTCTCCCCCCCATCACGCAAGCGTCCCGAGAAAAGCAGCACGACGAACTCCCCTGCCGCCCCTGCTCTCGGCTGCGTTGATCCACTCCGCCGGCAAACAACGTCGCTCCCCCCTCTCGTCCCTAAATCCGACCACGACGTACTCCGACCCCAACCCACCTACCTGCTACCCGCCCCACAACACAGTAGGAAGACAGAGGAGTAAAAAACAGAGGAACTTACCGGTGATCGTCTCCGACGGTGATTGACGTCGGCCTCTCCCACCAGCGTTTAATCCTATAGGCGGTATAACGAGATTGGTCGGAGGAAAAAGAAAGAAAAGGAAGCAACGAAGACAAGGAAAGCAGAACCGTCCCGGTTGCTCGGAGGATGAACAGGAACGACCGGTCTCGACTTACCGGAAAATTTGCGAGAGAGCTTGAACGCCTCAATTCCGGACTTCAACGCCAAAACGGGAAGAAAGTGTTTGATCAGATTTTTGGGTTTATCAGAATAGTTAGTTTGGATAATAGGAGGCTTTGATCGGGGAAGGAGGTGTTAATATAGGAGGCTTTAGATAAGAACTGATTTTTGATAGATTTGGATAAAATTAAAAATTGATTTTTGATTGATCTTCCTCCTGTGATCAAGCTATACATATATTTTATTTTATTTTTATTTTATTTTATTTTATTTTTTTTTTTTTTTTTTGTAACTGATTCCATGTAATTAAATATATAATATGTGTATACCTATAGAGCTTATGGAATAATGAAATAATGGTGTCGTGTCTGTTTACGTACGGTTAAGCTACTAATATTTTTATATGGATCATTATAACGAAATATTTACCGGTCAAGGATTAGAACTATGGTCGCTTATTTGTCGACTAAGAAACCAATTTTTCAAACACTCGTTAACTAATAAACCCATCTTCCGCCTTACAAGACCTAAAACGAGTACGAGTATTACAAGTATCTTTGTTACCATACCACTATAAAATAGAAAAATTTATTAATATTAGTATAATGGAAGAAGAAGACATAGTCCTATTTATAACATTAAAGGACATACAATTTTCGGAATGGAAACACTTTTTCTCCGCATTATCTCTCGCATAAACTTCAAGATATAATATCCACTCTCAATGAATCTTGGTGGGTGTTGGCACTAAAACACATGAAACAAATGCATAAGAATAAATATAAAATTAGACTAATTTCATAGAGAGAAAAAGTAAAAAATAAGTTTACTTAAGTTAAACCTTTATGACATGCCATAAAGTTTGTTTTCGAGGCTTGATCTTTTGCAAATTGGTGAATTTCAGAGTATAAGACCTATATATAAGAATACGATCTTTGTTAGAACATAAATATAGAATTTTTGCATTAATTAGTTTAAAAAAATTATTACTTACAAGTCAATTAATTGGTCTGCATCTAATTCTTGTCCTTTTTGTAACGGATCAATCCAGTATGCATAACCATATTGAGGATACAATGCTAGTAACACCCATCGTTGCCTACATGTGATCATTAAAGTGAGTATGCATATGTATATAAATACATATATAATCATAAGAAGAACAAGGCATTACCGAATTTTGTATGGTGCAAAAAAGAGTCGATTTTCGACATTGTCTTTCATAGCATTGGCAATGTAAGAAGCTCGATTTTGAATGGTTCCACCATCACCATTAGGGGAAACTAAACTTGGAGAAAGAAACCTAAACATATCTCCAACATCTTGACAGTGTGTCTCCAACAAATATCTACAACAATTAAAGTATTACATTAAGAATTTTTATGGATTAATCTAAGCAAATTTGTAAAAATTAACCTCATATAGATTGAAACATGACACATATCTATATCTTTCTTGTCTAACCACATTTGAATTTGTTCCTTGCCAATCGAGATATCACCATGGTCATGGTTGAAAAGTTGTTTTGGAATTTTGACATATCGTAACACACTATCTTCAAAATCATCTAATATCCATCGAAACTCGTTGATGATACTTGGAACTGAATCTTTGTCTATGGGGTTGATGTTTGATTCCTTGATGATTGTCTTTCCCTTTTCCTTCTCATTTGATTCAGAAGAACCCATTGATGCCTTCTCAAATCAATAAAATGGAAATTTATAATATAAAACATGAAGATAAAATCTTTGGAGTTACTAAATCCATATGAACTTGATAACTTGCCTCGATGGGTAGCACTAGATGATCAGGCCATGCAATAAATTATCCTACAACATCTATAACTGTAACAACTTCATCAATAGGGATTGGTATCTCTACTCCTTTGGCAGCTTCTAAAGGAGTAACTATTGTAACCTTTGCTTGACCACTTTTTAACGAGCGATTGTGTAACATAATTGTAACCTCAGGTGAGGAATGATACACAACCCCCTTTGCAACCTCCTTATTGAGATTGGGCCAAAATTGATGGCATTGACTCATTCCCTGTAGTGCACGATACTTACAATTCTATATTATTAATAATTAAGTAAAAAATTATAAAACTTAAGTATTTTTTTGGACTTACATTTTTTGGAGGTAGACAAGGTGCCTTTGGTGACGTTACGAGATGCTTTATCAATTGGCAAAGTATGAACTTCTGGTATAGATTTGGAGAATGAAGGCATCTTAGGAAGTGGCTTCCCTAGAATATATTGCTCTCTTTCTTCCAACAAAGCTTGAATGAATTGTCTCGTTTTTTGCCTCTCTTCATCAAGCATGGATTCAATTTCAGCCTTCATATTCACTTGAAGCCTCTTGGTTGCTTCATTAATAGCAGCCTCCTCAGTATCCACTCTAGATTGTGCACGACGAGATGCATGATCAAAATACCCACTAACATTTACATCTTGACCAACCCCTCTAACACCCCCTGGGTGCTCTTGCTTATCTAAAGTCATTGCCAATACATCTTTACGACCGGTTGCAACAAACTGACCATTTGATTCTTTTCCAAGATAAAGGTCCTATAATTATTGCACAAAAGAAATAAGTTAGTACCTACAACAAAATATAGCTTATTTACAAAGTTAATACAAGAGCACATACATAAGTATTTATGAATATTTACAATGTTGCAGTAATTTATTTGCATGTATTGCTCATATGTTCATTTCTCTAATGAAAAGCCATCATGCTTAACCGTTTACTAGCGCAAATAAAGACATATATCTTTTCTTTCAAAATATAAGTAAAACAATAAAACAATGGTATATAGCTTCTGAACAAGTCACTTTAATTCAAAATTCATGTTAGCTAGTATTTATATGACTAGATACTAATTCATAAATTTCTGGTATGGAATAAGATAGAAAAAAAGAATTATATGATCCTATATGGTTGGATACCAGGTTTATAAACATTTAATATTTTTCAATTTAATCCATGTATGCATGCGTGAACATAATTAATTTGTCTACACACTTACTATTTTCTCAATCACTTCTCGGGATTTCTCACTAATTTGTCCACCTTTATCTTTTCTTGCTTCCTTGTAGAGGATTGCCCGTGATACAATAACTGAGGGATCTATGTTATGTTCCTTTTTCTACAACAATCACAATTTATATATAAAAAATAAGTAAATATTTATACAAATTAATAATTTAATAGTATAATTAACAACTTCATATTTTTCTTCAATACCAGCATAACCATTCTTGGACCCCCTATATGAGTTATCATTCAATAGTGAAAGTTGTCAAAACCTCTCACGTTTTTTCTATTACAATGGAATAACAAAGAACTAATTAGTATATTACCAAATAGAATACACCAATTATGATGCATGAGATATAAACTAAATATTGTATATTAAGTACCTTAAAATCGTCAGATTCAGTTATTTCAAGAAATTTTGTCCAATGCTCTTTTTTGATGAATGAGTCATAAATACTGGGATGACTCATTTGAATGTCACTAGTTTTCTCATCAATCAACCATTTATTTCTCAAAATCTTTTTGAAATTGCTCAACAGTTGACGTGCTTTGTCTAGTACCCAGTCTTCCATATCATCTGAGAGAGCAAAAACTTCCTACAAGATTTTTTATAATAGCAACTTTAAACAAGTGCAACTCCATATCTAGGAATATTGAATAATCTAGCTTATAATATATACAATTGGATACTTATCGTAACCTTATGCCAAATCTGATTCAAGTCTTCTTCAGGTACGAGCCTCCAATCATCAATTGTAATCGACACTATTTCCTTCGCGGTACTACCAATGAAGGTAACAAACTTATGTTTGTTGTCCCCGATAGGTTGCCCTTTTTTATTAATTGTTATCTCCAACCGTTTCCCTTCGCATATGTTCTTGGTGAATTTCTTTAGCAATGAAGCCCCCTAGTCCTAGTGATCTTCTTAGAAATTTGAGAAGACTTAGAGGGTTGAGATGGTTGAGATGGATGAATCTTCCGCTTTCTACTTTTTCTAGGAGCCATCTGCATAGTTAAAAAATAGTGAGATAACATATTAAAAGGAAAAAAAAGGCTTTGTGTGATCATTATTAGACCCATATGAGGAAAAAGAGAACATGGGAGAGACAGAGAAAGACTACACATTAAATTATTTGTTCCTAGTAGCAAGGTTATCAAGATCTGGATTCTAGGTTGGATCGTTGGGGGTCTTTTGGATCGGATCGTAAGATGGGATCGCTGAATCGTCAGATCCTACATTATAGCTAAAAGTATGCAAGAATAACCTAATAGATTGTATATTTTATTATATATGAAATAAGAAATTGATAAAGCTTATTAATTTGATTGTTTAAAATGTTGTAGGAAGGACTAGTCAACTATTTTAAAGGAAAAGACATGTTAAATGTAAAATTATTAATAATATATAGTTAAAAGTGTCATGTTAGAGGATCGTTAGAATCGTTTGTAGGATCGTTAGAATCGTTTATAGGATCGTTAAAATCGTATGTAAAATCAGGATTGCATTGAGATTGTATTCTAAATCATATAAGATCCTATTCCAATAAGATCCTACTTGGGATCGTGGGTCGTTTCGCGTGTTATGGATCGTAGGATCGTTAGAATCGTAGAATCGGATCGGGATTCTGATAACATTGCCTAGTAGGCCATTGACATATGTTGCATACCACCATATAAGTTATTTCATCCAATTGTAGGAATAAACTCAACAACCTATTGTCCATTAAGGCTTTTATAATTAAAAGGAGCTTTGTTTTATTGTGAAAAAATAATCAATACTTATCAAGACAATTATTATGCCATCTTACATAAAAGAATTCTATAATAACTAGATACAAAAACTTGCATATGTGACTATGTTTCTTTCCAATGAAAAATGTATTTAAAGAAATTGAGATAATTAGAAAAAAAAAAAGTTCTATAGTAACTAGATACAAAAACTTGCACTACAGTACTTCACAACTCTCTAATCTTTTGTTTTTTTTGATTGATATACATGACTTGAGGATTCATTTTCTAATGGTATTTCTTTATTCAACCAAATTCCTTCTCCATGATCTTCTCGTACATAGATTTCCTCTTTAGTTGCAATGTCTTGGGAAGGCAGTGCGACCGATGAGTTACTACACTCTTCACATAATTCATCAATTTCTTCATCATTTCCTCTCTTCGATGTAAACATAACAATAGACCTCCTTGAATCAACAAGGTCGGTGACATAGAAAATTTTGTTTGCTTGTGATGCCAAGATAAATGGTTCATCTCTATGTCCTACCCTGTCAAGTGCAACAGAAATAAATCCCATCTCATCAACGTTGACCCCTGTATTGTTATCAACCCATGTACAATAAAACACAAGAACTTTTAACTCTTGTGAATATATTAAGACCCATATGTGGTCAATGATACCATAATAAGACATGCTGGCTTGAACAGGGTTCTTGTCTTTCGCACTAGAAAAGTGCATTGCTTGTGCTTCCAAAGTCACACCACAATTCTGTGTTTTACTTTTCTCAGACTGAGCCTTAGTGTGGAAAGTGCACTTATTGATGACAAACCCACTATAACTCATCACTTGAAACCTTGGCCCTCGATGTAACCACTTCAGAGTTGCTGAGATTTCATCTCCCGAATTCATCTTCTTAGCAATTTGGTCTTTAAACCATTCAATGAAAGTATTGTTATGCTCTCTAACGATCCAATTCTCATTTTTTCTCGAATTTTTGCACCTTATATAGGCCATGTGTTCAACAACATATGGATTAACTTCCTCGGTGTTGTGCAAGACATACAAATGGGCTGGATTTCAATGCTTTTCACCTTGAATTGTAATCGCCTCATATCCTAGTGTTCCTCTCCAATTCAATTCTCTAAACTCTTGAGACCTTGGGACGCCGATGGCTTCGACATGTGACAAATAATTAGTACAAAATTCAATAGATTCTTCCACTATATACCGCTCGACGATACAACCTTCAAGATATTGTCGATTCATGACATAGCCTTTTAACACTTTCATTAACCGCTCAAACAGATACATCCAGTGAAGATAAACCAGACCACAAAGCTCAACTTCTCTCACCAGGTGAATGGCCAGATGCACCATAATGTCAAAAAATGAAGGCGGAAAGTACATCTCCATCTCACAAAGTATCACGACAATCTCATCTTGTAGTGCTTGCAACTCATCACGATCAATGACTTTACTGCATAGTTTCTTGAAAAAGAAACAAAGTCTAGTTACAGTAATTCTTACATGCTTAGGCAATATGGAGCGGATAGCTACAGGTAACAATTGTTGCATGAGTACATGACAATCATGAGACTTCAAGCCTACTAATTTCAAGTCTTTCATTGACACGAGATTCCTAATATTTGAAGAGTACCCCTGTGGAACTTTGATGCTATGAAGAAAATCAAAAAATAGTTTTCTCATTCCTAGAGAGACTATAGCATCCAGGCGGTAAGAATGTACATTTTCCCCTATCCTGAGGTTGCAACTCCGCTCTAATCCCCAACTTTTCATAATCTTGCCTAACATTCAGGCCATCTTTTGTTTTTCTGGGCATATTCAGCATTGTACCAATAAGACTCTCGCAAATATTCTTCTCAATATGCATTACATTAAGACAATGTCTCACATCCAGATCTTTCCAATAAGGAAGATTGAAAAAAATTGATCTCTTCTTCCAACCATCTACGGAAAAATTATTCAAGGTGGCTTTCCCAAATCTCACATTTATGTCTTCCACAATATTCAACACTTCTTCTCCACTTAATGGGATTGGGGCACTTTCATTTTCAGGTTTAGAGGGGATGAAAGACTTACAAAGCCTTCGATATCGATGGTCAGCTGCTAAGAACTTACGATGCTTGAGATAAACAATCTTACTGCATTCTGTTAAACGATGTGAGGCAGTGTCCTTCCCACAAATAGGGCATGCTAGATATCCTTTCACACTATATCCATCAAGATTACCATAGGCCGGAAAATCATTTATTGTACAGAATAACAAGGCTCGAAGACGGAAATTCTCTCTACGATATGCATCGAATACTTCGACCCCTTCTCCTCATAAGACTTTTAAATCTTCAATTAGAGGTGCTAAATAAACATCAATTTCAAAACCAGGTTGCTTTGGCCCAGAAATTAATAAAGACAACATCATATATATGCGCTTCATACACAACGATGGAGGTAGATTATTAATCACTAATATTACCGGCCAGGTACTATGACTTGTACTTAGATTACCATGAGGGTTCATCCCATCAGTGGAGAGAGCAAGGCGCAAGTTTCTCTCTTCATCTCCAAACTGTGGGTGTAATTGATCTATTTTCTGCCATTGCTTGGAATCCGCAGGGTGTCGAATTTTGCCATCTTTTATTCTTCCATTTGCATGCCAAGATAAATTTTTTGCATCTTCAAAATTGCCGAACAAACATCCAAACCTTGGAATGATAAAATACCACAACACCTTTGATGGAACACCTTTCTTCTTGTATCGTGGTTCACCACAATCAGGATTTGGGTAGCTATCCAGCAAAGCATATTCATCTCGATATAAAATACAATCATTGGGGCAAGCATGTATTCTCTCATAATTCATGCCCATAGAGCACAAAATCTTTTTGGTCCCATAAGTACTAACTTGAAGATTATTACCCTATGGAAGTATTTCCTTAATTAGCTCAAGTATTTCACTAAAGCTTGAATCACTCCATCCATATCTTGCTTTCACATTATAGAATTTTAACAAAGCAGACATCTTAGTAAATCTCGTACACCCGACATATAATGGCAATTGCGCATCATTTACTAAGTCGTGAAACTTATCTGGATCATCAACGAAATTCTCCTCAACATCATGCATCATATCATCTAATCTATCATCTTCGAAATTATCGCAAACATTCACATTAGTCTCACAACTTGTAGAGTGCCTATTAGCTTTCTCTCCGTGCCATATCCATCGCGTGTAATTTTTAATTATACCATGATAAATAAGATGCTCTCTAACTTCATCAACATTAATCCACCTAGAGTAATAACAGTCCTTGCACGGGCATTTCATTTTAGTAGGATCGGAACCATTCTCAAGTGCAAATGTAATAAATTCCTCCACCCCTTTTGCATATTCATTAGACGTGCGATTTTTTTGCATCCATGACAGTTCCATATTTCTAGGTAACAATTAAAAAGAACCACATTCACTAGTTAATTCCAAATAGTGTCAAAAACAATCACACAATTTCTACTTTTAATTAACATGCTTGTTTGTTTCTACTATATGTAACAAGTAACAAAATAATAGAAAAGATGTAGCATTCAAATTCTCATATGAATAAAATATAAATTTCTAGTGATCATCATACAGAATGTTAGTAGTTAATGTTGAAAATAATTCAAAATATTATTATTTTATAATTATGAATTAATTAAGGTTTTGTTTGAATTATAAATGTTAGTGGATCTTGTTAGATATAGAAGTTTAAGTTTACTGATATTGTGGTAGTGAGTTAGATAATTTTTAGTTCTTTATTGTTTAGTGGACCTAGTAGTTAAGATAAGGGTCTATTTTGTAGGCTCCAGGCTATTTATAGCTTGAATGGTCATTCAATAAAAAAGGAGAGAGGCAACAATAGGCTTTTCCAAAAAACAGCTCCAACGTGTTATTTTACTCCAACAGTTCAATATCATGCTATTATCTTTGAAACTTCTACATGTTTTACGTAAATTTTCTTTTAAATTTTTTATGTGTAAAATATTATAATTAGTTAGGTATTTAAACCACAAGGATAAGATCAATGAGAGCCATAATCACTACCTTAACATGCTTTCTAGTAATTTCTAATATGGAATAGCAAATTAATGACAAGGTTTTTTTCTTAATTGTGAGATGAAGATACACAACTAGGCATGAAATTGGAGTCATATGAGACAACAGATTCAAACATACTGTGATTTGGCTCCATTAAAATCCAATCAATGCTAAAACTTCTTAACCTATTCTTTCTGATAATAAAAGATAGGGTACTACGCCCAGGAAAGTTACAAGTGAGCTAACATTACAATCATGAATCACATCTCAACAAATTGTTCTCTTCCCTTCAAGATTAGATTACTATGCTATTTATTTAGATCATATTTGCTTAACCTTCCTAGTTTGCAATCTGTATTATGCTTCATTTTACAAATCCTGTTCAAAATACAAATTCAAAAGAGAAACTATAGTTGTATATCAACATATCAGTAATGAAATCATAGCACATAGCTACTCCTAAACCCAAACACGTCCAATTTTCAACTCACAGCTTGCGCACTTCATTTCAAATCACATATATAAACTCAATCAACAGTTAAGATCGCATTCAAATCAGCCACACATATTAGAAACAAGAATGATTTCCACAAAAAATCAAATCCATTCCATGTCAACCTAACCCAGCAAAAAAGCATAATCAACAGATTCACAAACAATTAGTTCGTACTGATGCAACAAGGAGAAGAACGTTAAAATAAGCCTCGCGACAGCCGAACAACACAATTGAAAGTAGATTGACGCCCTAGTAAACCCTAGATAACTATAATGACTGTATAGTAAAATCAAATGTAGATACAAACAATTTCAATGGAAATTGACACAAACCAAGAGTAAAAGAAGTACCTTGAGGAGCCGAACAACACAATCGACGAGAGAGTGGCAGAGAGAAGTTCGCGAGACAGATCGACGACACAACCCAACACAAGCGACAAAACGAACAATTGAACTAGCGGCAGTGAGATGGAACCGCCAGAATGAGGGAACCGAAAGACGATGAGAATCTATGCGGCGAGAGAAGTAAAATAGAGATCGAGGGCACACGAAGCAGAGGGAGGGAAGAATTGGAAACCCCGCGTATTATGAGATATTAATTTTGGGGATATTGGTAGTGTAATCAATAGAGATTCGGGTGTAAAAGATATATACCGGATCCCGTTTAAATTTTTTTTCATAAACTAAATATTTCGTTTTTAGTATATCTGGTGTATTTTTATTAAGCAAATACACCGGGCGTGTTTTGTATGAGGTATTTGATTGGGAATGAGTAATTTTCGTTAGACATATACCTTGGATACGTCATATGTCCGGTGTATATATTATTATATTGCTTTTTTCAACCTTTATACCTCACAAATTATAAGCACGATGTATATTTTATGGTGTATACAGTCATTTTAGTAGTAGTGTGAGTATTTGATTCATTCTGAAGTTCTAGACCAAATTTTGCCTTTTGAGATATTTTGGCCTTTCATGATTATATTTGTTCTCTACATTTTTGAGTGTATCGCCACGATTATCTAGCTCTAGAACTTGCGTTTAGACTCTTTTTCAAGGCTGCTTTATATGATTGAATACATGACATTAATATGATTGAGATAATGTTTCTTATTAGTCTATTATTTCCCTTCCTACCTTACAAGATCCATGTTCTTGATACCCCATTTCTTTTGAGCTTTAAGCCTGTTTTTATTAGCTCCACAAAATAATTCCTATCTTAATAAGCTTGACCGATTCAGGATTTAGGACTTTAGGTTCTGCTCCTATTTTGTGTGAGTTTTGGTATAAGTATGGGGGAGGTTGAAGAAAAAGGTGGAAAAGGAGGAAGTACAACTCTAGTGTGTAAAGTGGAAAAAAATGAAGATGAAAAGTATGTTGCAAAGAAAAGAGAGTTGAGTTTAAATGTTAGTAATCTTCATGAGTGAAAAAGAAAAGAGTTGAAAAAGAGGTAAAAGTGGAAAAGAAGAAGTAAGAAACAAAGAGCTTTGATGTGTAAATGGAGTTGGTGAAGGATGTTGGGAAGTATTATGAGAAGTGAAGTGTAAAATTTTGGGTTTATGATTAGTTCTTTATCCTAGATTTAGCACCACATGACCAAATATGATCCCTTCCAAATTCTCTTTACCTTAGCCCCATTACATCCCTTAAAAAGACCTCATGATTTTTGTTGTGTGTTTGGTCCATAGCGGTGGAGAATTAGGGTACTGATGCAAGGTTATGGTAGTCTAGTTTTCATGGTTGATTTTGAGTGAAACACATACCTTTAAACACTTGAGAGTTTGAGTGCAAACAATTTTACCTTGGTGAGGTCTAGAATGAATGAATGGTCTTTGCTCTTTGCTTTTTATAATGCATGCTAGTAAGTCTTGGTCGGGTTTTTGATTTAATGTGAAATGCTTGTTTGATTTGAGATGGATGTATGATTGCAATGCTGTGGTGTGTTTTGGATTTATATCTTGCTTGAGGAAAAGCAAGGGTTAAGCATGGGGGAATTTGATAGCTTGCATATAGGTATAGTTTAGATGCATGTTTTATGTTGGTTTTGAATAAGTTTTACTTATTTTTAGTTAGTTTTAGATTAGTTTCTAGGATCTAGTGTTGGTAGTTGTGCTTGTTTTGTTCGGTTTTGCAAATCTTTAGGTAAACAAGCATGGAAGGGATTGATCTTAAATGATTGTGGTCAAGTTTGATAAAGCTTATAGTGATACAAGTGAATATTAGAAGAGTTAAGGCCCAAGATTTTGTGTGAAAAGAACGCTTAAACCCGGCTATGCATTCGAGTTCTTGTTTTGACACCTCTATCTTGCGAGGCTTCATTTGGGATATATAGTAGTTTGATGGAGTTGAATTTATTATCAATGTAAAGCTAACTCGAAGAGCTACAATTCATAATTTTACTCCAAGTCCAAATTCCAACTCGAAGTGGGTGAAAACATCCTCTGAAGTGTCACCTGAATGCTGAACCGAGGCAATTGCGCGGGTTAGCATGCTAAAAGCGCGGCCGAGCAATCCAATGACAACCCCTGCAATTTGGAATTTCACGTGGAGACTTGGGCCGACATTTGGGCTTGGATTTTTGGGCTTGGTTGTCTATTTGTACGAAGATGTGGTTGTTAGTAGGGTTTGGAGAATTGTTTTGGGAGACATATTTAAGCTCTTGTTAGTTTATCTTTTATGATAACTTTGATCAAACTTTTGGAGGCTAGGGTTTTTCTCTCTAGAGGCGAACTTTAAACCTTTGTAAGTTTTTCTTTATTTTAGTTATGAATTGCTAAATTTCTTTGTGTTTGGCTAGTTATTGAAATCATGATTTGCATATTGTTGTGAGGTTTGATTTGATTCTCATCAAACATGGATAGATTTATTCCCTATGCTTAATTGAATCTAAACTAGGGTTTTGTTAGATTAGCTACCTAATTGAATTTCTAGTTTTAACTGAATCGGATTATTACCGGTCGGAGTTAATTTGATCGAGAGTATACTTTAATCAATTTAGTACCGGTTGGACTAGTTGGTTAAAGAAGAGAATAAATTCACAAGTCACTTAGATGTTTGATTGCTGTAAGTGTTTGTTTCTATTGATAACTATGTTGTTGTCTAATTGAATCTAGAAGGTCTTCTAGGTTGTTAAATGATTAGAGTTGTTAGACTGGTAGTTCTATCAACTAAATCTGAAGTTTGGGCCTTAATCCTTAGTAGGGTCATTATTCACAATAGATTATTCAAGTGAGAAGAGAATCAAGAGAATCAATGATCAACAAAACAATGTCATGATAGATTTAACTAGTTGAACACGCTTGCTTCTTATTGATTTAAATCATCTTTTGCATTTATATTTACTTTTATTTTGCATCTTAGATTAGACTTTCAATTATAAAACCCTCTTCTTAGGTTACTTGTTATCCAAGTAATAGTACAAATACACGAGTCCTTGTGGGATCGACCCTTACTTGCTGCTGTACTGAGTTGGTAAAGCTAAGGTTTCTTTGATAGGTATTAACGACCACTGAAAATACCTCATCAAATGTTATGTTTGATTCATATATGTACGTAAACCGGCCAAAGTGATACATATATATAGTTTAGTTTGATTCATTATGAACCACATTGTCATTTTCAATGAAGCTTACTATTTAATGCTATGAACCACAATGACAATATTTGTGAACCAAAAGAAAAACGGTATTTTGCATGTTTTTATTGTTCATTATATGTTTGGACTTTTCTTCTAAATTAGCTTAACACATTTAGTGCATTAATTTACATGAACCGCATTATCATTTTTAATGAACCTTGTCGTGTAATGTTAAGAACCATAATGAAAATCTTTGTGAACAAATGAACAATTGTATTTTTGCACATTTTTATTGCTCATTATGTGCTCCATGTTTCTTTTAAATTAGCTTAATTTTTTCCCCTTTTTTTATTGTAGTTTATGGACAATTGTTATATACCTAACCATATGAAGACATAAACTCTTACAATACCATTTGTGCACTTGAATACAAATATCATTAACCAAAAAGGCATGAACCAAAAGAAGAAATATCATTTACCAAAAGATATGAAGCAAAATAACTAGTATAACTTAAAAGACACGAAATGTAACATGAATTATTATGAACCCGAGATTACAACATCATAAACGAAAAGAAAAAGTTATAATGAACCAAAAAATATAAACCATATATAGAATTAGCCTATATGGGATTTGAACCCACAACTATGTGCACATGCACATTGCTCTACCATTTAAGCTAATAGGCTACAACATTACAAATTAGTAGTTCCAAAATACCATTTTTTATTACAAATTTTGGTTGTCAAAGCTGGACAAAGTCTCAGCAAGTTCTTCATATCAAACACATCAAATTCAGACATGACAACTATATCAACAACACACTTTAAACTGGTTTCTTTGATTTCTAAATCTAATATCAACAACACACTTTAAACTGGTTTCTTTGATTTCTAAATCTCATGGTCAATCGTAATCAGTTCTTGAAAGACGTTTAGTGATAGCTAACTAGAGCAGGAGCTTCCTTCAATTCCTTGCCTTGATAGTGGATATCCTGCATGTCACCATTCACCATAACAATGTGCTCAAGCAATAATTACGACCCAAGAGAAACATTTTATTAACCAAAATGTATAATTAGAAATAGTTCTCAATTAAGTCCAAAATGTATAATTACGAGATAGCTTATATATTGTATTCTTTCCTTCACATTTAATAGACGTATCACTAGGAAGCTTTAAATTCAACTTCTCCATATCAAATATAATAATCGTTATTGTGAATAAAATGGTTGAGCAGACCAAGTAAGTTGTTATTGGAGATCAACATCACAAATACACTCGTGGTTTGAACTATTTCAAATTTATCGTCCCATTCCGACCATATAATAGTACCTCCTCTGATAATTGTTCATCAGATGTCCCATTTTAATTTTTAATTAATATAGAAAAGGCGGATCAATGATCTTGTTATCTTAATATGAAGACGATATCAAAGTACGATATAAATAGGAACCATAAAACAGAGATAAATCCGAAGCAAGGTTGAAGAAATCAAATTGAACAATCGAACCCCTAATAATCAGCAATCTCAATAAAAAACTTCTAATAAGAACCCTAAAAATGACAACGACAGAATTAGCTTCGCACGCGGCGGCGTCTACCGAGCTCGATCGTGTCTTTCTGTTCAATGCAGCGGAAGGCATCGTCAGAAACTTCGAAATGCTAATTGGAAGAGGATTCGCGGGTCGAAATCTGGAGAGAAGATCATCGGTCGAAACCTGAAGATTGAGATCTGCTGAACGACCACGAGAGGGAGAAAGAAGGAAGGTGCAAATTAGATCTTTTAGGTTTGGGGGCAATTTCGTCTTCTAACATTAAAATTAGAATATTTACTCAATATGCCATTTATTAATCCGCCCCTTATATTTCTCTCTTTTAATCTCCACCGTTGATTTATAAAATCCAATGGCTATTCTTTCTTCTCATTTCTCACTATCAGCATTATTATCACTAGAACTCCCCTCTAATATGAGAAGGGTATAATTGACTTATTATATCATAACAATGATTTTTCTAATTATTTTAAAAAATATATATATATGGAAAGAATAATTTTAAATGAGCTTTATCAAATTAAATCAATTTGCATGCCTTATGTCATAAAAGATTTTCCTATTAATGATAAGGTTATAAGGTTGTAATCTTAATTGAGTAAAAGAATTATAAAATAATCTAAGTGGAATAGTAACCTTAAGATAATGAATATTTTAATTTAATAATACTATGTCTTTATATTTTTCGAAAACATATAATACTTGAAATAAAATAAAGGTTTATAAGGAATACTTGGATATTACAATTTAATAAATAATAAAAAGGAATATTATTATGTTATCACCTCCACATAAATTATTATTATAATAATTTAGTACAAATTCTCTTATAAAATGAATATAGGAGACTCATACAACTTTAGAAGAATTAAAGAAAATTCTTATTAAAGTTCGTTCGTATCTCTCGTGTCGATAGGTCAAGTTCTGTCCCGACTAAAGGCGACATTTCTCGTTCATTCGTTCGTATACAATCGCTAAGTTAAGGCAAGCGGAATTTCTCCTTGTAGCCTTGATAATTCATTTCGTAAAATTCCTCGAAGTTGTGAACAACTTGTTTGCTAATAATAAATGAATCTAGGATTATCGATTGTTAGAAATAATGACCCAATTGTTATCGTTATTAGCTATTTAATATTCGATACGACTATTACGCTAGTCTTGTTTCTGACCTTGCTTGTTTAAGATCTCTTTTCGAGATCGGTTTGGATGAAATAGTGAGGGTGCGAGATTAACTCGACACCTCTATATAACCTACTAAGTCATATGGCACCATGCCTAAATTTCGCGACTTTACGAATCAAGATCTATGTCTGCTCCTGCTCGGAGGAGGGACGAGTGCACCCTAGCTACGTGCCCGAAACTTCTTTCCAGTATGTGGACCTAGGCCCTTTCATGGCGCCCCACACTCTTAAAAATCATTAATGTAAGTGAAAATTTTCATCACAATACAAGATAAGTGCCAAAGCACAATTAATAGAAACCAAAACCAGGTCGGAGTAGTATAACGTGGAAAGACCGCCCGACTCTCGGTTCTTGAAAAATCTTCTTTCCAATCTGAATGCTTATTCGGGCTTGTATAAGGTGGGCGGGTACATAAGCACCTTCGGGCCACCTCCCCTATCTGGAGCACCGAATAAGATGAAGTTGGTTGAGGTTCGACAAGGGCGTGGGAGGTTTTCAAAACTTGTATGAATTATTAACGTTCCCAACATATTTTCTACTCTAAGAAGTCTACAATCTCGTAGTTCTTCTCTTGATTATCGAGTTATCTCATCTCGAGATATACTCAGTTTCGTTCCGATAAAGCTCCACATAAAGTTCCATATCTAAAACCACATTCCGATAATACCTCTTGAATATTATAAATTACCATAATACCCTTGAGAATTTCCATTCTCGCTTGCTTAGTCTCCTTAGACTAATTCCACTTTTCTACATGTTGGCCCTTCGCGACTTATGCCAGACTCTAGGGATCCCAGCAAGGCTTAGACGAAGTCACTCAAGGAAGGAAGGGTCGGACTCTCAAAGATGTACTTCTCTTTTATTTTGCTTAACTTAATACATGTTGTAAGAAAAAGTATTTGATTTCTGTTGTTAACCCATGTTTATATTTTGTTGGTTAATGTTCTACGAACAAAGTCTCATTCATGAGCACCTTTTTTAATATATGTAAAGTTTATGTCAATTTCCGCATTTTTCCTAAGTTTTAATATCATTTAAAAGCCTAGGGTGACTTTGGGTGGTAAAGTCCGAGGTCACGGGCGGTAATACCCAATGTTGCAAAATAGGGGTGTTACAAATATGGTATCAGAGCCGAACGCTTTGTTTTCAAAACCGAAAATTTTCAAAACCCGAGAAATTTTAAATCTAAGTTTTAATTCCGCAAACCCAAACTTCTATTCTTAAGACATTCCTTTCTACCTTCTAAAAACTTAAGTAATAAAAATGTTTCAACTCTTAAAAATTAGGCATCTTAGTTAAAATCTCCCTTTAAACTTAACTCTTATCTTAGAAACTTATACAAGTTAAAGAAATTTTTATTAGGAACATGTTCAAAGAAATTCGAAAAGAAATCCGAGACCTTTTCAATAAGACCAAGAAAATGAAAATTCTTAACTTAATTATTTTATTTCTA
The DNA here is from genome assembly GCA_964016875.1 of Fallopia convolvulus. NCBI lineage: Eukaryota > Viridiplantae > Streptophyta > Magnoliopsida > Caryophyllales > Polygonaceae > Fallopia > Fallopia convolvulus. The sequence continues at coordinate 15,147,374 of OZ024736.1, forward strand.
AACTTGACAATCAAGAATGCCTTAACATCCTTCAAAGTGTCTTCGCTTTATAGAATCTAGGATATTCTATACTAAACCTTCCTTTCTTTCCTTTTTCCAAAGATCACGGTAGAGACTCGCCAAACCACCCGTCTCCGAAACGAACTCCAAGAAGCCCTTCAAGCTTTGGAAGCTCAAAACCCCTATTGGTCATATGAGAACGCCGAGGACGACCCTTTCTAAGAGCCCGAGGAGGCAATTCCCATGGAATATGAGGAGGAGGATCCCGAAGTTGATCCCGAGCTCAATGATGAGGCACCACCACAGGGAGTCAACGAGCCAGTGGAACCTCCACCATCTCTAGTGTACGAACCCGAGGAATACCCTTCGGAGCTAGGATGAGGAGATGGTACCGGACTATAAGCCAAAAGACTACCCCGTTGTCGGGAACAGAGGGATGGTGCCCGAGTACCAACCCGAAGAGTCTGACCCTGAGGAGGGAGAAGAGGAACTTCCCAACCTCAACCCCGATAACTACTACATGAACGAAGGGGAAGAAGAAGGAGAATTCGATCCAAACATCAACATAGTGGAGGGATATGAGGCGGAATGGGCCGCACAAGACGAATGGGACACATGGCATCAACATAACGAATGGGACACATGGCATCAACAGCACCACCACCCCTGACCCCGAGGATGGAGGTTGTCTCACCTCTGAGAATGCCCGAACCTGAAGGGCCCTTGCCCTTAACTGACTTTTGGGGTCGTGAAGATGACGAGCTTCTTCAACGACTTCGCCTCGAGCCCTCCCAAACTGACTGCACAGAGGAAAAGTTCCTAGGTACTCAGCCTTGGGGCCCTACCGGTCAACCTACGCTCTACCAGAGAGCAAGCCAAGCACCCATGCATTGTCAAATGGAGGTCATTTCCACCTGGATACAAGCAGAGTCCTCCTTAAACCGAGCACGCCAACCTTTGGTGAACGCTCCTCCACCCACCCTGATGAAAGGATCGATGGTGTAGATGATGGTGCAAAGAGATCGCCACGAGAATCCAAGGAATTCCGACAACAAACACCACACAACCGACCCGTCTTCAACTGGCTAAATCTTCCTCGTCCGAACTCGGAATTACGTGATTTCAATTCGACAAGTTATATCTCTGAGTCTAGTTTAACCCCTCAAAATTTCAGACCTAGATGATGAGCGGATTGAAAGATACGTCGATTTTACTGAGAGGGTGCAAAAACCACCGAGATGGATGATGGATCGAAATGGAGAGAACAAGGGGATATGGATGCTTGACAACTTGGATATGACTCACCAAGCTCTCAAACAAACTAGGATGCTCAAATTGTCGGATATGACTCACCAACAATTGAACAACGAGAATTGAACGAAACAAAACAAGAAACTTGAATTGAAAATGCAAGGGAAAGAGAGCAACAAGTTTTCATCCAATCTAGAGAATGAGGAGGAGGAGGTCGACCTTAAACCTAACACAAAGCCTTACAAAATTAACCCCCTCACTTAAGGAAATTACATAAATTAACCCGAAATCCCGAAAACTTATAAAGTGTCCTTAATCGTTAAAAAAGTCACTTGTCGGAACACGAGTCAAAAGGAGATTCCAACCTTCTTCTTTGTAAACCTTTGGAAACTTATGATCCATGAGCTCCTCCTTGATCTTGTCAAGCATTGCCCTAACATGTTCTCGAGTGATGCGTCAATAATAGAGCGTCGTGCCTTGACTCGGTTCCTTAGCGCCTCGGACACCGGCCTTGGATATGTGTCCAAATGATGACTCTCCCTTGTCGTGCAAATTGGACTTGTCTTTAGGGCTGGAATCTTCACTCAAATCATGGGGCCATGACTCGGTAGATGGAATCACATCCTCCTCCTCCCCTTCAAAAAGATTCGTCCTCGAATCTATCAAGCCTTGTGAGCTCAACAAAGGAGGTAGGGCTTCTAGCTCCCTTGGTGTGGCATTCTCCATGACAAAGACATCCTTCTTGGCCTCCACAAGAAAAGGAATGTAATCACCTCTTTGAGTTACAAAAACAGCCTCGTCCTCCTCATGGAGCAAGAAGGGCAAACATGAAGGAATCTTAGGAAATGCATCCATCCATGGTGTAGCCAACGAGTTCATGGAGCTAGGAGTGATGGTAGAACGATGCTTGCTTTTAGGAGACAATTCCGCAACTTCCTCCTCTTCTTGCAATATGTGCATCATTTCTATTGGACACTTGATGGTAATGAGTTGTTCCAATCCATGGAAAGGAGTCTCTCTTTTTGGTTGTTCTGTGTCACACATCACTCTTTGTTGGAAGGAATTATCCTCCCCTTTACAAGGGGTCGTCCTCGAACCTTGATCCTCTTCTCGTATATCCTTGATCTTCACCACTTGAGGCACTTGTGTCTTCTCGTCCAGCCCTAGGATTTGGCGCTCCAAGGCATCCATGCGTGTCGCCAAAGCTTCCACGGATTGTTGCATGTATTGTTGAAAAGTTTGTATCATGGCAGCCATCGAACTAGTGGACGTCTCCTCAACTTGTTCCTTATTCTTGTCATCACCTACACTTGTCACCATAAAAACAAGGCAAAGATCAATGTATAGATGTCACACGAATTAATCACCAAGACTCGCCCGAGATGAAAATACGACAAGTTGCAAGTAGAAGATGACCAACAAAATGGATCAAGAAAAGCTCAAACACCACAACAAGAAAAGAAACATCCAAGCAAGACTAGCAATTCTCGTTGTCGTTCCCGTAACCTAGAGTCGACCCAATTCAACAAGCATGTAATGATAACAAGGGATCAAAAGAAAATTGGCTTATGGACTCAATTCCCACGTTTTCACTCAGCCAAAATCAGCAAGACACACTTAAATCAAGCACTAAAGTAAGGCATTAATCAAGCAATCAAAAGCAACCTTTCAACTACTAACTTATGAAGATCTTTTGGTGTTCTATGGTGTCGTTTTTGAGCATGGTTTTGCAGCCATGTCTGAGCACACACTCGGCCAAGACAACAACAAGATCAAGACAAAGAAACCACCATAACACAAGACAACAATTTGATGATGGCTACAAACAACAACAACAACGCAACCCTAAGGAGTTCGAACCTTGCAACAAGTGGAAATTCAAGGTCGGAACAAGATTTAGATGGCGATACCTTCGCGTGGCTCTGATACCACCCTGATGAAAGGATCGATGGTGTAGATGATGGTGCATAGAGATCGCCACGAGAATCCAAGGAATTCCGACAACAAACACCACACAACCGACCCGTCTTCAACTGGGTGGATCTTCCTCGTCCGAACTCCGAATTGCGTGATTCCAATTCGAGAAGTTATATCTCTGAGTCGAGTTTAACCCCTCAAAATTTCAGACCAAGATGATGAGCGGATTGAAAGATACGTCGATTTTACTGAGGGGGTGCAGAAACCACCGAGATGGATGATGGATCGAAATGGAGAGAACAAGGGGATATGGATGCTTGACAACTTGGATATGACTCACCAAGCTCTCAAACAAACTAGGATGCTCAAATTGTCGGATATGACTCACCAACAATTGAACAACGAGAATTGAACGAAACAAAACAAGAAACTTGAATTGAAAATGCAAGGGAAAGAGAGCAACAAGTTTTCATCCAATCTAGAGAATGAGGAGGAGGAGGTCGACCTTAAACCTAACACAAAGCCTTACAAAATTAACCCCCTCACTTAAGGAAATTACATAAATTAACCCGAAATCCCGAAAACTTATAAAGTGTCCTTAATCGTTAAAAAAGTCACTTGTCGGAACACGAGTCAAAAGGAGATTCCAACCTTCTTCTTTGTAAAACTTTGGAAACTTATGATCCATGAGCTCCTCCTTGATCTTGTCAAGCATTGCCCTAACATGTTCTCGAGTGATGCGTCAATAATAGAGCGTCGTGCCTTGACTCGGTTCCTTAGCGCCTCGGACACCGGCCTTGGATATGTGTCCAAATGATGACTCTCCCTTGTCGTGCAAATTGGACTTGTCTTTAGGGCTGGAATCTTCACTCAAATCATGGGGCCATGACTCGGTAGATGGAATCACATCCTCCTCCTCCCCTTCAAAAAGATTCGTCCTCGAATCTATCAAGCCTTGTGAGCTCAACAAAGGAGGTAGGGCTTCTAGCTCCCTTGGTGTGGCATTCTCCATGACAAAGACATCCTTCTTGGCCTCCACAAGAAAAGGAATGTAATCACCTCTTTGAGTTACAAAAACAGCCTCGTCCTCCTCATGGAGCAAGAAGGGCAAACATGAAGGAATCTTAGGAAATGCATCCATCCATGGTGTAGCCAACGAGTTCATGGAGCTAGGAGTGATGGTAGAACGATGCTTGCTTTTAGGAGACAATTCCGCAACTTCCTCCTCTTCTTGCAATATGTGCATCATTTCTATTGGACACTTGATGGTAATGAGTTGTTCCAATCCATGGAAAGGAGTCTCTCTTTTTGGTTGTTCTGTGTCACACATCACTCTTTGTTGGAAGGAATTCTCCTCCCCTTTACAAGGGGTCGTCCTCGAACCTTGATCCTCTTCTCGTATATCCTTGATCTTCACCACTTGAGGCACTTGTGTCTTCTCGTCCAGCCCTAGGATTTGGCGCTCCAAGGCATCCATGCGTGTCGCCAAAGCTTCCACGGATTGTTGCATGTATTGTTGAAAAGTTTGTATCATGGCAGCCATCGAACTAGTGGACGTCTCCTCAACTTGTTCCTTATTCTTGTCATCACCTACACTTGTCACCATAAAAACAAGGCAAAGATCAATGTATAGATGTCACACGAATTAATCACCAAGACTCGCCCGAGATGAAAATAGGACAAGTTGCAAGTAGAAGATGACCAACAAAATGGATCAAGAAAAGCTCAAACACCACAACAAGAAAAGAAACATCCAAGCAAGACTAGCAATTCTCGTTGTCGTTCCCGTAACCTAGAGTCGACCCAATTCAACAAGCATGTAATGATAACAAGGGATCAAAAGAAAATTGGCTTATGGACTCAATTCCCACGTTTTCACTCAGCCAAAATCAGCAAGACACACTTAAATCAAGCACTAAAGTAAGGCATTAATCAAGCAATCAAAAGCAACCTTTCAACTACTAACTTATGAAGATCTTTTGGTGTTCTATGGTGTCGTTTTTGAGCATGGTTTTGCAGCCATGTCTGAGCACACACTCGGCCAAGACAACAACAAGATCAAGACAAAGAAACCACCATAACACAAGACAACAATTTGATGATGGCTACAAACAACAACAACAACGCAGCCCTAAGGAGTTCGAACCTTGCAACAAGTGGAAATTCAAGGTCGGAACAAGATTTAGATGGCGATACCTTCGCGTGGCTCTGATACCACCCTGATGAAAGGATCGATGGTGTAGATGATGGTGCATAGAGATCGCCACGAGAATCCAAGGAATTCCGACAACAAACACCACACAATTGACCCGTCTTCAACTGGCTGGATCTTCCTCGTCCGAACTCCGAATTGCGTGATTCTAATTCGAGAAGTTATATCTCTGAGTCTAGTTTAACCCCTCAAAATTTCAGACCAAGATGATGAGCGGATTGAAAGATACGTTGATTTTACTGAGGGTGTGCAGAAACCACCGAGATGGATGATGGATCGAAATGGAGAGAACAAGGGGATATGGATGCTTGACAACTTGGATATGACTCACCAAGCTCTCAAACAAACTAGGATGCTCAAATTGTCGGATATGACTCACCAACAATTGAACAACGAGAATTGAACGAAACAAAACAAGAAACTTGAATTGAAAATGCAAGGGAAAGAGAGCAACAAGTTTCATCCAATCTAGAGAATGAGGAGGAGGAGGTCGACCTTAAACCTAACACAAAGCCTTACAAAATTAACCCCCTCACTTAAGGAAATTACATAAATTAACCCGAAATCCCGAAAACTTATAAAGTGTCCTTAATCGTTAAAAAAGTCACTTGTCGGAACACGAGTCAAAAGGAGATTCCAACCTTCTTCTTTGTAAACCTTTGGAAACTTATGATCCATGAGCTCCTCCTTGATCTTGTCAAGCATTGCCCTAACATGTTCTCGAGTGATGCGTCAATAATAGAGCGTCGTGCCTTGACTCGGTTCCTTAGCGCCTCGGACACCGGCCTTGGCTATGTGTCCAAATGATGACTCTCCCTTGTCGTGCAAATTGGACTTGTCTTTAGGGCTGGAATCTTCACTCAAATCATGGGGCCATGACTCGGTAGATGGAATCACATCATCCTCCTCCCCTTCAAAAAGATTCGTCCTCGAATCTATCAAGCCTTGTGAGCTCAACAAAGGAGGTAGGGCTTCTAGCTCCCTTGGTGTGGCATTCTCCATGACAAAGACATCCTTCTTGGCCTCCACAAGAAAAGGAATGTAATCACCTCTTTGAGTTACAAAAACAGCCTCGTCCTCCTCATGGAGCAAGAAGGGAAAACATGAAGGAATCTTAGGAAATGCATCCATCCATGGTGTAGCCAACGAGTTCATGGAGCTAGGAGTGATGGTAGAACGATGCTTGCTTTTAGGAGACAATTCCGCAACTTCCTCCTCTTCTTGCAATATGTGCATCATTTCTATTGGACACTTGATGGTAATGAGTTGTTCCAATCCATGGAAAGGAGTCTCTCTTTTTGGTTGTTCTGTGTCACACATCACTCTTTGTTGGAAGGAATTCTCCTCCCCTTTACAAGGGGTCGTCCTCGAACCTTGATCCTCTTCTCGTATATCCTTGATCTTCACCACTTGAGGCACTTGTGTCTTCTCGTCCAGCCCTAGGATTTGGCGCTCCAAGGCATCCATGCGTGTCGCCAAAGCTTCCACGGATTGTTGCATGTATTGTTGAAAAGTTTGTATCATGGCAGCCATCGAACTAGTGGACGTCTCCTCAACTTGTTCCTTATTCTTGTCATCACCTACACTTGTCACCATAAAAACAAGGCAAAGATCAATGTATAGATGTTACACGAATTAATCACCAAGACTCGCCCGAGATGAAAATACGACAAGTTGCAAGTAGAAGATGACCAACAAAATGGATCAAGAAAAGCTCAAACACCACAACAAGAAAAGAACATCCAAGCAAGACTAGCAATTCTCGTTGTCGTTCCCGTAACCTAGAGTCGACCCAATTCAACAAGCATGTAATGATAACAAGGGATCAAAAGAAAATTGGCTTATGGACTCAATTCCCACGTTTTCACTCAGCCAAAATCAGCAAGACACACTTAAATCAAGCACTAAAGTAAGGCATTAATCAAGCAATCAAAAGCAACCTTTCAACTACTAACTTATGAAGATCTTTTGGTGTTCTATGGTGTCGTTTTTGAGCATGGTTTTGCAGCCATGTCTGAGCACACACTCGGCCAAGACAACAACAAGATCAAGACAAAGAAACCACCATAACACAAGACAACAATTTGATGATGGCTACAAACAACAACAACAACGCAGCCCTAAGGAGTTCGAACCTTGCAACAAGTGGAAATTCAAGGTCGGAACAAGATTTAGATGGCGATACCTTCGCGTGGCTCTGATACCACCCTGATGAAAGGATCGATGGTGTAGATGATGGTGCATAGAGATCGCCACGAGAATCCAAGGAATTCCGACAACAAACACCACACAACCGACCCGTCTTCAACTGGCTGGATCTTCCTCGTCCGAACTCCGAATTGAGTGATTCCAATTCGAGAAGTTATATCTCTGAGTCTAATTTAAACCCTCAAAATTTCAGACCAAGATGATGAGCGGATTGAAAGATACGTCGAGTTTACTGAGGGGGTGCAGAAACCACCGAGATGGATGATGGATCGAAATGGAGAGAACAAGGGGATATGGATGCTTGACAACTTGGATATGACTCACCAAGCTCTCAAACAAACTAGGATGCTCAAATTGTCGGATATGACTCACCAACAATTGAACAACGAGAATTGAACGAAACAAAACAAGAAACTTGAATTGAAAATGCAAGGGAAAGAGAGCAACAAGTTTTCATCCAATCTAGAGAATGAGGAGGAGGAGGTCGACCTTAAACCTAACACAAAGCCTTACAAAATTAACCCCCTCACTTAAGGAAATTACATAAATTAACCCGAAATCCCGAAAACTTATAAAGTGTCCTTAATCGTTAAAAAAGTCACTTGTCGGAACACGAGTCAAAAGGAGATTCCAACCTTCTTCTTTGTAAACCTTTGGAAACTTATGATCCATGAGCTCCTCCTTGATCTTGTCAAGCATTGCCCTAACATGTTCTCGAGTGATGCGTCAATAATAGAGCGTCGTGCCTTGACTCAGTTCCTTAGCGCCTCGGACACCGGCCTTGGATATGTGTCCAAATGATGACTCTCCCTTGTCGTGCAAATTGGACTTGTCTTTAGGGCTGGAATCTTCACTCAAATCATGGGGCCATGACTCGGTAGATGGAATCACATCCTCCTCCTCCCCTTCAAAAAGATTCGTCCTCGAATCTATCAAGCCTTGTGAGCTCAACAAAGGAGGTAGGGCTTCTAGCTCCCTTGGTGTGGCATTCTCCATGACAAAGACATCCTTCTTGGCCTCCACAAGAAAAGGAATGTAATCACCTCTTTGAGTTACAAAAACAGCCTCGTCCTCCTCATGGAGCAAGAAGGGCAAACATGAAGGAATCTTAGGAAATGCATCCATCCATGGTGTAGCCAACGAGTTCATGGAGCTAGGAGTGATGGTAGAACGATGCTTGCTTTTAGGAGACAATTCCGCAACTTCCTCCTCTTCTTGCAATATGTGCATCATTTCTATTGGACACTTGATGGTAATGAGTTGTTCCAATCCATGGAAAGGAGTCTCTCTTTTTGGTTGTTCTGTGTCACACATCACTCTTTGTTGGAAGGAATTCTCCTCCCCTTTACAAGGGGTCGTCCTCGAACCTTGATCCTCTTCTCGTATATCCTTGATCTTCACCACTTGAGGCACTTGTGTCTTCTCGTCCAGCCCTAGGATTTGGCGCTCCAAGGCATCCATGCGTGTCGCCAAAGCTTCCACGGATTGTTGCATGTATTGTTGAAAAGTTTGTATCATGGCAGCCATCGAACTAGTGGACGTCTCCTCAACTTGTTCCTTATTCTTGTCATCACCTACACTTGTCACCATAAAAACAAGGCAAAGATCAATGTATAGATGTCACACGAATTAATCACCAAGACTCGCCCGAGATGAAAATACGACAAGTTGCAAGTAGAAGATGACCAACAAAATGGATCAAGAAAAGCTCAAACACCACAACAAGAAAAGAAACATCCAAGCAAGACTAGCAATTCTCGTTGTCGTTCCCGTAACCTAGAGTCGACCCAATTCAACAAGCATGTAATGATAACAAGGGATCAAAAGAAAATTGGCTTATGGACTCAATTCCCACGTTTTCACTCAGCCAAAATCAGCAAGACACACTTAAATCAAGCACTAAAGTAAGGCATTAATCAAGCAATCAAAAGCAACCTTTCAACTACTAACTTATGAAGATCTTTTGGTGTTCTATGGTGTCGTTTTTGAGCATGGTTTTGCAGCCATGTCTGAGCACACACTCGGCCAAGACAACAACAAGATCAAGACAAAGAAACCACCATAACACAAGACAACAATTTGATGATGGCTACAAACAACAACAACAACAACGCAGCCCTAAGGAGTTCGAACCTTGCAACAAGTGGAAATTCAAGGTCGGAACAAGATTTAGATGGCGATACCTTCGCGTGGCTCTGATACCACCCTGATGAAAGGATCGATGGTGTAGATGATGGTGCATAGAGATCGCCACGAGAATCCAAGGAATTCCGACAACAAACACCACACAACCGACCTGTCTTCAACTGGCTGGATCTTCCTCGTCCGAACTCCGAATTGAGTGATTCCAATTCGAGAAGTTATATCTCTGAGTCTAATTTAACCCCTCAAATTTTCAGACCAAGATGATGAGCGGATTGAAAGATACGTCGAGTTTACTGAGGGGGTGCAGAAACCACCGAGATGGATGATGGATCGAAATGGAGAGAACAAGGGGATATGGATGCTTGACAACTTGGATATGACTCACCAAGCTCTCAAACAAACTAGGATGCTCAAATTGTCGGATATGACTCACCAACAATTGAACAACGAGAATTGAACGAAACAAAACAAGAAACTTGAATTGAAAATGCAAGGGAAAGAGAGCAACAAGTTTTCATCCAATCTAGAGAATGAGGAGGAGGAGGTCGACCTTAAACCTAACACAAAGCCTTACAAAATTAACCCCCTCACTTAAGGAAATTACATAAATTAACCCGAAATCCCGAAAACTTATAAAGTGTCCTTAATCGTTAAAAAAGTCACTTGTCGGAACACGAGTCAAAAGGAGATTCCAACCTTCTTCTTTGTAAACCTTTGGAAACTTATGATCCATGAGCTCCTCCTTGATCTTGTCAAGCATTGCCCTAACATGTTCTCGAGTGATGCATCAATAATAGAGCGTCGTGCCTTGACTCGGTTCCTTAGCGCCTCGGACACCGGCCTTGGATATGTGTCCAAATGATGACTCTCCCTTGTCGTGCAAATTGGACTTGTCTTTAGGGCTGGAATCTTCACTCAAATCATGGGGCCATGACTCGGTAGATGGAATCACATCATCCTCCTCCCCTTCAAAAAGATTCGTCCTCGAATCTATCAAGCCTTGTGAGCTCAACAAAGGAAGTAGGGCTTCTAGCTCCCTTGGTGTGGCATTCTCCATGACAAAGACATCCTTCTTGGCCTCCACAAGAAAAGGAATGTAATCACCTCTTTGAGTTACAAAAACAGCCTCGTCATCCTTATGGAGCAAGAAGGGAAAACATGAAGGAATCTTAGGAAATGCATCCATCCATGGTGTAGCCAACGAGTTCATGGAGCTAGGAGTGATGGTAGAACGATGCTTGCTTTTAGGAGACAATTCCGCAACTTCCTCCTCTTCTTGCAATATGTGCATCATTTCTATTGGACACTTGATGGTAATGAGTTGTTCCAATCCATGGAAAGGAGTCTCTCTTTTTGGTTGTTCTGTGTCACACATCACTCTTTGTTGGAAGGAATTCTCCTCCCCTTTACAAGGGGTCGTCCTCGAACCTTGAATCTCTTCTCGTATATCCTTGATCTTCACCACTTGAGGCACTTGTGTCCTCTCGTCCAGCCCTAGGATTTGGCACTCCAAGGCATCCATGCGTGTCGCCAAAGTTTCCACGGATTGTTGCATGTATTGTTGAAAAGTTTGTATCATGGCAGCCACCGAACTAGTGGACGTCTCCTCAACTTGTTCCTTATTCTTGTCATCACCTACACTTGTCATCGTAAAAACAAGGCAAAGATCAATGTATTGATGTCACACGAATTAATCACCAAGACTCGCCCGAGATGAAAATCCGACAAGTTGCAAGTAGGAGATGACCAACAAAATGGATCAAGAAAAGCTCAAACACCACAACAAGAAAAGAAACATCCAAGCAAGACTAGCAATTCTCGTTGTCGTTCCCGTAACCTAGAGTCGACCCAATTCAACAAGCATGTAATGATAACAAGGGATCAAAAGAAAATTGGCTTATGCACTCAATTCCCACGTTTTCACTCAGCCAAAATCAGCAAGACACACTTAAATCAAGCACTAAAGTAAGGCATTAATCAAGCAATCAAAAGCAACCTTTCAACTACTAACTTATGAAGATCTTTTGGTGTTCTATGGTGTCGTTTTTGAGCATGGTTTTGCAGCCATGTCTGAGCACACACTCGGCCAAGACAACAACAAGATCAAGACAAAGAAACCACCATAACACAAGACAACAATTTGATGATGGCTACAAACAACAACAACAACGCAGCCCTAAGGAGTTCGAACCTTGCAACAAGTGGAAATTCAAGGTCGGAACAAGATTTAGATGGCGATACCTTCGCATGGCTCTGATACCACCCTGATGAAAGGATCGATGGTGTAGATGATGGTGCAAAGAGATCGCCACGAGAATCCAAGGAATTTCGACAACAAACACCACACAACTGACCCATCTTCAACTGGATGTATCTTCCTCGTCCGAACTTGGAATTGCGTAATTCCAATTCGAGAAGTTATATCTCTGAGTCTAGTTTAACCCCTCAAATTTTCAGACCTAGATGATGACCGGATTGAAAGATACGTCGATTTTACTGAGGGTGTGCAGAAACCACCGAGATGGATGATGGATCGAAATGGAGAGAACAAGGGGATATGGATGCTTGACAACTTGGATATGACTCACCAAGCTCTCAAACAAACTAGGATGCTCAAATTGTCGGATATGACTCACCAACAATTGAACAACGAGAATTGAACGAAACAAAACAAGAAACTTGAATTGAAAATGCAAGGGAAAGAGAGCAACAAGTTTTCATCCAATCTAGAGAATGAGGAGGAGGAGGTCGACCTTAAACCTAACACAAAGCCTTACAAAATTAACCCCCTCACTTAAGGAAATTACATAAATTAACCCGAAATCCCGAAAACTTATAAAGTGTCCTTAATCGTTAAAAAAGTCACTTGTCGGAACACGAGTCAAAAGGAGATTCCAACCTTCTTCTTTGTAAACCTTTGGAAACTTATGATCCATGAGCTCCTCCTTGATCTTGTCAGATCTTGTCAAGCATTGCCCTAACATGTTCTCGAGTGATGCGTCAATAATAGAGCGTCGTGCCTTGACTCGGTTCCTTAGCGCCTCGGACACCGGCCTTGGATATGTGTCCAAATGATGACTCTCCCTTGTCGTGCAAATTGGACTTGTCTTTAGGGCTGGAATCTTCACTCAAATCATGGGGCCATGACTCGGTAGATGGAATCACATCCTCCTCCTCCCCTTCAAAAAGATTCGTCCTCGAATCTATCAAGCCTTGTGAGCTCAACAAAGGAGGTAGGGCTTCTAGCTCCCTTGGTGTGGCATTCTCCATGACAAAGACATCCTTCTTGGCCTCCACAAGAAAAGGAATGTAATCACCTCTTTGAGTTACAAAAACAGCCTCGTCCTCCTCATGGAGCAAGAAGGGCAAACATGAAGGAATCTTAGGAAATGCATCCATCCATGGTGTAGCCAACGAGTTCATGGAGCTAGGAGTGATGGTAGAACGATGCTTGCTTTTAGGAGACAATTCCGCAACTTCCTCCTCTTCTTGCAATATGTGCATCATTTCTATTGGACACTTGATGGTAATGAGTTGTTCCAATCCATGGAAAGGAGTCTCTCTTTTTGGTTGTTCTGTGTCACACATCACTCTTTGTTGGAAGGAATTCTCCTCCCCTTTACAAGGGGTCGTCCTCGAACCTTGATCCTCTTCTCGTATATCCTTGATCTTCACCACTTGAGGCACTTGTGTCTTCTCGTCCAGCCCTAGGATTTGGCGCTCCAAGGCATCCATGCGTGTCGCCAAAGCTTCCACGGATTGTTGCATGTATTGTTGAAAAGTTTGTATCATGGCAGCCATCGAACTAGTGGACGTCTCCTCAACTTGTTCCTTATTCTTGTCATCACCTACACTTGTCACCATAAAAACAAGGCAAAGATCAATGTATAGATGTCACACGAATTAATCACCAAGACTCGCCCGAGATGAAAATACGACAAGTTGCAAGTAGAAGATGACCAACAAAATGGATCAAGAAAAGCTCAAACACCACAACAAGAAAAGAAACATCCAAGCAAGACTAGCAATTCTCGTTGTCGTTCCCGTAACCTAGAGTCGACCCAATTCAACAAGCATGTAATGATAACAAGGGATCAAAAGAAAATTGGCTTATGGACTCAATTCCCACGTTTTCACTCAGCCAAAATCAGCAAGACACACTTAAATCAAGCACTAAAGTAAGGCATTAATCAAGCAATCAAAAGCAACCTTTCAACTACTAACTTATGAAGATCTTTTGGTGTTCTATGGTGTCGTTTTTGAGCATGGTTTTGCAGCCATGTCTGAGCACACACTCGGCCAAGACAACAACAAGATCAAGACAAAGAAACCACCATAACACAAGACAACAATTTGATGATGGCTACAAACAACAACAACAACAACGCAGCCCTAAGGAGTTCGAACCTTGCAACAAGTGGAAATTCAAGGTCGGAACAAGATTTAGGTGGCGATACCTTCGCGTGGCTCTGATACCACCCTGATGAAAGGATCGATGGTGTAGATGATGGTGCATAGAGATCGCCACGAGAATCCAAGGAATTCCGACAACAAACACCACACAACCGACCCGTCTTCAACTGGCTGGATCTTCCTCGTCCGAACTCCGAATTGCGTGATTCCAATTGGAGAAGTTATATCTCTGAGTCTAGTTTAACCCCTCAAAATTTCAGACCTAGATGATGAGCGGATTGAAAGATACGTCGATTTTACTGAGAGGGTGCAGAAACCACCGAGATGGATGATGGATCGAAATGGAGAGAACAAGGGGATATGGATGCTTGACAACTTGGATATGACTCACCAAGCTCTCAAACAAACTAGGATGCTCAAATTGTCGGATATGACTCACCAACAATTGAACAACGAGAATTGAACGAAACAAAACAAGAAACTTGAATTGAAAATGCAAGGGAAAGAGAGCAACAAGTTTTCATCCAATCTAGAGAATGAGGAGGAGGAGGTCGACCTTAAACCTAACACAAAGCCTTACAAAATTAACCCCCTCACTTAAGGAAATTACATAAATTAACCCGAAATCCCGAAAACTTATAAAGTGTCCTTAATCGTTAAAAAAGTCACTTGTCGGAACACGAGTCAAAAGGAGATTCCAACCTTCTTCTTTGTAAACCTTTGGAAACTTATGATCCATGAGCTCCTCCTTGATCTTGTCAAGCATTGCCCTAACATGTTCTCGAGTGATGCGTCAATAATAGAGCGTCGTGCCTTGACTCGGTTCCTTAGCGCCTCGGACACCGGCCTTGGATATGTGTCCAAATGATGACTCTCCCTTGTCGTGCAAATTGGACTTGTCTTTAGGGCTGGAATCTTCACTCAAATCATGGGGCCATGACTCGGTAGATGGAATCACATCATCCTCCTCCCCTTCAAAAAGATTCGTCCTCGAATCTATCAAGCCTTGTGAGCTCAACAAAGGAGGTAGGGCTTCTAGCTCCCTTGGTGTGGCATTCTCCATGACAAAGACATCCTTCTTGGCCTCCACAAGAAAAGGAATGTAATCACCTCTTTGAGTTACAAAAACAGCCTCGTCATCCTTATGGAGCAAGAAGGGAAAACATGAAGGAATCTTAGGAAATGCATCCATCCATGGTGTAGCCAACGAGTTCATGGAGCTAGGAGTGATGGTAGAACGATGCTTGCTTTTAGGAGACAATTCCGCAACTTCCTCCTCTTCTTGCAATATGTGCATCATTTCTATTGGA
The DNA here is from genome assembly GCA_964016875.1 of Fallopia convolvulus. Taxonomy (NCBI): domain Eukaryota; kingdom Viridiplantae; phylum Streptophyta; class Magnoliopsida; order Caryophyllales; family Polygonaceae; genus Fallopia; species Fallopia convolvulus. The sequence continues at coordinate 15,162,830 of OZ024736.1, forward strand.
CACTTGATGTTAATGAGTTGTTCCAATCCATGGAAAGGAGTCTCTCTTTTTGGTTGTTCTGTGTCACACATCACTCTTTGTTGGAAGGAATTCTCCTCCCCTTTACAAGGGGTCGTCCTCGAACCTTGAATCTCTTCACGTATATCCTTGATCTTCACCACTTGAGGCACTTGTGTCCTCTCGTCCAGCCCTAGGATTTGGCACTCCAAGGCATCCATGCGTGTCGCCAAAGTTTCCACGGATTGTTGCATGTATTGTAGAAAAGTTTGTATCATGGCAGCCACCGAACTAGTGGACGTCTCCTCAACTTGTTCCTTATTCTTGTCATCACCTACACTTGTCATCGTAAAAACAAGGCAAAGATCAATGTATTGATGTCACACGAATTAATCACCAAGACTCGCCCGAGATGAAAATCCGACAAGTTGCAAGTAGGAGATGACCAACAAAATGGATCAAGAAAAGCTCAAACACCACAACAAGAAAAGAAACATCCAAGCAAGACTAGCAATTCTCGTTGTCGTTCCCGTAACCTAGAGTCGACCCAATTCAACAAGCATGTAATGATAACAAGGGATCAAAAGAAAATTGGCTTATGGACTCAATTCCCACGTTTTCACTCAGCCAAAATCAGCAAGACACACTTAAATCAAGCACTAAAGTAAGGCATTAATCAAGCAATCAAAAGCAACCTTTCAACTACTAACTTATGAAGATCTTTTGGTGTTCTATGGTGTCGTTTTTGAGCATGGTTTTGCAGCCATGTCTGAGCACACACTCGGCCAAGACAACAACAAGATCAAGACAAAGAAACCACCATAACACAAGACAACAATTTGATGATGGCTACAAACAACAACAACAACGCAGCCCTAAGGAGTTCGAACCTTGCAACAAGTGGAAATTCAAGGTCGGAACAAGATTTAGATGGCGATACCTTCGCGTGGCTCTGATACCACCCTGATGAAAGGATCGATGGTGTAGATGATGGTGCAAAGAGATCGCCACGAGAATCCAAGGAATTTCGACAACAAACACCACACAACTGACCCATCTTCAACTGGATGTATCTTCCTCGTCCGAACTTGGAATTGCGTAATTCCAATTCGAGAAGTTATATCTCTGAGTCTAGTTTAACCCCTCAAATTTTCAGACCTAGATGATGACCGGATTGAAAGATACGTCGATTTTACTGAGGGGGTGCAGAAACCACCGAGATGGATGATGGATCGAAATGGAGAGAACAAGGGAATATGGATGCTTGACAACTTGGATATGACTCACCAAGCTCTCAAACAAACTAGGATGCTCAAATTGTCGGATATGACTCACCAACAATTGAACAACGAGAATTGAATGAAACAAAACAAGAAACTTGAATTGAAAATGCAAGGGAAAGAGAGCAACAAGTTTTCATCCAATCTAGAGAATGAGGAGGAGGAGGTCGACCTTAAACCTAACACAAAGCCTTACAAAATTAACCCCCTCACTTAAGGAAATTACATAAATTAACCCGAAATCCCGGAAACTTATAAAGTGTCCTTAATCGTTAAAAAAGTCACTTGTCGGAACACGAGTCAAAAGGAGATTCCAACCTTCTTCTTTGTAAACCTTTGGAAACTTATGATCCATGAGCTCCTCCTTGATCTTGTCAAGCATTGCCCTAGCATGTTCTCGAGTGATGCGCCAATAATAGAGCGTCGTGCCTTGACTCAGTTCCTTAGCGGCTCGGACACCGGCCTTGGATATGTGTCCAAATGATGACTCTCCCTTGTCGTGCAAATTGGACTTGTCTTTAGGGCTGTAATCTTCACTCAAATCATGGGGCCATGACTCGGTAGATGGAATCACATCACACCCGGTGTTCGACCCTCCCGTACCAGCAACCTAAACTATGACCTACTGCAGAGCCACAAAGAGGTCTGGATCGACGAGTCCATGGCCGAACAGGATGAAAGGATCCAACACCGGATCTGCCTCGCAGAGCTCTAGGTTCGCGACACACGTCGCAGCAGGCGGATCGAGAAGGCCAACCTTCTCCTGAACAACGAGAGCATGATTATTGATGAGAACCTCTTTGACGAGGGTTTTCTCGATGAATACACTTACCCGGATCGTTCCTAGATTGTCTTAAGTTGTACTTTTCATTTTAAAGAAGTGAGCTTAGTCCACTTCTCTCGACTTTCATTTTGTCTTTAAAAAGTTGAGTTGGTTATTTCTTTTCGTCCTTTAGTATAATGGCTTTATTATATAAAGCCTTTTTGTAATCCGTTATATAAAAGTTCTAATAAAATTTCTTTTCTTCTCTGAAACTTGCACGTTAATTCTTGTCTATGCTTATGAATTAACAAAAGACCCAACTTTACTTAAACCCTTCAGATGATAGTCACTACACGTGGAACAAGTTAGAGGAATCATGCCAACCCAGCTGGGGGTAATAATGAAAGTCACTCCGAGATTCGAGGTCTACCCCTGGCTAACCAACCTCCAACACTTGTCCCTCCAGTCGTACTCAATGAGGGCGCTATGAAAGCTCTCCAAACAATGGTTCAACAGATCATACAATAGGCCATCCCTGCCGCAATACCGAACCCAACAAATGCAGAAATTCTAGAGGAATGGCAAGGTGAAGCCCAAGGAGCTGAGGTCATTCCCTAGAAACAGACAGAAGTTAGCTTCGCGGAGGCAATCAAAACCTTCAATGCCATGAAGTCGGACTCTTATGACGGGACAAGCGACCCTTCCAGAGTCAAATACTAGTTCTCCCATGTGGAGAGACTCTTGAGGAATGTGCACTGCTCGGAAGTTGACAAGGTTCACATGGATGCGTTACGGCTTAAGAAGGCAGCCAGTGAATGGTGGGAGAGCTCTAGTTTGGCTACTCGCCTGGACCTGAGCTGGGCAATGTTCAGGACAAAATAATGAATCGTTTCTTCTCCGAGGCTATGAAAGACGAGAAGCTTGATGAACTTCACTCCCCGAAAGTCCATGGATTGAGTGTGCTTGAGCGAGCCAAGAAGTTTAACCATCTACTACAATACACCGAGGACGTGATCACAACCGAGCAACAAAAGATCAAGCGTTACCACCGTTGGATGAGCGGCACCATCAAACCTTGGACGGTGAATCTCCATTACAAAAACTTGGAAGAATACGTGGATGCGGCGTGTAGGATGGAAACAACGGTTAAGGGGCCCGAGCGCAAAAAGAATGGTGAAGGGAAGCCTCACCACTCAAACCAAAGCGGGTTCAAAAGGTCGGCCTCTCCACAAGGATCACACTGGTCTAAGAAAAGTAAGAACAAGGCCATGTCAGCTAGGCCAAAATCCTTCCAAAGCTCAAAATCAAAGAAAGGTCCCGTGATTTGCCACAATTGTGGAGAAGTTGGGCACATTAACCGAAAATGTACTAAGGACCCTCGTAAGTGCTATAATTGTGGGAGGGACGGACATCTTCACTGATTCTATCAGCAACCGAGAAACAAGTTAGGCCAGGCCCGATCAAACACGATCTCACAACATCCTCAGGCATCTAATAGAAATGCGGGAATTGCATCGGTCCAATCTACAACTCATAACAAAGGGAAAGGACCAATACATCCCAGGTCAAGGACAACGACTTTATGAGATGCGGGCCACCAACAAGCCGGAGGCGCCTATTTGTCAAGGTACCCTTCATATCCGCTCTAAAGATGTTTACTTAGTCTTTGATTCTGGTGCTTCGTATTCCTTCATATCCGAAAAATGTGTATAACTCCTAGAGATAGATAGGCTAGAAGAATGTGAATTGTTTGTTGTGAACCTTCCAAACGAAAAAAGAAGAATAGGGGCAAAACAATTAAGTAGCTTTCCTTTAAGCAATCAAGGAGGAAGTTTCAAAGCCAACTTGATATGCATTCCAATGGACCCGTACGACATCATTCTCGGAAGAGATTGGTTGTCTCTTCATGGAGCGATAATCGATTTCTACACCCTAACCGTAACCATCAACTCAGGAGGGAAACACCTTTGCAAGTTCAAGGGAAAACGAGAAGAAGAAAATGGCAAGGTGATCAATGCCATGAAGGTCGGGAAGCTACTCCGACAAGGTTGTGTTGGGTACTTTTGCTACCTCAAACCAACGGAGAAAAAGGTTGTGGATATTCAAGATATTCTTATAGCTAGAGAATTTCCCAACGTTTTCCCAGAAGAGCTCCCAAGATTATCTCCTCGATGAGAAGTTGAATTCTCAGTTAGTCTCGAGCCAAGGACTACGCCGATCTCCAAGGCACCCTACATGATGGCTCCAATAGAGATGAAAGAACTCAAAAGACATCTCGAAGAGCTACTAGAGAAGGGTTTCATCCGACCGAGCGCCTCGCCCTGGGGAGCACCTGTGCTAATCGTGAAGAAGAAAGATGGGACTTTCCGCCTATGCATCGACTACAGAGCATTAAAGAAAGTCACCATCAAGAACAAATATCCTCTGCCAAGGATAGATGACCTCCTAGACCAGATTCGAGGTGCTAAGGTGTTTTCAAAGATCGACCTAAGATCCGGGTATCACCAGCTCAGGATCCGTAAGGAGGATATACCAAAGACGACTTTTCAAACTCGCTATGGCCACTACGAGTTTGCAGTGATGCCATTTGGGTTGACAAATTCACCTGTGGTATTCATGGATTTGATGCACTGATATTTCCATGAGTACCTCGACAAGTTTGTGATCGTCTTCATCGACGACATCCTAATCTACTCCGGAAATCAGGCTGATCACGAAGAGCATCTCTGAACCGTATTGCAGATTCTAAGACACAACCAATTGTATGCCAAACTGTCAAATATGACCTATAGCTTAGGCAAGTCGCCTTCCTAGGTCACGTCATAAACCAGAACGGAGTAATGGTGGACCCAAAGAAGATTGAAGCAGTCTCAGAATGGAAGCAACCGTGAAATGTGAAAGAAATTTGCAACTTCCGAGGACTCGCAAGGTACTACCGAAGGTCTGTTGAGGGATTCTCCAAGATCGCCTTACCAATGACAAAGCAGCTTCGAAAGACCCACAAGAAGTTTGTGTCGGATGAGAAGTGTGAAGAGAGCTTCCAAGAACTCAAGAAGCGTCTCACAAATGCACCAGTACTGACTCTACTAGATGGACAGGAAGGATATGTGGTGTATGGTGATGCCTCCAAACAAGGTATGGTTGTGTACTAATGCTGAATGGAAAGGTAATCACTTATGCATCCTGGCAACTCAAGGTCTACGAAGTGAATTATCTGACGCACAACCTCAAGCTAGCAATTGTGGTGTTTGCCTAGAAGATTTGGTGACACTACTTGTACGGGGTAAAATGTTAGATTTTCACCGACCACAAGAGTCTAAAGTATGTAATCACGCACGAGGAATTAAACATGAGGCAAAGGAGATGGCTGGAACTACTCAAGGACTACGACATCGAGCTACTCTACCATCTGGGAAAAGCTAACATCGTGGTTGATGCTCTCAGTCGTAAGACACAACAAGAGGGCTTAGTCGCAATGCTAACAGTTCAACCAAAGCTACAACAAGAGTTGATAAGAGAAGGCATCGAGGTCTGGTTTGGAAGACAACAAGGTTGCCTAAACACCTTGGAAATCTATTCCGATTTGTTAGCTGAAATCATAGAGAAGCAAGCTGTCAGTGGTGAACTACAAGAAGGCAAGGCACCAGGGTTCGTCATTCAGGATGACAGATCCCATTGGTTTCAAAACCGGATTTGTGTGCCAGCCGTGGAAGAGCTTCGAAAGATCATCTTGAAGGAAGCCCATGCAACTGCCTATTCCGTACAACCAGGAGCAAGTAAGATGTACAAAGATGTACGAAGGAGTTTTTGGTGGCCAAACATGAAGCAAGAGGTCGCAAAATTCATCTCTAAGTGCTTAGTTTGCCAAAAGTTGAAGATTGAGCACAGAAGACCTGGAGGGAAATCGCAATCACTCCCCGTGCCGGAATGGAAGTGGGAGGATATCGCAATGGACTTTGTGACAGACTTACCCGGAACTCAGAAGCAGAAAGACGCTATCTAGGTTATCGTCGATCGACTCACCAAGAGAGCTCACTTCATTGCCATTCAGAAGAAGTGGGGAGCTTTAAAGCTAGCAGCAGTCTTCATCAAGGAAATAGTCCGCCTCCATGGTACTTCAAAGACCATCATTTCCGACCGAGACGGTCGTTACATGGCAAATTTCTAGAAAGAATTGCATAAGGCCATGGTCACAAAACTAAAGTTTAGCATAACATTCCATCCTCAAACCGATGGTCGATCTGAAAGAACTATTCAGACTCTTGAAGACATGCTTCGAGCCTGTGTGCTGGATCACACAACAAGTTGGGATGTTAGATTGAGCTTAGTGGAATTCACCTACAATAACAGCTGGCACTCCACTATCAAGATGGCTCCCTTCGAGCTCACTTCTCGGACCAGAGTTAGTTGAGAGAACCGCCATAGAAGTTGCTTTAATCCGTCAAAGTATGCTAACTGCTAAGAGCCGACAGAAATCATATGCAGATTTGAAGAGGCGAGATATCGAGTTCGTAGTGGGAGACAAGGTTTTCGTCAAAGTATCTCCTTTGAAGGACGTTTTCCGCTTTGAAAAGCGAGGAAAGCTAAGTCCTCGTTATGTAGGACCCTTCGAGATTCTATAAAGGGTTGACAATCTAGCTTATCGTGTAGCTTTGCCACCATCAGCTCAACCTGTTCATAACGTCTTCCATGTGTCACTCCTAAGATAATATGTGCCCGACGAATCCAACGTAATCAACTTCGGTGACGTGGAAATCCAGTCGAATGCACTTATGAGGAGAGACCGCTTACAATAGTAGAGCGCTGAGTAAAACAGCTACGCAACAAAGATGTACCTCTAATTCGGGTACTTTGGTCCAAAGATGGTAAAGGAGGGATGACATGGGAAACTTGGGAAACCAAGCAAGATATGCATAGAAGTTCTCCCCAATTAATGTCACCCTAAGTATAGTTCGTAATATCCTTTAAGGGGGTACTAGACCCCTCGTTGTGTTCTCACAGTTGTGAGTGTTGTAGCTATCTTTCTCATCTACCTTTGTACCGCTCTACGTTTTTCCTAGTTTCGGGGACAAAACTAATTTGAGGGGGTACTATTGTAATATCCGCAATGTTTCAAGGTTTATTAAACCAATATATTAAATAAATAATCCTTTTTCCTAAGTAAAAAGAGAGGATAAATATTTTATTTAACTAAAATTAAGAACATATATGGAGGATTATTAAAGTGGTAAAATCTCAAATAAAAATAGATTAATATAAATTTTGGATTTATTTAATAATGGGCTATTACAAGGCTAGCAAAAATACAACGAAAAACCAATAAAAAAGAGTCAAGAGCCGGGTCTCGAACCCGAGACGTCTTGCATCTCGCACATAATACACACACACACTCCAAGCCGCTAGGCCATTGTAACTTGATTACTCATAATACAACTCTTTTAATTATAAACACTCATAATTCTTCTTGTTCTTCTTCTTCAAAGAGTCAGATTTGTGCCTGACTGATTTGACGAGAGTCTAGTGCATGTGATTTTTGCCTTCCACTCTTCTCAATTGCTTCTAAGACCATCCAAAGATAGCATCACCCATGGTCATCATTCGACTAGCACACCCTCCACCTATCATCATCAACCTTCCTCTCTTCCATGGGTCCAATTCCATTGTAGAGGATCACTAGAGCTCTCATGTTTCGCTATTTAAAGGCTGAAAAACTCAATTAAACCTCACACAAACTCTCTCTTCTCTCTTCCTAGCACTTTGCTATTCACAATTGTCAAAATTCATCCCCAAAAACATTAGTTTTACTTGCTGATTTTTTCTATGAAACACCATCAAAACCCCTCCAAACCACCACCAAGCCGCCGCCGCCCCACCTTCGGATGACCCCCGGCCGACCAGAGCACCGTCGGAGCCCCGTTGAAGCCTCGCCGCATCTGTAGTGGTACGCCGCCCCCTCCCCTACACTTCTCCATGTGTTCTGTTTTGAAGAGAATGATAATCTGTAAAAGAAGGTCCAACCTAATTTCAATTACTTATTTATGTTTTTAATTGTGTCTTCCATGAAAAATAAATAATAACGTTTAAATAATTGATTCTAGAAGCATATCAAATTATGTGAGGCATAAAATCTAGGTCGTTAGAACAAGAAATCAAAGATGTTATTTTTCCTTGTACATAAACAAATTTAATATTATGCATGTTATGTGACACCCTTATACCCTATGACGTATGCTTTGTAATCACTTATTTATAATATACACAGATAATTCACATATACCAACTATTCACGTAAGCACGTAGCAGACATAAACAACCATAAAAGGTTGCGCACATAAAGTTCTATATTGTTACTTGTTATACTAAAACATCTGCCACTCTAACTTATAATACAACCCATATGTCTATGATGCAAAATGAGGAGGAGAACGTTGCATTGAGCTTCAGCCGGCCGACCTGTATGAATGTGACCTCTAAAAGAGACACACTTCAGTAAGTTCTAGTTGAACCTGAAAAATTGTTTTGCGATTTACGTGATTCGTATACTCAGTGAATATAAACCATCATCAATTATTTCACACAGAGTCAAACATTTAGTCCATGTACATAAACATACATATTATACATATGTCAAATAGGAATTTACTATGCAAATGCAAATGCCGATGTATCCGATTTATTATTTTGTGAACTGTTCAAGCCTGAATCTACCCCGGGTTTACTGTATATGGACTCTTATGGTCCCTTTAGCAAAGAAATCCGAAGATTTCCTGAATATTGACTCTTATGGTCCTGTATGACCCGTAGGTCGCTTTAGCAAAGAAATTCGTAGATTTTCTGAATTACAGTTTAGGGCAAGACAGTCACAGGTCGTTTTAATCTCATTGCAATATGCTATGCAATCAAGTACATTGTGTAATCATATATCATGTGCCATCTATTATCATACTTCATGTGCAAACAACTCTGGAAATTTCAAAGCTATCACATATAACGCATATATCCAAATAACTCATATAGTACACGTATCCATATAGCACATATAACACATATATCCATATAGAACATATAGCACATAGGGTTGAATCTCCGGTCTATACTCACCTGTTCAAGACATATACTATATCTATTCCCTTTCTCTTTAACCACGATCTATGACTCGTGCTCCTATATATAACCCAATGCAAAAACAATATATTTACTCTTACAAACTTTAACCCCAAATGCAATGAAATGCCAGAATGCATTATAACTTCTTGCATATACTTCCAAATCCTTTAAAACTTGACAACGATAAACTATATATATAGAAGAACATTTTTCTAGTTCAAACCTTTTCTGTAAAACTTGATCAAGGGTCTCCATAATATCATTTCAAACAAAACCCTAAAATTACTCTGAAATCTTTTATCGAATATAAATCCGATAGCGAAAACACCCTTTGAGAACTATAAATCGACTGATTTTCAAATCAAAAGCAACTGTAGATCTAGATCTGGAAAAAGCAATGAAATCCAGATAAACCATTAACTAATTAAAATGTACCAAATCACGCTTGTACTTCGAGATTAAAACCCGATAGAAGAGATCTTGTATCAGATTCAACCAAAAACAATCGAAATCAAACCTCCCCTTTATTAATTCTCAAACATCGAATTCTCTGTACTCTACCTTTTGTTTCGTTTCATGTACGTAATACTAGAACACTCAAATCCACCCTTTATATATATCAAATCAAATTGGCAGAAGAGTCGGCAAAAACATTTTAGAAAATTGTGATTTCCACCCTCAAATCTCCTTTACTACAAACTTTACTCTGAAATAATTATTAATTCATTTTTAGTTAGAAACTTTTTAAAATATAATAAATTTAATTAGAAAATAAATATTACTTTTAAAAACACACTATATATCATTCCAATATGCTATGCATATGCTCTTAATCTTATATGAATGTCGAATGACGTATGCACTTTGGTCGGGGATGTTACATTTCTCCACCTCTATAAGAATTTTGCCCCCAAAAGTCGCTATCTCTTCTATGACTTTCTCATCTTATCTTTTGTTTCACAAGTTGTTTCCTCTATACCAAGATTCTTCTAAATTACTTTTGGAATCTCCCTCTGTAACTGTTTGATTATGAAATCTGCTATCATGATCAGTCCTTTATGAAGCCCAGATTTTATACAACCTATACATCTGAATCTTTTAACACATGTGACGGATCAGATCAATATCATCGAAACATACTAACATGGAAAACATTATGAATCTGTATCAAACATCGATATATTATCCTAAATGTCAAATGGTGTATCTTTACCTTGTCGAATCTGTTCAATAACTTCTATCAACTTCTCATCGCAGATGTGCATCTTTAATTTTTTGTCTTAGAACTGGTCGAACTCAAAAGTAGCAATCAATACTCATCTGTGTCTAACTATAGTCTAGCATTTACACTTTGCAAAGCAATCAAACATAACACTGAAGTCATGTGCATATCTGCCATCATACCATTAGACTTTTGACTCAAAGCATCTGCTACAACATTGGCCTTTTCCGGATGATACTCGATTGTACAATCATAATCTTTCAGTAGTTCCATTCAGCGCCATTGTCTCATGTTCAACTGCTTTTAGCTCATCAAATACATCAAACTCTTATGATCTATAAAGATTTAGAATGTTTCTCCATAAAGATAATGTCGCTAAATCTTTAGGGCAAATACTATTGCTGCCAGTTGTAAATCATGTACAAGATAGGAAAATTTATGTGATCGATACTTTCATGATGCATAGGCAGTTACTTTTCCATCCAGCATTATGACACAGTCAAGACTCTGATATGAAGCATCAATGTAAATACCAAATCTTCTTGTACCTGTAAGAATTCTCAGTATTGCTGTTGTAATCAAATGGTGCTAACTTATCAAAGCCCTGTTGGCACGCAGAATTTCAATGGAATTGAGCATTCTTCCGCAACAATTTAGTGAGTGGTGCAACTATAATAGAGAATCCTTCAACAAATCGTCTATAGTATTTAGCCATCCCAAGAAAACTACGAACTTCTGTAATTGTAGTTGGTGCTTTCCAATTTACCACTTCTTCATCCTTCTTAGAATCAACCTCTATACCTCTTCCAGATACTATATATCCATGATCCAACTAGAATTCACACTTACTCAATTTAGCATACAATTGTTTTTCTCTCAAGATTTGTAGCACGGTACACAAATAATCAACATGCTCAGATGTACTCCACGAATATACCAATATATAATGAATAATGATAATCACAAGTCTGTCTAGAAAAGATTGAAATACCTTGTTCATCAAAGCCATAAATTATGATGGTGCGTTAGTCAAACCAAATAGAATTACCAAAAACTCATAATGCCCATATCGAGTTCTGAATGTTGTCTTGATAATGTCATCTTTAGCTATCTTTAACTGATGATATCTTGATCAAATGTCTATATTTGAATATACCTTTGCTCCCTGAAGTTGATCAAATACATCATCTATTCTTGGCAATGGATATTTGTTCTTCACTGTCACCTGATTCAACTTTCTGTAATCTATGCACAATCATAAGATACACTAGCCCAAATGATTACTTTGTCCAACAAATCCTGTAACTGTTTCTTCAGTTTCTGTAACTCTAGAAGAGACATCCAATATAGAGAAATAGAAATCGATGTAGTATCTGACATTAATTCCATTGTAAACTCTCTCTCTCTCTCTCTCTCTCTATCTCTCTATCTCTCTATCTCTCTATCATGTAACAATCCAGGAAAGTCCTTTGGAAACACATCAAGAAAATCATTAACAATTGGAATATCTTCAACTTTTTCACATTCAATTGTACGGTCTATAACATGGGAAAGATACGCCTCACGTCCCTCTCTGATCATGCGAAAAGCCATTGTTGCTGATATTAAGCAAGTCGGAACCATTTGTCTATCACCATAGAAAATCACTCTAGATTTCCCAGGCGAGTCTATCACTTCCTCTTTGGTATAACAATCCACTTTAGCATGGTGTCTTGACAACCAATCATATCCAATATAACATCAAACTCATGCAGGAATAACAGGATCAATCAGATGGTAACTCTACTCTATCCACTCGTATAATACATTCTCGATATACTGTATTTACCTTTACCATTTCCTTTGCACTTCCTCTTCTTATGGTTCATGTGTATGAAATGTATGTTCATGTAGTGTTGTATGCGATGCTCTTATAAACCGATTGGCACGGCTGAACCTTCTCTCCTTTATGCATTATGCTCATGAATGCAATTCTAATGTCAATTACATATGCTTATGAATGCATGCCCTTAAAGAATCATATCCCTGCTCTGATACCACAAACTAGCTGTGACACCCTTATACCCTATGACGTATGCTTTGTAATAACTTATTTCTTATATACACAGATAATTAACATATACCAACTATTCACGTAAGCACGTAGCAGACATAAACAACCATAAAAGGTTGCGCACATAAAGTTCTATGTCGTTACTTCTCATACTAAAACATCTGCCACTCTAACTTATAATACAACCCATATGTCTATGATGCAAAATGAGGAGGAGAAGGTTGCATTGAGCTTTAGCCGGCCGACTGGTATGAATGTGACCTCTAAAAGAGACACACTTCAGTAAGTTCTAGTTGAACCTGAAAAATTGTTTTGCGATTTACGTGAGTCGCATACTCAGTGAATATAAACCATCATCAATTATTTCACACAGAATCAAACATTTAGTCCATGTACATATACACACATAATGTCATATAGGAATTTACTATGCAAATGCAAATGCCCATGTATCCGATTTATTATTCTGTGAGCTGTTCAAGCCTGAATCTGTCCCGAGTTTACTGTATATGGACTCTTATGGTCCTTTTAGAAAAGAAATTCGAAGATTTCCTAAATATTGACTCTTATGGTCCTGTATGATCCATAGATCCTGTATGACCCGTAGGTCGCTTTAACACAGAAATTTGTAGATTTCCTGAATTACAGTTCAGGGCAAGACAATCACAAGTCCTTTTTGTCTCATTGCAATATGTTATACAATCAAGTGCATTATGTAATCATATATCATGTGCCATCTGTTATCATACTTTATGTGCAAACAACTCTGGAAATTTCAGAGCTATCACATATAACACATATATCCAAATAACTCATATAGTACACGTATCCATATAACACATATAGCATATATATCTATATAGAACGTATAGCACATAGGGTTGAATCTCCGGTCTATACTCACCTCTTCAAGACATATACTATATCTCTTCCCTTTCTTTTTTACCACGATCTATGACTTGTGCTCCTATACATAACCCAATGCAAAAACAATCTATTTACTCCTACAAACTTTAACCCCAAATGCAATGAAATGTCAGCATGCATTATTACTTCTTGCATATACTTCCAAATCCTTTAAAACTTGACAACGATAAACTATATATATATAATAATATTTTTCTAGTTCAAACCTTTTTGTAAAACTTGATCAACGGTCTCCATAATATCATTTCAAACAAAACCCTAAAATTATTCTGAAATCTTTTACCGAATATAAATCCGATATCGAAAACATCCTTTGAGAACTATAAATCGACTGATTTTCAAATCAAAAGCAACTGTAGATCTAGCTCTGGAAAAATCAATGAAATCCAAATAAACCATTAACTAATTAAAAACTTACCAAATCACGCTTGTACTTCGAGATTAAAACCCGATAGAAGAGATCATGTATCAGATCCAGCCAAAAACAATCGAAAGCAAACCTCCCCTTTATGAATTCTCAAACATCGAATTCTCTGTACTCTACCTTTGGTTTCGTTTCTTGTACGTAATACTAGAACTCTCAGATCTACCCTTTATATATAGCAAATCAAATTGGCAGAAGAGTCGGAAAAAACATTTTAGAAAATTGCGATTTCCACCCTCAAATCTCCTTTACTACAAACTTTACCCTGAAATAATTATTAATTAATTTTTAGTTAAAAACTTTTTAAAATATAATAAACTTATTTAGAAAATAAATATTACTTTTAAAAACACACTATATATCATGCCAATATGCTATGCATATGCTCTTAATCTTATATGAACGTCGAATGACGTATGCACTTTGGTCGGGGATGTTACATGTTATCTATATCATAAACTATATTTTTATGGCATGAGTATTCTTAAAAAAATAATGGAGCTTATCATCTCTATATTTATATATACATGGATAATGAGTTATACTTTGAGTATACTTTATTTAATTATTCCACATAATATTTGTAAACTACTATATAAGGGAAATACTAGCATAAACGTAGTTTAATATAATATCTTAATATGTTTTATATCATAAGAAAAGTTGCATGTCTTAAAAAGGAGATATTATAATAAGAGGAAAGTATAATAATAATGTTATACTAGACTTAAAGATATTTTTATGATCAAGTTATGGGATAAAAGAAGATTTTGATAAAGAAAGATAAAAGTTATAATATGATAAGGGTATAATTGACTTATTATATCATAAGAATGATTTTTATAATTGTTTTAAAATATATATATGGAAAGTATAATTTTAAGTGAGCTTTATCAAATTAAATCAATTTCCATGCCTTATATTATAAAAGATTTTCCTATCAATGATAAGGTTATAAGGTTGTGATCTTAATTGAATAAAAGAATTATAAAATAATCTAAGTGGAATAGTAACCTTAAGATAATGAATATTTGAATTTAATAATACTATGTCTTAATTTTTTCGAAAACATATAATACTTGAAATAAAATAATGGTTTATAAGGAATACTTGGATATTACAATTCAAAGATAATAATAAGGAATATTATTATGTTAACACCTCCACCTAAATTATTATTATAATAATTTAGTACAAATTCTCTTATAAAAGGAATATAAGAGACTTTTAAAACTTTAGAAGAATTAAAGAAAATTCTTATTAAAGTTTATTCATACCTCTCGTGTCGATAAGTCAAGTTTCGTCCCAACTAAAGGCGACATTTCTCGTTCATTCGTTCGTATACAATCGCTAAGCTAAGGCAAGTGGAATTTCTCCTTGTAGCCTTGATAATTCGTTTTGTGAAATTCCTCGATGTTGGGAACAACTTGTTTTCTAATAATAAACGAATCTAGTATTATCGATTATTTGAAATATGACCCAATTGTTATCGTTATTAGCTATTTAATATTTGATAGGACTATTACGCTAGTCTTGTTTGTGACCTTTCTTGTTTAAGATCTCTTTTTGAGATCGGTTTGGATGAAATTGTGAGGGGTGCAGGATTAACTCGACACCTCTATATAACCTACTAAGTCATATGGCACCATGCCTAAATTCCGCGACTTTACGGATCATGATCTATGTCTGCTCCTCCTCGGAAGAGGGACGAGTGCACCCTAGCTAAGTGCCCCCCACACTCTTAAAAATCATTAACGTAAGTGAAATTTTTCATCACAATACAAGATAAGTGCCAAAGCACAATTAAAAGAAACCAAAATCGGGTCGGAGTAGTACAACGTGGAAAGACCGCTTGGCTGCCGGTTCTTGAAAAGATCGTCTTTCCAATCTGAATGCTTATTCGGGCCTGTCTAAGGTGGGCGGGTACTTAAGCGCCTTCGGGCCACCTCCCCTATCTGGAGCACCGAATAAGATGAGGTTGGTGGAGGTCCGACAAGGGCGCGGGAGGTTTCAAAACACGTATGAATTAATAACGTTCCCAACATACTTTCTACTCTAAAAAGTCTACAATCTCGTAGTTCTTCTCTTGATTATCGAGTTATCTCATCTCGAGATATACTCCGTTTCATTCCGATAAAGCTCCATATAAAGTTCCATATCTAAAAACACATTCCAATAATACCTCTCGAATACTATAAATTACCATATTACCCTTGAGAATTTCCATTTTCGCTTACTTAGTCTCCTTAGACTAATTCAGCTTTTTCGCATGTTTGCTTGGCGTTTTTCGCCCTTCGCGACTTATGCAAGACTCTAGGGATCCCAACAAAGCGTACACGAAGTCACACAACGAAGAAAGGGCTAGACTCTCAAAGATATACTTCTCTTTTAGTTTTGCTTAACTTAATCACATGGAAGAACAAGTATTTGATTTCCGTTGTTAAACCATCTTTATATTTTGTTGGTTAATGTTCTACGAACAAAGTCTCATTCGTGAGCACCTTTTTAATATATGTAACGTTTATGTCAAATTCCGCATTTTTCCTAAGTTTTAATATCATTAAAAAGCCTAGGGTGACTTTGGGCGGTAAAGTCCAAGGTCACTGGCGGTAATACCCAATGTTGAAAAATAGGGGTGTTAAAAAGTCGTCGAGCTTCTTCTTTGTCATCAGGTAAGATCCCATCTAGTAACCACTTTAGGTAAGGTGTCACCTGTGAAGTAGTTATATCGATCAGTGTCTCGAACCTCAAATACTTTTGTCTCTTTTATTATAGAAGGTGCATCAAGGTGTACAAATGGTATCTTGTCGTACTCCCTCAGATCAATCGCGGATCCAAGATTTGCTAGAGCATCTGCTTGCGCGTTGTCATCTCAAGCCACTAGTTTTATTTCAAAATGTTAAAGCCTTTGATAATCCTATGAACTTTCACCAAATACGACTTCATTTTCGAATCTCTAGCAACATATGAATTCGTGACTTGATTGACAATGAGTAATGAATCAAATATTACCTCAATCTCTTGAACATTCAATTATTTGGCAATGATTAATCCTACGATGAGTACTTTATATTCTTCTTCATTGTTTGTAGCTTTGAACATGCAATGAATAGCCTTTGCTATCCTATCCCCTTGTGGCGACTTTAGGACTACCCCCAGCCCGACACCTACTTGATTTGACGCTCCATCCGTATGCATCAACCACTTGTCGGTACTCAATGACCTTTCAACTTGTAATACCTCATGGTCTTCATCTTCCGGTAAGGTAGGAGTGAAGTATGCCACAAAA
Source organism: Fallopia convolvulus (assembly GCA_964016875.1). Taxonomy (NCBI): domain Eukaryota; kingdom Viridiplantae; phylum Streptophyta; class Magnoliopsida; order Caryophyllales; family Polygonaceae; genus Fallopia; species Fallopia convolvulus. Next base: position 15,179,892 of record OZ024736.1, read on the forward strand.
TCTATCAAGGCTTGAGACTTTATTGTTGTCTACGGCTCGTAAGTGACATAATACCCATTAAGGTGAATTAACCATCTTACCAAGCGACCTGATAATTCTGGCTTTGACATAACACTCTTCATTGGGAAATTAGTCCTCACAATAATAGAATGACTTTTGAAATAAGGACGTAATTTAATAGACGCCATTAACAGAGATAATACGAGCTTTTCTACAGGTGAATAACAGGTTTCTGCATCGAGTAGGGTCTTACTTACATAGTAAATAGGTAATTGTTTTCCATCCTACTCTCGAATCAAGACGACGCTTACGGCTACATTCGTCACCTCTAGGTAGATGTACAACATTTCCCCTGGTTTAGGCTTTGACAATATCTATGGTTGAGACAAGTACCTCTTTAACTCCTGGAATGCTTCCTCATGCTCTTTTTTCCATTAAAACGACTTGTTCTTCTTCAGAATGTCGTAGAACAACGTTTTCCTATCTAATGATCTGGATATGAACCGGTTGAGTGCGGCTACTCGTCTTGTCAGCTTCTGGACATCCTTGACGCATCATGGTGATTGCAGCTCCATGATTGCTTTGATCTGATCCGGACTTGCCTCAATTCCTCTTTGCGTGACTATATATACAAGGAATTTACCCAATGTGACTCCAAAGGAACACTTGGTTGGATTCAGCTTCATCTGATAGTTTCACAAAATCTGGAACTGGTCCTCCAAGTGTTGAATGTGATCATGTGCTTTTAAAGCTTTGACTAACATGTCGTCAATGTATACCTCCATGCATGGTATCCCCCAGTATTTCCTAAAACATATTATTAACCAATCTTTAATAAGTAGCACCTGCGTTTTTTTTAATCCGAAAGGCATAACTTTATAACAACAAGTCCCTTGATTTGTTATGAATGCGGTTTTTTCTTGGTCGTTAGGGCGCATCATTATTTGATGATATCCACTTAATGCGTCCATGAAAGTCAAGAGTTCATGTCCCGCTATTGCATCCACCATTGCATCGATATGAGGCAATTGGAATGAGTCTTTGGGACACACTTTCTTTAAATCGGTAAAGTCGATTCAAACGCGCCACTTCCCGTTCTTTTTCTTTAAAACCACCACATTCACCAACCAATCTGGATATTTTTCTTCACTAATTTTACCAGATTCAAGCAAAGATTTTACCTCGTCGTTGATTACCTTATGACATTCTGGTGCAAAGTACTGCCTTTTCTATTTAACTGGTGGGACTTTTGGGCCTACATTGAGTGTATGCGTGATCACGTCAGGGATAATTCCTACCATGTCTTCATTCCACCAGGCGATGCAATTAATGTAGGACTGTAAGAATCCAACTAATTGTTCACGTACTTTTGGCTCTAGGTCCGCTCTAATCCGGATCTTTCTTGATAGGTCAAGTGGATCAAGAGAGACTTCTTCAAGCTCGGGCATTTTAGGCTTCACGTAATTAGTTGGAGTCTTACAGTCCTTTAATTTCTATGTTGATGACTTTTTCTTGTATCGACTCGTTGAGCATCTAAAGTCATTGCCCTCATATTCACTGAGTAGCACTCCCTTGCTATTTTTTGTTCCCCTTTGATTTCTTGTATTCCCCATGGCGATGGGAACTTTACGCATTGATGATAAGTTGAAGGGATGATCTTCATTCCATGGATCTACGGAAACTGCCCAAAATAACATTAAATGGTGATGGACAATCAAGTACTTAAAATCTCACCTAATAATTTACTCCACACGCGATGGTAGGCAGCGAGATTTCTCCTAGTGTGTTGTGCGATTCACCGCTAAACCTACCAACGTCGTCGACTTCTTAGTGATGTCGTCTAGGCCCAAACCTAAACTGTAGAAGGCATCACACATGAGTAAATTAGTATAACTTCCATTGTCAATCAAAATTCATTTAACAAGGAAATTTGCAATTGTTAACGAAATAAGTAAACAATCATGATGGATTTCTTCTTCCTCGATGTCGTCAAAGGTGATGGGCATCACATCATGGCCTCTCCGGATAAAAATTCTAGGCTCCTCCCTCCGAGTACTTGTTGCAATTCTCTTAGCTACCGAATAAGTTGCACCATAGACCTTGGATCCCCTAGTGACAATGTTAATTACCCCTGTGTGCTTTGGCGGTGGTGGTGGACTGGCTTTTCTTTTGTTGCGTTGTAATTGCTCCCTCGCTCTTTCCGATATCAGGTCCTTGAGATACCTCCTACGTAACAACTCACTTACCTCTTTTCGTAACGCGATACATTCTTCTGTTCTATGGATGTGGTCGAAGTGGAAATCATACCATTTGGATTTGTCTTTCTGGTATGAGAGTGTATTACTCTTCCTTGGCCATTTGACAGTATCCCCCATGTTGTTGAGAGTTCAGACCACTTTTGTCGCATCCACCCGAAATTTATAATGAGACAATCTCGGAGGTAACTTTGGATCTTCGTATTGTTCATACGCCTTGGAAGATGTCATGTTTACAGTTGGTTTGGCGAGAGAAGAGTTTGGGTATGGAACATATCTAGTCTCTTGTCGTCCCTACCGACGCTCAGGTCATTGAGGGCTAACGATCTTGTTGGAGAAAAGGTCGTCTTCTTCTAATCGCACGTGTAGAGATCAGGATTACCAATCTAGATGCCTCTTTGAAATCCCTCAACAGTCGTGGCCGCGTCGCACCCTTCTATGGTTACCAACTGTTCATTGTACGTATATAAGAAGGCTTTCAAAGATTCACTAGATTTTTGGAACAAGCAGTACAGATCGCTAGAATGTTTCTTGGCATGCCGGCTACTTGCAAACCTGACCCTCAAATTATCAACCAACTCAGCAAATGATGAAATACTTCCAAGTGGTAAATGAGAGTGCGAGTTAAGTGTTGGTCCGAATAAGGTGTTACCGAACCACCAATGCATAACAATTTCTTTCATATCAAAAGGGATTGTGCTAATATTCATGGCTTGCTTAAACGCATCTATATGTTGGTCTGGATCTGTAACCCCTTCGTACTTAGGTACATAGGGAACTTGATACTTTCGAGAGATGTCTACCCTTGAGATAGCGGGTGCAAATGGGGAATTAGTGTATCCGTCCCGCCTTTCTACTGCTATCGGTTGCGGGGGCCCCAGACTTGAGTAATTCGGTCCTCTAGGGCCTTGAGGCGTTCCCGTAGTTAGATTACCTCGACATGGTATCTGACAACCCTTAGAGAGTTACCATTTACCTGATAACTTATTACCGGTCTCCCATCATCTGGGGTTACAAGATTCGGATCATCCATGTTCAGTCGGCGAGCAATGCCATCCATTGTTCCATTAACGCATTGGCGATTTGTTGCTGATTGTACCGGAGATTGAAGCAAGTTGTGTTCATTAGTTAATGTTTTGATTTGTTTTTCATATACCTCAAAAAAATTAGCATGAGCATCTTTTTTGTTTTCCACGTCTTTTCGAAGGGCGAGCATGGACGCTCATAATTCAGAAATGACATCAGAGTCAGTCATTGTCCCCTGCTCAGCAGTCGCGGAAGTGGTAGGACTCCCTTTTCCATCTCCGGAATTGAGTTCATGTCCTTCTGCCACGTTCCTGACTTGTTGGCCATCGACTCCCTGATTGGTTTTGTTTTTCTCGGGATCATCGACATGCCTGTATGTAGCGTGAATTTCGTCCATCTTGCACATATGAAGAGTTTATAATTTTTGACGATTTTCTTTGGCTAAGCCCCACGGTGGACGCCAATTGTTTTGGGCAGGTTCAACACGTAAACGTGTTACCTGCTATAATGAAGGAAAATTAACTAATAAATGGTCTAAACACGTTAAACTCGTAAACAAGATGAAATTCAAGGAAAATACAAGAAATAGGTATGGACTAAGAATGTAGAAAGAGATGCAAGCGCATTAAAATTATAATCAACCAATGGCGACGCCTTTTTGAGTTACAAAAGAATCAATTGAACAATGGCTTCTCGAGTGAAGATCAAAGCAAGAATATATGATTGTGATGCTCGTAGGTGAGTAAAATATGTGTCCTTTCCTCTATCCTTCATGTGTTTTTATATCCGTCTTCTACCTCTCTACCGTTCTGCATTTAACGGCTCGTAATCGGATCATGATCCCACCAAATCATCCATGGTGATTCCCGCTACCTTGACGCACGTCTGAATTGTGGGCCTTGTTGCTCTGCATTCTTACTCCTTGGATTTAGGCTTGATTTTTGGAGAGCCCAACAATACCCTAATTCGATCAACATGTATCCGTCACCCGAAGTTGAACTCCTCCACTGAAGCCCCAAATCTAGATCCATAACCCTAACAACGTCTTGTTGTGGCAGCTCCTACTCGTCATGAGTTGTGTTGGGACGTTGTTGGGACCTCTGGTTCTAAACAACGGATCAACGATGTCATTCTCCGAGTTTTGATAATGACAAACATCATAGGGAACTAATGTGGTTTGTTCAAGTATTTCTAAGGAACACAGGTACAGCCAAGAACTCCAATGAACGACCAAAAGCCACAGAAGCTCACAATGCAGAGTTTCCATCAAGGGAACTCTGAAGAGGAAAGTTCCCATGAAATGGGAACTCATGGGAACTCCCAGAAATGATCAAGAGAACATAAGCTTACAACGATGAAGAGTTTCCATCAAGGGAACTCTGAAGAAGACAGTTCCCATGACATGGGAACTCACATGTGAGGACAACGACCGTTCAGCGCAGATCGCGGGATTCTGTCTCGGACAGCCCGAAGGAACAGTCTGAGGATCAGACTGTCACGCTTCATCCAACGGTCCGATTGATCCAAGAAGTTGACCTAGTTCAAACCAAAGTCACATGTGAAGAAAGTACAACTTGGGCATCAAGCAAAGGGCATTTTGGACACAAACGAAAGATGCGACTGCCCGAGCTCACCTGGACTATAAAGCCAAATGAATAGTACTCGGATTGAGTACTTCTCCCAGAAATCACAACCACCCACACTAGAGAAAAGAAAGAAAAGGAAGAGAAGTCCCCGCCGGCGAGTGTGTGATCTCGACGACGGTGAAGCCGAAGTTCCCAAGGACAAGGGAACTGAGAAGTCGGTGTAAGGTTTGACTTATTTGTATTTTGCTGTTGTGAGCTTAGGAACTCAGTTGAGAGGATTTGCTAGTGTTGCTAGAGTTAGGAAGAACTCGTAGGAACAGAGAAGTGTGAATCCGGCTGTGTAACTAAGGAACAAAGCAATTAATATAAGTAAGTCATTCAAAATCCTCCAAGCGGAGGTAGAGGTTTACCCATACAACTAGTTGGTTGTAGTGGGGTTCCTCTATAAAGGAATTGCGTTCCAGACTGTCTTTAATACTTGCGAATTGTTTACTTTCGCTGCCTTGGGAACAACTTAAATGCCAGTTCCCAAGCTCTTTGCTAACGTTTACGATCCAACAATTGGTATCAGAGCTTGTGCTCTAGATTTGTGTTAGCATCGCAGGTATCAAATGGATCAGGAACTTACTCAGGTGGGGAACAACACTAGTAAGCCGCCAAGGCTTATTACAGGAAGATTTGAAAGCTGGCAACGCGACATGAAGGATTGGATGCTTGGCCAAGACTACCAAGCCTGGTGTGTTATCGAGAGAGGCAACTTCGAAATTGATCCAGCTATAGTCAACGACCTCTCAAAATGGGGACCCAACGAATACAAGTGTATGGAGGCAAACTACGAAGCCAAACAATACCTGAAGAGGTCCATGTGGGTACAAGATTGTGACAGGGTAGCAAACCTTGACACAACTAAGCAAATGTGGGAACCCATCCAACAAATGCACGTTGGGAACTAAGATCTCCGAGAAGATCTTCAGATGAATGCAAAAAGGGAGTTCTACAACTTCCAAATGGAGATGGGAGGTCTGTCGATAGCTACCAGTCCCGATTTGAAGGACTTTGCACCAAAATGGAAGGCTTGGGGATCACCAAAGAAGAAAGCACCCATAAGATGAAGGTCCAACAGCTCTTCAACGGATTGACTGGAGAATGGGCAAACGAGAGAACAATGTTCAAGGAAAATCCGGAAAATAGAACACTCATGCTCCATCAAGTGTTTGGAAAACTAGTGGGACACGAGAAGAGAAAGATCGATGATAAGGAACAGACTCGAGCTCATCGAGGGATCGCACTCAAGATCGAGAAGATGCTCAAATCAACCCAAGAACAACACGAAGACTCCGAAGAAGAAGAGGATGAGGAGCTAGTTCTCGTAACAAAGGCTCTTCGAAACTTCTACAAAGGGAAGTCCCAAAGGAACAGTGGGAACTGGCGAAAAGGACAGAATTCCCAAAGCAAACCCGCAAAGAAGGATCTCTCGGATGTCACATGCTATAAGTGCAACAAGAAAGGACACTTCGCGAAGGAATGCCCACAGGGAACTGATGGCCGGAAGCAAGGAAAAAAGGCCTACATCGCTACCTGGAGCGATGATGAAGACGAAGATCCCGAGTCATGGGCACTCCCAAACATGTGTGGCATGGCCATAGGAGAAACCACTGGGGAACAACCCAGTGAGGTAACCACTGAAACTGTTCTTGATTCTCTAAATAACTATGAAAAACCTGAGCTGTTGAAAATCCTTTCAAGTCTTGTCAAAGATAACATAAAACTGCAAAACAAGCTGGAAAAACAGGAACACATAAATGCTCAATTAGTTGGTCTTGAGCCCTGTCCCAACTGCATATCCCTTCTCGAGAAACTCAAGTCCCATGTGTCTCACATCGTAGATCTAGAAAGAGAAATCAAAACTCTAGAGAAAGATGAGAACACCCTCTTGCAAAACCTGAGTAAGACTCCCGAACATCTTGAAGCCTCTAGTTCCCAAATTAAGTTTGTCCCAGCCAAACACGGCATAGGATACAAAGGTGAGTGCTCAAAGAATGGAAAGTCACCCCTGAGTGAACATGAAATCCATGAGTGTAGGGCCTTAGAACTTCAATGTGAGAAACAGAAAAATGCTCATCTTGAAGAAAAAATCAGGGTCCTAGAAAGTGGGAACAGTGGTGAGAGAGATTATTACACTGGGAACAGTGGACATAGACTTTATGTCCAAATTGCTAAGGGAAACGGGTCACGAGTGTACAATAAGGAAACCATGGATAGGAACAGAATCCAGAGACCACACCCAAAGTACTACCTGGGAGAATACTACAAGATGTGCTGGAACTGTGGTGCTCATGGGCACTACAAGGAAGCATGTCCCAAGAAAAGAGCCCAAACTCTTAGAAACCGTGAGTTCCTAAACAAACAAAAACATCATGCCAATCATCAAAGGAACTCCAACTCTCATGATATCAACATCGCTGACTACGTTTTAAATGAGAATATTTTCCCTTGCAAGGGACCGGGCAAGAGTCATCTTGCCTGGGTCTCAAAACACTAACTTTACCTTGTAGGTGGCAGTGAGAGGGAACAATGCATGGTTCATAGACAGTGGATGCTCGAACCATATGACCAGAAACAAGGATATCCTCATCTCACTCCACACTCATGCCGAAGGAGGCCATGTCTCATTTGGCAATAAAAACAAGGGAGAAGTAATTGGAAAGAGAGAAGTGTTGCTAAATAGATCAATCAAAATCAGCAATGTCAACCTGGTGAAAGATCTGGGATACAATCTCTTAAGTGTTGCCCAGATATGTGATCAAGGGAACAACGTTGTCACCTTCGACTCAGACGAATGCCTAGTCATCAACAAAAAGACCAACTAAGTGATTATGAGAGGAAGAAGGCACAACAACGTTTATGTAGTAGATACAGAATTTGAACCACCAATGAAGCTGTGCCTTGCAAGTTCCCAAGATGACACAGAACTCTAGCATAGACGACTGGGACATGCAGGTGTAAATCAAATCCTGAAGCTTTATCTACAGGATCTGGTCATTGGTCTTCCACGGATCAATCTCGAAGGAGTCAAAATGTGTGAAGCATGTGTTCGAGGGAAACAGACCAGGAACTCCTTCAAACCCAAAAAGGTGGTGAGCACAACCAGGCCTTTAGAGCTAATTCACATGGATCTCTGTGGTCCCATGAGAACGGCTAGCTACGGTGGAAAAAGGTACATGTACGTTTTAATTGATGATTTTTCAAGATTCACCTGGGTTGTTTTCTTGAAGGCAAAATCACAAGCATTTGAAGAATTCGAGCCCTTCATCAAAAGAACAGAAGTAAGCCTGGGACTAAAACTGAAAGCTAGATCTGATCACGGAACTGAGTTTCAAAACTCAGAGTTCCTAAACTTCTGTGAGAAAAATGGGATCTCTCACAATTTCTCAACTCCTCGCACTCCTCAGCAAAATGGAGTGGTCGAGAGAAAGAACAGAACCCTGGAGGACATGGCGAGGACCATGATGATTGAAAGCGGAGTTCCTGAGTATTTCTGGGCTGAAGCCATCTCTACAGCTACATACATCTTGAACCGAGCCATGACAAGGCCCTTGATCAAGAAGACATCCTACGAGCTCATCAAGGGGAGAAAACCAAATATCGCCCTTCTAAGGACCTTCGGATGCACATGCTTTGTCCATAACAATGGCAAAGACAATCTTGAAAAATTCAATCCTAGAAGCGACGAAGGGATCTTCCTGGGATACTCATCTCAAAGCAAAGCTTATAGGGTTTTCAACAAAAGAACCAAGAAGATAGAAGAAAGCATCCATGTCGTCTTCAACGAGAAATCCATAAAGATGGGAACAGAGACCCAAGGGAAGGGAACTCTGTTCAAGCTGGTAAGACAAGAAGACGATGATGATGATGATGATGAGCCAAGGAAGAGGGATGAAGACTATCCAAGTGCAAGCAACATCCCACAACTAGGGAACAACGACAGAGATACAACCCTCACTGATCAAATCTCCCTCGGAGTTCCCTCCTCAGAAGAATTACAAGACACCTCCAACTCTCTTGTTCCCCAAGACAATACCCTGCCAGAATCAAGTATTCAGGGGGAACAAAAAGGGAACTTGCCAGGAATATCTGAAGAAACACTTAATGAAGAAGCTGAAGATGAGTGTTCCCATGACAAAGAAGCCTCCACTGAAGATGACACAAGCGCAAGGGAACCCACTCATACAAGAAACTTTCAACAAAGAAAGGACCACCCCATTGAGAACATCATCTCCCCTTATGATAAAGGTGTACAAACTCGCTCCTCTCTCAATAATTTTTGTGCTTTTAACACGTTTGTTTCAATGGTGGAACCCAAAAATATCAAAGAAGCTTTGAAGGACCAAGATTGGATCCAAGCCATGCAAGAGGAGCTCCACCAGTTCGAGAGGAACAATGTTTGGAAGCTAGTTCCTAGGCCCAAGAACAAGAACATCATAGGAACTCGATGGGTCTTTAGGAACAAGCTCGATGATACTGGGGCCGTAGCAAGAAACAAGGCTAGGCTAGTGGCACAAGGCTACAGGCAAGAGGAAGGAATCGACTACGATGAGAACTTCGCACCAGTTGCCAGGATCGAGGCCATCAGACTTCTAATTGCCTATGCTGCTCACAAGGGATTCAAGCTTTATCAAATGGATATGAAAACAGCCTTCCTCAATGGACATCTCAAGGAAGAAGTATATGTGGCTCAACCTCTAGGATTTGAAGATAAGAAGCAACCCAACCATGTCTACTTCCTGGAGAGGGCACTCTACGGACTCAAACAAGCTCCCCAAGATTGGTATGATAGGTTTGCTCAATTTCTCTTGTCCCATGGATACCTTCGAGGTTTCATAGGAGTTCTTGGCTGTACCTGTGTTCCTTAGAAATACTTGAAAAAACCACATTAGTTCCCTATGGTGTTTGTCATTATCAAAACTCGGAGAATGACATCGTTGATCCGTTGTTTAGAACCAGAGGTCCCAACAACGTCCCAACAATTTCCCCCTTTTTGATGATGTCAAACCCATCACAAAATATGCAAGTATTTCAATGAATGATATGCTGATGAGTTCCTAAGTAAGATTTTGGGAAGTCACTTCTAGTGAAACAATTAGATTTAGGGAGCCACTTCTGGTGAGACACTTAGTTCTTACTTAGCTTTTTATGCAATTGTTCCCCCTTAGCTTATGCGTGGTCTGTGATAACTTAAACTTTTAACTCATCTCGCATTTTTTGTCTTTCCCCCTTTTGACATCATCGAAAACAAGCAAAGCAATAATAGGGAAGAAGGGAACACGCAATCAAATTAAAGACCAATGCATTACTTAAGAAAATATTTACAATGGGAACTCAAGTACAATTTTTGTGGTCATTTTTGGATTAAGGGAAAAAGAAGGGAGAGATCATGGGGATTGAGGGAATAGGGCGTCACAGAGGCGCGTCAGGACTTGTTAAGCTTTTCTTGTCCTCTGGCCAACACAAATTGGTCCCTGGCAATCTGGTCAAGGGTGTTGGCAATACGGAGCAACACATGAGAGTATCCCTCTTTGTCACCAGACTCCAGTTGAGCCGCTTCCTCTACAGGCTCAGAGTGCCTCATCTTCCGGACAACTGAAATGTCCAGTTCCCTGCCAAGCACTATTTCTTCCTTAGAGGCGTCGTAGAGACCCTCTTTTTGTAGCAGCTTCTTGATCAGCCCAGAGTAAGGAAGGGAGTGGGACTTGGAAGCCATGCACTTCTCCATGTGCCCAAGGATGATTCTGGGAAGGTTGATGGGATTTTTGAGGAGGAAGTGGTAGAGAATGATGGCATCAGGGATATTGACGACCAGACGCTTCTCTTGGCGCGGGCTTGGCGACCAAGGACAAATGGTGCGTCGAGGGAACTTTGGAGGGGACCCGACCCTCAAAGATGGTGTTGTACACTTCAGCGCTGTTGAAGTCGCCCCAGAGCTTGTTGGGCAACTCGTTGAGCCCTTGGACTGGGACCTGGAGCTGAAGGCGGATTGTAGAAGTGGTGAATATGAATTCGTCGCCTTCGTGGGAGAGAGTTCCCTGAGTGCAGTCATTGGAGATGGTGAAGTTGTTGTAAAATTGACGCACTTGTGAGGGATCTACACTCACAGTTTCTTTACAGAGGCTCTCCCAGCCCTGGGCCTTGATCAGGTCCCACAGATCCCCTAGGCCGTGTTCGTTGAGCACTTCTTCAGAGATGATGAGTGGGGGAAGGAGCTTCCGGCGTTCATCCACAGGGTGCCTTGTGGAAGAGATCCCCTTCCCTTTCCTTGTAGTTCTCTTGGATGTGTTCCCCCTAGAGACCGTTCGAGGTCCTTTCTGCTGAGGGGGTGCAGCCGCTTCAATCTGTAGCACACGTTCCCTTGGATGTTGGGAACCCGTGGACACCACCATTTGGTGTCCAGGGGTTGGGATCGGTGCTCGCTCCTTAGCAGCTGGAGCTTCTTCTTCTTCTTCGACCTCATCATGGGAGGTCCCTTCTTCCTCGGAGGAGCTCGAGCTTGAGCCCTCCGCGTCATCCTGGGGATGACTTGTTGTTGCCCCAGCATCACCAGCTGGTGCGGGGTCGCTTGTCTCCGTGGTCTCTTCCGGAGCCACCTTCTCTAGGGACTTGGTCCCGTGATCAGTTGTGTGTTCAGAGGGGTCCCGGTTGAGCTCTTCTTCGATTGCCTTGAGCTGGGCCTCCTCCTCCACAGTTCCCATTATGATAGGAGGAGGGTCCTTGGTTATTTTTCTGATGACCACGGAGAGAGGGAGGTCATCGTCGCCTGACTCAAGGGCGACGACAATTTTGGATGGGGAGGGAGAGGGGAGTTTTGTGGTTGTGGGGGATGTGGTGGAAGAGGGAAGAGAAGAAGAAAGGGGAGTGGAGAGTTGGGTAGAAGGAGGAGGAACGATTTTGGGAACCTGGGGAGTAGAGATCCCCGAGGTAGGAATGGGAGAGGTGGAGGTGTGTTTTGGTGAGGAAGGAGGAGAATGAGTTTTGTGAGGTGGAGGTGGAGTTGGAATTCCCGTTGTTATGGGAACGGAAGGAAGTGAAGAAGGTGGAGTTCCTTTTGGAGTGGGAACAAAAGGAGGTGGTGGTGGAGGAATCTGTTGTTTCGTGGGAGGAGGTTTGGGAGGTCCCTCAGTTATGGGAAGAGGGAGAGAGGAAGAGGAAGGGAGTAGACTCTGGGATTGGGAGGTCCCATCGTCGGAGGGGAAAGCGTATGGAGGTTTGGTCATACAGGAACTCTCCTTGGAGTAGTTCAACTATTCCTCAAACTTGAAGAAGGCTTTCTTTCTGGGCTCCGAAGATTCAGAGACCTCAGAGTGTTTGCGTTTTTTGATTTGAAGGGATCTTTGGAGTGTTTGGATTTTTTGGGTTTTGAGGGGTCTTTGGAGGAGTGGCGTCGTTTGGATGAATGACGATGTTTGGATTTTTTGGGTTTTTCATTGATGGATGGTCGTGCATCTCCGAAACTGTCAACAATGACAATTTCGGAGGAGGTGTTGGTGTATGAGGGAGGAGGAAGGGATTCAGAGGAGGAAGAAGTCCAGGAGACAGTGTCATCAGCCGGAGGAGGAGGAGGCAAGAAGGGGCTTACTTGGTTGTAGAGCCCTTGGATTAGTACGTCCTTCATGACGGGGTCTGGCTCTTGTTCAATCTCTCGTAATTGAGAGGTGAAGAGGGTTCGAGGGTTGGCAAGTACCCACTCTTTGATCTGGGCAAAAGTGTGTTGAGGGGCCAATTTTGTAAGGTTTTGGGAGGTTTTGGAGGTTTCTTGAAAAAGAGAGTGAAAGGGATGTGGAGAAGACGAATGACAGAGGTGGAAGATGGAATAAGGGCCCAAAAATGGCAAATGAGGGCTTTAAGGAGAGAGGAGGTGAAGGGTAGAAAGGGAAATGGAAAACCTCGATAACCGTTGCCCAATGAACATGGGGCATCATTTCAACTTCCATGGCACGCCTCTGGACACGCGTCACGATCTCTTGGGAAGTCCTTTTCAAAATTTGAATACTTGGCCCATAACGCTTCAGAGCTTCTGACACAAGAGTCCGCTTCCCAAGTGACGGTTTTTCTTTGTAGACGAGTCAGCGTTCCCTTGCTAGTATGCATCAGTTCCCATGATCTTATCAAGGTCAGGGAGAGTGAAGTGGTTAAGGGAACTTCACACTCATCCTTTTGTGGGGCTAGGGAACTCAAAGGGAACCAGACAATTTGAGACTCGATAAAGGAAATATTTTGGCTCATGAGAAGCGTTTGTCTGGTCCCTAGCTTAGGGTAGGTTATATGATCAACCGTCATAGTGGCTTGTAAAGAGGGATAAAGGGAACTCTGGTTGATCATGTATGGCCGAAAGAAATAAAGTTCCGTTGTACACATTTATCTTTAGACTAGTAATCATGGCATAGTGAAAGCAATAAGTCCAAGTTCCCTATCATGCAATCTTGTATAAACTAGTCAGGCATTGAGGGAGAAACAATCAGGGACTTGTTTAGTTTAGAGTTATCATCCCTAGGAGCATTCGAAAATGCTGGTAGGGACGTCTGTTTAAAGCTTTGGTGAGAATGTCCGCAATTTGCTCTTCAGTTCTACAGTGTTCCATCGACATGTTCCCACTTTAAACATTGTCACGTAGAAAGTGATGCCTTATATCTATATGCTTAGTTCTAGAATGATGCACAAGATTTTTGGAAATGTTTATGGCACTAGTGTTATCACAAAGTATGGGAACTGGGCCAAAAGACATACCGTAATCCTGGAGTTGTGACTTAAACCATAGAACTTGGGAACAACAAGATGCGGCAACCACATATTCTGCTTCAGCTGTGGAGAGTGCCACTGAGTTTTGCTTTTTAGATCCCCATGAGACTAAGCATGACCCTAGGAACTGGGCCATTCCAGATGTGCTCTTTCTATCAACCAGGTGCCCTGCAAAGTCCGCATCTGTGTATGCAATGAGCTCAAGGGAACTGTTCCTTGGATACCAGAAGCACAAATTATCGTTCCCTTTGAGATACCTGAAAATTCTCTTCACCTCTTTCAGGTGTGATTCCATAGGGTTAGCTTGAAAACGAGCACAAAGACATACGGAGAATATGATATCAGGTCTACTAGCTGTTAAGTAGAGAAGGGACCCGATCATACCTCGATAGTTCCGTTGGTCCACACTAATACCTGTTTCATCCGCATTTAGCCTTGAATTTGGTGAGATGGGAGTGTCAATGGGCTTGGAGTGTTCCATCCCATACTTCACGAGCATTTCCTTGATGTATTTCTGTTGATGAATCTTTGTTCCCTCCTTGGTTTGGGATATTTGAAGTCCCAGGAAGAACGTGAGTTCCCCAATGAGACTCATCTCAAACTCACTGCTCATGAGGTCCTTAAAGTTCTCTACAAGAGTTTCGTTAGTTGCTCCAATAACAATGTCATCAACATAGACTTGCACGATCAAAATGTCTTTAGACTCTTTCTTTTAAAAAAAAGTCTTGTCTATGGAACCTCGAAGGTATCCATGGGACAAGATAAATTGAGCAAACCTATCATACCAATCTTGGGGAGCTTGTTTGAGTCCGTAGAGTGCTCTCTCCAGGAAGTAGACATGGTTGGGTTGCTTCTTATCTTCGAATCCTAGAGGTTGAGCCACATATACTTCTTCCTTGAGATGGGGATGTGGAAGATCTGAGGTTTTGGAGACAAAGGAGGATGCCATTCGAGTAAAGCTCATTGGCAAAGGAAGAATTTTGGGGGTTTTGATGGCAGTGGAAGTTGAAGTTGGTGGAGGCTAAGAGGGAGGCAGGGCTGAGAGGGAGATGGCGGAGGTGTGAGCAAAGTGGTGGTGTTGGCAGAATGTCCAATGAAAGAGAGGAAGTAGATTTGTAATAGTGATTGGATAAGAGAAGAAGAAAGGGGTTTGGGTTCAACTAACAACAACAATTCACAAGCAAACTTGCTAAGCAAAGCAATGCCTTTTTTTTCAAGCTCAAAATGAAGTGATGCCTTTCTCGTATAATAATCAAGCCAATACAAGTCAAAATCAATTGAAATATGCATGAAAAAGACTTAGGATGATGGGTGGTTTAAGGGCTGGTTCAGTTTTGATTCACCCCTAATAAGACAACACAATAATGACACCGAAATGAAAGGTTGATTCAAGGGCTTTTTGAGACTTTTTCATTTGAGGATTGAATGAGCAACCCTTGGATGTCTTCTTGAACCTAAGGACGAAATTTATTGGCTGAAAACAAAGGTAAACGCTCATACAACTCATCCACACAACAATACAAGACAACACAAGGAAAACAACCCCAATCTAAGGCAATGTAAGCAAATCAACAAAGGCAATCAAGGGTGACTTTTAAGAGCACTTGCAACCCTAATTGCTCAATCAAAGGTCAAATAAAGGATTACCTTGCATAGATTTGATAAAACATGATGGGTCTTGTTGATGAGGATGGTGCAAGGCCATCCGAGGATGACCCGAGCAATTTCTTTAAGAAAAGGTGGAACTCGGTGGATGAACTTCTCCAGGGATCACAAGGGCGTATCTCCCTTGTCCGGACTCAGAATTGGGTGATTTCAAATCCAAGAGTTAGATCTATGGGTCTAGTTGAACTCCTAAAAATTTCATATCCATATTTGTTGTGGATCGAAAGTTTTAACACTTTAACTAAGGTGTCGCAAAATCCACCGGGATGGAATTTCGACTTGTGTTTCGGATTGGATATGATCAAGAGATTCAAGGATATTACTCACCTCAAATCTAAAGAACTAAGAGTGAGAATCCATTGGATATGACTCACCAATGGATTAAACTTCAAGCCTTGATTGATGTGACTCACAATCAAGAAGAAAACCTAGATTCAACGTAGACAACTAAGGAGACATGGCTTGGAATGTTTGGCTTCAATCTTGTCTAAAGATCGAGAAAAGGAGACTTCTAACCCTTTTAACACCCCGTATAGGCATATAACCCCAATCTCCTACAAATAAGGAGTTGTTTAAAAATGAAACAAGTTTTCCAAATGCTCAGAAAATACCATTACAACTGATAAAACAACAACACACACGTGGCCTTCAAAATAAGCACAAATCAAGCATCACGGCGATGGCGCAGCCGAAGCAATGGCCACCAAAAAGGACCATGCTTCACTTGGACTTTTCCTTGGCAATCCATAGGCCAAAAGGACAACTTTGTGGTCTTCTTGTATGGCACGAGCTTTGGCCCGATTAATTTGACCTAAAAATGGAAGAGCATTGGACTTGACCCATGGCGTCGCGACGATAGCATCAAAAGGAAGCTATTGGCACTTGTCGCAAGCTCCACTTGCTCATGGCCCACGTAATGCTCATGATGTCACAAGCTCCACTTGGTCGTGTTCATGATGTGATAGAATCACATCATTAATACTAATTAAATTATTTAATAATTGAAAAATATGTATCGATTTCGACAATCCAAGTCTTGGACCGAAAAGGCCCGCACTCACCGTCGGATTTACCGACGTCCTAGCCAGTCCTACCAAAACATCAGCCACCCCACCGCATTTACCACCAGTAGGTCTAGCCTAGACCATTCCACCGCTTGTTGCTTCGCCCGTCCCTGTTGCCACCACTGCTCTGCCAATCTGAGTAGAAGCCGTCGACACACCCTTATGACTCAAAATTGGCGGTCCGATCAGGTAGCCGCCAACCCCACCTACCTTACCGCATCTAGGTTTTCCTCTTTATTGCCTTGGCATTTTTCGGCTCACCGAAATGAAGTTGATGGAGGAATTTTTTTTTGAAATACGCAAACTAGAAAATTTATTTCTATATATAGGCTTCACTAAAAACAATTTACAGGCATAGGTTGGATAGAGAGGTCAGGAGTGAAGTCGCTCCATGAGATGGAGTTTTTCAATTTGGATACGTTTGCTTGTATAGCGACTTGGGTTTTTTTTTTATTTACTTTGAACCGAGTGATCTACATAAGTATTATGTATGTAATTGTTTTTAACGAAAATATTAATCGATTTTAATAAAAGAGAAAATTTTAAATTGTTTTTAAAAAGAATATGTTTAAAAAAAACAAGCGATTTTAATAAAAAAATATTAAATATGATACGTTTTAAAAATATTAAAATAAATATAAATAATTATTGTAAATTAAAAATAGGTTCACTCAACTCATAACATAAAACATTAGACGCTATACAAAACGATGACTTACCTTCAGAATTTTCCACGTGGACAAAGTATGCTCCAGCGACTCACTTTGGACGTTGAAAAACAAGCCGCATGGAACAACGACTTTCATTTGCACTCGAATAGCACGAGAACATTTTTGCATGGCTTGTGTGCATCTCTCTCTCCTGTCAAATCAAATATCCTCCTGCGAGTTATCAATTGTCATATCAATGTACAACTTTAAGAAAAATTGAATTCGTCTCCCATGGAAGCTTGAAGCTACCCGTGACTTATCCACCATTGAAGCCTCTTTTTTTAAGCTTGCAATTGTTTTGGGTGGAATTAACACGTAAATGCGTTATCTTCTATATTAAAGAACTCTAGTAAAAAACCAGTTTAAACACGTTAATTCGCAAATAATAATGGATTTACAAAGAGAAATAACAAATGGACTAGTAAAAAAGTAAAGAAAGATATATGAATTCAGAACAATAAAATTAGATTGTAATTGTAATGCTACGTCCTTACTCCTTTATGATTCTACATACCAATGGTAAGCCGTAGACAGGTTAATTAATAAAACAATACATATCGAAATAAATAGGAAAAAATAAAATAATGAGGATAAACATCACTATGATTCGGGTGTCGAAGTAAAATCGTGGGGTAAACCAAAGAGAAGATGAGAAGAAAGATATCTCTTGAGGTCTGACTCGGCTAAAGTCGTCGTGCCAAGATCAAAAATAAATAACCCTATTCTACTAACTAGTATAGTAAGCAAGCAAGGGGTCAAACCCAAGAGAATCGGGATTCTGAATAATCAGCAAGAAACAAGACAAGGGTTTTGGAAGTTTAAGCAAATAAACAAACAAGAAAATATTATTGGGATTTAATCAATGGAAGGAAAGCAGAGTTTATACAACCAATTTCACCTTTTAAATCATTCGATCATCAATTCATCCACTTTTCTATTAATTCCCAGGTTAATTCCAATCCTTATAAAAGATTTCCGATTGTCCACGGTCCAAGCAGAAGGATGATATGAACAAGAACGCTTAATTCAAATCATGCAAGATATTAAGGATAGAAGGATATTAATTCATGCAATCAAGCTACAAGTCTCATGCATAAAATAACAATCAAACACTCTTTCTTAATTCTAGTCCACGGTCCTAGAAAAGAGTTGTTTCAAGGATAAATAAGATTGCACAGACAACAATCAAACTAATCCAAATAGTAGATTATCAATCAAATTCAACAAGTTGCGCACCAAGAGAAATCAATTGATAATCATATAAATAAAAACTAGAGTTTTGATATTAACCAAGGGATAGAAAAGTTTCCAGAATCTCACGAAATACATAAAAAAGCTTCCTTTGATCAAACAAACTCCAAGGGAAATTAGTTCTCCATAATAAAACTGAAATAAAACCTAAAAAGTAAAAGTATGCTAGAATGTGTCCTAAACTAAAAACGAAACTAAGCTTAAATAATCGAAATAACAAATGAAACCTAAAAGATATAATTATATATATATAAGATAGAATAAACGAAAGGAAAGTCGACTCTCGAATTTTTGCTGACGTGGACTTCCGCGGGCGCGGTGAACACTCTCCGCGATCGCGGACCTGATGGTGACATAATTCCATTGGTGTTTTCGGAAGATGTTTTGACCACCTTAGAGTGGGAATTTTGACTCGGAGTAAAAATATGAACTGTAGCTCTTCGAGTTAGTTTTCCAATGATACCAAATTCCTCTTCATCCGACCATCGTAGCTCCCGAAATAAGCGTTACAAGAATGTGGTGTCGAAACAACAACTCCAATTCAACACTTGTCTTCAAAACTCTTGCAACTCTCCAAATCGTGTCTTCGGTCTTCATATGACAATTATGCTCAAAACTAACCTAAACACACTCAAATCATGCCTAAAGTACAAGAGTTAACCTATACTAAAGAGAGCATATCAAATTCCCCCATACTTAAACCTTGCTCTTCCTCGAGTAAGCTCAAAATAAATCTAATAAGAAATCTATCAAGGTTTACAACATAGTACAAGGGAAGACAAAAATCACTCACCTCACCAACCCGAACCCAAAATAGAGAAATAATGAGCAACAACATGATAGCTCAAGCACACTCCTCACATAGATACATAGTCAATAAGCTCTCAAGCTCTAAAAAGTGTAGAGCAACCTAGGATCTACCCAACATCTAAAGTATAATCCCCAGACCCCAAAGTAGAATATGAATCCTAAACACTCTGATTTTACCACTCATTCTACTTACGCGCCCTTTCGGGTTTTCACCTAATCACTCTTTTCATTTTTCTTAGGTGTGCTCACAAATACTCACATCTCTCATAAACCTCATATTACCCCAGCCTAATGTTGGTTCGGGTTACCTGCTTATTACCTAAGCCGCCCTTTCGGGTTTTCAGCTCATCCCAGGATTTTATATGCCTTTTTCTATTTTTTATGGCCTTTTTCTTTTTTTTTCTTTTTTTTTTATAAATTTCCTCTATACAAAATATGGAACAAAAATCCCATAAAAATAACACAAAATAAACTGAAAAGCAACTAACTAAAAAAAGCGTAGCGAGTACTTCCTCCCCCATACTTAAATCCTTCATTGTCCTCAATGAAGTAAAAAGAAAGGAATTAAGCATAGAAGAGGAAAATCAGAAGACTCACATACGGAAGAAGAGAAGAATAAACTCCAGGAATTATAAGCACCAATCTCAGGAACGAACTGATATGTCAAGGGACGAACCACGAGCGTCATCTTCACAATTCAGCAACCAAATCCACACCATAGGACGTCTCCAATGAGAATGAACTGGACTCCTCAAAATAATAAAAACTCTGACGACGGTAGCACCCCCATACTTGAACAATTCCAAGGAAATAGACATGGAAAGATATAGAAAAATGGATTGGTGGATGATGGTAGAATATGGAAGAACACTCTTTTGTTTTTTTTTCTCTCTTCTTTTTTCCTGATTTATCTCGGGTGTTTCACCCGAAAACCTTTTATTTCAGGGGTTTCACCTGAAAGCCTTTTATTTTTTAATGTTTTATTTTTTTTTCCGAAAAAAAACAAAGTTTTAATTCCGCCAGGTCGAACCGTGAGCGCGGTTCCAGGCCGCGGGCGCGGTTCGTGCCGCGGGCTCGTCCTCGCCTCGGGTTTGCTTCTTTTTGATGGAAAAAATTGTACCTACAAGTTAGCCTGACAAAACCAAAACGAATACTAAAACTAAACCTAAACTAAAAAGACAAAAAGAAAAGAAAAGAAAAACTTACCTCGGGTTGCCTCCTGAGCACCGCCTTTGTTTAACGTAGTTTGGCACGACGTCCTTTATGCTCAGACTGGATCATCATCTATCTGAAATTGGACCTTTTTCCCTTTATGTTCCATAGATAATAGGCCCTTTGAAACATCAATTACGGCGCTCGCCGTCTTCATCAATGGACGACCCAACAACAAAATTGGGTCGTATCTCCCCTTAAGAATTTCCAAGACATAAAAGTCTGTTGGAAAAATTAAGCCATCCACCTGCATTAAAACATCTTCCACAAATCCTTTTGGACTCACATTAGAGTGGTCAGCCAGTTCAATAGTAATATTAGAATCCTTTAATGGCCCTAGACCTAACCTCTCATAGATGCTAAGTGGCATGACATTAATTGATGCACCTAAATCAAGCATATAATGCTCAATTTTAGCCTCACCAATTGTAACGGGAACAGTAAACCTCCCTAGATCTCCATACTTCTTAGGAAATTGCCTTTGAAGCATGGAAGATACATTTTCAGTATTTTCAACAAGATTAACTTTTGTAATCTTCTCTTTCTCTTTTTGTTTCCTCTTAATAGTACATAATTCTTTCAGAAATTTAGCAAAATGAGGAATACTTTGAACAAGTTTAAGTAAAGGGACATTTACCTCACACTTGGAGAAGGTTTCAAAAATTTCCTTGTCATTGGCAGGCCTCCTGGTGTCCTTCAGTGCCTCAGGAAATGGTGGAGCGGGCTTTTGTGAAGCCATGGGAGAAAACAAAGGCCGGACATAATTATTGGGTACAGCTTCAGATCCGCGGGAGCGGTCAGAATCCCGCGGTCGCGGAATATCGGATTTTTTGGTATCCTGTTTTTTCTCGCCTCCGCGGTCGCAGCCATTGGTCACCGCGGTCGCGGAGCCTTCGATCAGAATATCCGAGATCTCAGTTGAGGTTCCACGATTGCGGCAGTTGTTCACCGCGGGCGCAGAGGTGTTCTCCAGAATTTCGAATTTTTCAGTTCGTGGATCTTCATTCACCCCCACATCTTTATTCAGCTCTCTTCCACTTCTTAATGTAATTGCACTCACATTCTCTCTCGGGTTAATGGTTTGAGATGGCAGTTTTCCCGAGTCCTTAGCTTCTAGACGGTTTAGAATGGTTGCAATCCGACTTAATTGATTCTCCAGGCTTTTCACTGCATCCTTAGTCTCTTGGTTCTCCTTCATTAACTGATTGATAATGGCTGGATTTTCATGAGGAGCCTGAGGCCTTGGCACATAATTAGGCCTGGGAACATAGTTAGGCTGACCTCCCTGTGGTGGAAAAGGTTGTTGAGGTTGTTGATTCCACCTAAAGTTAGGATGGTTTGCCCACCCCGGGTTATAGGTATTTGAATAAGGGTCATTCCGGGGCCTTTATTCGTAATTCCCAATCGCATTCAAATATGCTGCTGGCTCTTGCATAATAGGGCATGCATCAGTAGGATGACTCATTTCTCCACAAATTCCACAAGCCCTTGAACTTGAAGCTCCATTGCCCACCAACAGTTGCTTCATCATAGCTTTTAACTCCCTTACTTCAGCATTCAGGGAATCACTAATAGAATTGACGGACCTACTTTTGGACCTCTTTCTCTGATTTCTGCATTGTTCAGCTAAGATTTCCAACTTCTCAAACGCCTGCCTAGGAGTGAGATTCTCATAAGAACCCCCACATGAAGCATTCATCAGGCGCCTAGAAGTGAGATTCTCATAAGAAACCCTCAATAATATAGCAGATTAGATCTTTATCAGAATAACCATGGTAGGGACAACTGGCTATGAGTCTCTTGTAACGCTCATAGTACTCATACAGATTCTCATCATCTCCCTATTCCAGATTGCTCAACTGCTTTTTGATAGACGTTTGCTTGGCCGTAGGGAAATATTTCTCCAGAAAAGCACCCTTCATTTGAGCCCAAGTAGTAATCATCTCAGGTGCTAAGTATAGATACCATTCTTAGCTGCATCAGGCAAGGAAAATTGGAAAGCCCTCAACATAAGCTGATCTTTACTCACATCAGCTGGCTTCATTCCCAAGCAGACAGAACGGAACTCTGCAAGGTGTTTATTCGGATCCTCCCCACTCAGTCCATGGAACTTAGGCAAATAATGGAGAAGACCAGATTTAAGCTCAAACTTCACTCCTTCTCCCAGGGCGGGAAACTGAAGACCAAGTTGTTGCTGCTCTAAATTAGGCGCAGTCAGTTGCCTAATAGTGCGATCTGCCATGGTTACTAGCTTATCTTCAACCTCTAAATCAGATGAAGAAGAAGAAGATGAAACTGGATCAAACTGTATGCCTAGCACTTGAGCCTGAACTTGACATCTCAACTGTCTCAGAGTCCTGTTAATTTCTGGATCAAACGGAACAACAGGCGAATTAACAATAGAACGGGTAAGAACAATAAGATAGGTTCTTACCAATTTGGGGGATCTGGACGAACCGATCCGCGGGCGTGGAAAAAAATCTGAGAGCAAGGTTTCGTCAGAAACGCCGATTAAATAGAAAATTGAAAACCGATTCCCCGACAACGACGCCAAAATTTGACTCGGCTAAAGTCGTCGTGCGTAGATAAAAAATAAATAACCCTATTCTACTAACTAGTATAGTAAGCAAGTAAGGGGAAGAACCCAAGAGAATCGGGATTCTGAATAATCAGCAGGAAACAAGACAGGGGTTTTGGAAGTTTAAGCAAACAAACAAGCAAATATTATAGGGATTAAAATCAATGGAAGGAGAGAAGAGTTTATTCAACCAATTCCACCTTTTTAATCATTCGATCATCAATTCATCCACTTTTCTATTAATTCCAAGGTTAATTCCAATCCTTATAAAAGATTTCCGATTGTCCACAGTCCAAGCAGAAGGATGATATGAACAAGAACGCTTAATTCAAATCATGCAAGATATTAAGGATAGAAGGATATTAATTCATGCAATCAAGCTACGAGGCTCATGCATAAAATAAAAATCAAACACTCTTTCTCAATTCTAGTCCACGGTCCTAGAAAAGAGTTGTTTCAAGGATAAATAAGATTGCACAGTAAACAATCAAACTAATCCAAACAGTAGATTATCAATCAAATTCAACAAGTTGCGCACCAACAGAAATCAATTGATAATCATATAAATAAAAACTAGAGTTTTGATATTAACTAAGGGATAGAAAAGTTTCCAGAATCTCACGAAATACATAAAAAAGCTTCCTCGATCAAACAAACTCAAAGGGAAATTAGTTCTCCATAATAAAACTGAAATAAAACCTAGAAAGTAAAAGTATGCTAGAATGTGTCCTAAACTAAAAACGAAACTAAGCTTAAATAGTCGAAATAAAAACTGAAACCTAAAAGATATAATTATAGATATAAGATAGAATAAACGAAAGGAAAGTCGGCACTCGAATTTTTACTAACGTGGACTTCCGCGGGCGCGGTGAACATTCTCCGCTATCGCGGACCTGATCGTGAAAGAATTCCAGCGATGTTTTTGGAAGATGTTTTGACCACCTTAGAGTAGAGATTTCGACTCGGGGTAAAAATATGAATTGTAGCTCTTCGAGTTAGCTTTCCAATGATACCAAATTCATCTTCATCAGACCATTGTAGCTCCCAAAATAAGCGTTACAAGAAAGTGGTGTCGAAACAACAATTCCAATTCAACACTTGTCTTCAAAACTCTTGCAATTCTCCAAATCGTGTCTTCGGTCTTCATATGACAATTATGCTCAAAACTAACCTAAACACACTCAAATCATGCCTAAAATACAAGAGTTAACCTATACTAAAGAGAGCATATCAAGGTCTTGAATGAATAATCGAAGAATAGAAGCACAATTGTATGTAGATTATTTTGTCGTCGAGAGAGAGTCCTCGTCGTTGATATTTTTCCTCTCCTTTTATAGGCTCACCTCCTGGTCATTTATGAGTGCCAATCCCAAGAATATCTCCCTGTTATTAATGCTTTCCAACGACTAGTTTGACCAGATACCACTTCCGTGATTTTTGCTAAAGTCGTCGACGCATTTAGGCATTTAAGGCGTTCGTGATTTTCTCCATGTAGTTAATGCATTCCAATAGCTCTTTTATGCTCATTGATTTCCTGCATGAAATTTAATGCTTCATTAATGGTTTGGTGTAGAAGCGCGCGTGTGTAAGAGTACTAAGGCAGTTTTTTGTATATGTATTGTGATGACACAAATGACAAATGTAATATGCATGTACACTGTTACATATCATTTGCGCTTAAGGGCTCCCCTTACTCTTGAGCGCCTTAAGTATACTCCACCTTAGCATATTTGACCGATCTTGTGTGCACATTAGCCTGATTGATAGGTAGGACCTATGTTTTGGCCTGTAACGTCACAAGGCGTCACTTGCTAGTTTTTGTTTGATGTATACTGGCAACTAAGGTCGATCTTTCATGTATTGACGACTAAGGCCGATGTTTCATGTGTTGGCGACTAAGGCCGATGTTTTGTGTGCTGGACACTAAGGCTGATGTTTTGTGTGCTGGCGACTAAGGCCGATGGTTCTTGTACTGGAGACTAAGGCCGATGTTTCATGTACTGGCGAATAAGGCCGATGTTTCATGTGCTGGCGACTAAGGCTGATTTTTCATGTGCTGGAGACTAAGGTTGATGTTTCATGTACTAGCAACTAAGGCTGATGTTGTAAGTGTTGGCGACAATGGAAGATGTTGTAAGTATTGGCGACAAAGGTTGATGTGTAGTATGTAAAGAATGTATTGACATATGTAAAAAGGAATGGTAAAGTACCTTTGACCTGAAGTTAATGTTGCTAGCTCTTAACGCGTTCATGATGATTTAGAAGTGATGAATCTTTGTGTGTTACATCTTGACTTTGCTGAAAATAAGTGACTCGTGCTCCAATTTTGTTGTTTCATTTGAATGTATGTCACACGACTTGGGCTACCCCCAGTGGTTAGCTCAAGGCCACCCCATTCCTACGCCTCCTTGATTTGATGCGCCATTTTTATGTAGTAACCGTTTTCTTGTTTGTAACTTGTTGTCTACTTGCATTGTTTTTGGATCCAGCATCAAGTAAAATTTTGCTGACATAGTAAATTGATAACTTGTTACTTGTCTCCCACCAATCGGCATGACGTCATTAGGGTCATCCAAATCCAATTGCCGCACAACATCATTCATTGCTTTGGAACCCATGGTCGAGTTGGACCTAATTGTTTCTGTGATTGAACCTCCTTTTGCTTTTCCATATCCTTTTGCAAGGCAAGCATAGAGGCTCTGAGTTTGGCTTATAACCACTGAGTCAAATATGACCCCTAGTTCCGATAACATGTTAGGGTCATTTGGTTTGATAGTTTGGTCGGTGGTCATTTTGGTAGCAGGGTGGTGGTAACATGTTTAGCAGGGTGTTACGTGT
This sequence comes from Fallopia convolvulus, assembly GCA_964016875.1. Lineage (NCBI taxonomy): Eukaryota > Viridiplantae > Streptophyta > Magnoliopsida > Caryophyllales > Polygonaceae > Fallopia > Fallopia convolvulus. The sequence continues at coordinate 15,205,677 of OZ024736.1, forward strand.
TTGATTGGATTTTTGGCTAAAGGCCCCATGGTGGGCACCAATTGTTTTGGGCAGAATTAACATGTAAACGCGTTATCTACGATATTGAGGGAACTCTAGACAAAAACCAGTTTAAACACATTAATTCGCAAATAATAATGGATTTACGAAGAAAAATAAAAAAATGGACTAGTAAACAAGTAAAGAAAGAGATATGAATTCAGAACACTAAAATAAGATTGCAATTGCACTGCTACGACTTTACTCAAATATGATTCTAGATACCAATTGTAAGTCGTAGGCACGTTAATTGATAAAAATAATAGATATCGAAATAAATAGGAAAAATATAAAATAATGAGGATAAACTTCACTATGATTCCATTCAGATGTCGAAGTACAATCGAGGGGTACACCAAAGAGAAGATGAGAAGATAGAAATCTCTTGAGGTCTTGAATGAATAATCGAATAATAGAAACACAATTGTATGTACATTGTTTTGTCATCGAGAGAGAGTCCTCTTCGTTGATATTCTTCCTCTCCTTTTATAGGCTCACCTCCTGGTCATTTATGAGTGCGAATCTCGAGAATCTCGCCCTGTTATTAATGCTTTCCAACGGTTAGTTTGACCAGTTACCACTTTCGTGATTTTCACTAAAGTCGTCAACGCGTTTAGGCATTTAAGGCATTCGTGATTTTCACCATGCAGTTAATGTGTTCCAACAGCTCTTTTATGCTCCTTGATTTCCGCCATGCAATTTAATGCCTCATTAATGGTTAATGATATCTTTAATTTCTTCCGATCTCCTCATCTCTTTGTGGCCCCACCTCAGAATTTAGCCCGATATTTTATGGCCCAACAACAATATCAAAGTTTAATTATTTTATGGTCAGTCTTTGTATTTGACATCGTTTTTGCCAATCTCACTCAAAAATCTCCATCTTATCAGGCGACTTCCCTCCAAACCACAATATTCAGTCTATCTTTGGAAATCGTTATTACCGAGCTTGCATCTAGAAATAATTTTTTTATTGAGCATATTTGTGAAACAACAAATTCAAAAACATGGGCCATTTTTTCTATGTAATATATTCTAATGATCTAGTTCCTCCATTCAAAATGGATGTCAGCCCTAAAAACTCTCTCTTGAGAACCTTTCTCCCTCGCCGCTCTTTCTAGGGATTTTTTATTCTCATTTCTCCATTAGCTGCCTTCTCTTCCATTTGTAAATCCGCTCCTTTTTTGTTCGTTGTTCCTCTTTTCCAAATCTATGTTGTAGATTTGGTCTTTAATCTTCTCTTTTTCCCCTTTTTCGACCCTTAAATGAAATTTTAAGGTTCGGGTTTGTTGTTGGGCCATTTCTTTGAGAATGGGCTCCAGTAGAGTTGCAAAAAAACTCTATGTGTAGAGTTGGAGAGATCTCAGTCGTTAAATAAGATATCAATGGTTGAGATTAGATTTACCTCTCACCAAATCTAATTATGATTTTTTTTCTTTTTAATTATTTTCCCTACGATTCACCAAATTACCATAGGGTTTTAGAACTTCACCCATAGAGTTTTTTTACAACTCTACCGAATTCGAACCGATTTCTTTGTGGATCCAATCTTGTGTGTTGCCCTTTTGCCACTTCTCGGATTGATTTTTGGGTTGAATTCTCTTCGTTGGTTTGCTTAGTCGAAGTAGTTTGGTGTGCCCTCTTGGTCTGGTGGCGTTTCGATGTTGCCTCTTGGAGTTTCCATCATGGTTGTTTCGTCTTCCTTGAGGATTGCATTTTTATCTCCTCATTTGTCAAGTGTCCTTGCTTTGCTAGTGTTTTGAGATTTGATTCCTTTCATGTGTGTAGCCTTGCTTTTTGCTGATTGGAATTCTCCTCAGTGGGTCTCTCTTTATTTGAGAGACCTTTGGGTGAGATTTGTGTTTTCTCTTGGCTTGGGTTGCCTCACTTGCTTCTACTATGGCTTGAATTGCCTCTTCTTTGTGTGGTTTGTGAATGCATTCTTTGATGGGCTTCTGTGGGAGGGTGAGATTTCATATTGCCCTCCCACCTACTTCTCGATGGATGTATTTATAGGTTATGTGCCTTCTTCCTCCTCTTTGTTTTTCTTTTTAATTTCTGCTTTTATTAGTTTCAAACTTTTCTCTTGCTTGCCGCATTCCGAACTCCTTCTCTCTTGGTTGACTTTGTTGTCTTTCAAGATTGAGAACTTGTCTAAAATGTTGCTTTCGGAGAATGAATCCTATAATGTTGAACCATATTGAACTATTACTTTCAAATTTTCGTAGAATATGGTTTAGGTCATGTATGACTCTTTTACTAGATTGGTAATTCAATCTATCTCTTTTGTTCCCATTTCTTACATCCTTTTTTGCTGGAAACTTATTCATTAGTCTCTTCTGAGCTGTGTGTAGGCTATCTATCTATTATTCTTCAAATATAACAGAATCTTTATGTTGTGCGTCTATGGATCTTATTATGACCTTCAAATTTTGGTAATCTGGAGTATTTTGCATGTTCATGGTCATCTCTTATTGTACTCTTTCCTATTAGCTATGCTGAATTGTTGTTTATGCTTTGTTGTGATGCTATGGTGCCCTATTGCATTGTTATTTGATGATTTTGCTAACAATTCTATTAGGAGCCCTATCTTTCTGTTTGGTGATTCATTTTGGATAATTATGCTAATTGTTCATTGTCCTTATTATTTATTTATTATAATATGCATCTTCTTTTTATATGTCACTCTTGCTGTTATATCTTTCCTATATATGGACTTGCTTCTTGTTCTTCCTTAGTGGTGAATTGGCAGCAAGTGCTCCCCTCTAGTATGTCTTGGAATTTTATGATTGTGGTTGACGTGTTGTAACCTTCACTACATTGGATAACTTTGAAGCTTGTGCTTTCCCTCCCATTATTCCATTCAAGAGCTTGTTGGCTTAAACTCCTTTATATTCTTGACCAAGTTGAAGCCCAACCTCTACTCTTGTTACGGGGATATACCAAATTGAATGAGGATATATGGATTCATCTTCTTCTGGATGGACACTGTTTTGGGCAGGATAATCGCACTAACCCGTTACCTACTAAAATAGGGGAAATCCTAACCAAAAAACAGTCGTAACACGTTATGAACTAAAGACAAGATGTAGAATCAAATAAAGAATAGATAACAAATAACGAGCAAGTTGTAATGCATATATTGCGACCGTAGTTGTAGATAAATCTCTCCAAAGTACACAAGAACACTCGAATGGAAATGGAATGATTAAACAGAGATGATTTGAGCTTCTGGTTTTTGTTCAAAGTGCTTGTGTAGATCATGCCTCTATTTTTGCCTCAGCCTTGTTTTATAGTCCTTTCCTCCGTTTGGACCGTTGGTGGAGTGCTCACCATATCCCGGAGATCTCGCCACCGGAATTCATGAACTAGCCGTTTCTGCGTATTAACTACGCGATCCGAGATTTCCGCCATATCTCCTTTGCCTCCATTGCGTGTTCGATCCCCTGGTTCTTTCTAGCTAATGGCCCGTGTCAACTCTTTGGGCTCACCCTGCCTTTTTGGGCTAAGTTTTAGAGGGCCCAACAATACCCCCTCAAAAACCCGGGAAAAGTTCCCTCCACCGCTTTTCTAGGGTTTTTGATTTTTCGTTCCTTGGAAGTTGTAGTGCGTAAAGGCGTGTCCCATCAATTTGTATTTATAGCAGTTATGATGGCCCCCTAGACTCCAATCATGCTTCTTGGTGTTCAGGTACGCTCCCTTCCTCTTCGCTTCTTCATCTTCAACCTCTGCTCTTCCCTTCACTATGGCTACTTCTAGTTCCTCTTCCCTTTATTGTCTTGAAGCCACCATTCCCCCCTCTCTGACCTCTTCTGGTTTCCTCACCCCTTATCATCAGAGGGATAGTACTTCAGAGGACCCCCACATCTTTGCCTTCTCTGCGGGTTTCCACTCGCATGCAGAGGTGTTCCTTCCTCCTCCCGGTGTTCATGCGGATTTCTGTGCCGACGATTGGGTGTGCTTGTATGAGTACCCTTTCTGTATTGCCACCGTTTTCCGTTTTCTCCTCTAGTTGTCGATTTTTTATCCACCCTCAATGTTTCTCTGGGGCAATTACTTCCCCAACTTTGGAGACTTCTGCTTTCCGTTGATCGATTATGTTCTTCTCAAGGCCTTCCCTTCAAAGTTGCCGACTTTTTCTTGAATTACCGCCTGTCTAAGGGCGGTCCCGGCCGCTTAACCTTGAAAACTTTTACCGGTAGATCCGACTTAGTTTTCAACATATCGAAATCTGACCGGGGTTGGGCTGACAAGTTCTTCTTCGTGAGATTGTCTTCCTTGAGAATCGATACTTCTTTCCTGAAAAGTTGTTGGTGTTCAACAGGTAGTGTCTCCCTCTTGTACTTGTTGATCCCCATTCAAATCTAACCTCTGGCTATTTGTTGGTTGTTGTTATTTCTGTGCAGAGAATCTCGTTACTCCTACACCCCGCAAGGTGTCATCTCAAGTCATTTCCCACATCGAGGCTCTTCCGTTGGGAGACAGATTGTACCCTGAATTAGTGAAAGTGTGTTTGGCTGAACCCGAAGATACCGAGATGTCGAGAAAGTTCCTCTCTTCTTATTCCCTCTTGTTTTTACGTCTTCATCTTCTATTGACCCTGTTACTTCATCTTGCCAAGCTCTAGAACCATCAGATCTACTGATGCGTTATAAACTTTGGAAAGGGTCGAGGCCAGGAAGAAGAGAAAAGTGGACACAACCTCCACTGCGGATACGTCTTTGATGGTGTCTTTGCCTCCCAAAGTGGTAGGTGACTCTCCCAAGGCCTCCTTATCAAAGAGAGGTGCATCTTGTCGCATGACGGACCTTCCTAGCACCATGATGTCCCTGGATATGGACGCTGAGAAATGCCTAAAATCTTTGATGCCTCTGCAAGTGAACTGCCTCCATGGTTCAAGCCATCGATCTTCTTTTCCTGAGTTTCTCGGCGAAATACTGGCAACCCAGTGGTAGGTACATAATAGTTCTCTTCGCTTTTACTGCTAACTGTCTGGGTATCTACTTAATGCGTACTCGTTACCTAGGGCCTCCAACTCACTCTTGCGGCTTATGACACCTTCAAAGATTACCCTAAGCAACTGGCTCGGAGTAATATCAACATGCAGCTTGAAAAGGATAGGTCTGTCATCTTGGGACAGGAGAAGAAGGTTCTAGAGAAGAAGGTCCTTGATCTACAAAGTTCCCTCGATAGAGCTCTGGAGGACTCCAAGGCGTGGGAGAACAAGTTCAAGGAAGCATCGAAGAAGAGTGCCGCTCTTGCTCAAGAAGTTGAGGATACGGCTGACTACTGGTCGCTCAGAGCTCGTGTCGAGACGATTGAGGAATTTGTTGCTGGGAAACACTCTTCCTGGGATGCTGCGAAAGAGAAGGAGCTATTCGAGAACTTTTTTCCTGAGGAGGCCAATGCGTCCAAGAAGTCCTCTCTCATCGACGACATTTCTCAAGTTGCCAAAGAAGTAGCCCAGGTCAAGATGGATAACCAGAAGTCGGCCGAGAACGTAGACAAAGAATGACTCTTTTCGCTTTTTCTATTTTTCGAACTTTTATCCTATCCCTAGTATGTTGGGGCTTTTAAAACATTATGTTTTTGTTTGGCCGCTTGTATTAGGGCCTAGATGTGGACAACTTTGCACCCAGTGATGGTTTTCTTTGGGGTTATGTTTATTTTGATAATATTTTGCTATGGCCTTGGATCTGTGTTTGATTTTTTTGCAGGTAGAACAGGTTAGATGCTGGAAAATGAAGATCAACGCGTTTGAGGAGAAATTGACTTGTTTGATATATGTGCTTAGCAATAAACTCTTCGTTGTATAGCTCTTTGTATGTAAGATGCAAAGAGAGAGAGAGAGAGAGAGAGAGAGAGAGAGAGAGAGAGAGAGAGAGAGAGAATGATGTACTTGTCTGAATGTAAATACTTGCAATAAATTCGTGAATCGTGTTACAAATGAAAAACTCCACTTGCTCTAAAATTCATGTTACATGTTCTCGTCTCTTGCATCTTTTGACTAGTCGTTGTGTGCACAGCGTCGCCTGATCATAAGGCGAGGGCCCATGTTTTGGCCCCTAACATCACAAGGTGTCCCTTGTTAGTTTTTTCGAAACCGTTGTTGACTTATGTATGTATAAAGATGTAATGATATAATGTGAAAAGAAAGAGTTTGTGAAGTATACCTCATCGCGATTCATGTGTTTTTAAAAGTGATACAACTTCAAGTTCATTGCGTTCCAACTTCTGGGGATCGTCTTCCCATATTGTGACATCAATTCGTAGGCTCCTTGCCCTACGATCTTCGTGATCTGATATAGTCCTTCCCAGTTTGCCCCCAACTTACCAGCATTCAATTCCCGCGTGTTCTGGAAGACTTTTCTCAATACCCAATCTCCCACTTGGAACACCTTTGCATTAACGTGTTTGTTGTAATTCCGAGCTACTCCTTGTCTATATGCTGCCATACGAACCGATGCCTCATCTCGTAACTTGTCTACTGTGTCCAGATGGTGTAAAAGGTTAGGTAGGTTTGATTCTTTGGTAGTGAGTCCATATCGAATTGTGGGCAAAGTTACTTCTACTGGTAACACGGCTTCACTAGCTTGTGGCAGTCTTAGGGGTTGTTCGATCTGACCATAAGATAAGGGGTAACTCGTCTGCCCATTTCCCCTTTGCCTCTTTGAGTCGCTTCTTCAAGTTGTTGATGATTACTTTGTTACTTGCTTCTGCTTGACCATTGGCTTGAGGGTAACGTGTTGTTGACATTACCAACTGAATGTTGTATTGCTGGCAGAATGAACTCGTCTTGACACTGATGAATTGGGACTCGTTGTCGCATACTATGGTGGACGGTATTCTGAATCTACTCAGGATGTTTCTCTTTATGAAAGAGATGACCTGGGTGTCTTTGACTTCTTTGAAGGCTTCGGCTTCGATCCACTTGGAGAAGTAGTCAGTCATCGCTAAGATGTAAACGCGTTGTCCTGAAGCTGGAGGAAGCTTTCCCACGATGTCCATTCCCCATTTCATGAATGGCCAAGGGGAAGTTCTAGGATGTAACAGCTCCGAAGGTTGATGTGGTATAGGTCCATGACGCTGGAACGCGTCACACTTGCGAGCGAACTCTACTGCGTCTTTGTTCATGGTAGGCCAATAATAACTCATCATGCTCGCCTTCCTTGCTAAATTGCGATCCCCTGTATGATTTCTGCATTATCCATCGTGTATGTCTTGTAACACCTTCTGTACCTCTTCTTCTTTTACGCATCGGGCGTATATTCCTGACGACATCCACTTAAACAAGATGTTGTTCTTAACGGTGAAAGTGGAAGCTTTTACCTTAAGTCGTCGGGCTTCTTCCTTGTCGTCTGGCAAAACTCCATCCCCTAACCACTTTAGATAAGGGGTTACCCATGAATCGTCTTTATCAGAACCTCAAATCTCAAACATGTCTGCCTCCTTGGTTATTGATGGCGCATCAAGGTACACGAAGGGTATCTTGTTGTACTCTCTTGGGTCGATTGCGGATCCGAGATTGGCTAAGGCGTCTGCTTGCGTGTTGGCATCTCGGGGAACTTGCTTTATCTCGAAATGTTTGAAATGCTTTACGATTTCTTGAACTTTTTCCAAGTACGCCTTCATCTTTGAATCCCTGGAAACATATGAGTTTGTAACTTGATTTACAATAAGTAACGAGTCACAAATTATCGCGATTTCTTGTACATTCAAGTCCTTAGCAACAAGTAACCCTGCTATAAGCACCTCATATTCTGATTCATTATTGGTAGCTTTAAATGTACACCGAATAGCTTGGGCTATCCTATCCCCCTGTGGTGATTTCAGGACTACCCCCAATCTTACGCCAATCTGATTCGACGCCCCGTCAGTATGCATCAACCATTTTCCACTTCCTGTTACATGCAACACATCTTGACCCTCATGCTCTGAAGTGCTAGGAGTGAAGTCAACCACAAAATCTGCCAACGCTTGAGACTTCATAGCTGTTCTAGGCTCGTACGTGATGTCATAGCCATTTAAGTGGATCAACCATCTTGTTAACCGACCTGACAATTCTGGCTTTGACCTAATACTCTTCATGGGATAATTAGTTATTACAATGATAGAATGACTTTCAAAATAAGTACGTAACTTTATTGAAGCCATTACCAAAGATAATACTAGTTTCTCCATGGGGGAATACCTGGTTTCGCATCGAGCAAAGTCTTACTTACGTAATAGATGGGCAATTGGTCTCCATTCTCTTCTCGGATCAAGACGGCACTCACTGCTACTTTAGTGACGGTCAAATACACATAACTTCTCGTCTGGCTTGGGTTTGGATAATACCTGCGGATTAGACAAATAATTCTTCAATTCCTCAAAGGCTTTTTCATGTGCTTATGTCCACTCGAACGACTTTTTTTTCTTCAAAATGTCGTAGAAGAACTTGTTTCTATCTGAAGATCGTGATATGACCCGGTTCAACGCAGCTACTCGTCCTGTTAATCTCTGGACGTCCTTGACGCACTTTGGTGACTGTAACTCCATTATGGCTTTGATTTGTTCTGGACTTGCCTCGATTCCTCTCTGCGTCACTATGTATCCGAGGAATTTCCCTAATGTCACCCCGAAAGAGCATTTGATTGGGTTCAACTTCATTTTGTAACTCCGCAGGATTTCGAACGCGTCTTTCAGGTGAGTAATATGGTCCTCCGCCTTCAACGACTTGACCAACATGTCGTCTATGTACACCTCCATTGTATTCCCCAGCTTTTCCTGAAACATCTTATTAACCAATCTCTGATAAGTAACACCTGCGTTTTTTAACCCTAAAGGCATAACCTTGTAACAATAAGTTCCCTGATTGGTTACGAATGCGGTTTTTTCTTGATCGTCAGAGTGCATCATTATTTGATGATATCCACTAAATGCATCCATGAAAGTCAAGAGTTCATGCCCCGACGTCGCGTCCACCATTGCGTCAATATGAGGCAAGGGGAACGAGTCTTTGGGGCACGCTTTGTTTAAATTGGTAAAGTCTACGCAAACGCGCCATTTACCATTTTTCTTTTTAACGACAACCACATTCGCAAGCCAGTCAGGATATTTTACTTCTCTAATCTTTCCAGACTCAAGTAAGGAATTTACCTCATCGTTGATTACCTGATTTCGTTCGAGAGCGAACTTACGCATTTTCTGTTTCACTGGTGGCACCTTCTTGTTGACATTTAAGTCGTGGGTGATTACGTCGGGATCAATGCCTACCATATCCTCGTTTGACCAGGCGAAACAATCACTGTAGGACCGTAGAAATTCCACTATTTGCTCACGTAAAGTTGGTTCCAGATCTGCTCCTATTTTGATTTTCTTAGATGGCTCTAGTGGATCAAGAGCCACTTCTTCGAGCTCAGGCGTCTCCGGCTTTACATAGTAAGTGGTTGTTCTACAGTCCTTTAATTGCTAATCTGACGATTTCCTCTCTGTTTCAAGTTGTAGGTTTTTGGAAGTCGTTGCTCTCATTGTTATGGAATAACATTCCCTTGCTAGTTTCTATTCCCCTTTAATTTCTTGAACTCCCCATGGTGTCGGGAACTTCACGCATTGATGATAGGTAGAGGGGATAGCCCTCATCCCATGTATCCATGGCCTGTCCAAAATGACATTAAAAGGTGAAGGGCAATCAAGCACTTGGAATTTTACCTGGTAATTAACTCCTCCTGCGACGGTGGGTAAGGATATCTCCCCTAGCGTGTTGCGTGATTCTCCACTAAAGCCTACCAAAGTCATTGATTTTTTGACAATATCCTCCATCCCGAAACCTAAGTTGTACAAGGCATCCAACATGAGTAAATTAGTAGAAATTCCATTACCAACTAAAATTCTTTTGACAAGGAAATTAGCTATCATTAAAGAGATTATTAACCAATCATGGTGAACATCCTCTTCCTCGACATCGTCGAAGGTGATTGGCATCATGGCAAGACTTGTTCGTGAAGGATCTTTAGGGCATTCTCTTCTTGTATCCCATTCGATCCTTTTGGCTGCGGAGTAGGTTATACCACAAATTTCCGATCCCCCTATGATAACATTGATTACTCCGATGTGCTTCGGTGGGGGTGGCGGACTGTCTCTTTCTTTGTTGCGTTCCAACTACTCCTTCGCCTTTTCCGATATCAATTCTCTGAGATGCCCCCTTCGTAACAATTCGCTCACTTCCTTTCGTTACGCGATACACTCGTCGGTTCGATGCCCATGATCAAAGTGGAAATCGCACCATCTAGACTTGTCTTTTTGATTTACGGGCACGTTACTCTTTCGAGACCATTTAACAGTATCCCCCATTGATGTCTCTCTATTTGGTGGTGTTTTCATATGTGATTTCCTTTGTAAATATGTTTCTTTTTCCCCTTTTCTTGTGCGTTTTGTTCCTTTTTAGCTTAGTTCCCGTATTTCTATGAGATTCGGAGACTACGCACGTTTTATGTGTTTTGTAGGTAATTTGGCATGAATCGAGGATCAATATGAAAGAGGGTCGAGACATGGAGCAAAGGTCGAGCTAAAGCGGGAAAGAGAGAAGCGAGCCATGAAGAAGAACAAGAGAATCCAACTAAGAAGAAGGTGGAACGAGGTCAGGACCGAGATGCAACAACGTCGGGCCCGACTTTGAAGTTTCCAACCTCGGACCGAGTTGCACAGTACCTCGGGCCCTAGGTTCCTCCGTGTCGGGCCGAGTCGGTCACCGGACTACTTGGGCTCCAAGGCACGAATTTGTGAACTTCCACTTTTGCCCCTCATCTAATCTATAAAAGGCCCTCTTGTCTTCTAAGAAAGGGTTCCCTCACACACACACAAGAAAAGGGGGGTTCCAAGGGAGCCAAGAGGATACTTGGAGAGCAAGGAGGAAGGAGAAGAGGAGGAAGAGAGAGAGAATCGGCCAAGGAGGAGGAAGACTTGAGAGGTTTTGTTGATTGTTTAGCTTTGATTTGCTTTGATCTTGTGGATTTGAAAACCCTTGAATTGAATTTGTGGATTGCTTTGGATTTGAATGAACCCTTGCTTTGTTTTGAGATTGATTATGATGATTGCTTTCTCTTTTGATTTGATTGCTTTCTTTGCTTGTCACATGGAGTAGATCTCCTTGATCTTGGGTTATGGGGGAAAACCCTAGCTAGGTTTAGGCTAGAAACCCCAATTCCATAGCCTTGAGTGTTTGATCTAAGGAACCCACTCTACATCGAGCTACAATTCCTTGCGAAAGTCGGGAATCAAGGCTTGAGATTGGCAAAGTAGCGAAAGTGAACATGTGTGAATCTCAAGACCTTGCTTCGAAGGGGATTTCCCCATGGATCGAGGTGTAGACGTGGTTGGAACGAGGGCGAAAGCACTCAATCCTAGTCCGATCATCACTCATTGCCTGAATTGGGGTGGAAAAGCCTTGATCTACTAGGGAAGGAACCCAAAAGCCCAAGATCTACTTTTAAAATCTTTGAGTTCGACATCCCCAGCTACCTCGGGCCCGACTTACCCAGTGTCGGTCCCGACTTCCTCTTGTCGCCAACCTCGGGCCCGACGTGACCTCAGTGTCGGTCCCGACTGTTTTCTTTATTTTCCTTTGTTTTATGCTCTCCTTTCTAGCTTCCTAGTATCTAGGCACATCGATCGAGTAGACTTCCCGAGTGTTCGACACCCACCACATACTACAACGGGGTCGGGTTATAAATTGTATCTCTTGACCCTCGCATCCGAGAGGGCGATCACCCATGGTGTTGAGGGTTCAGACCACTTCGGTTGCATCCACGCGGAAATTGTAGTGAGAGAGTTTCGGAGGTAGCCTAGGATTCTCATATCTTTCACCTTGTTTGTCTATCGTTTCATTGACGGTTGTCTTGGTATGAGGTGCGGTAGTGTACGGAGCATATCTTGTTTCTCGCCTTCCCTGTCTCTAGTCGGGTCGATGATGGTTGACTGTTTTTTCGACGAGTAGGTCGTCTTCCTCTAATAGAACATGGGCTAACACTTTTACCTGCACTTCATCGAAATTCGAGCAAGGGTATTTAGTTAATTCACAATATAACTCGGGATTACACATCGATATGCCTCTTCGGAATGCCTTCACAGCTGTAGAGGCATCACATCGTTCAATGATCACCAGTTCTTCGTTATAGCGGTTGAGGAAAGCTTTTAGAGATTCTCCTGGTTTTTGGACCAAGCGGTATAAAACACTCGATCGTTTCTTAGCATGTCGACTGCTTGCGAACCTGATCCTGAACTTGTCAATTAACTCAGCAAAAGATGAGATACTTCCAAGAGGTAAGTGCGAATGCCAATTGACTGCGGGTCCGGATAATGTGTTCCCGAACCAACGGCACATAACAATCTCCCTCATGTCGAAAGGGACTGTTCTAATATTCATAGCCTATTTGAATGTGGCTATATGTTGATCGGGATTTGTTACCCCTTCGTACTTAGGTACGTCGGGGACATGATACTTCCGGGAGATATCAACCCTCGCGATAGCGAGCACGAAGGGAGAATCGGTGTAACCGTCCCTCCTTTCCATCGCTATCGGTTGAGGTGCCCCTGGGACCTGAGTGATTCGGTCCTCCAAGGCTCGAAGGCGTTCCCGTATTTGGGAAACTTCAATATCTTCCCTTATCACCCTTAAGGAATTACCATTTACCTGATACCCGGTTACTGGCCTGACGACATCGGGTGTCACGAGACTTGGATCGTCCATGTCTAATCGCCTAGCGACTCCTTCCACCACATCGGTTCCTCGGGGACGGGTTGGAGCTGATTGTACTTGTGATCGAAGCAAATTACGTTCATTAGTTAAAGTTTCAATTTGTTTTTCATATACCTCGGTGAATTTGGCATTGGCCTCTTTCTGGCTTTCCAGGTCTTTCCGGAGAGCAATCATTGTTGATCGAAGTTCCATAATGACATCAGCATCGCCTCCGCCAACTCTTCGTTGCTCGGAAGTACTAGGATTGCCATTGGTGTCTCCAAAGCCTTGCTCGAATCCATCCACATTCCCTACTCCATCTACGTTTCCAGTACCATCTACGTTTCCGGCGCCTTGATTGTTTGTCTCCTCATTGACCTCATGATTATCGAGATCCCCAACGTGATTGTAGGTAGTTTTGATTTCGTCCATCTTGTTAGGAGATTTTGTTGTTGCTTTAGCGTGACCTCTTTTTGGCTAGGGCCCCACGGTGGGCGCCAATTGTTTTGGGCAGGATAATCGCACTAACGCGTTACCTGCTAAAATAGGGGAAATCCTAACCAAAAAACAGTCGTAACACGTTATGAACTAAAGACAAGATGTAGAATCAAATAAAGAATAGATAACAAATAACGAGCAAGTTGTAATGCGTATATTGCGACCGTAGTTGTAGATAAATCTCTCCAAAGTACACAAGAACACTCGAATGGAAATGGAATGATTAAACAGAGATGATTTCAGCTTCTGGTTTTTGTTCAAAGTGCTTGTGTAGATCGTGCCTCTATTTTCGCCTCAACCTTGTTTTATAGTCCTTTCCTCCGTTTGGACCGTTGGTGGAGTGCTCACCATATCCCGGAGATTTCGCCACCGGAATTCATGAACTAGCCGTTTCTGCGTATTAACTACGGGATCCGAGATTTCCGCCATATCTCCTTTGCCTCCATTGCTCGTCCGATCCCCTGGTTCTTTCTAGCTAATGGCCCGTGTCAACTTCTTTGGGCTCACCCTACCTTTTTGGGCTAAGTTTTAGAGGGCCCAACAAATACCTTCTGAAAAATAATAATGATCTCTTATATTTTGTGCTAATCTTAATCCATGTTAAAAATTGCAATTTGTTGTTCACTTTAGTGGTCACTTTATATCTTAGCAAACATTTCTTATCGATGTTATATTCTACTTCTCTCTTTAAATTTTATATTTTGCATTACTCTTTTATTTGCTCTCTTGAACAGTAGCCATGACCTTATCTTTCTAAGGTATTGTGTATCTATCTACTCTCACAATTGGTTAACTCTTCCTATTTTTCAAACTGATTGGACTTTTCAATCTATTTTGTTAAAATGCGGGTTTATTGTTTTGAACTCTTTTCAGCATGAAGTTCACAATGTCGTCATTTTCTTGACCATTCTCGACCATCTTCTAGCTCTTCACTTGTATATATCTTTTATTAAAAATTGTAATATCCTTAATTTCGTTTGGTATTATGTTAATTGTATAAGGCTTATGCAAACTTGTATCTTGTTGCTCATTACTCATTTTCGCAATTCTCATCAGTATGTATGTAATTTTGTCATATTTTTCCATTATCATTCTTCTATTGTTTTTTCCTTGGTCCCTTCTAATTATAAGGGTTTATATTAATCTTTGCTTCTTTTCCTCTTTTTGTACTTAAAAAATAACATTTTATTATGAATATCGGATATTGGAATATTAGAGGCATTCACGGACCTAGTTTATGGGAAGAAATTGAGTTTTTAAGAAAATTAAATAAATTAAACTTTTTATGTTTAGCAGAAACAAAAACTGAAAGTGATCCTAATCTCTCTATAATTCGCAAAGAGGTTTTCAACTGGTTATCTCTTGTCCTTCGATGGGCACCAAAGGGGGCCTTTGGCTTCATATTTGTGGAAATTCGGAAACCCAAAATTCTGTTATCCTACATCAATCTTCTAATCTTATTATTATGCAATACTCTTACCTTAACCAATCAATTTTGATAATTTTTTCTTATGCCCGGACCCGTGAAGATCAGAAGCTTATGTTTTGGAACTTTCTTGCAACGACAATCTCTCGGTTTCAATTACCTTTCTTTTTAATAGTTGATCTAAATGAAATATCTTCTTGTAGTGATAAATTAGGAGGTTGTCCTCCTTTACCTAGTAGATTTAATCGTCTTCTCAATTTTAACAATCAATTTGGTCTAGTTGACTCTCAAACTTCAGGATTTTCTTTTACTTGGTGAAAGCGTTATGTGGTTCTTGATAATATTTTTGAAAAACTGAACCGTGTTCTATGTCATTAGTCCTTAACTCATTTGTTCCCATCTCTTTTAGTTCACCATCATCCTTTTACTAACTCTGACCACTGTCTTATAACCTTTTCTTTGGGAAAGAGTAAGTCCGATCAAAAAATACCTTTTCACTTTGAAAATGCTTTGATATCAGTTCCTTCTTTTCACCCCTTAGTTAAAAAAGTATGGAGTTATCATATGTTTGGTTTGGTTCCTATATGCTCCGTCTATCTATGAAATTAAACCTCTTAAAAATATGCACAAGTTTGGTCGAAACATCATATTAATAATAATTTTAAACTTCTACCAAAAATAAAATAATAATTTTGAACAATTAAAAATATTTGAACAACAACTTATTACTCTTCAATCTGATTTATTAGTTAATCATTCTAATACAACTATTATTTTCCGTCTTCAGATATTTAAATAAATACAATCCTCTTTTAGACTTTCAACATATCTTTTGGAAACAACGAGAAAAGATTACTCTCTTACAAAATATGTATCGAAATACAAAATATTTTCAATTGGTTTCTAAAATTCGATCATATAAACAAAGAATTCAATACTTCCTACCCATGACGGTTTAGTAATCTTTAATCATGAGTTGATGTCTAAAAATATAACATTGGAAATGGAACACCGGTTTTTGTTAAATCCATCTTGCTCTATAACTGAATTGGACTAAAATATTATTCCTAATTTAGTTTTAGACTCTAATAATGTAATATATATCATTATATATAAGACGCAAGGAATAAAGTCACCATGTTGCGCCACGATTTTCCTACATGTCATTCCCACGTTAAGCCACCTAGGATTTTGCCACATATGATTTTGTATTTTGGCAATTTATTTATGTTGACATTATTTTATGATAATATAAAAATAAGATAAATTAATTTAGGAAAGATTTATCTAAAATAATGGTTTTCTATATATTTTATATGATAATTTATTTAATTTAAAAAGATTCTATCTAAGATCTTATCATGTGCCACCTATGAAATTTTCAAACATATTTTTTTTATCAAATTATAAACTACATGCCACATAAGATCTTATCATGTGTCATCTAGGATTTTTCATACATATTATTCCCACATTAAACCATCTAGGATTTTTCCATATAGAATTTTGTATTTTTGGCAAGTTACATATTTTAAAAAGATTTTATTTAATGTAAAATAAACTAAAGGAATATTTAATATTAATGCTAAATATTTGTTATTATAATTTGTATATAATCTATTACTAATAACTAAAGCGGTAGCAATTTATGCCACCAAGTTGCGCCACATCACCCCATTATTAAAATATTATTTTTAATTAGTTAATTAAAATATAAAAATACTAACAAAAATTCCTTTTAATTTATTTAAATCTATCTTTAAAATCAAATAAATTCTTATTTATTTTATTTTAAAGATAGACTTAAATAATTAATTTAGACTAGAATATAATAAATAGGAATTTATGTTTTTAAAAAAAATGAGGTTTTGTTAGTATTTTAAAGATAGATTCTTATTGCACATGAAAATTTCCATTCTTTCCATAAAAAGAAAAAAAAGGAAAAAGGGGTTGGATGGCTTTGAAACTAGACATGGAAAAAACTTATGATAAATTAGACTAGAATTTTATTAAATTAATTCTCCTAAAATTTGGATTTCATGAAAAATGGGTTCGACTAGTAATATCATGTTTCACAACTTCCTCTTCTTCGGTGCTTGTTAATAATGTGCCCAGGATGAGTTTTCCCCTCAATGTGGTACTAGACAGGTAGATCCGATTGCTCCTTTTATTTTCATTATTGCAGTGGAATATCTTGCTCGAACCCTTCAACTTCAATCTACTATGGACTCCAAATTTGTGGGTATTCAAATAGTTAAGAATGGTATTTGCTTGCCATTTTTCAATTTTGTTGATGATACAATTATTTTTGCAAATTCTTCACATGATAATATGAACTATATGAAAATTTTCTTAGATAATTTTACAAGGATTTCGAGTCTTTCAATTAATTATCATAAGAGTAGTTTCCAGGTTTCGAAAAATATTTCTCGAGTTTCAGTCATCTCTCTCGCTAGTGTTCTAAATATCCAAATCACAACGTCAATGGAAAAGTATTTCGGCATCCCTATTCTCAAAGGTTGGGTTCAAAATTCAGTTTTTTTGGATTCAGTCACTAAACTTAAGAAACAGTTATCTCAATGGAAAGCAAATTCTATTTCTCATGCAGGTAGAGCGGTTTTAATCCAATCTAATCTCTTAGGGCAAGTGAACTACCTAATGCAAAGTTTCCTTCTTCCAAAAGGGATTCTTAGTGAAATAGATAATATTTGGAAAGATTCGTGGGTTAAAAATATAGATCTACTACCTATCTTTGATGATTGTAATATTAACTTGAAAGTCTCTGCTTTTATAACTCCAAATCTTTCTTGGCATTTGATCAGTTTAAGTGCGATCCTTCCTAATTTTGTAGTGGATTTAATTTGTTCAATTCGAATCCCTTTATCTGCCGTTGAGGATCGTCTGGTATGGATTCCTTCGTTTGATGGAGATTTCTCAGTTTCCTCTGCATCTTCAATGGTTAACTTATCTTCTATTGACCATTCTTATGGATTTTCTTGGATTTGGAAGTCCTCCCTTCCTCCTAAAATTAAAAATTTTATCTGAAAATTTTGTGCAAATTGTCTTCCCACTACTGACCGACTAAATCGCTACTTTAATTGTGTTTTAAGAATTTGCTCTTTATGTGATCTTCACGATGAAAATTTGAATCATTTATTTTTTTATTCTCCTTTCACTCAAAAAATTATCTCCATATTAGAAGAAAAATGAAATATATCTTTTCAAATTTGTTTGACAGGTGCTTTCAATGATAATTTGATTTCAACTCTAAACTCAAATAAAAATAGTAATGTTGTATGTTTTCTTTGGTGGTTTATTTGGGGATATAGAAATGAAAAAATATTTATCCCTTCTAGGCTTTTATCTTCCTTGTTTCCTAGTGATTTGGCCTTTTCTCAGCATCTGCAATGGATGTTGGCTCAACCTCCTATTCCTCTTAAGCAGTTAGCTCGTCCTAAGAGAAAAACAATCGTTTTTTGAAAAAGCCTCATGTGGATTGGTTAAAATTGAACTTTGATGCTTCCAAGCATATTAACTCTTCGTCTTTCACAAGTTTCTTAATTCGGGGTCATAATAGTAAAATTCTAGGCTTTGATCAAAAGAAACGTCACTCCATTTCGGTTCTCCAAGCCTAAGCTCTTGCTTTGCTAGAAGGAGTGCGATGTGCGGTTACCTTAAAATCAACTCATCTTATTATAGTGGGTGACAATTTAACACTTATTAATTATTTAAAAAGAACTTGGAAAGTTCCTTCGGAAATTCAGGCTATTGTTAATGATATTTGTCATTTTGCTGCTTTTATTCCTTGTGTGGTGTTTTTTCATTGTTTCATGGAATGCAATTCAGTGGCAAATTTTCTCGCTAGAAGGCATTTTAGTTTTATTGATCTTAGTTTTGCTATCTTTTATTTTTCCTGCAATCATTGTTAGATCCTTTGGATGTTTCTCAGTATAATTCCTGGATCCGTAATATATCATCCTTTGGTATTTGATTTTCTAAAGATCATCCGCTGTGAGGATTTAGGTTGGCCTTGTAATATTCAGGTAACTTAGTGTTTGCCTTGTAATGAGCTAGTAGCTCATTTCTTCAAAAAAATGGATTGCCATAAAGATTTTTTTTTGTTTCACAAATGTCCATATAATAATTTTATTCATTTCTTTCCATTTATGTCTCTAATAATAATAGGAGAATATGAAAAGTCATTTTTATTTTGCATGTTTTCAAAAGTAAGTATCTACCATTTAATAGGAGTAAATTTTGAGCGAATTTTTTCCTTAGTAGGTAAAATTCTCTATTACCATGGTGAGACCATATACAATGGGGGTTTCTTATTTGGAGGGCTTAAGGGTACTTAAGTATTCTTATAATATTTTCTCTCTTTTCAACATCACATAAGCACCCATTAATTTTTTTCACTCCAATAGAGCAACTTTATGGGTACTTATAAGCACCCATTTATTTCTTTTCTATCTTTAATTTTCATACCAAAAGTATAAATATGTATTTATATCATCATTATATATGCTATTTTAATGTAAAAAATAATTATTTAATAACTTAAATAAATTATTATGCTCAAATAATACATAAATAAATTATATTAACTATTAGATAGTATTGTACTTATTTTTAAATATTCAATAATATTATTTCATTTAATTAGAAAAAATAAAGTATTAACAACAAAATTTAGGATTAGTTTTCTATTAGTAAAACATGATTGACCAACAATCATATTAAACTTAATCATATGTAAACATTATCCTAAATTAAATATTTTAAAAAATATAAAAAGTGCATACAATTTTGGTCTCATTGGATAGATAATATTATATTATAAAATTATTTTATATTAAAATTTTAAGAACTTAAAAAAATTATGGTCAAAAGTTTAATATTCAAACCCAAACATAGAAAATGAATTAGTTGAATGACATGTGGCAACATATTAGTAGTTAGAAGGTGAGTGGGAGAGTTTCTTAGTGTGTGCTTGTATAAGCACAAGTATACATGGTGCTTAGCATTTTCTCTTTTCTTTTTACCCAAAAAAATATACAAGTACTCTTAAGTACTCTTAAGAACTCACCATTGTACATCAATAATGAGGGCGCCCCGCTCAGACCTGTATGGCGCCCCGGTAATTCAAGCGGTGGTCCCTACCTCTTCTCATACCAGCTGTACACCATACCGCTCGGTTATTTTTTTTTAAAAGCCAGTCAAAGGTGCAGACTCATGTGGGAATCTGCATGAGCGAGCGGCAGCTGCTACCGCTGCCGCTTTTGTAGAATCCCAGTTTGACTATCGGGGGCGGAGATAACAGGGTGGTTGCGCGCAATTACTCGGGGACGGCCTTTTAATTCGATTCCGCTCTCAAAATTTCTCATTCCCACTTCCACACAACTTCTCTTCACTCCCTCTCTATTTTCATCTAGCACTAGCTCCGAATAAGGCCTCTCCATTTCGCCCCTCCATTTTTGCCTCAATTCCTTTGAAAGTGGTCTCAAATCCGATTTCAAAATCCATTAATTCGATTCAAGTGGTCCCAAAAATGAGAAGTTTTTCGCTATCGGTATGTATGATTTTTTTATTTTAATTGAAGTATTTTAAGTTATTAAGGTTAAAACTAACGTAATTTTTTTATTAGGGTTTGTTTGGCTCGATGTCATCTTCAAGCTCCCAGCGTAGACGGCAGAATGAATCCCGACGAACTATTGACTTGAATGAGACCGAGGCAACCTCGAGAGTTCGAGAGGAGGATGAAGTCCCGCTTCCGGAAGCGACGACGAGCCAACTCGTCGCCCCCGTGGAGGGTTTTGGTACGCAAAATATTAAATTTATTTTTAATTTATAGATTAATTATTAGTTTTATGTATTAAGTAGTTGATAGGTTAATTACCGAGAGTTTGATCGATTAAGTAGTTTACATGATAGTAAATTTATATGGTAAAAATAATTAATTAATTAATCAATGTATAATTTATAGACTAACGTATGTATAATTATTAGTGATTAAGTAGCTGTAGAAAATAACTATCAAATTTCATAATTTGAATAGTTAATTTATTTATGGTGTACTTATTAGTTTTTTTCATTAATTAGGAGTTTAAATTAGGTTCATACATGTTAGTAAGTTAATTTATGAGTATTATAAAAATAAGCGATTAAGTAGTTGTTGAGGGTGAATATGATTTTTCTTAATGTGCATGGTTACTATATTTACGGATGAATTAATAGTTTGATAAATTAATTATATGTGTTTAAATGAGCTTTATGCACGTTATTAGATTTTAGAGAAATATTGTAAAAAATGCAAGCAGATGATATTTTAGCAATCAAAAGATTGCTGAATAGAAGTGGGGATATATTTCCGGACCTCTATGTGGACCCTACCCAGCCCACATATGCTAATACGGGTTATGGTGAAGCTGGTCCATCATTCGTTCATGGGCAATACGGGGGATACCAATTTCCGCTACAATATCCAACACAAGAGGCGTATAACTACGGTCATACAAGTTATACGCCATTCCAAGAGACGCAGTATGGTGGTAGTACGAGCTATATGCCACCCCCAAATACGCAGTATGGTGGTAGTACGAGCTATATGCCACCACATGAGACGCACCATTATGGTAGTACGAGCCATAGCACGCCACCACAAGAGTCGTACATGCAGCTGACGTTGTACATAGACCCTGCTCCTCCGTCGTGCACAAACCCACCCCCTCCCATGCGCTACTCGGATCCTCCGAAGCCCTATATCCCGACCCATGATGATGAGGTCCCGACTTATGAGGACCCTAAATTAGCGGCCCCAGTCCATCCGGTGGGCGGATATGGTGGCGGCCCAAGCGACACGTCCTTACTCACCCACTTTCATACCCATAGGGCACATCACATATGGGATCACCAACAGGTAAGAACGGCCTATAATTTTTAAATTTATGATATTATTTATAATGTTCAAAACATTATTTTTGTTGTAATGTGAACAGTGGGCGAAAAACCATAGAGTGCAAGGTCGGTCCGAGGCATTAGACTACTTGAAAACTTTGGCGGACAACTCTCGAGGACAGAACTGGGTGGTACTTGTAAACCAAAGCGGCTTGAGTCATCTAAAGGATTGGAAGTTCTGGGAAATGGACCGAGCGTTGATTTCTGCATTCATGGAGAGATGGCACCCGGAAACGAATAGTTTCCACTTTCCTTGGGGAGAGATTACCATCACCCTCCATGACGTCTCAAAGATACTGAACCTTCCATTGAATTGCGCTAAGGTCAAGGGAGGGCTTTTGGATGATAATGCTTTACGCCTGAGGATGGTGGAAATGCTAGGAGTTGAAGTTAGGGAGGTGAACAGGCAGACCTCATCTGGTGGCATCAACACGGTGTTTTTGAAGGAAAGGTTGTCGGCCCTGGTGGAACAAGGGGCAGACCCACATTTGATCGCATCTCTTTATTTGTTCATGTTGCTTGGAAACACGTTGTTTTTGGACAAGTCTGATGGCGCTACCTATCTACAGCTCCTGCATCTTGTACTAGACCATACGACAACATCTCATTATGCATGGGCAGCGGCTACATTGGCCTACTTGTACAGGCAATTGGGTTGTGCAAGCCGCATGGAGGCTGCGAGTAATAGTGGGTGCATGTTCGTCCTACACGTGAGTATACCTAACCTTATATACACTTTAAATATATTGTAACATTTCGTACACACATCTAACATAACATATTTATATATTTCACAAACTTGGATTTGGAGGTACTTTCCGACCTTTAGGGGTCGGTTGAGCAGATCGTTGGGTGATGATCTGACCCCGTACCATTCAAATCGGAACCGACACGGCAATGATGAAGAATGTGTTGACATACGACGTCAAGTAGATGAGATCAAGATTGATCAG
This sequence comes from Fallopia convolvulus, assembly GCA_964016875.1. NCBI lineage: Eukaryota > Viridiplantae > Streptophyta > Magnoliopsida > Caryophyllales > Polygonaceae > Fallopia > Fallopia convolvulus. The sequence continues at coordinate 15,228,262 of OZ024736.1, forward strand.
GTTATCTGGATGTCGTGGGGCCAGGTCCTTAACTTTTCCACCGGCGAGCTTGTGTTGTCTCGTTATTGTGGGGTACTCACCTACTTCGATGTGAGGGAGCCGTATATGCCGGACAGATGCAATAGGCAGCTTGGTTACCACCAGAAGATTTCTGTGTCGGACGTCATTAGGCCAAAGACTGTAAAAAGAGAATCGAAATTGGGTCCAAGCAGATATAAAGTCACTTTTCAAAGAGGAGGATGACCGTTGGGAATCCCGCTATCAATCCTCGGTACCCGAGGGGGAGATGGCCATATTCCCTTATTCAGCGGACAGAAACTATGTACCATGGCTTCAGCCTCGGTTTCATCCATATCTTATGAGATATCAACGTGCTCATCCACCGTCAGTTCCCCGTGAGGTCGAACTTGTCCAGGTACGGTATAGAACCATATATGTTGTTCATTATTACCTATACCAATATATTACTATTTAAATAATAATGTTTTTTTGACGCAGCGCATGGCTTACTTGGAAGGGATCGTCCGAAGTTTTCGACCATACGCTAGTCAATTGAGAGGTCCATATGCGACAGAATATGTCAATGCTGTTGAGATTGCAGCTTTTGGACAGTTGCCCCCAAGCTGAACCGGACATGCAGCCGTTTCCGCCGCCCTCCCTTTACTAGCCTGGACGGCGTAGTGATGCTAGTTATTACCGATAGATGTTTTATGGATTATTTGTTTGGATGTGTTATGGACTTTGTTGTCTTAATAATTATTTGTGTTTTGGATATTTGGATGTTGTATGGACATGGTTATCTTAATAATTATTTGTGTTTTTTTAGTATGCTTACGCCAAAAACCCTAAACCCTATAAACCCTAGACCATAAACCCTAGAAACCCTAGACCCTAGACCCTAAACCCTAGACCATAAGCCCTAAAACCCTAGAAACCCTAGACCCTAAACCATAAACCCTAAACCTTAGGCCCTAAACCCTAGAAACCCTAGACCCTAAACCCTAGAAACCCTAAACCCTAGAAACCCTAAAACCTAAGCCCTAAAACCCTAAACCCTCGACCCTCGACCCTAAGCCCTAAACCCTAGAAGTACCAATACAAGTACAAGTACCAATACAAATACAAATACTAGTCCCACAAATAATAATAACCATAATAATATCTTACAAATAGAAGTATCAATAGAAATACAAATACAAATACAAATACTAGTCCTACTCTAATAAAAACTAGGAGGCAACCCTTCTGCGTTGTGGTAACTGACGTACCGGCCCATGCGTTCATGAAAGCGAATATCCATCCCATCAACGCTATTATGATGATATTGGGTCCAAAGCATCGCAGAGGTCGGCATGGGGGCTTCATCTACGAGCATAACCTACAATGACAAATTCATAAATAATATAATAAAAGCTAGTCCACTATGAAATTTATATAAGTGTATGACGCTTACCGGGACATAGTGGTTCCCTAGATGAGCTATCGCCACGACATTGTCCACACAGGACTACTCGGAGCTTCACTAGATATCATCGGGAGGAATGTATGAGGACCACGCTCGGATAGTACGACAAGTGAACACTGGAATCTAGTAGCAAACGCCAATCCGACTTTTGGCGTCTCCATCCAGTTGTAGTCTGTACTAACTTGATTGATCAAATCATCAATATGCGTAATATAAGGATATAAGCGTGCATACGTCTCGTAATGGGTCCTCAACTCCAAAGCTAACTCCTCTCGCATCCTCCTCCAACAATCCTGCCCCCACCCAACAAGACAAGCGAGTGCCCTATACCCGCAATTACCGTCTCCTAGGACATCAGGAGCGCTGACGATGAATCGCCTCATGAATTTGGGTACATGGACACTGAGATCAACTTCAATGTGACATCCTTCTTCAACCGTCGGACGATATACATCTCCTCCTCATCCTCATCCTCCTCCTCCTCTTCCTCTGGAACATGGCTAAGTGCGACCCCAGGCATAGAACGAGTGCCTTTCCCGCGTTGTTGAAGATGCTCCAGCCTAGTCAAGTTTCTTGGTTGAACCTTTGAGTTCTTCCTTGGCCTACCCTTCTTCTTCCTACAGAGAGATGGCTCCACCACATCCCCCTCCTCGGGATAATTGAGGTTCAAGTATTTTCGACCAACCTGGTGTTTGACAGTAGAATCAATCTTGCCTTCATATAAGTCTTGTATCATCCTCGTCCAAATCTCGTCAGTTGGATTTAGGGCTGTGGGGGCCACCTGTTCATCTACTCCCCTTTGGTCTTCCCACACCAATTGTTACCAGAAATCATGAATCATTGACAGTTGAATAGGCCTGCATTCATTGATACAAGCTTGGACTTGGTGGTGAGGGCATGGTAGTCCACGAGCGGTTGTCCACCACGTATCGTCGCATATCTGACTGAAAGGCTTGTTCGGGTCAAATATAGCGTGGACATGGGCAAACAACTCTCCTATACAATTGTTGGAAACCTTCCTTGGAAGACGAGAAAAGACAATTTTGAGTGTCTCGTTCCATCTCTCCCTTAATAGTGTGCACCTGAATGTTCACCATGGCGTGCATCTTTCTCAAGACCGTGTTGAACCCCCCAACAGAAGACTCCAAATAATCCTTCAACACAGAGTGTTGGGACTCGACCTTGATAAATATTTCGTTAATTTAGTGCCAATAGCTAATATTTGTGTTTAAGAGTTTTCTCGTAAGGAAAATTGATTAGCGTACCTGTTTGTGGTCCTTGTAAACAAATGTAGACAATGATCAGTGTAGGGTCTAACAATGTGATCACGCCAAGGAGTAAGCCAGGTCCTCTGGAGGTACGCTAACAACAACGGATTGAGCGGCTTTTGTACAGTGTAGGGTCTAACAATGTGATCACTCCAAGGAGTAAGCCAGGTCCTCTGGAGGTACGCTAACAACAACGGATTGAGCGGCTTTTGTACTCCAATCTCATCAGTGCGCAATCAACGAAGTCATGTCTCATACTCTACTACGGTCGTTGAGCAAAATAGCTCCCATGCTTTGTTTCCAAACCACTCTGCAGTCCCTGCAGAAAACCTGTTCGCCAAAGCGTACGCCTTGCAATTCCGCTGGATATGCACCCAACACAACAGGTGTTTAGCGTTGGGAAACAGGACCACAACGGAGTTAACCTCGGCAATATCCCGATCTGTGACAACAACTTCTAGCATTTTCCCAACCATTTGGAACGCCTCCCGCAACTGATACAACACCCATTCGTAGTGATCTTGGGTCTCTGTTGGATCGTAAACCGTTAGAAAAGAGCTTGGGAACTGGCAATTAAGCTGTTCCCAAGGCAGCGGAAATAAACAGTTTGCAAGTATTAAAGACAGTAAAGGACACAGTTCCTTTATAGAGGAGCCCCACTACAACCAACTAGTTGTATGGGTAAACCTCTACCTCCGCTTGGAGGATTTTGAATGACTTACTTATATTGATTGCTTTGTTCCTTAGTTACAACAGCCGGACTCACACTTCTCTATTCCTACGAGTTCTTTCTAACTCCAACAACACTAGTAAATCCTCTCAACTGAGTTCCTAAGCTCACAACAGCAAAATACAAGTAACTCAAACCTTACACCGACTTCTCAGTTCCCTTGTCTCTACCGTCGTTGAGATCACACACTCGCCGGCGGGGACTTCTCTTCCTTTTCTTTATTTTCTCTGGTGTGGGTGTTTGTGTGTTCTGGGAGAAGTACTCAATCCGAGTACTATTCATTTGGCTTTATAGTCCAGGTGAGCTTGGGCAGTCGCATCTTTCGTTTGTGTCCAAAATGCCCCTTGTTTGATGCCCAAGTTGTACTTTCATCACATGTGACTTTGGTTTGAACTAGGTCAACTTCTTGGATCAATCGGACCGTTGGATCAAGCGTGACAGTCTGATCCTCAGACTTTTCCTTAGGGCTGTCCAAGACAGAATCCCGCGATCTGCGCTGAACGGTCGTTGTCCTCACATGTGAGTCACCATGTCATGGGAACTGTCTTGTTCAGAGTTCCCTTGATGGAAACTCTTCATCATTGTAAGCTTGTGTTTTCTTGATCATTTCTGGGAGTTCCCATTTCATGGGAACTTTCCTCTTCAGAGTTCCCTTGGTGGAAACTCTTCATCGTGAGCTTTTTGTGGCTTTTGGTCATTCATGGGAGTTCTTGATTGTACCTGCGTTCCTTAGAAATACTTGAACAAACCACATTAGATCCTTACGGTGTTTGTCATTATCAAAACACGGAGAATGACATCGTTGATCCGTTGTTTAGAAACAGAGGTCCCAACAACGTCCCAACAATTTCCCCCTTTTTGATGATGACAAACCCATCACAAAATATGCAAGTATTTTAATGAATGATATGCTGATGAGTTCCTAAGTAAGATTTTGGGAAGTCACTTCTAGTGAAACAATTTGATTTAGGGATCCACTTCTGGTGAGACACTTAGTTCTTACTTAGCTTTTTATGCAGTTGTTCCCCCTTAGCTTATGCGTGTTCTGTGATAACTTAAACTTTTAACTCATCTCGCATTTTTTGTCTTTCCCCCTTTTGACATCATCGAAAACAAGTAAAGCAATAATAGGGAAGAAGGGAACACGCAATCAAATTAAAGACCAATGCATTACTTAAGAAAATATTTACAATGGGAACTCAAGTACAATTTTGTGGTCATTTTTGGATTAAGGGAAAAAGAAAGGAGAGATCATGGGGCTTCAGGGAACAGGGCATCACAGAGGCACGCCAGGACTTGTATAAGCTTTTCTTGTCCTCTGGCCAACGCTGCTTGGTCCCTGGCAATCTGCTCGAGGGTGTTGGCAATACGGAGCAACACTTGAGAGTTCCCCTCTTGTTCACCAGACTCCAGCGGAGCCGTTTCCTCTACAGGCTCAGAGTGCCTCATCTTCTAGACAACTGAAATGTCCAGTTCCCTGCCAAGCACTATTTCTTCCTTAGAGGCGTCGTAGAGATCCTCTTTTTGTAGCAGCTTCTTGATTAGCCCAGAGTAAGGAAGGAATGGGACTTGGAAGCCATGCACTTATCCATATGCCCAAGGATGATTCTGGGAAGGTTGATGGGCTTCTTGAGGAGGAAGTGATAGAGGATGATGGCATCAGGGATGTTGATGACCAGACGCTTCTCTTGGCGCGGGATCACCACATTGATGATGAATTGGTGAGAGAGCTTGGCGACCAAGGACAGATGGTGCGTCGAGGGAACTTTAGAGGGAACCCGACCCTCAAAGATGGTGTTGTACACCTCAGCAATGTTGAAGTCGCCCCAGAGCTTGTTGGGCAGCTCGTTGAGCCCTTGAACTGGGACCTGGAGCTGGAGGCGGATTGTTGACGTAGTGAATATGAACTCGTCGCCTTCGTGGGAGAGAGTTCCCTGAGTGCAGTCATTGGAGATGGTGAAGTTATTGTAAAATTGACGCACTTGTGAGGGATCGACGCTCACAGTTTCTTTGCAGAGGTTCTCCCAGCCCTGGGCCTTGATCAGGTCCCACAGTTATGAGAAGAGGGAGTGAAGAAGAGGGGAGTTGGCTCTGGGATTGAGAGGTCCCAGAGTCAGAGTGGAAGACGAAAGGGGGTTTGGCGACACAGGAACTGTCCTTGGAGCAGTTCAAGTAATCGTCACTGGTGAAGAAGGATTTCTTTCTGGGCTCCGAAAATTCAGAGACCTCAGAATGTTTGCGTTTTTTGGATTTGGAGGGATCTTTGGAATGTTTGGATTTTTTGGGTTTTGAGGGGTCTTTGGAGGAGTGGCGTCATTTGGATGAGTGGCGGTGTTTGGATTTCTTGGGTTTTTCATTTATGGATGGTCGTGCATCTCCGAAACTGTCAACAATGACAATTCCGGAGGAGGTGTTGGTGGTTGAGGGAGGAGGAAGGGATTTAGAAGAGGTGGCAGAAGATGTCCAGGCCACAGTGTCGTCGGCCGGAGGAGGAGGGGGCAAGAAAGGGCTTACTTGGTTGTAGAGCCCTTGGATTAGGATGTCTTTCATGACGGGGTCTTGCTCTTTTTCGATCTCTCGCAATTGAGAAATGAAGAGGATTCGGGGGTTGGCAAGCACCCACTCTTTGATCTGGGCGAAAGTGTGTTGAGGGGCCATTTTTGTAAGGTTGTGGGAGGTTTTGGAGGTTTCTTGAAAAAGAGAGTGAAAGGGATGTGGAGAACACGAATCACAGATGTGGAAGATGGAATAAGAGCCCAAAAATGGCAAATGAGGGTTTTAATGAGAGAAGAGGCGAAGGGTAGAAAGGGAAGTGGAAAGCCTCGATAACCATTGCCCAATGAACGTGGGGCATCGTTTCAACTTCCATAGCATTCCTCTGGACACGCTTCACGATCTCTTGGGAAGTCCTTTTCAAAATTTGAATGCTTGGCCCTTAACACTTCAGAGCTTCTGACACAAAAGTCCGCTTCCCAAGTGACGGTTCTTCTTTGTAGATGAGTCAGCGTTCCCTTGCTAGTGTGTATTAGTTCCCATTATCGTATCAAGGTCAGGGAGAGTGAAGTGGTTAAGGGAACTTCACACTCATCCTTTTGTGGGGCTAGGGAACTCAAGGGGAACCAGACAATTTGCGACTCGATAAAGGAGGAAATATTTTGGCTCTTGAGAGGCGTTTGTCTGGTCCCTAGCTTAGGGTAGGTTATATGATCAACCGTCATAGTAGCTTGTAAAGAGGGATAAAGGGAACTTTGGTTGATCATGTATGGCCGAAAGAAATAAAGTTCCCTTGTACACATTTATCTTTAGACTAGTAATCATGGCATAGTGAAAGCAATAAGTCCAAGTTCCCTATCATGCAATCTTAGATAAACTAGTCAGGCATTTTGAGAGAGACAAACAGGGACTTGTTTAGTTTAGAGTTATCATCCCTAGAAGCATTCAAAAATGCTGGTAGGGACGTCTGTCTAAAGCTTTGGTGAGAATGTCCGCAATTTGCTCTTCAGTTCTACAGTGTTCCATCGATATGTTCCCATTTTCAACATTGTCACCTAGAAAGTGATGCCTTATATCTATATGCTTAGTTCTCGAATGATGCACAGGATTTTTGGAAATGTTTATGGCACTAGTATTATCACAAAGTATGGGAACTGGGCCAAAAGACATACCGTAATCTTGGAGTTGTGACTTGAGCCATAGAACTTGGGAACAACACGATGCGGCAGCCACATATTCTGCTTCAGCTGTGGAGAGTGCCACTGAGTTTTGCGTTTTAGATCCCCATGAGACTAAGCATGACCCTAGGAACTCGGCCATTCCGGATGTGCTCTTTCTATCCACAAGGTGCCTTGCAAAATCCGCATCTGTGTATGCAATGAGCTCAAGGGAACGGTTCCTTGGATACCACAGGCACAAGTTATCGTTCCCTTTGAGATACCTGAAAATCCTCTTCACCTCTTTCAGGTGTGATGCCATAGGGTTAGCTTGAAAACGAGCACAAAGACATACGAAGAACATGATATCAGGTCTACTAGCTGTTAAGTAAAGAAGGGACCCAATCATACCTCGATAGTTCCTTTGGTCCACACTTATACCTGTTTCATCCGCATTGAGCCTTGAATTTGGAGAGATGGGGGTGTCGATGGGCTTGGAGTGTTCCATCCCATACTTCACGAGCATTTCCTTGATGTATTTCTGTTGATGAATCTTTGTTCCCTCCTTGGTTTGGGATATTTGGAGTCCCAAGAAGAACGTAAGTTCCCCAATGAGACTCATCTCAAACTCACTGCTCATGAGGTCCTTAAATTTCTCTACAAGAGTTTCGTTAGTTGCTCCAAAGACAATGTCATCAACATATACTTGCACGATCAAAATGTCTTTAGACTCCTTCTTTAAAAATAAAGTCTTGTCTATGGAACCTCGAAGGTATCCATGGGACAAGAGGAATTGAGCAAACCTGTCATACCAAGCTCGGGGAGCTTGTTTGAGTCCGTAGAGGGCCTTCTCCAGGAAGTAGACATGGTTGGGTAGCTTCTCATCTTCAAATCCTGGGGGTTGGGCCACATATACTTTTTCCTTGAGATGTCCATTGAGGAAGGCTGTTTTCACATCCATTTGATAAAGCTTGAATCCCTTGTGAGCAGCATAGGCAATTAGAAGTCTGATGGCCTCGATCCTGGCAACCGGTGCGAAGGTCTCATCGTAGTCGATTCCTTCCTCTTGCCTGTAGCCTTGTGCCACTAGCCTAGCCTTGTTCCTTGCTATAGCCCCAGTATCATCAAGCTTGTTCCTAAAGACCCATCGAGTTCCTATGATGTTCTTGTTCTGGACCTAGGAACTAGCTTCCAAACTTTGTTCCTCTCAAATTGGTGAAGCTCCTCTTGCATGGCTTGGATCCAATCTGGGTCCTTCAAAGCTTCTTTGATATTTTTGGGTTCCACCATTGAAACAAACGTGTTAAAAGCACAAAAGTTATCGAGAGAGGAACGAGTTTGTACACCTTTGTCATAAGGAGAGATGATGTTCTCAATGGGGTGGCCCTTCCTTTGTTGAAAGTTTCTTGTATGAGTGGGTTCCCTTGCACTTGTGTCATCTTCAGTGGAGGCTTCTTTGTCATGGGAACACTCATCTTCAGCTTCTTCATGATCGCTCTCGGATGCGAGGGTCAAGAGATACAATTTATAACCCGACCCCGTTGTAGTACGTGGTGGGTGTCGAACACTCGGGAAGTCTACTCGATCGATGTGCCTAGATACTAGGAAGCTAGAAAGGAGAGCATAAAACAAAGGAAAACAAAGAAAACAGTCGGGACCGACACTGAGGTCACGTCGGGCCCGAGGTTGGCGACAAGAGGAAGTCGGGACCGACACTGGGTAAGTCGGGCCCGAGGTAGCTGGGGATGTCGAACTCAAAGATTTTAAAAGTAGATCTTGGGCTTTTGGGTTCCTTCCCTAGTAGATTAAGGCTTTTCCACCCCAATTCAGGCAATGAGTGATGATCGGACTAGGATCGAGTGCTTTCGCCCTCGTTCCAACCACATCTACAACTCGATCCATGGGGAAATCCCCTTCGAAGCAAGGTCTTGAGATTGACACATGTTCACTTTCGCTACTTTGCCAATCTCAAGCCTTGATTCCCAACTTTCGCAAGGAATTGTAGCTCTATGTAGAGTGGGTTCCTTAGATCAAACACTCAAGGCTATGGAATTGGGGTTTCTAGCCTAAACCTAGCTAGGGTTTTCCCCCATAACCCAAGATCAAGGAGATCTACTCCATGTGACAAGCAAAGAAAGCAATCAAATCAAAAGAGAAAGCAATCATCATAATCAATCTCAAAACAAAGCAAGGTTTCATTCAAATCCAAAGCAATCCACAAATTCAAATCAAGGGTTTTCAAATCCACAAGATCAAAGCAAATCAAAGCTAAACAATCAACAAAACCTATCAAGCCTTCCTCTCTCTTGGCCGATTCTCTCTCTCTTCCTCCTCTTCTCCTTCCTCCTTGCTCTCCAAGTATCCTCTTGGCTCCCTTGGAACCCCCCTTTTTGTGTGTGTGTGAGGGAACCCTTTCTTAGAAGACAAGAGGGCCTTTTATAGATTAGATGAAGGGCAAAAGTGGAAGTCCACAAATTCGTGCCTTGGAGCCCAAGTAGTTCGGTGACCGACTCGGACCGACACGGAGGAACCTCGGGCCCGAGTTACTGTGCAACTCGGTCCGAGGTTGGAGACTTCAAAGTCGGGCCCGATGTGGTTGCAACTCGGTCCTGACCTCGTTCCACCTTCTTCTTAGTTGGCTTCTCTTGTTCTTCTTCATGGCTTGCTTCTCTCTTTCCCTCTTTAGCTCGGCCTTTGCTCCATGTCTCGACCCTCCTTCAAATCGATCCTTGATTCATGCCAAATTACCTACAAAACACATAAAAGGTGCGTAGTCTCCGAATCTCATAGAAATACGGGAACTAGGCTAAAAAGGAACAAAGCGCACAAGAAAAGGGGAAAAAGAAACATATTTACAAAGGAAATCACATATGAAAACACCACCAAATAGAACTTCATCTGCTCTTGAATCATCTATAGTCATACCATCCTCCATCTCCAACATGTACTCGATGGGCAAACGGGATAGATGATCCGCTACCACATTTTCCGCACCGGTTTTGTCCTTGATCTCATGGTCAAACTCTTGGAGAAGGAGCATCCACCTTAGAAGCCTCGGCTTTGCATCTTTCTTCTTCATGAGGTATTTGATTGCCGCATGGTCTGTGAAGACTACCACCTTTGATCCCACAAGATATGAACGGAATTTCTCAAATGCAAACACTATCGCAAGAAACTCTTTCTCCGTTGTTGTGTAATTGCACTGAGTTTCATCCAAAGTTTTGCTTGCGTAGTAGATGGCATGCAACTTTCCATCCTTCCTTTGCCCAAGGACGGCCCCTACGGCGAAATCACTAGCATCACACATCACCTCGAATGGAAGATTCCAATCGGGTGCCACCATTATTGGAGCCGAGATCAAGGCATCTCTCAACCTACAAAAAGAACTCATGCAATCCTCGGAAAATACAAAGGGCACATCCTTCATCAAGAGGTTAGACAATGGTTTTGCAATTTTAGAAAAATCCTTGATGAACCGTCTATAAAATCCTGCATGTCCTAAGAAACTCCTAACATCACGAACACAAGAGGGGGGAGGTAGTTTTTCAATTATTTCAACTTTAGCTCTATCTACCTCTATCCCCCTACTAGAAACTAGGTGTCCTAGTACTATGCCCTCCTTCACCATAAAGTGGCATTTTTCCCAATTAAGCACCAAGCTAGTCTCCTCACATCTAGTCAAAACCTTGTCTATGTTAGCTAAGCAAACATCAAATGAGGAACCGTAGACGGAGAAATCATCCATAAACACTTCTACTATATCCTCAACCATATCGGAGAAGATGGACATCATGCATCTTTGAAATGTTGCCGGCGCATTACATAAACCAAAAGGCATGCGTCTATAGGCAAAAGTCCCATAAGGACATGTGAATGTCGTCTTCTCTTGATCATCGGGATGAATAGGGATTTGCCAAAACCCGCTATACCCGTCAAGGTAGCAACAATATTCATGTTGTGCTAATCTCTCTAGGACTTGGTCTATGAAAGGAAGAGGAAAATGGTCTTTGCGAGTGCCGATATTAAGCTTACGGTAATCAATACACATATGCCATTTTGTTGTGGTTCTCATAGGTATCATTTCTCCCTTTTCATTTTGCACAACGGTGAGACCTCCTTTCTTAGGAACTACATGCACGGGACTCACATACTTGCTATCGGAAATTGGGAAGATAATTCCCGCATCCAACATCCTAAGTATTTCACTCTTTACCACTTCTTTCATGTTAGGATTTAATCTTCTTTGGGGTTCAATAGTGGGTTTATGGTTATCCTCCATATAAATCCTATGCATGCAAATTGAGGGAGAGATTCCCTTTAGTTCCTCTAGTGAATACCCTAAAGCTCCTCTATGTTTTCTTAGAACCTTCAACAACTTAGACTCCTCCTCATCATTCAAGTTGGCATTTATGATTACGGGTAAAGAAGAGTTGGGACCAAGAAATGCGTACCTCAAATCTTTTGGAAGCTCCTTGAGTTCTTGAGATGGTTCCGGTGGTGCTTGAACTTCTTCTTTCTCGGCCTTGAACACCTCCAAGTAAGACATCCTTTCCTCCAATTGCTCATGCTCAATCATATTGAGGGCTAGACCTTGGCGCTCTATCTCAATTTCTCTAGGTGGTGGGGTGGCTTTCAACCTAAGCTCCCTTGGCCTTGACTTCTTAGAAATGGCTTCCCATTGCAATCCAAGAGGAACTTGGATCATCTTAGCTTCCTTATGTACGGTCCCTTTTGAAGTTGGTCTAAAGAAAAACTCAATTTCTCTTCCTCCAATGTCAAGAGACAAGTGGCCCTTCTTTACATCAATGATTGCCCCAACCGTAGCAAGGAAAGGTCTCCCTAGTATGATCGGTTCACCCGACACTTCTATCATGTCTACTACAACAAAGTCGATTGGGACATAGTGGTCTTCAATGCAAACGGGATAATCCTCGACGATACCAATTGGTTCGATGGACGACCCATCCGCTATCGTTAACCTCATGTTGACCGGAGCTATGAGACCCATAGATGTGGATTTCCATATGGTGTAAGGAATGATGCTCGTGCTTGCTCCAAGATCACACAAGGCTTGGAAATTTTGAGACCCCACACCAATGGTTATAGCAAAACGACCGGGATCTCCTAGCTTTTGTGGTAACTCCAAGGTCTTGACTTCATCTTGCATTTCCACTATGGACCTCTTTTTGCTCGAAATCTCCCTTAAAAACTTGGCATAAGATGGCATCTCACTCAATGCGTCGGTGAACGGGATGGAGATGTTCAAGCCTTGCAAGAGTTTGAGAAACCTCTTGAACTTGTTCTCAACAACATCTTTTGGCTTCTTCGAGGGATATGGAAGAATTGTTGCACCTTGAATCTTGCTTGGATCAACTTCTTTGGACTTCCCTGCTTCATTTGCAACACTTCCTGGTTGGACCGACTTGGGCACCATGTCGGGCCCGATGTTGTGAATCTCGGTCCTGGGCAGAGGGGTCGGATCGAGGTCTGTGTACGTCGGTCCCGAGTTGCTCTCAACCTCGGTCCGTGGTGAAGGAGTCGATCTTCTTGCTGGGTCGACTTCGGGGAACTTCGGACCCGACTTGCTGGGTAAGTTGGTCCGACTCTCTTCACTCTTCTTAGGCACGTGTGGCTCGGGTAGGTTTCGGCCACTTCTCAATCCAATTGCCCGGACTTCATTTTGATTGTTTTGAGCTCGAGGATTCTCCTCGGGTCGGCCCGGAAGTCTTCCATTATCTCTTGGGGCTTGAGTCGCAATTTGAGCAAATTGATTGTCGACTTGCCTCCTCCATGCACCAAACTCATTGAATTGGGTCCTCATCTCCTTGAACCCATCTCTCATCTCTTGAGCAAATGTTTGTAACTCATTGAATCCCGGTGGTCTATATGGTGGTGGCGGCGCCCTTGGCTCGTTTTGGTTGAAGTTGTTGTTGTAGCTTTGAGCTTGACCGTTGTTCCACCGGCCATTGCCACCATTGTTGAAGTTGCCTCTTCCACCGAAATTTCCTCGAACATAGTTTGCCTCCTCAATTCGCTCGGCCAAGCGCACTTGGCTCTCATTCGGAAAAACTTGTGTAGCATGTGCAAAGGATCCACACTCCTCACAAGCTCTAGCATTTTGCTTGTAGTAGTGGACTTGCCTCTTAAGCTTGCTCACTTCACATTCAAGGAATTGGAGCTTCACATCCCTATCAATGTCTTCTCCCTTTGGATCATATAACTTCCTTGCACCTTCACCTTGAACTTTCACCTCCTTGCTAGCTTGACTCACCCCATACATGGCCTCATAATCGGATAGCTTGTCAAGTAGCTCCCAAGCTTGATCCGGTGTCAAGTCTATGGACCCACAATCGGTGTGGAGATTGAGCTTGTCCTTCGTTACCGGATTGATGCCTTGGAAAAAGATGTCTTGAAACACATATGGTTGTTGGCCATGAGTAGGACATTGGCGCAACATCTCCTTGAAACGGTCCCATGCTTCGAAGAGAGGCTCATTCGGACCTTGTTGAAAACTTGCAATCTTCCTTCTTAGCTCGGTTGTCTTTGAGGGAGGGAAGAACTTCATCAAGAAAGCATCATAGAGTGTCTTCCAAGTTGTGATTGACCTAGGAGCTTGGCTCTCGAGCCAATGTGCGGCCTTGCCCCCAAGTGACCATTTGAACGCCTTTAGAAGCACATACTCCAATGTCTCCTCGTCGGTAGAGATCGTCTCACACATGTCCACAAAACGTTTAACATGCTCTATGGGACACTCATGTGGACGGCCCTCGAATTGATCTCGCTTGATGAGGGAGATGAATTGCGTCTTGATCTCAAAATTCTTGGCAACCTCGGGAAGCACAATAGCCGGCTCGGGGACCCTCAACTCCGGATGCATGTATTGGCGTGCATTCCGGGGTAGAGCGTTGAGTTGAGCCTCGGCTCTCATCCGTTTCTCCCGTTCTCTTCTTGCCACCTCCTCTTGATTGTCCCTCTCAAGTTGCAATCTAGCCATTTCGTCCCTAAGTTGAGCCAACTCCTCATCAACATGGAGAGCTTGATTCGCCATCCTTTTCCTTCTTCGGGCTTCCTTGAGAATACTTTCCGGATCACTCACAAACTCAAGCTCAAGTGTTCCTCGGGAGGAACGAGCTAGCATACACCTATGAAACAAAAACACAAACCAAAACAAATCAAAAACAAAAAAAGGGTTTGGGCTATTCCCTCACCCAAATCACTACCAAAACACAAGAAACTCTCCAAATTGGCACTCAATGCACTTAGACTTCCCCGGCAACGGCGCCAATCTTTTGATCGCTCTCGGATGCGAGGGTCAAGAGATACAATTTATAACCCGACCCCGTTGTAGTACGTGGTGGGTGTCGAACACTCGGGAAGTCTACTCGATCGATGTGCCTAGATACTAGGAAGCTAGAAAGGAGAGCATAAAACAAAGGAAAACAAAGAAAACAGTCGGGACCGACACTGAGGTCACGTCGGGCCCGAGGTTGGCGACAAGAGGAAGTCGGGACCGACACTGGGTAAGTCGGGCCCGAGGTAGCTGGGGATGTCGAACTCAAAGATTTTAAAAGTAGATCTTGGGCTTTTGGGTTCCTTCCCTAGTAGATTAAGGCTTTTCCACCCCAATTCAGGCAATGAGTGATGATCGGACTAGGATCGAGTGCTTTCGCCCTCGTTCCAACCACATCTACAACTCGATCCATGGGGAAATCCCCTTCGAAGCAAGGTCTTGAGATTGACACATGTTCACTTTCGCTACTTTGCCAATCTCAAGCCTTGATTCCCAACTTTCGCAAGGAATTGTAGCTCTATGTAGAGTGGGTTCCTTAGATCAAACACTCAAGGCTATGGAATTGGGGTTTCTAGCCTAAACCTAGCTAGGGTTTTCCCCCATAACCCAAGATCAAGGAGATCTACTCCATGTGACAAGCAAAGAAAGCAATCAAATCAAAAGAGAAAGCAATCATCATAATCAATCTCAAAACAAAGCAAGGTTTCATACAAATCCAAAGCAATCCACAAATTCAAATCAAGGGTTTTCAAATCCACAAGATCAAAGCAAATCAAAGCTAAACAATCAACAAAACCTATCAAGCCTTCCTCTCTCTTGGCCGATTCTCTCTCTCTTCCTCCTCTTCTCCTTCCTCCTTGCTCTCCAAGTATCCTCTTGGCTCCCTTGGAACCCCCCTTTTTGTGTGTGTGTGAGGGAACCCTTTCTTAGAAGACAAGAGGGCCTTTTATAGATTAGATGAAGGGCAAAAGTGGAAGTCCACAAATTCGTGCCTTGGAGCCCAAGTAGTTCGGTGACCGACTCGGACCGACACGGAGGAACCTCGGGCCCGAGTTACTGTGCAACTCGGTCCGAGGTTGGAGACTTCAAAGTCGGGCCCGATGTGGTTGCAACTCGGTCCTGACCTCGTTCCACCTTCTTCTTAGTTGGCTTCTCTTGTTCTTCTTCATGGCTTGCTTCTCTCTTTCCCGCTTTAGCTCGGCCTTTGCTCCATGTCTCGACCCTCCTTCAAATCGATCCTTGATTCATGCCAAATTACCTACAAAACACATAAAAGATGCGTAGTCTCCGAATCTCATAGAAATACGGGAACTAGGATAAAAAGGAACAAAGCGCACAAGAAAAGGGGAAAAAGAAACATATTTACAAAGGAAATCACATATGAAAACACCACCAAATAGAGAGACATCACTTCATTGAGTGTTTCTTCAGATATTCCTGGCAAGTTCCCTCTTTGTTCCCCCTGGACACTTGATTCTGGCAAGGTATTGTCTTGGGGAACAAGAGAGTTGGAGGTGTCTTGTAGTTCTTCTGAGGAGGGAATCTCGAGGGAGATTTGATCAGTGAGAGTTGGATCTCCGTCGTTGTTCCCTGGTTGTGGGATGTTGCTTGAACTTGGATAGTCTTCATCCCTCTTCCTTGGCTCATCATCGTCATCATCATCGTCTTCTTGTCTGACCAGTTTGAACAGAGTTCCCTTCCCTTGGGTCTCTGTTCCCATCTTTACAGATTTCTCGTTGAAGACGACATGTATGATTTCCTCTATCTTCTTGGTCCTCATATTATAGACCCTGTAAGCCTTGCTTTGTGACGAGTATCCCAGGAAGATCCCTTCATCGCTTCTGGGATCGAATTTTCCAAGGTTGTCTTTGCCATTGTTGTGGACAAAGCATGTGCATACGAAGGTCCTTAGATGGGAGATGTTTGGTTTTCTCCCTTTAATGAGCTCGTAGGATGTCTTCTTGATCAAAGGCCTTGTCATTGCTCGGTTCAAGATGTATGTAGCTATAGCGATGGCTTCAGCCTAGAAATACTCAGGAACTCCGCTTTCAATCATCATGGTTCTGGCCATGGTCCTATTCTTTCTCTCGACCACTCCGTTTTGCTGAGGAGTGCGAGGGGTCGAAAAGTTGTGAGAGATCCCATGTTTGTCACAAAAGTTGAGGAACTCTGAGTTTTCAAACTCAGTTCCATGGTCAGATCTGATGGCTTTCAGCTTTAGCCCCAAGCTTACTTCTGTTCTTTTGATGAAGGGATCGAATTCTTCAAATGCTTGTGATTTTGCCTTCAAGAAAATAACCCAGGTGAATCTTGAAAAATCATCAATTAAAACATACATGTACCTTTTTCCATCGTAGCTGGCCGTTCTCATGGGACCACAGAGATCCATGTGAATTAGCTCTAAAGGCCTAGTTGTGCTCACCACCTTTTTGGGTTTGAAGGAGTTCTTGGTCTGTTTCCCTCGAACACATGCTTCACACATTTTGACTCCCTCGAGATTGATCCGTGGAAGACCAATGACCAGATCATGTAGATAAAGCTTCAGGATTTGATTTACACCTGCATGTCCCAATCGTCTATGCCAGAGTTCCGTGTCATCTTGGGAACTTGCAAGACACAGCTTCATTGGTGGTTCAAATTCTGTATCTACTACATAAACGTTGTTGTGCCTTCTTCCTCTCAGAATCACTTTGTTGGTCTTTTTGTTGATGACTAGGCATTCGTCTGAGTCGAAGGTGACAACGTTGTTCCCTTGATCACATATTTGGGCAACACTTAAGAGGTTGTATCCCAGATCTTTCACTAGGTTGACATTGTTGATTTTGATTGATCTATTTAGCAACACTTCTCCCTTTCCAATTACTTCTCCCTTGTTTTTATTGCCAAATGAGACATGGCCTCCTTCGGCATGAGTGTGGAGTGAGATGAGGATATCCTTGTTTCCGGTCATATGGTTCGAGCATCCACTATCTATGAACCATGCATTGTTCCCTCTCACTGCCACCTACAAGGTAAAGTTAGTGTTTTGAAACCCAGGCAAGATGACTCTTGCCCGGTCCCTTGCAAGGGAAAATATTCTTATTTACAACATAGGTCAGCGATGTTGATATCATGAGAGGTTTGAGAGTTCCTTGGGTGATTAGCATGATGTTTTTGTTTGTTTAGGAACTCACGGTTTCTAAGGGTTTGGGCTCTCTTCTTGGGACATGCTTCCTTGTAGTGCCCATGAGCACCACAGTTCCAGCACGTCTTATAGTACTCTCCCAGGTAGTACTTTGGGTGTGGTCTCTGGATTCTGTTCATATCCATGGTTTTCTTATTGTACACCCGTGACCCGTTTCCCTTAGCAATTTGGACATAAAGTCTATGTCCAGTGTTCCCAGTGTAATAATCTCTCTCACCACAGTTCCCACTTTCTAGGACCCTTATTTTCTCCTCAAGATGAGCATTTTTCTGTTTCTCGCACTGGATTTCTAAGGCCCTACACTCATGGATTTCATGTTCACTCAGGGGTGACTTACTATTATTTGAGCACTCACCTTTGTATCCTATGCTGTGTCTGGTTGGGACAAACTTAATTTGGGAACTAGATGCTTCAAGATGTTCGGGAGTCTTACTCAGGTTTTGCAAGAGGGTGTTCTCATCTTTCTCTAGAGTTTTGATTTCATTTTCTAGATCTACGATGTGAGACACATGGGACTTGAGTTTTTCAAGAAGGGATATGCAGTTAGGACAGGGTTCAAGACCAACTAATTGAGCATTTATGTGTTCCTGTTTTTCCAACTTGTTTTGCAGTTTTATGTTATCTTTGACAAGACTTGAAAGAATTTTTAACAGCTCAGGTTTTTCATAATTATTCAAAGAAGAAAGAACAGTTTCAGTGGTTACCTCACTGGGTTGTTCCCCAGTGGTTTCTCCTATTTTCATCCCACACATGTCTGGGAGAGCCCATGACTCGGGATCTTCGTCTTCATCATCGCTCCAGGTGGCGATGTAGGCCTTTTTCCCTTGCTTCCGGCCTTCAGTTCCCTGTGGGCATTCCTTAGCAAAGTGTCCTTTCTTGTTGCACTTGTAACATGTGACATCCGAGAGGTCCTTCTCTGCGGGTTTTCTTTGGGAACTCTGCCCTTTTCCCCAGTTCCCACTATTCCTCTGGAGCTTCCCTTTGTAGAAGTTCCGAAGAGCCTTTGTTACAAGAACTAGCTCCTCATCCTCTTCTTCTTTGGAGTCTTCGTGTTGTTCTTGAGTTGATTTGAGCATCTTCTCGATCTTGAGTGCGATCCCTCAATGAGCTCGAGTCTGTTCCTTATCATCAATCTTTCTCTTCTCGTGTCCCACTAGCTTTCCAAACACTTGATGGAGCATGAGTGTTCTATTTTCCGGATTTTTCTTGAACATTGTTCTCTCGTTTGCCCATTCTCCAGTCAATCCTTTGAAAAGCTGTTGGACCTTCATCTTATGGGTGATTTCTTCTTTGGTGATCCCCAAGCCTTCCATTTTGGTGCAAAGTCCTTCAAATCGGGACTGGTAGCTATCGACAGACTCTCCCATCTCCATTTGGAAGTTGTAGAACTCCCTTTTTGCATTCATCTGAAGGTCTTCTCGGAGATCTGAGTTCCCAACGTGCATTTTTTGGATGGCTTCCCACATCTCCTTGGCTGTGTCAAGATTTGCTACCCTGTCACAGTCTTGTACGCACATGGACCTCTTCAGGTACTGTTTGGCTTTGTAGTTTGCCTCCATACACTTGTATTCGTTGGGTCCCCACTTTGAGAGGTCGTTGACTATAGCTGGAACGATTTCGAAGTTGTCTCTCTCGATAACACACCAGGCTTGGTAGTCTTGGCCATGCATCCAATCTTTCATGTCGCGTTGCCAGCTTTCAAATCTTCCTGTAATAAGCCTTGGAGGCTTACTAGTGTTCTTCCCCACCTAAGTAAGTTCCTGAGCCATCTGATACCTGCGATGCTAACACAAATCTAGAACAAACCTAGCTCTGATACCAATTGTTGGATCGTAAACCGTTAGCAAAGAGCTTGGGAACTGGCAATTAAGCTGTTCCCAAGGCAGCGGAAATAAACAGTTCGCAAGTATTAAAGACAGTAAAGGACACAGTTCCTTTATAGAGGAACCCAACTACAACCAACTAGTTGTATGGGTAAACCTCTACCTCCGCTTGGAGGATTTTGAATGACTTACTTATATTGATTGCTTTGTTCCTTAGTTACAACAGCCGGATTCACACTTCTCTGTTCCTACGAGTTCTTCCTAACTCTAGCAACACTAGTAAATCCTCTCAACTGAGTTCCTAAGCTCACAACAGCAAAATACAAGTAACTCAAACCTTACACCGACTTCTCAGTTCCCTTGTCTCTGGGAACTTCGGCTTCACCGTCGTTGAGATCACACACTCGCCGGCGGGGACTTCTCTTCCTTTTCTTTCTTTTCTCTGGTGTGGGTGTTTGTGAGTTCTGGGAGAAGTACTCAATCCGAGTACTATTCATTTGGCTTTATAGTCCAGGTGAGCTTGGGCAGTCGCATCTTTCGTTTGTGTCCAAAATGCCCCTTGCTTGATGCCCAAGTTGTACTTTCTTCACATGTGACTTTGGTTTGAACTAGGTCAACTTCTTGGATCAATCGGACCGTTTGATCAAGCGTGACAGACTGATCCTCAGACTGTTCCTTTGGGCTGTCCAAGACAGAATCTCGCGATCTGCGCTGAACGGTCGTTGTCCTCACATGTGAGTTCCCATGTCATGGGAACTATCTTGTTCAGAGTTTCCTTGATGGAAACTCTTCATCGTTGTAAGCTTGTGTTTTCTTGATCATTTCTGGGTGTTCCCATTTCATAGGAACTTTCCTCTTCAGAGTTCCCTTGGTGGACACTCTTCATCGTGAGCTTTTTCTGGCTTTTTGTCATTCATGGGAGTTCTTGGTTGTACCTGCATTCCTTAGAAATACTTGAACAAACCACATTAGATACTTACGGTGTTTGTCATTATCAAAACACGGAGAATGACATCGTTGATCCGTTGTTTAGAACCAGAGGTCCCAACAACGTCCCAACAGTCTCTCTTGCCATAACTGCAAACCCAATGCAAAAAGTGTGCCCGGTGTAAGTAAATCCTACCATATCACTCAAAGGCATGTTATACCTGAAATATTAATTAATTTGAATAAGTTAACGTGCAAAACTTAAATTTCAAGTAAAAACGCTTTTATTATAAATACTTACATGTTGGTTTTGTATTTCGCATCCATGATCACAACATACGGAAACAACTTCAGCAGATTCAACGACTTCGGATGGATAAAGAAAAGGTCTATTATCTCCTTGCTTCCTTCCTCGGCTCGATAATCAAGATACACAAGTACACATAGTGGACTCGGACCACACTTTTTTTATACATCGGACCACAGAATAATTAACGTGGTTTATACCTGGCGTGGTCCGGGTAGCGGACCACGTTTAAAGTGTACTGTGGTGCGGCATTCCGACCAGGTTCTATTGGTGTCCGTGTTCCGAATTTCAGACCACGTTTATAATTATGCGGTCCGAATGTCGGACCACGTTTTTTATAGTTACACGGTTTGGAAATGGAACCACGTTCAATAATACGTGGTCCGATACTTGGATCACATGTTAAATTATGTGGTCCGATATATTAAAATTTTGCTATTGTCGAAATGTTAGTACCATGATTTTCATGATTCGTGGTCCAGGTTATTAAATTTTATTTTAATTTAAAATATATTATACCATATGTGGTCTGATTCTTCATTTATATACACATCCTGGATGGTATGCAATTAATAAATTCAATCTACAATTTAACAACCATCACAATAAACTCAATCCATATTAATGTTTATTGCACAGTTTAAGTACCTCACACCCATTGCTAACATGACAAACACATATAAAAGAAAAGTATTTCATAAAATAAGTTTTAGATGTTTGTTTCCATACAAAAAAAAAGTATTCTAGCTAGCAAAACCTTAACTATTGTAATGGAATTCAGTCAAGAATGACGAACAACTCAACACTAATAGGAAACATCATCTCCATATTGAAGTTTATACTTTCTAACAAGACTGGCAAAGTAGCTCGAACACAAAGTTTGTTTACCTCAAGCAAGTAGTTGAAATCCATTGACTTCCAATTTAACCTTGTCAAAGATACAAGCGTATAATTAATAAGAATAATAAATATTTGCATAAGAAAATATGAGAGCTTAAGTTTTTCTTAATAAAAAAACAAAAGAGAAACTCATACTTGGAAAATAAGAGATCCATCACTCATAATGATTGACTTCAGCCTGAATGAAAGGCTCTAGATACTCAAGACACTCCTTGTGAATTTCCCTAATATTTTCTTCTTTATAATGAGCTAGGGAACCTTCAAAGTATTACAATATTTAACAAATGGTAAGTACATAATAAAAATAATAACTTTAATATGTAAGGTAATTTATATTTCAATATTTGAAATATATTAGCTAAACTACAAATGCATACCGTTTCTGGGATTTGGACGACATCTTTTTCAATAATTTCCAACATGTAACGACATATGTAGTATCTGCATTCATAGTCGTTTGGTTGTTTAGGACACTACAAAGTACAATAAAAATATTACAAAAATATTTTTGTTAAAACAAATAATTGGTAATGAACAAAGTAAAAACAAATTTGTTTATAAACAAAGTGAATACCATATAATTCATTATATAACAACTAACCTTGATAAGCTTACATTGTATTTCTTGTCTTTTCCTCTTGTTTTTTTTCTTGGGATCTTTATTGTTGTCTTCAACCAATTTTTTTATTGAACTTTTTCATGGCCCTACAAATGATACAAAAACGTTTTCACAAATAATAATAAGACATGAATATACATACTATTAATTGAAAAAAAATAAAAAAACAAATGTAAGAAGGGTTTCTTACATTGTAGCTAGTTCCATAAAATCGGTTCTAACTTCACAACCCAATGGATCTATCCAATAAATGATGCTCTAATTCGGGTCAATCACTGCTAGCCTCCAATGAAGACTACCAAAAAAATTAATAAGTAAAAAATTAATATGACAAAATGCATAGTTGACTATATTTTGTAAAAAGAATTAATTAGCTCACCCTCCATTATAAGGAGCAAACCATAAACGTCCCCGCAAATCCACATTTTGATGAAATTATTGACCCCAAGTCGCCTTGTTGAGATTGTGCATGTTCTAAGAAATTGTTCTTGGATTGGCCAGGCTTGCTAGCAAATCTAGCCTTTGAAGTATCACAATCCTAAGGCAATAATGTTTATAGTATTGCCATTAATGAACAAAGAAATCAAATAATAATGGAGATAAATTATAAAATTGCTATATCGATGCATATATAACCATATCTTCTGGCCAAGCGATGAAACCTCCAATTGCGTCTTCTATACAACTGACCTCTTCACTCGAGTATGGAATAATTGTCTACTCCTGCCCAATTTCCATCGTGTCCACTGTTACTTTTAATGACTTAGAATCCAATTTATTGCCATGGTGAATTACATACGACCCAACTTCGGGGATGAACACTCGCCCTTTAGCTACCATAGTTGTTAGGTCAGGCCAATACAATTCGCATTTTGTCCATTCACCCTACACGAAATAGTACACATGCATAAAAATATAAGTTAAAATTGGTCATGAGCTCATTAAAATTGGTCATGCAACATAAAAACAAAATTAGAACATGATTCCTTTAACGAGGAGCTCTCATGTGTACTATGATGGTTATGCTCAACCTCGGAATTCCGCCCTTTCATTTCCATTATCATTTCTTGCAACTCATCCACTTGATTTTGCAAGTGTGACACTTGACCTTTTAGTCCTTCAACTTCTTTTTGGGATGAACGAACACATCTACGCCTTTTTTGCTTTGAGCTTACCCCAAGGCCTGCACACCACACCCGACCAGGATGCTCATCCTTACCTAATGTCATACCTAGTAAATCATCTGTTCTTTTGGGTTTGATGAGGCCTTGAGACTCTTGTTCCTTAAGCGTAGCCTTAAACCAATGCAGAAATTGTAAAATTATAATGTATACAGAATTCAATTAGCAATTTTTAAGGTAGCAAACCAAAGTAGAAACTGGAATTCAGAGGATTTATAACATAGACATAATTTTCTCTTAGTGAATTTATAACATAGACATAATTCATTTAGAAAACATAGACATAATTTATTTATAACATAGAAAGGCCAAAACTGACTTTTTTAATTCTTTCATATATTGAACTGAGTATAACAGTGAATTCATACTTAATAAGGGCTTCCACTCATGGAAGAGAACATCAGACTCAAGCTTGGAGTTCCCAAGAAGAATAGAATGAAACAAAACTCAAACGAATTCATTCCTATGGCAGCCATTTACACCAAATTGTATTTTTCTTTCAAAAAACAATATTCAGATTTTGTTCTCAATATTTTATCCTACATAGGTCGACATGATTATTTTCTCAAGGCATTGAGCATTATCAAGCATTAATCTAAAACTTATGCTTACCACCGTATCAATTCAAGAAATTCCTTCTAAACAGCCATATTGATCGTCGTTCACATTCACCGGATTTGATCTAGGATAGCCCTACCCTTCATTAAATGACCAAAAACCCGACATTATTTTCGTAGAGGTGGATTTGAGGATGGATTTCGGAGTTTTTTTACCGCTTCTTCATTGCTCTTTCACCCGGCCTCGCCTTATAAATAGCTGTGGTGTGTGGGTTTACTGAGGGCAAGGTATAGGTAGCTGTTACCGCTACCGATCGAATCTTTTTTTTTATATAGAGCGGCAGCGGCCACCACTGCCGCTCCTAAAAACAACAAATTTTTTTTATAGGGAGCGGCAGCGGCGCTTCCTTTTATTCAAATTTTTTTTAAAATTAGGGCGATAGGGCACACCGCTGCTAAAAAGCCAGTACGCCCTATAACTCTGAGTGCAGCGCAATTACTCGGCGTTGTACATGGCGAGGAATTAGGGGCGCCTCCGTCAGAATGTTAGAGCGCCCCGGTTTTTGGTCTGGTAAAATATACCGCAACATACAGTAGCGGTTAATATGACCGGAATTGCCTTTTTGGAATCAGTTAGAAACCAAAGCGGTAGCCGCTACCGTAGTTGTATAGGAAATGGAGGGGTCTCTGCCCCATTTTGTTATAAATTTTTAATGATGCTAAATTATAACATTAAATAGAAGTAGCTCAAGCGGTACATGTTTAACACCAAATGTGTGAGACCTGTGTTCAAATTTTCCCCCAGAAATTACTCTCCTTTCATATTTTTTTTTTACTTCTCATCATACCCACCATTCCTTATTTCTAATAAGAAATAAAAACAGCTAGATAATTTATTTATTTATTGTACTACCTATATTCCTAATTTTAACTTTGGCTAATTAAAAAAAATAACTAAAATAATTAAAGTAACTTGATTATACTGTATAAAGCTGTAAATTTTGGAAAATATTATTATGTTTTAGGGTATAGAGCTAGTAGGGTTTAATTATTTTTATCGAAATACACAAGAAAGTACCTAACAAAATATATGACACGAAATTAGTATTCATGGGCAAATATAAATATGTTATGATTTTTGGTTTATTTTTAGGCTATGGCTAAATGTACACTATTTTCTGGCTATATGTACACTATTTGGTGCTCCTAACTTAAGCGTACAGTGGAAAAATGAGAAAAATCAACCCCCCCCCCCCCCCCCCCCGGGAACTTGATTTTTTCCCATTTTATCCTTAGGTCGGAAAATATTGAAGATGGTGTGCTTAAATAAGGCGTTCATTCTTATAAGAAATCGTTATATTACTTTGGAATCGTTCATTCTTATAAGAAAACGTTACATTCCCTTAGAATAGTTCATTCTTATAAGACTATTACATCAGAATCGTTCATTCTTATGAAAAAGCATTACATTTATTTAGAATCATTCATCCTTACAAGAATGAATGATTCTAAATAAATGATGAAAACCCTCGTCGAGAAAACCCTGACAAGGTGTTACTTTGGTGTCGTTGAGAAAAGCCTCGTCGATAGGAACATGCTTAGCCCGAGGGAGCTTGCTGTTCTTAGTTGTATCCGTGTTCCTCATGCACAAGATTTTTTGTTCACTATCCCTATCAATGGCTTGGGACAGAGGATGAACCATCGTCAGTTTCGTTTTGTGTTGTGCTACAGACTTATGATACCTCTGTTTTCTGATTGTAGCATTTGTCCGAGTTGCAATGCTCCAAGGATGGACAAATGAGGGATCATGTTGTCCACTGTCCTATGGGTTTCCTATCGGAGAACGGGCATGATCTTAGACCTGCTGACCTTTTACTCTTTAATTGGCATCAAGGTAAGGATGCTTGTGTGGATGTTACCAAGGTGTTTCCCTTTGTTGGTGTGGGTGCGAGTTCTTAGGCGCCTGGGTTGGCCGTGCACAATGCTGTGGAGATGAAAAAGAAGAAGTACATGTCCAAATGTGAGGAGAACGGATGCAAACTTATCCCTTTCGCTTTCTCTACGTATACGTTTGGGGGATTCGATAAGGAGGCTTTGGACACGCTTTCTCTACGTTTTGGGGATTCGATAAGGAGGCTTTGGACACTCTTTCACGTATTAAGTCTCTCTTTATTAGTCACTCTAACAATGCTAAGAGTGGTGCTTTTGTTTTTCATAGATTGTGTTTTTGCATTCAGAAGGGTGTGGGTGTCCAACTTGTTTCTAGGCTCCCATCCAACTTTATGTAATTCATCTAATAATAATAATAATAATAATAATAATAATAATAATAATAATAATAATAATAATAACTTTATATGTGCATTTTTAATTTAATTATTAGAAATATTAATTTTTATTATTTAAATTATAATACCTATATTATATATAAATTAGTATATTATAATTTTTATTTTAAAAAGTCTCCGGACAATGACGGGGTCTCTTAACTAGTGTTTGGAGATAAAATGAGATTTATTGGAATTGTATTAGATTGCATGTTGATATTAAGTGTTTCATGTTTAGGATTACAAGATAAGATGTAATCTACTTGATGTAGTTTAATGTTTTTTTAACGATTTTTCTAATCTATGCTCTTAGGACATATGTTAAACTCCTTAAAATGGTAATGTTTTGTTAATTGGTATTTATTTTAATTTTTATTTATTTTTTTAAAGTATTCATTTGTTTCCTAATAGGATTTTTTTTAAAGAGTTCATTAGTTTTATAATAGGGTTTTAGTTCCCTTGAATGGAATGTTTAACCTATGCCAAGAGCATAGGTTAGAAAAACTGTTTTTCTAAATATAATATAGATATTTAATGATATTGGAGCATTAAAAAAAAAGGACATAAAAAACAAGATCAACCGACATAAATAATAATATAATATGCCAAAATGCTCTATAGGCAAGTTTATGGATCAAATCTTGTTCCTCTCAAAAAAAATGGATCAAATCTTGTTGATCATAATCGGTGAAAATTTTATTGTAATTATTTTTATGTGTTAACCGCTTTTACATTTTCACAATGTTTGGAGGTGCAATGAGGTGATTATCAAATTTTAAAAGGGTAGTTTAGACTTTTTGTTGTGCAAAGTTTAATCAACAAAAGGGTTTTCATTTGTGCCGGATCCGGATACCGCCACCGCCACCGCCACTAAAAAGTTCAATTTCCTTTTTTTTTTCATAGCAGACATGTACACCGGAATTGAAAAAGCGGGACGCCATTAAACTCTGACCGGCGAGCTCCAATTAGGAAATTGTTTGTATGACACACTGTGTCATGACATAATGAATATAATAATAATAAAAGAAGAGAGAGAAGAGAAAAAGTAGAAAAAGTAGAAGAGAGAGAAGAGAAAAAGTAGAAAAGGTAGAAAAGGTAGGTAGTAATGACGTTTTTTAATTTGTTTTTTTTTTCAGCTAAGGGTACACCAAACATATAGGGTCGGATTTAGGTTTGTCTCACAGATGGGCTATTTTGTATGGGCTTTAGGTTTTTGGGCTTAGGTAAAATCAAATGGGCTTACATTATGAATAAATAATGGTCCTAATCAATAATAGTATATGGGCTTATATTTTACTATCAGAAATAGTATATGGGCTAATATAACATATAATCCAAATTCATTAACTTAACTTATATAATATATTCAGATCTATATCAAACTCGAGTACAATATCAAAACTCGATGAAGAAAATCCAGATCTGAGAAATGGTGGAGCACTCGGGTAAGCGGTTGTCATCGTCGCCGGCTACGATGGACGAGGGGTCGATTCATGCTCTTATCTCAAGCTGGTCGTCATCTTCGATCTCGTCGCTCACTCTACTGTGTAGATATTGATAAGAGGTGCTGGGAGAAAGGACATAAATCTGGGTTATTCATAATCGATGAAATCCTGGAATCATCCCCTCCATTCTTATGTGATAAATTTTGTAGTGAATTTTTTTTCTATGAATTGAACAATAAGTGATGTCTCTCTATTTGATGGTGTTTTCATATGTGATTTCCTTTGTAAATATGGTTCTTTTTCCCCTTTTCTTGTGCGTTTTGTTCCTTTTTAGCTTAGTTCCCGTATTTCTATGAGATTCGGAGACTACGCACCTTTTATGTGTTTTGTAGGTAATTTGGCATGAATCAAGGATCGATTTGAAGGAGGGTCGAGACACGGAGCAAAGGCCGAGCTAAAGCGGGAAAGAGAGAAGCAAGCCATGAAGAAGAACAAGAGAAGCCAACTAAGAAGAAGGTGGAACGAAGTCAGGACCGAGTTGCAACAACGTCGGGCCCGACTTTGAAGTTTCCAACCTCGGATCGAGATGCACAGTACCTCGGGCCCGAGGTTCCTCCGTGTCGGGCCGAGTCGATCACCGGACTACTTGGGCTCCAAGGCACGAATTTGTGAACTTCCACTTTTGCCCCTCATCTAATCTATAAAAGGCCCTCTTGTCTTCTAAGAAAGGGTTCCCTAACACACACAAAAGGGGGGTTCCAAGGGAGCCAAGAAGATACTTGAAGAGCAAGGAGGAAGGAGAAGAGGAGGAAGGGAGAGAGAATAGGCCAAGAGAGAGGAAGGCTTGATAGGTTTTGTTGATTGTTTAGCTTTGATTTGCTTTGATCTTGTGGATTTGAAAACCCTTGATTTGAATTTGTGGATTGCTTTGGATTTGAATGAAACCTTGCTTTGTTTTGAGATTGATTATGATGATTGCTTTCTCTTTTGATTTGATTGCTTTCTTTGCTTGTCACATGGAGTAGATCTCCTTGATCTTGGGTTATGGGGGAAAACCCTAGCTAGGTTTAGGCTAGAAACCCCAATTCCATAGCCTTGAGTGTTTGATCTAAGGAACCCACTCTACATAGAGCTACAATTCCTTGCGAAAGTTGGGAATCAAGGCTTGAGATTGGCAAAGTAGCGAAAGTGAACATGTGTCAATCTCAAGACCTTGCTTCGAAGGGGATTTCCCCATGGATCGAGGTGTAGATGTGGTTGGAACGAGGGCGAAAGCACTCGATCCTAGTCCGATCATCACTCATTGCCTGAATTGGGGTGGAAAAGCCTTAATCTACTAGGGAAGGAACCCAAAAGCCCAAGATCTACTTTTAAAATCTTTGAGTTCGACATCCCCAGCTACCTCGGGCCCGACTTACCTAGTGTCGGTCCCGACTTCCTCTTGTCGCCAACCTCGGGCCCGACGTGACCTCAGTGTCGGTCCCGACTGTTTTCTTTATTTTCCTTTGTTTTATGCTCTCCTTTCTAGCTTCCTAGTATCTAGGCACATCGATCGAGTAGACTTCCCGAGTGTTCGACACCCACCACGTACTACAACGGGGTCGGGTTATAAATTGTATCTCTTGACCCTCGCATCCGAGAGCAATCAAAAGATTGGCGCCGTTGCCGGGGAAGTCTAAGTGCATTGAGTGCCAATTTGGTGAGTTTCTTGTGTTTTGGTAGTGATTTGGGTGAGGGAATAGCCCAAACCCTTTGTTTGTTTTTGATTTGTTTTGGTTTGTGTTTTTGTTTCATAGGTGTATGCTAGCTCGTTCCTCCCGAGGAACACTTGAGCTTGAGTTTGTGAGTGATCCGGAAAGTATTCTCAAGGAAGCCCGAAGAAGGAAAAGGATGGCGAATCAAGCTCTCCATGTTGATGAGGAGTTGGATCAACTTAGGGCCGAAATGGCTAGATTGCAACTTGAGAGGGACAATCAAGAGGAGGTGGCAAGAAGAGAACGGGAGCAACGGATGAGAGTCGAGGCTCAACTCAACGCTCTACCCCGGAATGCACGCCAATACATGCATCCGGAGTTGAGGGTCCCCGAGCCGGCTATTGTGCTTCCCGAGGTTGCCAAGAATTTTGAGATCAAGATGCAATTCATCTCCCTCATCAAGCGAGATCAATTCGAGGGCCGTCCACATGAGTGTCCCATAGAGCATGTTAAACGATTTGTGGACATGTGTGAGACGATCTCTACCGACGAGGAGACATTGGAGTATGTGCTTCTAAAGGCGTTCAAATGGTCACTTGGGGGCAAGGCCACACATTGGCTCGAGAGCCAAGATCCTAGGTCAATCACAACTTGGAAGACACTCTATGATGCTTTCTTGATGAAGTTCTTCCCTCCCTCAAAGACAACCGAGCTAAGAAGGAAGATTGCAAGCTTTCAACAAGGTCCGAATGAGCCTCTCTTCGAAGCATGGGACCGTTTCAAGGAGATGTTGCGCCAATGTCCTACTCATGGCCAACAACCATATGTGCTTCAAGACATCTTTTTCCAAGGCATCAATCCGGTAACGAAGGACAAGCTCAATCTCCACACCGATTGTGGGTTCATAGACTTGACACCGGATCAAGCTTGGGAGCTACTTGACAAGCTATCCGATTATGAGGCCATGTATGGGGTGAGTCAAGCTAGCAAGGAGGTGAAAGTTCAAGGTGAAGGTGCAAGGAAGTTATATGATCCAAAGGGAGAAGACATTGATAGGGATGTGAAGCTCCAATTCCTTGAAGGTGAAGTGAGCAAGCTTAAGAGGCAAGTCCACTACTACAAGCAAAATGCTAGAGCTTGTGAGGAGTGTGGATCCTTTGCACATGCTACACAAGTTTGTCCGAATGAGAGCCAAGTGCGCTTGGCCGAGCGAATTGAGGAGGCAAACTATGTTCGAGGAAATTTCGGTGGAAGAGGCAACTTCAACAATGGTGGCAATGGCCGGTGGAACAACGGTCAAGCTCAAAGCTACAACAACAACTTCAACCAAAACGAGCCGAGGGCGCCACCACCACCATATAGACCACCGGGATTCAATGAGTTACAAACATTTGCTCAAGAGATGAGAGATGGGTTCAAGGAGATGAGGACCCAATTCAATGAGTTTGGTGCATGGAGGAGGCAAGTCGACAATCAATTTGCTCAAATTGCGACTCAAGCCCCGAGAGAGAATGGGAGACTTCCGGGCCGACCCGAGGAGAATCCTCGAGCTCAAAACAATCAAAATGAAGTCCGGGCAATTGGATTGAGAAGTGGCCGAAACCTACCCGAGCCACAAGTGCCTAAGAAGAGTGAAGAGAGTCGGACCAACTTACCCAGCAAATCGGGTCCGACGTTCCCCGAAGTCGACCCAGCAAGAAGATCGACTCCTTCACCACGGACCGAGGTTGAGAGCAACTCGGGACCGACGTACACAGACCTCGATCCAACTCCTTTGCCCAGGACCGAGATTCACAACATCGGGCCCGACATGGTGCCCAAGTCGGTCCATTCAGAAAATGTTGCAATTGAAGTAGGGAAGTCCAAAGAAGTTGATCCAAGCAAGATTCAAGGTGCAACAATTCTTCCATATCCCTCGAAGAAGCCAAAAGATGTTGTTGAGAACAAGTTCAAGAGGTTTCTCAAACTCTTGCAAGGCTTGAACATCTCTATCCCGTTCACCGACGCATTGAGTGAGATGCCATCTTATGCCAAGTTTTTAAAGGAGATTTTGAGCAAGAAGAGGTCCATAGTGGAAATGCAAGATGAAGTCAAGACCTTGGAGTTACCACAAAAGCTAGGAGATCCCGGTCGTTTTGCTATAACCATTGGTGTGGGGTCTCAAAATTTCCAAGCCTTGTGTGATCTTGGAGCAAGCACGAGCATCATTCCTTACACCATATGGAAATCCACATCTATAGGTCTCATAGCACCGGTCAACATGAGGTTAACGATAGCGGATGGGTCGTCCATCGAACCAATTGGTATCGTCGAGGATTATCCCGTTTGCATCGAAGGCCACTATGTCCCAATCGACTTTGTTGTAGTAGACATGATAGAAGTGTCGGGTGAACCGATCATACTAGGGAGACCTTTCCTTGCTACGGTTGGGGCAGTCATTGATGTAAAGAAGGGCCACTTGTCTCTTGACATTGGAGGAAGAGAAATTGAGTTTTTCTTTAGACCAACTTCAAAAGGGACCGTACATAAGGAAGCTAAGATGATCCAAGTTCCTCTTGGATTGCAATAGGAAGCCATTTCTAAGAAGTCAAGGCCAAGGGAGCTTAGGTTGAAAGCCACCCCACCACCTAGAGAAATTGAGATAGAGCGCCAAGGTCTAGCCCTCAATATGATTGAGCAAGAGCAATTGGAGGAAAGGATGTCTTACTTGGAGGTGTTCAAGGCCGTGAAAGAAGAAGTTCAAGCACCACCGGAACCATCTCAAGAACTCAAGGAGCTTCCAAAAGATTTGAGGTACGCATTTCTTGGTCCCAACTCTTCTTTACCCGTAATCATAAATGCCAAGTTGAATGATGAGGAGGAGTCTAAGTTGTTGAAGGTTCTAAGAAAACATAGAGGAGCTTTAGGGTATTCACTAGAAGAACTAAAGCGAATCTCTCCCTCAAATTGCATGCATAGGATTTATATGGAGGATAACCATAAACCCACTATTGAACCCCAAAGAAGATTAAATCCTAACATGAAAGAAGTGGTAAAGAGTGAAATACTTAGGATGTTGGATGCGGGAATTATCTTCCCAATTTCCGATAGCAAGTATGTGAGTCCCGTGCATGTAGTTCCTAAGAAAGGAGGTCTCACCGTTGTGCAAAATGAAAAGGGAGAAATGATACCTATGAGAACCACAACAAAATGGCGTATGTGTATTGATTACCGTAAGCTTAATATCGGCACTCGCAAAGACCATTTTCCTCTTCCTTTCATAGACCAAGTCCTAGAGCGATTAGCACAACATGAATATTTTTGCTACCTTGACGGGTATAGCGGGTTTTGGCAAATCCCTATTCATCCCGATGATCAAGAGAAGACGACATTCACATGTCCTTATGGGACTTTTGCCTATAGACGCATGCCTTTTGGTTTATGTAATGCGCCGGCAACATTTCAAAGATGCATGATGTCCATCTTCTCCGATATGGTTGAGGATATAGTAGAAGTGTTTATGGATGATTTCTCAGTCTACGGTTCCTCATTTGATGTTTGCTTAGCTAACTTAGACAAGGTTTTGACTAGATGTGAGGAGACTAGCTTGGTGCTTAATTGGGAAAAATGCCACTTTATGGTGAAGGAGGGCATAGTACTAGGACACCTAGTTTCTAGTAGGGGGATAGAGGTAGATAGAGCTAAAGTTGAAATAATTGAAAAACTACCTCCCCCCTCTTGTGTTCGTGATGTTAGGAGTTTCTTAGGTCATGCAGGATTTTATAGACGGTTCATCAAGGATTTTTCTAAAATTGCAAAACCATTGTCTAACCTCTTGATGAAGGATGTGCCCTTTGTATTTTCCGAGGATTGCATGAGTTCTTTTTGTAGGTTGAGAGATGCCTTGATCTCGGCTCCAATAATGGCGGCACCCGATTGGAATCTTCCATTCGAGGTGATGTGTGATGCTAGTGATTTCGCCGTAGGGGCCGTCCTTGGGCAAAGGAAGGATGGAAAGTTGCATGCCATCTACTACGCAAGCAAAACTTTGGATGAAACTCAGTGCAATTACACAACAACGGAGAAAGAGTTTCTTGCGATAGTGTTTGCATTTGAGAAATTCCGTTCATATCTTGTGGGATCAAGGGTGGTAGTCTTCACAGACCATGCGGCAATCAAATACCTCATGAAGAAGAAAGATGCAAAGCCGAGGCTTCTAATGTGGATGCTCCTTCTCCAAGAGTTTGACCATGAGATCAAGGACAAAACCGGTGCGGAAAATGTGGTAGCGAATCATCTATCCCGTTTGCCCATCGAGTACATGTTGGAGATGGAGGATGGTATGACTATAGATGATTCAAGAGCAGATGAAGTTCTCATGAGCGGAATGGAGGAAAGGAATGGTGGATCTACGAACCAAGTACGTCGGGCCCGAGGTTCAGAACATCGGACCGAAGGCAAGGAAAGTGCGAGTGAGTCGGGACCGAGGACTTCAACATCGGGCCCGAGTGACCTGTGTGTCTGCGAAGCTGGACCCGCGTCCAACAAATGTCGGGCCCGGTATACTTCAATGTCGGTCCGTGGAAGAAAGTAAGTTTCCTAGATCGATTTCCATTCCTTCTCGTTCTCAATTGATTGATTCTTTCTCTCCCACTGGCTTTCTTTCTATTAGTGCCGTAAGACGAGGGGTTTCCCCTTGGTTTGCGGATTTTGCTAACTTTGTCGTAGGGGGAGTGATCCCACCAAATTTGTCTTATCAAGCTAGGAAGAAATTCTTATATGATGCTAGACAATACTTTTGGGATGATCCATATCTCTACAAGGAAGGGCGTGATCAAATCTATAGACGGTGTGTGTCAAGTGAAGAGGTTGAGAGCATAATTCACCATTGCCACTCCTTGCCTACGGGAGGTCACGCTAAGAGTTCCAAAACCACCTCAAAAATTCTTCAATGTGGTTATTATTGGCCAACCATGTTCAAGGATGTGCATGATTATGTGAGGAAGTGTGAGGAGTGCCAAAGAGAGGGGAACCTATCAAGGAGGAATGAGACTCCTCAAACTGGCATTCTAGAAGTTGAGTTATTTGATGTATGGGGTATTGACTTCATGGGACCATTTCCCACATCGGGGCCTTACAAGTACATCTTGGTAGCCGTGGACTATGTTTCAAAATGGGTGGAGGCCATACCAACAAGAACCAATGATGCTAAGGTGGTGATGAAGTTTTTGAAAAGCAACATTTTTGCAAGGTTTGGTGTGCCTAGGGTTCTCATAAGTGATGGCGGACCTCATTTCATTGAGAGGTGCTTCGAAAATATGTTGATTAAGTATGGGGTGTCTCATCGAGTTGCTACTCCTTATCATCCTCAAACAAGCGGGCAAATCGAGGTGTCAAACCGTCAAATCAAGGCTATCTTGGAGAAGACCGTATCTCGATCAAGGAAAGATTGGGCCTCTAAGCTCGATGATGCACTTTGGGCTTATAGAACCACCTTCAAGACACCTTTGGGAACTACACCCTTCAATCTAGTTTATGGCAAGGCATGTCATCTTCCGGTAGAGCTTGAGCACAAGGCGAAATGGGCACTCAAAGAGATGAATTGGGATATCAACTTGGCCGGTGAGAAAAGGTTTCTAGAACTTCATGAGTTGGGGGAATTGAGGTTGAAGGCCTATGAGAACTCCAAGCTATACAAAGAGAAGACCAAGAAGTGGCATGATAGGAAGTTAATTCCAAAGACCTATCAAACCGGTGACAAGGTTCTCCTTTTCAATTCAAGGCTTAAACTTTTCCCTGGGAAGTTAAGGACTAGGTGGAGCGGACCATTTGTGGTCCACCGTATCTATGCTCATGGTGCGGTGGACTTGGTTGATGAACAAGGACATATTTTCAAAGTGAATGGTCATCGAGTGAAGAAGTTCTATGACAAGGACGGTCCAAACGAAGAAGTTAGAGCCTCATGGGCTCTCGTCCTCGACGATTGATTCTATACATGCCATTGAAGAATAAGAAATTGTGAGCTTTTCATACTCTTCTCTCTTGCTTTTAAGTTTTGATTTCCTTGTTTGATGGGGACATCAAAAATTTTAAGTATGGGGTGGGGGTAAGTGTGTTCATGATTTCACTTGTTTATGTTTGTTTATTATTTTGAGGATATTTAGTTTGTGTTTCTAGTTTGTATTTGGGATGTTTGCTTATTGGTTTGTGGAATGACATGGATGATTAATTTGGTCTAGAATGGATGAGTTTTTGGTTTTAGAGAAATTTTTGCAAACAAAAAAAAAATCCATAAAAAAAATTGAAAAATTGTGTTAAAAACAACAAAAAGATTTTGTGTTTTGTAGGTTTTGGACTAGAAATTCCCATCTTAGATTGCCAAAATAAAAGCTAATGATGATGTGAGCATGTAAATTCCTTTGCATATTTTTGGATAGTTTAGCCTCTAAAATGATGTTGCTTTTGATATGATCATGATACCTTGCTTGTTTTATTGAGCATGTGAGTTCTAGGATGAGTTCTTATGCAACTAAGTATGAGTGACCCTTGTGAGATTGATTTTTGGCCATTTTAGGGATGCTTGATCATATTTGCATATCCCTCATTTTTCTTGTGTAATTAGCTCATTCATGCTTAGTAAAACTTGCTATTGCGGTGTTTATCTATTTTCCAAGACCGTCATGAGAATTGTCCTAGCATGGTCACATTGATTTTGAAATTTATTCTTCTAGTCACATAAATGTTCCATATCCTACCATGAAGTTAATCCTTTGATTGTAGCCCCGTTCTAGCCTAAGCCTTTGTTTGAAACTCCTCAAAAATATTATTCCTAGCCTTATATGACTTGACCCTTATTGGATTGGACTTTAGAAGAGAGGTTTGGATTGTATTTGAAGAGTTGAGATTCTCTTTGGTTTAAGGGCAAAAGAATGGTGTTATGAATCATGTGGGTAGTGCATCTTTGTTGTACAAAAATGAAAAAAAAAGAAAGAAAAGGAAGAAAGAAAATGTTGGAAATGTAAAGTGGAATAAAGCAAAGAGCTTAAGTGAAGAAAATGGTCCGACCGAGTTACAAGCAACATCGGGCCCGATGTCATAAGAAAGTCGGTCCAAATGTAGAAAGTGTTGAAAATCCAACAAAAAGCATAAGAGCAAAGATGAAGTGGAATGTTAAGTGAAATTTTGGGTTGAAAGGAAAATGTTAAGTCTTTTGGTTGAGTGTGAAAGTAATTGTGGAATTTGGTGAAATTGGTGAGAGTTTAGGTTGTTCAATCCCCATTGTAAGCACCACAAGACCAAATAATTCCCACCTTGAAAAATACCAAAAGCCCCATTACAACCCGGCCGAATGGAACCTCTTTGAGGACCTCCATTGAGCCAAGTTCGAAATTCTTTGTGTACTTTGCATTAGGCATCTCTAGGTGGAGGAATTGGTGATATTAGCTTCAATAGTAAAGTTCTTACTTGCATGAATTTTTGAGCTTGAGTGTTCATTGCTAAACCCAAACACATGATGAGTGATACACATTCACATATCCCTAAAGTGAGGCTTAGTTGCATTGACTTTATTCCTTGGAACACTTAATCACGTGTGATGATGTAATCTTGCTTGAATGTCTATCACTTGTGCTTAAAATGTGTTTTCATACGAGGCTTTACTTGAAGATTATGTTTCGGTCTTGCTTACATTGTTATTGCTTGAGGACAAGCAAGTTTAAGTATGGGGTATTTTGATGTCTCTCTATTTGGTGGTGTTTTCATATGTGATTTCCTTTGTAAATATGGTTCTTTTTCCCCTTTTCTTGTGCGTTTTGTTCCTTTTTAGCTTAGTTCCCGTATTTCTATGAGATTCGGAGACTACGCACCTTTTATGTGTTTTGTAGGTAATTTGGCATGAATCAAGGATCGATTTGAAGGAGGGTCGAGACACGGAGCAAAGGCCGAGCTAAAGCGGGAAAGAGAGAAGCAAGCCATGAAGAAGAACAAGAGAAGCCAACTAAGAAGAAGGTGGAAAGAAGTCAGGACCGAGTTGCAACAACGTCGGGCCCGACTTTGAAGTTTCCAACCTCGGACCGAGATGCACAGTACCTCGGGCCCGAGGTTCCTCCGTGTCGGGCCGAGTCGGTCACCGGACTACTTGGGCTCCAAGGCACGAATTTGTGAACTTCCACTTTTTCCCCTCATCTAATCTATAAAAGGCCCTCTTGTCTTCTAAGAAAGGGTTCCCTGACACACACACAAAAGGGGGGTTCCAAGGGAGCCAAGAGGATACTTGGAGAGCAAGGAGGAAGGAGAAGAGGAGGAAGGGAGAGAGAATAGGCCAAGAGAGAGGAAGGCTTGATAGGTTTTGTTGATTGTTTAGCTTTGATTTGCTTTGATCTTGTGGATTTGAAAACCCTTGATTTGAATTTGTGGATTGCTTTGGATTTGAATGAAACCTTGCTTTGTTTTGAGATTGATTATGATGATTGCTTTCTCTTTTGATTTGATTGCTTTCTTTGCTTGTCACATGGAGTAGATCTCCTTGATCTTGGGTTATGGGGGAAAACCCTAGCTAGGTTTAGGCTAGAAACCCCAATTCCATAGCCTTGAGTGTTTGATCTAAGGAACCCACTCTACATAGAGCTACAATTCCTTGCGAAAGTTGGGAATCAAGGCTTGAGATTGGCAAAGTAGCGAAAGTGAACATGTGTCAATCTCAAGACCTTGCTTCGAAGGGGATTTCCCCATGGATCGAGGTGTAGATGTGGTTGGAACGAGGGCGAAAGCACTCGATCCTAGTCCGATCATCACTCATTGCCTGAATTGGGGTGGAAAAGCCTTAATCTACTAGGGAAGGAACCCAAAAGCCCAAGATCTACTTTTAAAATCTTTGAGTTCGACATCCCCAGCTACCTCGGGCCCGACTTACCCAGTGTCGATCCCGACTTCCTCTTGTCGCCAACCTCGGGCCCGACGTGACCTCAGTGTCGGTCCCGACTGTTTTCTTTGTTTTCCTTTGTTTTATGCTCTCCTTTCTAGCTTCCTAGTATCTAGGCACATCGATCGAGTAGACTTCCCGAGTGTTCGACACCCACCACGTACTACAACGGGGTCGGGTTATAAATTGTATCTCTTGACCCTCGCATCCGAGAGGCGATCAAAAAGTTGTATTTGAATTCAATTTGATGATGTCTGATAGCATATTTTTTCGAATTTGAATTTATAATTGCCAAATGGTTTTTTCTCGATAGATTGTGTTTGGGGATAATGAAATTGCAATTTTCCTGGTTTTTCTAGTACTTAAAGAAGATAAAATACAAAAAGAAAGGAAACGAGAGAGAAAATCAGATGGATTAGGGTCAATTGATTAATCATGATTTGGAATTGGATGTTTAAGCCGGTGGTCTTTATGAATTGAGGGAATACAGTTTGCAGTGTTGATGTCTTGTGCTTGATCACATCCTTTTTTGCCTTGTTGAAACATGATGAGAAAACAAATGCAATAAGAGAGTTATTAGTTGTAGTGATGATTTTGTGTGCCATTAGGAGTAGTTTTTGTACGTCAAGTTTTAAGAAATATGCAATCAAATTTCATAGTTCTATTTGGTGTAGATCTCATACAATGGTATTCGTGATATGGCATTGGTATGTATATGTTTACCATTGGCAAAAAACAAGTTTGACACTAACACATAATTGTCAACAAGAGTAAATTTCCTTTTAGTTTTTTCATTGCTTGAGAATCATCTCAAGCACCAGAAATCAAGAGGTGTTGTTTGTGTTTGTCAAACACCTGAAATCAAAAGACAATGCAGCATAACATAGCAAATTAGAATCACAAGCAATATCCATAGCCAAAACACCTAAAATTATAACCATAAAAGGGTTGTTACTGCCCATATAGTAGTATCATACAAAACCATCAAATTGTTTCATCCAAACCACCATAATTACCATCCCCCAACCACCATTGTTTCATCACAAACTTCCTCCCAGCAAAAAAAAAAAAGTCTTCAATCCATCCAAACATGCAACCATCATAGTCTTAAAAAGAACCTTCAAACATGTCAAGAAAATAACTTAGAACCAACAACACCAACACCTTACCTTCTCATCCTCAACATCTTCTTCGCCTTTGTGGCCTCCTCAAGCGCCAGCACCTCGTCCCTCATGTAGGCTCTCATGTACTTCTCCAGTGCACGGTGCTCAGCCTTCCTTTTCGCAGTTATCTTCTGCCCAGTTTGACTGGAGATTTGGTGAGCGTGCTGAAGGAGCTCGCGGACATTGTACGACTGCTTTTTCCTCCCTAAACAATAGGGACACTGGAGGTTGCCATCCTTCCTCCTTATCTTATCCTTGCCTTGAACAAGCAAGTCGTATGGCCCATCGGGCTTGTCCACATAATCATCGATGTCTGAGATGTCTAAGTCCGTTGATTCGGACTCAACATCCGCAAGCTCCTCTTCTGCATGGGACATGATCGCTTGTAGCCGAGACACCTTCTCTTGTGCATTGAGGAACGCCTCATGTGCGTTGAACAACTCCTCTTGAGCCTTAGCCAGTTCAGCAGATTCGTTCGACATCTAAACAACAAACGTGTACATAGCAAATCAGTAAAGCAGGACTAAAACAAATGAAAGTTGTGCTATATGGAAAGAATGAGTATTTTTTACAAATTAGTAATGAAAAAAAAGAGTGACATTTGACCCATATTTTGATGAATTGACCAATATTTTGATTATTTATCCAATATATCAAAAATTGACCCAAAATTTTTCTTATTTACAAATAAAACACGTTTCTAAGAATTTATAAAAATAATTGCCCCATACTTTCCTTATTTACCAAAAAAGGACCTTTCTACGAATTTATAGCAACAAGGGAACCATACTTTCCTTATTTAGATGACAATCCACCCATGTTTTTCACATTTGAATTAAGAACTGATTTTAACCGCTCATGGCTCAGTTGATTTCATATTTAGAAAACAAACATAGAGGATGTAACCAACCTAAACAAAATCAAGAAATGATATCGACATCCACAAGCCATTAACGACATATAGTATAGCCCTAGATCAGAGAAACAACATGCAAAGGAAGGACATTCTCATAAACCCTAGATTTGAACTATGTACCGTCTCCACTTCGAACTCAATCGACTACAAAGACCCAAACCCTAAACACATTCAAGCTTATGACAGTCTCAATCGAATGATCAAATAAAGCCTTTGGAACTCAATCGACTACAAGAACTAGACCCTAAACACAATCAATAAACAAAATCAACATCCAACAGCCTCAAAGGACAACGATTTTAGACTAGATTTAAAACAAAATCGCATGCAACACATGAACATGTCAATTGATGTATTCAAGACCCAAACCCTAACCCAATTTATGCGTGTATAAAAACACAATCGATTCACACCACGGGGAAGAGGAAGAAGAAATCGACCATGCCAACAAGAGTTGAAGAGAGTACCTTAGTTTCTGTTGAAGTCTTGAAGAGATTTGGTCCTTGTACACAACAGAGGAAGAAGCGGATGAAGTTGAAGAGAAAAAGCGGATGAAGTTCAACTGTTAAAGAGAAGTTGATGAGAAGTTGAAGTGACATGTCTCAGACTAGTCCTCCTTTCTTAACGCGGTTAATTTACGAATTTACTAAATTAATTAAATGAAAATATAACCGACGATTCAAATTACCACCCTAGTTATCCACAATATTGGGTTGGGCCCCCGTTTATACTAAAGCCCAATAATGCGGGCGGGTTTTGAGAAACCGGGTTCGATTTAGGGTTTCCATAATAGAGAAAATTAATACCAAGTATGTTGTTATGGTAACGAAACCTTTGGGTAAATTAATTTTAATAAATATTATTAATTTATTAGGGAACATATAGAGCCTATTGATTTTTTTTTGTCAATGCTAAGTAAAGCCTTGTTTAATTTAATGCTTATTTTACCTACCACCTTGGTTAAAATAAATATAAACCCTAATCTTTATTAGTTTAGTATTCCAAATATGTTAATTTATGCAATTTTAGGGTGATTTTAAGCATTTTAAGAAAGTTGTCACTATCATCCTATACCATATCTATAATTTGAAACAAAGGAACCAAAGTAAATATACGAGTATTTAACCAAATTAAAAGATAGGATTTAAGGGGCTAACTTTCATTACGATTAAATAAAGACAACAATATGCACTTCAGGAGTGCATTTAGGGAATGAAAAAAAAACACAACAACAACAACACACATGTTGCCCCTAGCCAATGCAAGAATCCTAGTCGAGATCGATCTTCGGTATTCCATCGTCATCAGCTGGGAGGGTCTTCTTCCTTCCAGACCTACGAGCCGATTTGGACCCGCTCGGAGGTGTAGATGCATCTGGTGGCATCAGTCGTTTTGGTGTCACCTGGCCTCTGGGTGCGGTAAATACTTGATGCTCTTGTTCGAAGAGCATCAGTAGGTCCACCAAAGGTGGATCCTCCGCTAGGACCTTCCTCGTGTCAGCCGCAAGCCCCTTGCGTAGAAGTCGAACATAGAACATCCTGGTTTGGATGGTGAGGTTGTTGGCTGTTGATTGCGCCTTGTCGAACATGGACAAGAGGCCAGTTTCAGAGATTGGAGTGGAGGGCACTTCTTCAAGAGCCTGGGTGGCTACAAGGGGGGTTCTTGGGCTCTTTTCCGCCATTTTCGTGTTGTGGTAGTGATAGTGGAGGATTCTAAATGAGGTGTATTTATAATAGAGTGTTTATTAATAATGATTGTGGGAAATTTAAATCAGCCAATACAAAATTAATCTTGTGGTTCCGAGGCATTGATTGCACCGATTAAAAAAAAAAAAGGATATTTAATTAAAAAAAAAAAGCATGCTACAAAGGTGGATTCGAAAGGTTTTTACTTTTCGTTTGATAATCAAAGCCATAATTTAATAGGGATTTTATCAATTCAAAATCAATACTCCTATAAGTTATTTAAGATATATATGTAACATTCGAAACCCAT
Source organism: Fallopia convolvulus (assembly GCA_964016875.1). NCBI lineage: Eukaryota > Viridiplantae > Streptophyta > Magnoliopsida > Caryophyllales > Polygonaceae > Fallopia > Fallopia convolvulus. The sequence goes on from OZ024736.1 coordinate 15,270,603, forward strand.
GCATCATTCAAATTTACATATAGTTATATTTTCATCATAGAAGACTTTATATGCATTCAAAATATATGATATAAAATATATGAACATTCAAAATCTTGTCGTTCAAATTATATAGTCTTTTTTTTGAGTAAAATATATGCATTCAAAATAATGTTACACTTTTGTTTTTTCGATTAAATGATATAAAAATTATTATTATTGAACATTCAAATAAGTAAAATATATGCATTCAAAACAATATGACACTACTAGTAAGTATATATAAAAAAACATGCATGTATAGCGCTTTCTTATAAGAAGGATCGATTGTAAATGAATGTAACACTTTGTTATAAGGATGATCAATTCTAAATGAATGTAACACTTTGTTATAAGGATGATCAATTCTAAATGAATGAAACACTTTGTTATAAGAAGGATCAATTATAAATGAATGTAACACTTTGTTATAAGAAGGATCGATTCTAAATGAATGTAACACTTTGTTATAAGGATGATCGATATCGATTCTAAATGAATGTAACACTTTGTTATAAGGATGATCGATTCTAAATGAATGTAACACTTTGTTATAAGGATGATCGATTCTAAATGAATGTAACACTTTGTTATAAGGATGATCAATTCTAAATGAATTTAACACTTTGTTATAAGGATGATCGATTCTAAATGAATGTAACACTTTGTTAGAAGAATGATCGATATCGATTCTAAATGAATGTAAACCCTAAACCCTAAACCGTAGACCCTAAACCCTAAACCCTAAACCCTTCACAACATGATGTAGAGTGCAATGATCCATATTAATGTAAAACTTTGTTATAAGAATGACCGATTATAATGAATATATCGCTTTCTTATAAGAAATAAGGACTCTAAATGAATGTAACACTTTGTTATAAGAAGGATCGATTCTAGAGTGTAACGATTTCACATAAGATCATAGGATGCCCCCCTAATTCATCAATTGTTGTTATAAAGAACATATAAATTAATATTGATATATTTATTCAATTAAATCAAAAGCTTAGAATGATCGAAATGAGAGAAATGTATCGTCTCTAGAGTGTAACGATTTCATATAAGAATATATGATCGATTATAGAGTGTAACGATTTCACATAAGATCATAGAATCCCCCCTAATTTATCAATTGTTGTTATAATGAATTGTTTGGAACATTTAAATTAATATTGATGTATTTTTTTAATTAAATCAAACGCTTCGATTTCATTATAAAAAAAAAAGGTTCGTATAAAAATCGATTGCCAATGCGGCACAATTGGTCCAGGTACGCGCATATGCTAGTGAGGTTAATGGTTCGAAACGGGGGGCGATTGAAAGCCAACCTTTTTTTGTTTTTTTTTCTCTCGCTAGAGAACTTATACGGAGTACTCAGTACTTCTCAATCAACAATGAGATCGACCAAATCCAAAAGCGTAAATTGCAAATGTGACTACACGGATCTGGGAAATTTAAATAGCAATTAATTACAATTGGGCATTCAATTAACGAGGCAATTATTGCACTGTTTTAATGCAGTTGAGGTTGATGACGTTTATGTTGGTAAGGCAAAATTTTAATTTTTTTGTTTGGTAAAAAAAGAGGGCTATTTTTGCCTATAGACAAAACTTTAATTAATCTTTTAGTAAACAAAATGTAACACTTGTTCACTGGAGTACTACTAACTTTAATCAATTTTTTAGAGAGTGATTGTAAACTTTAGAGATATATATCAATAATCATTTATTAGGTAAATAGAATACTATGATAAAAAAAAATAGTATTTTATTAGAGGTAATATTATTTATATGACGCTTTCTTATACAAATGATCGATTTCAAATAAGAATTATCGATTCTAAATGAACGTAACACTTTGTTATGAGAATGATCAAATTAAAAGGAATAAATCGCTTTACCCTAAACCCTAAACCTAAACCCTAAACACTAAATGAATATATCGCTTTGTTATAAGGATGATCGATTCTAAATGAATGTAAAACTTTGTTATAAGAATGACCGATTCAAAATAAATATATCGCTTTCTTATAAGAAAGAACGACTCTAAATGAATGAAACACTTTGTTATGAGAATCATCGATTCTAAATGAACGTAACACTTTGTTATGAGAATGATCAAATTAAAAGGAATAAATCGCTTTACCCTAAACCCTAAACCCTAAACCCTAAATGAATATATCGCTTTCATATAAGAATTATCGATTCTAAATGAATGTAACACTTTGTTAAAAGAATAATCGCTTTCTAAATGAATGTAAAACTTTGTTATAAGAATGACCGATTTAAAATGAATATATCGCTTTCTTATAAGAAAGAACGACTCTAAATGAATGAAACACTTTGTTATGAGAATGATCGATTCTAAATGAACGTAACACTTTGTTATGAGAATGATCAAATTAAAAGGAATAAATCGCTTTATTAGAGGTAATATTATTTATATGACGCTTTCTTATACAAATGATCGATTTCAAATAAGAATTATCGATTCTAAATGAACGTAACACTTTGTTATGAGAATGATCAAATTAAAAGGAATAAATCGCTTTACCCTAAACCCTAAACCTAAACCCTAAACCCTAAATGAATATATCGCTTTGTTATAAGGATGATCGATTCTAAATGAATGTAAAACTTTGTTATAAGAATGACCGATTCAAAATAAATATATCGCTTTCTTATAAGAAAGAACGACTCTAAATGAATGAAACACTTTGTTATGAGAATCATCGATTCTAAATGAACGTAACACTTTGTTATGAGAATGATCAAATTAAAAGGAATAAATCGCTTTACCCTAAACCCTAAACCCTAAACCCTAAATGAATATATCGCTTTCATATAAGAATTATCGATTCTAAATGAATGTAACACTTTGTTAAAAGAATAATCGCTTTCTAAATGAATGTAAAACTTTGTTATAAGAATGACCGATTTAAAATGAATATATCGCTTTCTTATAAGAAAGAACGACTCTAAATGAATGAAACACTTTGTTATGAGAATGATCGATTCGAAATGAACGTAACACTTTGTTATGAGAATGATCAAATTAAAAGGAATAAATCGCTTTACCCTAAACCCTAAACCCTAAATGAATATATCGCTTTCATATAAGAATTATCGATTCTAAATGAATGTAAAACTTTGTTATAAGAATGACCGATTCAAAATAAATATATCGCTTTCTTATAAGAAAGAACGACTCTAAATGAATGAAACACTTTGTTATGAGAATCATCGATTCTAAATGAACGTAACACTTTGTTATGAGAATGATCAAATTAAAAGGAATAAATCGCTTTACCCTAAACCCTAAACCCTAAACCCTAAATGAATATATCGCTTTCATATAAGAATTATCGATTCTAAATGAATGTAACACTTTGTTAAAAGAATAATCGCTTTCTAAATGAATGTAAAACTTTGTTATAAGAATGACCGATTTAAAATGAATATATCGCTTTCTTATAAGAAAGAACGACTCTAAATGAATGAAACACTTTGTTATGAGAATGATCGATTCTAAATGAACGTAACACTTTGTTATGAGAATGATCAAATTAAAAGGAATAAATCGCTTTATTAGAGGTAATATTATTTATATGACGCTTTCTTATACAAATGATCGATTTCAAATAAGAATTATCGATTCTAAATGAACGTAACACTTTGTTATGAGAATGATCAAATTAAAAGGAATAAATCGCTTTACCCTAAACCCTAAACCTAAACCCTAAACCCTAAATGAATATATCGCTTTGTTATAAGGATGATCGATTCTAAATGAATGTAAAACTTTGTTATAAGAATGACCGATTCAAAATAAATATATCGCTTTCTTATAAGAAAGAACGACTCTAAATGAATGAAACACTTTGTTATGAGAATCATCGATTCTAAATGAACGTAACACTTTGTTATGAGAATGATCAAATTAAAAGGAATAAATCGCTTTACCCTAAACCCTAAACCCTAAACCCTAAATGAATATATCGCTTTCATATAAGAATTATCGATTCTAAATGAATGTAACACTTTGTTAAAAGAATAATCGCTTTCTAAATGAATGTAAAACTTTGTTATAAGAATGACCGATTTAAAATGAATATATCGCTTTCTTATAAGAAAGAACGACTCTAAATGAATGAAACACTTTGTTATGAGAATGATCGATTCGAAATGAACGTAACACTTTGTTATGAGAATGATCAAATTAAAAGGAATAAATCGCTTTACCCTAAACCCTAAACCCTAAACCCTAAATGAATATATCGCTTTCATATAAGAATTATCGATTCTAAATGAATGTAAAACTTTGTTATAAGAATGACCGATTCAAAATAAATATATCGCTTTCTTATAAGAAAGAACGACTCTAAATGAATGAAACACTTTGTTATGAGAATCATCGATTCTAAATGAACGTAACACTTTGTTATGAGAATGATCAAATTAAAAGGAATAAATCGCTTTACCCTAAACCCTAAACCCTAAACCCTAAATGAATATATCGCTTTCATATAAGAATTATCGATTCTAAATGAATGTAACACTTTGTTAAAAGAATAATCGCTTTCTAAATGAATGTAAAACTTTGTTATAAGAATGACCGATTTAAAATGAATATATCGCTTTCTTATAAGAAAGAACGACTCTAAATGAATGAAACACTTTGTTATGAGAATGATCGATTCTAAATGAACGTAACACTTTGTTATGAGAATGATCAAATTAAAAGGAATAAATCGCTTTATTAGAGGTAATATTATTTATATGACGCTTTCTTATACAAATGATCGATTTCAAATAAGAATTATCGATTCTAAATGAACGTAACACTTTGTTATGAGAATGATCAAATTAAAAGGAATAAATCGCTTTACCCTAAACCCTAAACCTAAACCCTAAACCCTAAATGAATATATCGCTTTGTTATAAGGATGATCGATTCTAAATGAATGTAAAACTTTGTTATAAGAATGACCGATTCAAAATAAATATATCGCTTTCTTATAAGAAAGAACGACTCTAAATGAATGAAACACTTTGTTATGAGAATCATCGATTCTAAATGAACGTAACACTTTGTTATGAGAATGATCAAATTAAAAGGAATAAATCGCTTTACCCTAAACCCTAAACCCTAAACCCTAAATGAATATATCGCTTTCATATAAGAATTATCGATTCTAAATGAATGTAACACTTTGTTAAAAGAATAATCGCTTTCTAAATGAATGTAAAACTTTGTTATAAGAATGACCGATTTAAAATGAATATATCGCTTTCTTATAAGAAAGAACGACTCTAAATGAATGAAACACTTTGTTATGAGAATGATCGATTCTAAATGAACGTAACACTTTGTTATGAGAATGATCAAATTAAAAGGAATAAATCGCTTTACCCTAAACCCTAAACCCTAAATGAATATATCGCTTTCATATAAGAATTATCGATTCTAAATGAATGTAAAACTTTGTTATAAGAATGACCGATTCAAAATAAATATATCGCTTTCTTATAAGAAAGAACGACTCTAAATGAATGAAACACTTTGTTATGAGAATGATCGATTCTAAATGAACGTAACACTTTGTTTTGAGAATGATCAAATTAAAAGGAATAAATCGCTTTACCCTAAACCATAACACCATAAACCCTAAACCCTAAACCCTAAACCCTAAACCCTAAACCCTAAACCCTAAGATCACAGATGATCGATTATAGAGTGTAACGATTTCATATAAGAATATATAATCGATTATAGAGTGTAACGATTTCACATAAGATCATAGAATCCCCCCTAATTCATCAATTGTTGTTATAATGAATTATTTGGAACATTTAAATTAATATTGATGTATTTTTTTAATTAAATCAAACGCTTCGATTTCATTATTAAAAAAAAAAGGTTCGTATAAAAATCGATTGCCAATGCGGCACAATTGGTCCAGGTACGCGCATATGTTAGTGAGGTCTAGCGTTCGAAACGGGGCGAGCGATAGCTAAACTTTTTTTTTCCCTCTCTTGAAGCCTTATTGTATACAATGAGAAGAAATTAGCTCGACCAAATCGAAAGAGCATTAGTTCTTTTTTTCTCTCTCTTGAAGCCTTATTTAACGAGAAAATGATTGCACTGTAATAAATTTAAAAAAGCAGAATACAAGGATCGATGTTGATTTTTTATACTCCATTTACCATTTTTTTTTTCAAAATATGAAGAAATCTCGTTATTTAGGTTAAAGGCAAGGAGTGCCCTTTTTGACATTTTTCCCATATAAGGTCCTACTTCTTAACAAATCAATACAATTCATATAAGATGATGGAAAAAATGTATATAAATAACATGATAAATTCTTATACATGTTTTTATAATATTTTTCAAAAAAAAATTATTTTTATAATATAGGATAGAAAATTTCATTCTTAAACAATCTTGTATTTTCTCACAAAACCCTATAGTATTTATTTACATTTAAAATAAACGTTTTGTATGATTATAGTTTTTTTTTTCAATTACAAATAGATACCCTCAAGTGATGAACCATAATCGTCTCTTGCAATTCTCCTACAAACTGCAATGATGGGTCTAGGGTTCCGTCTGCAAAAAGCAAACGGTGGAACGGCGCCCTTTGATTGGTTTTGGTTTTCTCAAGGCGTTCTAAAAAGGAGAGCATTGATGTGGTTGGTGGATTCAAGACGCGTGCTGACCCTGTGTAATTATGGGAGTTCTCTTTCGAAAATTGGGGTGGATGGGGTTTATATTTTCGTGGATGCAGTAACAATAGATTGTTTCTCCTCCGACTAACCCTCTCCGACTAACCTTCTCCGACTACCCTTCTCCGACTGCAGGTAAGTTATCAGAGCAACCCTAAAACTTGTTTGTACTCGCAATATTTCTCCTTTGTACTCTTCCTATCAAAACCCTAAACCCTAACCCTAAAAATTGTTGTGTGTTCTTGCTTGGAATGTTGATTGCATGTGGTTTTTTCATGTTTGTAGTTGCTCCATTTTGTTGCATGAACTTAGATTAAGTCCTTTTGAGCCTCCCATCAGATCTATAATTTTTTTGTATCTTTTGAGCTTTTTGTATCTTGTGGTGCAATAATATTGTTTTTTTTGTTGCTTGGTTGATTTTGATTTCAGTAAAAGACATGGATCCTCATGGTTCCTCATCAAGTACGAGATCTCCCCTAAGAGAAACCCATGTGTATTGTAGATGTCATCCACCATCAATTGCTTCGCTTAGGGTTTCAGGGTCACCAAAAAACCCTAACAGATTGTTCTACAAATGTGACCACTGCAATTTTTTCCAATGGTATGACGAGTCAAATGGTGTATTCGACGGTCAGGTTTCACGTACCTCTCAAACACAAAGTGCTTCCAGAGATGATATAGAGGAATTGAAGAATGACGTTAAAGAGATCATCTTAATTTTAAATTGTCTCGCCAAATTTGCGGTTGTAATGTACTTCATACTAGTGGTCATTGTGTTGCACTAATACACTTTGTTATAAGAATGATCAATTTCTCTAAACGTTTGTTGTTAGTCCCGTTCATTACGATATCGTTTCTCTTGACGTAAACGTTTTTTCCTTGGTCATTTTTTTCTATTAAGTCGATCATATCAAACAAAACAGATATACTATAGTTGTTGATGGCTTGATGCCAAATACAACCTGCCAATGTTAATCCAAACTGTGATAATCCAAATGAAACACATGGCTGACTTAGTGTTTGCGCAATAACATATACCCCAAGAGCTAGACCCTAAACCAAAATATCAAATCCACTAAGATAAAACTTGGAACACAAAACTAGAAAACCATCTCTATTGATGTTGGCCAAATGTATAATAAAATGCACCAGGAGCAACATTGGAGCCTTGATGGATGATTTGAAATGGTGGCAAGTGTTGTGTTGGAACCTACCATGAGAATAAGACAACTATTAGAAGTGAATTATAAGTAAGATATGTTAGCAGTTGTAAGTAGACAAATATGGAGCAAATTATAAGTAAATCAGCCCTTACTAATATTGGGTGGATGGGTTGGACTTGTTGTTGTTGAGTTCCTTTGCCACGATTCCAATAATGAGGTGTGTCATTTCCAAACCCCTTTCGCCTAGATGGCAATCGACCCTTTCCCCTTCTATCAATAGGATCACGCACAACCTCCTCCACATTGGCCGAGCTGCTAGCCTCAATCACAGTATGATCATCGGTAGCACGGCGTTTACGGTACTTTCCCCCAATGTTGCCAATGGGCTCATAAGGCAGTCCTAAACGGTTACAAGCACGATGAACTTTGCCTTTCATTTCCGCTAGAGCTCCCGTTACAATAGAACACAGCTCATCATTCGTCATTAAGAGAGTGGCAATGGCCTCGAAATCAGACTTCACGGACTCATACCTTTCCATCTCTTCCGGCTTCATCGAGTCCAAAGAATAGTAGGGAACCGGTATCTTCAAGTGATGTCTTGGCAAGTCCTTCCTCCACCGATCGAGTACATACTTTTCAGGAACAAACCTTACTTCCTCCACTATGTAGACGACAAGCGTGTGGGAGCACATAATTCCCGTGAACTCAAACTTCTTGCAATCACACTTGACGTCACGTGTGTCGGGATCATAAGACACCTTAAATATCCTACGTTTGGCAACATTACCCGCCCACCATCGGACCATAATGTCATACACTTCGATTTTTCCAACCTTTTCCAAGCCCTCCTTCGTTGCATGTGTTATCTTTCTCACTTCGTCTTGAAATTCTTGTAACTTCGTCGTGGTATACACCTTTTGGAACACACTCTCAAACTCATGATCAGTAGAACAATGGAGTGGCTTGTGTATGGAATCAAAGGATGCCTTCTCCTCAGCCATGGCACGCTTGCCCATTGCCATTCCATATTGCTTCACAAACTCTTGTAGGGATGTGTTACCATTAACAAACCCTTTGAAAAAATAATCCATGCCCTCACTCCTTTGGGTAGTCGACATTCCAGCCCAAAAATCATTTTTGAAGTAAATTGGAGCCCACTTTTTCCTATTATCGAACATGATCTTGCACCAATTACTCCTTTCGAGTCTAAATTCAGAAATCCATTCTGCCCATTTTGCCTCAAATTCGGCCACACTGTATGAGAAATGCAATACCTTATGCAATCCACTTGAAATGTGAGTCCATCCACCGGCATCTTTTATTTTCTCCAAGTGCTTCTTAGCATTCCTCATGACATGCCACAAGCACCATCTATGTCTTGTATTGGGAAACACCTCAACAATGGCATTTTCTACAAGAAAAACAAAAGGAAAAAGTCTCATCACCATTATGGAAAAAACCAAACTGTCAAAGGTAATTATAGGATACTTACCCATAGCTTTGCATTGATCGGTTATTATGCCCTTTGGTGGTTTGTTATTCATGCTTTTGAGCCAAGTTTTAAACAACCATGTGTAATTCTCGGCATCTTCACTCCCCAACAATGCATCCCCTAGCACAATGGATTGGCCATGGTGATTAACTCCTATGAACGGAGCAAACGGCTTTTTGTATCTATTTTTGACATATGTGGCGTCGAAGGATATGACGTCCCCAAATTCTTTACAAGCTGCCCTAGCACGTCCATCAACCCAAAAAACATTCTTCAATACACCATTATCCGTGGTATCAAAACTGTAGAAGAAGTTTGAGGAGTTTGCCATCATGGTTTCAAAGTAATCTCTCATTGTAGCAAAATCGCCCTTCCCAAGTTTCAACCTTCGTTCCGAACTGATTGCATTCCTACAATCTCTCTCAGAAAAGGGGACTTTGTTGTGACCCCCATATCTAGCCACAAAGGAGTTGTAGTTCTTCGCCACCGGAACACCAGCCCTATCATTATCCAGCAATATAATTCTATTCCCTCCACTTATGTGCCTATACCTAGGCATGAAAATTGAGTTTTCTAGGCTACATTCATGGTTGTGCTCTAGGCTTAGGGAGTTAATTCTCTACGAGGTTCTATCACTACAAACACCTGCATTAACCGTAAATGTGCAACCGCATCGAGTGCTACCTAAAGCCTTTGCAGGATTTTTAGATTGTGTTTGACACTCACCTTCTTTAGAACATACCATCCTCAACCGTTTATATTTAGCATACTGATATGTGATACTCTCTGCCTCGGTGCATCTTTAATAAAAGAAGAATTCCTAATCCGTATTTAGAATCCCTTCGACTTGTCATAGTCATGCATAAATCGCATTAGCATTTCACAAGAGTCGAAAGTCATATCAAGACAAGGCTCAATGACATTCTCGGCTTCAACATCTTTTTCTCCAACCACGTTTTCAAGATCTTGTTCTCCAACCACAACAGCATCACCATTCTCAAGAGTTAGGTCCACAAACACCATCATTGATTCTTTCATCTAGATCTTCCACATCCTCTTGACTTGAATCATCACTGTCGTCTAATTCCATCAATGGAAAATCATCTTCATTGTAACTCTCCACAAAATCGGTATTTAAATCAAATAACCCTCTCTTTGCATCCATTAAATCCTGCATATTGTGGGGTGCAATAAAAAAGTAAAGCCAAATTATACCGGCACATTAAATCAGCAAAACACAATGTTCTCAAGCATTAAAAATTACAAGACACTTCTAGTTCTATCAAAAAAATTTAAAAGAATGAATCGCTCCTCAATGAGATCGACGTTAAAGATCGATGTTATCAAGCATTAAATTAGCAACACACCTTAATTCGAATTACCAACCTCAAAGCTTCTTCAAGTTATTGAACTGAATCGTCAATGGGAGATGAACAGTCACGTACGTTTATGTTGAGAATAAACCCTTCAAAATCTTTCTAATGTATAATGAGATCGGATTAAAATTTGACAACTTGTAGTTATAATAAATTGGGCTTTATTTTAAATAGTGGTTTAATTTTGATTCATGTGAATTGGGCTAATAATGTGGTTTGATTTTTTGGCCCACTTTAGCAGCCCATTTAACTATAACTCTAAACCTGAAATGTGGGTCCATCGAAGCTTAGGTTCGAATACAAATCAGATTTTAAAAAAAAAATTAAACTTCATTAATGACATTAAATGGGGACCCACTTATGTCTAACTTTATTATTATTTTAATAGTGTGTCATGACACAATGTGTCACAGAACACGGTCCTCCAATTACAGGGTACATGGCCTGAGACCGAGGGAGTACTTTACTAGGAAAAAGCATAAATACATTGACGTGTGAGAACCGTTACACTGTGACACGTGTCATCATCTTGACTGTCCACCGCCAGCATCATCATTCTCCTCCTTCCAGAGTTGGCACTCTCAGCAGCTCAGCTTTTCCCTTCGGTGCTGGGCTCTCTCACATTCAATTCCCTTCCCCTGTAACTCCAAGTACAAGACCAAAAAATAAAACACAAACGAAGTCAGACCGACGACCGACTTCCGATCATGAGAAAGGAGGCGCCGCCGTCATCCGGTGCCGGCAGGCTCTTCCTGACCTTCGAAACCAAACCCCTCCTGGCCACTCTCCTCGCCTTCTCCCTCCTTTTGGCCCTCTGGAATCTCCAGCCTTACTACGAGAACCTCCTCTCTTCCACCTGCCACTGCTCCCCCTCCTCTCACACAACCGCCTCCATCTCCATCGCTGCTGCCCTAAACACCACCACCACCACTATTCTCTCTAAGAAAACCAAACTCCCGCGCCCGCCGAATGCCGACCCCAACAAGCGCGAATTCACGGCCTACGGCAACGCCGCCGCGCTCTTCGTCCAAATGGGGGCCTACCGCGGCGGCCCCGCCACCTTCGCCGTCGTCGGCCTCGCCTCCAAGCCCATCCACGTCTACGGCCACCCCTGGTACAAATGCGAGTGGATTTCCTCCAACGGCACCTCCACCAAAGCCAAATCCTACAAAATGCTCCCCGATTGGGGCTACGGCCGCCTCTACACCGTCGTCGTCGTCAATTGCACCTTCCCTTCCAATCCCAACGCCGACAACTCCGGCGGCCAACTCCTCCTCCGCGCCTACTACTCCCTCAACCCTAGAAAGTTCGAGAAGTTCGTCGCCCTTGGCGAATCCCCCGGCTCCTTCAACCAATCCAAATTCCAGCCCCCTTTTCCGTACGACTACCTCTACTGCGGATCCTCGCTCTACGGGACATTAAACCCCGCCCGGATCCGCGAGTGGATGGCCTACCACGCGTGGTTCTTCGGGCCGAGGTCGCACTTCGTCCTCCACGACGCCGGCGGGGTGTCGCCGGAAGTTAGGGCGGTGCTGGAGCCGTGGCTGAGGGCGGGCCGGGTCACGCTCCAGGATATTCGGGCGCAGGACCAGTTTGATGGATACTACTACAATCAGTTCTTGGTGGTGAATGATTGCTTGCACAAATACAGATTCATGGCGAATTGGACGTTCTTCTTCGATGTGGATGAGTACATTTATTTGCCGCAGAAGAATACTAGCTTGGAGTCGGTTCTTAAGGAGTTTGGGGATTATACTCAGTTCACCATTGAGCAGAATCCCATGTCGAGTGAGCTCTGTCTGAATGATTCCACTCAGGATTACTCCAGGTACCCTTTTTAATTCGGGAATTGTTACTTTCCATTCTAGATTGTTCAATTAAGTTGCTTACTTGCTTTCAATTTCTTGCTTCGTTTATGAGCATTTACAATTGTGATATAGTTTAGATTTTGCAATTAAGAAAGTCAGCATCCACTCCTTACTAGTTTTAGCCGAAAATGGATGTCCCCCCAATTATGAACTTTTAGAAGCTTGATGTACAAGCTAAAATTTCCAAGAAAAGTCGCTGTAGATCGAATGCGGAGTAGCTTTCTTTTTTTCAGAGAATTCGATCTGTCATGGATAAAAATGCCTAGTTTTTCTTTGCTCCCTATTTACTGTTAAATGGAAAAGAGAAAGATAAAACCAGACACAGGACAATGATACGGTCACACTCATGATAGTCAATATCAGCATAATTTGGTAACTTTACCTTTTGGAATAGAAAAAAAGGTAAAAAGGGTATTCCACCCATAGACCTAGGCAAGAAAAGCATCAAAGCAAAAATAATTTGATTCTTTTAACATCCAAGCTGTGAATCTCAGCAAGAGAACAATAATAATAGATGACTAATCTAACGAGTTAATGCAGGCAATGGGGATTTGAGAAGCTTCTATTCCGAGACTCGAGAGAGAAGATCAGGAAGGACCGAAAGTACGCGATACAGGCGAAGAACGCCTACGCCACGGGAGTTCACATGTCAGAAAACGTCATAGGAAAAACCCTTCACAAGACCGAGACGAAGATCCGTTACTATCACTACCACAACTCCATCCAGGTCCAAACCGAGCCCTGCAGGATCTTGCTCCCACCCTCGGCTAGGCAAACCGTGACTTGGCACAACAAGCTCCCGTATGTGTACGACGACAACATGAAAAAGCTAACCGACACCATTAAGCGGTTTGAGCATCAAAACCTTGGAAACAATAAGCGGTCCACACAAAGGTCAAGTTAGCCAAGAATCAATGGGTAGGCCCCGAGTTAGACTGAACGGGTGGTTACAAGCATTCAAGGGCCAGGTACCCTACAAGAGTACAAGGTGTCTCTATGATTGAAGGGCGGATGGTGCTGGGGGGACGGAAAATAGAAAAGGAATGGAAAGCAAGTGTGCGTTGAATTGTAAGTGGCTCTTTTGATTTGTTTCAGTGTTTCAGTGTCGAGTGTCGTCGGTTGTGTTTGGCCGATTGTAGTAGCTCAGTAGATACATGTGATTTAGTACGCACTTTTATGTGTAAAAATATAAGCATATGGGTCATCATCAAGTCTTGTAGATATTAAAAATTAATTAATTAAATTAAATATATCATTGAAATGTAGTTGATTAATTGAGTACAAAGATAAGATAAAATTAACTATAGTATGTTAGGTTAAAATTAACTATAGTATGTTAGGTTAGAAGGAATAAGATTTTGAATGTAAAAATTAATTTATGTTAAAAAAATCTAAATTCTCACATCATATGACCGTGCAATGTATTTTTCATTTTGCATTATATAATTAGTGATAGATTTAAGCATCCATACAAAAAGCTAATATAAAAAATACATTGATATTGTAATATCCGCTAAATTCTAATTTCTCTAAATTCTAATTTCGCTAAATTCTAAGATTTTTTTTCTCTAAAATAGAGAATTTAATTACTTTATAATTTCATATTATATTATGAAAGGTTACTACAATGGAAATTAAAAATTTATTTAAATATATTAAGCAAGTCGAGTATTTATTTAAATATTTTTCTCTTAAAAAGAGAGTTTAAATATTTTTATAATTTCTTAATAAATTATAAAAAGTTTATAAATGAGTATCAAAATGGCAAATAAAAATTCACACAAATATAAGACATGTTAATTTCAAATTTTATTTAAGAACAATTTAGGTAAAAGGGCGCATATTTAACCCCTATTTAGAAGTTTGTATATGCATTGGGTATTTTTTAGTTTTTGTTAAGTATATAAGAACTTTTATTTTTATTTTTTCTCTTACCTGACTCCCCCCCTCTCTCTTGGTGACTCTCTCCTCCTGACCTAACTCCTCCGGCGGCCATGGACCTCGCCAAGTTCCTAGGGTAAGAAACCCCGTTAGCCATGCTCTCCGACTCCGTGATCTTCTCTCTCGAGATGTCCTAAACAGAAGCTCTTACTCCGGCCTTCCGTATGTCCATCGGTGTCCGAATGAAGGAGGAGACGGAGTAATTTCAAGCAAAGCCGGCAATTCGAAAGGCTCTCTGATCAGAGCGAGTATAGCATTAGCATGGAGGCGATTCGATACGATAGGAGGCAGAAATTTTCGATCTTTGATGTCGTTGTTGGAAATGTTTTGTGTTTGAAGATCGGCGATCAAGTTCCGGCAGACGGGGTTTTCTTGGACGGACATTCATTGAAGCTTGATGAGTCGAGTATGACAGGAAAAAGCAACCACATGGAGGTGGATAGAGCCACGAATCCGTTCTCGCTTTCAGGGACGAAGGTCACAGACGGTACGCTATCATGCTTATGACCTCTCTGTTGGGATGAAGACCAATTGGGGCGAAATGATAAGCTCGAAAAGCCGGAAATTAGACGAGGAGACTCCATTGTAGGCGAGATTGAACAAATTGACTTCCCAAATTGGGAAAATCGGTATGTTAGTGTTATAGTCCGTGGACCATAACGGGGGTCGTGCGCCTATGTAAGCCCAACACATAGGTCCGTGGGGTTCCATCCTAAAACCAATTGGCAATAGGAGGAGTAACCCAAGGGTATATATGTAGGCTAATTTAACTCTTAACTTCCAATGTGGGAAGGAGATTCTCAACAATTAGTAGCTTTCCTGGTTCTTGTTGTGATGATGATTCGTTACTTTATTGGTCACACTAAAGACAAGTTTCGTTTGAAGAAGTCGAATTCAAAAGTGATAATCAACTCAATTCTCAGCATTGTTTCTACTTCTGTGACAATTGTTGTTGTTGCAATCCCTGAAGGACTGCTACTTGTTGGGACTCTTACTCTAACTTACTCCGTGAAGAAGATGGTGGTGGATAATGTAATGTGGAAAATGTCCATATAGAAATACACCAGTCGTGCTTGGGATATGTGTAAGAACCTAAATCATTTTTAATGCTTTCAATCTTCACATTTTGTCTTATCTAGTGGAGTACATGATGATCATGATAAATTGGATATAAAGTGGCCATTGATGATGATCTTTGCACAAAATGCACATGTGGCTTGAACTGATATAGGAAAAATGGGATTATTAGGACGTCTAAACAAATAGAATAAAGTCCCCAATTGATCTATAGTCAGTTGATGATACGAGCCCGGTGTGAACTACGTATCGGACCCTTGTTGGTCAAGGGGGGTTGAGCCTAATCCGTTGTGGATTCCGACTCGGGATAATACGAAAGGCAAAACAAAGAGAAATTTAGGGCAAACTAATTCTTGGATAAATTATGAGAAGGAAACCAAGAGTATTTATACCTAAGCCCTAACGGTTCAAAAAAGACGTCCCGGAAAAGAACCGTAAAGAAAACTCGTGAAGAGAGCAAAGCTCTAGTTTATAAAAATTACATAAATTGAATATAATGCTGAAATTATAAATTACTATTCTAAAAAATTGTAAAATACTAATATAAATATATAAAAACTAATCCTCATATCGTCTTGGACGACGACGAACTCGTGATGGCCTGGTCCTCGTTATTTCTCCCGTATCATTCTCTCCCCCGATGAGCATCGGCTTGTTTTCAAGCCGTAAATAAGGAAATGAGCGGGAAATCACCTCAACTGGTTCCCAGGTGGAATCGGCCGGCGCGCCATCTGTCCATTCAATGAGCCACTCAACTCTCAGAATGCCATCCACAATCACCTCACGCTCTGCTGTGGCGCGCACAGGGCGGGATATTGGCCGATCATACAGAAATTCTGCAGGTAAGGAAGCTAGCAAAATCGGCGAGCCATCCGGAATGAATGGGCGAAGCAGTGAGACATGAAACACATTGTGGACACGTGCTGTAGCCGGAAGCTCTAAGCGGTATGCGACAGGTACAATGCGCTCAATAATAGTAAATGGCCCATAAAAACGACGAGCAAGTTTAGCGGAAAGAGGACGACTGACCGAATGTTGTCGATAAGGTTGCAATTTTAACAGGATTTGATCTCCCACATTGAATTCAACATCCTTCCTGTGTTTGTTTGCTTGGCCAGCCATACGCTGCTGCATCTTGGACAAATTAAGACGGATGAGGTCCAAAACTTGCTCTCTATCGCGCATTGCTTCCGACGCCGGGGTCGGTGGTCCGGTCGGATTTGTTACCCTGGCAATTGGCGGCGCATCTCGCCCGTACAAAGCTTTGAACGGAGACATGCCGAGACCCTCATGATACATAGAATTTAAGGCCAGTTCAGCCCACGGTAAGAAATCGAACCAACGACTCGGTCGTCCCTAAGTAAAGGCGCGCAGATATTGCTCTAAACTACGGTTTTTGACTTAAGTCTGACCGTCAGATTGAGGATGGTACGCCGTACTATGATGAAGTTTAGTACCGCTCAAGCGATGCAATTCTGACCAGAATGAACTGCGAAAAATGGGGTCCCTGTCGGACACAATAGTTGCTGGAATGCCATGGAGTTTGACGACCAAGTCGACGAACAATGATGCTACCTATGGTGCGTCAAAAGAGGGCCCAAGTGCGCCGAAATGGGCGAACTTAGATAATCTGTCGACCACAACTAGAATCGTAGTATGGCCTCGGGATGGAGGTAATCCCATAATGAAATCCATAGACACATCGTCCCAAACTTGTTGAGGGACAGGCAAAGGCTGAATTAAGCCGGCAGGCTTTGCAGTACTATACTTAGTCAACTGACAGATCAAACAAGAATCAACAAAACGTTTAACATCAGCTCGCATACCTTTCCAATAAAATACCTCTACTACTCTACGAAAAGTGCAGTCAATGCCCGGATGGCCAGCGTTGGGCGACGAGTGAAACTCAGATAAGATCTCCGCCTTAAGCGGAGACTACCACTAAACGATGTCCCGAATATAGTATGTCGTCAAACACCCGGAAGGGCGCGACTAATGTGCCGGCAGCAGCTGCGGCATGCAGCGTCTTCAAATCATCCAACGCCGAATTCTCGGCCCGGAGACGCTGAAGTATGTCAGGAAGTGGAGCCGCAAATGACAGAAATTGCTGCAGAGTCTCCTCATCATCAATCATACAGCGAGATAGTGCGTCAGCGACGCGATTGCTGGCGCCTGATTTGTACTCGATGTGAAATTTGTAGCCCATGAGTTTCCGTATGAAGAACTGTTGATCGGGTGTGTGAATTACTTGCGTCAGGAGTTCTTTCAGACTCTTCTGATCACTGCGAATGACAAATTCCCGTCCCAACAAATACTGGCGCCATTTCTGAACGGCGGAAACGATAGCAAAAAGTTCCCTGTGATATGCGGAAGACCCGCGACGAGGAATGCCCAGCTTCTTACTGAAAAAGGAGAGAGGTCTCTCATCTTGTAATAGTACAACGCCGCCCCCCTCGTCTGATGCATCCGTCTCCACAATAAATTTCTTTGAAAAATCAGGGAGCTGAAGAATAGGCGGTTGCATCATAGATGATTTCAAACGCTGAAATGCGTCCTCGACGGATGCGGACCACTCGAATTTATCTTTTTGTAATAAATCAGTTAAAGGAGCTACAAGCAACGCATAATGGCGAATAAACTTTCGATAATAACCCGTTACACCCAAAAATCCACGCAACTGTTTCACGGATCTCGGCGTAGGACAGTCGGCCATTGTAGACAGCTTGGCCGGATCGGCTATCAGATGGCCAGCATTGACGATGTGTCCAAGGTATTCGACTTTAGAAGATCCAAAAGAGCATTTCGAACCCTTGGCATAAAAATGATTATCTTGAAGAATCTGCAAAACAGTGTCTAGATCCGAAGCATGAGCAGAAACAGAAGGACTGTATATAAGAATATCATCAAAAAAGACAATTACGAATTTGCGCAGATATGGAGCAAATATGTTATTCATAGCGGCCTGAAATGTAGACGGTGCATTAGTCAGGCCAAAAGGCATAACTAAGAATTCAAAATGGCCGTCATGTGTCCGAAAAGCAGTTTTATAGATATCGGAAGAGTGCATCCGAACCTGATGATAACCTAAACGCAGATCAAGCTTATTAAAAATAACCGCATTCCCCAATTCATCAAATAATTCATCAGCAGTGGGAATAGGAAACTTATCTGCAACAGTGATGCTATTCAGGGCTCTATAGTCGATGCAGAAACAAAAATTGCCATCTTCTTCTTTACGAGGAGAGCCGGAGAGGAAAATGGGTTGGTACTGTGCTGAATGATGCCCTGTTCTAACATAGATTTAACCTGTCGTTCAATCTCAGCTTTCTGAAAATATGGATATCTATAGGGACAGACGTTGACCAGTTTTGAACCGGGTTGTAGGTGAATATGATGATCCCACGGACGAAGCGGAGGAAGGCCCGACGGTACTGTAAAAACCGCTCGCCGCTGCTTAAGGATACATCGAATTTCCGACGCCATCTTCGGCGGCCAATCCGAGGTCATAGAAGGCTCGTCAAGCACGAGACTGAGAACCTCAAAACAGTCCAGAATACCATCAAAAGAACAAAGAGAGTGAAGTTCCGACATAGAAATTGGTTTCGGCGATTGCCTGTCGCCTTTCAGAAACACGGATTTATCATTCTAGACAAACTGCTTAGTCAGCTTAGCATAATCATGGGACACAGTGCCCAAAGTCTATAACCATTGCACATCGAGAACTACTAGCGGTCCATGTACCACGAGCACAAAGAGATCAATAGAGAAAATATGACCCTGCAGTACAATACTAGTTGCCGGACACTGATGTGAACATAATAAGTAAGCTCCGTTGCCAACAAAAACGTGAAAAGGTGATATTTTAAACAGTGGCAACTGTAATTTCTCAGCCAAGTCAGGATGAATAAATTTGCGAGTACTACCTCCATTGATCAAAACCTGAATCTGTGCATCATTAATCGATCCAGAAAGGCGCAACGAGCGCGGGTTGGGTAGTCCTTCCATTGAATTAAGGCTGCAAATATCGCCTTGAACAACAAGCTCTTCCGTATCTTCATCCTCCACCTCGTCATCGCTATCGTCACAGCTTAATAACGCCAGAAAACGGGGTGTACAGCGATGTCCCCGAGTGTACCTCTCATCACAATTCCAACATAAGCCTTTTTAGTACGTTCATCTCGTTCAGATCTAGAAAGATGACGAATTGGAAGAGATGAGAAATTACCGTTAGAGGTGGATGCTTGCTGTGTAGGTTCGGCCGAACCCGATGGAGCTGCGGCATTGGCCTTCAGCTGGGGCGGCCCTTGACACGGTACGGTGGCAGTCCACGGTCATCTGTTTGCGAGCCATGACGACGTGGTTTCCGCGTAAGATGCCGCCAATTCACGGGCTAAGGCGAAAGCATGTACGTATGTTGTCGGATTTCGTAGATTCAATTCACGACGAACAGGTTGTTACAGTTCGGCCTTAAAGAGAGAAATCAAAGTGGCTTCAGATAAGCCAATAACTTTATTCAACAATGCTTCGAATTCGGTTTGGTACTCGAGCACCGAGGATTTCTGTTTTAAATTTGCCAAGAGCCCTATGTAATCTTCGTAATACGTCGGATCGAATCACTGTTGAACGGATAAAAGAAAGGTTGCCCACGTTTCACCACACTGATTCCGACGTTGATAACGGAACCAGTCTGAAGCGGGATGGTCAATAAGCATACCAACTAACCGCAACCGATCGTAATCTGCATTGCGGAAGTAGTCGAAGTAAGCTTGAACTTTGAAGATCCAACCGTTCGGATTCGTCCCATTAAAACGGGGAGGATCAACTCGAATTTTCGGACCCAGATCCGGGGCCGGTGGAGCATGCACGCCGTCTCGCTGATCATGGTGAGGAACCTGTTGAATAGGATTGGGAGTAGGTGGCGTGGCGTTGACGATGACCTGATGCGGCATGGCCAGCGGACCCACGCCATGGTGTACGAGGCCCGGCCCGCTCGCGATTGTGGCTGGGGAAGTCCATCTGGCGAAGGGCGACGCCGTGGTGCTAGAGTATGGGATCGGCTGCGGCCAACCCGAAAACGAGGGCAGGCTCTTATGGCTCGCGACCGGTGGAGGCCAGCCCGTAAAGAACAACGCCGCGGAAGTAGCGTTAGGGTTTGACGGTGGCCAACTCGCAAGCAATGTCTTCGAGGGTTGAGTCGTGGCCAGTGGAGCAGCGGCAAGGCTCATGCTAGGGTTTGGCCGATTATGTACCAATTCCCGCAAATTATCGATACACGACTTCTGCAGATCAAGATCACAGCGCAACGTCTGAACCTGATCGGTAAGTTGTAGGATCAATTCGCGAAGATCTGGTGTGGTAGCGGATGTTTGGCCGGCGGTTTCGTCCGACGGTGTCGTCATGGTAGTTCGATGTGAAAGCACCAGTTGATACGAGCCCGGTGTGGACCGCATATCGAACCCTTGTTGGTCAAGAGGGGTTGAGCCTAATCCGGTGTGGATTCCGACTCGGGATAATACGAAAGGCAAAACAAAGAGAAATTTAGGGAAAACTAATTATTGGATAAATTATGAGAAGAAAACCAAGAGTATTTATACCTAAGCCCTAACGGTTCAAAAAAGGCGTCCCAGGAAAGAACCGTAAAGAAAACCCGAGAAGAGAGCAAAGCTCTAGTTTATAAAAATTACATAAATTGAATATAATGCTGAAATTATAAATTACTATTCTAAAAAATTGTAAAATACTAATATAAATATGTAAAAACTAATCCTCATATCGTCTTGGACGACGACGAACTCTTGATGGCCTGGTCCTCGTTATTTCTCCCGTATTAGTTGAATGAAAGAGTAGTAGTATTTGATTATTATCATGATGGTGCAAAACTACAAATAATATGTATTGATCAATTGTATGTACTGTATTGTCATCAATGATGAAACCCGAAATAAACCTGCGTTAGAAGACAAGAAACGAGGTTACATTTATTCGATTGTGCAAACACTTGCTCTTTATTTATTGTTTTTTATGACGAGGTTACAGCTCATGAGCTTACAAACAAACAAGTTTACAATTCAGACCTCCTAAGAGTATTTGAGATCTCGATCTAACAAGGTTCGAGATCTCCTAAGCGCTACAAGGTTCTACCACCCACAGGTTGTTTGACGAACTCTAGCGGCGAGGTTGAGGAGTTTGAGTTAGAGCGTGGTGATTGTGGCCTATGAGATGATGTCGCGAGGTTTTTGATGTGAACGAGGACTCTTTGTGCGACTTAGTCTTTTTGTGGACTTCACTTGTCTGTAGCGAGGTCTTTGACGATTATTCAACACGTCGATCTTCAACGAGCAAGATAGTTCTTGAGTTCAAGATTTTTTTCGACCCCTCGCCATCTACGAGATTCTCCTCTATTTATAGTGTTTTGAGAGGATGAGTTTTGGTGTTTGTTCGATATGGGACGCCCGAGATCAAGCCTTTTGATTGGTCGAGTGTGAGGTAGTAGTCTATTGGGTGGTGAAGCAGTGATCGTTGAATGGTCTCGACAGGGCGGGGGTGTCAGCTTTTGAGCAACGTGGTCTCGGGATCTCGCTGAAATGTTTAGAACTCGTTGTCGAGGTCCTGGAACCTCGTGGAGGTAGGGATTTGTTTAATTTGGAGATGGGTACGGTAATGGGTCCCGAAATCAACCTTGGGAGTCCCGCCGGATCCGTTATTCCCCGTACCCCGGGCCCACTTCCTACTTTGCCATTTTGAGCACCATCACAACCCCATGGCCTGGGGACCTCGTCCCGAGGGCCGCAGTTCATATATGAATATTATCTGGTTTGCCAAACCCGGGGTGTGAGGTTTTTTTGCGAGAAATGAGGTGTAGAGGCTGGGCGAACTCCTTTGTAAAGACTTTTCTGGCGAGGCTTGATACTTAGATACTTTCTTTCGTTATGCATGTGGCGACTTCTGGGCCTGTCTCTCCATGTTATATTATTGGGCCTCTAAAAATGTATTAGGCCCAATAAGCTTTTCAGGAATGGGGGGAGGCCCAGGTTCGCCTTTTAAAAGCGTCTCTTCCACGCCCCCTCAAAGCTTCATCTTCATCTTCTTCCTCACATTCTCTCTCTCTCTCTCTCTCTCTCTCTCTCTCTCTCTCTCTCTCTCTCTCTCTCTCTCTCGTTCTTTCGATCTTTTAGCAAGCAGTCGACGGTTTCTCGACGGTTGCCACGAAAGCCACCGACCCCTCCACGCAAATCTCTGAACAAGTAAGTACCCGACTCTCTCTTCGTATTTTTGGCATTTCTCCTTTTTTTTCCGTTTTCGTGCCCTAGTGGGAGGCGGCCGTCCTCTGGTGTTTCGCGCCGGCGTCACGACGGCGAAGCGAAGGGGGTGAGGGTGGTGTTGGTGCTTTGGCATCACACCTGGCTCTTTTTTTCGGCGTTTTTTTTTTTGCCTTTTTTATTGTCTTGTACCCTAGTGGGGGATGGTTGTTTCCCGGCATTTCGCGCCGGTGTCACGACGGAAAAACGGGGGTAGTGAGGGTGGTGCTGGTGGCCTTGGCGATGCTCACGCTCCTCGCCGCGTCAGTTGACGATTGGGCTCCTTCGCCGCTCTTATCTTCGAATTTTGAATTTCTCGGGAGACCAAACGTCACGACGCTTGATTGACGGGATATTTGGCCGTCCAACCGCTGTCTTCCATTCTTCGTTTTCGTCCTTTTGTCACTTCATATTCTTCCTAAGACGTCCCATCCGTCAGAGTAGCCCTAGGGTGCCACGTGCCCTTCCCCTCTTATCATCTCGCATTTTCTTTCTTTTGTGGCTTTGTTCGATGTCTCAAAACATCTTCTTTTCCAGGTGTTCGCATTTTGTGGCCGGGACATCACTCTTTCATGCCTAGAGGAACTTCTTTGAGCCCCCACCAGGCCTCGCGTTTAAAGTTCAAGACAGTTTCTACGAGGAGCTTTCTGAGACCGTAGGGAGTGTCGAGACCAGTGACTCTCAGAACCCATAGTCTCCCTCACTTGTTTTTAGCGACCCTTCTTCCAATGACTCTGACGTTTCTATTAATTCGTGCTTCTCCCAACTTCGAACATCTTCTGGGATTAAAATGGCTTCTTCTTCGATCTCTGATGAGGAGGTGGCCGGGTCCGTTGCGAGGTCGTTTGATTCCAACGATCAAGCGCGCTTTTTCGCGGAGTATATCACTGACTCTGTGTCGAGTATCCCTCCAATTCTCGAGGAGTGGATACCCATGTCCCCGAACCATGCGAGAGTGATCTGTCTGCCCGAGGGGGAACCTACAACCCCGGTGTAAAAAGACCTCGAGAAGATTGCCAAGGACTTCCCCTGGCTGGAGGGGGTCGAGCTAACGCTTCCCAAAGGGGAGGGCTGTGCCCTAGCCTCGTACGAGAGGTTCGTGGTTGTACACCTACCCAGCCTCCAGGCCGACTTCAGGTTACCGATGGCCCATCACCTTGTCAACTTCTTATGGGCCATGCACATCTGCCCCGCGTAGCTGTTCCCCAACTCGTGGCGGCTTCTGTGTGCCTACACTCTTCGAAGCTACGAGCTCGGGGACGAACCAGATCTTGTATGTCGAGCTTATTCTTGGAGAGGAGAGAGCACGAGTCCTGCCTCGTCAACCTTAGTTTGCCCGGACTCAAGATCATCATGACCCCGTCAAACGTTGGTCAGTGGAAGGACAAATGGTTCTTGGTCCGGGACCCCACTGGAAGGTATCTTAACTTCCCCAGGGCCCCGGACAACTTCGTTCGTCCTAAGGGCACGCAGAAGGCCGCCGACCTCAAGGCCCGGTATGCACCGGCACGCCAGGCGCCGTATTGGGAGTATTTGGCACAGGACTTGCTTGAGCGGGCCTGTCTGAGTCTTACACCTCCACCTCACAAGGGCAAAGAGGGTACTTATTTTCCTTTTTGTTCCTCATTTTGTTATTTGTTTTTTGGTTTTGGGACCCGCATGGCCTCGGGGGAGTACCTCGCTTATTTAGTGATGACCGCGAGCCTCGCTCGGATCACACTACCTTGTTTGTTTGTGATATTCTGTTCTTTTCTTTTTATCTAACTTGTTTTTTTCTTATATTTTTTATAGTGGACCTTTTCAACGCTCTTACTTCGAGGGCGCGAGGAAAGAAACATGCGACCTCCACCTCACAAAGCTCTCGGGGCCCGAAGGGCCCTGTGGTAAAGGAGTCGATCTCCTCGGCGAGGCCGCCAGCCTCGCCAACAAAGGTGGCACCCCCGCCGCCGAAGGCGCCAGGGGTGAAGATTATTGAAGAGGCTCCGCCCAGGGGCGATGTTGCCAGGACGTCTTCCTTAATGTCAATTTCTAGCTAAATTTCTTATGTCCAACTAGTTAGATGAAATTGTATGCATGATTGTTTGTGAGATTTGAATTATTTCTATTTGCCTTGACTAGATTGAATCTCTCCGTGCTTGATTGATTAAATTCACTTAGGATTATAATAGCTTGATCACCTATTCTATTTCTAGGTTGAATTACAACTAGAATAATTAAATAGATGGTGGAATTTGATTATTTATGGATGAATCCTTTGATTAAACTTATAGACGGTGGAATAAGGTTAATCAAGGGCGGAGAATTTAATCACATGATTTCATGAATAGACCGTGGAATTCATGATTATTGTTTCTATTGAATGCTTTGAACTTATTTGCATGATCAATTTGACATAGAAGATTTTATAGGTTAATTGGTTAAAAGGTTGTTAAAGACGGTGTATATTAATAACCACCGTAAGCTTGAATTTCATAAATTCACAATAGATTAGTCAAGGGAAATCGAAATAAGAATAATCAAGGATCAAAACTCATGTATGCAATGGATACGAAACTAGTTGGACGCTTATCTCTATATTTGAATCTTTAATTGTTTTATTTACCTTGTTTTATTACTTAGATTGTTAGCTTGAAACCATAAAAATCCCCCTTTCTCTTAGTAATATTATTTAAATACAAATAATCTGAGTCCATGTGGTTTCGACCCTTACTTCCACTATACTTAGGTTAGGAAGTTAGGTATTTCTTTGACAGTGCTTTTACAGCGACATAAAAGTGCTCGTCAGTGACCCTTTGCCAAATTTGAGCAGAGCCTATTACTTGGTCTTGCAACATGAGAAACATAAGCAAATCACACATCATCTCCCAGATCCAGTGGCCTTTGTTGTGAATACTAGTGAACAGAAGAAAGGGAACAAAGATCAAAAGGACTACAAGAATTCTAAAGATGTTGAACAAAATAAATGCTCACATTGTCACTTGACAGGACACACAAGAGATGAATATTTTGAGATAATTGACTATCTAGATTGGTTTCGTGGCAAGAGAAACAAGAATGCATCAAAGTTGGCTGCACAAACAAAACTGGGGTCTCCATCCACACCACTTGATTCTTCAGATGGAACCTTGATCTTGACTTTGTGCAAGCAATGTGTCAAGAACTAATGAAGGCCTTTAAAGGCAAGACAGTGATGCCCACATTCAATTTTGCAGGTAGTCTACATCGTAATTATGCAAATCATATTTTAAAAAAATATGAATGGATTTTAGACACTGGTGCAACCCCGATCATATGCCCTCATCTAGATTGTTTATTAAATGTGAGGCAATTATCAAAACCTATATTTGTGAATTTACGTGATGGAACAGTCAAGAAAGTGATGCAGATTAGAGATATAGGTATTATTGATGACTTCTTGATTATTGAGGTGCTCTATGTGTCTGACTTCAAGTTTAATTTTCTCTCTACTAGTAAGGTAGTTGCACAGAAAGAGTTGGTAGCTTTGTTTGACAGAACTCAATCTGCTTTGCAGGACCATTTGAGTAAATTAGTCGTGGCAACTGGAAGAGAGGTAGGAGGTTTATACAGGATGCAAGCACAAGTAAATAAGAGGAGCAACTTAGATACTACTAGAAAACAATATGAGAATAGATGCTTTTTAGCACTTTTGGACACATAAACTGATAAAAGTGTCGAGAGTTTTGTTTCGAAGCTTTTCAAAGTGTTGAGATTTTTAGTGTCGTATTTTATTGCACAAAACAACTCTAAAGTAACAAGAGTTAACACGCTACCATGTCGCTAGGATGGAACAAAGCTTTGAACTCACGCCTCTCTTTAACTGCATCCCAGGATGTATGCCTACCTAATGCGTACTCCTCTATCGCCTCGAGACGAGTGCGGAAGGACCAGCAACCCGCTAATTTCTCGATCTCTTTAGTCAGCGAACGCTCTTTCTTAACATCAGCTTGGAGTTCAGTCTTCAAGTCATCAACCACTTTAGACATTTCACCGACCTTTTTCTCTAAAGCCTTCTTCTCGTGTTCAAAGAGATCACTCCTCTTCTTTTCAAGTTGCACATTAGTATTTGCACGAGAAATTGAAAAGGTAGGTCCTTGAAAAGGTCAAACGCCGCTAAAGTAATCTGGAGATCTTGAAAAATAAAAAAAGACGACTTAATAAAAAGAAAAAATCAGGGAGTTGTCTACTCGTAAACCTACTCCTTATCTTCCAATGCGCGGCTGTGACTTCCCCAAGAACTTCAACCATCGAAGACTTGTCTATTCCTTCCCTATAGCCTACTGCGCGCAAGGGTAAGAGGGAATCAATGCATTTCTCTGAAGTTTGTTCTAGCAACATCATTATCCCTAGAAGAACTAAAATATTAGGGGTGGAAGAACGTCTCGGCGAGGCTGATTTTGTTGGAGACTTGCTTAGGAGGAAACGAGATCGTTAGGGAAGTATCCTCAGTAGAGGTAACATCTGCCTTCCCTTTTCTTTCGGGCTTCGACTCATTCAGCGGTTGACAAAGCAATGGCCCTAAACGTGTGGTCCTTGAACCCGTAATAGGCAAAGGGAAAAATTACATAGGAAAACAAAAATAACAATCAAAGCAAGTCAGGGAGGTTACTTGGCATCTCAGACTCCTCAGGAACAAAGTGACACTGTTTGATAACTTCTAGGTACAACCTCTTGTTTGTAGGAAGACGAAGGATATTAGCCACATGCTGAGCAAAAACGTCTTCCGGCCCCAACCACGAAATATCCACTACCAAACACACAACAAAGTGATCAATAGTTAATATCTTCAAAAGACATAGAGAAAATTCAAAAGCGACATGTTACTTATGGCACATCAACGAGATTTAAGATAGTCACAATCAAACCTTAAAGAAGACAACTTTACGAAAAAGAACTTATTAGCCCAACCTCTATCAGACTTAAACGTATCCAAGACCAAATCAAATTTACTTCACAAAGTCTTCAAAGTAAAAATGACCAGAGCCTCCCTTGGAAAGACCGTAGGAGTAAAAATGATCAAATGCGATAAAAGTGATCCTATGAGCGGAACAAAGAAGATCCACCGATAACAAGATTCACCATGCTTTGGGAAGAAGTTGCCCAAAAGACACATCTTGGGTTTTGATGAAATCAGCAACAAGGGGAGAGAAAGGGAAATGATGGCCAATCCTAAAAGGATATTCGTAAGAAGAAACCCAATCGCCATTATAAGAGTCATCCTACTCATCCCGATCAGGAGTATACACTACTATAGCTGCCAAAAATCAACAAACAAGGCAAACGAGGCACAATTGGAGGAGAAACTGGTTCTTTGGTGAGAAAGGGCAAGAACGTGGGAAGGTTTGCAAGTCGGAGGTTCATCTGGTTCATAGCAATGAGAAAACTAGAGACTCAAAGACTCTGTTTCACTCATGGAGATCGGAGAAAACGAAAGAAAAAAGAAGAGGAAACGACAAAGAAGATGAAGAAGGGATACCTAGTCAAGGGAAAGTAGGCATGTGATGAGTAGAAGAACGTAGAGCCCATAAATAGATGGGATGCCTCTAATGTGCTTTGACTTCCTAGGCATAGATTCACAAACCCTCAAAAAATTGAGAGAGATTTTTTGGCGATTTT
Source organism: Fallopia convolvulus (assembly GCA_964016875.1). Taxonomy (NCBI): domain Eukaryota; kingdom Viridiplantae; phylum Streptophyta; class Magnoliopsida; order Caryophyllales; family Polygonaceae; genus Fallopia; species Fallopia convolvulus. The sequence goes on from OZ024736.1 coordinate 15,299,198, forward strand.
CGGGGGGTATTGTTTGGCCAAACGAAATTGGGTCACCGCAACCAAAAAGGAGATCCATATCGACATACAAATCCAGACATTGATAATGGGTGAGAAAGACGGGTGTAAGGGTTAGCGCATTAACAACGGTGGCGAAAAATTCGGGCATGAAGGAGAGCTAAGCAACATCTCTTAGGGAGGAGAAGGACTATAAATAGGCAATAGGAAAAGGAATAGAAGATCATCTAAAGACAGAGAAAACACTCGAGCATCTCTTCATTCAAACAAGATTCCATCTAGTAGCGCTTGTTATTATCATCTTTTGTTTGTGATCTTGAATATCGAAGTTATATTTCCCAAATACGAGATTCTGGATTTTCTAACACAATTTTGTTATCTTGCTTGATCTAGTTTCTTCTCATTACTTTCATTATTTTCTTGTTGTTGTTAAGGTGCGTTTTAATTGGTTATTTGACTAAGGCTCCCTTATTATATCAGATAATAGATTTACGTGTTCATTTTGCCCAAAACACCTGCTACTAGCAAACCTGATTCTAAACTTGTCAACTAATTCAACAAAAAAAGATATGCTACCAAGTGGTAAGTGGGAATACCAATTTAAAGCGGGTCCAGATAGGGTATTCTCAAACCAACGACACATGACAATTTCTTTAATATCAAAGGGAATCGTACTAATGTTCATTGGTTGCTTAAATGTGGCACTCTGTTGGTTCGGATCCGTAGTTCCTTCGTATATTGGTACATCGGGAACATGGTATTTTCGCGAGATGTCTACTCTCGCGATAGCAGGGACGAAAGGGGAATCGTTATAATCATCTCTCCTTTTGACCATTATCGGTTTAGGGGCCCCTAGAACTTGCGTGATGTGATCTTTCAAGGCCAAGAAACGTTCACGTAACAGAGTTAATTTCACGTTTCCTTGGACGACATGAAGTGAATTACCATTTACTCGATACCCGGTTACTTGTCTGAGTTCTTCTGGTGTTACTAGATTTGGGTCATCCAACTTTAGCTATCAAGCGACGCCATCCATTGCTCATGTGACGCGTGGCAGGCTTGGACCTGACTGTTCAAGTAGATTCCTTTTATTAGTCAAGGATTCAATTTGTTTCTCATATACCTTAGTGAATCGGGTATGCCTTCTCTTTGCTTCTCCAAATCTTTTTGAAGAGCAAGCATCGATGCACGCAATTCGGCGACGGAGGCTGACTCCGTCGTTGTTGCACGTTCATGCGCAGCAGTTGAAGTAGTTAGATCCTGATCTCCTTCTGTCGAGGTGCGTTCGTCTCCTAAATGCACCACTTGCGGGTTAATGGTCTCTTGAGTAATCTCGTTTTCCTCTGGGCCATCGAAGTGATTGTTGTTGTCAGCCATTCTTCACAAAATAAAATCTCACGGTGCTCAACTGACTTTTCTTGGCTAAGGGCCATATGGTGGGCGCCAATTGTTTTGGGCTGAATAAACACGTAAATGCGTTATCTGCTATAATGAGGGAATCTTAGTCAAACAATCAGTTTAAACACGTCAACGCTTTAGCAACAATAGAATTATAATGGAGATAATGAAAAAGATGATTCAAATAGGATGATAATATTGTATTGATTCGTAATCTCGAGCCTGGATGATATAACTTGTCTTCCACAAATACAAACGAAGGTAACAATAATAAATGCGAGTGGATGGAATATTGGTTGAGTGGAGGAATTTTAGAGAGCTAGAGTGTGTTCAGGTGAGCCTTTCTTCCTTACCTCTCGTCTATTTATAGTCTTCTTCCCTCCAAAGAGATGTTACAAAGATGGCTTCCATATCCCGAATATTTCGCCACCATCATTAATGTTTTAGCCGTTACATGCACCTTCCTCACCCGCTACCAACGTCTGGATTTTTATATCCGAGATGAATCTCTATTCTTGTTACGCCGGTCCAAATTTGCTTCGCCCAACAATGTTATAATATTTAGTCCACTTCATTTATGTTTGGCCAAACTTCAATTATTATTTTTAGTTATTTGTAGTATATCAATCCATGAATTTTTCATTTGCAAGATATATCCGAACAATCCAAACATTACAAGCCCAACAATTTGTAAGATAGATAATAGCTCATTTCATAAGAGAAATCCTTGTAGATACAAGCCCAACAATCCAAACTCTTTTAACACACACAGAAGATTAGAAGAATATGAAAGCTCTCATGCAACAAATGGGTCACACAACTCACTCACTTTCCAGTGTTCCACATTGATCGTAATGAGAATTGAAAGCACCCAAATAATATACGTATGCAGATAAGATTGGACACGAATTGAAGGGAGTGGTCACCCTTACAAAGCATTGAAGGCTCCTTCCAACCCCACTTAATCACTTAATCACTTATGCCTTTGCCCTCTTGCCTCTTGCACATGCCTAATGTTCCCCTGGCCCCTTTTTGCACTTTTCCTATTCCACTTTTTCCCTTTTCTTTAATATTTGCACTCTCTTTCCTACTAATTAGACATATATTTGTATATATACATGGATTGTAATGAAACTAAATGGAAATGTACAATCTTGAATCTATCCATATTGGCTGGCTTGGTTTCATCCAGACCACCCAAAAGAACAACTGGGCCATCAAACCCTTAATTTTGATACACAGATCGATCAGAGGAGATGGCGAGGGCAGGTGATCAAGTGGTCATTGGTGAGGCCAGCTGCTTGCATGAAGGAGTGCATCACAGCAGGCCCAACAAATCTGAACCCTCTCTTCACCAAATCTTTGCTTATGGATTCTGATTTGGAGGTCTTCACTGGCACTTTCTGCCATGTCTTGTACTTTGTGCACATCGCCTTGTTGTTGACAAATCTCCACAGGTAGTTGCTGAATGACCCAAATTCCTTCTTTACCTTAAGGATTTGGTTAGCATTGTCAACAGCTCCCCTGACTTGGCACAATTCTATATCATGATCATGGCTGATTGATGTAATCTTTCTTTCCCTAAAACTCGCGACCATTTCTGCGTCGAATCCTGCAAAGGCATCCCTTAGAAGTAACCTTTTCTTGAGCACTGATGTCCAATCTGATCCTACTTGAGCTGTTGTGAGCACCAGAAGCTCAAACAACATGCTGCACAATTAATGATCACCTTATATCATCAATATAATAATCATCTACAGAACATTGGCATTAAGATGAAAAAAGTTTCTTACTTGTCATCATAAACAGGAACTCCCCATTCTTCATCATGATATGCAACATATATAGGATCTGCCCACATAATAGTAATACACATAACAAATTAGTCACAATTGTAAAAACCGTAAAATCAAATTCGTGGCCACGTACGTAGTACCTGAATTAGGAGTGATGAAACTGCATCTCTTCTTCTCCTCCTGACTCACACTCACCACCAAGTCATTCAAAGCTTCCTTCTTACCCAAACTTGGCTTCCTGCCATAATGTGCAATCTTCATCTTCCTCATCTCCTGCATATTCGCAACTTGCTCCCTTCTTGCATTAGCTATGCTCCCAGGTGGACTGGAGTCGGAGGAGGTGGCGGCTTTTTTGGGCCAAGACTTTGGTTTGGTGATCAAAATCTTGTCATTTCCAAAACTCAAGCCATGAGTAGATTGTTTCTTAGGCGAGGGCGTCTTGGGAGAGATTGGAGGGCTAGTAGCAGTGCTAGGAGAAGCCCTTATTGCTAGCTTCGTGGGAGATTTTGGAGATGGTTTCTTAGTCTGAACGCGGTTGCCATTGATTCTGGCCATGTGATCAGTGCTGGAGCTGTGATCACTGCTCAGCTTTGATGAACACATTTAATTTTTTCTTCTTCTTGCTAGTTGTGTGTGTGTGGAGTTGGAACAATGAAGAAGAGAAGAGAAGAGAAGAGAAAGACAGGACAAGTTGTCAAGTGTAAGAAGGGGTTTGAGGGCAAGATGTGATTTATATAGAGGAGAGATCGAAAAGAGCGTGAAAAAGTCTCTGCAGCTTATTAGTAACATGGAGGGTTGGAATCTGCCCATACAAACTCTTGTGACATGCATCACTTTATGGTATGTGTGTGGGGTTCTATTAATCTCTAAATCATGATGCTGACTTAAATTTCCCATTTTTTTCTTCTTCGATACTCAAACGCGTTTAAGCTGCACATTAACTGGCATTATATATGTCATCTTTAACATTTTTATACATCCATCCACACTAATTGGTGAACAAATCTGATATACAGTATATTTATATATATATGTTACGATTAAGGATATAGAATAACTAGCTAGTACGCATTTGAAGACGGAATTTAAGGGGTGACATGGAAACTTTAGGTTGGAGGTTATATTCAAGCAAACTCACCTCTAAATTAGGCAGGGAAGGTAGCTGTTCCAGCAATTAATTAAAATGTGGAATGGACCCTCTTGGAGTCTTGGGAATAAATCGCAAGCAAAACAAATTTGGAGAACTCGAATTAGGTGCAAGCAATTAACTGGCTATAGATAGCTAGATATGAGCTAGCCTATACATTAATGCATACGTAATGACCACAATCTAACTTCCCACCGTGCCAAGTAAACTACTTACTGATTTGATAATGACCCATCATTCCTCTTTATCTTTGGATCTGGCTGCACTTTAATTCCCTAGGCTAGCTAAAATAATGTTTTATATTAATTATTACAACTTTTAATCAATGAGTTTTGGTAATTCATAGATGCAGCCTCAATCAAGATGAATAAATGTAACACTTTGTTGACTTCTTCATACCCATATAATTCAATCTAGGTCCTTCAATACAGCTATTGAATATTTTACTAGTTATATTAATTGGCTAAAAAAAAATCTATATATAACATTAAAAAGTTACCTGGTGCATTTATTGCACTTGATACATAAATTTTATTATATTAAATTTCTTGCTAAATTGTCAAGATAAATTATTTAGTTCAAGGAGTTTTGGCCTTTGTAGTGGAGATCTAAGGTTCGAGTCTCTACACGCTTATTTTTGCTAAAATCAACATTATTTACACATGTTGTAGGAAATAACAAAACCAGATTGTATTCGAATATGAGATTTTTGTATTTTAAAACTACCAAGCTTGATTATGTAAGAAATTTATTTACTTTCCAATTAAAATATTAATTTGGCACTAGACACGTTCTTTAAATATTCGACTTCGAATAAACACGTTTTTTTTTATCGTACATATGCTATGGTTGGCGCATTATTGACATATATATATGGTAAATATTTAAGGTTCAAGTCTCATGGTGAAAAACATTTCTAATTTTTTAGTCTTATGTATATTACTCAAACAATAATTTTTTTAAAAATATTGGGTAAATGTTATAAGTATTTAAATGTATAATATGGATTAACAACACATAGAGATTCTCTTAAGATGCTTATTCTCTTATATGTGTACTTATTGCCCACATTACCACCCCAATTACACCCCTATTTATGTGTATATATTTTTGACCAATTAAATTTCATGAATTGACCTATATATATGGTATTGTAAACGGAGATCCAATGTTGTACACATTTCCCCTCTCTTGTGTCACTATTCTCTCTATGGTTACAATTAGTTTATAAATAATAATCAACATGTTTGAATAGCTCAAGGTAAGTGTAAATTATTTTTTCTCTATGTCTTGTTGGTTATTGGGGTCTTAATACAATTATTATATATGTATTTGTGCAAATCTCTCCTTTGATATTATATTGGAAGTATTCTCATTAAAATATAAAAAATTAGTATCTTGAATGTTTTTTTTATCATATTTCTACTTTTTAATATCATCTTGGTATTTCTCTTTATTATCTAACTAAATTATTGTCAGTTTAGATCTAAAATTTTTTTCCTTTAAAAAAATCTCAATTGTTGTAAATTATTATTTGCTATTTGTCCAATATTGTTTTGTGAAATGATCATCGGTTTATATTGTTTACAATGAAAAATTTGATACTAATTATTTGATATTTTTTTGTTGTTATTGACGAACAGGAGAAAGTGGTACTTTGTATATTCTTTTTGGATGTTGTTCGGTTTGATCTTGGTGATTTTAGAAGTGAAAAATGCATTGGTATGTGGTTGTTTATTGTTATAAAATATTTGTACATGACCTTTGATGATTTCTCCATATTATCAAAATGTGAATAGTTTTTTCCCTTTATATCTCTATTTTTTATATCAATTATTTACAAATGTATGTGTCCATTTATATATATATCAATTGCTTAAACTTATTTTTTGTTAAAATATTGTGTAAATGTTGTAAGTATTCAAATGTATAATATGAATTAACTACACAGAGAGATTCTCTTAGGTTAGGATGCTTATTCTCTTATATTTGTACTTATTGCTCACCCCTAATTACACCCCTATTTATGTATATATATGTTTGACCAATATAATTAAATTTCATGAATTGACCTATATGTATGGTAAATATTTAAGGTTCATGTCTCATGGTGAACATTATGTCTAATTTTTTTGTCTTATGTAAATTATTACTTAAACAATAGTTTTTGTTAAAATATTGTGTAAATGTTATAAGTATTTAAATGTATAATATGGATTAACAATACATAGAGATTCTCTTAGGATGCTTATTCTCTTATATGTGTACTTATTGCCCATATTACCACCCCTAATTACACCCCTATTTATGTATATATATGTTTGACCAATTAAATTTCATGAATTGACCTATATATATGGTATTGTACAAAGAGATCCAATGGTGTACACATTTCCCCTCTCTTGTGTCACTATTCTCTCTATGGTTACAATTAGTTTATAAATAATTATCAACATGTCTGAATAGCTCAAGGTAAGTGTAAATTATTTTTTATTTATGTCTTGTTGGTTATTGGGGTCTTAATACAATTATTATATATGTATTTGTGCAAATCTCTCATTTGATATTATATTGGAAATCTATTCTCATTAAAATATAAAAATATTATCTTGAATGTTTTTTTATTATATTTCTGCTTTTTAATATCATATTGGTATTGTTCTTTATTATCTAACTAAATTATTGTCAATTTAGATCTAAAAGTTTTTTCATTTAAAAAAATCTCAATTGTTGTAAATTATTATTTGCTATTTTTCCTATATTGTTTTGTGAAATGATCATCGGTTTATATTGTTTACAATGAAAAATTTGATACTAATTATTTGATTTTTTTTGTTGTTGTTGTTGGCGAACAAGAGAAAGTGGTACTTTTTATATTCTTTTTGGATGTTGTTCGGTTTGATCTTGGTGATTTTAGAAGTGAAAATTGCATTGGTTATGCGGTTGTTTATTGTTATAAACTATTTGTACATGACCTTTGATGATTTCTCCATATTATCAAAATGTGAATAGTTTTTTCCCTTTATATCTCTATTTTTCTTATATCAATTATTTACAAATGTATGTGTCCATTTATATATATATATATATATATATCAATTGCTTAAACTTATTTTTTGTTAAAATATTGTGTAAATGTTGTAAGTATTCAAATGTATAATATGAATTAACTACACAGAGAGATTCTCTTAGGTTAGGATGCTTATTCTCTTATATTTGTACTTATTGCTCACCCCTAATTACACCCCTATTTATGTATATATATGTTTGACCAATATAATTAAATTTCATGAATTGACCTATATGTATGGTAAATATTTAAGGTTCAAGTCTCATGGTGAATATTATGTCTAATTTTTATAGTCTTATTTAAATTGCTTAAACAATATTTTTTGTTAAAATATTGTGTAAATGTTATAAGTATTTAAATGTATAATATGGATTAACTACACGTAGAGATTCTCTTAGGATGCTTATTCTTTTATATGTGTACTTATTGCCCTAATTACACCCCTATTTATGTGTACATATGTTTGACCAATTAAATTTCATGAATTGACCTATATATATGGTATTGTACAAAGAGATGCAATTGCCGTGTACACATTTTCCCTCTCTTATGTCTACTATTCTCTCTATGGTTACAATTATGTTTATAATCAATTACCAACATGTTCGAATAGCTCAAGGCAGGTATAAATTATTTTTTCTCTATGTCTTGTTCGTTATTGGGTCTTAATACTATCATTATATACGTATTTGTGTAAATCTCTCATTCGATATTATATTGGAAGTCTATTCTCATTAAATATAAAAATAGTATATTGAATGTTTTTTGTTATATTACTATTTTTAATATCATATTGATATTGCTCTTCATTATCTAACTAAATTATTGTCAATTTAGATCTAAAAAAAATTTCTTCAAAAATATAACAATTGTTGTCAATTAAATTTCTCCAAATTTTATGATATAACTAAGTGTGCATATATTGTATTATAACTAATAAAGTGTGTATGATCATCTAAATGCATAGCAAAGAAGACAACGATAACACTAAACAACAAACCGTGAAATCAACGCACTTACAACTCCAAATGTATAAATATATTTATAAAATAAAAGTAAATTTAAACATAAAAAACAATTGTAAAATACATGTCCCGTGCGTATGCACTGGCCTGTTCACCTAGTAGTTTTATAAGATTCTTATGAAATTAAGAAGCATGGAGGAGAGGTTTCCAGTCACTAGAGATTCAGGGCAAAAATTTTAATGGGTCAATGCTGTTAACGACAAGTGATGCTGCTCATGGGAGATCAAGATCTGGGTTTCTGATATTTTTAGTTGCCTCATCAAAAGATCGAGTGGAGCATTGCTCATATTTTCAGGCAAGTCAATCGAACAACTAACTATGTATCTTATAGAAGATTTTGTATTAGAAAATTTTAGATTATATATATACCTTTGTTTCCATTATTTATTTATTTATTCCTTATTGTAGTTTGTTTGTTACATTTAGGGTTTGTTAAAACAAAGATGTATATAAGCCTTTTTTGTGAATATAGAGAAAGGCTAAGACACCTCATTATTCCATCCTTTGTTTGCTTTAACATATCAGATTTTATATTAGGAATTATTAGATTGTATATGTCTTTGTTTCCTTTATTTACTAGCTTAAGTTCCCGTGCCTTGCACGGATTTATAAAATTATTGTATTTATTTATTTGTAAATTTGATTAAATTGATATTAAAAAAATTATACGTATCTTATTAAAAAACTATCATTTCTAAACATAATTATTGATATAAGTAAGGTTTTTTAAGAAACGATATGTATCTTATCATATAAACTACCCTATCGAAAAAGAAAACTAATATATTAAAAAGAATTTAGTTGTATATTAGTAATATTATTATATTTAAAAAATTTATTTCATAATAAAGATTATATTTCTATCACTTGTCAAAGTTTAAGATCTCTAAATATAATTGTATATTAATAATATTAGTAATATTTTTATATTTAATACAAACTTTCCATAATGAATTAGGGTCCAAAATCAACTTGCCAAAATGTAAGATATCTAAATATAATTATAAACTAGTAATATAAGAATTATTATTATTATTATTATATAAGGAATGTAAATACTTAAATTTACAAAGGGCAAAGAGGTAAATGGAAAAATTAAAACGCCTACGTGGCATAGTTAAGACGATGACACCTAGGATAGAGGGATTCGACTTTAGTTATAGTATATTAATTTATTCCTACTTGTAGCTTCTTTGTTACATTTACAGTTTGTTAAAATAAACATGTGTATAAGTCTTTTTTGTGAATAGAGAAAGGTTGAGACGCCTCATTATTTCATCCATTGTTAGTTTTAGTTTCGAACATTTGACTATGTGGCAGAAGACGTAAAATTTTCATGATCTCGTTCGCAAGAATGCTATACTACAGAAAATGTGCAGACGACTTTTTCATATAAAAAATTAAAAAAAATATGACAATTGTGTGATTTGATATGCATGATATATGCTACTAAATTGTATTTTACACCTACATAATTACAGAGGTGAGATGAAAGAAATAGGCATGCCATTTAATTTAATCAGCATCAATGCAACAAATATGAGTTAAGGGGGGAGGCAATGGTTGGACAATCATGTAGGCAAGGGAACACAATTCCCTATTTATGGTGTGACTTCTTTGTCAATGTAACAAAATTTGGCCAAATGGGACAAGTCCTTCCCGTCCATTAATAGGCTATACTGATTGATATATTCAAGTTATTTTAAATTGATTAATCTAGAGTTGATTTTTTGTTTGTACCAACAAATGCATGTGACTATCTATTTAACTTGTGACATTTGATGTTTAGGTTCTTTCTATCATCTAAAATTTTGGGGCCTTAAACTCTTGATAAGACTTATCTACCCTAATCTACTATATATATAAAAGCAATAAGGTTTGGAGCCTTCACGTTGCGCCACCTCAGCTTTTTCCACATGTCGTTTTGAGAATACGCCACCTTGGATTTTGCCACATGTCACCTTTTCCTTAAGCCATGTCATTATATTTTTTACACGTCATATACCACGTCATATTATATTCTGCCCTATCACATGTCATATTTAACTATAATTAATAAATAATAAATAAGTCAAATAAAAAATTACAATGATTACATAAGGTAATTTATCTTAAAATAAGAAGAATTTTAGGCAATTTATGTACAACCACCATATCAAGCCATATTAATATATATACTTTCCAACTTTTCAATTAATGAACGAATTGGAAATTATAAAAGTATTTGTTTGATTGAATTCATAATTTTTATAATAACAATTATTTGATTTTATATGTGAAATATCTTCTTACTACATATTATGGGTAGCAAATTACTAACAGAAAATTTTATAATATATTTTTATTTATTAATATCTTTTTTTATAATATATTTAAAAAATATCGAGTCATAGTCGTGCATGGCACGACGGGGTCAACTAGTACATTATAAAGCAGAACCCAAGTCTATTGTAAAATTTGTGCCACATGGTATTTTTGAATAAATTAACATAAAATTATATTTTAATAAATTTTTAACAACTTATAGTATTCTTGCTATATATGCTAAATAGATAACATGTTTATATAATTTTTATGCATATAATTTTCTATCTATGGACTATGTATTAGTTTACTAAAATAGATAACATATTTATATCATTTTTATATACTTAAATTCCTATGAGATGATATTTTCCATATTAATTTAATATTTTTATCTCTTAACAAAATTTAGGGTCTTAATACATTTTTTTATCTTTTAACAAGGCTTGAACTCCAAGTATAAAATTTTTATCTATATAATGATATAATTTTGAATAATATTTTTTTTATGTTGATATATTTTTATTTTGACAAAAAGATATAATTTTATGTTGATCACTAAGATTATATGTAAATGTCAAAAAAAAAATCGAATTCTGATTTAAATTAATAAAATTATATTTTCTTTATCTTCTTATGCATTTATATTAAAGACTTTTTCTTAAATCAAAGTGTGATAAAAAAATAGTAAAAATTTACAAATTTTAATACATATTATAAAAGCCGACCGTTTTTGAGCCACCACATTGATTTTGGCCCCACCTCATATTTAAAAAATATATATTTTATTCATATTATTTCGACCAATCTAATTAATTTTCTATTATTTATATCTTTACTTTTCCTTATATTTATCTTTTGTTCAACTATCTTAGAGATTATATATGATAAGATTTTAAATATTTATTTTTTATTTTGGAAACATGTACTGGACATACAATAAATCAATATTATTTTGGATAAATAAAAAAAGTATATTTTTTATTTATATTAATTAATCTTTTCCACTTACATATCGTTTATCTATACATAACTATATATTAAAGTTGTACCTTTTCGAGTCACCACGTTAATTTTAACCCCACCTTACATTTAAAAATTATTTTTTTTCATATTATTAGTCTTTACAATTAAATTCTTTTCTATCTATTTATGTGAAAAATAATTTTTAGATTTGAAATTTAATTAAAAATAATGAAAATTATTCTATCTTTATCTTTTTTATCTATTTATGTAAAAGATTTATCTTAAAAGAGTATTTTTGTCTGCCTTTGCATCACTTGGACAGCTAGCCCATTTATGTTCTCTTTGGGCCAAAGCCCAGCCCATCACAACATAAGTGCACCTCTCTTGTTCGTTGCGATTCGTGACTGCTCCACTCTACAACGAATTCCTAATTTCTAAACCCTCCAAGCACTCGAGGTTGGGCGATCGGAGAAGAAGAATAGAAATGGCGTGGAGTGCGACGATGATCGGAGCTCTGCTGGGGGTTGGCACCCAGATGTACTCCAATGCCCTTCGCAAACTCCCTTACATGCGTCGTATGCCCTCTCCCTCTCCCTCTCCCCTCTCTTTGTTTTTTGCGGCTTAGGAACCCTAATTTTGAAGAATGTCGATTTGATTTTGCCTAAATTGGAATAGAAAAAGCGAAAATTGAGTGAACTTCGAAATTTATTTGGCGTGTTTCCAGATCCATGGGAGCATGTTGTAGGGATGGGGCTAGGTGTCATCTTCGTCAACCAGCTGGTCAAATGGGATGCCAAACTCCAAGTAGACCTCGACAAGATGCTCGAGAAGGCCAAGGCAGCCAACGAGCGTCGATATATCGGTTTTCTCATCTTCCTGTTTATCCATATTTCTCAACTGCTTATTTGGTTGACTTGAGTTGGTTTGGTTCACTCTTGTGCGTTATATGTGTTTGCTTTGTTAATGTTTCTTCTGTGTGTACGATGGAGTGAGATTCTGGATATTGTAGCTTCGAGATGTGCCACATTTCAAAACACTTGTCTTTGCCCATCATGATTTTGTTCTCCTGTTAGTTCTGATTAGAATAGCTGTGCTCAACAGTAATAACCTTTCTCCAAAAATGGGTAGTTGTATGCTAAAGGGTCTGCTTAAGGATTTGATAGATGGGTAGTTGTATTGCACATATGCTTCAGATGCTCTAGGAATCTCCAATTCTGCATAGGAATTCAGATCATTGTTAGAGTTGTATGGCTTTACACCTAAGTTAATCTATGGTGGATGGAAAGATGATTTAGTATATAGTTTACATCTGTTCATCAAGATCACTACTAGTTCAACAAGAACCCAGTGTAGACCTGCCTCGGGGCTCGGGCAAGGTCTGGGCGGCCAGGATATACCCATCAAAATTGCTACTAGTTGTTGCATCTATTCTTTCTAAATTCTATGTTTTTTAGCAATGTGATTTTTGGGGAGGTGTGGGACGGATCTGATACTTTGACCATGATGGTTGTGATTCCAACTATATTTGTGGCCTTTTGGAGGTACTCTCTTTCCTTGCAACAATAAATGTAGTTTTTTGGTTTTCCTTTTCGTTGCTTTATATGCGTTTACTGTATTTTTTTTTCTTTTTCTCCCTTGGGTCTATCGGGTGCACCATCCTGAGTGTACGAGTGCCCCCATCCTGACCCCCAGATCTTGTTGCAGTGGCACTATATTGGGTCAATGTTGCTGTTGTTGTTATTGTTGTGTTGGTTTCACTGTGAGTGTAAACAATCAAACTTAATAGTTTTGGCTTCTAACTCAATATAGTTTAACACTTGAACAATGGAAGCAGTAATTGGGAAGCCTTGAGTGGTGAAATAATCAAACGTCTGTTTCCATGGAGGTGCCAGTAGAATTGGCGGCCTAAGCAGAAAATGATACATTCAATATGATACTTAGATGAAACCTAGTCAGACAAATGGGCTCATTGGCTTTTGTCATATTGTTTGCTGAACTTTTGTTGATTGTAGGTTGTGGGTTTGCACAATTTGATGCTTTCATATAGAAATTGTATGGCCCTTAGTTCTCTTTTTGATCTCGACTGACAGGTGTTTGTTATTCCTATGTTTTCATTGCAGATGAAGATGAGTAACAGCCACATTCCGGGATTGCACAAGTCTTAGGAAATACTTCTTTATTTTCAAAGCTTGATCTGATCTGATTTGTTGCAGATGTGTTTGAAATTTTATCAGATGATTTATGCTGTTTTAATTTTCAATCTAAGGTATCAATATTGCAGAAGCAAATTTTCTTGGGAAAACTTTGACAAAGTTGTTAACTTGAATAAGGAAGTCATGCTGTGTGTAAGTCTTGTTGTACTCTTATTTGATATTTCCAGTCGGTATAATTTTGGCTGTCTGCTTTGCCTTCATGCAAACATAACTTTGCAGAGCAAGGCATGTAAGATTGCTTTGAGCAAAAAACCTAGTATTCCATGTAAATCCTGCATTCATAACTATGGTTTTTCGGATATTTCATTATTTCATAGCCTTGAGTTGATTCACTGTTGAATTGGACGATATATTATTGAAGATTGTACAGTGTGATTTTAAATATCCAACAAATAAATCATAATAAAAAAAATTATTACAAATTGCAACTGATAAATAATCGTAATAAATAATAATTCATTTGTCTCTCCTTTCGAGTTTAAACCTAAGTGCTCGTTTGGTTGAACACGAGAAGTGAAATTTCCATGAAGTTAGATCATGGGAATTAAATTCATGGAAATTGTATTTTATGGGAATTGATAAATTATATTTGATTAAACTCTAATTCACATGAATTAATGAGGAAAGATTATCTTACCTAAGCCTTTTTAGGTAATTAGAATTTCTTTAAAATGGAGGAAATGAAAAATCACATGAAATAAAAAATCTAGGATTTTGGATAAAATTTTTTTAACCAAACATGGACCTCCCACCTCATTTCATGTGATTTTCAACTTCCTAGGAATATCTTTCTCAACCAAACAAGCCTCAATACTCGGAAGAAAAAAAACACAACTCATCATTACAAAAATTTGTAAGTAGTTTGCTGGTACGATGACAACTACAATAAATTTTTTTTTACTATAGTGGAATTTGGACTCCTTGCGGGTCTTCTTATTTGATCTAGTCTTGGACTAATTTTTTGAGAGGTTGCAATTTATTTTATTTAGGGGGGTATGCTTAGAAGATCCGCAAGGAGTCCAAATTGCAACATCTCAAAAAGTTAGTCCTAGATGCAAAAACAACATAAAATAAATTGCAACCTCTCAAAAAATTAGTCCAAGACACCCAAACAACATAAAATAAATTGCAACCTCTCAAAAAATTAGTCCAAGACACCAAAACAACATAAAACAAAACAGGGAAACTTCAAAGAAAAAAAAATATTGTCCTTTGTCATGGCAGCTAGTTCTCTACCACTTTGATCTTCGCCCTTCAATCGTGTCTATACTTTGTCAAATCTACTGAAATCCCCAACTGTTCTACATCCTATTTTATACTGTCTTTCCAACACTTCTTTGGTCGTCCTCTGCCTTTGTCAAAGTCCTCAAAAACCAATCTCTCACACCTTCGGACCAGCTCCCCGGGACCCGGACTCTGCACATGCCCAAACCATCAGATTCTAGATTCTTGCAGCTTGTCCCCTAAACTGGGCCACCCCCACCTTACTCCTGAATCTTGATGATCTCATTCCTAATCTTGTCCAATCTCATGTGTCCACATATCCATCTAAGCATCCGCATCTCCGCTACCATTAACTTCTACTCTTGTACTTTTGTAGTCGGCCAACACTCTATATTGTGGAAGATTGTTGACCTAACAACTACTTGTTAAATCTTCCCTTGAGCTTAAACGACAACTTATCACACAAAACTTATTAGAGCTGCCCACCATTTTTACCAATTTTACCACCCACAAACAAGCCAAGAAATATTTCAATTTAATAATTCATCAATTGTGTTCCAATCAACTAGAAAAATATAAAGATGAAAGTTACTATAGAGGGAACAACCTACAATAATACAATATTTTACCAAAACAAAAAGCAACAACAACAACAATAATTACCCAGTGGAACTTCCCTTACGGAAAATCTGGGGGGTCAAGATGGGGGCACCCCTGGCTTAAAGCGACGGGGGAGCGACCAAAAGACCCGATATAACCACAAAGCACGTGTGACACCCTTATACCCTATGACGTATACTTGTAAAACTTATCTCTTATAAAAATAGATAAGAGACATATATTAACTATCCATGTAAGCATATAGCAGACATTAACAACCATAAAGGGTTGCACACACATATCTATGTTGTTACTTCTCATACTAAAACATCTGTTACTCTAACTTCTATTACAAACCATTTGTCTCTCTATGATGCAAAATGAGGAGGAGAAGGTTGCATTGAGCTTCAGTCGGCTGACCTGTATGAATGTGACCTCTAAACGAACACACATCAACAAAAACTAGCTGAACCTGAAATATTGTTTTGTGATTTACGTGAGTCGCATACTCAATTAATATAAACCATCATCAATTATTTCACACAGAGTCAAACATTTAGTCCATGTACATATACATACATATTATATATATATATCATATATGAATTTACTATGCAAATGCAAATGTTGATGTTTCCGATTCTTTATTCTGTGAACTGTTCAAGCCTGAATCTGACCCGGGTTTACTATATATGGACTCTTATGGTCCCCTTTAAGAAAGAAATCCGAAGATCTCCTCATTCTGACTCTTATGGTCGCTTTAAGAAAGAAATCCGAAGATCTCCTCATTGACCCGTAGGTCCTGTATGATCCGAAGATCCTGTATGCTTTAAGAAAGAAATCCGAAGATTTTCTCATTACAGTTCAGGGCAAGACAGTCACGGTTCCTTTTAATTTCATGCAATATGCTATGCAATCAAGTGCATCATGTAACCATATATCATATGCCATCTGTTAACATAATTTCTGTGTAAACAACTCTGGAAATTTCAAAGCTATCACATTTATCCATATAATCCATATAACACATATATCCATGTAGCTCATATAGCACATATATTCATATACCTCATATACCACATATAGCCTTTTGGCACTTCTAAAAACACTGCTCAAGTGCCTAGCTGTCCTCCACTCTAATCTTCTCTCTCCAACTATCTCTGCTAACTGCCAAATCTATCGAAATCCCATGGTGGCTAATATTTTACCAAAAAAGGGAAAAAAAGGTCATGGAAGATCTGTCACAAGAATGCCGTTGGGATCCAATCATCAATCAATCAATCAATCTATATACTAAAGAAGAAGCATTTTGACCACATGTCATCCTCACATTTAATTCGCCTATGTGTCATTTCCTGGTGTTTTTGAATTATTTTTTATCAATAATTTAGGTCCCACTATATCTTAACTACTTAAGGTTTATAATAATTAAAATAAGAAATGCTTATTATTCCTAAAATTTAGGCATTTTAAGTTTTAAAAACTAATGTAATTATTTAATTGAAAATTAAAAAAATATTTATTGAGGAAAAATTTAAACAAAACTAGTGCATAGCACAAGAATTCAACTAGTAAAAGCTAATATTGGAGTTGGTTGTGCCGGAAGCAATGGCCTTAGTATTGATTTTCTTTTGTAAGGTAGCCGACATGTAGTTTGTACTTTGTGCTATGTTCGGTAGAAGTATTTGTTATTTTTAAGCAATAATATAATAATGGTTGGGTTAAACTCTTGTATGCACCTCAAGTCACCCCTAAAATGGGTTAGCTATAGTTGAAAAAAAAAAAGTTGAATTGAAAATGAAGATGCATTTTTTTTTTTTTGGGTACACCGATACTTGATGAGTCCACATTTCACATATAAAAGATAGTGCACATCGATCAATGACGACGGAACGTGGACAATGCTAGTACACTTGACTTGATCATTTCTATCAATGATCAAAACTTGATCACCTCTCAATCTCTCATATATTACATTTAGGGATTATACACGTACGTACAAATCAAGTTTAAAAGTTAAATTGCAATTAAATCAGAAAAAAATTAATGCGTTAATCTATCACCCTATATATAGATATAACTAACTAATTAGCAATATCCCAAGCAACTTGGTCCATTGAAGTAACATCTCCTCCATACATGCCACTTTGTATAATTGCATCATAATCTCCGAATCCAAAATCAAAAGCCGATCCGGCGCTGGTGTTGCTAAATGGAGCTAGATGATCGAAACTCTGACCGTCCATATGCAATCTTTTTAGCATATGCAACTCGGATTCCTCCATACCTCCCACATTACCAATCTCTTGAAGTTGGAGGTGATCCGCAACAGTTATAATCTGCTGCGGCTGATCATGGAATCTCTCCAAACCCGAATCAAGCCACACATCAATTGAAGGATCATCATCCATTAACCCAAACCTATGAGTGACGACATCGGTAGTAGTACTATTGTTGATAGCATTCAATCCAATTCCAAACGACGAGGATGTGTCGGGTGGAGGAGCATTCATCACATTCAATGTCGTCGGATTATCTTTCTTTTGGGACCGGACGGTGTTGACCGTGAAGGCTTGGGTTGGGCCATCGTTCACGAGGTCATGCGCTTGCTTGTGCTTCTTGATCTTGTTGGTATTATTATTATTATTATTATTATCATCATTGGGTTTTGGAGAAGGAAGGAGATTGTGAGTGTTGGGATCGAAGCCGTGAGCAAGAAGCTTCTTCTTGATGCACGAGTTCCAGAAGTTCTTGACCTCGTTGTCCGTCCTCCCCGGGAGGTGCTTGGCAATCTGGGCCCACCGGTTCCCCAGGATCCGGTGGACCTCGATGATCGTCATCTCTTCTTTCTCGGTGAACGAACCTCTCTTCAGATCCGGCCTCAAGTAGTTGATCCATCGCAGCCTGCAGCTCTTCCCGCACCTCTCCAACCCTAGCAAATCGTACATGTACGTCACAATCATTACCACTCAAAAAAGACAGATATCAGATATGGGCATGGATGTTAATAAATATTACCTGCGAGTTTGGGGACGGAACTCCAAGACGAGTGGCCGTGGGAAGTGATGAAGTTGAGAAGCTTCTCATCTTCTTCAGGGGACCAAAGCCCTCTTTTTACTTTGTGCTTGCTGCAACATCGATGTCCCATTTCCCCTCGATCGATATATCTAATTAGTTTAGCCCACAAATTTATTTGCGCCTTGCTTCCCGGGGTGTGTATATATAATTATGATGAAAATGACACTTCTAGTCGCTCTATAGATAATTTGTTTTAATATTAGTGTGGTTTCTTTTTTAGGATACAATAATTCCTACGTGCTGTGTATTATTAGTTTGTATAGTGAACGAAACGTTAATCTACGAAACCCCATGAACGGAATAAGCACATATATAATATTGTATTTTAATTCATGCAGTGAAGAAGAGGCTAGTAATAATTTGATTTGATAGCTTGACTTGTCTTTGCACTGGATCAGCTTCACTAATACTCTTCTTCAAGAAGCACTTCAAGTTAGGGAATTTAACAAGTTTGATTAAAACACTGCGATTTCCAAATCCACACTCATAACTAAACCATAGAAAAAACTTGTGCAGTCTTAATTACTAACTTATTATTCTGTCTAATACGTACACTTGGGACAATGAATATCATTTGCATTTGCATTCCCTGAATTTTATACTTCTTACAGCTGTAACGACTTCTTATACAAGACTCATTCCGTTATCTACAAAACACATAAATTAATTAACATGGCTGTTTTGTCGATTCGTTTTTAATTTTAATTTTTTGTTACATATGATATGATAGATAATCTCTAGCTTAATTAGCTTAAGAAATATAAAGTTGTAGCTTGAGGCTCACAGAATTAGTTTCGTCGGTACGTAGCTTGTTTAAGTAAATAGTAACATTTATTTAAAATGCTAAATGTTACTACTTTCAATCTTAAATACAGAAATATTTTTAGGCAATTTTAAAAAATAAGTTATGAGAATTGTTATTGTCACAACGGTTAGGATTTTCCTTAATATTTTTGGAGATTTTGGTTCATCTCTTTTGTCTTTGTAATTCCTAACCAGAGATAGCGTTCCAATTAATAAGGGGTTTATAGTTGTTGTCTTTGTTCCAAAAGAAGTTTTTGTTCATTTGGGAAAGTTTTTTAAAAGATGTTCTCCGTATAAGAAATAATATCATAAGGTAGTTGGGCTGTGCCGATAGATTTGCTTTGATAAGGGTTACATCCTTCTTGTGAAAGTGAGTTAGCTTTCAACTTTTAAAGTTGAGCCCTTGTTTGACAGTTAGAGGTTTGAAGGAGGTCTTCGTGAGTCTTCCATTGATAATTGGACATCTAAGGTACGTATTTGTCAAGTGTGCTACAGTGTTTGTGATATGGATAATTTGTTTCCGTTGCATTTTGGTGTTATTATTGGTGTTTTTCGAGACCTAGAAAACACATTTATGAAAGTTAACTTTTTGACCTCTGATTTCACCGTAGTTATCAATGATGTTTTTTTAAATTTTATTACAGGTTTAGCAATTCACTTTGGAGCTCCAAAATAATAGTATCATCGACGAAAGTAGGAAAAGGGATTCTAGTCCCTCTTAATATGAATTCCTCTTTTTTTTCATCAATACAACTAGAATGAAGTCTTGTCAAGATTTCGGCTCTAAAAATAAAGAGATATGGGTACAAGGGGTTTCCAAAAACATTTCAATATGTGTATAAGGGGGTCCTTGTCTCAAACCTCATTAAAAGAAGAATTAGTAGAGAGAGTATACTGATCGAGTTTAATTAATTAAGGGTACGGTACTAGAGAGCTGAATGATTTCAGACATAAAGTGGAATGATTTATCGCAAATACAATTCAACGTTGGAACCTGATCGCTCCTACTTTGTGATACGTTTGATTCCTTGTGTTTTCAGCTGCTTTCTACTGCACAAGTTGGGAGGCATATGATCATAGTTGATCGGTCTTTTCACTCATTCATTCATTTTGTTGCCACCACCTTGCTTTTTCATTTGTTAATTTTTTTTTTGAATTTTTGAGCTTAAGGAAAAAATGCATAACCTGTCGGATATTGAGAAAATTAACAGTCCAAATCACTAGTTTATTAAATGAGAACAATGTATTAATTTGGATGTCACATTTTATTAAAAAAATGTAAAGTTTAAAATTGAATATATAAGATGTTCTTACAATTGAGTATGTATGATGTTAAAATTGTTTATAAATGATTTTATCAGAGTGTGCATAATTTTATAAGGCTTGTGTTTTTCGCAGATGTGTGGGAGATCGATGTCGCAGAACAATGCAATGAATCTAAGTCTATTTAATGTTTTGAATTGCTCAAGGATTTTTGGGAGCTAGTGGTAAGAGACAGGTCTAGGTCGGCCTAGAGTGGACTCCAGCACGTCCTAAAATAGTAAGGTAAATTTAATTACAAAATCATAAAAATTACGGTAAATTTAGTATAAAATTAGGTGAATAAAGGTAATTTAGCCCGTTTAGAAAAAAATGGAAAAAATTAGCCTACCCTATTAACAATTCTTTGGTCCGTTCTTGTTAATGATATTTTTAACTATGAGTGTCATGATTATATAATTAAATTTGAATGTACATGTTTATATAATTTAGGCTATATATATCCAGTTAATAGGTCGTGCCAACTTAGTTAGAGGATCCTATATGTACACTTGGTTATTTGACTGTACATAGTTAGTTTTAGTATACTAGGTAAGTGCCCCGTCCCATGGACGGGGGCTTATTTGTATCTAAATTTCCTGTTTAATCCAAGTATGTATGTGTGGCAATTAGTTTAGGATTAAAGGAGATGCTAATCAGTAGTTAAGAAGTAGGTGGAGTAGTATTTACCTATTTGGCACATGAATATGTTAACTGATATGTGGGTAGTACAAGTATTCGATAACTAAAAAGATTAAAACAACCCAATTAAGTAGAACAAATCTCTAACAATAGAAAAGGCCAACACAGGAGCCTAATTCAACATTCAATGAGAAACTCAAGGAAATTCTACACAAGAATACCATTGAGATCATGAACAATTAACTTTGCTGATTCAGCTTCATCTTCATCTTCAGCAAACTGTTCAATTTCCTTATGATTCCTTGTTGATGTGTCACTACCTTCTTTTGCAGCCCATCTCTTGTGACATCACCCTCCTCTAAACATGTATTCCAGCACTGGATCACTCCCATCACAGTAATCGAAAAGGCAAGGAAAATTTCAGTCACTAATGAGGTACTCATAAGGTTTAAAGCTGAAGTGCATGGTTTGAAGAGGATTATCTAAGGTTAATATAATCTTCTTACTACATATGCTATCATTCAGTCCCGAAGAAAATAATACAAGGGAAATGTATCGGTATTCAAACAACAAAATTTTCCATTTACACATGTGGATGTTCCAGTCCCATCATTAATGACTATTTCTAATGTTCAGTTGCTTACAAATTGCAATTACATGTTCTATTCTACATTAAACATAATGAATTTAGTGTTTGTATGAGAAAGACATGGTTCATCACAACCATCCGAACACTCACATAAGTCATCATTTAGCTTATGTATATGGATTGCTTTGATCCATCTTTGTAATTGAAGAATATCGATGACTAATTATTATTTTACCACATAGTATAGAGATTCACACGCAATTTACAGACTTGAGCATGGATTAGATCTATTGTTAAACCTACATCATAAATGCCTATGGCTAGAGATCTCTTGGAAGAACAATCAATTGTCAAGTTGCACTCCAATTCTACTCCAGACAAAAAAAATAAAATGGATTTTCGCCTTTCTAATATTCAATTGTAGCATTCAAAGCCCAAACATTGCCAACATGTCATATATTTCACCAAATTGACCAGGTAAATAGTTCATAACTACATGATAGGCGAGAGGTGTAGAAAGAACAGTAATGGCATGAACATGAGCTACCTCGGGTAGATTGCTTCCACAAATACCCCTTCTCCCAAGGTTAATTTGTTCACCTGCGCACGTTTCGAATCCTTTCGAATTAAAGCAAGATGGAGAGTGAAAGAAGCGCCAAAAGTACAAAAGTTCTACAATTTTTTGATTTACATTCTAATAGCTTGGTTCTATTTTCCTTTTTGCCAACACGAGAGAGTGGTTGCCCAACAAAAACCATGTAAAACTATATTATAACAACTAAGTGCCTTTAAATTATAAGGAGTATATATTAAAGTGGGCATCTACTTTCAATTCCCATATCACGCTTAGAAACTACAAAATTTACACTGCTAGAGAAGCAATCCTAAATTTTCTAAATTAATATATAGATGAAAGCTAAAAGAGAAGGAAATATAAGAGGCTTACTAATCCATATATCTCTAAAGCTTCATGATCCCATCACTCAAAAGGCCTTCAACAGAAACCGAGAGAGTAATCCAAAATCAATATCAAGACCTGCAAGTTTAGCAGCCTAATTAGAAAGCAGAGCCAAAAAGCAAATAATGAATGCAACAAAGCAGAAAAGGGAAAAACTGCAGTGTAAGAAATTGTGTCCACTTGATATTCCAACATTGAATATTTTTCGTAGGAGATATTTTAATTTTTCAAAATATGAATGATGAGCAAGAAATCCAAGTATATAATTTAACTAATGGCATCATTCTATCATCAAGCTAATTTGGTTGGAGCATTCCAGAATTACCTACTGAAATAAGAAAAGCAAAAACTAAGCACTGCTGAAGATGAAGTTGTTTGGAACAACTATGTACACCTCAATAAAAGGGCTAGCATCACTCAAGCATTTGAATTTTGTAATATGACAAAATAGGCATCGATATTTATCACAGTCATCCAGCTAAACACCCTGAAATTAAAGCCTGAAATGCAACACAAAATATCCAATTGTCTCAAATTAAATAAACAAGAACAAAAGTACAACAGTATGACAAAAACTAAATGATGTGAATTATTACATATTTAGGAACCTGGTCGGTGTTTCACGTAAGATAGGCACTCCACATGTGACACTAATAGCAATTGTGACCTCTAATTCACTGCATAATGAAACAATTATCAGTATAATTGTCAAATAAACATAACATATGTCCACCATTGAGTCTTTGACTGGGTTTTCAGAATAAGAAAGCGCAAGGTGCAACAAACAAACATATAGCTAAGCTTGAAGTTAGAATATGCAAAATTTTAGGCTGCAAACTTACAATAGTACACAGAAAGACACAAAATAGGCATAAATCCTTACCCTAATGCTGACTTTACTCCTGACTTGACTTGCAAAGGCTTCAATTAGAGACTGTAAAGAACATAAGAAAAAAATCATTATATATAAAGGGAATATCATATAATACTCAAAGGGCACCTAGAGAGGCATTCAGAAAATTAGAGGCAACAAGTAATTGGGCAAAGAGCGTTCACCTTATCAAATTGAACAAGGACTTCAATGGCAACTTCTGGACTGAGCGTACCATTCTCAGTCATCTCATCCAACGTCTCAGTCAAACACATTCCGGTAGTCGATTCAAGAAAGATTCTCAATGTCAATGATACTGAAAAATGTGAGACATTGACAGATACTGCCTTTTCATATTTACATAAAACACTTATGAGTATTATATATCAAATAGAATAATTTATCAGTGCAATTTGCTTCTCAAAATACCTTCATTGATGAAGGAGCAAAGGGAATTTACAAATATATCGATCCGAGCCGCTCATTAATTGCTGCCATTTAGTATTTTATTTTGTTGATTAATGTATTCTTGAAGCCAACACCCAAGAAATCCTGAAAAGTCAACAAGAGCTAGAGAAATAAGCAAGGGAATCAATTTTTTCCCCATTCTTATCTTTTTGCTAGAATGTAGATATAGAAGACAAATAAGAGCAAGCACAAAATTTTGGTGTGGTTTTGGTAAAATTACAAGCTTCTGTAGAAATTTAATTATGAAGACTCCATTCTTGCTTCCTATTGTCTATACAAATCATACAGATTGCTGACCTATACTTTTCTGAACTGATTTTGATCGACCAAGTTGATAATTAGAATATAGTTTTATATTATAGAGATTCATATGCTAAAGCCTTGGGCCATTATATCTAAAGGTAGTAAGGTGTGCTTTCTTCAACCTTAGATGGTTAACTTTGCAATGGGATTAATGTCAGGAATTTATATGATTTAATTAATTATCAACTAATTAGGAAAGGCAGTGTCTCATATTTGTTTTCTCTTGTTTTTTAGTAGGTCGTTTGAAACCCAGGAAGCCTGATACCATATTGCTTTTATGAAGGAGCAAAGGGAACTTACCAAATATATCGATCTTGAGCCACTCATAAATTGGATTGAAGAAACCATCAACAAACTGAATAAACCACCATGTTATTGAAAAGGTGACTGCCACAGGGAATAGAACTACACTGCAATTTCCACCACACATAAAAATGTTAGCTTGTTATCAATCACCAGGGTCATAAATTGGTCCAAATCACGAAGAGTACCACCACCATCCTATTTGCATTCAGCTTGATTGTAAGAAAAAATAAAGCTCAAGTTCAGACTACCCCTTACCTGAATGAACTTTCAGCTTTCCAAGCATGCACAAATGACCCAACATATTTGACATCCTTGCCTAATCAATTTTAGGCCAAATTTTGGTGGTGATTGGTGACAAACAAATATCATAATCCAGCTTACAAAGTCAGATACACTAATACCACATTGCATAAAATGAATTTAGAAAAACTTACCGATCAAATAATTAAGAAACACATTGATTAAGTGTACTACAATCTGCAGTTGTAGGCTGCATAGCTTTGAACTTGTCTTTGCCCACAAACAGATTTATTTCTCTATTGAGCTGTCTATCATCTCCTTTGCGATTGGATTGGCAAGCCCCTTGTGTCTAAGAATGCTAGCTTCCTTTGCTTCTTCCTGAAACCCAATTACCCAAAGTCAAGTTCAGTAATATTCGAAGCATGCTAAAAACTCATGTACTATATCAATCACTATTCCTTACTAATTAAGAACAGGAAAAAAGCGGTAATACAGTTATTGTTGAATAACATAGTGGCACAAAATCGACTACAACTGACCACCCCTTGTGTCCGGCGAGGCTCTTCAAGATTCATACCTGCAATCAAAAGGCAAAATCAAACTTTAAAAACAAAAACCCTAGAAGAACGGCGACAACCCTACAACATTTAGAGTTGATAATACACAAAATTAATACTCGATTGAAATAAACCGCAAAAGGCAAACCAAACCATGCGAAATCATGGGCAACACAACAAACACTGACCTCTGAACTACAGATTGGAGCAAAAAGGATTGAATTCTCGCCCGTTGCCGGCCTTCTCCACCAAGGACGATTGTGTCCGACAACCTCCTCGAGTAGGCGTTCTCCTCTCCCTCAAGCCCTAACAGTAGCAGAGATTGGAAAAGGCTCGTTTTCGCCCGCCATGTACCACCAATGACGTCTCTCACCACCTCCACCATAGATAGTCGAATGGAACTCACAGTGCATATATAAAAACAAAAGATCAAAGAAAAAATGAGGAGAAGAACAGAGGAGAAAGCAAATTGAATCTGGCCGACGATAACGGAGGAAATTGGGGGCAGCAGAACAACCCGCAGAGAAAATGAAGAAGAAGAAAGAGAGTGAGAAAACAGGATGATAGGCTATCAAAGAAAGACACAAAGAGATATAAGGATCGGACACAATATCAGAGAAAGACAGAGAGGAAGGAGGCTAGGAAGATGCAAATCAGTAGGAGGCTGCGAGGAAGGCAGTGAAAAGCGTTTTCTCTGCCTATCCTAAAACAAAGAAGAGAGGGGAGCAATAGAAAGTGGCCTAATAAGAAATACTAAATTAAGTGTTTATAGAGAAAAATAAAATAAAATAAAATAAAATCAGCTCAAGTTAGTTAGATGGATAAGAGCCGTAAATAGCTAACTTATATAAGTAATCAACGATCCAGGGTGAAAACCTTCGCTGATTGTTTACAGTAGTAGAGATATAGTCTTGCACACTTAGTTATACTTCCTCTGTCCTAGAATATAAGGGACATTTACCCTTATGCACAATTTTTAAGGGAAAAAAAGAAGCATTTAATGCTTCTGATTTTACAACAGTTACACAATAACTTTTACAGCTCAACTAATCAGATTTCAACAATAAAAAAGCCTAGGATTGCCAACTCATCAGATACAAAAGGGGACTTTAATTTACAACCAATCAAAATGCAACATTCTTAGTCACACGGATTACGCCCAATGTTGGGACAATTTTACCCTCCAATAATGGAGAATTAGTTTTACACAAGGGAACTTAATGCTTATAAATACACTGTCCATCTTCATTACCCTCTTAAATTCCCTCAAAAACCAGCAAGTATCATTGCCAAATCCTCATGCCTTCAAAAATTGATTTAAATGTGCATCCTTTTTCCATTAATGATGAGGAATATATGTCAAATATTGATCTCAACCAGCCAGCAGCAAGTGGGGACATAGAAGATGCTCCTTTCTTTGACCTTAATGAAGCTCCACAATCATCAATGCAGTAGGATGCAACGAATGCTTTTAATCCAGAGGAAATAACTCATCACTAGACAATAAGGACTCGGCTCAGCACAAGGGACAAAATGCACATCCTTTTATGGCTTCTAGAGAGAGTAAAAGATAGAAAGCTTCATCATGGTGCAATAAATACAGCTGCATAGGAATTCAATGTTTCAAGAAAGAGCATAGGCAAGATATGGGCCAAAGCAAAGCGACAAAGGGAGAATAATTAAAGGTTCAACATGTCAACAAATTATCACATGTTAGGGAGAAAGATAATTCATGTGCCATCAACAACCATTACATCTCTGAATATGGGAGAGAAGATATGCATAAGGGGCTTAGCAACAAACATATCAGCAAACATCACAATTTCCAAAAGCACAATTCAAAGAATGATCAAGAGAAGAGCCATCAAGCCACACACAAACTCACTGCATCCAGGTTTGAAACCAACAAACAAGTTGACAAGATTGGCATAGATTCTTAGCATGCTAACAGGGGATACACCATAAGCAAAGACAGAGTACAAAGCAATGTATGATTATGTGCACATTGATGAAAAGTGGTTTAATCTCACCAAGAAGACACAAAGGGTCTATCTAGATCAACACGAGAAAGGAAAATACAAGTGTGCAAACTCATCCAAATTCATACCAAAAGTAATGTTTACAATAGTAGTAGCAAGGCCGAGGTTTAATGCATATGGGGAGTGTACATTTGATGAGAAAATAGGGATTTTCCCATTTGCATACAAGGAGCCAGCAAAGAGATCATTCAAAAATAGGCAAAAGGGGACACTTGTGACCAAGTTGGTGGAATCAATCAACAGATTAGTGACAAGAGACATGCTTATACAACAAATTGTTCCAGCCATTAAGGCCAAATGGCTACAAGAAGATGGGAAACATCAAGTCATTTTCATACAACAAGACAATGCCAAGGCTCATATCACACAAGAAGATGAAGCATGGCAACAAGTCTATCAAAAAGAAGGCTTTACTTTCATTTTAGTCCAACAACCTTCTAATAGTCCTGACTTAAACATTTTGAATTTGGGTTTTTTTAGAAGCATTCAATCCTTAATGTACAAAAATATTCCAAAAGATGTTGATGACATGCTAGAGGCTGTTTATAATGCATATTTTGAGTTCAAATGTAAGACACTATGGAGGTAATGATTATGACATCCCACATGTTGGAAAGAAAAGACTAGCAAGACAAGGGATTCTCAAGCACCTATTCATGTAGTAATGACAGCATGGGACCTTGTTCATGCTGGGAAACAAATCAATACAAAACATGTAGGCTCATCAAATGCAGGCCAAGATGAAACTCAAGGTGAAGAAGAGCATGATTATATAAATTAGCAAAAGCATAAAATGCAGAAGTTCAATGACATTTTGTAGGCTTGTTTAAAACCAACAAACATTTTGAAGCCAATTTTTTGTGAAGCAAAAAACAGTAATGCTTGGTTATTTTGTAAATGCAAATGGTATGCAAGTTAATGTATGTATGCAAAAACAATAAGGCTTGGTTATTTTGTAAATGCAAATGGTATGCAAGTTAATGTATGTATGCAATAACAGTAATGCTTGGTTATTTTGCAGTTAATCTCAAGTTGTCCCCATTCATCATTGATACAAATCCCAAATTGACATCATAAACACACCAATAGGACTCATGCAGTCTAAAAAAACTAGTGGCTCAAGCACATTAGTGTTGTCAAAAAGCAATGAAGTTGTGTCTAAGTATTTAACAAATTTGCATCATTCATTACATATTGATGTGATCTCAGAGTACCCAACTATCACAGACACAATCAATGCTTGACAACACTAACATACCCGTGAGCCTCATTAAGTGAAATTTAGGCTGGTTTCCTATGGCACATTCATTAGTCAACTTAGACAAGGGATTTGCATCTCGGTATATTTTGTAGACTTCATCATCGATTTACACAACATCTAATGCAACAAATGCAATTTTATTTTTAAAAAAACAGCTTCAAGCATGTTTCTTGCATAGTCATGCAATCAAACAACAGTCATGCAAGCAATCACAATTAAGCAATGAAGTAGCCTAGGATTGCCAACATCAGCATTTCACATCATGGGCCTTAAGTGAGTAACCAATCAAAAAACAACATTTAAGTCACACTGATTTCCCCCAGAATTGCACAATTGGATGCAGGATCAAGACACACCTTTAATCAAGCACCATACAAGATCAACAAATCAGCATTCAAGGAACAAACAAAGATTGCAAGAGGGGACAAATTCGTCAAAATATCCAAACAGAGGCAAGGAACCACAGATTCACATCACACATATTGCACATCAAGGAACCATCAATCAAAAGAGAGCAACAACATGCACATCAAGGGCAAATCGAGAGAGCAACATATCAACATCCAACACCATCATCAAATGCTAGCAAACACGCGATAAATCAAAAGAGAGAATCAAGGATAGAGGAGTTAGCAATCACATTCACTCGGATCCAGAGGGGATAGATTCTCCATCTTCAAGGGACTTTGAAGGAGGTTGATCGACAACACCATCATCATGAAGCTCGTCGCTAGGAGGAGACTCAATGGTCTCCAAGGATTCGCCAGGAGATGTGTGGCAATGCATGTATTGGCAATCCGGAGCCCATATACAAGCACTACCTTCTGAGCAAACCCAGTTGTCAGGATCAGATTCGGCCCTGGAGTCGGCCTTAGAATCTTAAGCAAACAAACGCTCGACAGAATCCAAGCTCATTGTAAATAGGGGACAAAGGAGTCGGCTCAACAAAGCTCGAGATCCGGATCTGGGACGACGCCAACAACTTAGATCGAAAACCAGAATAGAGCTTGAGATCGAAAAACGAACTCAAGATCCAATTGATGGAGATCGAAAACCAAAATGGTGTTAGGCGATTGAGGGACGAACTCAAGCTCTCAATTGATGGAGATCGAAGATCCAGAGATGGGAAGCAAGAAAGTCTCAAGATCTAGAGATTGGTAAGAATCGAAGAGAGTGAGAGCGGCGCAATTTAGGATTCTTCGTGAGTGAGAGATAGAGAGAGCGAGCGGCTAGGGTTAATGGAGAGAAAGAGAGGAGCGTAGTGTAGGGTTAATGGGAGAGAGTGGGTATAAATAAAAGGTGTGGGGATTAAAAAGGGAGAGGATAGTGTAGGGTTTTTAATGTTATAATGAGGGTAAAAAAAGAAAGATTTTTATTAATATATGGAAAGAAATGAAATGGATGGTTCTTTTTGGGACGTCGAAAAAGAAAATGTCCCTTATATTATGGGACGGGGGAAGTAGTATATGAATAATACACAATCAATTTTAAGTTCATGTACACTCCGTTACATTATACAATCTTACATAGTTATATTACCATGCACACTCAATTTTAAAATTGTACACTTGTGAGCATAAAAAATGTGTTTTTTCACATAAATTAACCCATACCAATTATTTTTGAATTCATTAAATCATCGAGTAATCTCAGACAATTTTTTTTTTTTTTTTTGAAATCAGACTGTTCTCACATAAACCGGTGTTGTTACCGAAATCGACCCTTAGCTAGCTTAATCAACCCACTCAAACGTGTCTGTTTTTTTCCATGTCGGATCAGAGGATAATTGACGATGTTTATAAAAAAAATTCCATGTCATTGTTTTAACGAGTCGTCTACCTTTCATTAACACGTTATCAATTCAAATGCCGTATCCGCATACAATTTTTTGCATCAATGAATGGAGGATCGATATCGATCTTATATATTTCCAAGTGTAAAATTTGTAGAAGATTCAACCTACTGGTCACGCACTATACATATTAATATTACCAAGTCAATTAATTGACATGAATCGTAAAATTTCGTGTGTTTTTTCCTTAATCTTTTGAGAGGAAACCAAAGTACCAAAGCATAGGCAAAATCATAGTTTGTTGAAAACACCCCCCCAAAAATTCAAGATTGAGCACTCCACACCTTACCTTTTTGATTTGCCATAATTTTTGGGGATTGACTTGATCGGTTTCATCAACATGTGTAGTGTTACCATAAGCGTTAAATCCATGGCCTACACAAATCATAATCACCAATTTACCGCCATGATGATTAAGTTCTTACAGTTTTCGCAATTTGTCTTCCCTTAATTTGTGTTTTGAGTAATTACGAATCTCTATCCTTAAAATTTACCAATAGTAACAACCTGCCGACAACCTAGCTCCATGATTATTGATCGAATCGATTTGATTAATTACTACTGGTCGTATGTGTTGTAATTACCAAACAACATTTTTTTCAAAAAGGGTAATTACCAAGTGCTAATTAGCTAGTCGATCTTAATTTCCTCGAATTAATTAAGTGATATTCACGTCGTTAGGTTACTTGAACACTACAATATACTGTATGCGTATATATTCTTCGTTGCTCCATTACATTAGCTAGCGTGCGTACGTGCGTGCATGACCTATTTCCGAATTATTAGTGACCCTATATACGAAATTAATTAGTTATAATATATAGCCAAGCAAGTCACCGGACTTTATCAGTTGGGTTGATTTCATTCAGTGTATATATATATATATATGTATATAGTTCGATGCTCTAGTAGAACCCCCTCTTATCATAAAATTATAGCACATACAGATTCATATATATCATCTTTCTACTACTAGAACTTATTGAATTTGACGCATGTGAATATACAATGGTATTTATATTCAAACTAATTAGTAGTTATATTTAAATATTTTGCAATTGTACAATGTTATTTGTACATTCCATGCATGTTCATACTAATTTATAGACGAAGAACAAAAATTTACATATATGAATAATATGACACACATGAACAACAAATAACTTATATATGCATGGGTAATAAGTAATAACACCTCGCATATATAAATAAAAAGCCACCGATCGAATAACAAAACATATATCCTCTAGAATTAAACTGGCAATGTCATATGCATAAATATTCAGCGCGCAACTAGGCATTTAAAAATTATTATATACTGTTACAGTTAAAATGAATGTATCCTTGAACTTTCTAAGAAACGAGCTAGGGAAAGATGGATTATGAAATGAGGTTGGTGTATCTGCCGTTGAATATGTCATCCATTCCAATCCCATACATACTTATATCTCTTCATTTCTTCGTAATTAATTTATCCATTTTGATCACATTCTCACATTTGTACAATAAACATGCTTCTCGATCGATTGATCGACCGATATTTACATACATATAGGTTTCTGGTCACGCATCCAATTTTTCGTACTTAACTTGTAAGTAGAGGTGTTAAACGGGTCGGTCAGGTCGGGTTCGGGTTCGACTATTTCGGGTTCGGGTTGAGTCGGGTTCGGGTCGTAACAGGTCACCGGTCAAATCGGGTCGGGTCATTGCGGGTTGTCGGGCGGGTCGGGTCGACCTAACATGTCAATAAAATTGATTTTTTTACAATTATTAAATATTTTTATTTAAAAAATAATATTTAATAATAAGTCTATTATTTTTATATATTTTAATAATAAATCTATTGTTTTTATATATTTTAATAATAAAATTTATTATAATTTTCAAAATTTATTATATATTCTCAAAATATAACAAATTGGGTCAACCCAACGGTTTTTTCGGGTTTGAACCCAACGGGTTTCGGGTCTATCGGGTTCGGTTTATTTTGGATTTCGGGTTTAAATTTTCAGGTCTTGACCCTAAATTTTTCGGGCGGTTCGGGTCGGTTTTTCGGGTTGGGTAGTAAAAGAGCACGTGGTTAATGGTTTAGGAAAAAAGTTTTGCGAAACGTACCCGTTAATTAGTGGGTGAAAATCAAAAGTTGATTTACGGGGTTGATGATTGGGATTTGTTTGAATTGCAAATTGATGTATGAAGATCCTATTTTGGACGAAAAATAGTTAACTTGAACGTTTTTTTTAAGGTCATTGGGATTTGTTTAAATTGAAAAAGAAGTTTAGACCATTAGGGTTTTCTCTAATAACATCTTTCGATTTGATAGCATGCATTTAGGTGTTATTTTTTAGGGCATATTTATGTTTAAATTTTAGGTAGCTGCATGCATTTTGCTTAGTATTAGTAGTTTGCATTCTGGTGCCTACTTTGTGTTTTCGTGTTTTTAGGTCGTTTTGAGGAGTAAGGATTGGTTAAGTTGAATGATACAAGATTGGAGATATTCAAGTGTATTTTCCAAGGATATTCAAGCCACTTTTGATGATCATTAAGGCCCAAGAAGTTGTGGAAAAGTACGCTTAAATCCGGGCTATCCATTGAAGTTGTTGTTTCGACACCACTTTCTTGTAACACTTATTTCGGGAGTTAAAAGTGATCGAATGAAGCTGAATTTGATATCATTAGAAAGATAACTCGAAGAGCTACAATTTATATTTTTACTTGGAGTCGAAATTCCCACTCTAAGGTGGTCAAAACATCTTCCGAAAAAAGCGCTATAATTCTGTCACGATCAGGTCCGCGATCGCGGAGGTTACTCACCGCGCCCACGGAAGTCCATGTCAGCGAAGATCCAGACGGCGTTTTATCTATCTATTTATCTTTCATATTTGTTTCCTTTTATCTTTTTATTCATGTATGTTCCAGACTATTTAAACCTACTTTTCAACCTTTGTTTGAGATCTCATTCTCTCTTAGACCTAGTTTTCATTATTCAGACTTTTGTATTTTCTCTCTTATGAAGAACTAAACTCCCAAAGTTCTATTCAAGTTGAAGCTTTTCAGACTCAAATTGTTGTGAGATTCTACTCTACAGGTTTATTTCTACAGGTTATTTCAATTCTCTTGTGCTTAATTAATATTGATTGTATTGATTTCTACTTGATTGATCACCCTGTTGGAATTGATACTCTCTATTGCCAGATCTAAGTTTTCTCGTAGCAAAACCTAATCTTTGCAGCAACTCAATTGATTTAGGACTCGTTGGACTAAAACAATTGAGAAAGAGATTTGAATGCATGTTAATTGTTTGACTCATTGGAATTCAATTGCATGTATCATGCTTATCCTTGTTCTCATTGCTAATGATCCTATTATTTATGATCGTTTCATGAGTTGTTTGGATATGAAGTTTGCATGTCTCATTGCCATGTTCTATTTCTGATCAAGATAGGAATAACCAAAATGAATAACTTGTTTGAATCTATGATCAATAACTTGACGAAGAAAGTGGATGCTTGAATAGGATTATTTCCCTTAATTGATAAAAACTCAACCTTTGCTTTGTTTAATTGTTTTGCTTTGCCTTATTGAATTTCATAGTTTTAGATTACAATCAAAATCCCCCCTTTATTACTATTAAGTTGATAATAATATTATTTAGAATTACAAGTGTCTCTTGGTTACGACTCCGACTTACCAGCTATACTAATTGTGTAACTAGGGATTTATTTTTGATTTGGCACGACGACTTATAGCCAGTCAAATTATGGCGCCGTTGTCGGGGACACTTTGTTTAATTCTAAGTTCTTATTGTTACCAACTTCTGTGTGGACCTATCTTACGGTCCACATCTGTGCTACTAATCAGTGGCTATGTTTCAATGTAGACAACTACAAGATGAACATTTTCATGTATACTTCTCTAGAGTGCAACAATATTTTCATACACTTGGTGCTTGGGGCTATCACCCTTGTGAGAGGGAATTATGTCAATGCATCCTATAAGGGATGAATTCTGAGACTCTACAGTTGGCTGAGTACATGAGCAATTATAGGCTATGGTGTATGGTACCAAAAGAGTGTTGGGATTTCTTTTGCTACATGAGCTATCAGTGTGAGCAGGTTGAACAACATCCACCTATGCTCCATCCAATTGAGAACTCCTCTTTCAATGCTAAAGAGATGTTTGCAAGGCTTGCTAACATAGTAGACTAGTTCGGATAGAATACTCAAACTAGTATCCAGAACACTCAATCTAGTATCAAGAACATGGAGACTCACATAAGTCAAATGGTCACTGTTGTAAATAGACTGGAAGCAAGAGACTTTGGGAATTTGCCTTCTCAACCCATACACCCGAAGGAGAATGTGAGTGTCATTACATTGAAAAGCGAGAAGGAGATAATCGAAGACGATCTGAATTCTGGTGAAGAAATGCAACTGTTGTTGGACATCTGTGATCCTGGATCTACCCTAGAAGCAGATGATGATTATATGCATTCCGATTTTCCTCCTCTTGGCTCTCAAAATTCATTTCTACTATATCCTGAGGCACTCAAGGACACTACGAAGCCTATAGAACCAAGTGAGCCTAAGATTGGTGCTAGAGATTACATGGAGTTCATCTTTGGTAAAAGTGGTAATGTTGATGAGTTCTTTGATCCATACTGTAAGTATTTTCTGTCATCACCATTTGTGTTCAATTTGTTTAAGCATATGCCATCTCATGAAAATTGGTCTCGCAAATTTGATAAGTTCTACTTAAAATTTTACCTTTTGAGATTATTATTTTTGGCCTTTCTAGGACTACACATCTTTGAGCCCTCTTTTTCATTGTGTGTGCTCACTTTGATTGCTTCCTCTAGAACTTGCATTTAAATATCTTTTTCAAGGCTGCAATCATGACTTTTGCATATGACATTAAAATGATTGAGGCATTGTTTTATTAGCCTATTATGCCTTTATCCACCCTTACATATGTTCCTTCTTTTGATGCCCCTTTCTAAGCCTTAATAGCCTTATTTTGTAAGCTCCACAAAATAGATTCAGAGCCTTATATAAGCTTGACCCATCCGGGAATCAGATTTTCACTTGATTTGTTTGTGATTGTGATCCAAGTATGGGGGAGTTGAAAGAACAATTGGTGGATGAATATTTGAAAATAAGGGTGAAAAGAAGAATGATGAGCTTTAAAGTTGAAGTCTTCAATTGGTTGAAAAGAAAAATTATATGAGAGTTGAAGCAACAAGAAGAAAAAAAAAAAGAATGAAAGTGAAGAAAAAAAACAAAAGATCAAATGGAGTTAAGAGAGTAGGAGTTGGGAAAGA
Organism: Fallopia convolvulus; assembly: GCA_964016875.1. Lineage (NCBI taxonomy): Eukaryota > Viridiplantae > Streptophyta > Magnoliopsida > Caryophyllales > Polygonaceae > Fallopia > Fallopia convolvulus. Next base: position 15,335,525 of record OZ024736.1, read on the forward strand.
AAGAGAATTGAAGTTTGGTGTTGATTTAGAATTGAGTTGAGTCTTGATTCTTGGATTTAGCACCACAAGACCAAATGATTCCCTACCAAATTCTTATTACCTTGGCCCCTTTACAGCCCTCAAAAGACCTCATGATTTTTGTTGTATACATAGTCTATAGCGGTGGAGATCTAGAACACTAATGCAAGCTTATGGTAGCTAGGCTTCAAAGTTGAGTTTTGAGCGAAACACATATATACCTTTAAACACATGAGTGAGAGTGAAAACACATGTTCCTGTTCCTAGTGAGGTTTAGAACGGATTTGTTTCCTTGATCTATTTGGATGCCAAAATACATGCTATGATGTCAATTGTTGAATCATGTCTCTTGTTATTCTTGATTAAGCATTTATCAAAGTGGATACATGAATTGCTTGTTTGTGGGGTGTTAAATCTATTTCTTGCTTGAGGACAAGAAATGTTTAAGCATCAGGGAATTTGATAGCATGGATTTAGGTGTTACTTTTAGGGCATATTTATGTTTAAATCTTAGGTAGTTGCATGCATTTTGCTTAGTATTAGTAGTTTTTGCATTCTGGTGTCTACTCTTGTGTTTTCGTGTTTTTAGGTCGTTTTGAGGAGCAAGGATTGGTTAAGTTGAAGGATACATGATTGGAGATATTTAAGTGTATTTTACAAGGATATTCAAGCCACTTTTGATGATCATTAAGGCCCAAGAAGTTGTGGAAAAGAACGCTTAAATCCGGGCTATCCATTGAAGTTATTGTTTCGACACCACTTTCTTGTAACACTTATTTTGGGAGTTACACTGATTAGATGAAGCTGAATTTAGTATCATTGGAAAGATAACTCGAAGAGATACAATTCATATTTTTACTTCGAGTTGAAATTCCCACTCTAACGTGGTCAAAACATCTTTCGAAAAAAGCGTTGGAATTCTGTCACGATCAGGTCCGCAATCACGGAGGTTATTCACCGCGCCTGCGGAAGTCCATGTCGGCGAAGATCAAGGTGGCGTTTTATGTATCTATTAATCTATTATATTTGTATCCTTTTATCTTTTTATTCCATGTATGTTCGAGACTATTTAAACCTACTTTTCTACCTTTGTTTGAGATCTCATTCTCTCTTAGACCTAGTTTCCACTATTCAGACTTTTGTATTTTTTCTCTTATGAAGAACTAAACTCCCAAAGTTATATTCAAGTTGAAGCTTTTCAGACTCAAGTTGTTGTGAGATTCTACTCTACAGGTTTATTTCTACAGGTAATTTCAATTCTCTTGTGCTTAATTAATATTGATTGTATTGATTTCTACTTGATTGATCACCATGTTGGAATTGATACTCTCTATTGCTAGATCTAGGTTTTCTAGTAGCAAAACCTAATCTTTGTAGCAACTCAATTGATTTAGGACTCGTTGGACTAAAACAATTGAGAAAGAGATTTGAATTCATGTTAATTGTTTGACTCGTTGGAATTCAATTGCATGTATCCTTCTTATCCTTGTTCTCATTGCTAATATCCCTATTATTTATGATTGTTTTATGAGTTGTTTAGATATTAAGTTTGCATGTCTCGTTGCCATGTTCTATTTCTGATTAGGATAGGAATAACTTGTTTGAATCTATGGTCAATAACTTGACGAAGAAAGTGGATGCTTGAATAGTATTATTTCCCTTAATTGATAAAAACTCAACCTTTGGTTTGTTTAATTGTTTTTCTTTGCCTTATTTGAATTTCATAGTCAATCAAAATTCCCCCTTTATTACTATTAAGTTGATAATAATATTACTTAGAGTTACAAGTGTCTCTTGGGTACAACCCCGACTTACCAACTATACTAGTTGTGTAACTAGGAATTTATTTTTGATTTGGCACGACGACTTTTAGCCAATCATGATTCAATGGATGTTAATTATGGATTACAACTTGTATCGGAGCCTGATTTGTTGGGTCAATTGTGAATCCCACATCGGGAATTCGAAGGATCCAAGCCTAGCATATAAGTAGATGGGCTACTCCTCCTATTGCCAATTGGTTTTAGGAAGAAACCCCGTTGGGCTTATGTGTTGGGCTTGCTAGCTGGACCCATTCTGGGTTTCTCCCCCTAACAAATGGTATCAGAGTAGGGTTTCGAATTCCGCCGAGAACGATGTCTAGATCAATGATGAAGATCGACAAGTTTACTAGAAGAAACAGTTTTAGTCCGTGGCAGATACAAATACAACTACCGTTGAATATGCTACTTTGGAGGAGAAGGTTCACTCAACGATTATGTTGTGTCTGGCTGATGATGTCATTTGATGTCTCTCTATTTGGTGGTGTTTTTACATATGATTTCCTTTGTAAATATGTTTCTTTTTCCCCTTTTCTTGTGTGTTTTGTTCCTTTTTAGCTTAGTTCCCGTATTTCTATGAGATTCGGAGACTATGCACGTTTTATGTGTTTTGTAGGTGTTTGGCATGGATCAAGGATCGTTTTGAAGGAGGATCGGAACATGGAGCAAGGCCCGAGCTTAAGAGGGAAAGAGAGGAGCAAGCCATGAAGAAGAACAAGAGAAAAGCCAACAAGAAGAGGGTGGAACGAGGTCCGGACCGAGCTGGAACCACGCCGGGCCCGTTGTGAAGTTTTCAACCTCGGACCGACTTGCACAGTAAGTCGGGCCCGAGGTCCTCCGTGTCGGTCCGAGTCGGTCATTGGACTGCTTGGGCTCCAAGGCACGAAATTGTGAACTTACACTTTTGCCCCTCATCTATAAAGGCTCTCTTGTCTTCTAATTTAGGGAGGTTCCCACACTTAACAAGGAACCCAATCCTCAAAAAACTCTCAAGAGGATACTTGGAGAGCAAGGAGGAAGGAGAGGAGAAGGAGAAGAGAGAGAATCGGCCAAGGAGAGGGAGATTTGATAGGTTTGGTTGATAGATTAACTTTGCTTTGTTTTGATTTTGTGGATTTGGAAACCTTTGATTGGAGTTTGTGGATTGCTTTTGATTTGTGAATGAAACTTTGCTTTGGTTTGAGATTGATGATGTTGATTGCTTTGCTTTTTGATTTGTTTGCTTTCTTTGTTTGCCATATGGAGTAGATCTCCTTGATCTTGGGTTATGGGGGAAAACTCTAGCTAGGTTGGGCTAGAAACCCCAATTCCATAGTTTGAGTGCTTGATCTAGGAACCCACTCTACATAGAGCTACAATTTCTTACGAAAGTAAGGAATCAAGGCTTGTGATTGGCAAAGTAGCGAAAGTGAACATGTGTCAATCTCAAGACCTTGCTTCGAAGGGGATTTCCCCAATGATCGATGTGTAGAAGTGGTTGGAACGAGGGCGAAAGCACTCGATCCTATTCCGATCATCACTTATTGCTTGAATTGGGGTGGAAAAGCCTTAATCTACTAGAGAAGGAACCCAAAAGCCCAAGATCTACTTTCAATCTTTGAAGTTCGACAAACCCAGCTATCTCGGGCCCGACTTGCTCTACGTCGGTCCCGACTTCCCTCTTGTCACCAACATCGGGCCCGATGTGACACTTGTGTCGGTCCCGACTGTTCTCTTCGTTTTCCTTTGTTTTAAGTTCTCCTTTTCAGCTTTCTAGTGTCTAGGACCCTCAATCGAGTAGATTTCCCGAGCGTTCGACACCCACCACGTGCTACAACGGGGTCGGGTTATAAATTGTATCTCTAGACCCTCGCACAAACGAGCGATCATCATTACAATAGTTTCGGATCAGGAAAAGGCTGCAGGTTTGTGATTGAAGTTGGAAAGCCTCTACATGACAAAGTCACTGACCAACAAGTTGATGCTAAAGCAGCGCCTTTTCAGCATGCGCATGTCTGAAGGTACGCCTCTTAGAGACCATCTAGATCAATTGAATACTATTCTGTTGGAATTTCCTAATATTGACAAAGAGGTGGATGATGAGGATGTAGCCTTGTTATTGTTGGTGTATCTGCCTCCGTCGTATGATAATTTTGTGCAGTCTTTTATGAGTGGAAAAGAGACTGTGACCCTAGAAGAGGTTAGATCTGATCAGCACACCAGAGAGATGCGCCATAAGGCTGTTGGAATAGGTACAAAAAATCAGGCTTCTGGGTTGATGACAAAAGGAAGCAAGGATGGTAAGAAGGGCAAGAAAAAGACTAATAAGAGCGAGTAGAAATCAAGCCCTAAATTACCAAATGGCGTCTGTGCATACTGTAAGGAGAAAGGTCACTGGAAGAGTGACTGATAAAGAAGAAAAAGCAACAAAGGCAGAATTATGGATTTACAGCAGTAGCAGAATGCGGAAATACTTTTGAGGAAGATATTGTTTTGCTAGCAGATGATTACGCACTTCAGACTGATGTGTGGTTTCTTGATTCAGCGATGTCCTATCATATATGTCCCAAAAGAGAGTTGTTTACAACGTATAGCTGTGTAGATGGGGGTAGTGTCTCCATGGCAAATGGGTCTATATGCAAGGTTGTTTGGATCGGCTCAATCAGGTTTAGGACACATGATGGGGAGTTTTGCACATTGAAGGAAGTCAGACTTGTGCCACTTATGACGAAGAATCTGATATCTTTGAGTCTGCTAGACAGTGGGGGTTTCAGTTTCACAAGTGAAGGTGGAGGTCTACTTGTTTGTAAAGGTTCTGATGTGATCTTGAAGAGAGTCAAGCAGGGAACTTTGTATGTTTTATAGGGTTCAACATTAACAGGTTCTGCTGTTGTTGCATCAGTTAATGTTCAGGGATCTAATTTGACCAGGCTATAGCATATGAGGCTAGCTCATGTGAGTGAATGGGGAATGCAAATTCTCTCAAAAGAAGATCTTCTCGGAGGCCATAAGACCAAGAGTCTTGAGTTCTGTGACCATTGTGTGTTTGGGAAACTACATCGCAACAAGTTTCCTAAGGCAATTTATCGAACAAAGGGCACTTTGGATTACATCCATTCAGACTGTTGGGGTCCTTCTCGTGTTGAGTCTTTGGGCGGTCACAAATATTTTCTGTCTCTTATTGATGATTACTCTAGGATGAAATAGGTATTCATGATGAGGCATAAAAGTGAGGCGTTTAGTAAATTCAAGGAGTGGAAGACGCTGGTTAAAAATTAGACTTGGAAGAAGGTCAAGAGGTTGCGAACTGATAATGACCCGGAATTCTGTTCATCTGATTTTGATGATTTCTACAAAGATTAGGGTATTGCTCGCCATCACAAAGTCAAACATACAGCACAACAAAATGGTGTAGCAGAAAGAATGAATCAGACACTCTTAGCGAGAGCAGGCTCGTCCATGAGCATGTGCAAACAGCCCAACGGAAAAGGGCCCCTAAATTCTAGGGGCCCCAAAATTTTTGATATTTAATATATATTGTAAGAGTGAATTTGTGTACGTAAGTATCAGTTGGTGTAGATGGTTAACGGGCTAAGTATTCCTAGTTGTTTTGTTGTGATCCCGTGTTCAATTCTCAGTACAACCATTCTTTTAATTTTTTTGCAATTTCGAATCGTGGGCCCCACCCCTCTCAAAAGTCACTAAAACTAAACAAACGTACTGTTGAAAGCTGTTTCAAACCATTTTTTTAGCTTATTAATAATGAAAAATTTTTTTAAAATTTGAAAATGTTTAGATGTTTAATTTATAAAAAAATATAAGTCTCAATGATTCTTGTGAAGAAGAAAAACGCCTCATGAGAAAAGAACGCGCGTTACACGCGCCTCTCATCCCCCTCTTCTTCTTCTTGATGGCCAAAACCCTAGCAGGGGAATGCCCACCGCACCTGAACCCTGCCCCCTTCCTCGTGCCCATAGCACCCATTCCAAAGTCGTCGGAAAAGCAAGGAATGCTCGGATGTCAACTCCCCCCCTACGTCTCACAATTAACCGAGCCGGTCCAGTCCCACCGTCGGGATAAAAACATCCGTCGGGTAAGACCCCGACTCCCTCTCTTGCGGACTCCTCGACGGCCAAGCCGGATGCATCGGAAACCGACAATGACCTTTGGATCTCATAAGAGAATGATCGCGCTTTCTAGTGTCCGGTGCAGATCAAGGTGGTGTTGTTTCGATGTCTGCCGTGGCCGCCAAATGTCGGGCCAACCGACCCATCAATGGTGCAATCTAACAAATCAACGCACAAAAGGCTCGGTGGTGCCCTCACATCGCCAATTATCAAATCAATATGGAAAAAAACCAGATCTGCTCCCATGGAGTCCATGGCGGGTTCCCGATCCGGGCATTTGGACCTCGACACTTCATGGAGAATTGGTCCAAGGGCATCACAAATCTGATTTCCCTCGTTCATTATTCTGGAGTTGGTCGATCCTACGGTGCCTGTCGGTGGCGACTGATGGTGGTGGGGCTCTCGGCTCCCGGTGGTGGTGGATTAGGGTCTGTGGTGCGGTGATCCCCGATGATCACATCATTCCTGTTGGTCCCCGGTTTCTTTCATCACTCTCTTCAATTTCTTTTGTTGGTACTCAATGCATTATGTTAGCTATCTTTATCCCTCGTTCCTCTACTGGTGGTTTTCATCACTTTCCTCAAACTAGCACCAAGTTTGTTTTTGGTAAAAAATATGACAAAGCTTATTCTTTGTGTGTGTTGTGTTGTGGGCTTGAGTTGGCCGGCAATTCAACACTTTTTTATGAACAAAAACCACTTAAATCGCAGGCATGTTGCCAAGGCAAAGCACGCTTTCTTACTGAACTATATGCGAAAGCTGAATTTTGTGCTCGATATTCACATTACTTTACTGTATATTATAAAAGTACTCTCTCCACTGCGTAGTAGTGCAATTGGTGGCCAACCCACTATGTATAAAATTTGTGGTGAACCCACGGTGTATAACCTTATCTCTTGTAAACTCAAGGTGTTGTACAAAACAACCAATAGCACAAGCAATCCGCAACTAAGGAAACCAAGGAAAAAATTCACCGTCTCTCCCTCTTATTGCTCTGGGGGGGCGGCGAGTCTCTGGGCTTTTCAGGGGGGAGCCGCTCCAGGTTCGGACCCTTGACTTGGCCCGAGGCATTAGCAACCATCAACATAATAACTTGTGCGGAAAACCCGCTTGGTGCGTACCTAAAGCACTTTGGTGGCACTCGCAAAAGCGCATCACTCATGTTTTTTGCGATACAACCACGAAAACTAAATTTACCCACAAATTAAAAATCTATGAGATACTAGTCGCCGGAAACGGGGACTACGATAGGATCATCTTCCATTTCAACACCTCCAGTCGGGTGGCTAGGCCGTGCTTTATAAATGCTGGTAAATTAACCTGTAAAGCAAAGATTCACTCTCTAACGAATGATAATCAAGGAAAAAATAATAACATTGTTAACATTAGTAGAACCACTAATTGTGCAATAACTGCGGTTGTTAACCCACATGTGGGCATAATCTACTTCTTTTGCGTCTGTATTTTTGGCACAAACCCAATAAGAAACCTGAGGTGGCAATCGGCCTACCGACGACTCTATTGGTGCGCGGGTATAACCACCTTTGATATTGAATCACTCGAAAATAAAAACATCCCCAAGTATCAAATTGCGATCGTTATTACTGGTGCGTCAAAAAATGGCACCAACAGATCGCTGATTGCCAATCTCTACCATATACATATAATAAATAAAAAGAAAAACAAACCACCCAACAACACACTAAAGGTACGATTTCACTGTACCAAAAATGGACCAACAATATTTTTCCATGAAAATAATATTTTTAATATGCTAGACGAAAACCCGACAAACTCGAACCAAAACGGTTATAAAATTATAAAAAGGTTTAGCAACGGGAATACAAAATATAAGGAACATACTCTCTATGGATACGTACCACCGAAACAAAAATATGGAGTAAACCTCGAAATACAAAATACAAAAAACCAAGGTGATGCTGCAGAATTGTACCATCGAAAGCAAAGTTACAACAATAGTAACATAAAAATTAAGGGAACGTTTTTACACAAAAACAATAGGGGAAACCCAGTACAAGGGGATAAACTTACCTATTATCAACAACGACACCATCAAAGTCATCGAACCTACACCCAAAGACGTAGTCCTAAACAAGTATATAAGAAAAGCATTGAAAAGAAGATCATGGAATCCTCGATACCCCCAATGGCCAAAAGCCACAAACTAGAAGGTTATTTATGAAGATCAATATGTGGAACTGTAGGGGCATGAAGCGTAAGTCCTTCTGGACCGAGGTTTGCACTTTATGCCGCCTTGAAAATATCCAGCTAATATCGCTAGTTGAAACAAAAGCCCAAACACCGCCAGAAAGCAAGTCCTTGCAAAAAGCTAGTTTTGACTCTATTGAGTTTATTCCGACAAACGGATTCGCTGGTGGGATTTGTGTCCTCTGGAAGGGGGCACAACTCTCGAATGAAAGGATCTAAACCTTCTATAAGGATGAATGTTTCATTGGCTTCCATTATACAAACCTGGAAACTAATAACGAATTGATCATCATTTTCACTTATGCTCCGCCAAGGGCACAAGATAAGGATCAGTTTTGGACGAAACTCAAAGAGTTTATCCAGAATTGTAACCTTCCATGTATCATTATGGGTGATTTAAATGAAATATAACACCTCAATGAAAAACAAGGGGGAGTAAGCCCAAACCATTCCAGGTTTGAACGAGTCATACATTTTAAAAACGACTGTGACGTCTGCGATATTCCAACGATAGGAAACAAATTACTTGGAGAAGATCCAAACAACTCGAAGATACTACGTTTGAGAAATTAGACCGCACCCTAGTTAGTAACCAAATTATCCAATGGTACCCGTCCATAGCGACGAAAAACCATGCATTCTCTACCTCCGATCACTGCCCTATTTCGTGCGACCTCCCAATAGGAGTACCATTTAAAGCACAACCATTTAAATTTGAAATGATGTGGACTTCTAGAAAAGATTTCCAGAACGTCATCAAACAAGCCTGACGTTACAACGTTGGCAGATCAAATATGTTTAATCTCACCAAAAAAACACAACTCATTAAGGCTAAGGTAAAAGCTTGGAACAAGCATACGTTAGGAAACATTTTCGAACAAATAAAAAAACTAGATGAAGATCTTCTTCAAATTCAAAAAGATATCATAGAAAATAAAAACACGCAACTAGTCCAAAAACAAGAAAGATTGGCCAAGAAACGGGTGTACCTAATCAACTTCCACAACTCCTATTGGAAACAAAGGGCCAAAAACACCCATATAAAACTGAACGACAAAAACACGAAATATTTCCACCGGATTTCAAGTGGTAGAAGAAATAGAACCAATATCAAAGAAATTCGTACAATAGAAGGAACGCAAATCTCTGGACTAGAAAATATCAAAACAGAAATAAAACGGGATTTCCAAAACCGATTTCGGGCTTTGGAAATAAACCGCAGAAAACTCCAAAGCATGACCCAAACCATCCAAAAAGAAGTAACCGAAGTAGACAACATGGAAATCACAAAACCGGTAACGAACACTGAAATAAAGAACGCTCTATCTGACATCGGGGATGATAAATCCCCCGGTCCGGATGGAATGTCGACAAGCTTCTATAAAAATACTAGCATATCGTTGGCCCGGACGTGACCAAGGCTGTTAAAAGCTTCTTTCACACTGGGAAAATTCTAAAACAAATAAACCATACATTTATAACTCTACTACCCAAATGTGAAAACCGAAACTCAACCAATCATTACAGAACCATTATTCTATGCAATACCATCTATAAAATAATCTCAAAAATCTTAACAAACCTCCTTAAAAGAGTGCTAAATAAAATTATCCACCCGATGCAGGGGGCTTTCGTCCAAAACAGGAGTATCCACGACAACACATTCATCGCGCACGAAATTTTCCACTCCTTCCGAAGCAAACGAGGGAAGGAGGGGTGGATTGCAATCAAACTCGATATGGAAAAAGCCTATGACCAGATCATCTGGGAATTCCTAGCTGAGATACTCCACAAATTCGGGTTCAATGATAAGTTCTTGGGTTGGATCCGAGAATGTGTTGAAACGGTCTCCTTCTCAGTCCTTGTCAACAACGGACCGACAGACCAATTCTAGCCTCAACGGGGTCTTAGGCAGGGGGATCCCCTATTGCCATACTTATTCATCCTCGCCACCGAGGTTCTGGCTAGACAACTCCACCTCTGGAACGCTAACCCTAAAAGCGGCATCGGGATCCAAATCTCGAGGAATGGAACAAAAATCCCTTTCATGGCCTTCGCAGATGATACCATTATTTTTGCAAAAGCCAGCGGCCAAGCATGCAAAAATATTAAGGACATTATTGATGATTAGTGCCAAATCTCCGGTCAGAAAGTCAATTTCCATAAATCCGCTTTCCAAGTGACCAAAAACACCAATAATAACACAAAGGAGCAGATAAAGCAAATATTACAAATAGCAAACACAGTTGCTCTCGACAAATATCTAGGATGCCCGTTAATTAACGGGAGAGTAACCCAAAACACCTTCAAACCTCTAGTTTTGAGAACCAGATCCCAATTATCAAAATGGAAAGCTAACGCCCTATCCCAAGAAGGGCGGAAAACACTAATCAAAGCAAACCTCTCAGCACAACCAAACTATATCATGCAATCGTTTCTACTACCACAGTCAACATTGAAAGAACTTGACTAGATAAACAAAAACTTCTTTTGGAACAAGGAAAACAACTACAAGCCACTCATTAGCTAGAACTCCATTTGTCGCCCTCTCTCCTATGAGGGGCTGGGAATAGCAAAAGCGGCCGAAATGAACCAAGCACTTCAAATGAATTTGCTTTGGAAAAGCCTAGCGGAACCAAACAACCTCTGGGTCAAAATAGTGACTGAAAAATAGCTCAAATCAGAAAGTATCCTAAACTATACGAAAAAACAGAACACATCTTGGCAATGGTCTAAACTTATAGGCCTTAGAGACTTGTTCATTAAGGGGATCATTTGGAAAGTGGGGGACGGTAAAACCGTCCGATTTTGGAAAGATAATTGGACCGATAATGGTCCTCTCAACCCAAAACCCGAGGCTGAAACCATCATTGATTGGGAGGAACCTTTAGAGGCGTACCTCCGGGAGGATAACTCATGGAATTTTGAGAAATTAAATGAGGTTGTCTCGCTTGAGGACCTCGACAGAATCTCCAAAATTATCAATCCCATTAATAAATTACCGGATAGATTGTTCTGGAAACCATGCAAAAATGGTTGGTATTTCACCCACTCTACCATGCAGTGGCTCCACCAATCGAGAGGTAAACCCAAAATTAACTTAGAATGGATTAACCGGCTAAATATCCCGCCTAAAATGAAGAAGTTCATTTGGAAAGTAGCCGAAACGGTCTACCAACTAAAACTAGGCTTGCAGCTAACCACATTCCGGTAACCCAAGGCTGCGTAGCATGTAACTACACAGTTGAGGACACTAACCATGTGTTACTATCATGCCCACTCACTAAGGCAACCATTACTTCAATAGACCCAAAATTACGGGGGATCACTGACCAAATATCCCCGGATGGGAAAAAGGCACACGAGATTTTGGAGGAAATTAAGAAAATGACAACAAAAGGGGAATTTGAACTCCTCACCAACATTTGGTGGAGCCTTTGGTTCTCGAGAAACAAGAGAGTCTTTGATAGCAACACCGGAACAAACTTGACCAATGCCAATCGTATCAATGATTTCATCCGAAACCAGATTATGGATTGGAAACTTGCAGAAGCCGCTGATTCCCCCTTCCCCCGTAACCGTAGTGGTCGGGGTCAGGCTGGTAGAAAGTGAACAAAATGGGAAAAACCCAAAAGTGACTATATTAAATTGAATTTTGATGGGGCAGTTAGTGCAGATGGCGTGGCTTCATTCGGGTTCATCCTCAGGGACTCTGGTGGCTCCCCCATCCATTTTGACGGACTGATTGGTCGACAGTTTGTTCTGATATCCGAGACCATCGCCTTACGCCAAGGACTTCTCGAGGCCATCAGACGTGGCATTCCCCGTATCTAGATTGAAGGCGTTAATTTGCAGCTGGTCAATGCCGTGCTCGGCGACTGGCGCTGCTCGTGGGATATTGAGTTGTTGTGTGCGGATATCTATTACTTGCTGGCTTGCTTCCAGGATTGGAGTATCTCTCACGTTGTTCGGGAGTGCAATTCTGTAGCGGACTTCATCGCTGGGTCTTTCAGGCGTTTCTCCTCTGTTCCACTCGTAGTTGATTCGGGTCTCCTCACCCTCATCCGCTAGGATGCTCTAGGGCGACCATTAGCTTGTTAATGGTCCCCGTATTTTCTTTCCTTATAAAAAAAGTTATAAAAAATATAGTTTATTATTAGAATACTCCTTATTATTTATTAATTAATTATTGAAATTATTATCTATTAGATACTTAATGTGTAATTTTAATATTTTAGGGTCCTTAATTTTTATTGAGTTTGTATATGTAAACTAGATATCTAACTTAGTTTCCTTTTTACTATTTTTTTTATTTTTTCTTTAACTCCTATCAATAAAACTAAATTATTATTTTTTGAACGATCATAAAACTCGGTGCTCATTTAAATTCCTATCTTTTATCCGCATAATATTGTAACCAAACACATGTATTTAAGGGTATTTTCATGTATTTTTAAATTTATGTGATTTTAAATGTAATCAAACAAGCACTTGATCGGCTGAAAATTATTATTAAATTTACATTTAATCAACTTGAACACTTCTTATATTTCTGCACAACGCCCCCATAAACCATTGGACGGCCCTGAGCGAGAGCAAGATGTATGCTCTCCAACGCAGGTCTTGCTAGACGGTTCTGGGCAGAAGCAGTTTCAACATCTTGTTATCTCATCAATCGAAGCTCACATACAGGTATTGACTGCAAAATACCTTATGAGGTGTGGAGTGGAAAAGCTGTTAATTACTCAAATCTGAGAGGTTTTAATTTGGTTTCATTGCTTATTATCATGTAGATGAGGGTAAGTTAGAGCCAAGAACTAAGAACGGAGTTTTCATGGGCTATGGTACAGGTATGAAAGGGTAGAGAATCTAGTCGGACAACAAGATTATACTGAGCAGAAGTGTAGTCTTTGATGAGAGTTCTATGCTGAAATCTAGAGAGGAGATTAGTGATACATTGGGAAAAAAAGGCTGTTGTTGAGGAGGTGGAGGTACAATTCAGTCCAGAGCACAATCAGGCACTTTAATTGGATGAAGACCAACTACCACCACTAGTTACTGATCAGCAAGATACATATGAGTATGAGAATGTACCACCAGAATCAAGTTCAGAGGAAGTTGAAAATCGGAGCATTGCTATAGACGACCTAGAAGGGTTGGAATCAGGCCTCCAACTAGGTACAAGTTTAATGATTTGGTGGGATATGCATTGCAGGTGGTCGAGGAGGTGGAGGATAATGAGCCATCCACCTACAAGGCTGCAATATTTGGAAGCGAGTCAACGCAGTGGCTTGCTGCAATGAGAGAAGAGATGGAGTCCCTTCATAGAAATCAAACTTGAGAGCTTGTAAAATTGTCTATTGATAGAAAGATAATTACTTGCAAGTGGGTTTTCAGAAAGAAGGAAGGAATGTCAGATGCACAGGGTTTCAAGTATAAAGCACAAGTGGTTGCAAGAGGGTTCAATCAGAGAGAAGTAGTAGACTACAACGAGATTTTCTTGCCAGTGGTCATACATACTTTCATAAGGGTGCTACCAGCAATAGTTGCACATCAGGAATTGGAACTTGAGCAACTAGATGTGAAGATGACTTTCCTTTATGGGGAGTTAGAAGAGGAAATATACATGAGTCGACCAGATGGATTCCAAGTTCCAGGAAAAGAGAACTATGTTTGCAAGTTAAAGAAGTCCTTATATGGGCTAAAGCAGTCCCCAGGCAGTGGTATAAGCGATTTGACAATTATATGGTGCAGATTGGCTATCACAGGAGTCCTTATGATTGTTGTGTGTACTATAGTGACTTGCAGAGTGGTTCATGCATTTATCTAGTTCTGTATATTGATGATATGTTGATTGTTGCTCAAATTAAGTCAGACATTCAGACGTTGAAAGGTTCTCTCAATGCAGAGTTTGAAATGAATGATCTAGGTGTTTCTTGAAAGATTCTAGGAGTTGAAATCTATAGGGATAGGAAGAAGAGAAAACTCTTCTTATCACAAGAAGAGTACATCAAGAAAATACTGAGCAGGTTTGGAATGTCTTCAGCCAAGCCTATAGATACTCCAATGGCATCTAATAGTAAGCTGGGAATGTACACAGTTCAAACTACTGAGGGGAAAGAGTACATGTCTCGTGTCCCATATGCTAGTGCAGTTGGGAGTCTGATGTGTGCTATGGTCTACACTCGAACAGATCTAGCATTTGCTGTTAGTGTGGTAAGTCGGTATATGGTTCAGCTTGGAAAGGAACATTGGCAAGCTGTTAAGAGGATCTTTAGGTACTTCAGAGGCAATTCAGATGTTGGATTGTGCTATGGGAATGATACAAAGTGTTTGGTTGCTGGGTTTTCATATTCTGATTATATCGAAGATGTGGACAGTAAGAGATCTATGACTGATTATGTGTTCGCTCTTGGAGGTTCTGTGGTGAGCTGGAAGGCGACTCTACAACCTACAGTTACTTTGTCTACCACTGAGGCAGAGTATATGGCTTTGACAGAAGCTGCTAAGGAGGGAATATGGCTTAAGGGACTAGTTAATGATCTAGGCCTACATCAGGATCATGCTTTAGTGTATTATGACAGCTTGAGTGTAATATGCTTAACCAAGGATCATGTCCATCATGAGAAGATGGAGCACATTGATGTCAGGTACCATTTTTTGAGAAATGAGAAGAGAATCCATGTGAAGAAGGTAGGGACAGCTGATAACCCTGCTGACTTGTTCACAAAGCCAGTTCTAGAGAGCAGCTTTCAACATTGTTTGGACTTGCTCAATATCACAAGTCATTAATCTGAACCCTTAGGGGCAATCGGAGCCCTTGTTTAGGGGCAATTTGAGGCAGAGAAATTCTGGCACTGTCATGGTGCATCTGGTTCTATTTATGAGAGGATTTAAGGCAATGTGGAGATTTGTTGATATGCCTTGAATACAATATTGATTATGTTTGGGTCTCTCATAATCTGTTTGGGTCTAGGGCCCATAATCTATATTAGGGTTTCCTGAGTCACTATATAAACTCTTGAAATACCTTATATTTTGTACACTCTAAAATCAGCCTCCATAATAATATACACTTTCTCTACCCGTGGATGTAGGTAACATACTGTTACCGAACCACGTAAATATCTGTGTCGATTTTGTTTATTGTTCTCGTTCGATCTCTCGTTACAACACAAGTATCTAAGGTTAAATAATAATAGGTCAGAAAACTTGAGTTTCTCCCCCCTCTAGTTACGAGTACATGGGATATGATTGAAATCTTAGAGAAAACCCTAATGGTCTAAACTTCTTTTGCTATGGATGATATCTTCGGCAATTGCTTGAGGGCTACAAAACTTCTATTATCACCTGAAATATTAGGCCATGATCTTCTATTTTCCTTTGTCTTCAAAGGAAACTTCTATCCAATTCAATTTGCACATCGTCTAATGCACCGAAAGCATGGTTCGATCTACCGAGCTTCTCTCGTGAGCTTCCTTTCAAATGGGCCGAAAGCTTATCATCAGGGTTAAATGGGCTAGGAAGATTAGAGGCCCAACATTACCCCTAATTTTTTGATCCAAAACTAAAGAGGTCTAAGATGAACGCTTTGTGATGAAAAATACCGCCTTCTCCTGATGGGATGTGGACACGCAGAAGATCGTGGGCCTAGGGTTTTTCTTAGAAACTGAAGCATTCACCTAAAGCTCCCTCTTTATTACCCCTGTTGACAAGAGTCACTTCATCGTGCATCTCTCCAATCATTCAAGGTAACTTCTCTCTCGCTCACACTCACGATCATCCTCTTCCCTACTTCCTCTTATGAACTATAGCCAAAATAAATAAAAAAAGCCCATCGACCATGGTTTCTCCTCCTTTAAAATCCTCGAAGAAGATGACGTCCACTCTGACACCATGACCTTGGAATAAATCCACCCACCATGGTTTTCCAACCTGTAACGTAGTTCTCTATCCGACGAAGGAACATCTTGATTAGGCTAGGGCTAGTTGAGTATGTTTTTTGGAATTCCCTTTTACTCTTGGCGTCGACTTTCCTTTCACTTCTCTAATATGATATTCTTAACCACACTAAAGATCGCATCCCAAATTCTTCTGGCAGTATGGTAGATCTTGCTTCGCATTAGCGAGCTCGCACATGAGAATGGTGTGGATTTCTTTGTTGTTGACTTGCTTTTTGCCTTTCGGGTGTATCTTGCAATTCAAAAGTGAAAAGAACCCTCTGTTTTCGAAGGCGAAAGTGAATGATAAGGACTAGGTCAAGTTCTTTTATGTTGAGATCGCCTCTTTAGGCGAAGCTAGACTATCTATCAGTGTTTTTCTATCGTTAGAATGTCGAGCGTAAGATTTCTTTTTGAAATTCATACTTTTGTCAAGTGATAGCATGCATTTAGGTGTTAGTTTTAGGGCATATTTATGTTTAAATCTTAGGTAGTTGCATGCATTTTGCTTAGTTTTTGTAGTTTTTGCATTTCGGTGTCTACTCTTCCACTTTTGTGTTTTTAGGTCGTTTTGAAGAGCAAGGATTGGTTAAGTTGAAGGATTCAAGATTGGAGATATTCAAGTGTCTTTTCCAAGGATATTCAAGCCATTTCTGATGATCATTAAGGCCCAAGAGGTTGTGGAAAAGAACGCTTAAAACCGGGCAATGTATTGGAGTTGATGTTTCGACACCACTTTCTTGTGACGCTTAGTTCAGGAGCTAAAGTGATCAGATGAAGCTGAATTTGGTATCATTGGAAAGCTAACTCGAAGATCTACAATTCATGTTTTTACTGCGAGTTCAAATTCCAACTCTATGTGGGTCAAAACAGCATCCGAAAACAACGCTGCAATGCTGTCAGAAGCAGGGCCGCGATCGCGGCCACCACTCACCGCGATCGCGGTTTTACACGACATCGAAAACCGAGGCGGCGTTTTATCTATCTATTTATCTTTTATATTTGTTTCCTTTTATCTTTTTATTCCGTGTATGTGAGACTATTTAGACCTAGTTTTCAGCCTTTGGTTGGTATTCTCTCTTAGACCTAATTTTAGATTTTGGTATTTTCTCTCTTATGGAGAACTAAACTCCCTAAATTCTATTCAAGTTGAAGCTTTTCAGACTCAAGTTGTTGTGAGATTCGTCTTTATAGGTTTATTTCTGCAGGTTATTTCAATTTTCTTGTGCGTAATTATTATTGATTGTATTGATTTCTACTTGATTGATCACCTTGTTGGAATGAATATTGTCTATTGCTAGATTTAGGTTTTCTCGTAGCAAAGCCTGATCTTTTTAGCAACTCAATTGATTTAGGACTCGTTGGACTAAAACAATTGAGAAGAGATTTGAATGCATGTTAATTGTTTGACTCGTTGGAATTCAATTGCATGTATCCTGTTTATCCTTGTTCTCAATGCTAATATCCCTATTATTTATGATCGTTTCATGAATTGTTCGGATATTGAGTTTGCATGTCTCGTTGCCATGTGATAATTCTGATCAGGATAGGAATAATTAAAAGAAATAACTTATTTGAATTTAGGAACAATAACTTGAGAAAGAAAAGTGGATACTTGAATAGGATTGCTTTTCCCTAATTGATAAAAATCCAACTTTTGCATTGTTTGATTGCTTGCTTTGTTTGTTTCAATTCTTTGTTTCTAGTTTTAATTCAAAAATCCCCCCTTTGTTACTTCTTTGAGTTGATAATAATAAAACTTAGGATACAAGTGTCTCTTGGGTTCGACCCCGACTTACCGACTATACTAGTTGAGTAACTAGGGAATTATTTTTGATTTGGCATCAACGACATTTTAGCCGAGTCAAATTTTGGCGTCGTTGCCGGGGACACTTTGTTTAATTCCGAGTTTTTATTTTTATCAACTCTTGTATGGACCTATCTTACGGTCCACACCTGTGCTACTAATCAATGGCTATGCTTGAATGTAGACAACTACAGGATGAACATTTTCATGTGTATTTCTCTAGAGTGCAACAATATTTTCATAGACTTGGTACTTGGGGCTATCACCCTTGTGAGAGGGAATTATGTCAGTGCATCCTAGATGGGATGAATTCTGAGACTCTACAATTGGCTGAGTACATGAGCAATTACAGGCTATGGTGTATGGTACCAGAAGAGTGTTGGGATTTCTTTTGCTACATGAGCTATCAGTGTGAGCAGGTTGAACAACATCCACCTATGCTCCATCCAATTGAGAACTCCTCTTTCAATGCTGAGGAGGTGTTTGCAAAGCTTGCCAATACGGTGGACCAGTTGGGACAGAACACACTAGCTAGTCTCAAGAACATTGAGACTTATATTAGTCAAATGATCACCACTGTGAGTAGACTGGAAGCAAGAGACTCTGAGAATTTGCCTTCATAACCCATAGACCCGATGGAGAATGTGAGTGCCATTACATTGAGGAGCGAGAAGGAGGAGATCAAAGATGATATGAATTCTGGTGAAGAACCGCAACCGATGTTATACATCCGTGATCATGGATCTACCCTAGAAGCTGATGATGATTATATGCCTTCGGATTTTCCTCTTCTTGACTCTCAAAAGTCAATGCTCATATATCCCGAGGCACTCCAGGACACTATGAAGCCTATAGAACCAAGTGAGCCTAAGATTGATGCAAGAGATTACATGGGGTTCATCTTTGGTAAAAGTGGTAATGTTGATGAGTTCTTTGATCCATGCTGTAAGTATTTTCTGACATCACCACTTGTGTTGAATTTGTTTGATCATATGCCATCTCATGAAAATTGGTCT
Organism: Fallopia convolvulus; assembly: GCA_964016875.1. Classification (NCBI taxonomy): domain Eukaryota; kingdom Viridiplantae; phylum Streptophyta; class Magnoliopsida; order Caryophyllales; family Polygonaceae; genus Fallopia; species Fallopia convolvulus. The sequence goes on from OZ024736.1 coordinate 15,354,461, forward strand.
CACGGGTTTGATAAGTTGAAGCGGTTTTTAAATGGGTTATTATTCAATTTCAATTTATCCTTGTGCTACTTATGTTTTTGTGAGATGTGTTCACAGGCTTTTGACATGTTATTAAGGGCATTGACAATGTCTAATCTTGTGAATTCATTGCTCTCCATCTATCTTGTGTCCTCTCCACCAAACTGTTGCCACTTTGAACCTCTTCCATATTCAAAAGAGTAGATGACTTTGTGAGTGTTTTCTCTACCTTTCTCTTTTATTTTATACATTGGGGACAATGTATTATTTAAGCATGGAGGAGGGGATCATTCACATGTTAGTTTTAGTTTTACATTGCATATAGTTTAAATTCTTGCAAAACATGTTTAAATTTTTGCATTCATAATTGCATAAAAAAATCAAAATTTTTTTAAAAAAATACAAAAAAATCATGCATTTTAGGTTTGTCATATTTCCCCAAGTAAAGAAACCACTTGTCCTCTAATATTTTTTTATGATGATTTTTGCCCCTTAACTTGCTTGGATTGCTTGAAGCTTGATAATGTTTATTTCTTTAAGAGCATATTTGATAATTTAATTGAGCATGTATATCCTTAAGATCTAAGTTACACAGAAGTTCTAGGCAAATTTTACCTTGTGAGATTATTTTGTTTTGGCCTTTCTAGGACTATGCATCTATGAGTCCTCTTTTTCATTGTGTGTGCTCACTTTGATTGCTTCCTCTAGAACTTGCATTTAAATATCTTTTTCGAGGCTGCATTCATGACTTTTGCATATGACATTAAAATGATTGAGGCAATGTTTCTTATAAGCTTATTATTTCCCTTCCTACCTTACAAGATCCATGTTCTTGACACCCCATTTCTTTTAAGCTTTAAGCCTATTTTTGATAGCTCCACAAAATTTTCCTAGCCTAATAAGCTTGACCTAGGATCCGGGATTTAGGACTTTAGGTTGTGTTTTTGTTTTGTGTGAGTTATGTATAAGTATGGGGGAGTTGGAAGAAAAGGAGGAAAAGAGGAAATAAAACTCTTGTGTGTAAGTGAAAAAAAATGAAGATGAAAAGAAAAAGTCAAGTACAATTGTTACTAGTGTTCATAAAGAAAAGAAAGAGTTGAAGAAGAGGCAAGAAAAAAAAAGTGAAGAAAGAAACAATGTGTTTAATTGTGGTTTGGAGTTGAGAAAGAAGAGTTTGGGAGAAGTAAGAAAAGAAAGTGTTGAAGTTTGGGTTTAGGATTAGTTCTTTATCCCGGATTTAGCACCACATGCCAAATATTATCCCTTTCAAGTTTCTCTTTACCTTGGCCCCATTACAAGCCTTAAAAAGACCTCATGATTTTTGTTGTATGCAAAGTCTCTAGCGGTGGAGATCTAGAACACTGATGCAACCCTATGGTAGCTAGGCTTTCAAAGTTGAGTTTGAGCGAAACACATATATACCCTTAAATACATGAGTGAGAGTGAAAACGCATGTTCCTTGTGAGGTTTAGAATGGATGTGTTTACTTGATCTAATTGGATGCCAAAATACATGCTATGATGTCAATTGTTGAATCATGTCTCTTGTTATTCTTGCTTAAGCATTTATCAAAGTGGATGCATGAATTGCTTGTTTGTGGGGTGTTAAATCTATTTCTTGCTTGAGGACAAGCAAGGTTTAAGCATGGGGGAATTTGATAGCATGCATTTAGGTGTTAGTTTTAGGGCATATTTATGTTTAAATCTTAGGTAGTTGCATGCATTTTGCTTAGTTTTTGTAGTTTTTGCATTTCGGTGTCTACTCCTGCACTTTTTGTGTTTTTAGGTCGTTTTGAAGAGCAAGGATTGGTTAAGTTGAAGGATTCAAGATTGCAGATATTCAAGTATATTTTCCAAGGATATTCAAGCCATTTCTGATGATCATTAAGGCCCAAGAGGTTGTGGAAAAGAACGCTTAAAACCGGGCAATGCATTGGAGTTGATGTTTCGACACCACTTTCTTGTGACGCTTAGTTCAGGAGCTACAGTGATCGGATGAAGCTGAATTTGGTATCATTGGAAATCTAACTCGAAGATCTACAATTCATGTTTTTACTGCGAGTTCAAATTCCAACTCTAAATGGGTCAAAACAACATCCGAAAACAACGCTGCAATGTTGTCAGAAGCAGGGCCGCGATCGCGGCCACCACTCACCGCGATCGCGGTTTTACACGATATCGAAAACCGAGGCGACGTTTTATCTATCTATTTATCTTTTATATTTGTTTCCTTTTATCTTTTTATTCCGTGTATGTGAGACTATTTAGACCTAGTTTTCAACCTTTGGTTGGTATTCTCTCTTAGACCTAATTTTAGATTTTGGTATTTTCTCTCTTATGGAGAGCTAAACTCCCTAAATTCTATTCAAGTTGAAGCTTTTCAGACTCAAGTTGTTGTGAGATTCGTCTTTACAGGTTTATTTCTACAGGTTATTTCAATTTTCTTGTGCGTAATTATTATTGATTGTATTGATTTCTACTTGATTGATCACCTTGTTGGAATTAATATTGTCTATTGCTAGATTTAGGTTTTCTCGTAGCAAAACCTGATCTTTGTAGCAACTCAATTTATTTAGGACTCGTTGGACTAAAACAATTGAGAAGAGATTTGAATGCATGTTAAAAGAAATAACTTGTTTGAATCTAGGATCAATAACTTGAGAAAGAAAAGTGGATACTTGAATAGGATTGCTTTTCCCTAATTGATAAAAATCCAACTTTTGCATTGTTTGATTGCTTGCTTTGTTTGTTTCAATTCTTAGTTTCTAGTTTTAATTCAAAAATCATCACTTTGTTACTTCTTTGAGTTGATAATAATAAAACTTAGGATACAAGTGTCTCTTGGGTTCGACCCCGACTTACCGACTATACTAGTTGAGTAACTAGGGAATTATTTTTGATTTGGCATCAACGACATTTTAGCCGAGTCATTAAGCTTTTACTTTCCTTTTTCTTACATGGATTGCGTTTCCAGTGTCAAAGGATTTAGACTCCTGTACCTCCACTAGCAAAGCGTGCTTTCAACTATATAAGGTTCCTCTTAACATGCGTCTCTTCAAGAAGGTTCTCTTGAATTCAGTGGAAGGGGCATCAAGTAATGAAGTGGAAGATTACTTGCAGGACCCCGACCTTGAAGAAGATTCTAAAACTGATCCTTTCCTAGAAATTGAAGAGAAGAAGAGTCAAGTGTTGGTTGTGATGTCTAAACCCTTTAAGATCTCCCAAGCACCATCCTCAGGTAAGCTTCCTCGGTATAATCACTTTCTCCTTCACCTCTTAACTTCCTCTTTACTTAAAAGGATCAAAACCTCTTATGGAAGGTCCTTTGGTAATTAACTTTGCTTTGTCAAGAGCCTTGACCTTACATTTTGGCTCGGTCTTCTCCTCATGGGCTATGATCCAAAACAAGACACACTCTAGCGATTCCATGCCCCCTCTGAATATGAAGGTCAAGACTAAAGTACTATTAATTATTTTTGGTCAAGTGAAGTACTATTAATAATAAACCTTAATACTAGTATATTTTTGTATTAGGAGCCTTTATATTATGGATAGAATTAGTCAAATGTATATTCTAAGATTATGGCATTAATCATGTAACTATTTTAGGATAGTTTTTTCTTGATTGACTCCTTAGAATATTCTATGTAAGCTCCTATTTAAAGGCTCCTTCTCTATCAATAATACAACATTTATCTTTTCACAAAATACATTCTCTCTATATGGTATCAGCCTAATTCCTGGGTATACTCCACAAAACTCGATCGTTCAAAGCCAGCTATGGCCTATCCACTTTCAGTTCTTCCCAACCCTCATGCATGAAACCTCAAAACCGTTTATGCTGGTGCAACCCCTCCATTAACAAACTTAACTCCACAAACTACTTTCAATGGCAAAATCATATTCGGATCACTCTTGAAGGCTATGATCTTTACCAATATCTTGATGGTACTCTTGTCATACCTTCTTCAACGAATCTTGATCCCGATAACACCACGGTTCCAAACCCCAAATATCTCACATGGAAGAGACAAGATCGTCTCCTTTATGGTGCCATTCTAAGCACACTTTCTCCTGCCACTTCGGCTCTTGTCACTCAAGCCACCATTTCAAAGGCTATATGGGATCTCCTCAAAAAGACCTATTCCACGGCCTCAAGAGGTCATAAACACCAAATCAAACAAAAAATTCGTTCTACCAAAAAGGCGAATCGCACCATCTCCAAGTATATACAAGGAATGAAAGCGGATGTCGATCTTTTGGTTGCTCTTCAAGCACCTCTTGTCGTTGAAGACTTCATTGATTACATTCTTCTAGGTCTTGATGCCACATATCAATCCGTTATTGATGGCGTCAATAATCGTGACTCGCCCATTTCCTTTGAGGAACTACACGAAAAGCTCATCATCAAAGAGCTCTCGTTGAAAGTTGAAACCATGAAGATGGTGGCCCAACTACCGCTTTGAATGCTCAAGAAAGGCCCGACAAAGGTAAGTCAAAAGCTTCTTCTCGAACCAATTGGCACTCCTCCAACTCCACCAACCAAAATCGTCCAAACTGGCCTTCATCCCCACAAGTCCCCAAACAACCAAACTTCCACCAACCAAGTCCATCGTCCCTTTAAAGGGTGTTGCCAATGGTGCAAGGAAGTTGATCACGTCCTCTACTTGTGTCCCGACTTCAAACAATGTTACCCAAATTTTTCGGTCCCAAACTCGGCTAGATTTTCGGTTAATCCACCACCCCCCTTAAGCCAACTACACCGCCTACCAAAACACATCAAACAATTGGCTCATTGATAGTGGTGCGTCCCATAGCGTCACCAATGATCTCAATAAATTGGCTCTCCATCAACCCTACTCTGGGCATGATAAACTTTATGTAGGTGACGGAATAGGTTTACCAATTACTCATATTGGATCTCTTTCTTTAAAAGCTTTCAATAATGAATTTCATCTTTCAAAAGTACTTTGTGCTCCTAAATTATCTAAAAATATTTTGTCTGTTTCAAAATTTTGCAAACAAACAAATTATAACATAATTTTCTCATCCGATTGTTTTCATGTGAACGACTTTTCGGGAAAAACAATCCTTCATGGGTTGTACGTGTGTTGATGGAGTGTACATGTGGCCTCGTTCAAGTCCAGTTGTTCACACCACCTCCTTGCACAAGTTGGCTGACCTCCATCACAAACTCGACCACCCATCTACAATCGGTTTTAAGCTTCTTCAAAGGAGTTTTGGTTTATGCAATTCCAAATTTCAGCATTCTGATTATCATTCATGTCAAATAAACAAAAGCCATAGGCCTCCTTTGTATAAGTGTACTATTGTATCCAATCATTCTATTGAAATAATATATTCTGATGTTTGGTCATGTTCTGTGTTATCATATGATGAGTAAAAATATTATGCAGTCTTTATAGATCATTTTACAAAATATATGTGGCTTTATCCTCTCAAAAAGAAATCCGAAACTCACAACATTTTCATACGTTTTCGAGCTTTGGTTGAAAACTTTTTCAAAATAAAAATAAAAATCTTGTACTCGGATAATGGAGGTGAGTATATTGCTCTCCGTTTTTTCCTAAGTACGAATGGAATTACACATTACACTATACCTCCACAGACTCTCGAACACAACGGTGTTTCCGAGAGGAGACATCGACATATTGTGGAAACGGGTCTTTCGCTTCTAACCTTTTCGGGAATGCCTCTAGATCATTGGCCTTATGCACTTCAAACGGTTGTATATCTCATTAAAAAGCTTCCAAAGCCTCTTTTGAAAAATGAATCTCCTTATTTAAAACTTTTAAACAAAGATCCAAATTATAAAAAAATTGCGGAACTTTGGTTGCCTATGCTTCCCTTGGTTACGTCCCTACACGAATCATAAACTCCAATCTAAATTTGTCCCTTGTGTTCTTAATGGTTACTCCACCACTCAATCAGCCTATCTATGGCTTGATCCATCCACCAAACGTGTTTATATTTCTAGACATGTATCTTTCATTGAAAGCGAGTTTCCATACAAAACAATTCCTAATCAAAATTCCACCAAAACTGTTGGAGATGAATGGGGCCACACGTCTTGCACAATTTTGAATCAGCCTTCCTCAAATATGTTACCCATAATCCCACCAAATCCTCCCCATAATAATTCACTTTCTTTCCCTAATTCAATTCCACAAAATCCGCCCCCTACAAATCAATTAGTTGATTATCAATTAGTTGATTCATAAAATCCCACCACTTTCCAATCTTATCCACCATCCAACTCATCCATAATAACTAACCCTATCCCTCCCCCAATCACGGACGCCAAACCCCCTCTCCTTCTCCCTCTCATGCGCCCTCGCTTGCCAACGCCCCTCTCCAAAACCCTAACCCTAATCTTCAAACAAATCCTACAACAAACCAACTGACACATGCCACGTCTACTCCCTCCACCTCTTCAATACCCTCAACTGTCTCTCCCTATGTCACGTTACCCAATCTTACGCTACCAACCCCATTGCTTCCGCCTCCACAACTCCACACCATTATCCGTCAAAACCCTAATCCAACGCCCAATCCAAATCCCCTCCCAAACCCTAATCTTGAACGTGGAATTGTAACACGATCCAAGAACAACATCACAAAGCCAATAAAAAAGCTAAACCTCCATGCTCAACTTCAACTTCCCAAAGAGCCTACCGACATAACTCAGGCCCTAAAAAACCCGAAATGGAGAAATGACATGCAAAAGGAGTATGATGCTTTACGTTCTAACCAAACTTGGACCTTAGTTGAGCATTCAAAAGCACAAAATCTTGTTCGGTGCAAATGGGTGTTTCGGACTAAATACAATCTCGATGGAACCGTGGATCACCTCAAAGCTCACCTTGTGGTGAAAGGGTTTCATCAATGCTCGGGGTGTGATTATCACGAGACTTTTAGTCCGGTTATCAAACCGGTTACCGTCCGTAGCATTCTTTCCATTGACGTCTCTAAAGGATGGACCCTTAATCAGCTTGATGTCAACAACGCGTTCCTACAAGGAACGTTGTATGAAGACGTTTATATGGTCCAACCACCAGGCTTTGTTAGCACCACACAACCCAACCATGTTTGCAAACTTCACAAAGCCCTTTACGGCTTAAAATAGGCCCCTCGGGCATAGTGCAATGAACTTCGAGCGTACCTCCTTCAACTTGGGTTTGTCACCTCCATTGATCATGCCTCTCTTTCATCTATCGGCATCACAACGTCACCATTTTTCTTTTAGTCTACATTGATGATATCATCATCACCGACGACTCCACTATTGCTATCACCACTCTCATAACTAAATTGTCCACAAAATTCTCGTTAAAAGATCTCGGCTCCTTGTCCTATTTTCTTGGCATTGAAGTAATTCCTACACCCAAAGGCATGTTTCTCTCTCAAATGAAATAAATCCTAGATGTCCTAGAAAAAGCTGGAATGTCACAAGCCAAACCCATCTCCACTCCAATTTCGGCTACTGATGTTCTTTGAAAGAACTCAGGTGGCATTCTTCCTAGCCCCACCGATTACTGTATCCTCATTGGTTCACTTCAATATCTCGGCCTTACAAGGCCGGATGTTGCCTTCATTGTCAATCGCCTCTCCCAATACATGCGATCCCCAACAAGTGATCATTGGAGTGCCCTTAAAAGAGTCCTTCGTTATCTTATTGGCACGTTAGATCATGGCATCTTTCTCTCCGCCTCATCTACGTCCAATATCCACGGTTTTTTTTTGTTTCTGATTGGGTCGGGGAAAAAGATGATTACATATCCACAACGGGCTACATTTTGTATTATGGCCCCTCTCCCATTTCATGGAGCTCTAGGAAACAAATGACCATTGCTGAGGCCGAGTACAAGGCACTGGCTGACACCTCATCGGAATTACTTTGGGTTCTATCTTTGCTCCAAAAGCTTGGGGTTCACCCAACCATGCAACCGGTTCTCTATTGTGATAATCAAGGAGCTCTACATCTAAATGCAAATCCTGTTTTTCGTTCTAGGATGAAACATGTAGCTCTTGCCTTCCATTTCATTTGAGAACAAGTTCAAAATAACAAACTCAGGGTTGCACGTGTTTCCACCAAAGAACAAGTTGTTGATATGCTTACAAAACCGCTTCCAAAACCAAGATTCAACTACATTCTTTCCAAGCTCGGCTTATCGAGAAAATCGTTAATCTTGCGGGGGGATATTAATAATAAAACCTAATACTAGTAGTTTTGTATTAGGAGCCTTTTTATATTATGGATAGAATTAGTCAAATGTATATTCTAAGATTATGGCATTAATCAAGTAACTATTCTAGGATAGTTTTTCCTTGATTGACTCCTTAGAATATTCTATGTAAGTGATGAAGTATTTTCATTGGTCGTTATACCTATCAAAGAATCCTTAACTTTACCAAACTCAGTAGAGCGGTAAGTAAGGGTCGAACCCACAAAGACTCGTGTAAATGTGTTATTGCTTAAGTGTCAAGTAACTAATATGGGGGGTTTATTGATTGAAAATCTAAACTACTATGCAAATTGAAAACTAACTAAGAATGCAAATATGATTGAGTTTAACAAATATGAGAAAAGCGTGTTCAACTAATTAGATCCATCATGATATTGCTTTATTGATCATCGATTCTCTTGATTCTCTTCTCACTTGAATAATCTATTGTGGATAATGATCCTACTAAGGACTAAAACCCGAACTTCAGATTTAGTTGATAGACCAACCAGTTCTAACAACCCTAATTATCTAATAACCTAGAAGACCTTCTAGATTCAAATAAATAACAGCTTGACGATTCAAGTTATCAATAGAAACAAACACCTAGAGCAACCAGACATCTAAGTGACTTGTGAATTTATTCCCTACTTTAATCAACTTTTCCAACCGGTACTAAATTAATTAAAGTCTACTCTTGATCCAATTAACTCCGATCGGTAATTAATCAGATTCAGTTGTAAATTAACCTAGAAATTCTATTAGGTAGCTAATCTAATAAAACCCTAGAATAATTCTGATTCAATTAAGCACAAGGAATAATTTCTATTCAAGTTCGTTGAGAATCAATTAAACCTCACAATCATACACAAATCATAAATTCACTAATTAGCCAAACACAAAGGAAAATTAGCAATCATAATTGAAATTGAAATGAAACTTACAAGAGGTTCAAAGATTGCTCCTTTGAGAAAAACTCTCTCCAAAGAAAACCCTAGCCTCCCAAAGTTGATCAAAAGTTATCTAAAAATAAACTAACATAAAGTATTTATATGTCTCTAAAAATAACCCTCATAAGATATAATAAACCATACAACTCGGAAATCATAAGCCCATAAATCCAAATGTCAAAGCCCAACATCAAGACTCGACCCAAATCCAACGCCCGTGAGAAACGCGAGATTGTGCGGCTTGGCTCTGTATTGCGCGGCCGCGCAATGTCTTCCCCCCGCAATTGGCTCTCAGATGAGATTGCGCGGGCTGCTACGCGGCTTCGATCCCGCGCCCTTGGTTCTTGTCTTGACTCGGTCTTTCTTGTCTTGGCTCTTCATCCTAGCACATCCTAGCTTCCTTAGCCTCGTCCATCTCATCCACCACCAACATGATCCATCTGTACTCGCCCCGCTGTTGCTCCTGAACCTAAAAAACCTATAAAACCGAGCAAACCAGCGCATAATACCCGACAACACAAAAACCTAAAAACTAACCAAAACCTAACCAAAACATATATAAAACATGCATCTAAACTACTCCTATATGCGAGCTATCAAATTCCCCCATGTTTAACCCTTGCTTGTCCTCAAGCAAGACATAAATCCAATCACACCATAGAAATGCAATCTTACATCCATTTCAAGTCAAACAAACATTTCTCATGTAATTAAAAACTCAACCAAAACTTCTCAGCATGCATTATAACTAGCAAAAAGTAAAGACCATTCATTCATCCTAGACCTCACCAAGGAAATTGTGTTTTGCACTCAACACTCAAGTGTATAAAGGGTATGTGTTTCACTCAAAATCAACCAATGAAAACTAGACTACCATATGCTTGCATCAGAGTTCTAAATCTCCACCGCTGGGGATCAAATACATAACAAAAATCATGAGGTCTTTTTCCGGCTTGTAATGGGGCCAAGGTAAAGGGAAATTTGGAAGGGATATCATTTGGCCTGTGGTGCTAAATCCGGGATAAAGAACTAATCCTAAACACAATTCAACACTTTCTTCTCAACTTCCTCCAACTTCTTTCTACCAACTTCATTACATTTACATTCAAACACTTTGCTTCTTTTTTTTTCTTTGCTTTTGCTTATTTTCAACTCTTTCTTGCTTTGCTAATGAAGACTAATAACATTTAAGCACTTTTGCTTTTGCTTATTTTGCAACAAACTTCATCTTCTTTTTTTTCAACTTTGAACACAAGAGTTTATTTCCTCTTTTTCTACCTTTTTCATCCAACTCCCCCATACACATAACTCACACAATACAACCAAAACCTGAAGTCCTAAATCCCGGATTATGGGTCAAGCTTATTCGACTATGGATCATTTTGTGGAGCTAATAAAAATAGGCTTAAGGCTCAAATAAGTGGGGTGTCAAAAACATGGATCTTGTAGGGTAGGAAGGGAAATAATAGGCTATAAAGAAACATTGCCTCAATCACTTTAATGTCATGCATTCAATCATATAAAGCAGCCTCAAAATAGAGTATTAACGCAAGTTCTAGAGCTAGATAATCATGGTGATGCACTCAAGAATGTAAAGAACAAATATATCATGAAAGGCCAAAAATCAAATCTCACAAGGCTAATTGTTTTGTCTAGAACTTCAGAATGAATCTAAAACTTAAGCTAAATACATGCTCCATCCTATAATCAAGTCATTTAATCAATGAGCATGCTTATATCATATCCACTTCAGTAAATCATGTACATCATGGGTTAGAACTTATACTTAACTTAGAAACACAAGAGGAATCAAGCAATGGGGAAATAAGAACCTAAATGCAATATTTTTGTATTTTTTAAATTTTTCTGATTTTTTTTTCATTTTTAGAATTTTAATCAATGCATGCAAAAATTTCAAACATGACCTAAACTAATGCAACTATATGCAATGCAAACAAGTAATTCCCTTCCCCCATGCTTAAAACATACTTTGTCCCCAAAGTATAGTAAAAAAGGTAAGGAAAGAGAAAAACTCACAGAACCTAGTTATCCGGGTGATAGGGTGGAAAATCTTGTGGTGGCGGTGGCTGGTACTCCGGATGAACCTCTAGCTGCGGTGGATAGTATGGTGGAATCTCCTGAGCTGGTGGTGGCTGGTATGGTGGGAACTGAGGATACGATGGATCTGGAAAGGCATACTGCGGATAAGACTGATGAGGAGGATAGCCCGCTGAACTCCAGCCATCCAATCTAGTGTTGAGCAGTCAGAACTGCTCATCCTGGCGGGCCTGAAAAGCAGCAAGCTGCTGATCCTGATGAGTCTGATATGATGTGAACCTCTGATCCACATAACCACGCATGTTCTGGAAGCCTTGGTCGATGTGAGATGTCATACTGTTGTAGCGCTGCGTGTTCTCCAACTGCATCTGTTTCATCATCTCCATCATCTGGTTGTACTGCGTATCAAAATACTGATGGTCACCTCCAGTAGGTACAAATTGTCGCTGCTGGGTATCCTCCTCAGACTCATCCTCCTCCTTTGTGTCTTCAGCCTCAACGGACTCTTCCTCTTCATATTCTTCTTCTTCCTCAGCCATAGTGAAATCCTCATCCATTTCCTCCTCTTCAGACTCTTCAACAATAATTGGGGCCTTATTTTACCCCTAACTGGGCCACTGACAGTAATCACATCCAAATCTTCATCACGGGGTTCAATGTACCAGTTAGCCGGGCTGTTTCCAATCTTGACTCGGCTCCCATCAGGAAGCTTCATTGCTCGCCCAGAATCTCCAAGCACCCAATAGTAGGAGTTCTTGTAGAAATATAGGACCCCCATCTTCTTCAGCATAGTGAAGTTGATTGCCACCGGTGGAATATCAACTCGTAACCTGCTTAGATCAACGCCAAAGTGCTTGGCCAGATGGGTCACAATCCCACCGATACAGATAGCTCCTCCACCCTTGTTTGAAACATGGTACATATGATTCATCAGCATAGCACCCATACTCATCCTTTTTTCTTTCAGCAAAGCAGCCAATACAACCACATCTTTCTTTGGGCAATTGTTTCCACCTTCACCCCGTCCATTCATGCTACCAGAAATAAACCGTTGAAAAACTTTGATGGCGGGATGAGTGATGGGAGAAGCCTTTTCTTGGGTTGGGTTATAAGTTCTTCTCCCTGTTATGGCTCTCCAGAAATGTTTATCAGCCCATGTAGCTTCAGTTTCAGTAAGCACGACATCATTGTCATAGATATGCAGGAACCCAAACGCCTGATTGAACTCTTTCAAGGTCATCTTCCTCCTGACACCTCCGAGCCAGAACTTAATCTCCCCTTCTCTTCTGAAATCAATGGACAAGGTACTCAGAAACTCCAGTGTTAACCCCTTGTAAGTTGGTTCACACAACTTCAAGAACTTGCCCATTCGTAGAGGCGCCGCTATCTCATTCAACAGATGAGCAATTCCGATCTCATTCATCAGGTTCCAGTCAATGAACCTGGTTGCTGCCCATTTCCTATCCTTCAAAAGCTCAAATTTGATCACATGATTGTCCTTTGCTAAACTGATCCCAAAAGTTTCTTGGGTCCTTTCTCCCACCACAGCAGGGGGAGCATAAGCGGCTCGGGATGATGATGCAGTATCTCTTCTACTTCTTTTAGGAGCCATTTATACAAAAAATTTACAAAAACCTGCACAACACCACAAACGGACCAAGCAAACACAATTTTTGTTGTCCCGGCAAGGACAACCACAACAATATTTCACAAATAATCGCTCAAACACTCACTTCCCCCACTACCTAGAACAATTTAATCAAAATTTAATCAAATTTTTAATCAAATTATGGGTGGATTTCGGATTTATGCAAAAAGCTTAAATAAAACACGAATCTATGCTAGAATCATGCAATAAACAAACTTTTGTGAAGAACTTAAGCCTAAATCCGAGCCTAAAGGGGTCAAATTCGGGTTTTTCTAGCGAAACCTAGATCTAGATTCAACTATGTAAAAACCGAAATTGAGTGGGGATTTGAGACACTTACTTGAATCCTTGTTGATTTTGATGTTGTTGGCTCGATTTGGGGTTGAAATCCAGCTTGGAATGGCTTGACAAGAGCTTGATATGGTCTTCAATGGAGGATAGAGGGAGAGGTTGAAGAAGGGGAGGGGCGGCGAAATGGAGAAGGAAGGGAAGGAATCGAGTTTAATTAAAATATATCCCGAAAAAATTTGCCGATTGCGCGGCATCACGCCTGATTGCGCGACCGCGCAATTGCGAAGCCGTGCAATTGCCTCCCAGTTGGGATTGCGCGGCTTTGGGGCTATGGATTGCGCGACCGCGCATTTAGCAGGCCAAGCCGCGCAATCCCAACTGAGTTGGCATTGCTCGGCTTGGCTACAGATTGCTTGGCCACGCAATTTTTTGTCCCTCTTCCGAGTGCTTCTGTACTTCATGGCTGACCCGAGTTTATCTTAAAATTTGAGGATTATTTCTACCTAAACTAACTAATAAAAACAAAATTTGTAAAAAAGAAAGCAAAAATCAAAGCAAAACTATCCTAAAACATGGGTTGCCTCCCAAGAAGCGCTTGTTTAACGTCATTAGCTTGACGTAAAAAGGATATCAAGGCTCTTGTTTCGGCTCTTGTAGAGCCGTCTCTTCCAAAGTCGCACCATTGAATCCTTCATAATATGGCTTCAGTCGCTGACCATTCACCTTGAAGACGGACTGAGAAACTCCATCATAAATATCAACTGCGCCATGCGGATACACACGTGCCACCACAAAAGGACCTCTCCATCTTGAGCTCAGTTTTCCAGGAAATAATCTGAGGCGAGATTGGAACAAAAGTACTTTGTCCCCTACCTTGAAGTTCTTCCTCCAAATATGCTTGTCATGCCAGGCTTTTGTCTTTTCTTTGTATATCACTGCATTATCATAAGACTCGAGCCTGATTTCTTCTAACTCTTGGAGTTGAAGTTTCCTGAATTCGCCCACCTCATTTTCTTGCATGTTGCACTTCTTGACTGCCCAGTATGCTTTATGTTGAATTTCCACCGGTAGATGACAAGCTTTCCCAAACACCAACCTGAATGGTGACATCCCAATTGGTGTTTTAAAAGCGGTCCTGTACGCCCATAGTGCATCATCCAACCGAGCACTCCAGTCTTTCCTATTTGGTGCAACTATCTTCTCCAGAATGGACTTGATTTCTCTGTTAGAAACCTCCGCCTGGCCATTTGTCTGAGGATGGTATGCTGTAGAGACTCTGTGTGTGACATGATATTTTTTCAATAATGCACTCACCATCCTATTACAGAAGTGGGATCCCTTGTCACCAACTAAAGCTTTAGGGACACCAAATCTAGTAAAAATGTTGGTCTTCAAGAAATCTGTCACCACTTTAGAATCGTCAGTCCTGGTGGCCTTCGCTTCCACCCACTTGGAAACGTAGTCCACCGCAAGCAAAATATAGTAATTCCCGAAAGAATTGGGAAATGGCCCCATAAAGTCAATGCCCCATACATCAAAAATTTCACAGAAAATAATAGGAGATTGAGGCATCTCATTCTTTTGGGACATATTCCCAACCCTTTGACATCGGTCACAAGATTTACAAAAACCATGAGCATCTCTAAAAATGCTTAGCCAGTAAAATCCTGCATCCAATACCTTCCTAGCAGTTTTGTTAAAACTAAAATGGCCCCCACATGCATAATTATGACAAAAAGTTAAGATAGAAGTTACCTCATTTTCCGGGATGCATCGTCGGATTACCTGATCAGCGCAGTGTTTCCACAAATATGGATCATCCCAGATGTAGTATCTTGCTTCACTTCTTAACATATCCTTCTGAGCTTTTGTGAAAGTTGGTGGGAATTCACCTGTAACCAGGAAATTAACCAAGTGTGCATACCAAGGTTTTACAACCTTAATAGCAAACAAAGTATCATCTGGAAATTCCTCCTGAATGGGTGAACTTGTTGGCCTCTTGTGTTCTTCCATTACCAGACGACTCAAATGATCAGCAACCACATTCTCAGCCCCCTTTTTGTCTTTTATCTCAATGTTGAATTCACTCAACAATAAGATCCACCTGATTAACCTGGGTTTGGCCTCTTTTTTTGTTAATAGATAGCGGAGTGCTGCATGATCTGTATAAACAATCACTCTTGTTCCCAGCAAGTAAGAGCAAAATTTCTCCAATGCAAACACAACTGCTAGGAGCTCCTTTTCTGTGGTGTAGTAGTTCCTTTGAGCCTCATTTAATGTCATAGAGGCGTAGTGAATTACATGAGACGCCTTGCCCTTCTTCTGTCCCAAAACAGCCCCCACTGCATAATCACTGGCATCACACATGATCTCAAAAGGGAGAGACCAATCTGGGGCTTGAATAATGGGAGCTGTGGTGAGGCGGAGTTTTAGCTCATCAAACGCTGTCTTACATGCATCACCAAACTCAAATTCTGCTTCCTTCTTCAACAACTCACATAAGGGGGAGGCAATTTTGGAGAAGTCTCTGATAAACCTGCGGTAAAATCCTGCATGGCCTAAAAAAGAACGAACTTCACGCACATTAGTAGGATAAGGCAAAGATTGAATTACTTCAACCTTAGCCTTATCGACCTCAATTCCCCTAGAAGACACTACATGGCCTAATACTATACCTTGTTCTACCATAAAATGACATTTTTCAGAGTTGAGAACAAGATTAGTATCTTCACATCTTTTAAGCACTAGTGTCAAATGAGTTAAGCATGAATCAAAATCATCCCCATGGACGGTAAAATCATCCATAAATACCTCAATAAATTTTTCTATGTACTTAGAAAAGATACTAACCATACACCGTTGGAATGTAGCTGGGGCATTGCACAGTCCACAAGGCATCCTTTGGTATGCAAAGGTGCCAAAAGGACAAGTGAATGTTGTCTTTTCCTGATCCTCTGGCGCTATGGCTACCTGAAAATATCCAGAATATCCATCCAAGAAACAATAGAATGAACGACCAGCAAGTCGTTCCAACATTTGGTCAATAAAAGGTAATGGGAAATGGTCCTTCCGGGTTACCGCATTCAGCTTGCGATAATCAATACTAACCCGCCACCCGGTCTGGACTCTGGTGGGAATGAGATCACCCTTGTGATTCTCAACCACTCTGATACCACCCTTTTTAGGGACAACCTGAGTTGGGCTGACCCATTTGCTATCAGAAATAGGAAAGATCATACCTGCCTGAAGGAGCTTCAGCACCTCCTTCTTCACCACCTCCATCATCGGGGGATTCAATCTTCTTTGGGGCTGTCTAGACGGTGTAGCTTTGTCTTCTAATAGAATTTGATGCATGCATGTTGAGGGACTAATCCCTTTAATGTCTGCAATGGTCCATCCTATAGCCGTCTTGTGCTCCCTCAAAACTGCCACTAATCTTCCTTCTTTCTCATTGCTAAGCTTGTTGGATATAATTACTGGCAAAGTGTCCCCTTCACCTAAGAAAGCATACTTGAGATGATCTGGAAGATGCTTCAATTCTACCACTGGTGCCTGCACAATAGATGGCAAAAGCTTCTCGCTTGGCGAGGTTAGTGGTATGGGCTTTGAGCCCAGTGGCATAAGCGGACGCTCAAAGTGAGCATTCAACTCTGCCACCACTTCCTGCAGGTCAGTCTTTAAATCCAAATCCGAGGTTTCATTCATAATAGCATTTTCCAAGGTGGATTTTAAAGCTTCTGATTCATGTATATTGAAGAATTCTTGAGCAAGTGGCTCTACTACATCAACTAAGCATAGTGAGGAATCTTCAGGAGGGTATTTCATTGCATCATAAATATTATACTCTACCCTTTCCCCGTCGAATTCCATAGTAAGAGAACCACTACAGACATCAATCTTAGTTTTAGCTGTTTTCAGAAAAGGTCTACTAGCAAAATAGGTGCAGCATGCTTATCATGGTCCATATCTAAGACATAGAAATCAGCAGGAAATATCAGATTATCAACCATTACCAGCACATCTTCAACTATTCCTTTAGGATAAGCATTTGACCTATCAGCTAACTATATCACAACACCAGTTTCTTGCAGAGGACCCAATTCAAGCATTTTGTACACAGAGTAAGGTAAAACATTAATTGAAGCACCTAGATCTAGCATGGCTTTATCAATTTTTGTCTCACCAATAATGCAGGGAATAGTGAACATGCCAGGGTCACCGCATTTCTGAGGCATACGCCTTTAAAACACAGCTGACACATGTTCACTTACAGAGATTTTCTGTTTCCCTTTTAGCTTTTGAGTTCTTCTTATGGTGCACAATTCTTTCAAAAACTTAGCATATCTAGGAAAGCTTTTAATCAATTTAAGTAAAGGAATGTTTACCTCACACTTGTTGAACGTCTCGAACAATTCCTTGTCGTTCTCCAGCTTTCGGGTCTCTTTTAATGCCTCTGGCAAGGGTGGAACCGGTGCATAAGACTTCAGAGGGGTTTTAGACAAATCAGCATTGACGTCCAGATTGCTCGGGATCGCCTCCGATTGCGCGGCCGCGCCTTCATCAACCAAGCCGCGCAATCCCAACTGAGACGTCATTGCGCGGCTTGGCAATTGCGCGGCCGCGCTTTTTGGCGTCTCATCCCCTCGCAATCCCAACTGGGACTGTATTGCGCGGGGTGGTAATTGCTCGGCCGCGCACTTAGCAGGTTGGCCGAGCAATTCGTCCACGAATGGGATCTCATCTGTAAGCTTGAGTTTTTCTTCTGTTTCACCCTTAGCTTCTTCTATTATGCCCCTTCTGATTGGTATGTGCCCATCCCTGGGCTCTACTTGAAGCTCTCGTCCACTCCTCAGAGTAATAGCATTGACATTCTGTTTCGGATTGAGCTCGGTCTGAGATGGCAACTTACTTGAATCTCTAGCTTCTAGTTTGCCTACAACATTGGCAATTTGACTGACTTGAGTCTCTAGATTGTGGATGCTAGACTTGGTCTCTTGTTGAAATTGCTTCATTGAGCCTTGCATTGTAGTCACAGTCTGTGCAAGAGTCCGAATCATATCTTCAGTAGACATGGCATTCTGATTGGCCCCCTGAGGACGGGGTTGAAAAGGTGGCTTATATGGAGCTTGGCCACCCTGCTGATTGAATTGCTGATTGTTTAAATTTCCGTACCTCAGATTAGGATGATCCCTCCAGCCTGGATTGTAGGTGTTGGAGAAGGGATCATACCTCGGCCTAGGTGGTCCATATCCTCCCACTGCATTCACCTTAGCATTTTGATCTTGAAGTGTAGGGAAAGCATCAAAGGGATGCATCTTATCAAAACAGATTTCACAAGATTTCACCTGTTGTCTACCACCTTGCTGCAACATTTGCTTCATCATCATTTTCAATTCAATGACTTCATCTTGAATTCTTGTATTAGCCACCACTGAATTTGCAGCTCTCGAGCTAGTCTCTTTTCTGAACTGTCTTGTGCCCTCATACATTTGTGTAAATAGGTCAAACGCATCAGCGGGAGTTTTGTTGAGAATGTGGCCCTGGCAAGCTGCATTGACCATTCTTCTCTCATCATCCAAGAGGCCATTGAAAAGATATAGAATCAGGTCTTGATCAGTGTAGCCATGGAAAGGACAGCTGGCTACCAACCTCTTGAATCTCTCATAATATTCGTACAAGGACTCATTAGCTTCTTGTTCGATGTTACTGATTCGCTTTTTCAGATCGTTGAGCCTTGTAGCAGGGAAGTACTTCTCCAGAAAAGCTTCCTTCATCTTAGCCCATGTATCAATACTTCCCGGAGCCAAGTAGTAAAACCAGTCTTTAGCCTGATCCTTGAGAGAAAAAGGAAAGGCTCTCAGCGCGATCTGGTCATGAGTTACATCAGCAGGCTTCATGCTTGAGCACACAGCATGAAATTCAAAAAGATGCTTGTTGGGGTCTTCACCACTATGCCCATGGAATGAAGGCAAAAGGTGGATCAACCCGGATTTCAGCTCAAACTTGACTCCCTCACCGAGAGGAGGGAATTGCACCGCCAATGGTTGTAGTGTCAGACTTGGTGCAATTAACTGTCTCAGAGTTTGATCACCCATCTCAGCAGATTCAGCAGATTCAGATTTAGAGTCAGATTCTTCAAGAAAGAACGGTAAGGCCTGAAAGTGATTCCGGATTTCCTTCCTTAGCTTCAAGAGTGTCCTGTCAATATCTGGATCAAAAGGTAGAGGAGATGAGTTAGTAGCACGGGTATGAACCATATAACAGGTTCACATCCAAAACAGCACAAAAGTAATAAACACAAATAGCGACGAGTCCCCGGCAACGACGCCAAGTTTGATGAAGTATTTTCAATGGTCGTTATACCTATCAAAGAATCCTTAACTTTACCAAACTCAGTAGAGCGGTAAGTAAGGGTCGAACCCACAGAGACTCGTGTAAATGTGTTATTGCTTAAGTGCCAAGTAACTAATATGGGGGGTTTATTGATTGAAAATCTAAACTACTATGCAAATCGAAAACTAACTAAGAATGCAAATATGATTGAGTTTAACAAATATGAGAAAAGCGTGTTCAACTAATTAGATCCATCATGATATTGCTTTATTGATCATCGATTCTCTTGATTCTCTTCTCACTTGAATAATCTATTGTGCATAATGATCCTACTAAGGACTAAAACCCGAACTTCAGATTTAGTTGATAGACCAACCAGTTCTAACAACCCTAATTATCTAATAACCTAGAAGACCTTCTAGATTCAATTAAATAACAGCTTGACGATTCAATTTATCAATAGAAACAAACACTTAGAGCAACCAGACATCTAAGTGACTTGTGAATTTATTCCCTACTTTAATCAACTTTTCCAACCGGTACTAAATTAATTAAAGTCTACTCTTGATCCAATTAACTCCGACCGGTAATTAATCAGTTTCAGTTGTGAATTAACCTAGAAATTCTATTAGGTAGCTAATCTAATAAAACTCTAGAATAATTCTGATTCAATTAAGCACAGGGAATAATTTCTATTCAAGTTCGTTGAGAATCAATTAAACCTCACAATCATACACAAATCATAACTTCACTAATTAGCCAAACACAAAGGAAAATTAGCAATGCATAGTTGAAATTGAAATCAAACTTACAAGAGGTTCAAAGATTGCTCCTTTGAGAAAAACTCTCTCCAAAGAAAACCCTAGCCTCCCAAAGTTGATCAAAAGTTATCTAAAAATAAACTAACATAAAGTATTTATATGTCTCTAAGAATAACCCTTATAAGATATAATAAACCATACAACTCGGAAATCATAAGCCCATAAATCCAAATGTCAAAGCCCAACATCAAGACTCGGCCCAAATCCAACGCCCGTGAGAAACGCGAGATTGCGCGGCTTGGCTCGGTATTGCGCGACCAAGCAATGTCTTCCCCCCGCAATTGGCTCTCAGATGAGATTGCGCGGGCTGCTACGCGGCTTCGATCTCGCGCCCTTGGTTCTTGTCTTGACTCGGTCTTTCTTGCCTTGGCTCTTCATCCTAGCACATCCTAGCTTCCTTAGCCTCGTCCATCTCGTCCACCACCACCATGATCCATCTGTACTCGCCCCGCTGTTGCTCCTGAACCTAAAAAACCTGTAAAACCGAGCAAACCAGCGCATAATACTCGACAACACAGAAACCTAAAAACTACCTAAAAACTAACCAAAACCTAACCAAAACATATATAAAACATGCATCTAAACTACTCCTATATGCGAGCTATCAGTAAGCTCCTATTTGAAGGCTCCCTCTTTATCCTGAATACAACATTTATCTTTTCACAAAATACATTCTCTCTATAAGTACCTCCTGCTATGACCCCTTTTAAGCGCTCAGCTGTGTTAGTGGTCGTCGACCTGGAAGAGGAAGAGTCGTGTGAGATATGGCATGCTTTCCAAAAAATTACATGCCCCCACTACTAAGAAGAGGCACTTAGAGTCCTGCTCTACTGAGATCGTGAACGTGTTTGACATTTTTTATATCTTGCAGCTCATGATTCAATTATTTACAATAAGACATGATTTCTTCGGCATCTTGCGGGACCTGCTTCGTGCCCATGTTGCCCTCAAAATGAGTCCATTCTCTATATGCAAATATAAGAAATGTTTGGCTTGCTTTAAGTGTTAACTCTTTACACCCAACTTTCTTCTCTTGTGACAATGTTTATGTCTAGATTTTGGACAACATCAAAGTGTATAATTCTTGGGCCACCACCTTTGCAAACATGTTGTGGCAGATGTGGAAGGTGAAAAACAAGTTGGTTTTTAATAGCAAGATGGCCACCTCAGTGGCGGATTTAGGTGGGGGCATGGGTGGGCAACTTCCTCTTGTTCGCCAGAAAATTTTTTAGTAATAGGGTGTATGCCCGAAGGGGCGGAGAGGTTGAGGGGCAAGCCGCCGAGGACGGAGCATTGGCCTGAGGGGCGGACGGGCGCCGGGTGCGGGCTGCCATACCAAAATCCGCCGGCTGCAATTGTTGTTGAAACTAGATCTGGAAATCTCAAGTCAGCAAGTACCATAAAGAGGATTGAGGAAGATGACTGTGAACTGTGAAACACATCGTTTAATTAAAATTTGCCCACCAATTTAATTTAATTTTATTAAAATTTGCCCAAAAAAGTCGAGCCTTAGTGAATTAAATTATATGGGCTTTCAAGTGATATGGTCTTTTGAAAGTCCACATCACAGATATAAACAATTGATAGGATCGAGCATTATATATTGGGTGTATGTAGGAAAACTCATGTGAGTTAAATAACACTACGGTAAATAATTGTAAATTTGGAATGACCAATTAGTAAAGGTCTAATAAAATTCATTTGTTTTCCTAAATTTGATAGATTGTTTCTATTGATGTACCGCTTGGTTGAATTAGCTTTAATCCTATCGAATGCTACAATATCTGTTGAAAGGGTATTTTTTGGCATGAAATATATGAAGAGTGATTTGAGAAACAAAATGAAAGATAAATGGTTGAATGATACTTTGATAGTAGATGTCATTTGTCTCGTACAAAGGAGTCAAATGTAGTTTGATTTGTATGCTTGCATGTTTTTTTATGTAAAACTATCTTTAGTATTATTATTTTATGGTATTTTGAGAGGTTGATTCTAGTGGAAATAGGGGTTAAAATGAAAACTGGAAATAAATATGGGGCGTTAGATCTATGAGATGGACGGACAAGATTAAAAATGGACAAATTTTAAAAATCTGACACACACATCCCAAGATTCATTTTTAATGGCAATTTTATAAATATGTTAAAAAGCTCTAATTTGTCTCAAATATAACCTCATGTCTCTTCTCCATTCTCCATTCAAACCCCCAAACACGTAAAACCTAAAAGTTCTTCCTAAAAGTATCAATCCTCCATTGAAGACAAAAATCTCAGCCTAAAATCTCTATTCAAGACACAATCTCCCTCACAACTTTAAATCTTCATTGAAAACAACAAACTCCTTACTTGGGTGCATACAATTCCTTCGTCAATCACACAGATTCGTTCAAGGTATGAAGTAGTTCTTTTTCAAATGCATAATCTCTCTCTCTCTCTCTCTCTCTCTCTCTCTCTCTCTCACACACACACACACACACACACACACACCATGTTCAAAGATGAAGACCGGTCTATGAATGAAGCATATGAAGAAGGTAATTTCTTAACCTCTCTTTCGAGAATTTGTATGGTGCATATCCTTGTTGAAAAACATGAAATTTGGGGATTTTGGTTGATTTTTTTTTCTAATTTCTGGGACAAATTATTTGAAGATCAAACTTTTTGGAGAAATGAGGTTTCTTGGTTCAAAGTACGATTTATACACTACTACAAAAGGGGTCTATAACGATGAACAAAGTCGTCGTTATTGCTTAAAACTATCGTCGTTAAAACTGTTAACGACGAAATAAAGTTCATCGTATGTCCGTCGTTATTGCTTCCCTCGTTATTGGTTTTAACGACCATGTTCGTTGTTAATAGTCGTTAACTATTAACGACGAAGTGGTTGTTCGTCGTTAGATATTTACGACGAACATAGCTGCTCCTCGTTAACTATTAACGACGAACATGGCTACTCTTCGTTCTATTAACGACGAGCATCTAGTTCGTCGTTAACTGATATCGATGACGACAAAGTCGACCATCGCACAAGCAGCCATGTTCGTCGTTATTAGTTAATGACAAACTAATTTATCGTAATATTCTATTTGCTTTGTTATTACACATTAAATCATATAATATTCACACAATATTTACAAAATAAATATATTAAAACTAATATTATATAATCTTAAAATTGAGCCATATTCAAACATCAATTAAGTATAAGAATCACCTATATGTCCATAGCAACAGAAAATAAACTATTGATCTAATAATATATTTAATTACAAAAACATATGTTACAACTAGTAGAGTCTAACTCATTTTGACAATGTCAACAATAGCTTGTAATCTTCAAGTACCTACAAAATGAAAACAAACAAAAGCAAGTTAGAACTATCATTACATGATCATTTTTTACGGAAAAATAGTACAATCAATAATTATCGATGTAACATACCTTGTGAGTTCAATGCATTTGATGAAGGCAAGGAAATGTTAAATTGTCGCGCTAACATATCTTGAAACGTTTTCATTTGAGATTCCACCGAACCAATGCGATCCTTAAGTTCCTTGTTTTCTTCTTGAATTAACTCCATATGGCTAGTCAAAACTTGATTTTGTTTTTAGTGGCATTCAGCTTCAAGCTCCTCCATTCTCGGTTGTGGTCCTCTTATATCTTTAATTTTTAGTCCTGCCCAATACCCACAACCCGATCTCGAGACTTGGAATTAAAACCTTTTGTGCTACCTATTTATAAAAAAGTATGGACTATGTAAAAACTTATTACAAAAAATTCAATAATTGTTATGACATAAATGACAAACAAACCAAAAGGTATAAAAAATAAGGAAGTTACCTCAACATTGGAAAGTGAAGTTTCTTTTTCCATTATTTCTCGAATTTCATTCTACATTATAACCAAATATAAATTAGTATATATATGAAAAAGAGCTAATGAATCCAACTAAACAACAAAGTAAGTGTACATATATATATTATTCAATAAAGTAGAGAGCTAAGCTGAGATAACAAAAAAAAAAAGTTGGACAGCAAGGCACACATATATATTGCTTAAGAGTGTGTAGTTTGATAAGACTGCATAGGGTGATGATTCACCTAAACACGAGCTACATGTCAGATAGATATATGGTGTAATACATTTAAAAGGCCAACTTCAGTAATTCAGAGGTCCCATAAATAATATCCTACTCATATAAGAATACCAAACACTAAAACTAGACCTTGTGAAGTATGATCTAGACCAGACAATTAAAACTTGATATATTGTAACTAATTTAAAACTCAATGCTAATTAAGTTTGTAAAATTCCATTAGTATGGTAAAATTAGAGCTATAATATTGATTTAATATGCGCTTATTATTGATATTGATTTTAATAAAGCTATATGGTGTTTTTGTCTTGCAATTGAATTTCAAAACCATACATCTGAAAATGAGCTAATGTACCTTCTTAGAAAAAAAAGTGCATGCCTTTGTCTGGGTAGTCAGCCTCAGACGTCTCTCCAAGGAGAGGATTGAAAGGTTTAAATTGTCGACCCTCTGTTGAGGCATAACCAGATACAACAAATGCCGCTATGTTTAGAATTCTCATTAAGTCATTTCCCTGGACATACACAATCTTTATGTCATCATGCACTTGAAGAAGTTCACAAAGAGGCGTCTCAAGGACTATTACCATGCAACTAAGATAAAAAGTTTGTTGCACTGACCTGACTTGCCCATTCAACGGCTTGATCTACCAAGTACGAATACTCTCATAATCAGTTCCACTTCCCTCCGACATGACCAAATAGAAATCTGTCACATACTTTAGAAAAAAATAAACTTAGAATCAAGACAAAAAGACAAATGATACCTATCATAAAAAAATTTATGAAAGTTTGTCAAATAAGAAATATCAGATGTTGTCAACAGAGCGAGAGAAGCATATAGAACATATATAGCAAATGATCAATAGTACAATATATACATTTTGACAAGAAGCGCAATATAGAATTAGTCAAAGCTCTAAATATCTTTTATTCGATGGAAGATCATAGCTTTGAAATATTCATAACCACTAAATCTTCTATTTCCTTGTTCACAACATGAATTTCTTCTCTTTGTTTCATCAATCAATGTAGTCGCCAACTCTATTTTCTCTGCCTGAGTGTTAAGTGGAAAAAAGAAAAATAAAAACAAAAATGCGCATGAGACCACATCAAAATCAAATTTCTAGCCAATATTACAATTTTCTTATAAGCTTGTCAACATTGAGCAGAAAAATAGTGATTCCTCTAATTACTTACAAAACCTAATCCAAAAATGCAGTGATTTAGGAGTCAACCTAGATTGATTAATCACTAATGTCAACCAAGAGATAGGTGATCTCATAGCTCAACTTTACTTGAGGTATCAAACTCTTCTGTTGGTGTTTATTAATTAGCTTCTAGTTTAAGCAACAATAGTTTATTGGTATGGTGTTTATTAATTAGTTGCTAGTGCAAGTTTAGTTGAAGCACAATTTTTATTGGTGTTAATTCTTTGTGTCAATTAATCGAACATCTTGTATGCTAAAGTGAAATCAGACAAAGAACAAATAAAACATATGAGTTAAGGTGCATAATGTGCAGAATGTGTTAGAGATGTCCTTACATCATCAATCAATATATACACGAGGGAGTGTATTCAGATTATAACCCTAGTTCAATAAAATCAACTACACCAATCTCAAACTTGACCTACAAATCAGATTAGAAAGAAGTTCGAAATATACCTTTTTCAGAGTGATGTTTTGAGGCTCTCCTCCCTTGTCTCTTCTACTAATCCTTCCTAATCAACTAGCAATGCATCAAATTTAATAGAAGAAAAGAAATTAGAGCAGAAACCAAAAATTGGCCAAGCATTTATCAAAACGTTGAAGATAAAGCTCAAAATTTACAAGAATTTGTAACAATTAAGAGGAACAACCAGAACTTTATTCTATTCAGACAAATATTTGAATACAAACCAGTAGATCGATCAAATGACGATGGGGAATTAGGTAGAAGAGGCAGAATTTTAAGAGGTGGAAGGAATAGACGGAATATTGAGTAGTATGTGAAGAGGGTAGGCAAAAGAAGATCGATCAGTAGGAGGAAGGTCGATTAATAGGCAAACAAGAAATATTTCAAAAGATCGATTCAATTAGGTTTACGCGGAGAGAGGGTTGGTGGAGTTTTATCCAGCCGCGCTAGTTATTTGAGATGATTTTGAATTTCAACAAAATTTTGCCCAAAAGAATCCCGCGTTTAGCTATCTTTTTTCATTAACGATGACTTTTACTTTCTTTTATTTTTTTATTTTATAATAAATAAGAATAACGACGATATCAGTAACACCGTGTAGTTCTGTCTTATACTTATTACGATCAACATTTAAGTTTCTCGTTAGTAAGGATACATACATACCTTTTAACGACAAAATTTGTGTTTCGTCGTTATAACGTTGTCGTTAAAAATCATAATTCTAGTAGTGAATGTTTAGTAGTTATGGATGACAAGGTTCATGTATTACACTGTAATGTTCATATATAATTATCTAAGGTTCATATTTTGTCAGTTGAATAAAAATCATGTTTTTGCATTTGTTGCCCCCTTGATACTACTTTTTTGGTGCTTTTCTTTACTAATTGCTATTGTATTTTTTGCAAGCCATTGTTGATTATGGTTGTTGATATGTAATGGTTGCTAGCTCTTCACATTGGTTAGGAAGTTTACTTGGCTCAATAGAAAAGGACAGAATTCATGTGTCACATGTCCAAATATTTGATTTTGTCCTAGCCTATTAGCTCAAATGATAGAGTAGTGTGTTTATACACATGAATGTCGGTTCGAATCCCTCATAGGCTACATATTATGTGTGTGATGTTTCGATTCAAATTTGTGTTCTCTTATATCATGTTCAAGTTCATATATATTACCCTAACATTCACATATTGATTTTGCATGTTCACATATTGACTATGCATGTTCACATATTTCAGAACAAGGTCCTTATATTTTGCAAAGTCATTTACTAGCATTCAAGCCATAAATTACAACTTCTCTTCCATGACTTTCATAGTGGCCTCCATTGATACATTAACATCATTTTAAAATCTCATTGATAATGTCTCTCAGCTTTTTTTTGTTTCCTCCCTTGCTATAGTTTAAATACTTAGTACAAGTTAAAAATGGTGGATTTTGTGTCAAATTTATGATGTTTCACAACCATTTTTCTTGTTATAATACATATTACATTCGTATTCACATATTTTTGTTTATTTTCAAAAAAAGATTTAGGTCTTCAAAAGACAACTAATTCATGTTCATATATATTTCTTGAACATTCACATATTGATCGTGTATGTTCACATTTTGAACATGTATGTTCACATATTTTCAAAAAAAATTCTTTATGTTTTACGAAGTCATACTAGCATTCAAGCCTTAAGTTGTAAATTCTCATCCTTGGTTTTCATAGTGGCTTTCCTTGCTACATTAACCTAGTTTAAAGTCTCATTGAGAACATCACTCTTATCTTGTGTGTTTTCCTCTCTCAGCTTGCCACTCTTATGTCCCAGTCAAGTAAATGCTTTAAAAAGCTTGTTCTCCTCCAACAATAATATTTGAAAACTCAAGTCCTTTGTTTGTTGAAATCACCAAAAAAATACCAAATAATTTAAACAAAAGCCATCAAAGTATAACTCTCTTTAGAACTTAACACAACTTATTACATAATGCAAATACATAAACCATAAAATATTTGATTCAGTAATCACTAACAACCATGCAACACACTCCTACTTTACTGATGCACACACAAAACAACATAACATTATTGCAACAACAACTAATTAACTCAATTACTCCATCAATACTACAAGCATGTGACAAATTTCTACTCACATTAAAAGATATTGATGAACAACTAGCAACAAAGTATGAATGTGGATTTTTTTTAACAAAAACGACATGTTCACAAAGTAATATTGTAAGGTTCATAAAAAAGCTCATGAGGTTCATACAAAATACATCCAAGTTTATATTAAGACCTACGTGATTATATAAGGTGACCTCTTAGGCATTTCATCAAACAACTTGCAAGCATATCTCAAAGAATATTTACGACTTCATCAAATTCCAATAACAATCATGGAAGACTCGAATATGACTGAGCAAGATCAAGATGAGGTTGAATCCAATATTTTTTACTAGATCTGTTCATGTCGTAAAGTTGACTTGAGTTAATTTCTGATATGAGATTTCTAATCCATCCATGAACAATCAGATCTATTCAAGTTCTAAGCCACTAATAACATACCCAAAGATGAATCTTTGTAGATGAATCACACACAATTTGATGGAATCACACAGAATTTGAAACTTAGGATCAAATCACACCAATTGAGATTAAAAAAGGAGAAATCCAAACCAAAAACAAGAAAAACAAAAAATAAAAACAAAAATAGAATGAAACCACATACATGTAATTTTTTTTCTGGAAACAGTAAATTTCCATTAGAATAAGGAATGTACAAAAGCTCGCATCAAGAAAGTTGTTCCCACAAATCAAGGTTACAAGACAAAATCAAAATCTCAAAAACAGACAAACATTACCGACCAAAGAACACAATGAAGGTCAGTTGTCAAGCCAGAAACTCAGGGTGTTCTTCAGATCTTTGACCTTAACAAGAACTCTAGCCTTGGTGAGTTGGATAGCCTTAAGCACACATTCATTAGGGTTAGCTCTATGCCCGTGAAAACAGACACGGTTCCTGTGAAGCCAGATTTCATAAGAAGTTGTGGTGAAAGCAGCGATGCGCAACTTATATATAGGAGACGATTTCCTCTTACTGCTGGAGAACCAAGAAAGCCAAGTGGGAAGATGGTTGAGGAGAATATGCACACCAGTCCAGCCCATGACCTTTGAGATGACAACTTTCGATAACTCGCACTCGAACCAAGTATGAAGGGATGTTTCCGGGAGGGAGTTGCAAAGCGGGCACATGTTAGAGTTGACAACACCCATGGTATGTATCCGGTCCATGTTGGGGGGACGATCCTTCATGGCAAGCCAAACAATGAAGGAGCACCTTGGTATGTTAGGAGTTTTCCAAATGATCGGGCCCCAAGGCGAGGGAACCCCTTTGTGTCTCCAAAGGTTGTAGAGAAGATGAAAAATGTTTTCAGAATTGTTAGCATGCCAGATTCTCTCCCACTCCACACTCCCAATGTCATTCTGAAGTTGCCTAAGGTCATCTCTGATGTGCATAAGAGCCTTCCAAGTTGAGGAATCATTACACTTGACAGAAGAATTCCATATGCTCCCATTTGTGACAAGATTGTCTTGGGCCCATTGATTCCAGATGTTAACTACACCGATATCAATTTCAAATAAGTGATTTGCAGCTTGTGCTTTATTCCAGGCTAAGATTTCCTTGATCCCGAGACCACCTTCATCAACCGGTTTGGCCACATCCTTCCAAGCAACAAGGCTCCTTTTACCATTAGGGGTGCCACTCCAAAGGAAGTTTCTAAAAGCCTTTTGGATCATCTTCAAGATTGCTTTAGGGAAAACAAAGACTTTTGACCAGAAATTACAAATTCCACTCATGATAGATTTGATGAGTTCCCTGCGACCCGCATAAGAGAGCATTTTAGAGGTCCATGAGCGAATCTTGGCCGTAAGCTTGTCAGGTAGAGCTCTGTATTCATTGCACTTCAACTTGCGAGAATGGAGGGGGAGGCTGAGGTAAGTAATATGAAGTTGACCAATCTCAACGCCCAAAGTAGAGGCAACAACTTCCTGTTCTGTTTGACTCATTCCAGAGCAAAAGAGCCTTGATTTCTGATGATTACATCTCAGCCCAGACACAAGAGAGAAGTCGCAAATCACATCAACAGTACATTGAATAGAGGCTTGCCTCCCTTTATAGAATAGAAATAAGTCATCGACAAATGCAAGGTGAAGCAATTTGGATTTCTTGCACATAGGATGGAAGCGAAACTCAGGCCTTTTGATAGCTTTAATCAAAATCCGGTTCAGATATTCAGTAGCCAAAGCAAAAATATAAGGGGAGAGGGGATCACCTTGACGGATACCTCTCTCGCCCTTGAAAAAACCCACTGCACAGCCATTCACATTAACCGAGAAGGAGATAGTAGAGATGCAAGAATGAATGAGACTTACAAATTGACTCAGGAAGTTGAAGGCTCTGAGGATGTCAATGATGAAGCTCCATTCAATAGTATCATAGGCTTTGCGCAAGTCAATCTTGACAGAGCATCTAGCTGAGTTGTGACTTCTGTTATAATGTTTGAGGATCTCTTGACATACTAGCACATTGTGCCAAACACCACGCTCTGGAAGATAGGCACCTTGTTTTCTGTCAATAATGCGCTGAAGGACACTCCTAAGCCGACCGACACTAATCTTAGAGATGGCCTTATAAATGGTTGTGCAACATGAAATGGGTCGGAAGTCCGCAAGGCCATTCGGAGTGTTGTTTTTAGGAATGAGATGGATAACTGTAGCATTTACTTGCTTGAGCAACTTGCCATTAGTAAAGAATTCTTGCACTACAGAGATGGTCTCATGACCAACGACGTTCCACGAGTTCTTGAAGAACGCACTGCCATAGCCATCGAGGCCTAGGCTCTTATAATTAGGAATAGAAAAGAAGGCTTTTTTAATTTCCTCAACAGTCATAGGTGCGCAAAGTAAGCAAGACTCAATATCATTGACACAAGGGCCTCTAAAGCAGGCTTAAAGGTCAACGTTGTTGACATGAGTAAGCTTGCTTCCAAGGAGTTCCTTATAGAAGGATAAAATGTATTGTTCAATATCTTGGCTCTCATCAATTCTGATTCCTTCATCATTAACAATGGAGATGATTGTGCAAGCTCCTTTCCGTTGTTTAATGGAAGCATGAAAAAATTTGGAGTTTTCATCGCCATGCGTAAGCCAAATAGCTTTTGATCTTTGTTGGAGATGCCTAAGGACAATGTGCTGCTGAGTTTCAACAAAGAGGATGAGCTGCTTTTCTCGGGCCAACAAGTTGGAGTCAAAAGGCGTGTTAGTGAGCTGGTTCTGAACATCAATAAGCTGATTCTGATAAGTGTTGAGCTATTGTTCAATGTCAGTAAACCTCTCCTTGTTGAGTTGTCGGAACATGTGCTTAAGAGTCTTGAGCTTCCTAGTGATGGAGAACATGCGACATCCTAGAATATGAGTACTCCACATGTCAAAAATGATCTGCAAGAAGCTTGGTTCAGTGACCCAGATGTTTCTGAATTTAAAAGAGGGACGTTTCTGGGAAGGCTGCCTGATATGATAATAATCGGGGAGTGGTCTGAGGTGCGCTTGCAATCAAATAAGGCTGAAGAGTCAGGGAAGGTGTTCAGCCAACTAAGATTGTGCATAGCCATGTCCAATTTACAAAAGATATGATCTCCATCTGCATGCTTGTTGTCCCAAGTAAAGAAACTGCCTTCAGCTTTCGTATCAACAAGGTCAGAATTATCAATGAGATTTCCAAGCTTATGACAACCTCTTCCAAGGGAGCCATTCTCATGAAGATGTTCCTCGGGCTTAAGCACAACATTAAAATCTCCCAAGATCATCCAAGGCAACTGCATGGACGAGTGAATATCCAAGAGGTCCTCCCATAACTTGGCTCTCAAAGTTTCATCATTATGAGCATATACAAAAGAGACAAAGTGCAGTGTGTCATGGCCAATAACCTAAATGCTACAATGAAAAAGTTGATTTGTAACCTTGATCGGGAGGAGTTTTACACATGTAGGGTCCCAAGAAATCCACAAACGACAATTGATGGCTAGATGACCATTGTGGGCAGAGGACCAACCCTTTAAAAGGATCTAGCAATAAACTGTTGTTTCTCAAGCCTGATGTGAGTCTCAAGGAGACCAATAATCCTAATATCAAAATCTCTAACTAGCTCCAAAATGGTAGTTCTCCTACCGAGGGTGTTGCACCCTCTAACATTCCAGCTGGCAATACGAAACCTATCCATGAGGGTTGGGAGTTTGAGACACAACATTCTCAGAACTCAACCCATCAAGGACAGTTGTAATAGAGCCACCCGCAAGATCTGCCCGACTATTGGCATTACTCAGAACAGACTTGTCTACTAAACTTTGATATTCTTCATCAACTGGGACGACTTTCCCCTTGGAGATTGTCTTCCAGGCGTTTTGATTAGGGGTGGTATTATGTAATACGTCATTAGGCTTCTTGTTTGTATGCTGCTTGGAAGGAGCAACATGTTGAGAGGAAAGAGCAGGTTGAGCGGAAGGAACGACAGACTGATCATGATGATTGACATTCTCCTTACCACTTGCAAGGGCAAGATTTTTTACGACCTAAAGCTTTGACGGAGGTTGAGATTTGAGACTATGATTCAACTTAGATCTACCACAATCACCATTCTTGTGACCAAAGGTGTTGCACACTCCACAAGCCCAAGGCTTCCAATACAAAAATACCGACTGTTTTTCAATGTCTCCTTCGGGCTTCTTAATGTTGATGAATTGTCTATTGGCATGAACGACATCTACTTCGACAAGAATACGAGCAAACGAAACTCCGTCCCACTGGGGTGTGAGCTTGTCTGTGGTAATTGTCTTGCCAAGGCTAGTTCCAATTTTGCTAAGATCTCCAGGCATGAGAAATCTAATCTCAAGATTAGGGAGTGAAGCCCATAAGGGGAGCGTTTTAAAGCTAGAGGGGTCTAACTTGAGCCCCAGCGTCCACTTACGCAGCAAAAGAGGCTTCAAGCCTCCAAACATCCATGGACCAGTTTCAACAATCAGATTGGCATCATTTTCAAAGTTAAATCTAAAGAAAAAAATTCCATCTTTGTTGAGAGAGATTTTCGGGGGACTCACATGGTTCCATCGAGAGAGGACAAACCTCTCCATGGACTGAAATGAGATTCTCGGTCCCGGAAGAAAACCAATCAACAAAGAGGCACAGTAGTTACAAGCATCTACAACATCTTCTTGGCAAATTTCAACAAGATTTTCATCAATACCTTCTACCTTGTGGAGCTTGACTCCGTTGGTAGTCACTCGGTTGTCGGCAACCGTCTCCATGTAATTGAATCCATAACAAGAGTTAAAAGTAATTGAATTGGAGATTAGAGGTTGAGGAACAATCGAAAATCAAAACTCTAAAGAATGCGTGTGTCAATCATATCGGCGAACATAAATGGATTCCCATGTCTACCAAGTTGTAAAAGAGAGATACGGATAATAAAATAAGAATAGGCTAAATGTCAATTTTACCCTTATATCTTAAAACTTTAAAGAATGCGTGTGTCAATCATATCCGTCCATGTTATTTGATCTAACGGATGTGAACGAATTCCAGCTTTCACAATAAACATGATTTTCATATGATTCAATACCGATATTTTGATGTATAAATTAATTTGATTTGTCCAAAAAAAAATTATTATTAAGATTGTTGAACGTTTGCCCCTCATCCAGGCGATCTTGGATCCGCCACTGGACACCTACGATTGTCATTGACCGTCACTACAATAACAGTTGTTGTTGTTGCTTGTTCAGCCAAGGTTCGAGGCACTACTCAAACGGTGTTGCCATCAACATCAGTCCAGGGACATGATCGACCTGGGAGCCTGCACCTCCAGGATGGTTAATGCTCAATGTCGATGCGGTCTCCAAAGGAAACCTAAGAAAAATTGGGGGTGGGGGTATTTTCCGGAAGGAGTCAAGCACGTTCGTACATGCTTTTACTTTCAACGGTGGCTTCTGCGATGCCATAACAGCGAAGTTGTGGTCCGTCTTCCATGGGTTGGAGCAGGTTCGAGTGCTCGGAGATCTCCGACTGGCAATCCAATCAGACTCATCTCTTGCTTGCGAGTTGCTCAACAATAGTCAATTACATAACCTCCCTAATTTCCACCTTGTTCATGCTTGTAGAGCCCGGTTTACAATTATCCAGGGGTGACTCAACTTAATTTCGTAAGGCGTCATTTGAATAGGGTGGCTGATAAGCTTGCTAATTTAGCTATTCTGAAATATGGTAAATATATGAAGAAAGGCTTGTACAAAAGCTCCTTGACCAAACAACGGGTCAAGTCGCAAAAAACAAGGTATGATCATCAGATCAACACGATCCTACAACCCCCGAGAACGCAAACCAACCAAGCGCCCGTAGGCCCTATACAACGATCTAGACAAGCCCCAAAACTCCCTAGAAGAGGACTAGGAGTAACAAAATGGGCAGCACAAGGCCCTAAAGGGCCACACAACCATGCGAACACGAGGCCGTAAGCAACATCAAGCAACATCAAGGAACACTAAGTGCCAACAACGGAACATCAACAAAGCCACTTTGCCGGCAAGCTGAGGGCTATACAAGGTGAAGAAATAAGAAGAGAGGGGAAGATATAGAGGGATAAGAGAGCCTACGTGCGAATGAGCCGTCGGAGTCTCGCTCCCCTTCTCCCATTAGTCTTATAGGTAAAGGAAATTCTTGCCTTGCATGCTTGTATAGTCTTCAAGGCGCACTCAGTTGCATTTGCTATCGCTCCTCGGAATAGTACGTCATTCCTTGCATCCCACACGTGGTAGACAATGCCAAGGAGTGTGATGAGCCTTGCTTTGAAGATATGGCTATCTTGCCTTGGTGACCCCAAGAACCAAGCAATCCATTCCTCCAAGCTTGCTTTCCTAGTGTTGATGCCATGCCAAGTCCAAACCCGATTCATAACTTCATGGACAAAACTACAATTCTCCCAAAGGTGCTCCGAAGTCTCGGCCCCAATTTGACATAAAACACACGTGTCATTGGTGACATTGGTGAGAAAACCCCGTTCTTTTAACCGGCTAAGCGTTGGAAGCCTTTTAAGGTAGGCCAACCAAAACCGGAAACTCCATTTCCTTGCTCTAACTCGGGTCCAAATTAATCTACTCCAAGCAAGAGTGGGTCCTCTATCCCGGAGGACATCATAAAGGGCACTTGTGTTAAGCTTCCCACTCGGGTGGGTGACGGAGGTAAGGCCGGTTGGGTCGTCATTGATAGCCTCCGCTTGTAACGCTTCAATAACCGGTTGTCTAAGCTTAAGGAGGGACTTCCAAATCCAAGAATTTGAGCTTTTAACTCTCAAATTCCAAAAATTGACCCTCTTGGTGTGATTGTGGGCGACCCATCTTGTCCAAAGGGAAGGTTTGTTCATGAGGATGTCATGTCCAAGCTTGAAAAGGATCGATCTATTCCATGCTTCAAGATCTTTGAGGTTGAGGCCCCCTTCATCATAGGGCCTTGTCACCTTCTTCCAGGACACAAGTGCTCTCTTTCCACCAACCTTGCCACTCCAAAGAAAAGAGCGACATAAGGCTTCAATGCGCTTGAGAACCTCCTTGGGAATAATTGTTGATTTGACCCAAAAGGAGAGGAGGCCCTCAATCATTGATCGTATGACTTGAGCTCGCCCTTCATAGGAGAGCATTCTTGCCCCGCATCGGTTTATCACCCCGGTGATCTTATTGAGAAGCGGCACATAGTCACTAACCTTGAGCTTATCGGATTGAAGAGGCATCCCGAGGTAGCGGGCCGGAAAAGAGCCGATCTCAAAACCCAAGATCCCGGCAAGAGCGGGTCGGTCATCCATGGATACTCCTCCAAAGAAAATTCGACTTTTATGTGAGTTTGCAATAAGGCCCGAGGCTTTCTCAAAGTCAAGGAGGGCATCCTTTATGGCATTGAGGGTTTTTTGTGTGGGCTTGCAAAAGATGAGGAGGTCATCGGCAAAGGCAATATTTGTGAGTTTGAGTTGACGACATTTAGGATGGAAGCCAAAGCCTCGGGTGGTACTAGCTTTTTCAAGCTTTCGGTTTAGGATTTCCATGACCAAGACAAAGAGAAAAGGAGAAAGGGGGTCACCTTGGCGAAGACCCCTCTTCCTCGGGAAAAAGCCTTTGGGTTCACCATTAATGAGAATGGAGTAGCGAGGAGAGGTGACATTTTGTAGAATGAGTTGTGTTAGCCAAGGTGGGAAGCCGAAGAAGTGGAGCGTTTTCTCTAGGAAGTCCCAATCAACACAATCAAAGGCCTTTGGGAGGTCAACTTGGATAAGACATCTTTTAGAGGTGCCTCTTTTCTCATAGTTTGCAACAAGCTCTTGGGCAACCACGGCATTATGGGAGATGGACCGGCCCGGGACAAAAGCTCCTTGCCCAACCGAGATGATTCGGTCAAGGAGAGGACGGATGCGGCTCACAAGTATTTTGGAGATGGCTTTTAGAAAGGTGTTGCAACAAGAAATGGGCCGAAAGTCTTTTATGTGGAAGGGGTTCTCACATTTTGGAAAGAGGCTCACAAAAGTGTTATTCCAATCTCTAAGCAACCTCCCGACTTGGAAGAACTCTTGCATGGCATTAACAACATCGGATTTAACCACATTCCAACAATGTTTGAAGAAGTGGCTACTAAATCCGTCGGGGTCCGGTGATTTGTTGGAGCCAATGCTTACAAAAGCGTGTTTAATCTCATCCTCGCTTGGCATAATGGTGAGGGAAACAACATCTTCATGGTTGAGTGTTGGCCCATTTAGTTGACCAAAATCAAAATTTTGGGTTGAATTTTGTGCCCCAAAAAGCCTCTCATAGAAGCCAACCACTTCATTCACTATTTCTCGTGGATTTTCAATGTTGCGGCCATTCTCATCTTTTAGCATATGAATGGTGTTACCAACTTTCCTCTCTTTAACTCTATTGAAGAAGAAATAAGAGGTTTCTTCACCCATGGTCAACCAATCAAGTTTTGCTCTTTGTGTTGTGGCACTCAACAAGTTTTTCATGTGGAGCTCAACTTCTTTTTTGGCCTCGGCAACGGCCAATTGCTTTG
Source organism: Fallopia convolvulus (assembly GCA_964016875.1). NCBI lineage: Eukaryota > Viridiplantae > Streptophyta > Magnoliopsida > Caryophyllales > Polygonaceae > Fallopia > Fallopia convolvulus. The sequence continues at coordinate 15,391,729 of OZ024736.1, forward strand.
CTACATAACCAAAATCATCATGAAGGGTTCGTTGGGTGAATTTCAATTTTTCAACACTTGCCTCCGCTTGGCTTTCAAGGTTTCGGAATTTAGTACGGTGCCATGACTTCAATGCCCCTTTGAGTTTGGTCAATTTGGTGAAGAGGATATATTGGGTCGTGCCCTCAACATTGTCATTCCACACCCGACTAACTAGGTCATCAAACTCGGGGTCCTCCGTCCAAAAATTATAGAACCAGAAGGGAATTTTACGGATAGTGTTTGTGGGATTTATGTGGACAAGGCAAGGGGAGTGATCGGAAAGAATAGGGTCCCCGAAAAAGGCAAAAGAACGGTCAAAGGTATTATTCCAAAGGTTGTTCACAAGGGCACGGTCGAGTTTTGTGGCTACCCTGGAGAACCCCATTTGTTGGTTGGACCAAGTGTACTTGGCCCCGGAGAAGGCAAGGTCATGTAAGCCACAAGGGGCGAGGGCGTTGGCAAGCTCTTCCGGCTCAACATCATTATTTCTACTCTTTAAGGAGAACCTTTCGATGGAGTCAAGCAAGCAATTCAAGTCACCCATTACAAGCCATGGTGCATTCATCCCCCCGGCAAGGGTTCTCAACAAGTCCCACAAGGGCTTTCTTTCCCTAGGAAAGTTGAAAGCATAGACAAAGGTGAGATAGAAAGTTAAGCAAGAGTTTTTGTCACTAACCTTACAATGAAGTGCTTGGCTAGTATTCAACAAGATCTCCAAGTGTACCACAAGAGGATTCCAAGCAACCCTCATGCGACTTCTTTCATTAGGGTTATTTTCGGTACAATATCTCCAACCCCTTAACAAGCAAAAAGCAAGCAATTCTTCCCTAGTTCTTAGGGTCTTTGTTTCAAGAATACCCATCACACTTAAGCGGTTTCTATGGACAAAATCATTGACCATGTTTATTTTGGAGGGGTCACTACTCCCTCTCACATTCTAACACCCTACTTTGAGCTCGGTCATGAGTCACCTCCTTTAGGGCCACTACAACCCTCAATTAGGCCTTCAAGAAGCCCTACGAAGCTATTTCTCTCGGTGTTGAGTCCGTCAATGCTACTCTCAATGCCGGTGGTGTGTTGGAATTTGGTTGGACTTGCTTGATGCTTTTTCTTCGGGAACTTGAACAAATGGGTTGTTTCTTCTTCTAAGCTCTTAGCCTTGAGAGTAAGTATCAAATTTTGTTCATTGTTTCTATCCCCAACAAGACAAGGGTTGTGCACACTTGCGTCATCATTTATCTCCAAGCTAGGATAAGGGTCAAGGGCATGAGATTCCGATTCACCATTCAGCCCATAATTTGGGTTAGCACTAGGGCCGGTGTCTAAAGCAATCATGGCGACCACATTTGGCTCCACAGAGGTGCTAGCATTTCCATTTGTCTCATTACAAGTGTTGTGTAAGACATTTTCAAGGGCACCAACCGGTTTGTCTTTCAAGCCATCTTCATTGTTTGCCTTGGGAGGTTCTTGAGGGAGGGTGGGATTGGGAGCTTCTTCTTGGTTCAGCTTGGTTTTGGCCTTGGCTTTCCAAACCTTTCTCCCATCGTCCCTTGGCTGCCCATGTTTCCCCCCCACATTATGGTTGCAAAAGGCTTTAGTATGTCCGAAGTTCTTGCAAAGAGAGCACCTCCATGGCATCCACTCAAATTCTATGTTGTATTCGAACACCTTTCCACATTTGCTAACCAACTTCACCATGTTTCGGTTGGCTTCTTCGGTTGTGATTTCAACAAGCAAGCGGGCATAAGAGATTCTTTCCATAGACGAAGTCACCCTATCAACACAAATCGGCTTTCCAACCATGTTACCAATGATGCTAAGCATGTGCTTGGAGGAGAAGAGGATGGGGTCAAGGTCTAGGATTTTGACCCAAACCGGTATAGAAGCGAAGCTTTGCCAATCAATGGCCATGCCTAGTTCCCACTCTTTCAAGACTAGTGGTTTATTCCCATTGAGCAGCCACGGTCCATTTTCAAGGACCCAATCTCGGTCTTCTAATTTCTCAAAGCAAAGGACCCAATCTCGGTCTTCTAATTTCTCAAAGCAAAAGGCAAAGACCCCATTCTCTTTCAAGAAAATCTTTGGCATGGCAATTTCCCAAGAGGCTTCAACAAAAGCCATCAGATTTTGCAAGGTAACTTGCGCCCCAGCCACAAATCCAATGAGTGTGGCCTTCCAAGCCTCTTGTTCTTGAGCAACAACCTTCAAATCAAACTCAACTAAATCTCTATTCTCCAACACCATAGTATTCAGCCGTTCACATTCCTTGATTAGCCTATTGCCATTGTGTAGTTGCTTAGAGGAGCTCATTGATGGCATGCGGTTGGAGTGGCTAGCCCTTGGAGCATCTGGATTGAAACCTTGGAAAGAGGGAGAAAGACGGCTAAAAACAGATTTGGGTTGTGAAAAGGGTAAGTGTTTGGGAGGCTGGTTTTGTTTTTGTGAATTTCTGATTGGATTCAAGGAGGTTTTTCCTTGGTTGATTGTATTTTGTGAGCTAGCAGCCATGGGTGTTGTTTGAGAGGTTTTATGGGTGGTAACGGCTAGAAGATAAGGAGCTATGGGTTTTTGAGGAGCAAAATCAGGTCTATCTCCTTTTGAATCATAAGTTTTTGGATGTTTTACCGAAGCGGCATGGTCAAAAAACAACTTTTCAAGGGCCATGTTACCATTTGTGGCAAAAGCTTCACATGTGACTACTTGGGATGTGGGGACCAAAACCCTAGCAGCCATTGTAGGCCCATCTTCAATTAAGCTCAAATCTGGATTTCCCATGGAGATGGTCGACTTTGGGTGCGCCGCCTCATGGTTGCCCGGCGTTGCATCGCCCCTAGAGAAAGTCCCCGTCGGTGCCGAGATTTGATTATCCATGGCGGATTTGGTGGATTTCGAGAGAGATTTCATGAAAATAGGTGTTTTTGGTGGATCATATGCACCAAGATCAGATCCATCTGATTCGTGGACACCCTCCTCAAGAATAGCCAGAATGGAGGCCATCGTCGGCGCGCCGCTAGTCCCGCGGTCTTGTGAAGTCGAGGTTTCCATTTTGTGACTAAGAGCATCAAATCTATGGCGTTTTGGCTTGGAGTTGGCCATAGAGACCAGTAGAGACCACTAGGAGACCGGATTTCAACGAACCAACTCAGATCCACCGCAGCCAAGCAAGAACTTTGAGAACAGACCCTAGATCTACGATTTTGTGCACTCTAACTCACTAGCTTCGTCTCCCTCACGTATTTGGTCAAGATCCAAGTGGATCTTGCCAAATTTCTTCCTCACAAAGCACCGCCTACACTCACTCACACAAGTGCCACCGGAAAATGTCACCGGAGACTCCTTGAAAACCGTGTTTGCTCTCAAATTGCCTCTTCGAACTCCCTCCGGTACACTCGGCCGGCCAAGGGCCCCCACCAGTGTTTCTACCTCGCAAGATGACGCCGACACTCGCACTCGCAACCCCCCCAGATCTTTGTCGTCGACTCGTTCCACCATGGTTGGCTTCTCTTTTAAACGCTGTTTAGTATTATTATTGCTATCAAATTTTGTAATGTTGTGATTTACTATTCTTTTCCCCTCACTTTTTTTTGTTTGTTGGATTTCGTCCCTTGAACCTGAAAATTTTGGAATCATGTGAATGATTTCAGTTAATTGTAATGTATTCAATATGATTTGCCGTTTCCTTATGTTTCTCTATTGATGCAAAAGGGACTTTGCATTTCGTATCAGCAAGTTTTACCCCTTCGGCCTTTATCAAAATATGATTAACATGTTGTAGTTTTTATTTGAATAAAATCATTTGTAGTACTCTTTGTGGGAGTTTGTAAATTCTCTGTCATGTCTGAAATATAAGAATTGCTTCTGCACTTAATTAAAAGAGATAATTGGTTCATTTACCTAAGTTTTATGTATTTTTCCCTTCGGGGTTTTTGGCTTTCGAGCTTGTTTGTAAAGTAACTACTTTGGCTGTTTATGAATTTATTTCAAGCTAGTACATTTGTTCATAAATTTGATACTGTGAGCAAATTAAATGGGAACGACTACCTGGACAGTTACACGACCGTTTGTGATAATACAATTTGCTTTTGGGACCTTACGAATGTTTGAATTGATATGGTGTATTTTACGTATCATTGCAGGCGAGAGGATTGAAGAAGCATATGAAGAGGCTTAATGCCCCGAAACACTGGATGCTTGATAAACTTGGTGGTGCTTTTGTAAGTGGATTCACTTTGTATTTTCATCTTAGCTCTTAGCATTCACTATTGAATGTATTATTCATTAATATTGTTTTTTATGTCCTTCCCAATTCGGAATATTCCAGGCGCCTAAGCCATCGTCTGGACCACACAAGTCAAGAGAATGCTTGCCCCTGATCCTTATCCTTAGGAACAGGTTGAAGTATGCACTTACCTACAGTGAAGTCATCGCTATATTGATGCAGAGGCATGTTCTTGTTGACAACAAAGTAAGGACAGACAAAACCTATCCCGCTGGTTTCATGGGTATGTATCCGTGTCAAACTTTTTTTGGTACGAGAGTTGGTGTTTTTATATAATGTTTTCTAACGGTTTAGTGATCATTTTATAACGTTTGATTCTCCGCTGATTAGAAATCCATAATCATATTACTTGAGTAGTTTAAGAAATATTCTCGTGATGTAGTTGCTTTGCTAAGACTTGGATGAACCTGCATAATTTTGTTTTGTGTAGATTTGATTGATTCTTCTTTTGTTTGTGTAGACATAATCAACTGTTTGTGCAATTTGTTGTAGATGTCGTCTCAATCCCGAAGACTAATGAAAACTTCCGTCTTCTTTATGACACAAAGGGGAGATTCCGTCTCCACTCTATTAGAGATGAGGAGGCTAAGGTTTCCTTTTGGACATAATTACATAATTTACCTTTTCAGTCTGATTTTTAAACTGTAATAATTATATGACATTTGGTTTTGTACAGTTCAAGCTGTGCAAGGTTCGGTCGGTCCAATTTGGGCAGAAGGGAATCCCATACATCAACACCTATGATGGTCGCACAATCCGCTATCCTGACCCTCTGATCAAGGCCAATGACACCATTAAGCTTGATCTTGAAGCTAACAAGATTGTTGATTTCATCAAGTTTGATGTTGGAAACGTGGTGATGGTGACAGGTGGTAGGAACAGAGGCCGTGTTGGAGTGATCAAGAACAGAGAGAAGCACAAGGGGAGCTTTGAGACCATCCACGTCACGGATTCTCAAGGCCATGAGTTCGCCACTCGTTTGGGCAATGTGTTCACAATTGGCAAAGGTACGAAACCGTGGATCTCTCTCCCCAAGGGGAAGGGTATCAAGCTAACCATCATTGAAGAAGCTAGGAAGAGGCTACAAGCCCAAGCAACAACTACTGCTTAAAGAAGCCAAAGCATGTTTACCTTGTTCCATAAATTACTAGCTTGCTGAGGAGGAATGCATATTTTCTTAGTCTTTTCTGCACCCCCATTATGCTGTGACAAGTGTTATGGGGTGTTTTTGCCTTACTTGGGATCTGAAATGGCTTTTTAGTTCATGTGTTGTGCTTGTTCAGATACATCATACATTCATTGCTCTGCCCTTTTTTTTTCCTAAAAATTGTCTTCCCCTACTCTTGCGCTTTATAACAACATCTGTTATTCACGTTTCTCTCTGCAAGGAATATTGAAGCCTTGAAGGTCTTATGTTCGTTCGAGATTTCATAATTTAATCTAAAATGTCGAGTTTCATAGAGGCAAGCCAAACTGGGTAATGAAATTGTACAAAGTCGGGAACCCTTGCTATATTTCTGAGCTGCCGTTGGGACAGAATCTGTCTCCGCCGTAGAAAGCACATCTATTTCTCCCCCAAACAGTCTTTTATGGATTTGGCTAAGGTATTCTAAAAATCTTAACCAGAGTTGAAATTGATTCATTCTCTCTTCAAATCTTTTTTCTGTTTTTCTTTAAAATGGTTTATTATTTTTGTAAGAGGGTTTAAAAATGTAGAATAGGGATCAAATGAGAACATTTATTAGGATAAGAAATGAGAACAAATATGAGCCTTTGATTGTGTGAGATCAATGGTCCAGATATGCTAATCAGAAGAAGGCACGCTTCATTAATTTTTCATATTATGGGGGTATTTTCGTCATTTGATCCCCACAATCTCAGCATACTGTATTGTTCAATTGATCGTACCGTCTCCTTCGTTCATTTGATCCCCAAAATTCGTCTGTACCGTCTCCTTCGGTCTGCTTCTACTGTATCGTTCAATTGATCGGCTTCTCCTCCGTTCTTCAATTGATCGGAAGGCTCTTCTTTCAGGATATGTTCGACTGGATTTTGCGAAATTGAGACATTGGAGGTTGAAGGCGACGGTGGATCGTTCGAGGATAATATCGTTCTTCAATTGCTCTCTGATGTTCACATTTCTAGTATAGTTTAGTAGGTTTTCTTTATTTATTAGGTTTAGTTTTGCTAAGTTTAGGTTTAGTTTTGAGTGTTTTTAGATAGTTTTGCATATTTTTATGAAAAGAGTGGAAGCTACGTTATTTTGTGTATTTTGTAGGTTTTAGCAAGGAAAAGTGCTATATGGAGCTGAATTTGGAGCGTTACAGTGAAAGACGGAGGAATACAAGATTGAAAAAGCAGAGTTCAAGATTTACGAGAGGAAGTGTGGAAGAAAACCAATCCCAGGCTCGTTAACGAGACTGTGAGGGCTCATTAACGAGGCCATGTGAGAGAAGATTCGAAGGTTGACTTTATGACTCACCGATCCTGAGCGAGAATTTATTTCCGTGTCGGTTGAGTATCTTTTTAGAATCTTTTAGGGTTATTAGAATATGTATTTCAGGTCTTATTATCTTCTTAGATTTTGTTTCTATATTTTAGAGTTTTATTTATATCTTTTAAGGAAAGTTTATATCTTTTTGCCTTTTTAGTTTTTAGCTTTTTAGTATAAATACCCTTCTATCTAGCATAGAGAGGAGAGTCGAATTCGAGAGAGAAGAAGAAGAGGAAGAACCGAGGAGGCGAGTTGATCGAAGTCGAGTTCGAGGGTCGATGGACGAAAGTTACCGAGTTCGTTGATCGAGGTTTTGGTTCGGTGTTTTGTTCTTTTTCGATTTTCTTCTTAACTTCTGTAAGACAGATTTTTCTATTTAATTTAGTAAGTGATTGGTTTTTAATGTTTTCTTATATTAAGTTTATTTGTTTAGTAGTTATGATTTGTGAGTAGTCTTCTTTTCTAGGATCGGGGTTAAGCCCGACATAGTTGAGCATGTGTGATAAGTAAGATTGTGTGTTGAATGCCTTTTATCTTTTATTGAGATTGTTTGTTGTGCTTATACCGAAACAAAAGTTGAGGTAATTTGAGTTTTTAACTTGATTGAAAGAGAAAGTTAGTAACTTGAAGGTTGATATTGTTTGAATACGGAAGTTTCAAGCTTTAGATCCAAAACAAGCAATTAAGTAAATTAAGATGCTAAAGTTGGTTAATTTACTTGATAGTCAACGAAAGTTGATGACTTTATCTGTTTAAAGGCATGATCTTATCTTCTTACGAGTTATATGCTTGGCTATGTTGTGGTGTCCCTAGTCCTAGATCTTTGTTTTATCTGAATTATTTTAAGTGAATTTTCGTTGCTGAGTTACTTGCCTCGGTACCGAATTTATTTAGGTCGTTATTTGAGTATTTTTGTTTACGGTGGTTCGTTAACGACCCTGACAACGTCGTTAACGAGGCTGCTTGTGAGTGTTTTTGTTTGTTTCTGTTTGCTTTTTAATAGATTGATAAACGAACAACCTTGCTTCCTGTGGAACGATCCTGACTTCGCTGTACTCAGTGGGGTTTTGACTGTAAATTTATTTGTTGTCAAATTAAAACCCTCTCAACACTCTCGCTACTAGGGATTTGAAAGATCGTTCTTCTCCCCGGTTTTATTTGGAAGCTCCATCATCTCCTTCTCTTATTGGTAATCTATCTTCATATTGATGGATTTATGTTCGTTTTTCGTTGGTTTTTAGGTTTTTAATCTTTGTTCATGGATTTTATATCTTTGTTCCTGGATTTCGGTGAAGAGAGCCTTATGTATTAGATTTCGATTTAATAGATATTGCACAATAAATATGTTTTTTGCTTTGCAATTTGAAGGATTTGCTTGAAAATATAGTTAGATTTCTTATGTTTATTTGAATGCCCACCAAGTGTTTGATCAAAAGCCTAAATCGTTTTTCAATGAACTAGTCAGGAAGTGGTGAACCGAATTGTCATTTTCAATGAACTTTAATGTCTATTGTTATGAACCGCATTGTCTATTGTTATGAACCAAAAGAACACTATTATTTTGCACCTTTTTACTAGATCTCTTCTTTATCTCCCTTTTTTATTGTAGGTTGTTCATCAAGTTCCGGCCAACCTAGTTTGTCTATCAGATAAAGATCATAGTATTGATGGGGTTTAATTGACGGGTCTTGATAATGATGTTAGTGCTGATGGGGTCCCATTGGATGATGCTGATGAAGCTAGTGATGCCTACATTCTTCAAATATCACATGATTGTTCTTATTACATTCCCAATTGTCCAGACGAGTGTAAACCACACGAAGGTCAATATTTTATCACATTGGATGAAGGCATCTCCTTTTTACAATCAGTATGCTTCTGGTTCTGGCAAGCGCATATTGGGTGCTAGGGAGAGTGCAATGTCTTCAAGTAAAGTCGGGAAAAGGCGTTATGGAAAATGCGTGAAAACGGATGGTCATAATATCTGTACTTGTGTTGGGAAGTGATTTGCTTTATGTGGTCCAAGATTAAACATTTGAAGTTGAAGTTCTCTATTTCTCCTTTTTAGTATTTTTTATGTGGTTTTTGGGATTAAGTTGTTTGTTTTATGGTACTTTGTGTTTGAGAAATTACTTTTCAACATTGTAATTGCTTTTAAAGTTGTCTTAGACTTTGAAATTTGCCTTTTGATGCTTATTTTATGCTTTATGTTTTGTTTTAACACTATGAACCTTCGCGTTCATACAATGAACCTTCCTGTTAAGCATCATGAACCTCCGCATTGAATACAATGAACCTTCCTGTTAAACACATTGAACCTTTGCGTTGCATACAATGAACCTTCCTGTTAATGAACAAAAATGCTCAACATATAATTTCATTGCAAAAAAATTGAGCAAAATGAGCATATGCATTTAACAAAATGCACCATATGCAACAAGCATTCAAGGACCAATTTTTACATTGTTTTCTCAAAATGGCCCCTTTCCATTGCCTAGCACTGTAGTCATTTCTACTGCTTTCATGTTAGCTATTCACCAATCATTTACCTAGAGATTGTTTTTCAAATATCCCAAAAGATAAGTTTCAATACTTAGTAATATACTAATTGTGCACTCCCAAAAAAAACTATCTCACTACATCTTACTTCTTCTCCACATTACTCTTATCCTTGTTGTACTTTTTTATATCTTCCATTAAAAACTCCTTCAATTCATTGATCTCTGAAGTGATGATTGCATGCATGTACTTTGTTTTGAGTCTCTTAATGTTGTTCGTTGCAGTTGTGGCCCTGACTTCAGTCTCCCATTCTTCAGTTGCTGATCCCATATACATCTCCATGTGTCTCATGGCAACAACTCCAGAGTCTACCTTTTCACCAAGTTTCTCCCAAGGACTTTGAACTTTTGTTATCTTTGTTTGCTCTTCCTTGATCCTTTTAACCTTTGCATGAAAAGAGTTTACTCCAAGAAAAGTTTTTACCATTTCCCGCTGAAAGTACAAAAAAAAACACAATCAATATGAACCTTTAAAGCGTTACAAATGAACCAGTATGTGAAGGTTTATGAACCTTCAATTCAATACTTAACATAGAGCTTACCAGCTTGTTTGGAATCTCTCTGTAACATTCTTGGAACACTTTTTTAGAACTCACACTATCTAGTATTTCAATTGTCGGCTTCTTCAAATTAAAGCTCATGACATAATATAATAGTGGTCTTCAGAAGAATGGATCGGGATAATAATCTACAATTTTCGCTTTTTAACATTAGTGTAAGCTATGCAAAAAACTGAGCATTCAGAATGCATGAACCTTAGCACAAAATAGCATGAACCTTAGCACACATATTTACGAGTTCAATGTCTTTAACTCTTCGTCCCTTTACCACATTCACAACTTCAAAATAAGAACATGAACTGTAATATGAAACTTCAAAATACAACACACATTAGAAGTATTTTGTGTACTAAATAAAATGAACCTTATTGGCAAAAATGATGAACCTAATAGCATAAGAACATGAACCGTAAACTAATAAGCACATCCAGCTTAATGCGTGAGCCTTTTTTGCCTATATTTGAGCATGAGACATGGCAATACTGAAAAATGAACCATATTGTTTGCAATCATGAACCACGATGACATGTTTTATGAACCACACATCAAGCTTAATGATAACTACTATGAACTTGCAAAAAAACTACTTCATTAACCTTTGTCTTGAGCGAATTTGCTTCGAATTTCTCTCTGTTGGACTTCTTCTTCATTTTGTTTTCCTTGTAGTGTACCTAAACAAACACAATAATATCAACATCAAGTGCTCTTTTAACCAAATAACAAGGTGCAAGTCTAATAATACCTTATTATTCAATAGCATGAACTTATTATACTATTGCATGAACTATATTATACAATAGCATGAACCTTATTGAGCAATAGCATGAACCTTATTATACACTACTATTCATGATGCACCTAAATCAATTTGCTTTCTTGTTTCTACGTACTACGTATTTCCTGAGGCTTAGTTTTATCAATTGCTCCCAGCCATGGTTCACCAAGACCATGAAACTCGAGTTGGAGCTCAGGGGGGCAAAAATTGCAACTAAATACTAACAATAAACTCACAAATGCAGTAGGATGTCCAGATTAGGGGAAATAAAAATAGAAATTCTTGTGAAGATTCATTCAGCATTTAACGGAAGTCTAGATTAGTAAAAGAGAATCAGAATTCGTTCAGCATTTAAGGCGAGATTTGGCAGACGCAAAAGAGAATTCGTTCTCTTCATGCTAAATTTTGGATATACACAGTAGGAATCAGAATCAAGTTCATTCAGCGCATAAATAAAGTTCATTCAATTTGCTAGATTGATAAAACCCTAACCGGAAGAGGAGCTCGTTGGAGCGGCGGGGGCGCTGTCTTTTGATCTCGCAGGAGGCATCCTCGGCCGGACGAGAGAAAGGAAACTGGTACGAAATCGATTGAACGATCGCCGAACGAACGAACGATCGCCGAAGGAAGGACGAACGAAGTCGCCCAAAATTCGCCGCAGGGAGAAGAGAGAAGAATTTGTCGGTTGAACTTTTCACGAGATGAACGAATCGTCGCTTGAACCCTGTGGGTGAGGGCAATTTCGTCTTCCACCATTAAAATTAGAAAATTTACACAATTTGCCACCGCCTATATATTTTTCTGATTTAATCTACACCCTTGATTTATACAATCGAATGGCTATTAATTGTTCTCGTTTCTCACCCTAAGTATTATTATCACCCGAGCTGCTCTCTAAAAATGTATCAATTTCAATTTTCTTTTAGTATCCTTGTACACTTATCTTAGTTCCATCTGTAACCTTTCTTCTTATAAACCCATAACCCCATTAAACAATTTACTTTTATATGAAAAAATAAAAGAAAAATAATTTCAATTAAAACAAAAAAATGGGTTAGATCCTCCGAGCGAGTATCAGAGTTCGCATGATCGGTGCATGCTAGGGTTCGATCCACCGAGTGAATATTGGAGTTTGTGCGATCACCCTAACTGCCGCGTTCGCGGTTTTCAGTTCTGCGGTCGCGGCCTTCTGGGCCACGACCGCGGCACGGTTGAGGATCCGAAATCACGAACAATACTTTGCCTTATTGTGTGGGATTTTTTAAGTGGAATATCAGCGTAATTAGGCAAGAATTACGGGTGAGATCAGACTTAACTTATCCTATAAATAGCTATGTTTAGCTAGGGTTAAGTAGTGGGAGTAGACGACGGACTTGGAGAGAGAGATTTTCAAGTGTACGAGTGTGTGACTTTTTCCGGTGAAGAATCCACAAGTAAGTCAGTAGTTTACTTTGTCTTAGGTTTACGCTTAGGGTTGTAGAAATCTATTTGGTTGAACTTTAGTTGGTGCCTTAGTTACCAGGGAACTTGACTTGCCTTGTAATTGTTGAAACTTAATAAAGGTATACTCTGAGAAGGAGTCTTTTTCTTTCTACGACTTGTTGGTCGGGCAGAAAGTTTTTCTCTGTGTTCTTATTGTTTATTTCTGCTGCCCAGGGAACATTACTAATTTCTTGACTTGTTACTAACGCGTCATGATCCAACAATATGTGATGTGGCCATTGAAATATGTTGGTTGGTAATTAATAATACCAAGTTTTGTTGATGCCACAAGGTAAAATGATAATTTATATAATGTAAATCGATACTATTATATGCGAAATGGTAATTTATATGATGATTGTGAGTAATAATCACATCAAAATCTTAGTCATCGATATTTTTTTAATGTTATAGTCAACAAATTTTGATTGACACATCATATGTTTTGTCGAAATCTCCACCGAAAATGTCTTTGTACTGTTTTTGGTTAATACAATGAAAGTTGATATTATTTTTTTATCAATTTAAAAGTTCATATTATTTTGAGTTAATAAGAAAAAGTTAGTATTATTTTGAATAATTTTTCCTAAATAATAATATAAAAAATAATAAGGTAATTAATTTTACCCGCTCACAGAAGTCTTATATGAAACTATGTTTTATTGAACTATTTTTCTTCCAAACACATGATTTATTGGTTTTATAATATTCATAAATATTTAGTAGTTGTTAAAAATGAGAGAAAAAAATTACTCTTGCAAAATTAATTTTCTCAAAAGTTGTGTCAAATAATAGACATAATAAATAATAATATAAAAAATAATAAGGTAATTAATTTTACCCGGTTACTGAAGTCTTATATGAAACTATGTTTTATTTAACTATTTTTCTTCCAAGCACATGATTTATTGGTTTTATAAAATGATAAATATTTAGTAGTTGTTACAAATGAGAGAAAAAATTACTCTTTTTTGCAAAATCAATTTTCTCAAAAGTTGTGTCAAATATTAGAGTCAAAATTAATTTAAATATTATAATTTTTGTGGTCCGTGTAAATAATGACACAATTTTTGTGCTTGTTAATTCAATCATAAATAGAGATTACTAAGAACACAATCAAAAATCTCCCTGCCAGAGTGCAGTAAATAAGTATTCTCTCCGTTTTACAATACATGTTATTAGATAAAATTTCACACATATTAAGGAAATTTTTTTTGTTCCTAAATTACCCTTATTAAATGCTTTTCTTTTTCTCTCAATTACCCATGATTGTTTTGGAGAGAAGTATAGTACTTAATTACTGTGGAGTATACTCTAAGGGTATAAATGGATAAAAATTATATATGAATATCTATTTTGAAATAAATAAAAAATCTTTTAAAAACATGTTTTGTAAAACGGATGGAGTAAGATGTAACGCATGAGTTGGATGTTGGAGTAGTAGCGTGGCTCGTTTACTTGGCAAGTAAAATCGCGTGAAAGCACATTTTTTTTAAAAAAAGGGGCAACATTATTTCACTAAATTACCAGCAAGATTAGAAGGGAAAAAAATTTCCTAAATAAGTCTCGCAATTTGGCATAGACACAAACAAACTAAAAAAAGAAAAGAAATCATAAGTAGGTCTCGCTACTTGGGAGTAGGGATGCACAAAAAAATTTGTGGGGATGGGATCTGTGGCAGGGGCATAGCTACACTAGGGCGAGTGGGGGTTGTAGCCCCCACTCAATTTTAAAAAAAATAAATATATATAAAAATATTTAAGAAAAATAAAAATATTTGGTTATTTTATAAAAACTAGTTCATTAGGTTAAAAAAGGTTAATTTTTTAATGAAAAATACATAAAAAGGGTTCTAAAATACAGATTTTTTAAATAAAAAATATAAAATTTTAAGCAAAAAATACAATATTTTTATTATAATTTTTTTATACAATTTATTCCCCATAAAATATAGAAAAATAGGTCATTTGAAAAATAATTTTTTTTCTATATCCAAGAATTTGACCCAGAGGAATATAGCCCCCTATGGGTCAAATTTTTGGCTACATCACTGTCTGCAGGGACCCATCGCCCCTAATGGAGTGGGAATTTCCCGACTTGGTGGGAAATGAAGTGTGGACATGAGTCAATTTTAAATCCCCGATTTGAAATGGGGCGTGGTCAGAGGAGGTACTATTCGCCTCGAATCCCCACTACATATACCTAATATGTTTTTTTTAATTCATAAAATAGAACAAAGAGTAAATTTTAAATATAATTACAGTATTTAATTTTAAACCTTATATATATCTACAAATTATAGACTGATATTTTAGTTTTGTTATTAAATTTAATATTTGTACTTTTAAAGTTTAAAATATTTTTAATAATAAATAGGACCCCATTAACAACGCATAACCAACTGGATTCTTCATCTTTTTTCCCGCTAGAGCAGGACAAGAATAAGGAACATAATAGTAAGTCGGAGATGGGGATGGACAAGTGCAAAGTTGCAGGCGACCAAGAGTCGATTTGAGGCAACTTTTCGTTTCCCATCCTTGTCATTTGAAAATTCTAACAAGAGGATTATATACGATCTTTCTAACTTATGTCCTAAGGCATATGGTAAATTTTCCGATCTTAAAAACTAAAATCCTTTAGAAAATGCATAAAAACGTCAGAATAAAAAACTTTAAATTCCTAATAAATTAAAACAACGAATCTTTCTAAATAAATCATACTCCCTCCGTATAAGTTTACTTGTCTTTTTAGACATCAATCTTGTTCAAAAAAACTTATATTTATATTTTACATATTCTAAACACAACTTTCCTACTTTAACCATTACATTTAATGAAAAAGTGGACTAAATTTATTCTCTTTTTATTTTCAATGTATGAAGTAAACATTTATTTAAGGATATTTTTATCTAATTAAAATTTTTCATAATATATAACTCTAGAAAAAATTGAACGGAGGAAATATTATATATGCAACATTGAAAAGTGTAAAACGAATGGGCAACCGGAATTGCACGATTACCATCCTAGCCTAAACAAATTATAGATTTACATAATCAATAGTTTGTTAATGGAAAAAGAGTCTCGTGCGAATGGTCGCCTGTGTGGTAAATAAGAATAAATCTCGACCATTCATTCAAAAAAATCAACATCCCTGATTAAACATTCATTAAAAAAATAAAATACGGCACAAGCGAATTTTTCCTGTATTATTCGCGTATTTTTCAATAAAATATGACACAGACGAATTTTTCCCGAATTATTCACGAATTTTTCAAAAAATACGTTTTTATGAGACGCGCCCAGTTTGTTCATCTGAAATGGTGATTTGTTCATCAATATTCACCAATTGTTCATCAATACTAACTAATTGTGCATTGAGTTTTTGATAACATTGTTCATTGATTTCGAACTTTTTTTATTTTTAATTTTATTTTTTTAACCTTATTTATGTGTAGGAATACAATATTATGTAGTTTTTTATGCACATATAATTAGTTTTGATATACCCATATTTGTTCATTGATATACTCCTATTTGTTCATTGATATACCCCTATTTGTTCATTGATATACCCATGGAATACCATTATCTGTTCATTAGTATATTTCTTTTTTGTTCATTGCTATACCATTATTTGTTCATTGATATACCCTATTTTTTCATGGATATACCCTTATTTGTTCATTGATATAACCTTACTTGTTCATTATTATACCCTTATTTGTGAATTGAAATAAACTTATGTTTTTTGTGTCAATGCTATCAACTTGTACATTTAGGACTATTAATACCATCAACTTGTACATTTAGGACTATCTATTTGTGCATTTTTGCATTTATTTTGTGCTTTAAAGCTATTTTGAATTCAAAGTATAATACGAATGAAGTGTTTTAAGGCTAACTTGTCAATACGAATGAAGTGCTCAATATAGTACCAAATTAAGATAAGTTTGATGTAGAAACTTGAATGCAAAAGATAATAGATAAAGAATTTGACTTTGCAATAATATGGTGTATGATAAGAGAACGAGGTAACAACAAATCGAAGAGGAGTGCTTGTGCCTTATTTAGCTATGAACAAATTGATTTTATTAATGAACAAATATGCATATAGCAATGGACAAATTGAGGTTACTAGTGAACAAATATGCATTTAGTAATGAACAATTATGTGAAAAAGGCAATGAACAAATATGCATAAACCAGTGAACAAATTAATGTTACTAATGAATAAATATGCACAAACCGATGAACAAATATGAAAAAACCAATGAATAAATATTTTTGTTTTTTATGAACAAAATCACAATGTTGATGAACATATTGCATGTAATTTTGATACACATTTGTTCATTTTTTATGTACAAACAATAGATTTTTGATGTACAAGCAATAGTTTATTTATGCACATAATCACAGTTTTGATGAACAAATCCACATTATTGATGAACAAATACACAATACTGTTGAATAATCTGGGTGCGTGTCCTATTTCCGTTTTTTTCAATAATACGCGAATAATTCGCCAATAATTCGCCCGTGCCGTTTTTTCCCCTTTTTAAGTGAAATGATCAGCGCCTTTGATTTTTCTTGATCCACTCTTGCTCTTTCTTATTTCGCACCTAGGCGCCCGTTTGCACGTGAACCTGACTCTTGTTGATGACTTTTTTGTTGTGATAGATAATAGTGACTCGTATTCGTATATAAATAACACGGTTTCCTTGTCTATACACTTATTGATCACTTAGAGCATCTCTAAGAGATTCCCATACATATTGGTATTTGTATTTCGGTTTAGGTAATATGTGCCCATGGGCACACAATATATTTGGAAAATTATTTCAAAACTATTCCCTAAATTGAAATTAATGAGCCCTTTTTAAAATTAAAATTAATAAACAATATCCTGATTTACCAAGATTAGAATTCTAATTGTATGCCCATGGGCACACATTAGAAAAATCCTTTGTACAGTACTTTTTAGAGATTTTATGGTCCAACAGATTCTCTATCCCGTTCTCCAAAATAGAGAGTTCTCCGAAAATTGAAGTGTTTTTCCTAGATTTAGAGAATTCTCCAAATTTATTTGCATAATGCATTAATTAAAAGTATATACATGAAAACATGTGATTGGCCATGTGAAATTTTATAAATTTTTTTATATATAAATAGAACTAATAAATGTAAGATTCTCTACATGAAGAAGTTGTTGGAGTTAAAGTAAATTTTATTTAGATAATATGACTTTTGGTTTATCATTTTGGAGAAAATTATAGAGAAATTGTTGGAGATGCCCCTTACCTTGAAACAGAAAAATACTCTGGTCACTTGCAAGTTGCAATCCTCAATCTGCGCTCCTTTAGACCATCCACAATGGTGGATTTTTAAATTAAAATTAAAATTAAAATATTATACACTGCCTCTCTCTCAAGTCTCAAGTCTCAATTTTTGTTTTCAGAATCTTTCCGCTCTCCTTCTCTCTCATCGTTTCTGGTCACAGCAACGGCGCAAGCGCCGACAACAATCACGTAACCGTTTGTTGCGATTGCCGTTACTTGATCCATGTTTCAATTCACAAAATTTTACGAACAACTAGCTAGGTTTGGAAGATTTCGAATTTCTTGCATTAGAGAAGAAATCGGGCGATCAAGATAGAGTTGATTAAAGAAAGCAAAAGCGATGAAGTCGAATAGCAACCTTTTATCAAGTTTCTCGTGATTTGAAACCCCCAAATCCAGTGCCATTAGTCGCTTTCTCGATCCAAAGCCACATTTGAGGTTAGTTCCTTTTCTGCTTTTGGCCTTTTCTGTTTTCTTTCTATTTGCTGTTGCGAATATCAATAGAACCTCCTATTCACGCCTTTTTCGATTTGGAAAGCAGGAAAATAGAATCGAAATTAATAGGCGAAGAATTGATTTCACAAAAATCTAGATATTACAAGATTTTCTTGTTTTTAAACAGATGAGAGTTGAAAACAGGGAGGTCAGGCGAAGATGAAGAGTAGGAAGACGGTCGTTCGGTTTCTCTAAGGGAAGACGACAATGGCGGGAGAAGGATCAACTTCGTCTTCGAACCACGAGGAGTTCGTGGTGGATGAGCTGCCGAGAGACAAGCTGACGTCGTCAAGAGGGAACCAATTCGACTTGCTTGCGAATGAGTTGGGGGTTAGAGAACAATCGGATCAAGTTCACCTTCAACCGTGAAGATCTCATCAACAACATTAAAGACCTCTCCAATGCTTCCGTTATCGATCCCCACGGCAGGTACTTTTATTCTCTTTCTAATCAAATCTTAACAAATTACTACTCCCTCTGTCCCTAAATGTTTACATCTTTTCCTTTGTAAATTACAAACTAAAAGGGACAAATATTTGGGGACGGAGAGAGTAGTAGCAATTAATCTTGTCCAGCGTGGTATGTGTTGCTGGTTTTCCTTGTTTGACGAATTAAAATGTCCCCCTTGAAAATTTCGTCATGTATCTCTGAAAATTAAGAATAGTGAGTGCTGATAAATAATAATATTACTACGAAAAAGTGGTGATGATTTTTTGTCTTATTAGAAATGGAAAAGTTCCAATCAAGAAATCAAAAGATAGATAGGGGCCATATTATATGTTTTGACTTTGTTGTATGATGCTCGAAAAAAAGACTTCTAATTGTCTCATTGATAGTTTCATAGGGTGAATGTCTTGCACAATGTATCTTATAAGAGCAATGCAGTTGTGCAAGTTATAATGAAGGAATTAAGTTAAATCCACTTTGCTCTAACCAACACGAATACACGATGCATTTTTTACTTTTATTTTCAACTGATAATATATATAACTTCACAGTGCAAATTTCCAAGTTAAAATGTAGGGAGCTCTTCTCCCACCTTGAGACCAAAAATAGAAAAGTAAGTTTCCTTTATTTACTATTTTAGGATGGAGATTCTATGATTTGGTAGTGACATGTGGGTAATAACAAGCCCATGATATATATATACGTCGATTAAACAATCAACCTGTGATGGGGTGAGGGAGGGATACACTGGAAATATAAACGGTTTGTGATTTCTCCTCCTGTTTTTGGGAAGTACATATTTTTAGAAGGTTACAGAACAAGTGATTAAAAAATACAGTAAAAAATGGGCAGACAGAAGGGGTATGTGAAATGTGAATGACCCACAAAAACAAGCGAAAAGCAAAAAGAAGAACAAAAAAGACGTGAAGGGGAGGGACTAGGGACCCTAACTGCCAAACCACTATTACATTAATTAAGGGATGTAAATTTCTCTCTATACTACTCATCTACCTACTACAATGCTAAAGGTGAAGGAGGAGGATACATTTATATTAAGTGTAAGCAAAAATCTTACACTAGGTAAAAAGTAATAATATTTATATTTAAGATTTAGTACATGAACGAAGATAAAGCAGATTCATTGGGATCCGTTTTCTAAATTTTCAAATTTTTATTTTGAATTTGAAATTTGAAAGTTGTACTGAAAAAGGAAAAAAAAAATAAAGGGAAATTCCTTTTGGTACCCTCAAGAATTTCGAGTTTTCTTTTTGGTGCCCGCAATTTTTTTTTGTTCCTTTTGGTACCCCTATACTTTGTCAAAGTTGTCTCTCGTGCCCAAAGGTCACTTAAAACACACTTTTCATCCATTTACAGTAAAAAAATTAAGGAAAGAAAATTAGTTTTTCTATTTTTTTTACCCATTTACGCATTATTTTGTATCACTCGTTCTCTTAAATTTATAACCCAATTTCAACTAAGGGAGGAAGCATACCCTAAATCAACAATTTCCAACCCTGTAAATCAAATTAAGCTCCACCTCATCAATGGGGGAACTACCACTCTCAATTGTAGCCTTCATAGTCTTATACATCGTCACCAAACACATCCTTCGCCAACCGCCGCCTCCTCCTTCTCGGCGACCTCTTCGAATACCAATTCGCCAGCATCCTGTGGGCCTACATCGAGATCGTATTCGAACATGACGGAGATGTACTTTAAAATGTACAGGAATGAGAAGGTTCTGTGACGGCGGAACGCGGAGAAGATCAGTGAAGCGTATGCGCGGAAGAGGGAGGTGAAATTGGACGACATTGGATACGGGAAAGAGAGATGGAGTACATCTCCATGTATGGCAAAAATTCTTGTTGGGGTGCAATGCAGGATGCGCTCAGTTTCGCCGATAATCAGGTTATTCGAAATTCCGGGTTTGTTCATCTGTATCTTCTGGATTCTTCTCGGGTCTATCCATTGCCGTTTGGTTTTGTTGGGGGTGAGGATTGATGAACATGGATTACAGTTAGATGTAATTATCAAATCAAAGCTTTTTGAATGATATGTTGTTTTGCTCTTGATTGAGATTATTCGTACCCTCTGGCAGTCTGGCTGATATATAAAAAAGAAACAAAACAATGAGTAAATAGGTAAAAAATAGAAAAAGTTATTTTTTTTTTAAAATTAACGTGTAAATGGATGAAAAGTGTGTTTTAAGTGACCTTTGGGTACGAGGAACAACTTTGACAAAGTATAGGGGTACCAAAAGGAATAAAAAAAATTTTGGGCACAAAGAGGAAAAGGCAAAACCTTGAGGGTACCAAAAAAAATTTCCCAAAATTAAATTAAATTTAACCCATCTCTTTTTTTTCTTCGAAAATTTTACCCATCTCTTAACATTAATTGTTCTCATATGAGATTGATACAAAATTAAACTTTGTGGGAGGCCTCCTGGGTACTCCTCATTTAGGTTAAAATAAAAATAACATCATTATCCAGCTGCCGTCGTCCTGGATTAAATTTTGTGGTCATCTGAACTGTGGTCGTTCATCCAACCACCGTTGTCCACTTGGAGTATCTCCGAATGTCGGGGGTCTGTCGTTGTTCAGGTTCGTCCTCCGACGCCAGTTCCACCCCGATCTGAATCACAATATTCGACACAAATTGGTTTGTCATTCGTTTTCACTTATCGAATGCATTTTCCAAGTTACGATTGGGATTAGGGTTAATCTGGGTTTGTCTGTCGTTTAATTTTGAATTGGTGTTAAACTAAGAATTGCTTTAGTTTCTGTTAATTCGATGTAGGTTTTGGGTTTGATTTTAGGTTTAGTGTTTCTGGATTGTCATTGAGTTTGGTAATTATGATTAGGTTTTGGGTTTGATTTTAGGCTTAAGGTTTCTGGATTGATATTGAGTTTGGTAATTTTGAGTAGGTTTTGGTATTCTAGAACTTGGGTATGCTCGGGGTTTTGATTGCTATATTGATGCATGAAAAAAAAATAATGACATGCACATATGTTGAATTGGGGTTTGCTTGGTTCAAATCTGGTAATTCTGAGAGGTTTTGGTATTCTAGAACTTGGGTATGTTCGGGGTTTTGGTTGCTATATTGATACATCTCTTTAAAACAATGAAATGCACAAATTTTGAATAGGGGTTTGTTTGGTAATTTTGGCATTGTTGTGGTCCCCTACAAACTGCATAGTTGCAAACATCACCAAGGTTGATTCTAAAATTTCTTTGGTCCCCCACAAACTTGTTTTGTTTGGTTAAAAAACTTGCGGCTTGTATACTTACTAATGTGTAAAATTTCATGACAGAGGATGGCAAGATTTGATCCACCCCTACCCCGATGGTTCCTTAGGCATATTTTATATCCACACCACTTGGCTGAACTAGTATTGAATATTATTTGATCAACAAACAATACACTTTCATCATATGTTTTGTAGGAAAAAAATCATCTATATTCTCAAGTAAGTCATTATATTATTGTACTGGATGGACATACAACTATTGCCTCGACAGTTTGTGAAGGCGCATGTAGAGTCTCTACCATCAGAGTGCAAGCTCGTGGCTGATCAAAGAGCCTTTACAGTGAGGCTGAAGCGGGGAGAAGGATTGAACATAACCAAGGGATGTTCAAGATTTGTTCGCCATAATGGGCTCAGAATAGGCGAGTATGTAAGATTCAACTTTAACATGGAATCCAAGTTCTACGTCGAGATTTACGACATAGCCACCAATGAAGTGGATGATGCTCGAAGGTGTCGACGTTACCGCAGGAAAAGGGCTAAGCAGGCATCTGCTGCCGCATCCCGACAACCACAACCGAGAACAAACAATGAGATGACCGCGAGTATAACTTCTTCACATCCCTTTTTTATATATGATTTGTGATAACATGCATTTATGGGTTAGTTTTAGGACATATTTATGTTTAAATCTTAGGAATTCGCATGCATTTTGCTTAGTTTTGTAGTTTTTGCATTCCGGTGTCTACTCTTGTGTTTTCGTGTTCGTTTTAAGGAGTAAGGATTGGTTAAGTTGAAGGATTCAAGATTGGAAGTATTAAAGTGTCTTTTCCAAGGATATTCAAGCCATTTTTGATGATCATTAAGGCCCAAGAGGTTGTGGAACAGAATGCTTAAATCCGGACCATCCATTGAAGTTGTTGTTTCGACATCACTTTCTTGTGATGCTTATTTCAGAAGCTACGGTGGTCGGATGAAGATGAATTTGGTATCATTGGAAAGCTAACTCGAAGAGGTACAATTCATATTTTTACTTCAAGTTCAAATTCCAACTCTAAAAGGGTCAAATCAGCCTTCGAAAGTACCGTCAGAATTTTGTTAGGAGCAGATCCGCGATCACGGAGGATAATTCCGCGCCCGCGGACGACACTGACTCGGCATTTCAGCTTTACATCAGCTCTGCGATCGCGGGTCCCATTCCGCGCTCACGGAATTTTACGTCAGAGTGCCAAGACAAAATATTCTATATATCTATCTTTTATTATCTTGTTTCCTTTTTATTTCTAGTTCGTGTTTTTGGGTTATTGGCTACTTAAGCCTAGTTTTCAGCTTTTGTTAGGACATAATCTCTTAGATCTAGTTTTCAATATTCCAGATTTTTGTTTTCTCTCTTATGGAGAAATAAACTCTTAGATCTTATTCAAGTTGAAGCTTTCAGATTCAAGTTTATTATGAGATTCTTCCATTCATGTTTATTTCTACAAGTTATTTCAATCCTCTTATGCTTAATTAATATTGATTGTGTTGATTTCTGCTTGTCTGGCCAACTAGTTGGAATTTAATACTCTCTATTGCTAGATCTAGGTTTTCTCGTAGAAAAACCTAATCTTTGTAGCAATTCAATTGATTTAGGACTCATTGGACTAAAACAATTGAGAAAGAGATTTGAATGCATGTTGATTGTTTGACTCGTTGGAATTCAATTGCATGTATCATGCTTATCCTTGTTCCCATTGCTAATATCGCTATTATTTATGATCGTTTCATGAGTTGTTGGGTATTAAGTTTGCATGTCTCGTTGCCATGTTATATTTCTGGCCATGATAGGAATAACCAAAAGGAATAACTTATTTGAATCTATGATCAATAACTTGATGAAGAAAGTGGATGCTTGAATAGGATTGTTTCCCCTCAATTGATAAAAACCCAATCTTTCTTTGCTTTGTTTAATTGCTTTAATTTCAACTATCTTTAGATTAATAACAAAAAAAATCCTCCCTTTATTCTTATTAAGTTGATAATAATATTACTTTGAATTACAAGTGTCTCTTGGGTTCGACCCCAACTTACCAGCTGTACTAGTTGTTTAACTAGGGATTTATTTTTGATTTGGCACGAAAACGTTTAGCCAGTCAAAATTTGGCGCCGTTGCCGGTGACACTTTGTTTAATTCTAAGTTTTTATTTTTATCAACTCTTGTGTGGACCTATCTTACGGTCCACACCTGTGCTACTAATCAATGACTATGTTTGAATGTAGGCAACTACAGGATGAACAATTTCTTGTGTATTTCTCTAGAGTGCAACAATATTTTCATACATTTGGTACTTGGGGCTATCACCCTTGTGAGAGGGAATTATGTCAGTGCATCCTGGATGGGATGAATTCTGAGACTCTATAGTTGGCTGAGTACATGAGAAATTATAGGTTATGGTGTATGGTACTGGAAGAGTGTTGGGATTTCTTTTGCTACATGAGCTATCAATGTGAGCAGGTTGAACAACATCCACCTATGCTTCATCCAGTTGAGAACTCCTCTTTCAATGTTGAGGAGATGTTTGCAAGGCTTGCTAACATAGTGGACGAGTTGGGACAGAACACCCAAACTTGTATCCAGAGCACTCAAGCTAGTATCAAGAACATGGAGACTCAGATAAGTCAAATGGTCACTGTTGTGAATAGACTGGAAGCAAGAGACCTTGGGAATTTGCCTTTTCAACCCATACACCCGATGGAGAATGTGAGTGCCATTACAATGAGGAGCGAGAAGGAGGTGATCAAAGATGATCTGAATTCTAGTGAAGAATCGCGACCGCTGTTGGACATAGGTGATCGTGGATGTACCCTAGAAGTTGATGATTATTATATGCATTCCGATTTTCCTCCTCTTGGCTCTCAAAAGTCAATTCTCCTATATCCTAAAGCACTCAAGGAAACTACGCAGCCTATAGAACCAAGTGAGCGTAAGATTGGTGCTAAAGATTACATAGAGTTCATCTTTGGTAAGAGTGGTAATGTCGATGACTTCTTTGATCCATATTGTAAGTATTCTTTGACACCCCCACTTGTGCTGAATTGCTTTAAACATATGCCATGTTATGAAAATTGGTCTGACAATTTTGATAAGTTGAAGTGGTTTTTAAATGGGTTATTAATCAATTTCAATTTATCATTGTGCTACTTTTGTTTTTGTGAGATTTGTTCCAAGGTTTTTGACAGGTTGCTAAGGGCATTGACAATGTCTAATCTTGTGAATTCACTGCTCTCTATCTATCTTGTGTCCTCACCACCAAACTGTTGTCACTTTGAACCTCCTCCATATTCAAAAGAGTAGATGAATTTGTGAGTGTTTTCTCTTCCTTTCTCTTCTATTTTATACATTGGGGACAATGTATTTTTTAAGCATGGGGGAGGTGAACATTTACATGTTAGTTTAGTTTTGTATTGCATATAGTTTAAATTCTTGCAAAGCATGTTTAAATTTTTGCATTCACAATTGCATAAAAAACAAAAAAAAAATTGGATAAATTTTAAAATATACAAAAAAATATCATGCATTTTAGGTTGGTCATAGTTCCCTAAGCAAAGAAACCACTTGTCCTCTAATATATTTGATGATTATTTGTGCCCCTTAACTTGCTTGGATTGCTTGAAACTTGATAATGTTTATTTCTTTAAGAACATGTTTGATTATTTGATTGAGCATGTATGCCCTTGAGATCTAAGTTAATGGAAGTTCTAGGCAAATTTTACCTTGTGAGATTATTATTTTTGGCCTTTCTAGGACTACACATTTATGAGTCCTCTTTTTCATTGTGTGTTCTCACTTCGATTGCTTCCTCTAGACTTGCGTATAAATATCTTTTTCAAGGCTGTATTTATGACTTTTGCATATGACATTAAAATGATTGAGGCATTGTTTTATTAGCCTATTATTCTCTTATCCACCCTTACATATGTTCCTTGTTTTGAAGCCCCTTTCTAAGCCTTAATAACCTTATTTTTGGAAGCTCCACAAAATAAATCCGAGCCTTATATAAGCTTGACCCATCCGGGAATTAGATTTTCACTTGATTTGTTTTGCGGTTGTGAGCCAAGTATGGGGGAGTTGAAAGAACAATTGGTGGATGAATATTTGAATTTGAACATTTAGGGTGAAGAAAAAAATAATAATCTTTAAAGTTGAGGTTTCAATTGGTTGAAAGAAAAATTATATGATAATTGAAGCAATAAGAAGAAAAAACAAGAATGAATGTGAAGAATAAAAAAGAGAAGATCAAATGGAGTTAAGAGAGTAGGAGTTGGGAAAGACAAAGAATTGAAGTTTGGTGTTGATTTAGAATTGAGTTGAGTCTTGATTCCTGGATTTAGCACCACAAGACCAAATGATTCCCTACCAAATTCTTATTACCTTGGCCCCATTACAACCCTCAAAAGACCTCATGATTTTTGTTGTATGCGAAGTCTCTAGTGGTGGAGAATTCGAACATTGATGCAAGCCTATGGTAGATAGGCTTTCAAAGTTGAGTTTGAGCGAAACACATATATACCTTTAAACACATAAGTGAGAGTGAAAACACAAAATCCTAGTGAGGTTTAGAATGGATGTGTTTACTTGATCTACTTGGATGCCAAAATACATGCTATGATGTCATTTGTTGAATCATGTCTCTTTTTATTCTTGCTTAAGCATTTATAAAAGTGGATGCATGAATTGCTTGTTTGTGGGGTGTTAAATCTATTTTCAGCAACATAAAATGTACATTATATATACGTGGTGACTTGTATGACATCATTCTGTGTAGTGACATATGCACCTGCCCCCGAAAGGCCAACTGCTTTCCTAAGATCCGTTGATTATTGTGTACTCACTGTCAACCATCGGCATGCAGTGGCTGACTATGGCCCGTAAGTAAATATACGCAGTACATATAATACAGCCGTGACAACATGTTTAATTTGGCCGCTAATGCATCTACTCCCCATTTGGTAGAGAATCCCCACGACCTTCAACCGATCTAATTTCGGGCCACGAAAACACCAATGTCTCAGAGAAATGACGTTTGTGGCAGGGAATAAGCAGTACATTATTCACTACATTTTTCTGAAGGGGCCAGGGTGGCGTGTCAAGCTGAAGAGTGGGTGGAGGGAGTTTGCCTTGGGAAACAAATTGTTGGCGGGGGATGGATGCCTCATCCACGACTCGATGCAGAACTTACGAAGTATGCCGTGGAAATCATTAGAGGCTAAGCCTATGTTGGTGTTTATTTTGCGGTTGCTACCAAACCAAACATCTCGATTTTTTTTGTAATTACACCATAACCTTGGGTATGTAGTTATGGATAGATTCAAGTAGTCTATGGGGGCCTATGGGCAGTTTGTTATTAAGGCTCTCTTGTTGTGGTTGGATTGTGGTAATATTTGATGTTCGGTACGTAGTAACTATCTTTTAGGCAGAATTTTAAATACTATTGATATTTATGATGAAAATTGTGATGTCCTTGGATTTTATCCCGGACTCCCTTGGATGATAACTTCCTGTGCATTCCGTGAAACCCGTGTGCATTCCATGAAACATCCCAGCCAAGTCAAAATATACATGTTGAGTACTACACCTATGAATATTTTCCAAGTCTCCTGCTTCGTTAGGAAAATGGAAAGTGTTTAAGAGGTTTTAGGGGTGTGACTATTATGTTTAAGACGTTTTATGGGGTGACTACTATGTTTGTCCCTCATCTGTTATTTTTGGAAAAGAATAATTTACTAGTTGCCCGGCTATGTGCGATTAAATGATGAAAGCCTTTTGTTTGAACGGTTGACCCCAAAAGCGTATTGTACGTGTATTTTTCAATGTGTATTTGTTATTATTATATGCTTAATTGCGAATAACATGGCATTTGTGCCTCTTAAACCAATGAAATGCACCCTATATTACATGAAGTGCACAATACATGTCCGACCTGCCCGAAACCGTACTCGACCCGACACCCGAAAATAATAAAAAAATTGCATTCCTGAGTCATGTTTGACCCGAACGAAGTTGGCCCGAAACCGATTATACCTGAATGGACTAGCCGGATGCAATTTTAGCTAGCTAGTTGTTGTCCTTTTTATTGTACCTAGTAGTTTTCATTAGGTTCTTCAATGCAAATTTATAAGTCATGGGTTTTTGTAGTCTCTTACAAAAAAACGAAGAGTCGCATTGAAAGCATCAAATTTATTTTCCAATTATTGATGAGAAGGAAATCAAAACGGAAGAAGAGTTGAACAAGTGTGCCTATAGCGTGTATGGAATTATTTGTGAAAGATGAGACTGTTCGTTCCTCCACCCGTGAACTTAACTCCACCAGTCAGTACTATAAAATAAACTCAAAATCACTTAACCCTTTCAGTGTTACCAATAACGTGTTTCTACTTTGGGTGCTTTTTTCTGTCCTCTCTATTCTCTCCTCTAATAACAATGGGTAAGATTACTATAGCAATGACAAAGAGAGCTATAACAAGGGAAAAGCAGCGAAACTTTAAGAAGACAAAGAAATCAAAGTTCTTAGAAGCTTTACCACGTGATATAATTGTTGAGGTTGTTATTAGAGTTGCCTCTTCATTCGTAACTGATCTATGTAGTTGTAGACTCAGGTAAGTTAATATCATGTATTTCTTGTTAGTTTTTAGCATTTTTTATTAGTTTTTCTATTACTTGTATTATACTATGACATTAGCACATACTTTCCTACAATGATATCAGCATATTTAATAGAACAAAGTCATATGCATGCTTATATACTCTGTTTTGCATGCTTGAAGTAAACTCAGATTCTATTACCAATTTTATGTGTCAATATTATTAAAAGATACAATTTTTATATGCCATATATATGATAAGAATAATTGCATAACAAGATAATGTTTATAATGTTTCATAGTATTATTTACATTTACATTTTTTTTTCATTGGTTGTTTAGTTTTAAAGCCTTAAACAAAATTGGCAAGGAAGAATCTATGCTTTGTCGAGTGGACGTTGAGAACTTCAATTTCCACCGCTTCACCTACCATGATCGTGATCACTTGCACGCTGCCTTGACCTACACACAACAATGTGCATCCTGCGACAATCCTGGAGCATTATTCCTCTAAGGAATGGTATGGCAATACTGATTTTTCCATTCATTTACCTGCTTGAATTTGAGTACTGTTTTATACATATACCACCTTTCGTAATCTTTTTCCGTTTCCATAGAGACTCAATATTTTATTGAAATGCAAGAACAAGAAGAGATGAAGAACTTAGACAAAGCAGCACACTTGGGACACAGGACTGCGGCTTATGTGTTGTGTCTCATCTTACTATGTTGCAAGCCTAAAAATGAGAAGCACAAAGGTATACAACTCAATAGTGGAGTCAAGGCTTGCACTGGAAAAAAAATAACCATACTAATCTAGAGCGTATCAGTCCTCCATTGAGCGCTTGATCGGAGCAGAAAAGACACAAGCCCGATTATCGGAATCCTCTCCCCATTTCTGCAGAGAAAGTGTCGCTTTCATGAACTTTCCACCAAACCCTAATATAGCAACAAATGATTTGCTGCCTATTTCATAAAAAGTAAAAACAAATTGATAAAAAGGGTATTTGAGTCAAATTTTGTGGCCCCCTTAAATTAGTTAAGACAAATCCTAAAACATCATATTTGATTCTAAGACTTCATGTTTAGAAAGGAATGGTAGAGGAGCAATCGTATTTCCGTATTTAGTTCTAAACATCCTCAAACACGCCCAAAATAAACGAAAAATAACTCTGAGTCTTGGTGTGCATTTCATCGAATGTAAATAGTGTGCCTACTCAACTCCGAAATTGGTACTCCGAAATTGATTCTAAGACTTCAAGTTTAGAAAGGAACGGTAAATGAGCAATCTTACTTTTGTATTCAGTTCTAAAGCGAGTTATAGTAGTCAACATGACGAACCCACCAAATCATTTCAAAACCCTAACTTGCGAATATCACTTGGACATGCCCATTACAAAATTTGTCCCAATTCTGAATACACCCATACACAACGCCTACTGCTAGTAACTACAGTCTACAAATAAGGTTATTTATGATCCCACAAAATGCCATATTTGGATTTAAAAGTGTTCTCCATTGTCAGTTCCACAACCTTGATACCAAGACCACAAAAGCTTACACATTACAAGGCCTATATGTAAATAGTGAATCCACAAGATCGTCATCTTTAAAATAGTCTTCTAAAGGCATCATTAACTCATCATTGGCCTCGAAAACAAGGGTTGGATGCCTTTCCTTGAGCAGCTTACACGTTCCATATGACACTTCAATTGGCGACATCTCAAATGACTCGAATGTCTCTGGCCAACTGCCTATTGCTAGTAGTGCTTCGTCCTGAAATGCACAATCCTCCAGGACCAAGAATCTAAGACTAGTGCATCGCATGAGAATATGATCAAGCCTTGATTCAAGAGACATAGCATAAGATATTATATGTGTCTCCAATTTCTTGCCATGGGCTCCAATGTGTTCTTATAGCCGCTCGGTAATGCATAGAGCCTCCAACTCGAGATGCTTTAGGTTCTTACAATTATCAATAATGGCTGCAACCCCTTTATCGAACTGATTTCCGAAAAATTTGCATGTACCGACATGAGAGAGGATTATGCCCAAAGAGTGAGGATTTGGCAATCGTTCAACAACTAAAACAAGTGCTAATGTGCAACTAAAACAGCGATTTGCATTCGTACTCGATAGAGTGAAGATTAGGACATCTAATGGCAACAGCAATAAGACCCGTTGAGCTTAATGTGCAACTCTCCAGCCGGGATTGGATGCAAAGTTCTTGTAGTTCCTTGAGCTAATGACAAAACATCCGAAATAAGTCATCCTCATCTATCTTCAAGTGTGATATGCTGAGCTTTCTCAGGTTCCTACAACAAAATGGACGAAAATATGAGAACCCAAATCAAATTTCTCCTAATGTGAAGAGTCATTGCTCTGCTCATTATAATGAGAAAAATGAACAATACCTGCACCCGAAAACAATGGAGCACAAGCCAGAAGCGGAAGGCATAAAACAGGAGTAAATAACCAGAACTGTCAAATTCTGAAGAGATTTCCCAAGAAACTCCAAATACAAATAATGCACTAACATACCGGTCATTGTGATCTCCTCCATTTGTGGATAGCTGCTCACAATCATAGTAACCCACGAGTGCGCATCCATACTACAGTACTTAGAAGCAACCCCGTTGATCAGGAGAGATCGGACATTGGGGAACCATCGGCTTATGATTAGAGGGGTGAGAGCGTCACAATCCTGGACGAATACTCGGTGTCGGCCATGCCGCTCAACAGAATGCCAGTGTTTGCAAACTAAGGAGATGGAGTTGCGGTCAGTAGTGGAAGAGATTAGGAAAAAGCAGGCTCGATTGCGGCATATGGGACAGAAACCTGTCAAAAACATCTGATTAAATAGAAGCAATGCATATCCATGGCCCTCAAAAGCACAACGTAGAAGTACAACAAAGTAGTAAGAATAGGTCCAAATTAAGAAATGATAAATGATACAATAACAAATGAGCAATGCAGTGAAGACTATAAGCCATGTTTTATAGGAAATGGGGCGTAATTGTTCAACAACAACAACAACAACAACAACAACAACAACAACAACAACAACAACAACAACAACAACAACAACAACAACAACAATCTGGATTTGATATTTGTACAATCCAATTTAGATTTGGAATTAAGCAACAACTGACCTCAAATTCCAGCAACAATTCACCCTAAAAAATTAAGTGAATTTAATCTCCAACCTTTGTTCCTTGTTCTATAATGGTCCTTAATCTTTTAAATGTTCCAATTTAGTCCTCAACGTTACTTATATTGTTTATTTACTAGTCCTTTCACCATTAATCCTGTATGAAAATGCTTATGTGGCAATGTGACTTGTAATTATACATTCCACTTGGCATTTACTCTATTAGTTTTAATAGATTTTAAAAACTAAAATGTAACAATTATCCAAAATACATTTTGCTCCAAAATTCTCCTCTTTTTTCACGATTGGCGATCACCGCCAATCGTTATTGGGTTTTGGGAAAGTGGTTATGGGGTTTTGGGAAGGAGAAGAAGCTACCGGTGGTTCAATTGGATAAAGGGGTGGTGGATCTAGGGGTTAGTCGGTGGAATAGGGGTTTAATAAAGGACTTGGGAGAAAGAAGGAATTCCATGTGAAATTCAAGAATCCATGTTTGTGTTCTGGGGGTTTTGAGCGTCGATGAAGCCATTAACGGTCTAAACATACGATTTCGATGAATCCATTGGATGGCTTATGATCGATATCAAATGCCATCTTATCGGACCGATATCCCGGCGGAGGAGGACAGCTCGCGTATCCACAGCGCGACGAGGTTGTCGATCGGAAGTGAAGGGGTGTCGGTGATAGGAAGCAGCTGCCAGTAGATCCGCATTCGAGTGACACCCTAACCTTATCCGTGTAGCTTAATTCAAGGACGTCCGCGGCCAGAGGATGTCTAGGTGATGGCGATGACATCGGTAGACGCGGGGGAATAGGTGAGATGAGGTTCTGAATTGCTTTTCTTTTTAATTTCATTTTATATTAACCCATTTTTACATAGTATTTATTATTAAAATATGGCAAAGCCAGTTGGTAATGCCACGTAGTCAGAAAGGTAATAGAGGGACTGAAAAATAAATAATTTTAATAAGGTTAGGGATTAATTTGGAACGAAAAAATAGTTAAGGATTATTATAGAAGGAGAATAAAAGGGTGATGACTATATACATAATTAACCCTTTAAAAAACAAAAAATTATTTCTTTAATTCTAGTGGGGGCGGCATTTCTCTTCTAAAAGTGACTCTAGAGAAAAGGAAGACAAGGCTAGCTTGATTTGGGAATGCAGTATGGTGAAGAGGAGCCAGCCTTACATGTGGATGATCACAGAAGATCAAGCTACCCTGATACGGAAAGACATAGTAAAAGAAAAGACCAAAGAAGACAAAACAGAAATAAATTTCATTACAAGTGGTGTATAGATACAACAACTTTTTTGAACCCTACAACATGTTAGATCAGAATGGCAACAAGGATGAGTACTCCGAGAGTAGAAAGCTGGTTGCAAAATTAAGAAGGCAATCCAACAGATTGTACACTTTGTACTTACAAGTTGCCAAGTAAAGGGGGTAAATGAAGACTATACCTCATCTATCCGGGACGACGGCCGCGACCGCGAAGCACCGCGCGCAACCCCAGCGACGTCCTCCATTTAGCGCTTGATCGAAGTAGAAAAGACACAAGCCCAATTCTCAGAATCGTCTCCCCGTTTCTATAGAGAAAGTACTTTCACTTTCATGAACTTTCCACCAAACCCTAAAAATAGTAACAAATGCTCCGCTGCCTATTTGATAAAAAGTAGAAACAAATTGATAAAAAGGGTATTTAATTTGAGTCAAATTTTATGTGGCCTCTCAAGACATCATGTTTTGACTGAACGGAGGAAGTATAATATTAAATTATTAATCGAAATCATGGCAAGAAAATGGTTTAAATCAAAATCCGGCTCACCTTAAATTCGATTAACTCGAAAGCCTGCCAAACTCAAAATCCAATTCACCTAAAATCCGATAAACTTGAAACGCGAATAAATCCAATGACTACACTCAAAAACCCGACTTAACCAAAATCTAGGTGGACGGAAAACCGAATAACACAACAGAAATTGACCTCTCAGGCAATCTTGCACCATGTATAAACCAAACATATCAAGGAAAATAGTAACTATATAATGAACTCCCCCACGCACATTTGCATAAGACGTAAACTTGGATAATGATAATACTTTTAAAGCGAAACCGAGAAAAAACTAGGTTATACACCCGAATTACGATAGAATCTTGTCATACATTAATAATACATAACATCATGAACTATTTTTCAGCATGTGTACCATCAGCCAGCAAAAACACCAACACAATAAAATATAGTAGGCCGGAATAACATACCCGACGGTGCCGCAAAATGTGAATTCTTATGTTGATACCAGGACCACAAAAGCTTGATACAAGACCACAAAATGTCATATTGGAAATTAAAAGTGTTCACCAAGGTCAATTATAAGGCTGATACCAAGACAACAAACGCTCACACATTACGTGGCCTATATATATCTAGTGAGACCACGAATTCGTCATCTTCCAAATCTTCTCCTAAATCATCGATTTTGAAAATCATGCTTGGATGCCTTTCCTTGAACATCTTACATGATCCATATGTCAACTCACAGGTCACCAACTCAAATGACTTCAATGCCTTCGACCAACTGCCTATTGCCAACAATGCTTCGTCCTGAATTCCACAGTCCTCAATAACCAAGGATCTAAGACTAGTGCATCGCGAGAGAATATGATGGAGCACAGATTGAAGAAACGTAGAATTATTTATTTTAAGCGTCTTGAGTTTATTGCCATGGGCCCCAATGTGTTCTAATATCCACTTGGTAATGCAAAGATTGTCCATCACGAGATGCTTTAGGTTCTTGCAACCCTTAATTATCGATGTAACGCCATAATCGAATGGTTCGAGGGTAAAGTTGTCGAGACTGGCCTCAACGAGGATTATGCCGAAAGAGTGAATATATGGGAGAAATTCAGCAACTTTCCAGAGAGCTGCATTTGTCATCACTTTGCATTTGAACTCGATGGAGTGAAGCTTAGGACAGCTAGCGACAACACAAAGACGACCCATTGCGCTTAATGTCCTACACTCCTCCCTGATTCGAATGCTCAACTCTTGCAGTTCCTGGCATGGTCGCTTATGACGAAATATCCGAAATAAGTCAGAATCCTCTAACTCGATGACTGGTACGTGGAGCTTTCTCAGTTTCCTATAGCAAAATGGAAGAAAATATTAGAACCCAAATCGAATTTCTCCTAATACGAAGAGTCAATGCTCTGTTCATTATCAAAAGAGAAATGAAACGTACCTGCACCCGGAAGCATTGGAGCGCAAGCCATCAGCGAAAGGCATGAAACATTTAGAAAGAACCAATATTGTCAAATTTGGAAGAGAGTTCCCAAGCAACTCCAAATCCACATCATACACCCGCATATCTTTCACTGTGATCTCCTCCATTTACGGATAGCTTCTCACAATCATAGTAACCCACGGTTAAACCACTCAACACCTGATTCATTATTAAGATGAAGGTGTTGAGAGATTGAAATCTAGGCAGTGTAGTATCATTGCTTGTAATTTTGACAGCTTTTGGCAATAAAAGCTCCTTCATAGGAAGATGTAATTCTGACAGCTTTTGGCAATCTCAAAAAGATCTAAACTACTAGTGCCTTAAAACACTCATTCCTTTAAGTTCCATCTCATAACCTCTCAACTCAACACACTACCTCAATTTATCACCCTTCAATCAATCAAAATCAAGCCATTTGTATCTTGTGAACTTGCACGAAGTGCTTTTGAGCATTAACATTCCACGCCAACCCAGCGTCACGAGCATCTTCACGATCACCATCCGTACCTCCCATGATCTCGCAATCGTGCGACCAAGTTTGAAGCATAGGCCGAAGAGCACCAAGAACACATCCTAGGAGAGGGAGGGAGAAAAAGATCACTAAAATCCTTTCAAGTTTCAACATTTCTTTTTCTCTCTTATTACTAGGAGAATTGAGGTTTCATAAGTCTTATAAACTTGTACTTTTATAGGCTATGAGTATTGGCCTTTTGCGTATTGTTTAGGCAGGAAAGTTCCTAGTGCTCTCAAGTGTCAATTCTCAATGCCATTATTTGAATTCTACTTTTTTTTCTCGGCACAAAATTACATTTAAGTCCTCTAAACTAAGGAAATATTTTTGGAAGGTCATAAATTAAGTTTTTTACAAAACCATAGATGCAAAAGAAAATTACGCAAAACCTCCTGACTTTGAGAATTTTTATGAAACAACTAAACCACATCCGTAAATGAGGTTAGATTATCGTTGCATTGTGTCTAGACTGAAGTTTTTGCTAATTTGACATTTTAGGATAAAAGATTGATTGATGGTCCCTTTAACGCAAATTCCTCAAGTTATGTAATTTTATAGAATATTTCTATATAGAGAGGATTATATTGAAATTGTCAACATTTGGGGTGATTTTGTGTAATTAACCCTTTTCTCGGTGTTGTGGTCTAAAAACGTAGGCTCCAAGCGTTTGTTTGACTGCATTTGCTCACCAAGATTGACCCTTGTGGAAGGTAAAATTGTCATTTCGCTATAAGCGATAAGCTGATGATAGTGGCAATAAAATACGTACTAAAAAGTTTTAAAAGTGGAAACCTAAAAACAAAAATAAAAAATTAGATTTTGTTATAATATTATTATATTTAGATGTACATGGTAAACTCTAGTTTTGGGCTTACACATTAAGGCTTGTATTCTCTATATAAAGGCCCCTATGAGTACCTAATAAGATAATTCTGATCTCTTCCTTTTCTCTTTGTTCTCTTTGTTTTTCTTTAATTTATAACACGTTATCAACACAATTGTTCAAGACCGAAGGTATAAACTATCACCTCCATATATATGAACATCGATCGCCGATTTCTATATTAGTTTGATCATTGACGTATACTCATAAGGTATTTGTAAAACTTCTGATTAAATACGTGAATTTTCAACTCAATTCCTCAATTTTTTTAACGGACAGTTATGCATAAATATGTGATTTGTAAAACTT
The DNA here is from genome assembly GCA_964016875.1 of Fallopia convolvulus. Lineage (NCBI taxonomy): Eukaryota > Viridiplantae > Streptophyta > Magnoliopsida > Caryophyllales > Polygonaceae > Fallopia > Fallopia convolvulus. The sequence continues at coordinate 15,428,191 of OZ024736.1, forward strand.
CTGTATATATGTTTTGATGAAAGATGAATTATAAACATGACCTACATTATTTATTTTGTTTATATGTCATGAACATTGTTTTTTATTACGATTCGTTTAGTTCAATTCAATTGTGCATGTATTGTATATATATATATATATATAGTTTTTCGTATGCATATATAAACCATTTACATGTACGAATTACTTGCATGATGAATATGTACATGAATTGTCTTGGTGTGATTTATTTTTCTCCATGTTTATATACCACTCGAAGGGATCTTGATGTTGTAAGCGGTGCAAGGCAATCTGAGGAAGACCCAAGCAATCTTGATAGAGGAAATTCCAAATCTCAGAGTTAGATCTAAGTTTTCTTTAATACCTCAAAATTTGAGATCAAAATCTCTTGTGGATCGAAAGTTATGCCAGTTTTACTGAGGTGTCGTAGAATCCACCGAGAAGAGATTTCGACTTGTGTTGATGGTGTTTTTGAAGGGGATTATGGATCTGAGTTTGATGGAGGATGAGATGGTGATGTTGAGGATTATAAGTGATGGGAAAGTTGATGGTGATGGTGAATTGAGGATTGAATATGGACAAGCAAAACTCAAGGATATGACTCACCTTGAATCCAACTGGAACTAGGAGGCTCGGGCTAGGATGTGACTCACCTAGATTAAATCTCTGGGCTTGGATCGATATGACTCACGATCCACAAGATCTAAACTGAAAAAATGAAAGAAAAAACAAAGGAAAAACGTGCTTAAGAGGAGACAAAAGATTGGGATGTGTTCATCAATTCGTGTCTTCTAGAAAACTAGAGCCCTAGTGGCTTATAAAGAAAGACCTAAGGGAAAAACTGACATTTTCCTTAGGAAAAGTTTAACAAACAACAAAATAGACCCAAAATCTCCAAATATCATAAAACACTCTCACAATCCAAGCAATGAACCACACAAGTCGTGGCCTTCTAACCAGACACGCACGCATCACTATTTCACGATGTGATGGCCTTAGCATAGTCACATCATCCTCCCTCCCTTCAAAAAAGATTTGTCCTCGAATCTGAGTGCACTTCCAAGTGAAAATCTCATGAGCACCATAGCTTAGTGGTAACTCTATCCCAAAAGAGTTAAAGTAGACACGTCTGTTCAAGGGGATCTCCTCGGTGATGTTGAGGACAGTTTTCAGCTTGCACTTGTTTAGGGTCGTTCTCTGAGCTCCAAACTCCAAATTGAGCAATTCCAAGTCCCAGTTTGAGCTCAAGAAGTCTTATTTATCTCCTCCAAATTTTAGCAGCATTAGACCATTGAGTTGAAAGTTACACCATGTTTTCCAAGGTGGCACATATTGATCCGAGAAGAAGGTTTCACATTCCTTCAAAAGATGAGAGATGGGTGAGGGAAAATGACCTAATTCTTTATTAAAAAACAAAGATTCATGAAAGAGAAGTAGAAAGAAAATTTTACTCCCCTTGATGGTGTGAACAATTTCCTTTGGTTTGGCGAGTCGAATAGTCTTCCCTTTCTCTTCTTTCTTGGTGGGATTCTCCTCATGATATAGGAAGGGTAAACTGGAGGGAACCATAGGGAAAGCATCCATCCATGGGTTAGCCAAAGAATGGATGGAGCTAGGAGTGATGGCAGGATGAAGCTTGATTTTAGGAGATAATTCCACAACTTCCTCCACTTTTTCCTTGGAATCAACCTTCTCTTCAATTTCTGTTGGAGGTTCATGAAGTGGTTCTTTTGAAGTAGCTTTGTCCATGAATTTGGAGGTAAAGTTAACCACAACTTCTTGGATGAGAGGCTCCTCGATTGGTTTTGAAACATCCACCTTAGGTGAAGATTCAAAGACTTGATGTGGTGGAACCATGCAAGATGAATGCCCTTTACCTCTCTCTTGGACTTTTTGTGGCTCCACACTCATTGAAGGACAATAAGGTGGTTCTTCAAATGTGGCTTGTCCTCTAGGTGTTGGATACCAAGGCTCATTGGTGCCCCTCGTGGAAGCTTGGGCTTGATGATGAAAATCCCAAGCTTGATAATGAAAATCCCATGCTCCATGTCATACAACGTTAGTGTCGCAAGTAGAATATGAAGGGTAAAAAGGATAAGCCTCAACATACACTTGTGGTAAATACCTCTCCATGAGAGCTTGTTTGAGCTCTTTCCACGTACTAATGGGATGGTATCCTTTACGCCTCCTTCTCTCCTTGTGATCATACCACCAATTACAAGCCCCATGGATTAAGCGTTTAGTGGCATAAGTAACTTTCATATCTTCAAGATAGCCGCTATAATAGTCAAAAAAATGATCGAGCTTGGAGATCCAAGCTAAGCAATCATTTGCATCGGATCGACCGTCAAAATATGGAATATAAGACCTTTTAAAATGGAACTCCTCATAATATGTACTTGTTCTTGACATCTTGCACACACTCAACATACAAGATTATCCCACAAATCACAAGTGATGGGAAAGTTGATGGTAATGGTGAATTGAGGATTGGATATGGACAAGCAAAACTCAAGGATATGAATCACTTTGAATCTAACTTGAACTAGGAGGCTCGGGCTAGGATGTGACTCACCTAGATCGAATCTCCGGGCTTGGATCGATATGACTCACGATCCACAAGATCTAAACTGAAAAATGAAAGAAAAAACAAAGGAAAAACGTGCTTAAGAGGAGACAAAAGATTGGGATGTGTTCATCAATTCCCTTCTCCTAGAAAACTAGAGCCCTAGTGGCTTATAAAGAAAGACCTAAGGGTAAAACTGACAGTTGCCTTAGGAAAAGTTTAACAAATAACAATATAGTCCCAAAATCTCCAAATATCATAAAACACTCTCACAATCCAAGCAATGAACCACACAAGTCGTGGCCTTCTAACCAGACACGCACGCATCACTATTTCATGATGTGATGGCCTTAGCATAGTCACGTCAGTGGATGTGTTCAAAAAAAAAGATTTTGTCCCCGGTGAAACAAATAATATGAAGATATAAAGACAATATTATACCCCAAGTGATAATTTTTGTTAATTTTCATTCCCTGAAGTGAATGAAATGTCGATATATAATCCCTAAAGTGATTATTTCCATTCCTTGAAGAGATTGGAATATCATTATATTATCCCTAAAGCGATAATTATTTCCTCCTAAAGAGTAGAAATTAACAAATAAAATTATCCCTGAAGCGATAATTATTTCATCTTGAAGAGTTGAATCTATAAATAATATTATCCCTGAAGCGATAATTATTTCCTCCCGAAGAGTTGAACTTATAAATAAAATTATGCCTAAAACGATAATTATTTCCTCCTGAAGAGTAGAAATTAACAAATAAAATTATCCTTGAAGCGATAATTATTTCCTCCTAAAGAGTAGAAATTAACAAATAAAATTATCCCTTAAGCGATAATTATTTCATCTTGAAGAGTTGAATTTATAAATAATATTATCCCTGAAGCGATAATTATTTCCTACCGAAGAGTTGAATTTATAAATAAAATTATCCCTTAAGCGATAATTATTTCCTCGTGAAGAGTAGAAATTAACAAATAAAATTATCCCTAAAGCGATAATTATTTCCTCTTGAAGAGTTGAATTTATAAATAAAATTATCTCTGAAGCGATAATTATTTCCTCCTGAAGAGTTGAAATTATAAATAAAATTATCCCTAAAGCGATAATTATTTCCTCCTGAAGAGTTGAATTTACAAATAATATTATCCCTGAAGTGATAATTATTTCCTCCTTGAGAATTGAATTTACAAATAATATTATCCCTGAAGTGATAATTATTTCCTTCTGAAGAGTTGAATTTACAAGTGAAATTATCCCTAAAGTGATAATTATTTCCTTCTGAAGAGTTGAATTTACAAAACAAAATCGTATATAATATATCTTGAAGTGAGTGTATTCACCAATAAAAACTGTGCATATGTTATATCTCCCTGAAGATGATATATTCATAGTAATTTGTCCCTGAAGTGATAAATTTCATTCCTTGAAGTGAATGAATTATTTTATTTATTTTATTGTTCTTCTACTGTTTATTTATTTATTATTTTCATATGCTTAATTATGTTATATTGTTTTCTCTTGAAGAGTAAATTGAATGTACAGAACAAGATTATCCCTAAAGTGATAATCTTCGTTCCTTGAAGTAAATTTATTTCATCCCTGAAGTGATAATTCTCATTCTCTGAAGTGAATGAAATCATTTTTCTATTTTTACACTTGGAGGGATAATTTCCATCCTCGAAATGGATGAAACAAATTATCCCCCCGAAGTGGATGAAATAATTGAATCAATCCTCAAAAGTGGATGAATATAATAAAAGTTCCTACTCCTTGGAGTGAGTAGTGATACTAAAGTCGTCTCTTGAAATAAATGACATGATTCATGTGCAAATTGAAAAGAAAAATATCATCTCCAGAAGTAGACGATAAAGTTCATATGACAATATTATCTCTTGAAGTAGATAATAAAATACCCACATGGATATCACATCCTAAAGTATGTGACTAAAAGGTCTCATTGAAATCACATCTTGAAGTATATGATTGAAAGATCTTATGAATAATCACATCCTGAAGTATGTGATGGAAAGAAGTCTAGAAGACTTCGTATACAATCTCTTGTCACCAGAAGTTGACAATATTTTATGATACTTTATCTCTTTATTTATACTTTTTAATTTAATTATTTATGTTATTGCTTATATACATTTTTATTTGTTCTTAATGTTAAAACTTGTCATCTCCTGAAGCGGATGCCTAGTATGTCCCAATAGAGACAAATTTGAAATCATCCCCGAAGAGATGAAATAATAAATCTCATTACCCCCTGAAGTGAGAAATGATAGAAAATATCACTTCCTGAAGAAGATGATAAAACTTATGTGACAATGATCATCTCTTGAAGTAGATGCTTTTATACATAAGAGTATTATCCCTAGAAGTGGATTTACATACATAATTACTTCTTGTAGTATGATGAGAAGAATTTATTAGTGGAACTATATGAACATATCATCTCCCGAAATGGATGATAAATGGTTCAAGAAATAAAAATTATATTGTCACTTGAAGTTGACAGATGAGATGTTTGGGAGATCCATGAAGCACTTGAAGTTCCAACAGACATATGCTAAGTTATAATGAATGTATCATATCATTAAATCCATTCGAGCTTGAAGAATCGAATTTTGACAAGAAGATATCGTTATAAACTCTTGGAGAGTTAAGAGATCTCATACCAAACCATGTACTCTAGATGTAATACAAGAAATATGGCATGTACTCTAGAAGTAGTACAAGGAATGTGGGTCGTTACAATATTCAGAATTATGTCTAAATGACCACCTACCTAGCATGAACTAGAAGTTCAAGGTCATATTTGACCAACCTCTTGCATGCCTGAAGCATGCCTCTTCTAGAAGAAGGTGTGAAAGAGGTTACGGTATATTACGCATGCGGCCGTTAGTCATGGTTATGACTTCTACCTAGGACATCGTGGGTTAATTTGATGTCCAGAAGAACATCTAAGATAAGGGATGTACCATAAATGACATATAATTGATCATCAGTTTTGTACCAGTTGTACAAGAACCACACCTTATGAGTATAAGTGTGGAGACCGGTCTAGTCTATATTAAAAATTCTGAATGCACCCATTTTGAGGCATCTAGTGTTAAAAATCAAGATAATGATTTATCTGATTTGAGTTAATGACCTCCCAAACATAAGTATGGATCACCGACATTTTTCAATGGTGTCACACCATATAGTATTTGAAAATCAGAAGTTTTTACTATGTTATGCGCAAATTTTGGTGTGAAGGTTATGATGACTCTAGAAGAGTATATCCCATTGAATAATGTAATCTTACTAACTGGAAGTTAGTTAAGGATAAGATATATTTGTGGCATGATTAACTTGGTCACTCAAGTGAAATAATAATGCGCATGATTGGTATGGGACCGAAAGATCTTGAGACTTGAAGTCTCTTCCTAAGAGTGACCTTGAAAGGCTTGTGATCTTGGCAAGTTAGTAGCAAAGCAAGCATAATATGCAAGTAAATACAAAGTCTCATATGCTCCTTGACTAAGTTCAAGCTATATAAGAGGACATATTACATCTCCATGCGAACCATTACGGATTAATCATATGATGTTGAAAGATGCCTCAACCCATTGGTTCCATTGAAAAAGGAGGGAAATGAAAATAAATTAGTGTAGTGGTTGAGCATTGAGTAGCTCTCACACACATTCACAAAACGACCTAGTAGAGTCGTCAATAATGCGGTTAGAATTGATAGCTAGGCAAATGCTGTACATGAAATACACGACTAGGATGAGTTGTTGATTAAACAGGGTAATGAAATGTGAATGTCGATAATTAAATTCGACTTGGACCGACTGCTTATAGAAAATTTTCCTAATAGAAGCTTGTCCCAACTTTAGGGGGAGAAGATAATTGATACTACAAGTTAAGAGATTGCATGGGACACAATTTGTTATCCAAAGTAAGCTAAACTAGAAGTTTAGCATATTGTATAACTAAACTAGAAGTTTAGTGGCTAAGACATAAATACTATTTGAGAATACACCAGTCATTTAGAGATTCCAGAAGTAACTCCAAACCAACACATAAGCATACTTGAAGCATGAGAGACATTTTCGGATTTAAGGATACATTCCCTAGAAGAGGAAAGAGCCAATTACATCCCAAATGGATGATATGTCGAATTGAAATAAACATGAAGATAGAACTCCTGAAGAGATTCTATCTAAAGAATCTAAAAGGAAAGAAAATGGTATTAGCGACAATTTAGAAATGTCGATTAATTATGTAAGTATCGGTATAGGGTATTAGGAAGATATCTTTGCTTATTCAGTTATCGTAAAAGTCATTGGAGAAGATGCCAATAATCCCCAAACAAAGGAGGAATGTCGACATCGAAATGGTTGGGAAAGCTGAAAAACAGAATTGGATTCATTAAACAGACTAGATGTTTTTGGGCATGTAGTTCCAACACCATAAAGTGCAAAATCAGTCTGTTATAGCTCGTTGCACAAGGGTTCTCGCAAAAACCTGGAGTGGATTACATGGAAATGTATTCACCAGTAGTGGATGTAACAACACTCAGGTTCCTTGTTACTTAAACCATTGTTGAGTGTTTGAAAATGCAACTCGTGGATGTGGTAAAAACATACCTATATGAGTCATTAGGTACCAATATATACATGAAAATCCAAAAAGGATTGAAAATGCCTGAAGCATTTCAGGCATTTGAATCAAAACCACATTACATTTATTCCATTAAACTTAGAAGATCACTATATGGATTGAAACAATCGGGAAGAATGTGGTATAATCGCCTTAGAGAATATCTACAAAGGCAAGGATTTGTCAGCGATCAAAATATGTCCTTGTTAGTTCATAAAACAACAAATTTGGGATATTTAATCATTGTTATTTATGTTGATGATTTCAATATTATTGGGACTCCAGAAGAGATCCTAATAGAAGCTGATTATTTGAAAAGAGAATTTGAAATGGACTTAAGAACTACCAAGTATTGTCTCCACCTGTTGTTCGAGCGTACAAAGGATGGAATGTTTATCCATCAATCAAAATACGCAGAAGAAGTACTAAAGCGATTTAATACGGATAAGGCGCATCCATTAAGTACACCAATGGTAGTAAGATCACTAAGTGTGGAAAATGGCTCATTTCGTTCTGATTAGAAAATGAAAGAGATATTAGGTCTTGAAGTATCACATATTAGTACAATATGTGCATTATAGTACCTTGCTTCATTACAACAATAATGTCATTTGATGTGACTATGAGTTATTTGTCTCCCTAAACATACAATAGAGATTATTGGTGCAGAAGTACCAATTCTTCTACAGATGTCCATGATGACATTAATCTATTGCATAAAGATTGTATGTTTAATTGAGGGGGAGCATTATTCCAGAATTGTACTCTTTATCCCTTGGTTTTGGTTTTTATCCCACTGGGTTTTTCCAAACAAGGTTTTTAATGAGGTAGTTCGTCATATAAGGTCATTAATGAGACAATCTCGGCCTGAAGTTCGAGATATGTGAAAGAATGGAGTTTTTATCCGTCCATCAAATCAAGTTGAAAGGAGCGAACAATGATGTATATATGAAGAGAATTCAGCATGAAGTGATCAACCAAATTACATATCATCAAGTGTTCTCAAACTACAAGATTCAACCCAAAGGCAAGATGGATGCTCAATTCAGTCAAGCAAAGAGAATATATTTCAAGTTGAGAGGAAGACTCATAACTGCACTCTTTTTCCCTTAGTCTTGGTTTTGTCCCATTCGGTTTTCCCGACAAGGTTTTTAACGAGGCAGTTAGTGATGTACATTTAAGGGGAAGTGTTATAAATTATTATATTTAGATGTACATGGTAAACCCTAGTTTTGGGCTTATCCATTAAGGCTTGTATTCTCTATATAAAGGCCCCTATGGGTGACCTAATAAGATGAATCTGATCTCTCCCTTTTCTCTTTGTTCTCTTTGTTTTTCTTTAATTTATAACAAATTTATCGTGCTCTCTGATGATAATAATAATCCATTTGTTACGAGAACGCTGCCTAGATTATATCTTTGATTGGTCCGATCTGGTACTTGACAAAAACTAAAGAAGATCATACAAAAATATTATTATAAACATTCGCCATAGTTGTATATTGGGTATTATCATCTTGTGTCGGAGATCAACAATATAGTCCAACAATGCTTTGGTTTTCCGACCAAAAAAAAACAATGCTTTTGTTTGAGCATAATGGATTTACTTAAGCCTGGTGCTGGAGAAAAATAAATTAGGATGAACAGAATATGTTGGATCGTGAGGGGTTAGCGAGAGCTTGGGAACTAGCGGTTAGGCTGTTCCCAAGGCAGCGGAAGTAAATGAAAGCAGGTAAACGAACAGTAAAGAACACAGTTCCCTTATAGAGGAACCCCACGACAACCAACCAGTTGTGTGGGTAAACCTCTACCTCCGCTTGGAGGATTTTGAATGACTCACTTGTATTATTGATTGTTCCTTAGTTACAAACAACCAGATTCAAACTTCTTTGTTCCTACGAGTTCTACCTAACTCTAGCAACACTAATGAATCTCCTCAACTGAGTTCCTAAGCAAACAACTCAACTAAAACAAGTGAATCAAACCTTACACCTTGACCTTCTCAGTTCCCCTGCTCCTGGGAACTTAGCTTCGTCGTCGTCGATGTAACACCCTGTCTTTACACCGGGCGCTGCTCGGTAGTAGACCTTACTAGGTACTACCTAGGCTAGTTTGACAACGAGTTCACTTGGATCTTGCAACTCGGGCACGACGAGAAAACATGAATAAAACATCCAACCGATATTTATAAAACCCAAGTATAGAAGACATGCATGAAACCCAAAACAACATAATTTACAACACTTCCTAGAAACATTTCATTAACATACCACTACCCTTTCTTTATCAAAACAACACATTATTCGAAAGATATCAAAAAGTAAACCATCATTCTTCCAAACGAACCCATCCTAATGACACGGCCTTCAACGATCTGTTCCATCATTCGGTCGAGGTTCCATCATGGGTCCCTTGTCTTTACCTGAAACTAAAATAAAACAAGTCCCCGAAGGGTCAGCTACCATTCTAATACAATCTGGAATCCATACGGTACTAGTAAGACACATATCAATTCTAAATTCATACTCAGCTTCCCCATGATTACACATATAAACAACACATCACCCATACACAAACAAACAAACCACACATACACACATTCATACACATAAGTCCAAGCACAACAATACAACAATCCGCTTTCCATTCCATTCCATTCCATGGCGCTTATCAACCCTACGCCCCAGGTGCCGAGGCGCGACCTCCCACCCTTCACAATTCTATCCTTCTAACCCCGGGTCAAGCCTCCTCGGGAGCACTTTCCCAAAACACAGACTTTTGAAGGGGCACGATTTTCTGTCACATAACCATACGTAGCCGTCACTTCAACCCAGAGGACTATGCACATGGCCATGCCGAGAACGGTACCAACACAGAGAAAATATTCGAAAACTTCACATTCGATGAAAGTCCAATGAAATTCTTTTCACACATATCATACACAAGTAAACCTTTTTCATAAAATAATCATCTAGGGACTAGTTCCCCAAAACCAATCCAACAAGCATCACATGAACTCTTACAAGTATTGAATGGAAACTGAGAAAGTCGTAAACAACTTACCTTGAAGTCGAATTCCCAACGCCAAGAAACCACTAATTATCCAACAACGCGAAACCCCGTCTAAGACAAATAGCCTATGTTAGCCCCACGTCTTTGATCACGATCTAAAACCCACGCTCCTATATGCATATATATACCCCAATGAATAATAATAGCCTTTTAACTCTTACAAACTCTAACCCTAAAATCAACAAAAAGCCATGATGCTTTATAACTTCTTTTGTATAATTCCAAATCCTTTAAAACTTGACATGAATATACTAGATATATAAAAGAACATTTTTCTAGTTCAAACCTTTCTGAAAAACTGGATCAAAGGCCTCCCTAATATTATTACAAAACAATACCCTAAAATTACTCTGAAATCTTTTACCGATTATAAATCCGATATCAAAAACAGCCTTTGAAAGCCATAAATCAACCGGTTTCCAATTCAAAATCAATTATAAACCAAGATCTAAAAAAATTAGTAAAATCTAAACAAACTGTTAACTAATTAGAACTTACCAAAAAAATGCCTGAACTCCAAAATCCGACCCGACGAACGAATCCCGTACCAGGTTCTCTCTCTCTCTCTCTCTCTCTCTCTCTCCCTTCCTCTCGACCCTTCTTTTCTGACAAATATAGCAACATGTATATATATAAGAAAAAGAAAGTCGGCTAAACTTTAAAAAATTTACGATTTCTACCCTTAAATCTCCTTTATTACAAACTTTACCCTGAAATAATTATTAATTACTTATAAATTAAAAACTTTTTTAAATAAAATTTTCTAAAATTCAAAATAAAATATTAGAATATTTTCGAATATTACATTTTACCCCCTTAAACAAAGTTTTGTCCCGAAACGTCCCGAGGTATACGAAACGAACTCATTACGTTACTTAGTTTTTCACATAAGTCAACAACACATAATTCACATAATCAGAACAATACAAGCAACCATCAAACAAGTCAAGCACACAAAGTCAAGTAAAACAAAACACACAAATAGTTACAACTACCCGTAACTATAATCCCTCAAACACCCTTAACTTCTATTCTCAAATGCCTCAACTAAAACCGGGTACAACTCTAGATTGCTCTCACTTATTCTCGTCTCAATCTCCCAAGTTGCCTCCTCAACTCCTCGTCGGGACCACTGAATCAACATGAGGGGTATCTCTTTATTTCACAGCTTTTTCAACCGTCTACCTAAGATTGCTATTGGCTGTTCTTGGAAAGTGTGATCTGGTTCAATCTCCAACTCTTCATAGTTGAGTCTATGACTAGGATCAAGCCATACTACCTCAACTGCGACACATGAAAAACAGAATGAACTCCGTCTAGAGTTGGTGGTAGTGCCAACTTGTAGGCTACCTCGCCTACCCTCTCGAGAATTTCAAATGGCACGATGTACCGAGGACTTAACTTTACTTTCACTCCAAATCTTCTAACCCCACAAGTCAGCGATACTCTTACCCAAACATGTGCTCCTACCTCGAATTCCAATGGTCGTCGCCTCTTATCTGCATAAGATTTCTGATGACTCTGTGCTGTCAACATACGTTCTCGAATCAAAGCCACCTTTTCAACTGTCTCCTGAATCATCTGAGGCATTCCATCAACATCTCATGGATCATTCCAACATAGAGGTGTCCTACATCTCCTCCCATATAAAGCTGATGTCTCTCTATTTGGTGGTGTTTTCATATGTGATTTCCTTTGTAAATATGTTTCTTTTTCCCCTTTTCTTGTGCGTTTTGTTCCTTTTTAGCTTAGTTCCTGTATTTCTATGAGATTCAGAGACTACGCACCTTTTATGTGTTTTGTAGGTAATTTGGCATGAATCAAGGATCAATTTGAAGGAGGGTCGAGACATGGAGCAAAGGCCGAGCTAAAGCGGGAAAGAGAGAAGCAAGCCATGAAGAAGAACAAGAGAAGCCAACTAAGAAGAAGGTGGAACGAACTCAGGACCGAGTTGCAACAACGTCGGGCCCGACTTTGAAGTTTCCAACCTCGGACCGAGATGCACAGTACCTCGGGCCCGAGGTTCCTCCGTGTCGGTCCGAGTCGGTCACCGGACTACTTGGGCTCCAAGGCACGAATTTGTGAACTTCCACTTTTGCCCCTCATCTAATCTATAAAAGGCCCTCTTGTCTTCTAAGAAAGGGTTCCCTCACACACACAAGAAAAGGGGGGTTCCAAGGGAGCCAAGAGGATACTTGGAGAGCAAGGAGGAAGGAGAAGAGGAGGAAGAGAGAGAGAATCGGCCAAGGAGGAGGAAGACTTGAGAGGTTTAGTTGATTGTTTAGCTTTGATTTGCTTTGATCTTGTGGATTTGAAAACCCTTGAATTGAATTTGTGGATTGCTTTGGATTTGAATGAACCCTTGCTTTGTTTTGAGATTGATTATGATGATTGCTTTCTCTTTTGATTTGATTGCTTTCTTTGCTTGTCACATGGAGTAGATCTCCTTGATCTTGGGTTATGGGGGAAAACCCTAGCTAGGTTTAGGCTAGAAACCCCAATTCCATAGCCTTGAGTGTTTGATCTAAGGAACCCACTCTACATAGAGCTACAATTCCTTGCGAAAGTCGGGAATCAAGGCTTGAGATTGGCAAAGTAGCGAAAGTGAACATGTGTCAATCTCAAGACCTTGCTTCGAAGGGGATTTCCCCATGGATCGAGGTGTAGATGTGGTTGGAACGAGGGCGAAAGCACTCGATCCTAGTCCGATCATCACTCATTGCCTGAATTGGGGTGGAAAAGCCTTAATCTACTAGGGAAGGAACCCAAAAGCCCAAGATCTACTTTTAAAATCTTTGAGTTCGACATCCCCAGCTACCTCGGGCCCGACTTACCCAGTGTCGGTCTCGACTTCCTCTTGTCGCCAACCTCGGGCCCGACGTGACCTCAGTGTCGGTCCCGACTGTTTTCTTTATTTTCCTTTGTTTTATGCTCTCCTTTCTAGCTTCCTAGTATCTAGGCACATCGATCGAGTAGACTTCCCGAGTATTCGACACCCACCACGTACTACAACGGGGTCGGGTTATAAATTGTATCTCTTGACCCTCGCATCCGAGAGCGATCAAAAGAATGGCGCCGTTGCCGGGGAAGTCTAAGTGCATTGAGTGCCAATTTGGTTAGTTTCTTGTGTTTTGGTAGTGATTTGGGTGAGGGAATAGCCCAAACCCTTTGTTTGTTTTTGATTTGTTTTGGTTTGTGTTTTTGTTTCATAGGTGTATGCTAGCTCGTTCCTCCCGAGGAACACTTGAGCTTGAGTTTGTGAGTGATCCGGAAAGTATTCTCAAGGAAGCTCGAAGAAGGAAAAGGATGGAGAATCAAGGTCTCCATGTTGATGAGGAGTTGGCTCGACTTAGGGCCGAAATGGCTAGATTGCAACTTGAGAGGGACAATCAAGAGGAGGTGGCAAGAAGAGAACGGGAGCAACGGATGAGAGCCGAGGCTCAACTCAACGCTCTACCCCGGAATGCACGCCAATACATGCATCCGGAGTTGAGGGTACCCGAGCCGGCTATTGTGCTTCCCGAGGTTGCCAAGAATTTTGAGATCAAGACGCAATTCATCTCCCTCATCAAGCGTGATCAATTCGAGGGCCGTCCACATGAGTGTCCCATAGAGCACGTCAAACGCTTTGTGGACATGTGTGAGACGATCTCTACCGACGAGGAGACATTGGAGTATGTGCTTCTAAAGACGTTCAAATGGTCACTTGGGGGCAAGGCCGCACATTGGCTCGAGAGCCAAGCTCCTAGGTCAATCACAACTTGGAAGACACTCTATGATGCCTTCTTGATGAAGTTCTTCCCTCCCACAAAGACAACCGAGCTAAGAAGGAAGATTGCAAGTTTTCAACAAGGTCCGAATGAGCCTCTCTTCGAAGCATGGGACCGTTTCAAGGAGATGTTGCGCCAATGTCCTACTCATGGCCAACAACCATATGTGCTTCAAGACATCTTTTTCCAAGGCATCAATCCGGTAACGAAGGACAAGCTCAATCTCCACACCGACTGTGGCTTCATAGCTTGTCACATGGAGTAGATCTCCTTGATCTTCGGTTATGGGGGAAAACCCTAGCTAGGTTTAGGCTAGAAACCCCAATTCCATAGCCTTGAGTGTTTGATCTAAGGAACCCACTCTACATCGAGCTACAATTCCTTGCGAAAGTCGGGAATCAAGGCTTGAGATTGGCAAAGTAGCGAAAGTGAACATGTGTCAATCTCAAGACCTTGCTTCGAAGGGGATTTCCCCATGGATCGAGGTGTAGATGTGGTTGGAACGAGGGCGAAAGCACTCGATCCTAGTCCGATCATCACTCATTGCCTGAATTGGGGTGGAAAAGCCTTAATCTACTAGGGAAGGAACCCAAAAGCCCAAGATCTACTTTTAAAATCTTTGAGTTCGACATCCCCAGCTACCTCGGGCCCGACTTACCCAGTGTCGGTCCCGACTTCCTCTTGTCGCCAACCTCGGGCCCGACGTGACCTCAGTGTCGGTCCCGACTATTTTCTTTATTTTCCTTTGTTTTATGCTCTCCTTTCTAGCTTCCTAGTATCTAGGCACATCGATCGAGTAGACTTCCCGAGTATTCGACACCCACCACGTACTACAACGGGGTCGGGTTATAAATTGTATCTCTTGACCCTCGCATCCGAGAGCGATCAAAAGCCTCATATGGTGCCATCTGAATCGAAGAGTGCCAACTATTATTATATGCAAACTCAACTAATTCCAAGTGATCAGAACAGTTTCCTCCCCAATCCAACACACATGATCTCAACATATCTTCTAGTGTTTGAATTGTCCTCTCCGATTGGCCATCTGACTGCGGGTGATAAGCAATCGTGAAATGTAGCTTGGTGCCTAAAGCTTTATGAACTTTTTGCCAAAAATTGGTGGTAAACCGCCCATCACGATCAGAAACAATTGTTTTGGGCACTCCATGTAATCTCACTATTTGTTTTATGAACACCTCTACTAGTTGACTCACTAGCCAAGTCTCTTTAATGGGCCGAAAACAAGCAGTCTTAGTCAGTCTGTCCACGACAACCCATATTGTATCATGTCCTCTACTAATACGTAGTCCGGTAACAAAATCCATGGAAATGTCCTCCCACTTCCATTCTAGAACTGGAAGTGGTTCGAGCATTCCACCTGGTCTTTGGTGCTCTATATTTACTTGCTGGCACACCTGACACTTTGCTACAAATTTTGCTACATCAGGCTTCATTCCATCCCACCAGTAATATTGCTTCAAGTCCTTGTACATCTTACTAGCTCCTGGGTGGATTGAATGAGTAGCGTGAGCCTCTTGTAATATCTTTTGTCTCAACTCCTCATCTCGAGGTACACATAATCGACCATTCAATCTCAAAGTACCATGAACATGTTCTTCAAAAGCAGATGCCTCTCCACGACTCACTTTCTGCCTCAACTCTTGAATCATCAAATAGTCTCCTGCTTAAGTCGTATTTCCTCAGTTAAGGTTGGTTGACAATCTATACGGCCTAGTCTACCTTGATAGCGCTGAATCTGTACCTCAATCTCATACCTTATCAGTTCTCTTTGTAACTTTGGTTGGGTAGTCAAGTGACACAACATATGCTCTTGCGGCGTTTTTCTGCTAAGAGCATCAGCAACTACATTTGCCTTTCCGGGAGATACAAGATCTCTAAATCATAATCTTTCAGTAATTCAAGCCATCTCCGTTGTCTCATGTTCAATTCTCTTTGAGTAAAAATGTACTTAAGGCTCTTATGGTCTATCATCACTTTACATGTACTTCCATACAAGTAATGACGCCATATCTTTAGAGCATGAAACACTGCTGCCAACTCTAAATCATGTGTTGGATAATTCAACTTGTTTGGTTTCAACTGTTTGGAAGCATATGCAATCACCTTGTCATTCTGCATCAATACACAACCTAAGCCTACCTTTGAGGCATCACTGTAAATCACAAAGCCTTCATTCCCTTGAGGAAAAGCAAGTATTGGAGCTGAAGTCAACTTCTCCTTCAACTCATCAAAGCTCCTTTGACAAGCATCATTCCAGTCAAAACGAGTGGTTTTTTTCAGCAAGTTGGTAAGTGGTTGGGCTATTCGTGAAAACCCGTCCACAAACCTCCTGTAGTACCCTGCCAATCCTAAGAAACTCTGTACCTCCTTTACATTCTTCGGGGGTTCCCAAGCCTTCACATCTTCAATCTTTAAGGGGTCTACCATGACTCCCTTAGCGGATACAACATGACCCAGGAAAGCAACTTCTGGTAGCCAGAACTCACATTTGGACAGTTTAGCAAATAGTCGGTGGTGCCTTAACACTTCCAAAACTAATCTAAGATGCTTTGCATGCTCCTCAGTGCTTTGAGAATAAATCAATATATCATCAATAAAGACAACCACAAATTTATCCAAATAGTCAATAAACACCCGATTCATTAACTCCATGAACACCGTAGGTGCATTAGTCAATCCAAATGGCATTACTACAAACTCGTAGTGCTCATATCTTGTTCGGAAAGCCGTCTTGGGAATATCCCCTTCCCGAATCCTCAATTAATTAAAGCCCGATCTGAGGTCCACCTTTGAGAACACAATAGCCCCTTGCAATTGGTCGAACAAGTTATCAATAAGAGGCAAAGGGTACTTATTCTTAATAGTAACTCGGTTTAGCTCCTGGTAATCAATGCATAAACGTAGGGAACCATCCTTCTTTCTCACAAACAATACTGGAGCTCCCCATGGTGATGCACTTGGACGTATATATCCCTTCTCTAGTAACTCCTCCAACTGAGCCTTCAGCTCTTGCATCTCCATTGGAGCCATACGGTACGGGTCTTTTGAAATTGTTTGGTTCCTGGCTCTAGTTCAATATTAAAGTCCACCTATCATTGAGGAGGCAGCCCTGGAAGTTCCTCTGGAAAAACGTCTTCAAACTCACAGACTACTGGTATATCTTGAATACACGGTCCTTTCTTGTCTCCTTCTAGAATATAACACCAATAACCCACACACCCATCATTTAGCAACTTAGCGACTTTCACCATACTAATCACTGATCCTGGACCCTCATGCTCTAGATCTTGACATACATGTATTGTCCCATCATCTGCAGTCACAGTGACTATACCCCTATGTGCATCTAGTACTGCTTTATAACGTCTCATCCATTCCATCCTCGTGATCGAAGCTGACCCCAGAAGTTGGGTAACGAAGCCGGTCAACGGTGTCTTTCAAAACTTGTTTGTGAC
Organism: Fallopia convolvulus; assembly: GCA_964016875.1. Taxonomy (NCBI): domain Eukaryota; kingdom Viridiplantae; phylum Streptophyta; class Magnoliopsida; order Caryophyllales; family Polygonaceae; genus Fallopia; species Fallopia convolvulus. The sequence goes on from OZ024736.1 coordinate 15,445,732, forward strand.
ATATCCTGGAATGAGACAAATATTGTTTTTATCTTACCGATTTCTTGATTCTCTATTTTGAGTAGGTCAAAGGAGCGTCCCCAAAATAACATCATCACTAGGCGACAATTTTATCACAATAAAGTCTGCAAACCAATCCCTACCCCCAATCCTAATAGGACAATGAAGTATTTCTCTATTTTCCTCTCACCTTACTACCATCGGGCAATCCCACCATAAAGGATGTACCCTCCGAGCAAGTCAACCCTAGTCTATCAACGCATGCAGAGGACACAAAAGAGTGCGTAGCACCCGTATCAAACAAGATATGCATAGGTTTAGACTTAATCCAAATCGTACTTGTGGCAGTCGAAGTATTCAAGGCATCAGGCCTTCTCATCTCGAATACCCGAGGCTGGTTGCCCCCGGTAGTGCTAGCTCCTGCACCACGACCTCTACTCTGGCTTGGTGCATGTTGAGTCTGTTGGAACTGACGACGAATCCCTTGGTTCACCGACCCCGGCGAAGATCCTTGTGAGGGTGTTCCAACCTTACAATATTTTGTAAGTGGCCTAGCTTCCCACATATGAACAATTACGGACTGGTTTCCGACACTGATTCCTCATATGACTAGTGTCTCCACAGTTGAAGCACTGCCTCAACCCTCCAGTAAACTGATTTTGTTGAGGTTGGTCTTGGCGACCTTGTGACTGAAATCCAGATCGGTTTTGTTGAGACACACCCGAACGATTATCTCTCCTAGAATCTGATGGAGCAAACAACATCTGCTTCTTATTTCTACTAACTTGTACATTCAATTGTTTCGGCCCCAAGGTGGACATAGAATAAGCTAAAGCAGAATCTTGAACCTCCTTCAAAGTCTTGAGTCAAAGTCCACATACGTATGCACGCAGTTGGGGTTACAACCGCTTAAGAAAGGTTGTAATCCGCAGATTCTCTGTAGGAGCAGCATTGGGCACCGCTGCCAAACCTCGTTGAAACTTTTGGATAGTCTCACCCACGGTACTGTTCTCGGGCCCTGCATCCCGAAAAGCAGTCTCACGAGCCATTCTCACGACCTCAGGACAATAGTTATCTCGAATCCTCTCTTGAAATTGTTCAAAAGTAACATTTACTTGATGATCACGACTCAACTCCCACCAATCAAAAGCATCCTCTTGTAACAAACTCTGAACTAGAGACATCCTTCTTTCTTCCGGTGTCTGGATAGAGTCGAGAGCAGATTCCACTTTCTTTAACCACTGCTCAACATCAGCTTCTTGAGCCCTAGTAAAGTTCGGTACCCTAGTCTTCCTGAACTCCGCAAGCCACTTATCAAGAAGAGGCTCGCGATATCCCCTTCCTTGCTCAGCCATGCCATCAACCACTACTGGCCTTGGAATACGTGGTGGTCTCCCTGACTGAACCGGTTGTGCAAAAACTGGTCTTGGTGCCCTAACCTCAGCCTCTTGATAGCCAAAATTGGTTGCATTATGATTAGGCAAAAATCCAGTACCTACCAGATTTTGTAATAGCTCGGCAAGTGTAGCTCGGATAAAAGCACTCGTCTCTGGTGGTAACTCAACTGGTGGCACCTGAGCTGGCCCACGTACTTCCCCATTTGCCCTATCATTGACTCCATTAGTAGGGAGCCCGTTCCCAACAACCGAAACATTTCCCCTTTGATGGTCATTCACTATAGGTCCAACATTCTCAACAACCTCCTCTTGAGTAAGGTGTGGCTCTCCCACGACAGGAGCCTCTTCTCTGTTTCCAACACAGCCCCTACCACGTCCTCTACCGCTACCTTTCCTTCCTGCTTTGGTTGCTCCAGCTCTAGTTTGTGGAGCCATCTGTAAACGGATGTTTTACTATTTAAACTATCTTTAACTGAAGTTAACAAAATAACTTAATAGTCTACATGAGGTCCTTCGGCTGATGATGACATAGTCGAGGCGTGTCATCTACCCTGTACATGCAATATGACTACCCCATTGAAATAAATTGAAATAACCGGCCGATTTTAGTTTTAGGTTGGACCTCGAGTACACTCGTTGTTCAGTTCCATGTGCCCTTGTTGTCAACCTGGCTCTGATACCAATTTGTAACACCCCATCTTTACACCAGGCTCTACTCGGTAGTAGACCTTACTAGGTACTACCTAGGCTAGTTGGACAACGAGTTCACTTGGATCTTGCAACTCGGGCACGACGAGAAAACATGAATGAAACATCCAACCGATATTTATAAAACCCAAGTATAAAAGACATGCATGAAACCCAAAACAACATAATTTACAACACTTCCTAGAAACATTTCATTAACATACCACTACCCTTTCTTTATCAAAACAACACATTATTCGAAAGATATCAAAAGTAAACAATCATTCTCCCAAACGAACCATCCTAATGACACGGCCTTCAACGATCTGTTCCATCATTCGGCCGAGGTTCCATCATGGCTCCCTTGTCTTTACCTGAAACTAAAATAAAACAAGTCCCCGAAGGGTCAGCTACGATTCTAATACAAGCTGGAATCCATACGGTACTAGTAAGACGTTTAAAAACCAATCAAATTCCTAACACACACACACTTGCAAGATTCACATGGATACAACACATATCAATTCTAAATTCATACTCAACTTCCCCATGATTACACATACAAACAACACATCACCCATACACAAACAAACAAACCACACATACACACATTCATACACATAAGTCCAAACACAACAATACAACAATCCGCTTTCCATTCCATTCCATTCCATTCCGTTCCATGTAGCTTATCAACCCTATGCCCTAAGTGCCGAGGCGCAACCTCCCACCCTTCACAATTCCATCCTTCTAACTCCGGGTCAAGCCTCCTCGGGAGCACTTTCCCATAACACAGACTTTTGAAGGGGCACGAATCTCTGTCACAAAACCATACGTAGTCGTCACTTCAACCCAGAGGACTATGCACATAGCCATGCCGAGAACGGTACCAACACAGAGAAAATATTCGAAAACTTCACATTCGATGAAAGTCCAATGAAATTCTTTTCACACATATCATACACAAGTAAACCTTTTTCATAAAATAATCATCTAGGGACTAGTTCCCCAAAACCAATCCTACAAGCATCACATGAACTCTTACAAGTATTGAATGGAAACTGAGAAAGTCGTAAACGACTTACCTTGAAGTCGAATTCCCAACGCCAAGAAACCACTAATTATCCAACAACGCGAAACCCCGTCTAAGACAAATAGCCTATCTTTGCCCCACGTCTTTGATCACGATCTAAAACCCACGCTCCTATATGCATATATATACCCCAATAAATAATAATAACCTTTTAACTCTTACAAACTCTAACCCTAAAATCAACAAAAAGCTAGGATGCTTTATAACTTCTTTTGTATAATTCCAAATCCCTTAAAACATGACATGAATATACTAGATATATAAAAGAAAATTTTTCTAGTTCAAACCTTTCTGAAAAACTAGATCAAAGGTCTCCCTAATATCATTACAAAACAATACCCTAAAATTACTCTGAAATCTTTTACCGATTATAAATCTGATATCAAAAACACCCTTTGAAAGTCATAAATCAACCGATTTCCAATTCAAAATCAATTATAAACCCAGATCTGTCCATGAGAGATCGAAATGATTATGTTTGATATTCTTGTTTCGCTTCAAGAATTTCAGAGGGTTCGTATTTCTTATGTTAATAGGAGTTTCAATGCTATTGCCGATAAAATTGTCAAGTTGGGCCACAGCTTTCCTGTTGACGCGTTTAGGAATCACCCAGAACTTATGGTTCTCATCCGTAAGGATGCTCTAGGACGTCCTCCTTAATTGGAGTACCTCCTAATTCTTACCTAATCAAAAAAAAAATTTATAAACCCAGATCTGAAAAAATTAGTAAAATCTAAAAAAACTATTAACTAATTAAAATTTACCAAATAATGTCTGAACTCCAAAATCCGACCCGACGAACGAATCCCGTACCGGGTTCTCTCTCTCTCTCTCTCTCTCTCTCTCTCTCTCTCTCTCTCTCTCTCCCTTCCTCTCGGGCCTTCTTTTCTGACAAATATAGCAACATGTACATATATAAGAAAATAAAGTCGGCTAAACTTTAAAAAATTTACAGTTTCTACCCTCAAATCTCCTTTACTACAAACTTTACCCTGAAATAATTATTAATTACTTTTAAATTAAAAACTTTTTTTAAATAAAATTTTCTAAAATATAAAATAAAATATTAAAATATTCCTAAATATAACAGTTGAGATCAAACACTCGTCGCCGGGGACTTCTCTTCTTCTTTCTTTCTTTCTTTCTCTAGGAGTATATGTGAGTTCTGGGAGAAGTACTCAATCCGAGCACTATTCACTTGGCTTTATACTTGTGATGCTTGGGCTCCAATCTTGACTTTCATTTGTGTCCGAAATGTCCCTTGTCTTGTGTGCCAAGTCGTTGTCCTTCACATGTGACAATATTTCAATTCAGTCAACTTTGAGGGTTGATCGGGCCGTTGGATCAAACGCTTCAGTTTGTTCCTCAGACTGGGCGTTTGTTTTGTTTTGAGGCAGGATCCCGCAAATCTCGCTGACTTGTCTTTGTCTGCACATGTGAGTTCTCATGTGATGGGAACTGTCTTCTTCAGAGTTCCTTTGAGAGAAACTCTTCATCATGTGATCCAGTGTTCCTTGGGCGTTCATGAAGATTCTTTACTGGACCTGTGTTCCTTAGAAATACTTGACAAAACACGTTAATTCCCACATGGTGTTTGGCATTATCAAAACTGGAGAAAACTATCATTGTTCTGATGCTTGGAACCAAAGTTCCCAACAATTTCCCCCTTTTTGATGATGACAAACCCATCACAAAAATAACCAAGTATTTCAAAATATGATGTGCAACAGAGTTCCTATGTGAGATGATGTGAGTTCCTTAGAGATCCACGTCTTATGAAACAAAGTTTTCTTACTTAGCATTTTAAGCGATAGTTCCCCCTTAGCAGTAGCATATTCTGTGATAACTCAAAAAAAGACTCATCTCGCACATTTTGTCCTTCCCCCCTTTGGCATCATCGAAAACAGATAAGCATAAACAGGGAAAGAAAAGAACACGCAATCATACTAGAAACCATTTATATTACTTAAGCAGTTAAATGTACAAATGGAACACATAACATTTTGTGGGGGGAAACATGGATAAGGATAAAGAAGGGAAGATCATTGGCTCGGTGGGAGCAGGAGTTCACTCAACCGGGACAAAGCATGCAAAATTTTCTCTTGGGTCCCTGCCATCCTTTCAAGTGTGGCAGCAATGTGTCTCAACACTTGAGCGTTCCCATCCATGGGGCCTTCTCCGAAGAGAAGTGCCTCATGATCCTCATCTTGCTCTGAATGACGCATCTTCTGGACCACAGAGAGGTCTAGTTCCCTTCCAATGGTCACTTCTTCCTTGTTGGCTTCGTAGAGTCCTTCCTTGATCTCCAGTTTCTTGATCAGACTGGCATAGAGCAAGGAATGGGAAGTCGAGGCCATGCACTTCTCCATGTGCCCAAGGATTATGCAGGGAAGATTGATGGGCATCTTGTGGAGGTAGTAGAGAAGGATATCGTCTTAGATGTTGAGCTGGTGACGCTTCTCTTGCCTTGGGATCATCACCGTGATGATGAACTAATGAGCCAGCTTAGTGATGAGGGAGAGATTGTGAGTGGGTGTTCAAGACCTGGGAACACGACCCTCATAGATGGCGTTGTAGATCACGGTGCTGTTAAACTCTCCCCAGGCCTTGATAGGAACGACGTTGAGGCCTTTGAGAGGGATTTGGAGTTGGTGGCAAAGAGTGGAGGCGGTGAAGACAAAGTCGTCGCCTTGGAGGGAGAGAGTTCCCTTTGTGCCCTCTATGACAAAGTTGTTGTAGAAGAGGCGCACCAGAGGTCTCAGAGATGGGTTTAGGGTTGGAGGTTTGAACAGGAGGTGGTGGTGGAGGTTGATTCTGGGATTGTGAGTTCCCAGAAGCGAAGGGGAGGGGAAAGATTTGAGGAGGTTTGATGGTGTAGGAGTCAGGCTTGGAAAGGTAGAGGACTTCATCCATGGCGAGAAAGGATTTCTTCTTCGCCATGGGAAGAGAAGGAGAGGAGGGGGAAATCTGCATGTGTTTGTGTTTGGAGGAGGATTTGGAGGAGTGTTTGGATTTAGAGAAGGAGTTTTTGGATTTTGAGGGTTTGGATTTTTCGTGTTTGGATGGTGGTTCGGAGTCGAAATTGTCAACAATGACAATTCCGGAGGAAAAGACTGAGAGAGGTTGAGTAGGAGGAGGTGGATGAGGAAGAGATTGAGAGGATGTGGTGGTGGAGGAGGGCATTGCTAGGGTTTGCATTGCCGGTAGTGGAGGAGGAAGAAAGGGATAAACATAACTGTAGAGTCCTTCGAAAAGAATTACAAGAAGGGTAGTATCTTGTTCTTTATCGACATCCCCTAACATGGTGATGAAGAGGGTTTTGGGATTTTTGTGGATCCACTCTCAAGCTTGTTCAAGTGTGTGAGATAGAGCCATGAGAAATTTGGGGAAGAGAAGGATTTTGGAGGTTTACTTGAAAAGGAAGGAGGGGAAGTTTCATAGAGAAAGGGGTTGCAGGGATGAAGAATCAAGAAAGGCTTAAAAATGGCAAAGGGAGTTTTTATGTGAGAGAGAGACGAGGGTAGAAAGGGAAGTTTGAGAAACCTTGATAATTGTTGGCAAATGAATGCGGAGGAGAGTTTCATCTTCCTTAGCACGCTTATGACATGTGTTGCTTTCTCCCAAGTGAAGTCACTTCCAGAACTTCAAACGCTTGGCCCATAATGCTTCGAATTCTGACACAATTTCTCGTTTCCCAAGTGATGCTTCATCTTTCCAGAGATATGAGTGTTCCCTTGCTTGTGCACACCAGTTCCCATGATCTTTGAAAAGGTTGGATTGAGTAGAGTGGCTAAGGGAACACACACTAAAGTTCTTTGTGTGGCTTGGGAACTTACAAAAGAACCAACCAATTACAACTCGATAAAGGGATAAGAAATTTGGCTCATGAGAAGTGTTTGTCTGGCCCTTTACTTAGGGTTGGTTTTATGATCAACCGTCATGGTGGCTTGTAATGAGGGTTAAAGGAATAGAGTTCCAAAAGTACATTAAAAGCTCTAGACTAGTAATATGGCAAAATGAAAGCAATTGTTTTTAGTGTTCCCTATCATGCAAATCAATATAAACTAGCCAAGCACTGAGGAAATAACAAACAAGGACTTGTTTAGTTTAGAGTTATCATCCCTAGGAGCATCCGCAGACGCTGATAGGGACGTCTTTCTAAAGCCAAAGTAAGATTGTCCGCAATTTGCTCTTCAGTTCTACAGTGTTCCATAGAGATGTTCCCATGCTCTACATTGTCACGTAGGAAGTGATGCCTAATGTCTATATGCTTAGTACGTGAATGATGCACAAGATTTTTAGATATGTTAATGGCACTTGTATTGCCACATCTAATGGGAACAGGGCCAAAGGACATACCGTAATCCTGTAGTTGGTACTTGAGCCATAGAACTTGGGAACAACATGAGGCGGCAGCCACGTACTCTGCTTCAGCTGTGGAGAGTGCAACTGAGTTTTGCTTCTTTGATCCCCATGAAACCAAGCATGAACCTACGAACTGTGCCATTCCTGAGGGGCTTTTTCGATCAACCAGGTGCCCAGCGAAATCTGCATCTGAGTATGCAACTAGCTCAAGGGAGTTGTTCCTTGGATACCAAAGGCACAAGTTGTCATTCCCTTTGAGATACCTAAAAACCCTCTTCACCTCTTTCAAGTGTGATTCTTTAGGGTTAGCTTGAAAACGTGCACATAGGCACACTAAAAACATGATGTCGGGTCGACTGGCAGTTAAGTAAAGGAGAGCCCCAATCATACCTCGAAATTTCCTTTGGTCAACAATTACCCCTGTCTCATGTGCGTTGAGCCTTGAGTTTGGTGAGATGGGAGTGTCGATGGGCCTGGAGTGTTCCATCCCATACTTCACGAGCATTTATATGATGTATTTCAGTTGATGAATCCTTATTCCCTCCTTTTTTTGAGATATTTGGAGTCTCAAGAAGAACATGAGTTCCCCTATGAGACTCATCTCAAACTCAATGCTCATAAGGTTCTTAAATTTCTCAACAAGAATTTCGTTAGTGGCTCCAAAAACAATATCATCAACATATACTTGAACAATCAATATGTCTTTAGACTCTTTCTTAAGGAATAGAGTTTTGTCTATGGAACCTCGAAGTTATCCATGAGACAAAAGGAATTGAGCAAACCTGTCATACCATGCTCGAGGAGCTTGTTTGCGACCGTAGAGGGCCCTCTCCAAGAAGTAGACGTGGTTGGTTAGCTCCTCATCTTCGAATCCTGGGGTTTGAGCTACGTATACTTCTTGCTTGAGGTGCCCATTGAGAAAACTCGTCTTCATGTCCATCTGGTACAACTTGAATCCTTTGTGGGATGCATAGGCTATGAGAAGACGGATAGCCTCAATCCTTGCAACTGGTGCGAAGGTCTCATCGTAGTCGATTCCCTCCTCATGCTTGTAGCCTTGAGCAACTAGACGAGCCTTGTTCCTTGCTACAACCCTAGTATCATCGAGCTTGTTTCGAAAGACCCATCGTGTTCCTATGATATTTTTGTTCTTGGGCCTAGGAACCAGTTTCCATACCTTCTTCCTCTCGAACTGGTGGAGTTCCTCTTGCATGGCTTGAATCCAGTCTGGGTCCTTTAGAGCTTCCGTGATGTTCTTGGGTTCCACCATCGAAACAAAGGCGTTGAAGGCACAAAAGTTGTTGAGGGAAGAGTGAGTCTGTACGCCTTTATCATAGGGAGTTATGATGTTGTCGATGGGGTGATCCTTCTTCTGGTGGTAATTCCTGATTCGGATATGTGAGACATCAACCTGTTCCCTTGTCTCTTCATCTGTGTCTTGGGCTTCTTCTTCTTCAAGAGAACAATTGTGCTCAACTTCCTCGCTGAGACTCTCGTCAGGATTCTCTTCAGGATTCCCTCGTTGTTCCCCCTGAATACTAGACTCCGGTACAACTTCATTTTGGGGAAAAAGAGAGTTTGATGCATCTTGTGGCTCTTCTGTTGAGGAAGGAACTTCAAAGGAGCTTTGATTTGTGGAATTTTGATCTCCCTCGTTGTTTCCTTGTTGTGGGATGTTGTTCTCACTCAGATAGTCTTCATCTCTTTTTCTTGGTTCATCATCATCGTCTTCCTCTTCTTGTCTGACTAGTTTGAAGAAAGTTCCCTTTCCCTAGGCCTCTGTTCCCACCTTTACAGATTGTTCGTCAAAGATGAAGTTAATGCTTTCTTCTATCTTTTTGGTCCTCTTGTTGTAGACCCTGTACGCCTTGCTTTGGGAGGAGTAGCCTAGGAAGATCCCTTCATCACTTCTAGGGACAAACTTCCCAAGATTATCTTTGCCATTGTTGTAGATGAAACATCTGCACCCAAAGGTCCTTAGGTGAGAGATGATGGGCTTCCTTCCCTTGATTAGCTCATATGATGTTTTCTTGATCATGGGACGTATCATGGCTCGATTCAGGATGTAAGTGGTTGTGGAGATGGCTTCGGCACAGAAACTTGGAGGAACTTCACTCTCTAGCATCATGGTCCTTGCCATGTCTTCCAAAGTTCTGTTTTTCCTTTCCACCACGCCATTTTGTTGAGGAGTGCGAGGAGCCGAGAAGTTGTGGGATACACCGTTGTTGTCAAAGTACCTTAGGAACTCTGAGTTTTTGAACTCAGTCCCATGGTCAGATCTGAGTGCTTTGAGCTTGATTCCCATACTAACTTCCATCATCTTGATTAGAGTCTCAAATTCTTTGAAGGTATCTAATTTTTATCTCAAGAAAAGAACCCATGCAAACCTTGAAAAATCATCAATTAAGACATACATGTACCTCTTTCCTCCGTAGCTTTCGGTGTCCATGGGACCACAAAGATCCATGTGAATTTGATGTGATTCCATCTACAGAGTCATGGCCCCATGATTTGAGTGAAGATTCCAGCCCTAAAGACAAGCCCAATGTGCACGATAAAGGGGAGCCGATACTTGGACAAGCAACCAAAGACGATGTTCGAGGCGGTAAGAAGCCGAGTCAAGGATCCATGCCCTATCTTGGGCGCTTCACATGAGCCCTAGCTAAGTCAAAACTAGACAAAATCAAGGAGGAACTCATGGCTCATAAGTTTCTGATGGCTAATGACGGTGAAGGTTGGAGTGTTCTTGTGACTATTGGTTCAAAAAGTGCTAAAACTTGACTTATGTTTTGTTAAGGGTTTTGTAGTTGAATTTCTTGAAATTTAAGGGTGTTTGATGTAATTAGAGAGAAGTGAGGGTGGATGAGTTGAGAGAGGCGTGGCATTAGGGTTATAAGGCTTGTTTTTGGCCTCCTTTCTCCCTTAGACTTGGACGAAAACATGTTGCTCTCTTTTCCTTGCAATTTCAATTCAAGTTCTTGTTCTTGTATTTCGGTCGTTGAATTCTCGTTGTTCAAGTTTTTGGTGAGTAATATCCAACAATTTGGGCATCTTAGTTTGTTTGAGAGCTTGGTGAGTCATATCCAAGTTGTCAAGCATCCATATCCCCTCGTTCTCCCCATTTCGATCCATCATCCATCTCGGTGGTTTCTGCATCCCCTCGGTAAAATCGATATATTGTTCCATCCATTCATCATATAGGTCTGATATTTTGAGGGATTAAACCAGACGCAGAGATCTAACTACTCGAATTGGAATCACTCAATTCCGAGTTCGGACGAGGAAGATCCAGCCAGTTGAAGACGGGTCAGTTGCGTGGTGTTTGTTGTCAAAATTCCTTGGATTCTCATGGCGATCTCTTTGCACCATCATCCCCTCCATCGATCCATCCATCAAGTGGTATCAGAGCCACACGAAGGTATCCCCATCAAAATCTTGTTCCGACCTTGAATTTCCACTTGTTGCAAGTTTTAGGTTTGAACTCTTTAGTGGCTGCGTTGTTGTTGTTGTATTCGGCCTTGTCTGAATTGTTGTCTTGAGTTGTGGTGTTTTTGAGTCCTTGAATTGTTGAAGTTCTTGGCCGAGTATGATGATCAACCATGGCTGAAAAGCTGCTAAAAAAACGTCCCTAATAGAACACCAATGACCTTCATTAATCGGTAGTTGAATGGTTGCTTTTGTTGTTTGTTTAATGCCTTCCTTTAGTGCATGAATTGAAAGAGTCTTTGCTGATTTTTTTTGTTGAGGAAAAAACGTGGGAATTGAGACCAAAAACCAGCTTTGATTTTGTGTTCGTTACATGCTTGTGAAAGAATCGATGCTAGGATACGGGAACGACACCGAAAATTGCTAATCTTGCTTGGTTGTTTCTTTTCTTGTTGTTGTGTTTGAGCTTTTCTTGTTCCATTTTGTTGGTCATCTCCTACTTGCAACTTGTCGGATTTTCATCTCGGGAAAGTCTTGGTGGTTAATTCAAGTGCACTCTATACCTTGATCTTTTCCGTGTTTTTAAGATGATAAGTGTAGGTGATGAAAAAGAAAAAACAAAAGTTTGATGAGGAGTTCTCCAACTTGGTGGCTTCCATGTTACAATCTTTTCAACAATCCTTGCAACAATCCGTGGAAGCTATGGAGACGTGCATGGATTCCTTGGAGCGCCGAATCCTAGGGCTGGACAAGAGGCCATAAGTTCCTCAAGTGGTGAAGATCAAGGAGATACGAGAAGAGGATCAAGGTTCGAGGACGACCCCTTGTAAACGGGAGGAGACTTCCTTCGAACAAAAAGTGATGAGTAACACAGAACAACCAAAAAGAGAGACTCCTTTCCATGGATTGGAACAACTCATTACCATCAAGTGTCCAATAGAATTGATGCACATATTGCAAGAAGAGGAGGAAGTTGTGGAATTGTCTTCTAAAATCAAGCATCGTCCTATCATCACTCCTAGCTCCATGAACTCGTTGGAGAAACCATGGATGGATGCATTTCCTATGATTCCTTCATGTTTTCCCTTCTTGCTCCATGAGGAGGACGAGGCTGTTTTTGTAACATCCCCGACCAAAGTGCATACGTCATTCGGCATTCATATAAGATTAAGAGCATATGCATAGCATATTGGCATGATATATAATGAATTTTTAAAACTAATATTTATTTTTGAATTAAGTTTATTATATTTTAAAAAGTTTTTTAGAAAAAGTTAATTATTAATTGATTTAGGGTAAAGTTTGTAGTAAAGGAGATTTTAGGGTGAAAAGTGTGATTTTTCAAAAATTTTGCCGACTTTGTACGAGATTGCCGACTCTCTTATCAATATATATTTATGTCTTCAATTCACATATCTTCATTTGTAAGGAACAACAAAAAAAAAATGAAAAAGAGAGAGGAGGCTCGTGAGAAAGAATTGATTTGGAAGAGGATTCGGTTGTTTTTGGCTGGATCTGGTACAAGATCTTATCTATCGGGTTTTAATCCTGAAGTACAAGCGTGGTTTGGTTAGTTTTTAATTAGTTAATGGTTTCTCTGGATTTTCCTAATTTTTCCAGATCTAGATCTACAGTTGCTTTTGATTTGAAAATCAGTTGATCTATAGTTTTCAAAGGGTGTTTTCGATATCGGATTTATATTCGGTAAAAGATTTCAGAGTAATTTTAGGGTTTTTCTTTATAATGATATTAGGGAGCCCTTTGATCAAGTTTTTCATAAAGGTTTGAACTAGAAAAATGTTCCTTTATATATATAGTTTATTGTTGTCACGTTTTAAAGGATTTGAATATATATGCAAGAAGTTATAATGCATTCTGGCATTTCATTGCATTTGGGGTTAGAGTTTATAAGAGTAAATAGCCTAATTTGCATTGGGTTACATATAGGAGCACAAGTCATATATCGTGGTCAAAGAGAAAGGGAAGAGATATAATATCTGTCTTAAACAGGTGAGTATAGACCGGAGATTCAACCCTATGTGCTTTAAGTGCTATATGAACATATGCTATATGAGTTATATGGATATGTGCGCTATATGAGCTATATGAATATATGAGCTATATGGATTATATGGATATATGTGTTATATGTGATAGCTCTGAAATTTCCAGAGTTGTTTGCATAGAAAGTATGATGACAGATGAACATGATATATGATTACAGAATGCTTTTGATTGCATAGCATATTGCAATGAGATTAAAAGGACATGAGACTGACTTGCCCTGAACTATAATTCAGGAAATCTACGGATTTCTTTGTTAAAGCGACCTACGGGTCATACAGGACCTACGGGTCATACATGATCTAGGAATCATACAGGACCTACGGGTCAATATTCAGGAGATCTTCGGATTTCTTTGCTAAAGGGACCATAAGAGTCAATATTCAGGAGATCTTCGGATTTCTTTGTTAAAGGGACCATAAGAGTCCAAATACAGTAAACCCGGGGCAGATTCAGGCTTGAACAGTTCACAGAATAATGAATCGGATGCATTTGCATATACATTTGCATAGTAAGTTCAGATATGACATATGTATAATATGTATGTATATGTATATGGACTAAATGTTTGACTCTGTGTGAAATAATTGATGATGGTTTATATTCACTGAGTATGCGACTCACGTAAATCGCAAAACAATTTTTCAGGTTCAGCTAGAATTTTCTAGCGTGTGTCTCTTTTAGAGGTCACATTCATACAGGTCTGTCGGCTGAAGCTTAAGCAACCTTAACCTCCTCATTTTGCATCTTAGACATATGGGTTGTAATAGAAGTTAGAGTAATAGATGTTTTATGATGTTCACATTTTTGGTATAGTTTTTGATAGGTTTTCTTTGCTTATTAGGTGTAATTTTGTCTAGTTTAGATTTAGTTTTAAGTGTTTTTAGTTAGTTTTGTGTAAATCTGCGAAAAGAGTGGAATCTACGCTATTTTGTGTATTTTGCAGGTTTTAGCGAAGAAAGGAGCTAAATTTGGAGCATCACAGCAAAGGACGGGAAAGTGCAAGATTTAAGAAGTCAAGGCTCGAGAAAACGAGAGAAGGTGTTGAAGAAAACAAAACCCCAGGCTCGTTAACGAGGCTGTGAAGGGTCGTTAATGAGGCCACGAAGAAGATTTCGGAGTATTATTTTATTGTTCACCGATCCTGAGCGGGAATTTATTTCCGTATCGGTTGAGTATCTTTTTAGAATCTTTATGGGTTATTAGAATATGTATTTTAGGGTTTAATATCTTTCTAGATTTTATTTCTATCTTTTAGAGATTGTTTCTATCTTTTTAGGAAAGTTTTTATCTTTTAGCCTTTTTAGTTTTTAGGATTTTCTAGTATAAATACCCTTCTATGTAGCATAGAAAGGGGGGATTTTGGAGAGGCTTAATTTTGGAGTAGAGTTTTAGAGCTAGTTTTGGAGGAGAAGGAAGGCCGAAGGAGAGAGAGCCGGATCGGAAGTCGGTGACGAGGTTCGGTGACGACGGTTTCCGAGGTTCGTTGATCGAGTTTGTGGTTCTGTGATTGTTTTGTTTTGGTTTTCTTCTGATTCTCTGTAAGACGATATTTTTTATTAATTTAAGTTTGAGTTTTGTTTCAATGTTTGTTTTTATTGAAGTTTTTAGTTTCTTAATCATGAGTAGTGAGTAGTCTATTTTTCTAGGGTCGGGGTTAAGCCTGGCATAGTTGAGCATGTTTGATGAAGTAAGATAGTGTTTTGAATGCATTTTATTTTTATTGAGATTGTTTGTTGTGCTTAATACAACGGGAGTTGAGGTAATTTGAGTTTTAACTTGATTGAAAGAGAAAGTTAGTAACTTGAAGGTTGATATTGTTTGAAAACGGAAGTTTCAAGCTTTAGATCCAAAACAAGCAATTGAGTGAGTTAGTTTATGAAAATAGATTAATTTACTTGTCAAGTCAATGAAAGTTGATGACTCTATCTATTTAAAGGCATGATCTTATCTTCTTACGAATTCTTATGCTTGGCTATGTTGTGGTTTCCCTTATCCTAGATATTTTTTTTTATTGAATTATTTCTGATAAATCTTCGTTGTTGAATGCTTGCTTCGGTACCGAGTATTAATTAGAATTTTATTAGCTCGTTAATTGATATTTTTGTGTTCGGTGGTTCGGTAACGATCTTGACAAGGTCGTTAACGAGGCATCTCGTGAGTGATTGTGTTTGATTTTATTTGATTTTTATTAGATTGATAGACAAACAACCTTGCTTCCTGTGGAACGATCCTGATTCCACTGTACTCAGCGGGGTCTTGACTTATAAATTTATTTGTTGTCAAGAAACCCTCATCAACAAATTGGCGCCGTTGCCGGGGAAGCAACGAGTTGTTAGTTTATCTTTGGGATCGGGACTAGCCCGACCCCGTTTTTGTTTTTAATTTTTGTTTTCTTTGTTTGTTTTCTCAGTGTATGCCGGTAGGACGAAGAAGGCTTCAGTTTGATAGCTCCAGTTAATACTCAGAACCCGAACGTTCCCTGCACCGACGACTCCGAGAAAACCGAGCCATGGCCACAGCTGAAGAGATGGCTCGAGAGTTAGAGATCCTCCGGACCCATATGGAGGCATTAAAAGCCGAGAAGGACGGCGCTGATGCAGACAAGCCTCGACTGCAAGAAGAGCTAAACGCCTATCCAAGGAATGCCAAGCAATACATGCATCCTGAACTGAGGGTGCCAGAATCTCCTATTGTGGTTCCGGCGATAGAGAAACCTTTTGAGATCAAGTCTCAATTTATATCCTTGATTAAACGGACTCAGTTTGAAGGGAAACCTGCTGAGTGCCCTATGGAGCATATTAGAAATTTTCTTGATTTATGTGACACCATAGCTGCTGAAGGTGTCTCACTAGAATATGTTCTGTTAAAAGCTTTTAGATGGTCACTTACTGGAAAGGCCCTGAACTGGTTAGAGAGCCTACCTTCTAAGTCTATTAGGACTTGGAAAGCTTTGTATGATCAATTTCTTACAAAGTTTTTCCCTCCTGCTAAGACAACGGAGTTAAGGAAACGTATCACCTCTTATCACCAGTTGCCTAATGAGACATTTGTTGAAACATAGGAAAGATTTAAAGATATGCTTAGACAATGCCCTACTCATGGGCAACCTTTATATGTATTGCAAGAAATCTTTTTCCAGGGTATCAACGCGGAGACCAAGAACCGCATCAACACGCATACTGCGTGCGGTTTTATAGAGATGAACCCGACAGAGGCGTGGGAACTGTTGGACAAGCTGGCGAATTACGATGCTATGTACGGAACCCAGCAGGCTCCACAAACTCAAAAACGTCTCTATGTGCCCAATCGAGATGAAGTTGACTTCGATGTTAAAAATCAATTCTTACAAGATGAGGTCAACCGTTTGAGGAAACAGGTAAGTTTTCTGAAATCCTCTCAATCATGTCAAGAATGTGGTTCTTCTGCGCATAGTACTTCTGCTTGCACTAACATTGAGCAGGTTAGAACCGCTGAGACGATAGCTGAGATGAATTACATGAGAGGACCCTACAGGAACCAGCCTAATTATAATGACAGGTCGAACAACTATCAATCATGGGGCAATCAGAATGCAAATCATAATTACACAGGGCCCCCGCAAGATAGACGACCTGCACCATATCGACCTCCAGGCCATCAGGAGACACCATCATGGGTTCAAGAGATTAAAGATAGTATCAACGGATTGGATAAAAGATGGGGAGAGTTCAATATTTGGAAGAGGAGTGTTGATTCCCAACTAGGAGACCTTGCTGCACGGATCCCAAGACCACAAGGGAAACTCCCGGGTCGTCCCGAAGAGAACCCTAGAGGCCAAATAGCAGCGGTACACCTTAGAAGCGGGAAGACACTACCGGAGAGAGTTTAAGCTGAAGAGAAGGAGGAACAAGATCTCGCCAGCCAGCTCGTTAACGAGCCAGCGAGAGCTAGTACCGAACCTACAAGCCAGGATGACGAGGCTCTGAGGATTCCTGACGAGCCCAGCCCAGGTAAGTTTTCTAAACCGAGCCCTCCTCTCAATCCCAGGGAAGTTAACGACCCCACCAGGGTCGATAACGACCCGCCGAGGACACCGAACGACCCCAGTGTCGACCCGGTACTCTCACCTCTCGAGCCTAACTTGGTTCCGAGAATGGTGAAAACTTTTCCATTTCCAGTTAAGAAATCTATGGACTCTACTGAGAGTAAGTTCAAGCGTTTCGTTAAGATTCTTCAGGGCATTAATATTTCCATCCCATTCGCTGAGGCCCTAAGCGAAATGCCGGCTTACACAAAATTCTTGAAAGATATTCTTAGCAGGAAAAGATCTATTACAGAGCTGCAAGATGAGGTCAGATCCATAGCTCTTCCAGAAAAACTTGGAGATCCTGGGAGGTTTGCAATCACAATCGGCATAGGCAACCACAAGTTCAAAGCTTTATGCGATCTTGGTGCCAGTGCTAGTCTTGTTCCACTCTCAATCTGGTCTAGAGCAAATATGGGACCATTAGAGCCTGTCAACATGCGGCTTTATATGGCAGACGGATCTTGCATCAAACCAACAGGGCTGCTAGAAGATTTCCCAGTTCAAGTGGGTAATTTCTTTGTTCCGAATGACTTCATCGTGATGGCAATGCCCGAAGATCCAGTTGTGCCTATTATTTTGGGAAGACCATTCCTCGCCACAGCAGGAGCTATAATCGATGTTAGGAGAGGACTCCTAACTTTCAAAATTGGGGATGAGGTGACGGAATTCCGATTCAAACAATCCAGGGAGTCCGACAAAGCTGAAGTCAAGATGCTCTACGCCCACGAGGAGATCATTGAATGTGGAGACCCCATAGGAAGATCAGCATGCAATTATGAAATTTCAGGGCAAAGATGGGCAGAAATAACCACTGCAGTCTCAGTAACGAGTCCTCCAGCATCGTTACCGATTCTCCTGGCAGAAGATGCAGGCTCGTTAACGACCCACTCAGGTTCGTTAACGACCCTTGCCGAAGATGGCGAGATCTCAGCTTTCGAATGCTTTCATGAAGTGTTGAAGACGGAACCAGAAGAGCCCATTCTAATGCCTGTCGAACCGTCCCCAACACTTAAACCCTTGCCAGATTCCCTCAGGTATGAGTTCCTCGGCCCAAATTCTACTCTTCCTGTCATCATTAATGCTGGATTAAAAGATGAAGAAGTAGAAAAACTCCTAAGTGTGATTAAGATGCATAGAAAAGCCATAGGCTACTCCCTAGATGATATAACTGGCATATCCCCTTCTCTTTGCATGCATAGGATTTACATGGAGGACAATCATAAACCCACCATAGAGCATCAACGTAGATTAAATCCTAACATGAAAGATGTGGTTAAAAAGGAAATTATTAAATTACTTGATGCAGGGATCATATTTCCTATTTCAGACAGCCAATGGGTGAGTCCGGTCCATGTAGTCCCTAAGAAAGGGGGGATGACTGTGATAGAAAATGAAAAGGGAGAGCTTATTCCGACTAGAACCACCACTAGTTGGAGGATGTGCATTGATTATAGGAAGCTCAATAGCGCTACTAGAAAAGATCATTTTCCGCTTCCTTTCATAGATCAAGTCTTAGAACGCTTAGCCCAGCATGATTACTTCTGTTATTTAGATGGCTGTAGCGGTTTTTGGCAGATTCCCATTCATCTTGATGACCAAGAGAAAACAACCTTTACATGTCCCTATGGAACCTTTGCTTATAAAAGAATACCATTTGGGCTTTGCAATGCCCCCGCTACTTTTCAAAGATGTATGATGGCTATTTTTTCTAATATGATAGAGGATATTGTAGAGGTTTTTATGGATGATTTTTCTGTTTATGGTTCTTCATTTGATTCTTGTCTTGCTAACCTTGCACGAGTGCTTAAACGATGTGAAGAAACCAACCTTGTACTGAATTGGGAAAAGTGTCACTTTATGGTTCAAGAGGTGATAGTACTAGGACACCTTGTCTCTAAAAGAGGGATAGAAGTAGATAAGGCGAAAATTGAGCTTATTGAAAAACTACCTCCTCCCTCTTCTGTAAGAGACATTAGGAGTTTTCTAGGGCATGCTGGCTTTTACAGGCGATTTATTCAGGATTTTTCTAAGATAGCTAAACCTTTGACTAACCTACTGATGAAAGATGTAGTGTTTCAGCTGTCTCCAGAATGTCTTGAAGCATTTTACAGGTTAAGAGCTGCCCTTTTGTCCGCCCCCATCATGCAATCCCCAGACTGGACATTACCCTTTGAGATCATGTGCGATGCCAGTGACTATGCAGTCGGCGCAGTTTTAGGGCAACGGAAAGACAAGAAACTCCACACCATATACTACGCCAGTAAGACGCTGGATGAGGCGCAGAGTAAGTATACCACAACGGAGAAGGAATTCCTTGCTGTGGTATTTGCCTTTGAAAAATTTCGGTCCTATCTTGTTGGATCCAAAGTGATTGTTTATACTGACCATGAGGCCGTTAGATACCTAATGGCTAAAAAAGATGCAAAACCTAGATTGCTTCGTTGGATGCTCTTACTGCAGGAATTCGATCATGAAATAAGAGACAAGAAGGGAGCAGAAAATCTAGTGGCGGATCACTTGTCCAGGTTGCCAGTTGAGCATATCACCGAGTCCAATAATGAAGTTCCGATAAAAGATTCCAGACCCGACGAACACCTCCTACTGAACGAAGTTGAGCTCTACAAGACCCTCGTTACCGACCCCTTCAGGATCGTTAACGAGGTGCCGAGGCTGGAAGACACAAATAAAAAGGGAAAATGTTCAAGTTTGGTCGAGAATCAAGCCAATGGGGTCGTTACTGAGCTACGGGAGGTCGGTACCGAGGTCAATAAATGGAAACCTAGCTCGTTAACGACCCACCCAGGTAAGATTTCTGAACCTAAGTCTTCTCAATTAAAATCCACCCCCTCTCCTTCTTCAATTTCTTCTTCCTCAATATCAATCCATGCTATTAGAGGGCCAAAAGCTCCTTGGTTTGCAGATTTCGCTAACTATCTTGTAGGAGGCGTAATTCCCGAGGGCCTTACCCCACAAAAGAAGAAGAAATTTCTCCATGATGTGAAACAATACTACTGGGACGATCCTTATTTGTTTAAACAAGGAAGTGATCACCTCTTTAGGCGTTGTATCCCAGAAGAGGAGATTGAAAACGTGATCCGTCAATGCCACACACTGCCAACTGGAGGTCATGCAAAAGGATTCAAGACTACTGCGAAGATTCTTCAAAGTGGTCTCTATTGGCCCACCATGTTCAAAGATGTGCAAGCTTATGTGACAGCATATGATGGATGTCAACGCTCAGGCAACATAACTTGGAGACATGAGAATCCACTAACTGGGATATTAGAAGTTGAGCTATTTGATGTATGGGGTACTGATTTCATGGGACCGTTTCCCGCCTCAGGACCTTACAAGTACATCTTAGTTGCGGTTGATTATGTTTCCAAGTGGGTGGAAGCTGTTGCTACAAGGACTAACGACGCCAAGACTGTTGCTAAATTCATCAAGACCAATATTTTCCCCAGATTCGGCGTTCCAAGAGTCCTAATCAGTGACGGTGGCTCCCATTTCATCGAGCGGAGTTTTGAAGCCCTTTTGGCTAAGTATGGGGTATCTCATCGGGTGGCAACACCATATCATCCCCAAACAAGTGGCCAAGTTGAAGTTTCAAACAAGCAAATAAAGAGCATATTAGAGAAGACAGTTTCCCGTTCTAGAAAAGATTGATCCTCCAAATTGGATGACGCTCTATAGGCATATAGGACAGCATACAAAACGCCTCTACGCACCACCCCCTATAATCTAGTGTATGGCAAAACATGTCATTTACCGGTCGAAATGGAGCATAAAGCATTATGGGCTCTCAAGGAGCTCAACATGAACCTCGACACGGCTGGAGCAAAAAGATTCATGGACTTGCAAGCATTAGAAGAATTAAGGCTGAAGGCGTACGAAAATGCTGAAATCTACAAGGAGCGCACCAAAAGGTGGCATGATCGGAAATTGGTGCCCAAAACTTACCACATCGGCGATAAGGTACTCCTCTTCAACTCTAGACTCCGATTATTTCCAGGGAAGCTAAGGACACGATGGAGTGGACCATTTGTGGTTCATCACATTTATCCTCACGGAGCAGTAGAGTTGACTGATAACCGAGGCGTCATTTTCAAAGTTAATGGACACTGGTTGAAGAAATTCCATGAGCAGCCTGATCCTGATGAAGAAATAAGAGTCACCATGGCTCTTACTCCACAAGACTAGCAAGAGAGCTCGTCGGGCTAACGACGTTAAACATAGCGCTTACGGGAGGCAACCCGCTTTTTAGAATAGGTTTAGTTTATTTTTATTTTTTTTTATTTTTCTTTTAGATTATTTCCTAGCTTTCTTTTATTTTTCTTTTTTAGTTTTTAATAGGATAGAAATAAGATTTTTGAGCTAACAAGATTTCAGGAAAAAAGGGGTCGAAATTCACTCAAGGAGGCTACGGTGGCTCGTTAACGACCCACCCAGGGTCGTTAACGACCCAGTTCGGACGACCCGATTCGTCACAATACGGGGCAGGTAAGTAATTCTAACCTAGTTAACTTTTCTAACCCTAGCCGCCACCCCCTCTATCTTTACCCCTCCTATAAAAACCCTTCTACCCCTCCCAAAATTCTACCACAATCTCTCCCATATTCACTCTCAAACCCCTTTCCCTTCTCTCCCACCGAGTCGGAAATCCCACGCTAACGACCACCGGAGACGCCATCGTTACCGGAGTTCGAAAGCCATTCACCATCGACGACGAGCTCGTTAACTACCCCGATTCCGACCCTTTCCCTTTTAATTCTCGGTTCTCCGGAATGATTTCTAAACCCTTGCTTGAAATTGCATGATTGATTATTTATAGGGTTAAATTTCATATCTTGAATCATGATTTTTAGGGAGATCGATGAGCATGCTTAAATTCCGTTCTAAAAATTCTTGATTGTGCTTAGTTGTTCATGTTTTAGGTAAGATTATTCATGATAGATTAGCTATTGTAACCCTTTAGTTAAGAAAGCATGAATTTTTCTTGTTCTAGATCTAAAAGTTCGAACTTTGCATGTCAAAATACCGGGAAATATTTTTGCATGTTCGGGATGGGTAATTGAGTAAGTATGGGGTGCTTTTTCCCAATGAGGGAATTGTGGAGAATAATAGAAGATTGCATGCTTGATTTGTGCTGAATTAGAGGTAGATTTAATTTCGAAAATTTCTGGTTTTGCTCTCGGCGGCTCGTTAACGACCCTGCACTTCATTAATGCTTGATCCGAGGCCAGACTCGTGAACAACCCAATTGGGTAGTTTATGAATAATTCCGAGGTTAATTTTGAGACCAAGTATGGGGTCTCGTACCTATTATTTTTGAGTGGATCTTATCTTGGAAAATTTTCGATTATTTTGTAGGATCCATGGCTAGTTCAAGCAGACCCGCTACCCGAGCCCAGAAGAAGAGGAGGAACCACAGGTCTCCATCTCCACCCCGGGTGGATGATGTGATTTTGAGCAGTCAAAGCCAAGTACGGCGCTACCGGGATTTCTTGGAGAAAGACCATTACACCCGATGGTTCTCGAAGTCTAGCGCCGTCTCTACGGGCATCTACACAGATGTCAAGGACACCTTCATCATCCTTGGGGCCGCACACTTATTGAAGCAAGAGAGCTTGCCACATTATCCGGCCCTCACATCCGAGTTCTTAGCCACCTTGGAGACCAACTTCTCGTCGAAGATCTCGGCGGGACGCATTCGGTTCCGGCTCGGTAACGAGGACCGTGACTTCACCATGGCGGAGTTCAATGCAATCTTGGAGCTCCCGAACCCGTCTAGAGACTATAGCTTGAAGGACTACCGAGTGACCCGCACTTGGAGTTACATCACCGGAGAGGTTCAATCCTCCACCGCGGCGCTATCCGGGGCAACCATAGTCAACCCCATCTTCCGGATCATCTTGAGAGTCCTCGCCGCACTATTCTGGCCGAAGAAGGAGTTGAACCGGTCTACAAGGACGGAGGTCGCTTGCTTCCGCACCATCCTCTTCGAGGAGCCCGACCCCTTGAATTTGGGGTACGAATGGCTCTACTACGTCGAGAAGTCCCACAAGTCCAAGGAGGATTGGTGTGGCAATTTGGTTAGCCTCTTGGCTAAAAATCTTGGAGTGGATCTCACCCGCTACACACCGGCCCACACTCAACTCCTCAACAAGAACTATTGGTATAGTTCCGGGATTTTCGTGCAAGCCGAGGGAGGCTACAAAGTGAAGGTTCGAGATCAAGTCGTCATACCTTCCCTCGACATGTACGAGCTACTCTATGTACCAAATTGGTACGAGGTGTGGACGGGCCAGCCTTACCCATTGGAGCCAAAACCAGAGGATGAGCTCTCACCTAGGCCATGTCACACCCGCTTTGAGCGGGACGATGTGGACGAATATGAAGAAGAAGATGAGCAAGAGGATACCGAGGTCGTAGGCAATGACACCGAGGAAGCCGACACCGAGGGCGACACTGAGGAGCTCAACTTTACAGAAGAAGACATGGAGACGGAGGAAATAGGAGGCAACATCTTCGTCAACGAGCCAACCAGGGTCGTTAACGACCATTTCCAGCCACCGCACAACACTGTTAACGAGGCAACCAGCTTCGTTAACGAGGTGCCGCAAGCTCCTGTCGACCCTCCACCAGCTCCTGTCGACCCTCATGCATATGGCTTAATGCCTTACAACCCGGTGATGTATCAAGACCATTTCCAGCCTCACTACCCACCACCCCCTCAGCCCGAGTATGCAGGATCGAGCATACCACCACCATGGGCCGAGGATCTTTCTGCACGGATGCAGCAGCTTCACCTTCAGACCGATCACATTCATCGGAGGATGGATAGATGGGAAACCGTCTACTCCGCTCGCATGACGATGGAGGACGAGCGGCAACGTCAGAGAGAGGCGAAAGATGCTGAGCGTTGGAGGACGATGTATGACTTCATGGGGAACTTTGAGCACTACTTTCCTCCACCGAACCGTTGATCAAGCTCAAGATGAAGTTTCCTTTCCTTGTTTCCACTTTTGTAAGTTTTCTGTCTTTCTTTTTCTTTTTAATTTTTTGTTTTCTTTTCTATTTCTTTTCCCTCTTCTTGTTATTTTTCTTACAGTGGGGACACTGTAATTTTAAGTATGGGGTGGGAAGAAAGTAGTAGAAAAAATATGTCCTAGGTGTTTTTATGTTTTATGTAGTTGTTACTTTTGTTATGTAGTTGTTACTTTTGTTAAATCGAAAAACCAAAAAAATTGAAAAATTTAAAAATCCAAAAAAGAGTTTAGAATTGATAGATATTCCTTCTTAAAAAGTTCTATGATAGCAATCACTAGCTTGATCATATAATTCCTTGCAAACATGTCTTTGAAAGTATAGCCGGATTCTTAAAATTGAAATTATTGTTTTATTAGAAAAGAATAGCATTAGATGAAATTGAGCACATATACTTTATAGCATAGATGATGCAATCCAACAAAATCTACCTTGAGAGAAATTTTTGGCCTTATAGGGAGAACATTTATAAATCCCTCTTCTTTTTTTTGTGATTTACTCTCTTTATGCATATTATCTCTTGAAATTGTGATGGTTGTCTATTTCTTGAGACCCTTATAAGATTTTTAGTTCATTACTTGTGAAGATCATATGATAGAGAACTTATTTTTATGAGCCCTATTATCCCCTATCTACCTTTACATTATTCCTTCTTTTGATAACCAATTCTGGCCTAAAACCTTTTATTTTTAGCTCCACAAAAGTTATTCCCTAGCCGAGATAAGCTTGACCCTATCCGGGAATTAGGACTTAGATTGGAGAGGTGAAGTCTTGTGTTTTGTTGAAAAGAAAAGAGTTTCTATTTGCTTGAATTAAAGGGGATTTGGGAAGGGTAGATTTGGAAGTCTCTTGTTATTACATGTAAGAAAGGTCTCTTGATAAAAAGATGCACAAAATAAAGCTTGAATGGAAGAAAATGTATACGGTGGATCGTGAACGACCCGGATGTGGGTTCGTTAACGAGGCAGCGAACGAAAAAAAAAGAAGAAGGAAAAAAGAAGGAAAAAAATGAAAAAAAAGAGAAAGAGGAATAGTTGAAGTGCATTTGTGTTTAAAAGTAATATCAAGAGATTCTTTTATTTTTGGTTATAAGACTTTCTAGGATGATAAATGGGTGAGTGAAAATGAGTTTGCATAATATGAGAGTAAGTTTGGTATGTTGTTCTATGAGAGTTTTGATGTTATGTGTGAGTTTTTAGGAGTCCTTGATTCCCGGATATTATTAGCACCACATGACCAAAATATTTCCATGCCCTATTGTTATTACCAAGCCCCATTACAACCCGGCCGAATGGAAGCTTCTATGAAGTTTTTCATTGAACCTAAGTTCTCTTGATGATTCTTTGCTTGTTTTGACAAATCTTGGGTGGAGAGTATTGGTGATATAAGTTCCAATTTCTATGAGTTTTTGTATATAGGATGAGTTGAGAGATTGAAATTATAAGCCCAAACACATGAGAGTTGAGTGAAACACATTATATCCCTTGAGAGGTTGGATTGTATTATTTTATGTCTATTTAAGTGCACATATGTGTGAGGATGTTAATAGTCTTTTGCTATAATTTTCTTATGTGTAGATGTTGCTTTTTGAAGATGGCTATGTCTTGATAAGCATGATTTGTTTTGGTTTTGGTTAGTATCTTGATTATTGCTTGAGGACAAGCAAGTCTAAGTATGGGGTATTTTGATGTTCGCATTTTTGGTATAGTTTTTGATAGGTTTTCTTTGCTTATTAGGTGTAATTTTGTCTAGTTTAGGTTTAGTTTTAAGTGTTTTTAGTTAGTTTTGTGTAAATCTGCGAAAAGAGTGGAATCTACGCTATTTTGTGTATTTTGCAGGTTTTAGCAAAGAAAGGAGCTAAATTTGGAGCATCACAGCAAAGGACGGGAAAGTGCAAGATTTAAGAAGTCAAGGCTCGAGAAAACGAGAGAAGGTGTTGAAGAAAACAAAACCCCAGGCTCGTTAACGAGGCTGTGAAGGGTCGTTAACGAGGCCACGAAGAAGATTTCGGAGTATTATTTTATTGTTCACCGATCCTGAGCGGGAATTTATTTCCGTATCGGTTGAGTATCTTTTTAGAATCTTTATGGGTTATTAGAATATGTATTTTAGGGTTTAATATCTTTCTAGATTTTATTTCTATCTTTTAGAGATTGTTTCTATCTTTTTAGGAAAGTTTTTATCTTTTAGCCTTTTTAGTTTTTAGGATTTTCTAGTATAAATACCCTTCTATCTAGCATAGAAAGGGGGGATTTTGGAGAGGCTTAATTTTGGAGTAGAGTTTTAGAGCTAGTTTTGGAGGAGAAAGAAGGCCGAAGGAGAGAGAGCCGGATCGGAAGTCGGTGACGAGGTTGGGTGACGACGGTTTCCGAGGTTCGTTGATCGAGTTTGTGGTTCGGTGATTGTTTTGTTTTGGTTTTCTTCTGATTCTCTGTAAGACGATATTTTTATTAATTTAAGTTTGAGTTTTGTTTCAATGTTTGTTTTTATTGAAGTTTTTAGTTTCTTAATCATGAGTAGTGAGTAGTCTATTTTTCTAGGGTCGGGGTTAAGCCCGGCATAGTTGAGCATGTTTGATGAAGTAAGATAGTGTTTTGAATGCCTTTTATTTTTATTGAGATTGTTTGTTGTGCTTAATACCGAAACGGGAGTTGAGGTAATTTGAGTTTTAACTTGATTGAAAGAGAAAGTTAGTAACTTGAAGGTTGATATTGTTTGAAAACGGAAGTTTCAAGCTTTAGATCCAAAACAAGCAATTGAGTGAGTTAGTTTATGAAAATAGATTAATTTACTTGTCAAGTCAATGAAAGTTGATGACTCTATCTATTTAAAGGCATGATCTTATCTTCTTACGAATTCTTATGCTTGGCTATGTTGTGGTGTCCCTTATCCTAGATATTTGTTTTTATTGAATTATTTCTGATAAATCTTCGTTGCTGAATGCTTGCTTCGGTACCGAGTATTAATTAGAATTTTATTAGCTCGTTAATTGATATTTTTGTGTTCGGTGGTTCGGTAACGATCCTGACAAGGTCGTTAACGAGGCATCTCGTGAGTGATTGTGTTTGATTTTATTTTATTTTTATTAGATTGATAGTCAAACAACCTTGCTTCCTGTGGAACGATCCTGACTCCACCGTACTCAGCGGGGTTTTGACTTATAAATTTATTTGTTGTCAAGACACCCTCTCAACATTTTAGCATAAGAAGTAACTACCTATGTGTGTGTGTGTGTGCAACCCTTTATGGTTTTTGCTTTCTGCTATGTGCTTCCATGGATAGTTGCTATATGTGAATTATATGTCTATATGGAAAGAAGATATTACAAAGCATACGTCATAGGGTATAAGGGTGTCACAGTTTTAGTCACTCCAAGCGGTGATTACATTCCCTTTCTTGTGTAGGCAAAGAAGGATGTCTTTGTCATGGAGAATGCCACACCAAGGGAGCTAGATGCCCTACCTTCTTTGTTGATCTCACAAGGCTTGATAGATTCGAGGACGAATCTTTTTGAAGGGGAGGAGGAGGATGTGATTCCATCTAACGAGTCATGGCCCCATGATTTGAGTGAAGATTCCAGCCCTAAAGACAAGCCCAATGTGCACGAAAAAGGGGAGCCAATACTTGGAAAAGCAACCAAAGACGATGTTGGAGGCGCTAAGAAGCCGAGTCAAGGAGCCATGCCCTATCTTGGGCGCATCACACGAGCCCTAGCTAAGTCAATACTAGACAAAATCAAGGAGGAGCTCATGGCTCATAAGTTTCCGATGGCTAATGACGGTGAAGGCTGGAGTGTTCTTGTGACTATTGGTTCAACTAGTGCTAAAACTTGACTTATATTTTGTTAAGGGTTTCGTAGTTGTATTCTTGAAATTTAAGGGTGTTTTATGTATTTTGAGAGAAGTGAGGGTGGCTGAGTTGAGAGAGGCGTGGCATTAGGATTATAAGGATTGTTTTTGGCCTCGTTTCTCCCTTAGACTTGGACGAAAACTTGTTGCTCTCTTTTCCTTGCAATTTCAATTCAAGCTCTTGTTCTTGTATTTCGTTCGTTCAATTCTCGTTGTTCAAGTTGATGGTGAATAATATCCGATAATTTGGGCATCTTATTTTGTTTGAGAGCTTGGTGAGTCATATCCAAGTTGTCAAGCATCCATATCCCCTTGTTCTCCCCATTTCGATCCATCATCCATCTCGGTGGTTTCTGCACCCCCTCAGTAAAATCGACATATCTTTCTATCCACTCATCATCTAGGTCTGAAATTTTGATGGTTTAAACTGGACGGGTAAGTTGCGTGGTGTTTGTTGTCGGAATTCCTTGGATTCTCGTGGCGATCTCTTTGCACCATCATCCCCTCCATCGATTCGGCCATCAAGTGGTATCAGTGCCACGTAAAGGTATCGCCATCCAAATTTTGGACCGACCTTGAATTTCCACTTGTTGCAAGTTTTAGGTTTGAACTCTTTAGTGGCTGCGTAGTTGTTGTTGTTGTGTTCGGCCTTGTCCGAATTGTTGTCTTGAGTTGTGGCGTTTTTTAGTCCTTGAATTGTTAAAGTTCTTGGCCGAGTTTGATGTTCAACCATGGCTGAAAAGCTGCTCAAAAAACGTTCCTAATAGAACACCAATGACCTTCATTAATTAGGTGTTGAATGGTTGCTTTTGTTGCTTGTTTAATGCCTTCCTTTAGTGCATGACTTGAAAGAGCCTTTGCTGATCTTTTTTGTTGAGGAAAAAACGTGGGAATTGAGAACAAAAATCAGCTTCGATTTTGTGTTCGTTACATGCCTGTGAAAGAATCGGTGCTAGGATATGGGAACGACACCGAGAATGGCTAGTCTTCCTTGGTTGTTTCTTTTCTTGTTGTTGTGTTTGAGCTTTTCTTGTTCCATTTTGTTGGTCATCTCCTACTTGCAACTTGTCGGATTTTCTTCTCGGGCAAGTCTTGGTGGTTAATTCAAGTGCACTCTATACCTTGATCTTTGCCGTGTTTTTAAGATGACAAGTGTAGGTGATGACAAAGAAAAACAAAAGTTTGATGAGGAGTTCTCCAACTCGGTGGCTGCCATGTTACAATCTTTTCAACAATCCTTGCAACAATCCGTGGATGCCATGGAGACACACATGGATTCCTTGGAGCGCCGAATCTAGGTCTGGACAAGAGGCCACAGTTTCCTCAAGTGGTGAAGATCAAGGAGATTTGAGAAGAGGATCAAGGTTCGAGGACGACCCCTTGTAAACGGGAGGAGACTTCCTTCCAACAAAGAGTGATGAGTGACACAGAACAACCAAAAAGAGAGACTCCTTTCCATGGATTGGAACAACTCATTACCATCAAGTGTCCAATAGATTTGATGCACATATTGCAAGAAGAGGAGGAAGTTGTGGAATTTTCTTCTAAAATCAAGCATCGTCCTACCATCACTCCTAGCTCCGTGAACTCGTTGGAGACACCATGGATGGATGCATTTCCTATGATTCCTTCATGTTTTCCCTTCTTTCTCCATGAGGAGGACGAGGCTGTTTTAGTCACTCCAAGCGGTGATTACATTCCCTTTCTTGTGGAGGCCAACAAGTATGTCTTTGTCATGGAGAATGCCACACCAAGGGAGCTTGAAGCCCTACCTTCTTTGTTGAGCTCACAAGGCTTGATAGATTCGAGGACAAATCTTTTTGAAGGGGAGGAGGAGGATGTGATTTCATCTACCGAGTCATGGCCCCATGATTTGAGTGAAGATTCCAGCCCTAAAGACAAGCCCAATGTGCACAATAAAGGGGAGCCAATACTTGGACAAGCAACCAAAGACGATATTCGAGGCGCTAAGAAGCCGACTCAAGGATCCATGCCCTATCTTGGGCGCATCACACGAGCCCTAGCTAAGTCAATACTAGACAAAATCAAGGAGGAGCTCATGGCTCATAAGTTTCCGATGGCTAATGACGGTGAAGGTTGGAGTGTTCTTTTGGCTATTGGTTCAACTAGTGCTAAAACTTGACTTATGTTTTGTTAAGGGTTTCGTACTTGAATTTCTTGAAATTTAAGGGTGTTTTATGTAATTAGAGAGAAGTGAGGGTGGCTGAGTTGAGAGAGGTGTGGCATTAGGATTATAAGGCTTGTTTTTTGCCTCCTTTCCCCCTTAGACTTGGACGAAAACTTGTTGCTCTCTTTTCCTTGCAATTTCAATTCAAGCTCTAGTTCTTGTATTTCGTTCGTTCAATTCTTTGTTGGTGAGTAATATCCAACAATTTGGGCATCTTAGTTTGTTTGAGAGCTTGGTGAGTCATATCCAAGTTGTCAAGCATCCATATCCCCTTGTTCTCCCCATTTCGATCCATCATCCATCTTGGTGGTTTCTGCACCCCCTCAATAAAATCGACATATCATTCAATCCACTCATCATCTAGGTCTGATATTCTGAGGCGTTAAAAATTCGCAGAGATCTAACTTCTCGAATTGGAATCACTCAATTCCGAGTTCGGACGAGGAAGATCCAGCCAGTTGAAGACGGGTCTGTTGCGTGGTGTTTGTTGTCGGAATTTCTTGGATTCTCGTGGCGATCTCTTTGCACCATCATCCCCTCCATCGATCCGGCCATCAAGTGGTATCAGAGCACCGTGAAGGTATCTCCATCTAAATCTTGTTCCGACCTTGAATTTCCACTTGTTGCAAGTTTTAGGTTTGACATCTTTAGTGGCTGTGTTGTTGTTGTTGTGTTCGGCCTTGTCTGAATTGTTGTCTTGAGTTGTGGAGTTTTTGAGTCCTTGAATTGTTGAAGTTCTTGGCCGAGTTTGATGTTCAACCATGGATGAAAAGCTGCTCTAAAAATGTCCCTAACAGAACACCAATGACCTTCATAAATTGGTAGTTGAATGGTTGCTTTTGTTGCTTGTTTAATGACTTCATTTAGTGCAAGAATTGAAACAGCCTTTGCTGATTTTTTTTTGTTGAGGAAAAAACGTGGGAATTGAGACCAAAAACCAGCTTTGATTTTGTGTTCGTTACATGCTTGTGAAAGAATCGGTGCTAGGATACGGGAACGACACCGAGAATTGCTAGTCTTGCTTGGTTGTTTCTTTTCTTGTTGTTGTGTTTGAGGTTTTCTTGTTCCATTTTGTTGGTCATATCCTACTTGCAACTTCTCGGATTTTCAGCTCGGGCAAGTCTTGGTGGTTAATTCAAGTGCACTCTATACCTTGATCTTTGCCGTTTTTTTAAGATGACAAGTGTAGGTGATGAAAAAGAAAAACAAAAGTTTCATGAGGAGTTCTCCAACTCGGTGGTTGCCATGTTACAATCTTTTCAACAATCCTTGCAACAATCCGTGGATGCCATGGAGACACACATGGATTCCTTGGAGCGCCGAATCTAGGGCTGGACAAGAGGCCACAGTTTCCTCAAGTGGTGAAGATCAAGGAGATTTGAGAAGAGGATCAAGGTTCGAGGACGACCCCTTGTAAAGGGGAGGAGACTTCCTTCCAACAAAGAGTGATGAGTGACACAGAACAACCAAAAAGAGAGACTCCTTTCCATGGATTGGAACAACTCATTACCATCAAGTGTCCAATAGAATTGATGCACATATTGCAAGAAGAGGAGGAAGTTGTGGAATTGTCTTCTAAAATCAAGCATCGTCCTACCATCACTCCTAGCTCCGTGAACTCGTTGGAGACACCATGGATGGATGCATTTCCTATGATTCCTTCATGTTTGCCCTTCTTTCTCCATGAGGAGGACGAGGCTGTTTTAGTCACTCCAAGCGGTGATTACATTCCCTTTCTTGTGGAGGCCAAGAAGGATGTCTTTGTCATGGAGAATGCCACACCAAGGGAGCAAGAAGCCCTACCTTCTTTGTTGAGCTCACAAGGCTTGATAGATTTGAGGACGAATCTTTTGAAGGGGAGGAGGAGGATGTGATTCCATCTACCGAGTCATGGCCCCATGATTTGAGTGAAGATTCCATCCCTATAGACAAGCCCAATGTGCACGATAAAGGGGAGCCAATACTTGGACATGCAACCAAAGACGATGTTCGAGGCGCTAAGAAGCCGAGTCAAGGAGCCATGCCCTATCTTGGGCGCATCACACGAGCCCTAGCTAAGTCAATACTAGACAAAATCAAGGAGGAGCTCATGGCTCATAAGTTTCCGATGGCTAATGACGGTGAAGGTTGGAGTGATCTTGTGACTATTGGTTCAACTAGTGCTAAAACTTGACTTATGTTTTGTTAAGGGTTTCGTACTTGAATTTCTTGAAATTTAAGGGTGTTTTATGTAATTAGAGAGAAGTGAGGGTGGCTGAGTTGAGAGAGGCGTGGCATTAGGATTATAAGGCTTGTTTTTTGCCTCCTTTCTCCCTTAGACTTGGACGAAAACTTGTTGCTCTCTTTTCCTTGCAATTTCAATTCAAGCTCTAGTTCTTGTATTTCGTTCGTTCAATTCTTGTTGTTCAAGTTGTTGGTGAGTAATATCCGACAATTTGGGCATCTTAGTTTGTTTGAGAGCTTGGTGTGTCATATCCAAGTTGTCAAGCATCCATATCCACTTGTTCTCCCCATTTCGATTCATCATCCATCTCGGTGGTTTCTCCACCCCCTCAGTAAAATCGATATATCTTTCAATCTACTCATCATCTAGGTCTGATATTTTGAGGGGTTAAACAGACGCAGAGATCTAACTTCTCGAATTGGAATCACATAATTCCGAGTTCGGACGAGGAAGATCCAGCCAGTTGAAGACGGGTCAGTTGCGTAGTGTTTGTTGTCGGAATTCCTTCGATTCTCGTGGCGATCTCTTTGCACCATCATCCCCTCCATCGATCCGGCCATCAAGTGGTATCAGAGTACCGTGAAGGTATCGCCATCTAAATCTTGTTCCGACCTTGAATTTCCACTTGTTGCAAGTTTTAGGTTTGACATCTTTAGTGGCAGCGTTGTTGTTGTTGTGTTCGGCCTTGTCCGAACTGTTGTCTTGAGTTGTGGCATTTTTGAGTCCTTGAATTGTTGAAGTTCTTGGCCGAGTTTGATGTTCAACCATGGCTGAAAAGCTGCTCAAAAAACGTCCCTAATAGAACACCAATGACCTTCATTAATTGGTAGTTGAATGGTTGCTTTTGTTGCTTGTTTAATGCCTTCCTTTAGTGCATGAATTGAAAGAGCCTTTGCTGATTTTTTTTGTTGAGGAAAAAACGTGGGAATTGAGACCAAAAACCAGCTTTGATTTTGTGTTCGTTACATGCTTGTGAAAGAATCAGTGCTAGGATACGGGAACGACATCGAGAATTGCTAGTCTTGCTTGGTTGTTTCTTTTCTTGTTGTTGTGTTTGAGCTTTTCTTGTTCCATTTTGTTGGTCATCTCCTACTTGCAACTTATCGGATTTTCATCTCGGGCAAGTCTTGGTGGTTAATTCAAGTGCACTCTATACCTTGATCTTTGCCGTGTTTTTAAGATGACAAGTGTAGGTGATGAAAAAGAAAAACAAAAGTTTCATGAGGAGTTCTCCAACTTGGTGGCTGCGATGTTACAATCTTTTCAACAATCCTTTCAACAATCCGTGGAAGCTATGGAGAAATGCATCGATGCCTTGGAGCGCCGAATCCTAAGGCTGGACAAGAGGCCACAAGTTCCTCAGGTGGTGAAGATCAAGGAGATACGAGAAGAGGATCAAGGTTCGAGGACGACCCCTTGTAAAGGGGAGGAGACTTCCTTCCAACAAAGAGTGATGAGTGACACAGAACAACCAAAAAGAGAGACTCCTTTCCATGGATTGGAACAACTCATTACCATCAAGTGTCCAATAGAATTGATGCACATATTGCAAGAAGATGAGGAAGTTGTGGAATTGTCTTCTAATATCAAGCATCGTCCTACCATCACTCCTAGCTCCATGAACTCGTTGGCGACACCATGGATGGATGCATTTCCTATGATTCCTTCATGTTTTCCCTTCTTTCTCCATGAGGAGGACGAGGCTGTTTTAGTCACCCCAAGCGGTGATTAAATTCCCTTTCTTGTGGAGGCCAAGAAGGATGTCTTTGTCATGGAGAATGCCACACCAAGGAAGCTAGAAGCCCTA
The DNA here is from genome assembly GCA_964016875.1 of Fallopia convolvulus. Lineage (NCBI taxonomy): Eukaryota > Viridiplantae > Streptophyta > Magnoliopsida > Caryophyllales > Polygonaceae > Fallopia > Fallopia convolvulus. The sequence goes on from OZ024736.1 coordinate 15,479,947, forward strand.
CTTTCTTTGTTGAGCTCACAAGATAGATTTGAGGACGAATCTTTTGAAGCGGAGGAGGATGATATGATTTCATCTACCGAGTCATGGCCCCATGATTTGAGTGAAGATTCCATCCTTATAGACAACCCCAATGTGCACGATAAAGGGGAGCCAATACTTGGACAAGCAACCAAAGACGATGTTCGAGACGCTAAGAAGCCGAGTCAAGGAGCCATGCCCTATCTTGGGCGCATCACACGAGCCCTAGCTAAGTCAATACTAGACAAAATCAAGGAGGAGCTCATGGCTCATAAGTTTCCGATGGCTAATGACGGTGAAGGTTGGAGTGTTCTTGTGACTATTGGTTCAACTAGTGCTAAAACTTGACTTATGTTTTGTTAAGGGTTTCGTAGTTGAATTTCTTGAAATTTAAGGGTGTTTTATGTAATTAGAGAGAAGTGAGGGTGGCTGAGTTGAGAAAGGCGTGGCATTAGGATTATAAGGCTTGTTTTTTGCCTCCTTTCTCCCTTAGACTTGGACGAAAACTTGTTGCTCTCTTTTCCTTGCAATTTCAATTCAAGCTCTTGTTCTTGTATTTCGTTCATTCAATTCTCGTTCTTCAAGTTGTTGGTGAGTAATATCCGACAATTTGGCCATCTTAGTTTGTTTGAGAGCTTGGTTAGTCATAGCCAAGCTGTCAAGCATCCATATCCCCTTGTTCTCCCCATTTCGATCCATCATCCATCTCGGTAGTTTCTGCACCCCCTCAGTAAAATCGACATATATTTCAATCCACTCATCATCTAGGTCGGATATTTTGACGGGTTAAACCAGACGCAGAGATATAACTTCTCGAATTGGAATCACTCAATTCCGAGTTCGGACGAAGAAGATCCAGCTAGTTGAAGACGGGTTAGTTGCGTGGTGTTTGTTGTCGGAATTCCTTGGATTCTCGTGGCGATCTCTTTGCACCATCATCCCCTCTATCGATCCGGCTATCAGAATTAGCTCCAAGGGCCTTGTTGTGCTGACTACTCTTTTCGGTTTAAAGGAACTTCTGGTTTGTTTGCCACGAACACAAGCTTCACACATCTTGGCTCCCTCGATGTTTATTCGAGGAAGGCCAATAACCAGATCTTGTAGATAGAGATTTAGGATATGAATTATGCCTGCATGGACCAGTCTCTTGTTCCAGAATTCCGTTTCATCAACGGAACTTGCTATGCACAATTTCCTTGGTGGCTCAAAGTCTGTATCCATCACATTGATGTTGTTGGACCTTCTTCCCTTCAGGATAATTTTGTTAGTCTTCTTGTTTATCACTAGACACTCCCTTGAATCAAAAGTAACAATGTTGTTCCCTTGATTGCATATCTGAGATACGCTCAGGAGGTTGAATCTCAGGTCCTTCACCAAGTTGACATTGCTGATTTTGATTGATTTATTGAGGAGTAATTTTCATGTTCCTATGATTTCCCCTTTATTCTTGTTGCCAAAGGACACATGACCTCCTTCGGCCTTCGGGTGGAGTGAGGTGAGGTTGTCTTTGTTCCCAGTCATATGGTTTGAACATCCACTGTCAATGACACATGTGCTGTTCCCCCTCACTGCTACCTCACTGGGTTGTTCCTCAGTGGTGTCTCCTATGGCCATTGCGCACATGTCCGGGGATGCCCAAGATTCAGGATCTTCGTCCTCGTCATCGCTCTAGGTGGCAATGTAGGCCTTCTTCTCTTGCCTTCGGTCGTCAGTTCCTTGTGGGAACTCCTTCGTGAAGTGTCCCTTTTTGTAGCACTTTAGCATGTGACGTCCGAGAGGTCCTTCTCAACAGGTTTTCTTTGGGAACTATGTCCTTTCTGTGAGTTCCCATTGCCTCTTTTGAACTTCCCTTTGTAGAAGGATCAAAGAGCCTTTGTTACAAGGACTAGTTCCTCATCCTCTTCTTCTTCATATTCTTCATGTTGATCTTGAACTGACTTGAGCATCTTTTCAAGTTTGAGAGAAATCCCTTGGTGTGCCCTCTTTTGCTCCTTGTCGTCTTGCTTCCTTTTCTCATGTCCCACCAGTTTTCCAAAAACCTGGTGGAGCATCAGAGTTCTATTCTCAGGATTTTCTTTGAACATGGTCCTTTAATTTGCCCATTCACCAGTTAGTTCGTTGAACAACTGTTGGACCTTCATCTTGTCGGTGATCTCCTCCTTTGTGATTCCTAGTCCCACGAGCTTGGTGCATAGGCCTTCGAAGCGGGATTGGTAACTATCAACAGATTCTCCCATCTCCATCTGAAAGTTGAAGAACTCCCTTCTTGCATTCATTTGGAGGTCTTCTCTGAGGTCAGAGTTCCCAATGTGCATTTGTTGAATGATTTCCCACACCTCCTTGGTTGTGTCTAGGTTAACCACCTTGTCGCAATCTTGAACCGTCATATCATTGATATTGCTTAGCTTTGAAGTTTGCCTCCATACATTTCCATTCATTTGGCCCCCATTTGGAGTAGTCATCCCTGATGGTTGGATCCACTTCAAAGTTCCCTTTCTCTATGACGCACCAAGCTTGATAGTCTTGGCTCCGCATCCAGTCCAAATCGCGTTGCCAGTTCACAAATCTTCCAATAATGAGCCTTGGAGGCTTGCTGTTGTTATGGCCGACTTGGGTGAGTTCGTGAGCCATTGTTGAAACCTGCGATACTAACACAAATCTAGAGCGACCTGCTCTGATACCAATTGTTGGATCGTGAGGGGTTAGCAAGAGCTAGGGAACTAGCGATTAGGCTGTTCCCAAAGCAGGCGAAGTAAATGAAAGCAGGTAAACGAACAGTAAAGAACACAGTTCCCTTATAGAGGAACCCCACGACAACCAACCAGTTGTGTGGGTAAACCTCTACCTCCGCTTGGAGGATTTTGAATGACTCAGTTGTATTATTGATTGTTCCTTAGTTACAAACTGCCAGATTCAAACTTCTTTGTTCCTACGAGTTCTACCTAACTCTAGCAACACTAATGAATCTTCTCAACTGAGTTCCTAAGCAAACAACTCAACTAAAACAAGTGAATCAAACCTTACACCTTGACCTTCTCAGTTGCCCTGCTCCTGGGAACTTAGCTTCGCCCTCGTCGAGATCAAACACTCGTCGTCGGCGACTTCTCTTCTTCTTTCTTTCTTTCTTTGGGAGTATACGTGAGTTCTGGGAGAAGTACTCAATCCGAGCACTATTCACTTAGCTTTATACTTGTGATGCTTGGGCTCCAATCTTGACTTTCATTTGTGTCTGAAATGCCCCTTGTCTTGTGTGCCAAGTCGTTGTCCTTCACATGTGACAATATTTGAATTGAGTCAACTTTGAGAGTTGATCGGGTCGTTGGATCAAACGCCTCTGTCTGTTCCTTAGACTGAGCGTTTGTTTTGTCTTGAGGAAGGATCCCGCAAATCTCGCTGACTTGTCTTTGTCTCCACATGTGAGTTCCCATGTGATGGGAACTGTCTTCTTCAGAGTTCCTTTGAGAGAAACTCTTCATCATGTGAGCCAGTGTTCCTTGGGCGTTCATGAAGATTCTTTACTGAACCTGTGTTCCTTTGAAATACTTGACATAACACGTTAGTTCCCACATGGTGTTTGTCATTATCAAAACTGGAGAAAAGTATTGTTGTTCCGATGCTTGGAACCAAAGTTCCGAATACCGTCCCAACAGAATATATAATGCAATATTGAACAAAAGTGTATTCAAGTTTAGAGTTGTACAATTGAGATTTTATAGTAAAAAAGGAAAAACCGGCCTTTACTATCTAAATCAAACTAGTCCATAATAAGATTAGACTGTACCATACATGCATACTAACATTAAAATGGCTGAACCCGAAAATAAGGATAAACCGACCCGAACTCGATTCAACCCGAACCCGAAATGATCGAACCCGAACCTGTTCGACCCGACCCGATCGACCATGTCTAGACATACACAATCCATGATCAATTGATCATAACCATTTTTATACTTACGATCTATCAGGTTGGACCCAAACTATAAAAGATGGGACCTTATACACTTTCCTAACTATATAATTCTATAAAGGAAAATTTACCAAAAATAATGCCAAGTTTTATATATTTGCTAAAAATAATACAAATTTTAAAATTGACCAAAAATAATACCAACTTTCATCGTATTAATAAAAAATAAAGAAATTTTGTGGGGTGCCCTCCAACTTAAGCCAATTTCGCATGGTACCGAGGAAAATTTAAAATTCCGCATGGTAACCCTCACAATTAAATTTATTTCGCCCCTAACCCATCCGTTAATTCAACCCAATTAACGTTAAATTTGAATTACAAAAAATACAAAAAAGATTTTAAAAAATATACACATTTCAAATAGTTTGTTGGTGTAGGTAGAAAGTGAAGTTATCAAAGCTAACGAACTCTTGGTTATACTGCTCAAATTACAAGTCTTTGTTATAAATTAAACTCCAAATTTCATATGAAACACAGTGTATTAGTGATATTGATGTTCAACCGCTTATTAACTCTTGTGTTGATGGCTGAGCATTGTTGTTGTTACTATGAACGTGGACTGGCTTTAATGGAAAGTTGAGACCAAAGCTGGGTTCTGAGAGTCTTTTTTGCTTACATTTTTCTATACTAACAATAATCACTGGTTGATTATATGTGTATATCTTTATCTTACGTCGATTAGCTGATTGTTATGCATTTAGAATCTTGAGAATATGAAATACTGAATTTAGGTTTTCAAATAGTTAAATCCTTGGGTTTTTGTAAGGTTTATGTACAATTCCTCTTTATTGTTCTTGACTTCTTGACATGCATTTTTTATCTGGCGTAGCATCTGTAAAATTTTGGTCATCTAAACTGAGCCTTATGATGAACATCACGAATTGAGCATCAAGACAGTTTAATTCTTGGAAAGCCTCTCATTAGTTGTCATTACTGACAGTGTTACTAAAGCTTAATTCCTTCCAACTTCACAATCTTTTTTATTTTTCTCTTCCTTTTCGTTTTTGTTGCTGCTCCTACTTGAAAAACAATTGAGGTCGCAGCTTCATGCCTTTGGCCTTCTGATGGGCAGACTAAGTTTTAAAGGTTTGGATGCAAGTCATTGATCCTGCTATTTCTACAATGATATTTAATCTAGTAATGTTGTGATTTAGCATCAAGTTTTAAGGTTCAGCAGCTCGGTTAGCACTGCCTATTGCTGCCTCCACCACCACCAACTCCATCTTTTGCGACTATCCTTGGTATAAACAATGATTCCCACCATGCTTCCGCAATATTGAGGAATCTCAAAATTACCATGGATGTTCCCTTGATCTTATCATGAGAACTCTCAAGCTGTTGATGAGAGAAGGATCGCTGTCGAAGAAAGTTCCAACTCAATTTGATCTTGGCCAACCCTGCTCTTTGTATTTATTTGTGGTTTATTTTGTGACGAACATGGAAGACAAGACAAGTGATTCAAACTAAAAGGAAATCTGACTTAAATTATAAATATATGGATAAGCAATCGAAAAACTAAGGATATAACACATCTAGGTAAATCGAAAGAGGAATAAGCAATCGAATCTTATTTGGATATGACTCAACACAAGAGAATCGAAGGAGGGTTCGAAATTCATATGATATGACTCACCTAAAGAGAAACGAAAGATTCGTTCAGATATAACTCACCGAACATGTTTGGATATTACACACCAAACAAGGAAATCACTCCCATTGGTTTTTTCCGAAAATTCAACATATCTTATTACAAGAGAAACAAGGACCTATAAATAGACTTACAAAATTGGGTTACAAAACCCTTCTTGTTCACTCTCACCTACCACATACTTAAATGAATATAATTGATGGAAGGCACCCCTTTTAATTCCATGTAGGTGATGAAGTTGTTTGACTTTATTTTACTTGAATATGATCAAAACCTTTCAAGTCCAGATTCGAGCTTCTAGAAAGATTGATGATTTTGAAACTGTTCTTGGCTTTTAGGGAAAATGTTAAACATAGAAGTTGTAGAGCATCGATAAGCTTTCCAACGGTTCTTTAATAGGCCCAATAAAACCACCACAACATCCAAACGAGCTAAAATATTGAAGCCTATTTAATGAATCTAAGAACGAGAAAACAACCTTTTCATTTGTCTTGAGTTTTGGGATGCGGAATCCCGGGTCACATCAGTTGTTCTTATCCACAACAAATTGAGATTCGACGAGGTAATGTAGAAACCCTAGATAGAGGTGAAGCAGAAAGAGGAGGAAACTCGGCTTCTGGTGCTTCACTCCCATGGCGATCAAAGTAATCGAAGAGAATCTAGCAGTTCCTGCAAAGACGGGATTTGCCAAATTTGGATTGAGAGAAAACGATGGGAGTGAAGAAGTTTCAATCGTCGTTTGTCATCGCTTCTTAACGGAATAGGCTGAATTAACGGATTGGGTATGGTGTAAAATAACTTTAATTGTAAGGGTTACTACGCGAAATTTAAAATCTCCATGGGTACCATGCGAAATTGGCTTAAGTTAGAGGGCACCACACGAAATTTCCGTAAAAAAGAATACCAATTTTTATTATATTAACCAAATATAATATGAATGCATTTTTGGTGAAGATATTGACAAAATATGTGATATGACATTCATAATTTACTAGCTAGTCATTGTAATACCAACCTTTGTTATTGTCTAAAGGTGAAATGATAATTTATATGATGAAGATTAATATTATTTATATTTATATGTGAAAGGTAATTTATGTTATGAAAGTTGATATTAATCACCTCAAAATCTAAATCCTCAATACTTATTATTGTAGGATCAGCAAATTTCCTGATTATATTAAATATTTTGTCCAAATCTCCAAAAAATATCTTTGTTAATATAATAAAAGTTGGTATTATTTTTTTTTTTTTTATCAATTTAAGTTGTGTTATTAGTGTTTAGTAAGTAAAAGTTGATATTTTTGGGTGATTTTTGAATTTTTACTTCTATAAAGCGGTTGTGAAAGGGGATGATTTTCCACGTGACACTGGCCTGTATGTTCTTTCTTTTTTTTTTTGGAAAAAAAAAAAGCCCGAACTTTCCGGATATCCATGTTGTGACGGTTAACCGCCCATCCAAATTTCACGACGCTTGGCGAACTTTTGGGTGTCACTTCCAGAATCGCCTCGGCGCCACTTCACCACCCCACCCCCTGTTTCTCTCTTGTTGCAATCAGAATTTGGTTTGTTTACAGAGATCATGGAAACTAAGAGATCCGAGTTCTCATGGAAGTTGCCGGATCACCCCAAGCTTCCTGAGGGCAAGACTATTGCCATGGTGGTCTTGGATGGTTGGGGCGAGGCTTACCCTGATGACTACAACTGCATCCACAAAGCTGGCACCGTCACCATGGATTCTCTAAAGAAGGTCCACTCCGTCTCTTTAATTTGCTTCCGTAACATCAAATTCCTTATTAACAACTGGATTTAGATTTTAGAGGACAATTTGTGTTTTGATTTATTCCAGGGGGCCCCTGATAAATGGAGGCTAATCAAAGCTCACGGCACTGCTGTCGGACTTCCTTCGGAGGATGACATGGGCAACAGTGAGGTTGGTCATAATGCTCTTGGTGCTGGACGCATTTATGCTCAAGGGTAACCTTCTGTTTTTTTTAATTTGTTATCTTATTACTTTTTTTGGGTAGAAATTTATTATCTTATTACTGACTAATCATTCGTTGTGCTAGTAAATTTTTGACTTCTTTTGCTATTGGTTCCTTGCTTATGTATCTACTTTTATGGTGACAACTAAAATTTGGTATCATAAGTGGATCACAGAGTTGGTGTGTGTGCCTTGCTCTTCTTCATTTGTTGAAACATAGCTTTGTTTATGAACTCATGATTGAATTTTGTGATAAGCCTTGCCTGGGTTTTCTAATTTTGATCGGATGCTCATTTGTTGATTTGATTATAATATCAATGTAGTGCTAAGCTTGTAGACCTTGCACTTGCTTCTGGAAAAATCTATGAAGGGGAAGGCTTTAAGTACATCCAGGAATGTTTCGAGACCGGCACACTACACCTTATTGGCCTACTGAGTGATGGAGGTGTACACTCCAGACTCGACCAGTTGCAGGTATGTGTTCCTTTCCTTTACTTCGTCTACTTTTGAGTCTATGAATCAAGGATATGATTTGACTGTTGATTCCCTGGCATGTCATCAGCTGTTGCTCAAGGGAGCCGCTGAACACGGTGCCAAGAGAATCCGTATTCATGTCCTTACTGATGGGCGTGATGTTTTGGATGGCACGAGTGTGGGGTTTGTCGAGACGCTTGAGAATGATCTTGCTAAACTGCGTGAGCAAGGTGTTGATGCAAGAATTGCATCTGGTGGTGGTCGCATGTATGTCACTATGGATCGTTATGAGGTACATTTGCATCTTGTGTCTTTCTTATGATTTTTCTGCTGTCCTTGATTGCTCATCTTGAAAGTTTTTGTGCATTAATCACTAATAGTAATACTTTGTGCCTGTCTAGATGCTTTATACAGCATTATATAGCATGTTCGATGTGTTATAAAGCCAAAAAATATCCAATGCTGTATGATACATTGATATGATGTATTTTGGCTCATAAACCATGATGCATATTAAAAATCAAATATTGCATTATGAATTTTAATGTCCTAAAATGTATAAGTTTGTTTATTTTTTTCAGAATGACTGGGAGGTCGTTAAACGAGGATGGGATGCCCAAGTTCTTGGTGAAGCTCCATATAAGTTTAGCAGTCCTGTGGAAGCTGTCAAGAAACTGAGGGAGGAACCTGATGCAAATGACCAGTACTTAAAACCATTTGTTTGTGTTGATGAGAGTGGGAAGCCTGTAGGACCTATAGTAGATGGTGATGCTGTTGTCACTTTCAACTTCAGAGCAGATCGTATGGTTATGCTTGCCAAAGCCCTTGAGTATGAGAATTTTGATAAATTTGACAGAGTCCGATTCCCCAAGATCCATTATGCTGGGATGCTTCAATATGACGGTGAACTCAAGCTTCCTAGCCACTATCTTGTTTCTCCACCAGAAATCGAGAGAACATCTGGAGAGTACTTAGTGCACAATAGAGTTCGTACTTTTGCTTGCAGGTATATTTGCCTTTGATGCTTTGTATTAGTACTTTATCCATGAAGTGATTGTGGTAAAAACTTGATCACCCAGGCTTGTTTGGTTCAGCTTTGAGTTTTAAACTGCTATGTATTTTCTTAAAAACGAAGATTAAATGCTCAGATAAAGGCATAAAGCTTTATCTGGTTCACAAATTTTTGGTGTTCATTTGAAAATTAAGATGACTACTAGAATATTGCATATTTTGATAGTAAGAGTGAAAAAAAATTTGAAACTAAAAACTAAAAATTTGCAATCCATCATTATTTGTTTGACGTATTACCTAGTAAATGAAATGAAGCTCATCTGTGGAATCAAATCATACTTTTCAGATGTCATTAACTGTATTGTTAATGAACTGATATTATTATTTTTGCTATGATGATGGAACTGGTGATCGTTTATCTTCATTAATGTTTTTATTTGTCATAGTGAAACAGTGAAATTTGGTCACGTAACCTTCTTCTGGAACGGAAACCGGTCAGGGTACTTCAACCCTGAAATGGAAGAGTATGTGGAAATCCCTAGTGATTACGGAATCAGTTTCAATGTCCAACCAAAGATGAAGGCCATAGAGATTGCTGAAAAGGCAAGGGATGCAATTCTTAGTGGAAAGTTCCATCAGGTGATCATATATGATGGATTAATATCCTTCTGTGGCAAGTACATTTCATTTCGTTACCAGAAATCCTTATTCAATAGCTTCATGTAATGTATGGAGAGTTTTGCTTCTTCAGGTACGGGTGAACCTACCAAATGGGGATATGGTGGGTCATACCGGTGACATTGAAGCCACAATTGTAGCTTGCAAAGCTGCTGATGAAGCTGTCAAGGTACACACTATTGATTACGTCGATCATTCTCGCTATATATATATAAATATATTCACTCTCTTAATTAACTTGACAATGATATATTATATATTGTATTGTATTTGTGTAGATGATCCTTGATGCAATAGAGCAAGTGGGAGGAATATATGTTGTGACTGCTGACCATGGAAATGCAGAAGACATGGTAAAGAGGGATAAGAAGGGACAGCCTCTAAAGGACAAGAATGGAAATCTCCAAATTCTTACGTCTCACACACTGAAGCCAGTTAGTACCTGCATGTTTTACCTTATTCAATGCCCAATAATATGCTTAATCTACATCTCCAAGCAAAATGGAAAGCTGATTGATTGGTTTCGTCTGGAATTGCATTATGCAGGTTCCAATTGCAATAGGTGGTCCAGGTCTAGCACCCGGTGTGAGGTTCCGCAGGGACCTTCCTGCTGCTGGGCTCGCCAATGTGGCAGCCACTGTGATTAACCTGCATGGATTCGAGGCGCCAACGGACTACGAGCCCACTCTCATTGAAGTTGTCCATAACTAAACTAAACTAGCTGCCTATACTTACAATAGCAGAAATACACAGCTGATTGCTATAGTTGCTTGGGTGTACCATGTGCTTTTGAGGGGAGAGTAGAGCCTTGTTGAGGTCAGCTGAATTAAATAATATTTGGACACTCTAGTTTGGCGGTCGGTTTTGGTTCGACCACTTCGACCTCCACCTTGTTGCAAGATATATATGCTTGTACAGTTGTACGTATTGGTTTAGTGTGTGTGTTTGCTTGTACTTTGTAGTTTTAAGTTGTTTAAAAATGAATAATTTATTCATGTAAAAATGGATTGGTTTGTTTGCACAATAAAAAGTAGATAAATTTGCATAAAACCACCCCTTAAATACTACTACATTTTGCTCAAAACCACTCGTTATATACAAGTAATTGTTGAAAGCCACCCTTTAAATGAATTTTGTTCGTGATCAACCACCCGTTTTGAATTTCCGTCTAAGATTCCATTAAGTTTTGGTCAATTACCGTTTTGTCCCCATTTTTTTCACATAGGAAAGGCTAAAATGAGAATCCCCATTTTTTCACATCGGAAAGGCTAAAATGAGAATCTCGGTGCAATGGGAGAATGAGAATCCTAGTCTAGTATTAGTATTTACTTTTATTACAATTGGATGGGTATTTCACGATCGAATTGGCGGAATTAGAGTTCTTAGGAGATTAGGGCGATTGCGAGCTGAGTTAGCATCCACAATGCATCGAGTTGGTCGACTTTGTCTTAAAATCAGAATTGAGGGTGATTGTGAGATGGGTTAAAATCCACCATTGCATTGAGTTCATTGTCTCCAGCGAGGGTGATTGCGATATTAGACTCGCGATTCCATTCTAAAGGTAAAACCATATCAAGCAGGTAAGAACTTGGTTTCAATCTATTTCGATTTAGGGTATTTTATTTCATGTTTTGATTAAGGAATGTGGTTTGTATACATTATTTCTTATATGTATGGAAATTCAATTGAATTTGTTAACAATTGGTTTTAATAGTTGAAAATGTCATGTTATTTTTAGAGTGGGTTTTTTATCCTAGAAGATTATCAATAAAGCCATAAAGGAACTCACACGTAGGAGAGATTGAAACAATTGTGCGTGTTGTAATAAGATATTTGCGAGTTGTTCAACTCCAATGGAAAAGAAGAAGACATGTGTTGCAATGGGCGAAAATATGAAGAAGATGCAATGATGTGGAGCATTGGTGAGTCAAACAACCCAGATGAAGTGGAAAAAGACTTTGGTCATATATTACAATGGATGACTAGGAAAAATGTGATGCTTAAGAAAGAAAAGATGAGTATAGACGAATGTGATAGGATTTTTGTAAAACATATTAGAAATTGCCTTATGGCAAGATGGAGAAGTAATAGTAGAGAGACAAGATATGGAAACCTCAAGATGTTTAGCCCTTTGTTTTACCCTTCTTTTACTTGAACGCCTTGCTACTCCTAATGCATGTTGCACGAGATCCTTGTATCCATACTCTTGTTTCTTCTTTTCGGAACAAAATGGACAGCTCAAGATTCCATTTGATTTTAAAAGCCTCTATATTTCCCTTTCGCTTGTTCTAGTTTCTTGTATGGCTTAAGCACATATTCCTTTATTCTGAATCACTAATACCTTATGGATCATTTGAGATCGAAATCATCATAGCTTCAAAAGAAGATGTTTATAAAACACATGAAAGAATTGAAAAGCTTTAGAAATAACACAAAAGGCACAAAAGCTTGTTATCTAAGGATAAAAGCCATGGAAATGGAAAAAGCTTCTCAAACTTGACAACTTATAAAATTGTACTATATTGGTGTGCTAGAGATAGCTAATACAAATTGGACCACACAAAGCTCCCTTTTTGGCTAGGCTAGTCTCATTTTCATGTATAGCATATACAAATTGGACCACCACACAAAAGCTTGTTTAAGTTCATTATTCAATCTCATGCCAGCTTAAGAAAATCATAATAAAATTAGAAGTGCCATCATTAAAAACATATCATGGTCAACCTCTCTTTTACAATACACTAATTTTTTTCCAATAATTATACAATAGAGCAAAATGGACCACAAAATAATATTAAACAAGCAAAAAAACTCAAATATTAAAGTCATGTTTCTCGAACTCATTAACAATCAGAATATATCGATTACTTAGTATTACTAGTTGCTTATGCACATAGAAACACATATAGAGCTTCAGGATCTCCAAATTATCTACTAAAAGTGAAAATTTGGTATATTCGATTGAAAATCAAGAGACGGCTTCCAAACCTTGCAATAATAATTTATGAACACTAATTTCATATCATTAAGCTCTAAAAGTTACCTTTAACAAAGATGATGAGCAGGCTTTGCAAGTGCTCTCAATTATCTTCTACAAGTCGAAATTTCCCTCACTTGTGCGACTCGCAATCACCCCAATCTTCTACGAACCCTATCCCCAATTCGATCTTGAAATACCTATCCCACTATAATAAAAATAAAATACTAATGCTAGATCGGGATTCTCCGATTGAACTTTGATGGATTTGTGCATTTACCATTACACCCTCTGATGGTGCGCAAAATAGCGAAACATAAAGTGGGGTCGGGGAACGAGGAATAACGGAATTCGGTAGGATTCCCGAGACTAAACTCGAAGGCCTTTTGCCATACCCATCTTAAAACGACAGATCCATACCCTCGTGAGACCTCAATACCTCGATCACGAGGTCTAAACCTCGTTGTTCGAAAGCTAACATACCCTCCTCATTTAGCCACTCAGCAACCGCCATATTCTCAGCCAATGACCAACTGCCCCATTCTCGACCAATCAAAGGGCCTGATCTCGGGCGTCGCACATGGAGCAAACATCAAAACCTTGTTCCTCAAACCTCTATAAATAGAGGAGAACCTCAAAGGTAGCCAGGGGTCGAAAAACATCTTGAACTCAAGAACTATCTTGTTCGTTGAAGATCAACGTGTTGAATCATCGTTAAAGACCTCTCTACAGCCAAGTGAAGGTCCACAAAAAGACTTCAAGTTACCCAAAGTGACCTCGTCTCAATCAAAGATCTCGCTGCATCACCTCGCAGGCCACAATCATCGCGTGCTTAATCAGCCCTTCGACTTCGCTATAGGAGCTCACTAATAGTCTATTGGTGATAGAACCTCGTTGTAACTAATAGATCTCGAACCTTGTTAGATCGAGATCTCGAATCCTCTAGAAAGAGATCTAGGGCGCAATTTCATTGTTTATAATCTCGGTATCCATAATCTCGCAGTCTGTAAGCTCGTTCTAAATATATAAATAAAAAGTTAGTGTTTGCACATTCGAAATAAAAGTAATCTCGTTCTTGTCTTTTAGCGTTGGTTTATTTCGGGTTTCATCAATGGCGCCGTCTGTGGGAATCTCTTCACCCTAAGCAGTTTCCCGACTTGTGAAAACCTTGGCTTTTGAACCCCACAAAATGGCTTGTCCAAACAATTTCTTCCCCCAGCACCCCGATAACAAGTCCGAGACCTCGCAATGGACGAAAATGGCACCCCCGCTGATCGCTCTCGGATGCGAGGGTCAAGAGATACAATTTATAACCCGACCCCGTTGTAGTACGTGGTGGGTGTCGAACACTCGGGAAGTCTACTCGATCGATGTGCCTAGATACTAGGAAGCTAGAAAGGAGAGCATAAAACAAAGGAAAACAAAGAAAACAGTCGGGACCGACACTGAGGTCACGTCGGGCCCGAGGTTGGCGACAAGAGGAAGTCGGGACCGACACTGGGTAAGTCGGGCCCGAGGTAGCTGGGGATGTCGAACTCAAAGATTTTAAAAGTAGATCTTGGGCTTTTGGGTTCCTTCCCTAGTAGATTAAGGCTTTTCCACCCCAATTCAGGCAATGAGTGATGATCGGACTAGGATCGAGTGCTTTCGCCATCGTTCCAACCACATCTACACCTCGATCCATGGGGAAATCCCCTTCGAAGCAAGGTCTTGAGATTGACACATGTTCACTTTCGCTACTTTGCCAATCTCAAGCCTTGATTCCCAACTTTCGCAAGGAATTGTAGCTCTATGTAGAGTGGGTTCCTTAGATCAAACACTCAAGGCTATGGAATTGGGGTTTCTAGCCTAAACCTAGCTAGGGTTTTCCCCCATAACCCAAGATCAAGGAGATCTACTCCATGTGACAAGCAAAGAAAGCAATCAAATCAAAAGAGAAAGCAATCATCATAATCAATCTCAAAACAAAGCAAGGTTTCATTCAAATCCAAAGCAATCCACAAATTCAAATCAAGGGTTTTCAAATCCACAAGATCAAAGCAAATCAAAGCTAAACAATCAACAAAACCTATCAAGCCTTCCTCTCTCTTGGCCGATTCTCTCTCTCTTCCTCCTCTTCTCCTTCCTCCTTGCTCTCCAAGTATCCTCTTGGCTCCCTTGGAACCCCCCTTTTGTGTGTGTGTGAGGGAACCCTTTCTTAGAAGACAAGAGGGCCTTTTATAGATTAGATGAAGGGCAAAAGTGGAAGTCCACAAATTCGTGCCTTGGAGCCCAAGTAGTTCGGTGACCGACTCGGACCGACACGGAGGAACCTCGGGCCCGAGTTACTGTGCAACTCAGTCCGAGGTTGGAGACTTCAAAGTCGGGCCCGATGTGGTTGCAACTCGGTCCTGACCTCGTTCCACCTTCTTCTTAGTTGGCTTCTCTTGTTCTTATTCATGGCTTGCTTCTCTCTTTCCCGCTTTAGCTCGGCCTTTGCTCCATGTCTCGACCCTCCTTCAAATCGATCCTTGATTCATGCCAAATTACCTACAAAACACATAAAAGGTGCGTAGTCTCCGAATCTCATAGAAATGCGGGAACTAGGCTAAAAAGGAACAAAGCGCACAAGAAAAGGGGAAAAAGAAACATATTTACAAAGGAAATCACATATGAAAACACCACCAAATAGAGAGACATCAAAATACCCCATACTTAAACTTGCTTGTCCTCAAGCAATAACAATGTAAGCAAGACCGAAACATAATCTTCAAGTAAAGCCTCGTATGAAAACACATTTTAAGCACAAGTGATCGATATTCAAGCAAGATTACATCATCACACGTGATTAAGTGTTCCAAGGAATAAAGTTAATGCAACTAAGCCTCACTTTAGGGATATGTGAATGTGTATCACTCATCATGTGTTTGGGTTTAGCAATGAACACTCAAGCTCAAAAATCATGCAAGTAAGGACTTTACTATTGAAGCTAATATCACCAATTCCACCACCTAGAGATGCCTAATGCAAAGTACACAAAGAATTTCGAACTTGGCTCAATGGAGGTCCTCAAAGAGGTTCCATTCGGCCGGGTTGTAATGGGGCTTTTGGTATTTTTCAAGGTGGGAATTATTTGGTCTTGTGGTGCTTATAATGGGGATTGAACAACCTAAACTCTCACCAACTTCACCAAATTCCACAATTACTTTCACACTCACCCAAAAGACTTAACATTTTCCTTTCAACCCAAAATTTCACTTAACATTCCACTTCATCTTTGCTCTTATGCTTTTTGTTGGATTTTCAATACTTTCTACATTTGGACCGACTTTCTTATGACATCGAGCCCGATGTTGCTTGTAACTCGGTCGGACCATTTTCTTCACTTAAGCTCTTTGCTTTCATTCCACTTTACATTTCCAACATTTTCTTTCTTTCTTTTCTTTCTTTTTTTTTTTCTTTTTTTTCATTTTGTACAACAAAGATGCACTACCCACATGATTCATAACACCATTCTTTGCCCTTAAACCCAAGAGAATCTCAACTCTTCAAATACAATCCAAACCTCTCTTCTAAAGTCCAATACCATAAGGGTCAAGTCATATAAGGCTAGGAATAATATTTTTGAGGAGTTTCAAACAAAGGCTTAGGCTAGAACGGGGCTACAATCAAAGGATTAACTTCATGGTAGGATATGGAACATTTATGTGACTAGAAGAATAAAGTTCAAAATCAATGTGACCATGCTAGGACAATTCTCATGACGGTCTTGGAAAATAGATAAACACCGCAATAGCAAGTTTTACTAAGCATGAATGAGCTAATTACACAAGAAAAATGAGGGATATGCAAATATGATCAAGCATCCCTAAAATGGCCAAAAATCAATCTCACAAGGGTCACTCTTACTTAGTTGCATAAGAACTCATCCTAGAACTCACATGCTCAATAAAACAAGCAAGGTATCATGATCACATCAAAAGCAACATCATTTTTAGAGGCTAAACTATCCAAAGATGGGAATTTCTAGTCCAAAACCTACAAAATACAAAATCTTTTTGTTGTTCTTAACACAATTTTTCAATTTTTTTTATGGATTTTTTTTTTATGAAAAATTTCTCTAAAACCAAAAGCTAATCCATTCAAGACCAAATTAATCATCCACGTCTTTCCTCAAACCACTAACCAATAAGCAAACATCCCAAATACAAACTAGGAACACAAACTAAATATCCTCAAAATAACAAATAAACATAAACAAGTGAAATCATGAACACACTTACCCCCACCCCATACTTAAAATTTTGATGTCCCCATCAAACAAGGAAATCAAAACTTAAAAGCAAGAGAGAAGAGTATGAAAAGCTCACAATTTCTTATTTTTCAATGGCATGTTTAGGATCACTCGAAGGGGTTGTCACGTCTACGTCCTCTTTGGAGCCTTGCTTGCCGCTCCCTCTCGTACACTTGCTCTTGGTAGAAGTCTTGTGGTGGTGGTTGGAGTTGAGGCTCCGGGCGTGTCCATTGGTCCTCACGGGAAGGGAAGTTCCCGCTCATCCACGTGTTGTAGATATCTTGGACTCGCCACCTTTGGTCTTCCACCTCCCTAAGCTCCTCTACCTCTCGTCTAGTGTAGCCGAGGGCCCAGTTCATCTCTTGTTGGCTAGCTTGGAAAGAGCTTTGTTGTTGAAGCATTTGTTGTTGATGTTGGTTCACTTGATGGACCTCTTGGAGAACATTCTCTTGTTGAAGTTGGAGATGAGCCATTTGGTAGGCTAAGAAGGACATGTCCACCGGTTGTTGTAGCTCGGGAAACACCATTCCCGGACCGTACCATTGGGCATAGCCTTCATAACCGCCACCTTGGAATTGCTCTCGCCTTGCACCGCTCCCTTCTCCTCGTTCATAATGCCTCGGGACCTCACCACCATGGAATGAAATGGACCGACGTTGAGGGAAGTCGGGCCTGACTTGGTATGTACCTCGGTCCTCCAGTGTTGGAGCATGGTGCGTGGCTCGGAGGTCGGCCATCAAGCCTTGGAGGCGCTCATCTTCTTCACTTTGCCCTTGATCGACATCCATGTCCTCCCCACGAGGTGCAAACACGAAGTTGTCTTGGTCGGAATCCGGTGTAGATGGAGGGGAAGTAAACCGAATGTGTTGAGGTTGTTGTCGCCGCCCCTCTCTTGCACCTTCGAGGTCACCAAATGAGTGTGGTTTGCCGGCCCACACTTGGTACCAATTTTGATACCGAGAAAGATCATAGAGGTTGTGCACTAACCGGATCGACACACCATCATAGTTCGAGTGAGGGGCCAAGGAAATCATGTAGAGCTTCTCCTTGATGATGTTGGCCTTCTTGAAATACTTCATGTTCATGAACTCAACACCATTCGGAGCCGGAGAATACTTGTCAAGATCAACTCCTAGACGCATGGCGAGCCTTGCTATCATCCCGCCGAAGTAGATCCAAGAGGAACTTTGGAAGTCCCGCACCATCTTGACCCACTCCCATGCAAGGTTCATGGGCTTCTCGGTGTTGAAGAGCATCTCATGGAGCAACATGATCTCCTCCTTCATCGGCTTGCTCAACTCATGACGAGCATAGATTGCACACCCCAAGACTCGCACCATGACCCGAAAAAGAGGGCTAGCAATCTTGGTTGTGGAGGCGCCCTTTCCCATCTCACTCTTCCCGGCCACATGACGCCACACTTGGTTCACCTTCTCATTGTTGACGCCGGCCTCTTCTCTTGGGCATGGGAACCCGAAGTAGGTAGCCAAATCCCTAAGAGTGAGATTGTGGTCCTCGTTGCCCAATCGGAAAGTGATCGCCCCTTCCTCATTCTCCACATTATCATAAGTGCACTCGAATGTGGCCATAAATTCCGAGGTGAGGGCGAGGTAGTGAGTGTTGTCCCACCTTAGCATTCCATTAAGACCGATGTGGGAGTAGCATCTTGGAAGGGCTTGATCCATGTCCATCTTCCTCACGGCTTCCCAATCAAGCCACCTCGTGTGGTGCTCAAGCGCCATATATCTTTCATAATTCTCCACTTGTTCACCATCCTCCAAATAGACATCGTCCAACTTCGGCTCTTTCCTCGTCTTCTTGGACTTCTTCCTTGGCCTTTCCGCATGAGATGATGAAGCTCTTGTCTCCATTGTACCTACACACATCCAAACAAAAGGATCCAAGATAAACTCCATACAACCCAACAAAAGCACTTATCAACACACAACAACATTCCAACACAAAGGGAACCCCATACTTAGTCTCTAGACTCACATGCATCTCAATTCAACATAAATCATCATGGACATCTTCTAACAATAGCTAAGCAAATGATCATTCTACATCATGATTAGGCTATAGCCAACAATTAAACACATGAATCCACATGATATCACAGGAAGAGAGCAAAAACAACAAGGATCGACTTCCAACCTATGTCGGGCCCGACTTACTCAACCTCGGTCCGACTTGTTGGACCGACTTCCACAACTCGGGCCCGACTCTCCTGGGCACGTCGATCTCGACCTAGTTCATGCTTCGATTCTAACCTCAAATCAACCCAAATCACTCTATCATGCACTTAAATTTCAAATTCAACCATCAAACATCCCTAATCGAAGTTCTAAATGGATCTAAGCATGCATAAACAACTTTAAAGCTCAATTTCACAAATCATGCAAATCCACCATTTATGCTCAAGCTCAAACTCTCAATCAAACATGGCATTACTCAATCTACGCAATGAAAGCACAAAATTTTCAAAGAAATAAGTAGAGATCGAGTAACACATACCGGATTCGAAGAGTATTTGAACTTTTGAACAAATAGGCAACTTAGAACTCAAATTTCCTAGATCTAGATCTAGATGGGGGACGAAGGACTATATTGAACTCGAGATTTCTACTCGGAATCGGGTTAGGGAGGTCTTTTTTTGTGGTTGGAACGAGACGAAGTGGGGATGGATGTGGATCGAGTATGGTGAGGGTAGGGGCGGCCGACTTTGAAGGCTTTTGAGGGAGAGGGGTTGTATTTTGGGAATGGTAGTTGATAATGAAGATGGTAGGTAGGTGGGGGATAATATTTAATGGGGAAAAGGGACAAATTAGGTCAAGGACAAAATTGGCATTCTAACTAGTCGAATCAAGTTGGACCGACGTCCCTATGTCGGGCCCGACTTACCTGGGCTCGATGTGGGAGTATTCGGGTCGCCAATTTTACTCCATCCTCATGCAACTTCTTTCTCATATTTCCATTTAAATATTTCACCTCAAATCCTACACAACTTTGAAGGATGCACAACACCATAAATCCACAAAACACTAGATAGGGATTGGTTAGAGAAAAGCTAAGCTAAACCTAGAAAATCAAACTAAAATTACGAAAAGAAGGCTACTAGCTCGGGTTGCCTCCCGAGAAGCGCTCGTTTAGAGTCACTAGCTTGACTTCCTAACCTCAACCTTATGGCGGGTGAAACACGGTGAATTGCTCGCCATTGTTATGCCCATTCCCATTGCCTTCATACCCATAAAACCACCAACGATGGTCTACATAGGCATGGCTCTCCGATCTCGGGCCTATCTCATCATACTCCTCCAACGGATGAGATTTCTCCTCCTTGCTTGCTCCATCATGTTTTGCTTGTCCTACACCATAGTCATCCAAAGTATTCCTAGGAGATTCTACCAATTCACCTTTTAAATCACTAAGGCAAATATAGGAGTCTCCTAAGTCATCATTCAAATCACTCAAGCAAATGTAGGAATCAAAATTTTGGGAAGAATTGTGATCTTCACCAACATTAAAAGGATATGAGTAAGGATACTCTTCATCTCTTCTTGAGCTAGCATTGATCCTTGACTCATCTTGATCCTTAAGTTGCTCCAACAACTCCCTCGCTTGTATTTGTTCATTGAAGCTTTCATCACCCCTTAAAGCAACAACCTCCCTAGCAACTTCCACTTCTTCACGTTCTCTCTTGGCACTCTCTTCAAGTTTAAGAATGGCCAAGGCGTCCGGCTCATTCAAAGCTTTGTTGAAGTGAAAATCGACCTTCTCTTCCCCAATCTCAAAGGAAACCTTCCCGTTCTTGACATCAAACCTTGCCCCCGCCGTTGCTAAGAATGGTCTCCCTAAGATTATTGGAACCAAGGGATCCTCATGCATGTCCAAGATCACGAAATCATCGGGGACAAAGTACTTTCCAACCCTCACCGGAACGTCATCCAATATTCCTTTGGCCTTGATGATGGAACCGTCGGCCATGGTTAGGGACATATCGGCCGGCTCCATTTCACCCAAATTTGCTCTTCTCCAAATGCTAGCGGGCATTACCGAAACACTTGCCCCAAGGTCACATAAGGCTTGGAAATTTTGAGACCCCACACCAATGGTTATAGCAAAACGACCGAGATCTCCTAGCTTTTGTGGTAACTCCAAGGTCTTGACTTCATCTTGCATTTCCACTATGGACCTCTTCTTGATCAAAATCTCCCTAAAAACTTGGCATAAGATGGCATCTCACTCAATGCGTCGGTGAACGGGATGGAGATGTTCAAGCCTTGCAAGAGTTTGAGAAACCTCTTGAACTTGTTCTCAACAACATCTTTTGGTTTCTTCGAGGGATATAGAAGAATTGTTGCACCTTGAATCTTGCTTGGATCAACTTCTTTGGACTTCCCCGCTTCATTTGCAACACTTCCTGGTTGGACCGACTTGGGCACCATGTCGGGCCCGATGTTGTGAATCTCGGTCCTAGGCAGAGGGGTCGGATCGAGGTTTGTGTACGTCGGTCCCGAGTTGCTCTCAACCTCGGTCCGTGGTGAAGGAGTCGATCTTCTTGCTGGGTCGACTTCGGGGAACGTCGGACCCGACTTGCTGGGTAAGTTGGTCCGACTCTCTTCACTCTTCTCAGGCACGTGTCGCTCCGGTAGGTTTTGGCCACTTCTCAATCCAATTGCCCAGACTTCATTTTGATTGTTTTGAGCTCGAGGATTCTCCTCGGGTCGGCCCGGAAGTCTTCCATTCTCTCTTGGGGCTTGAGTCGTAATTTGAGCAAATTGATTGTCGACTTGCCTCCTCCATGCACCAAACTCATTGAATTGGGTCCTCATCTCCTTGAACCCATCTCTCATCTCTTGAGCAAATGTTTGTAACTCATTGAATCCCAGTGGTCTATATGGTAGTGGTGGCGCCCTCGGCTCGTTTTGGTTGAAGTTGTTGTTGTAGCTTTGAGCTTGACCGTTGTTCCACCGGCCATTTCCACCATTGTTGAAATTACCTCTTCCACCGAAATTTCCTCGAACATAGTTTGCCTCCTCAATTCGCTCGGCCAAGCGCACTTGGCTCTCATTCGGACAAACTTGTGTAGCATGTGCAAAGGATCCACACTCCTCACAAGCTCTAGCATTTTGCTTGTAGTAGTGGACTTGCCTCTTAAGCTTGCTCACTTCACCTTTAAGGAATTGAAGCTTCACATCCCTATCAATGTCTTCTCCCTTTGGATCATATAACTTCCTTGCACCTTCACCTTTAACTTTCACCTCCTTGCTAGCTAGACTCACCCCATACATGGCCTCATAATCGGATAGCTTGTCAAGTAGCTCCCAAGCTTGATCCGGTGTCAAGTCTATGAACCCACAATCGGTGTGGAGATTGAGCTTGTCCTTCGTTACCGGATTGATGCCTTGGAAAAAGATGTCTTGAAGCACATATGGTTGTTGGCCATGAGTAGGACATTGGCGCAACATCTCCTTGAAACGGTCCCATGCTTCGAAGAGAGGCTCATTCGGACCTTGTTGAAAGCTTGCAATCTTCCTTCTTAGCTCGGTTGTCTTTGAGGGAGGGAAGAACTTCATCAAGAAAGCGTCATAGAGTGTCTTCCAAGTTGTGATTGACCTAGGAGCTTGGCTCTCGAGCCAATGTGCGGCCTTGCCCCCAAGTGACCATTTGAACGCCTTTAGAAGCACATACTCCAATGTCTCCTCGTCGGTAGAGATCGTCTCACACATGTCCACAAAACGTTTAACATGCTCTATGGGACACTCTTGTGGACGGCCCTCGAATTGATCACGCTTGATGAGGGAGATGAATTGCGTCTTGATCTCAAAATTCATGGCAAACTCGGAAAGCACAATAGCCGGCTCGGGGACCCTCAACTCCGGATGCATGTATTGGCGTGCATTCCGGGGTAGAGCGTTGAGTTGAGCCTCGGCTCTCATCCATTGCTCCCGTTCTCTTCTTGCCACCTCCTCTTGATTGTCCCTCTCAAGTTGCAATCTAGCCATTTCGGCCCTAAGTTGAGCCAACTCCTCATCAACATGGAGAGCTTGATTCGCCATCCTTTTCTTTCTTCGGGCTTCCTTGAGAATACTTTCCGGATCACTCACAAACTCAAGCTCAAGTGTTCCTCTCGAGGAACGAGCTAGCATACACCTATGAAACAAAAACACAAACCAAAACAAATCAAAAACAAACAAAGGGTTTGGGCTATTCCCTCACCCAAATCACTACCAAAACACAAGAAACTCACCAAATTGGCACTCAATGCACTTAGACTTCCCCGACAACGGCGCCAATCTTTTAATCGCACTCGGATGCGAGGGTCAAGAGATACAATTTATAACCCGACCCCGTTGTAGTACGTGGTGGGTGTCGAACACTCGGGAAGTCTACTCGATCGATGTGCCTAGATACTAGGAAGCTAGAAAGGAGAGCATAAAACAAAGGAAAACAAAGAAAACAGTCGGGACCGACACTGAGGTCACGTCGGGCCCGAGGTTGGCGACAAGAGGAAGTCGGGACCGACACTGGGTAAGTCGGGCCCGAGGTAGCTGGGGATGTCGAACTCAAAGATTTTAAAAGTAGATCTTGGGCTTTTGGGTTCCTTCCCTAGTAGATTAAGGCTTTTCCACCCCAATTCAGGCAATGAGTGATGATCGGACTAGGATCGAGTGCTTTCGCCCTCGTTCCAACCACATCTACACCTCGATCCTTGGGGAAATCCCCTTCGAAGCAAGGTCTTGAGATTGACACATGTTCACTTTCGCTACTTTGCCAATCTCAAGCCTTGATTCCCAACTTTCGCAAGGAATTGTAGCTCTATGTAGAGTGGGTTCCTTAGATCAAACACTCAAGGCTATGGAATTGGGGTTTCTAGCCTAAACCTAGCTAGGGTTTTCCCCCATAACCCAAGATCAAGGAGATCTACTCCATGTGACAAGCAAAGAAAGCAATCAAATCAAAAGAGAAAGCAATCATCATAATCAATCTCAAAACAAAGCAAGGTTTCATTCAAATCCAAAGCAATCCACAAATTCAAATCAAGGGTTTTCAAATCCACAAGATCAAAGCAAATCAAAGCTAAACAATCAACAAAACCTATCAAGCCTTCCTCTCTCTTGGCCGATTCTCTCTCTCTTCCTCCTCTTCTCCTTCCTCCTTGCTCTCCAAGTATCCTCTTGGCTCCCTTGGAACCCCCCTTTTGTGTGTGTGTGAGGGAACCCTTTCTTAGAAGACAAGAGGGCCTTTTATAGATTAGATGAAGGGCAAAAGTGGAAGTCCACAAATTCGTGCCTTGGAGCCCAAGTAGTTCGGTGACCGACTCGGACCGACACGGAGGAACCTCGGGCCCGAGTTACTGTGCAACTCAGTCCGAGGTTGGAGACTTCAAAGTCGGGCCCGATGTGGTTGCAACTCGGTCCTGACCTCGTTCCACCTTCTTCTTAGTTGGATTCTCTTGTTCTTCTTCATGGCTTGCTTCTCTCTTTCCCGCTTTAGCTCGGCCTTTGCTCCATGTCTCGACCCTCCTTCAAATCGATCCTTGATTCATGCCAAATTACCTACAAAACACATAAAAGGTGCGTAGTCTCCGAATCTCATAGAAATGCGGGAACTAGGCTAAAAAGGAACAAAGCGCACAAGAAAAGGGGAAAAAGAAACATATTTACAAAGGAAATCACATATGAAAACACCACCAAATAGAGAGACATCAAAATACCCCATACTTAAACTTGCTTGTCCTCAAGCAATAACAATGTAAGCAAGACCGAAACATAATCTTCAAGTAAAGCCTCGTATGAAAACACATTTTAAGCACAAGTGATCGATATTCAAGCAAGATTACATCATCACACGTGATTAAGTGTTCCAAGGAATAAAGTTAATGCAACTAAGCCTCACTTTAGGGATATGTGAATGTGTATCACTCATCATGTGTTTGGGTTTAGCAATGAACACTCAAGCTCAAAAATCATGCAAGTAAGGACTTTACTATTGAAGCTAATATCACCAATTCCTCCACCTAGAGATGCCTAATGCAAAGTACACAAAGAATTTCGAACTTGGCTCAATGGAGGTCCTCAAAGAGGTTCCATTCGGCCGGGTTGTAATGGGGCTTTTGGTATTTTTCAAGGTGGGAATTATTTGGTCTTGTGGTGCTTATAATGGGGATTGAACAACCTAAACTCTCACCAACTTCACCAAATTCCACAATTACTTTCACACTCACTCAAAAGACTTAACATTTTCCTTTCAACCCAAAATTTCACTTAACATTCCACTTCATCTTTGCTCTTATGCTTTTTGTTGGATTTTCAATACTTTCTACATTTGGACCGACTTTCTTATGACATCGGGCCCGATGTTGCTTGTAACTCGGTCGGACCATTTTCTTCACTTAAGCTCTTTGCTTTCATTCCACTTTACATTTCCAACATTTTCTTTCTTTCTTTTCTTTCTTTTTTTTTTCTTTTTTTTCATTTTGTACATCAAAGATGCACTACCCACATGATTCATAACACCATTCTTTGCCCTTAAACCCAAGAGAATCTCAACTCTTCAAATACAATCCAAACCTCTCTTCTAAAGTCCAATCCCATAAGGGTCAAGTCATATAAGGCTAGGAATAATATTTTTGAGGAGTTTCAAACAAAGGCTTAGGCTAGAACGGGGCTACAATCAAAGGATTAACTTCATGGTAGGATATGGAACATTTATGTGACTAGAAGAATAAAGTTCAAAATCAATGTGACCATGCTAGGACAATTCTCATGACGGTCTTGGAAAATAGATAAACACCGCAATAGCTAAACCCTAAACCTAGCTAGGGTTTTCCCCCATAACCCAAGATCAAGGAGATCTACTCCATGTGACAAGCAAAGAAAGCAATCAAATCAAAAAAGAAAGCAATCATCATAATCAATCTCAAAACAAAGCAAGGTTTCATTCAAATCCAAAGCAATCCACAAATTCAAATCAAGGGTTTTCAAATCCACAAGATCAAAGCAAATCAAAGCTAAACAATCAACAAAACCTATCAAGCCTTCCTCTCTCTTGGCCGATTCTCTCTCTCTTCCTCCTCTTCTCCTTCCTCCTTGCTCTCCAAGTATCCTCTTGGCTCCCTTGGAACCCCCCTTTTGTGTGTGTGTGAGGAACCCTTTCTTAGAAGACAAGAGGGCCTTTTATAGATTAGATGAAGGGCAAAAGTGGAAGTCCACAAATTCGTGCCTTGGAGCCCAAGTAGTTCGGTGACCGACTCGGACCGACACGGAGGAACCTCGGGCCCGAGTTACTGTGCAACTCGGTCCGAGGTTGGAGACTTCAAAGTCGGGCCCGATGTGGTTGCAACTCGGTCCTGACCTCGTTCCACCTTCTTCTTAGTTGGCTTCTCTTGTTCTTCTTCATGGCTTGCTTCTCTCTTTCCCGCTTTAGCTCGGCCTTTGCTCCATGTCTCGACCCTCCTTCAAATCGATCCTTGATTCATGCCAAATTACCTACAAAACACATAAAAGGTGCGTAGTCTCCGAATCTCATAGAAATGCGGGAACTAGGCTAAAAAGGAACAAAGCACACAAGAAAAGGGGAAAAAGAAACATATTTACAAAGGAAATCACATATGAAAACACCACCAAATAGAGAGACATCACCCGCCAAGTTGCCCGTTCGTGGTTCCTCCGGGGTGGGCATATAACGTCACGCACAACCCTTACCCATTCTAGGGGTACGAACCAGCTGGCGTTCCCCCAAACTCGTATCTCTATCTAGGCTACGGGAAATACCAACAGGGCTTCGACCCTTCAAACATCCACAGACACGCACCACCGAGGCTCGCGTACGTCCTAGTTCCTGGCCTGGGACAACCTCATTCTGAGTACGTACCCGAGTACGTCCCCAGGCACGTGCCGGGGAACGAGATATCAACAAATGGCTCGTCCACGGCGACGTCGCCCCGGGACCCATGCAGATTTCGAGGTATCGTTCACGACGCTCTCGGATACAAGATCCGGAGTTGTTCGAGACGGCGGGAAGTGAGATGCATTTACCTGAAGTCACGCTCGCGACGTCGCCACTTTGAGGCTGGGAGCCTCTCACCTTTCGTGAACGAGATTCAAAGCGCTCTGATGCCCAAGGGCTTCCATAGGCCGCAGTTGGAACTTTACGACGGCACAACAAACCCGGAGGAGCATTTAAAGCATTTCGCTGTCCAAATGAACGTCAAGTCTTATAACGATGCCATCTTCTGCCGTGTTTTCCCGACCACCCTGGAGAAGGCCGCGATGACATGGTTTATAAGTCTCAAGGTTGGCTTTGTGGCCTCGTTCGCTCAATTGTGCGGGTCCTTCATCGCACACTTTAGTGGTTCGAGGAAGCGCAAGAAAAACATGCGGGATCTCTGCGGCATCGAGCAGGGGGAGAGCGAGTCGTTGGGCACCTTTTTTACAAGGTTCACAACCACAGTAGCGGAAATTAGGCATATTGACGAATCGTCGGTACGAGACACCATCATGGGCAACCTATGTCAACTGGCTCTAATGAATTATATTTTCCTGAAATGTCCGGCGACGTATGACAGTTTGTACGTCCGGATCACGGCCCAAGTATATGCTGAGGACGCCGCCAACCAAAGCTCTCGACCGAGGACCGGCAAGGAAATCGTGGCCGAAGCTAAGAGTAAGGAAAAGGTGGGTGCGCTGGCTGCCAGGGATGCGTATGTGGCATAGGCCCAAAACCTCGTCAACAACAACAACCGCAACAACAAAGGCAACGGCGGTGGGAGTTGGAACTGCTTTGGGGGAAAACAACGAGGTTATAGGGGAAAGGACGACCCTTTGTATAACCCAAACGAGAAGGGGGCGCCAACCCCACCTCGGAAGCAAACGACGTGCCACAAGGCCCGAGCCAGGCCAACAACGTCGAACAGCAGGCTCCCGCAAAGTAGGCGTGATCCGGGCACACAGCGACGCCCGATGGGTATATTCACACCATCTCAGGTGGCCCCTCGTTGCCTGGATCAAGCGAGGCAGAAAGGAAGAGGTACGCGAGGGCAAGCCATCATGAGCCCTCGGTATTCAGCGTCGCACAGACCTCGCGTTCCAACGTGGGTTTGGTCTTCACCTCTGGGGATGCCGAGGGTCTGCACATGCCACACTCTGACCCTTTGGTGGTGCACGCTCAGATGGGCTCGAAGATGGTGAAGTGGGTACTGGTGGACACAGGGTCCTCCGTAGACATCATGTACTACGGCGCCTTCGAGCAATTAGGCATCTCCAAGACGTCCCTGAAGCCCTACGCTGGGAAACCCACTTCCTTCTTAGGGGACGAGGTCGATGTCGTGGGCCTGATAGACCTTTGGATGACGTTGGGTACCGATTCGACAAGGCGAACCGAGATGGTGGAATTCACCGTGGTACACCTGCCCTTAGTGTATAATACAATCATCAAGAGGGTGTCCCTAATGAAATTTCAGGCAGTGGTGTCTATCTACCACCTGAAGATGAAGTTCCCCGTCGATGACAAGGTCGGGGAAGTGAAGGGCAACCAAGAGGAGGATCGCGTCTTCTATGTAACCTCTGTAAAACAAAAGTGTCCGTTATTCATGGTGGATTCTCTCGGCAAGGCCGATCTCGAAGTCCGGGACTTCACGATCACCATCCCAGAAATAGAGACAAGGGTTGTTACCCCCTTCGAAAACGAAGCAGAAAAAATCTACCTGGGTGAGTGCCTCTCCGGGGAATCGGCAACATCATTGGAGACCTTACTTGTCGTCTCCCGCAACGTGTTCGCATGGACCGCGAAAGACCTCTGCGGCATCCCGCGAACCATGGCATAGCATTCCTTGAACGTTGATATTACCACCCGCCCCGTGGTGCAGCGACGAATAAAATCAATGAGGAGAGGGAAAACGCCGCAAATACAGAGGTAGGGAAGTTGTTGGCCGTGGGGTTTATCCGCGAGGTCCAGTACCCTAGACGGCTATCCAACGATGTGCTAGTCAAAAAAGCCAGCATAATACGGCGAATGTGCGTGGACTTCAAGGATCTAAACAAGGCCTGCCCCAAAGACAACTACCCCCTGCTCCCAATCGACAAGTTGGTCGATTCAACGGCGGGTCACGGGGTCTTGAGCTTCCTCGACACGTACTCACGATATAATCAAGTCTTGATGAGCCCGCACGACGAGGAGGAAACATCCTTCATCACGCAGCGAGGGACCTACTGCTACAAGGTTATGCCATTTGGTCTGAAAAATGTGAGGGCAACCTTCTAGCGCCTCATAGACCGAATCTTTAAAAATCATCTGGGGAGGAACATGTTGGCGTATCCGCGAGGTCCTCTCCGATCTCCCTCTTCGACGGATCCTCCATCAGCCCACCCTTTCCGGGCGGATCACGAAGTGGGCAGGCGAGCTCTCCGAGTTCGACATCAACTACCTACCCAAGACCGCCATGAAGGGGCAGGCTCTCGCTAACTTAATGGTAGAGGTGACCTTCCCCGAGATTGACGAGAGCGCGGAGGAGTGGAAAGTCTTTGTTGCTGGCTCACAATGCAGCGTCAGGGGCGACGTCGGCGTATTCCTTGCATGTCCCTCGATCAAAACGGAGTATGTCGTTAACTTTGTCTTCGATGCCACCAATAATGAGGCCGAGTATGAGGCCATGATCGTTGGGATTGAGATGGTGCTGCTCAGTGGGGCTCGCAGAATTAGGGTGTACACCAATTCCGAATTGGTGGCGCGACAATTGAACGGACATATTGATACCAAAACGGGGTTCCTGCTCGCGTACTGAGAGAAGGTCAAAGCCTTGGTATCTTGCCTAGAAACCTTTGCGGTAGAGTCCGTCCCACACGCTGTGAACACGAAAGTAGATGCACTTGCGAGGTTGGGGTCAACTCTCCCTTTGGAAGTGGGAAATCGCGTGATGGTAGAAAGAAAGCTCTCGCAAAGTGTAACCATCGAGGTTCTCTCCGTCAAGATCGGGGACAGGAGGATCCCCATCACGCGATATGTGGAGAGCGGCGTCCTCCCTGAGGATCCCGTAGAGGCTAGAAAGCTCAAAATGCAGGCATCCCGCTACTATGTCATCGGAGGCCGGCTCTCTCGTCGAAGCTTTGCAGAGCCCAACTTACTATGTGTACCAGCCGAGGCCGCAGAACACATCTTGTTCGAAGCACATGAAGGGGTCTGCGGCGGCCACCCCGGGTGGCACGCCTTGTCACACAAGATCGCCCACTTGGGTTATTTTTGGCCCACCCTCAGGCAGGACGCGAGGGCTTACGTCCAGAAGTGTGTCGGGTGCCAAAAGCACGCTAACATCCAGCACACCCCGACATCACGCCTGCGCTCAATCCATGAACCCTGCCCCTTTGCGATGTGATGATGCGCAAAATAGCGGAACATAAAAGGTGTCGGGGAACGAGGAATGACGGGATTCGGCGGGATTCCCGAGACTAAACTCGAAGGCCTTTTGCCATACCCATCTTAAAAAATGACAGATCCATACCCTCCCGAGACCTCAAGACCTTAATCACGAGGTCTAAACCTCGTTGTTCAAAAGCTGACATACCCGCCCCATTTAGCCACTCAGCAACCGCCATATTCTCAACCAATGACCAATTTCCCCATTCTTGACCAATCAAAGGGCCTGATCTCGGGCGTCCCACATCGAGCACACATCAAAACCTTGTTCCTCAAAACTCTATAAATAGATGAGAACCTCGATGGTAGCCAGGAGTCGAAAAACATCTTGAACTCAAAAAATATCTTGTTCGTTGAAGATCGACGTGTTGAATCATCGTTAAAGACCGCGCTACAGCCAAGTGCAGGTCCACAAAAAGAATTCAAGTCACCCAAAGAGACCTCTCAATCAAAGATCTCGCTGCATCACCTCGCAGGCCACAATCATCGTGTGCTTAATCAGCCCTTTGACTTCGCTACAAGAGCTCACTAATAGTCTGTTGGTGATAGAACCTCGTTGTAACTAGGAGATCTCGAATCCTCTAGAAGGAGATCTAGGGCGCAATTTCATTGTTTATAATCTCGTTATTCATAATCTCGCAGTTTGTAACCTCATTCTAAAGATATAAATAAAAAGCAAGTGTTTCCACAATCGAAATAAAAGTAATCTCGTTCTTGTCTTTTAGTGATGGTTTATTTCAGGTTTTATCACCCTCCTCATTTTAGCCTTTCATATGTGAACAAATGAAGGCAAAACGGTAATTGACCAAAAATTAGTGGAATCCTAGACAACAATGGGTGGTCGATCGTGAACAAAATTGATTTAAAGGGTGGCTTTCAATAATTACTCATAACATATGGTTTTGAGCAAAGTGTGACATTTAATGGGTTATTTTATGCAATTTTCTCTAAAAAGTAAGTGATATTTCAGACTTTTCACACGCAAACTAGTAAAAAAGTTACGGGAAGTTGCATTTCTTTCAAAGTACTTTTATTATTTCAATAACTTCAACTAGTAATGTCCTTATTACTCTAAACATAGTGAAGAACCTAGCCTTCGTTAGAAAGTTTGCAACTGATTATAAGGTTGTTATTAAATTTGATCATTATCACTCCTCAGTCGACTACACATTTCAAGATAAATAGAAACACATTTTATCAAAAAAAATAATTTTACACCCAAAATAGAACAAGGGCGTCTACATCCATCTCCGTCTTTGTTTTATCGTCATTAACTTGGCATGCTTTTTTCGGTCATCCAAACGCCCCCGTCCTCAATCTTCTTTGAAAAATCATGTTCTTCTAGTGCCAATAAGGGGAAATTTTCTCCCCTATGTCAGTTTGTCAATTAGGAAACCATGCTAGATTACATTTTTCGTAATTCACACAAACTCTTACTATGTCGCATTTTAGGATAAATTACAATTTTTAAACCCTCTTATTTCTAGTCGTGATAAAAATAACCTTCCATGTATAATTTAACTTTTAAAAATTATGGAAGTGTACCCAACATTCTTATTTTGCTTAAAATGTCTTTCTCAATTTCTTATATGGAAATTGCTTTCCCAAAATAAAATTATACCTCATTCCTTTTTAAATAAAATATTATCTCCTTACTTTAATAATGAGAAAACCCAAAATTTACATATACTTATTTTTTATTAAAATATAATTAAATAAGAAATATCTTATGTTTCAAAAGAAAATACTATATTTAAGCTAGGCTTATCTTTTGTTTCAAAAGACCTTTATTTTTCTTGGAGTATAAACCAATTTAAAAGTTATTATTTGTTAATGGTAGAAATCTCATTTTAATTTCCATTATCATGTTATAATGAAAATATAAATGATTATTCTTTTATTTTTTTATAAGACTTATAATTATGACTATTTGTTTTAATTATAAGACTTTATTTTTCTTTTTCCTTTTAAGAAAATAAGCCATCCTTTATTAAAATATAATAAAGGGAAAAAAATTTACAATAATATCCCTTCTAAAAGAGATGGTTATTACAATCTTATGGTTAATAAAACTGAAGTTGCTTATTTGCTTGCAAATTTTTGTGCCATGACAAACTGTCAATTTGGTAAAAAAAAAAATAAAAGTTATCGTTGTGACAATGGAACTGAATTTATTTGTCTGCGCCCCCTCTTTAATCAAAACGGGATTGAATTTCAAACATCTTGTGTTGGAACACCTCAACAGAATGGTAGGGTTGAAAGAAAGCATAGACATATTTTGAATGTGGCTAGGGCTCTTCGTTTTCATGCTCACCTTCCTTTGGAATTTTGGGGTGAATGCATTTTGACAGCGACTTATTTAATTAATCGGACTATAACTCCTCTTCTTCACAACAAAACTCATTTTGAAATCCTACATGGTCATTTACCTACATATGGTCGTTTGAGAGTCTTTGGTTGTTTGTGTTTTGCATCCATTATACCTCGTCAAACTAATAAATTTGCACCTAGGGCTAGAAAGTGTGTTTTTGTTGGTTATCCAAAAGGTCAAAAAGGTTGGAAAGTCTGTGATCTTGAAACAAATGAACGCTTTGTATCTGCTGATACTATATATGAAACATATTTTCCTTTTCAACCTATTTTGACTACTAATGCACAATCTAGTGCATAACCACACCCGTCTATTTTTTACAATATCCGTGACCCGATTTCCCATTCGCAGACGAACGACAGGGGAGAGTGGGGTTCAATTTCCTCTTGTCTCCATTCAAGAACCCAACCCAAACTCCACAAATGCCCCAATACAAACAAGCGTCAAGGGAGTGGGGTTCAATCTCCTTCTGATTCTGTTCAAGTCAACTTTGATTCTAGCTCCACATTAGCCCTAATGCAAACAGCTGATGGGGGAGGTGGGGTTCAATCCTCTCCTGTCGTCGCTCAAGAAATACCTCGCCGTTCTACCCGTGCTTGGACTCCTTCTGTGAAGCTAAGAGGCTATATTTGTAACACTATGCGTAGTTGTGTGGCTTCATCGTCTTCTTCATCTCAACTGTCTCGATTATCAGGCTATATCTCTAACACTTAGGTATGCATGCTTTACTCTGTTTTCCTATACTCATTTAGGGGTCTGTCTTCATGTTCTAGTCTATGTTGATGATCTTATCATTGATGGGAATGATTCCGATGCTATTGCCAATTTTAAAGGGCAATTGAGTTCCTATTTTCTTATGAAGGATCTTGGGCTTCTTAAGTACTTTCTTGGTATTGAGATAGCTTGCTCTGATGAGGATTTGTTTCTATCTCAACAGAAGTATACACTTGATATCCTCATTGAGGCTGGTCTACTTAGTGGTAAGTCATGTGAGTTCCCTATGGAATAAAATCACAAGCTTGCTCTTTCTTCTGCACCACTGTTTGAGGCTCTTGATAGATATCATCGTTTGATTGGTTGTTTGATTTATTAGACCATCACTCGCCTTGAAATTTGCTTTGTTGTGCACACTCTTGCAGTCTTGCTCAATTTATGCAAGAGCTAGCCTACTGTTGATCACTAGGATGTTGTAGTTCGTGTTCTCAAGTATCTCAAGAGTCATCCGGGTTAAGGTATTTTCTTGTCTTCTATTGGTAGTCTAGACCTTACAGCTTTCTATGACTGATTATGCGACGTGTCCTCTTACACGTCGTTCTATTACTGGCTACTTTGTTCAGTTTGGATCTTCTCCAGATTCTTGGAAGACTAAGATATAGCACACTGCCTCCCAGGTCATCTGCTAAAGCTGAATATCGTGCTATGGCAAGCGCCTGTTGTAAGCTCATCTGGTTGAAAGAGTTGTTTCGCTCTCTTGACATCACTCATTTCGCTCATATGTGTTTGTTCTATGATAGTCAAGCAGCTCTCCATATTGCTACTAATCCGGTTTTCTATGATCGGACTAAGCACGTTGAGGATGATTGTCATTTTATACGAGATCTTCTCCTTGTTGGCATTGTACGTACTTCACACATTAGCATTCATTCTCAGCCAGCTGACATCCTCACCAAAACCCTCGATTCTCAATAGTCTCATCTACTTTTGGGCAAGTTGAGGATTCGAGATCCTCATACTCCAATTTGAGGGGAGTATTAGCGTATATTGTATATTTGTATCTATGCATATTTGCTATTTGTTCCTTGGTAAGGCATGTGTGTATAAACCTTTTTACGTTAATGAGAAAGTAAGCTTTCACGTGAAATCAATTCTTTAGTGAGGGATGAGGTTTTTTCTATATACTCTTATTTAACAATGCTAATTATGTATTTATTTTTTGCTATTTATTTAATGGGAATTTTTAATGTGTGAGATGAGCACACAATAAATATACTAATTTTGGTAAATTTGATTATAATTTGTTAATTTTGATTTTTTGAAATAATTCATTAATTTTAATCTAAAAAATAATTTTGAAATAATTTCTAAAATTAACTTGATTATTATATTTCCATGGACACACATTAGCGGCCGGCAGTTATTTAATTGAGCTCAGCAACCTAGTACGTTAAAAATTTTGTAAACTATTGAACCCGAACCGAATAGTTAGGCGGGACCATAAGTAATAATGCATACTTGATTGATGATTCCCTTGCGTTTTCTCACTTGTCAAAACTTTTATCCAAAAACAGGAAATGGAATTTGGAATCGGAAGCTTTTCTTATACTAAGAGACAAATACAATACGGCAGTGAGCGTCGACGATGGCAATATCTTTGGTGGGTGTAGAATCGCAGAGAGAGAGAGAGAGAGAGAGAGAGAGAGAGAGAGAGATGGCGGCGAGAGTGAGTGCGATTATAGTGTATCCGATCAAGTCCTGCCGTGGAATTTCCGTTTCCCAAGCTCCTGTCTCTTCCACCGGTAATCTCTCTTTCTCTCATTCAGCTTCTGAGTTTGTTTGGTCTGTATAATCTATGCTTCCGAGTTAAGAAATTCATCATACTTGATACTTTCCTCTGGACGGCTGTCGCTACAATTTTTATCTACTCAAAATATACACCGATTATATTATTAAATCAAACGATTATTCATTGAAAAATGACACTTTTTTGCATTCAGATAGTTCTAGAAATGAGATTTCACATCAAATATTAAGACGTAATACCCTAGAAAAGCTATTGCTTGCTGGAAGACTTCTGCTTCGGAATTGACCTTTGTTCCCTCGTACAGTGATTGTGCTCGACTTTGGATTGAATCAGAAAAGAAAAGGTTGGAATCCGAGACTAATTTTTCAACTTTGTGTAGGATTTAGATGGGACCGACAATGGCTTATTATCAATCCGAATGGGAGGATGTACACCCAGAGGGTGGAACCAAAGCTTGCTCGGGTGGAAGTTGAGCTGCCAAAGGAGGCCTTTGCAGAGTCCTGGGAACCTTCAAACTCCTCTTTCTTGGGCAAATTCCCCAATTCCAACTCTTCATTTTTGTTTGTAAATTGTAATCCTGGAATGTACTACTAACTAAATTCATGTGTTGATTTGTGCAGTGGTACGAGCGCCTGGAATGAGCGCACTCAAGGTTCCCTTGAGCAACTCAGGTAACAGAGTTGATGGTGTAGGTGTATGGAATTGGACTGGCTCTGCCTTGGATGAAGGAGACGACGTAGCTCAGTGGTTCTCTACCTATCTTGGTAGGCCCGCTCGCCTGGTGCGTTTTGATGCTGGTCAGTACTGTGACTCTTCTTCACCCAATCAATTAACCAATCTAGATTATTGCTCAAGTTCATAATAAGGTTTAAACCAATTAACTAATGGTTCATGGCAGCTAGAGTAACTAGAGAGACCCATCCTGACTATGCTCCTGGATACAGAACCATGTTTTCGGATGAGAACCCGTTCATGCTTGCGTCCCAGGTTCACCAATCAAGTCTCTAATGAATCAAACAGAAATTGTCTACTTGTTGTTGTCTTCTTGCTTAGAAGTGTTCCTTTCTTTTGTGTAGGAATCGCTGGATGCACTCAACAAGCTCCTGCCAAACCCAATACCAATCAATCGTTTTAGACCCAAGTATCAATCTTAGCTTCGAAATGACTTAGATTTTGCTCTCTGCTCCATGAAAAAACAAATATTCATGTGGGGTTTATATTGATGATCAAATTCCTATAATTTGATTTGGGGTTTATTGTTTCACGCTTGTGTCTTGTTTTTTGAATGTTGCAGTATTGTTGTTGAAGGCTGTGGACCATTCGAGGAGGACGTTTGGAAGGAAATCAAGATCAACAAGCTCACCTTCTTTGGCGTTAAGCTGTGCTCCCGTTGCAAGGTTAGCAAAAGCTCTTTTCTTCATACACAAAAAGCTCTCCATTTTAGATTTCACAATTAAAATGAAATTGATGTTCATTTCATCTAAATCACGATACTGATTCATTCAGATGCCTACAATCAACCAAGAAACTGGAGCTGTTAATCCTGAAGTAGGTGAAGTCCTCAAGACTCACAGATCGGGCAAAGTCTTGCGTCCAAACCAAAACAAGCAAGGAGAGGTGTGCTTATTTTTACATCATCTCTGAAATATTGCTGAATTATAATTTGCTGGGTTTCAGAAAATGGTTATGGTGAAATAAAGAGACTTATAATTAATAACTGGCTGATACTTTGGGATTACAGGTTTACTTTGGACAAAACATGGTTTGTAAAGACTCCATGACTGGTGGGAAAGGGAAGCTAGTTCAAGTTGGAGATCCAGTTTATGTCATCCACAAGTACACTTCTACTGTTGAGGCACCAGCTTAACTCTTGATTCTCATCACGTGCGTTGTAAACCATCAGTTAAATCATGTATCCTTGTATGAAATAAGGTGCTAATGACATTGCACAATAATGCAAACTGAAATCATGTATCCTTGTATGAATTAAAGTGCTAACAAGATTGCACAATAATGCAAACTGAATATTTAATGTAAGGGCAAAGACAGACTGTGATGTATAACCATTTCGGCATCGTGAACTTATAATTACACACCAATCTGCTTGGTAGATGGTAATGAATTCACAAACCCTTTGTTATTGAGATCAATCTGCAGCAACTGCATTGCAAGAAGTAACATCTGTACAGAAATTCATTTGCATCCTAATAAACAGCAAAGCTTCATAGCATTAACGTTTAAATCAGAACTACAATCCCACGGGGCCACAACAATCAAATTTTTGAGGATGGGAAGCCATAAAAACAGATATGTGGCTTGTTACAAAGACATTCACATGGATGATTCAAGGGTTAAGAAGGAATGGGAATTACTAAAGCATGTTGAATCATCTGCCTCCAACAGCTCTTGTACAGCTACCAAATCTGGAAGCACAGGAGCCCCAGCCTTCCTCCAGTTCTCTGCATCATTGGTGTTAAATCTGTCTAAGAGCAAAGCATGCATACCTAAGCTATTTGCAGGTGTGTAATCCTTTCTCATGCTGTCTCCAATGTGCAGAGCTTCTTCAGGTGCAATATTTCCAGCCCTTTCAAGAGCGATTTCGTATATAAGAGGATCAGGCTTCTCTACACCCTCCAGGCCAGAGAACACTCCAAAATCCCATTCAGAGCCCTGAAAGTTGAGTAGATTGAAACCTTCAAAACTATCTCAAGCTTTGGATGGCATATTCTTGCATTCAGTAAGTCTGAAATTGAAGGCTTTGGCTTGATTTGAACAACAAGCTGAAACGGGAGCTTGGCTTAAGCCAGCTTAAATGCTTATTATTACTGGGAAGACACAATAAGCTCTTAAAGATGTTGAAGCTCGCAACTAAGGGTGCATTTAAATTACACCTCACAACCAAGGGTGTAATCCAAAAACACCCTAAGATTATAACAAACAACCTTTCAATTTGATGACCATCAGATTAATGTTGTCTTACCTGGTTGATATTTAGGGCAGGGAGGATAACGTCTTGATAACGATATTCTGCATTGCTGACAATCCCAACAATGATGCCTTTCTCACGAGCCCATCTAAGGAAAGGAATCGAATCCGGGAAGATGGTGTAAGGAGCGGATGATCCAAAGGACGCGTATATGCGTTTGAATATCTTGTCAAATGTCTCGTCATCATAATCATATCCAGCCTATTGCAAACAAATTTATTATCTTTCAGTCTAAAGGATTCACTGAAAGCAGCAAGAGATGTATACAAACAACATTTGTTTGCCTACAAAGTAAATCTTTTCCCCCCAAACAAGAGAAGGTTACTATGCTATTAAAATGTATCTTTCATGTCCAAGAGAGGGCATTCTTACCTTCACAAAGGAGTTCCTGACACAAGTTTTCCACCAAACAATATTTGGCATCTTAGCTGCATATCCAAAACATGGATATTGCTTTGCCATTTCAGTATATGCGAGTTTAAATCCTTCATGCATACGTGTGTAGTCTGGACAAGGTAAGCCTACAGATTTCGCCGCCATACAATAATAGTCACCAAGCTGTCCCTTATAAGCTATAAGTGTCCCGGTGACATCAACCGTGATACAACGCAGTTTTGACAGAAGTGACATCGTTGGAAATTTACTAGAGGGCCAAAAATCAGATTGAGGAGCAACTTCAGCAGATATATCTGGTAATTGTATGACCTCTGATCAGGATCAAATCATCAAATGAGCAAACATTCAAAAAGTTTGAGTCCTCCTGCCATGGAAGGAGCCATAGATAAAAATGAATAAAAGGTTACTTAAAACAGAAGACAAAGAAGTTGAATGATAGATTAAATCAAGCTACTTTCACTGGAGGTGACCAAAAATATGAGTAAAAGCAGTATCTATAATGGATGTGGCAAGAGAATAAAGAAACTGTTTTAATACTTTAATGAGGGATAATTTTGCAACCAATAACTGAACATTCAATGCAAATCAAAGGGGCTAAAGAAGACATTAAATGGTCTTCTGTGGAGAAGATTCATTGAAATGGAAGAACCAAGTGCACGTTCATGAATGTCAAGCATGCATTTGAATGTACATTAAGGTGTCATCAACAATGCATGACAAGCTTGTTGCCTTAGAAAGGCTTCTTTCTCTTTGATCAATGCTTTTAAGTCGAACCATTTGTTCTGTTTGGCACAAAATAAATTTTGTAGCAAATCTGAGATAATCAAAACAATCACACTTATGCTGCAGATCCCGCAAGGAATTCCAAGATCACCTAGGATTTCATCTGAGATGACTCATTGTCAAAGTACTACAGTTTCTCATTGTCAAAGTCCTAGGAACTTTCTTTCTGTAAAAGACCAGAGAACTTAAGTAACTGGTAACACTACATAGTCAATCACATCCTAAACTCAAGTCTGTATGATAAAAATTAAAATTAGTCAAATTGATACATCAAAAGGACAGCCAGAAGATTCCTGGATATGGCATGCCAGAAGATTCCAGGATACGGGATCTATTCTTCAACAAAGCCACTTTCACTAATTCACATTTCATGATTCTGAATACCGAAAAGAAGGCCCTCCTCTATTCTAAATTTTAAATCAAATTGCAACGAAATCACACAATTTTCAGTAACCCAGATATAGTCAGATGAGAAAAAAAAAATGGATGAGACACAAGATTATTAAGAACACAGAGAATCCACATTCGCAACTGGGTTCCTTGATTGAACAAAGCAAAAGGACAAGAAATTTAGAATCAGAAGACAAAACTCACAACAGACAAATATTCGAGTACATACCCAGATATCAAATGTGAAACCAAGTTGCTTCGACAGGTCCGCCTCTGCTAAATGAGCTCAACTTAAACAAGGCATTTATATTCCCAGGTGGGGGAGAGAGGTATGAAAACGAAATGAGGAGGTGAAATAAGAGTGTCAGCCGCAGAATCTGGTTTTCAGGCTCTTAGCAGTACACAGAATTAATGAGTTGCCATATATACTATGGGCCTCGTTGATCTGTCCGGAATACATGCCTAAAATCAAGAATCAAAACCGTGACAATCAGGATTTTCTACACCTCTTTGTCTTAACATTTGATGCAACAAATAGTAATTAATTAGATCACATATTCATATTAAGATCATTGGTATACTAAAATGAAGGTTAAAATAATATATAAAATGAATCCTACCTATATTAATAGATCAGTTTTTAATAATTATTTTTGTAAATAATAGTTTCTCTAGATAAGATATGTACTTAAGGCTTGTTTATTTCTATACCCATAATATAGGGAATGGGGTTAGGAATGGGTCAAACTCATACCAATATTTGTTATAATTAAGGGATGGAAATGAGTGATTCTCATACCAAGAAAATACACTAGAGTTCATACACACCTTAAACTTAAGGTATGGGTGATTCCTATCCCAACCCGATACCTTATTCCAACCCGATTCCGAGTATAGAAACAAACGATCCCTTATAGTTTTTTTAGAAATATCCTTACCGATATCAATTTAATCATAATTTAACAAATATAAATAAATAATAAAGTAATTTCATAAAATTCCTTGCAATGTACGGGAAATAAGACTAGTTATTTAAAATAATATATTTTTAGTAACAAAAAACCCACATTTGGTGGTAAACCCCGAATCTGTGAACTAGCCAGTAAAGTGCACGGACCAAGTAACTTGAACGAACCAGCTCGACCTAGTGGTAGGTGATGGTGAGTGAAATAACCGCTAAAATTAGCGAACATAAGAAAATGAATAAACACGCTGCATTGCTTATACATGTTCACATAGACTATCACTCTATGTGTGTGGTTTCGTGGCCATTAAAACATAAATGGGCTCATCCCATTTATAGCCCAATGAACAAATATGTATGGCCTAGGCCTAAGTTGGGCACACTACATGTTCCGTGTGGGATGTTAAATTAAATACGAAAACACCACCACCTTCATGCATGCTCGAAACGTGGTAAATATATATAAAGAAAGGGGGAATATACAAAGCACACTTGACCATAGGAAAGTCAAGGTGAAAAATTACAACTCCAACCACGGATACGTAGATCTGGTCAAAAAAACCCTACGGGCCTAACAAAAAA
Source organism: Fallopia convolvulus (assembly GCA_964016875.1). Taxonomy (NCBI): domain Eukaryota; kingdom Viridiplantae; phylum Streptophyta; class Magnoliopsida; order Caryophyllales; family Polygonaceae; genus Fallopia; species Fallopia convolvulus. Next base: position 15,521,386 of record OZ024736.1, read on the forward strand.
CAAGGTCTATGACCCCAACCCCAACCTATAGACTTTTATATATGTACACAAAAACCGAAAGGAACTCGGCCGCCCAAGAAACTAACAAGCTGGACAAACAATTTCTCAAGGCAAGGTGGTAAGACACCTATACGCATAAACAAGAACTAGCTTGGCCACACGGCCCAAGCCATAAACATGATCAACATCCCATCAAAACAGCCCATATATATTCAAACTGGTTTAATTGTGCTACTACGGGTGATTTAGAGAACACCCAAATTTGCATGCCACCACTTCCTTTTTTTTTTTTTTTTGATAAGGTAAGAATTAGGTTACCCCCAACTAGGGGGGATAGCCTAGAGCATCCTTGCGGATGAGAACCATAAGTTCTAAGTGATTCAGCAAAGCGGCATAGGAAAGACTGTGACCCAGTTTTGCAATTTTATCGGCAACAACATTACACGCTCAGGGAGCGAAAAGAACTTTAACATCATCAAACCAAGTAAGAGATGTAGTGATGTCTGAAATTAGTATGTTTGTATTCCAGGGACACTGACCTATTTTCTTGATAGCTTTAATTATTGTTATATTATCTCCTTCTATTATTAATTTTCGAATTCCTAGGTTTTTTGCTCTTTTTATTCCCACTTTGAGAGCCATTGCTTCTATTTGCACTACTGATAATTGCCCATATTTGTGTGTTGCTATATCTATCACTTCAGAATTTGGTCCCCTAATAATCGTGCCTATATTGTCGTTTCTCCATTTGCTAATTTTGATCTGTCAAAATTTAGTTTGTGATACCCAGGGGGTGGTTTCACCCATTTGTGGTGCTTGTTTGCTCTTCTATTCGTGTTTCCTATATTTTTTCTAGCATGTGGTTTCTCTTCACACCATTTTTTTTTATTTTTCCCATGCGTGTAGTTGTGTTTTTATATATTGGGCTAAATCTGGAAAGTAATCTTGAGAAGTAGTTTGGAAAGCTAGCTTATTCCTTTAATGCCAAATTCCCCACCACGCCACCGCCAGTTCTATGAAGTCCTTTGTTCCAAGTAGTGATTTAAGATCATGGATTACTTGTCTTGGCATTCGGTTATTTGTGTTGTATTAGGCTAGGATTTGCAATGTTTTTGTGTTTATTTTATTACATATTGTTTGAGTATGAGTATATTTGATCAAGATATGGTTGGTGTCTTCATGGTTACAGAAACTCGAGAGATAGTCCCCTGGGATGGAGATACAATTTTCTTGCAACCTTCTTTTTGTTGGTAGTCCAATATTGTCTATTTTCCATAAGAATTTTTTTACTTTTGGGAACGTGTTTAACTTCCAAATCCAATTATAAAGACTTAGTTCCAAGGTTTTTATTTTCGTTATGTGCTCAATTGCTGATGTTGTAGAGAACCATCCATTTTTGCTAGGGGCCCAGTAAAGTCGGTTTGTGAGTTCATTTTCTGGTATGATCGAGGAGACAACTCTATCTACTATATTCGCAAGAAGGTGTTCGCTCAACATTGGTTTGTTCCATGCATTGTTCTAAAAATCCCTTATAGGCCCGCCTAGGCGTTGGAAGGTCCTAGCCCGCCTAGCCGTCTAGACCGCCTACGCACCCGTCTAGGATCGCCTAGGCCACCATTCAGACCGTCTAGGCGCTAGGCGGTCCCTCTCCACCCAGCGTCTGCCTAGCGTTTTTTAGAACATTGGTTCCATGTTTTTTCCGGTGTTATAAACGTACTAACATTAAGTTCTTTATCCACATCAGTTGGTCTTGTGGTATATTTGAGAAGTGGCTCTTCCATTGCCCATTTGTCAGTCCAAAATTTTATTGATTTACCGTCTCCAACTTGCCAAATGAGTCCTTCCTCAAAAAGGGGTTTTAGCTTAATCATATTTCTCCATTGCCAAGATGAGTTAGGTTTTATTTTATAGGAAAAGAGGTCGTCCTGCCTTAGGTATTTTTCCGACACTATTCTAACCCAAATGTTATATGGTTTTGAAATGATTTTCCATAAAAGTTTCATTTGTAGTGCTTTGTTCATGTGTTCCGTTTTTCAAATACCAAGCCCTCCATAAGACTTAGGTTTGCATATTTTATCCCATCCAATGAGCGGTTTATAATTTTGATTTTTGTTCCAGAAGAATCCTCTACATGTTCTATCTAGATCCTCGTGTATTTTAGTGGATAACATAAAGCTTTGCATTATGTAATTTGGCTTGGCTGCTAGATTCGATTGTATTAATGTAGCTCTTCCTTCTTGAGATAGAGAGTTGGCTTTCCACTTGCTTAATTGAGCTTTAGTGTTGCCAACCGTATCTTGGAAATATATATGTTCATCCTTCCACTTATGATTGGGCAACCCAGGTATTTTTCAAGGTCTGTCATTGTAGTGATGTTCAAGGCTTGTTGAATTCGTAGTTTTTGTTGGTTCGATACAATTTTCGATGTTTGAAATGCTGATTTGTGAAAATTCACCTTTTGACCCGAGCTTGCGCAGTAGTCTTCAATGATTTGCTTTACCAATAAGCATGTTGATTGTGTAGCTTTAGAGAAGATTATAATGTCGTCAGCAAAGGACAAGAAAAGAATTTTAGTTCCATTTCTCGCCAGGGCGAAACCTATTGTTTTATTTGATGTAATACTTGTTTGTTGTAGTTTTCTCGCTAGTATTTCAGTGCCAAGTATAAATAGGTAGGGGAGAGAGGGTCACCTTGTCTTAGACCTCTTTCCGGGAAGAATGGGTCAGTGGGACCGTTGTTGATCAGAACAGAATAGGAGACTATTTTGACACACTCTTGTATCCAATCTATAAACTTCTTGTCAAACAAAATTTGGTTAATACTACGAACAAGAAATCCCATTCTACTCTATCGTATGCTTTTTCCATATCAAGTTTTATAGCCACCCATCCATCTTTATTCTTTTTTCCTTTGAATGTGGAAAATTCCATGGGCTATTAGTACATTATCTTGTATTACTCTATTTGCTATAAAGGCCCCTTGAAGAGGGTGGATTAATTTACTCATGATCTTCTTTAATCTCTCAGTAATGATCTTGGCTATCGTCTTGTAGATAGTAGAGCATAAACCAATTGGTCTATAGTGGTTTGTTGTTGTAGGGTTATCTCATTTTGGGAGTAGTGTAATAAAGGTGTGATTGATTTGCTTCAGAATTTTACCAGAATGGAAGAAGCTCTTAACAGCTTTTATGACAGATGGGCCCACAATATCCCAGTACGATTTATAGAATTCTGCTGACATACCATCAGGGCCAGGAGACTTATCTGTACCCATGTTCATAATTGCATTTTTGATTTCCTCATTCGATATGGGTTTGGTTAGTTCTCTATTATCCTCCATTGTTACTGCAGTGGATATAAGTTGTAGGAATTCATCCAACAACCCATAGTTAATTGCCTCTTTTGCGAAGCGCTTTCTGAAATCATTTTGAATTTCCTCCCTTACATTTGCTTCTTCGACTATACGTGTTCCATCTGATGTTGTGATATCTCTAATGGTTTTTCTATTTTTCCTTCCGTTAGCAATTTTATGAAAGTAGTCTGCATTTGTGTCAACTAGTTTTATATGTTTTGTTTTGGCCCTTTGTTTCCAGTAAGTTGTATGGAAATTTAAAATAGATTATTTTTTCTTAATTAATTGTAGTTGTCTTTTTATGATTTCTGGTTGTGGATGTGTGTGAATTTGGTTTTGTAGTTGTTGTAGTTTCTCCTCTATGACTTTGAGTTGCTCAAATGTGTTACCAAAAGTTTTTTTTATTCCAATTTTTAGCATGGATTTTAAATAACTGTGTTTTTTTGTGAGTTGAAACATAAATGATCCTTCATATTCAACTCTCCAAGCTTGTTTGACCACATTTTTAAAGTCTTTTCTGTATATCCACATCTTTTCAAATTTAAATGGTTGTGCCTTTGTGATTTCTCCATTATTCAGATCAACTGCAATCCTACAATGATCTTAAGAAGTAAACGCAAAATGTTGGGTTTTGATCTCTGGGAACCATTGAATGATTTGGTCAGAAACTAGTGTTCTGTCAAGTTTTTCATATATATTGTCTACCTCTGTTTTATTTTTTCTCCAGGTAAATCTATTACCTATGGTTGGTATGTCTATTAGCTCACAATCATTTTTAAATTGAATTAGACGGTTGAATCTTGATTGATCAGGAGACACACCACCTTTCTTTTCATCTAACTGTTGTATTTCATTCAAATCATCCATCACAATGGTTGGTAGTGCTAGGTTGTTAATGCGATTAGTTAATTGTTCCCAAAAAGCTTGTTTGTTAGTTTCTTGTGGTGAAGCATATACAGAACATATAGCAATAACATAACGAGTTGCCAAGTTTTTAAATTTTAAAATTATGTATCTAGGTTCTTGTATAAGTAATTCTAAGGTTTCATTAATTAGTTGGTGTTCCTTCCACAACACACATATTCCACCTGCTCGACCAGTAGCAGGAGACTATATTATATTATCAAATCCAGATCGTCTCCAAGATTCATCATTCGGAGCTAAATCTGTTTTAGTTTCGGTAATAGCCATAACTTGAACTCTTTCTAACTTGCAGAAGGAGTCTATCTCCGACCAGAAGGACTTCCGAACAATTCCCCTACTGTTCCAGAAACTTAACTTCATAACAAAAAAATTAAAGGTATTGCCCTGAACCAGAGCTTACACTTGATGGTGACTTCTGCTTTTTCAAAGGAACCTAGAAACCTGTAATGGTCGAGATTCGACTGAAAATGATTCACATAGATAAACCAAATATAAGCATTTATGGCATGGGATCGGTCAATATTACAAAAAACCTGTACAATAAGAGAACTTTTTGGTTTTGCTATAAGCCATTTATATTTTATTATCTTCTGATTATCAATCTCATGGAAACATTCTGGGTTATGTCCTCTTGATGTGATGATGAATTTGGTGTTTCCTGCTGTAACTTGTACCTCTGCTTGGTCATTAAGAGAACTTATTTTGATCTTGTAGGCTGCATTAGTCAATATACAAAACAAGTGATTAATGGTGCTGGTCATTGTAGTATTAATTAGGTTCTATAGCAAATAATGTAATGGCAATGCATAATAGTTAAGTATTTTTAAAGAATTCATAATGATCATATACATGCTTTTTCTCCACATCTTTGCACAAACCTTGATATTGGGCACAACACACCATGCATTGATTTTTGCTTTCACTTTGATTTCCTGAGTAATGGCAAATTCGAAAGCATAAATACTCTTTGCAATTGTACTATTACCTGTGACCCATAATTCCCCTTCTAATTTTCTTTCTTGGTCGGTTCTTGGGCATAATTCTTGTTGATCCATGAACTGATTCCTGTATTCATGTTTATTTTCATGAATTCCTTGAGTTGTAAACTCATTTCTTGCTCTCCCTGGCCTCCTCCTTAAAGTTGTCGCATCATTATTCCCCAACCAAGCACTAACTGGGAAAAGAGATAAGTTGAATATAGACTTAGTGTAGTATAGATCTTTTAATTTAATATCCACTATCCAATTAGACAAACATTGATTATAGTTCATGAATCTTGCACTGAATGATATTATCAATATATAGCCAATAACTCTTGGTTTTAGTTAAGTAGTAAACCATAACTTAGAGAGTTACATAAGTATTGATGTTTGTTCCTTAACCAATTTAAAATACCAGGTTCGAACAATTAAGTTTTTTGTATGAGATCTAAGTCTCCACCAGGTTAGTGTAGTTTTGTCATCACTATTACCTTAACAAGTTTTTTCAATAAAAAAACATATTTCTACAAAAATCAGTCTCCATGGTTGAATAGAGAATAATCATGCAAAGGACAATAGTCAAAGAGTAGTGAAAATTTCAAATTCTTAGATAAAAGACAGAATTACAGCTGGTTATCTTACAACAAGGCTCCATCATCTTAGTTCTACTACATACTATAAGGATAATTTTAAGTTCAGTAGACAAGGCAAAATACTGAACAATTTTACTAGTCATGAGAGTACAACCTAAGGTTATCCTCACATAATTCAGCAAAAACAAAAGATCCCACATCCAAGGTGGCATTTTCATCACTAGGGTTTTAGTAATAGATCTTAGATAGAAAAGGAGGCCACCAGCAGGCCTAGGAACCCAAAAGAACTTAGATTTTATCTTCATCATTCATTCCTTTTTTTCTTGGTAGCTTCTCCCCCCTTCAACTGAGAGGTAGCAGTGTCATATCCTCCATCACTCCCCTTCCTCTTGCTTGACTCGGATTTGGAATTGTTTGGCTGTTGCATCTCCATCTGCTCCAGGTTCAGCACTATAGAGCTGGGGTTAGCTAGAGAATGGTAAGAAGGCAGAGACTGGGACAGTTCCATTGGCTCAGTGGGAACAGCTTCATTGTTAATAAGAGCTAGGAGCTCTTCTTGAGTCAGTTCATTGTCATACTCATTATCCTCTTCATTGAGCAGAAACTCATGTATGAGAGCAAGCCCATCCTCAGCATCCTCATTGTCATGGTTAGAGCGGGAGTGGATATGAGTCCATATGTGCTCACCAGGGAACACGTCATCATAAGGGGGGTTGGGCATCTCAGGCTTTTGAGAGGTGTCATCATTGGTGTCCTTTTTCAGCTCCACATGGGTGGCATCCAAGTTGGTCTCAAAGTGAGCAAGCTCAGAAATTTTAGAGAGTTTAGAGTCCTTAGACCTAGAAGAAGAGCAATCAGTTTTGTAGATCACTTGTATACCACTATTCTTCTTAATATCAGGATCCACAAGGACCCCTTTGTCTTTATCCATAGCCTTAGGATAGGGGTTGCCCACCTTAACCCAAGGAGCTTCCCCATTTTCACCAGACAGTTCACCAGACCCATGCTTTGGAGCTTTGAAAGAGGATGGTTTAGAAAAAGTGACAGTAATTTGTTGGTTTCTTGCCATTTTCATGGGACAAGTGTTGTACAAATGGGAAGGGTCCCCACAGAAACCACAACCCCTTGGGAAGTCTTCAAACCATACGTTGTAGGTATGCACTTATGCATTCTCATCAGGCACTACAAGCTTGTTATCCTCAATAGAAAGAAGATCAACATTAATGCACAACCTTGCATAACGGAGCCTTTGTTGCTTCTCAGTGTAGGGGTCAAGTTTAATGACAATCCCTAGGTTGTTCCAGATAATGATTGCGTTAAGCACCTCAAAACTGAGATACTCAACCGGGAGTTGTGGGATTCTTATCCACATATCCACTTGGGAAATGGATTCAGTAGAGGTATCAAAGTTAGATTTCCAAGGTTTCAAGAGCAAAAGCTGCCCAAAGACATGGTATGGGCGACCATCCCAAATTTGGTTCCTATCAATAGAATTAGCAAAGTGAATTTCAAACCAACCATTTGATCTTTCCATCACATCAAATTCCCCCTTAATTTTCCAATCATTCCTGAGTTTCGGCCTCAGCTTAGCAATATCCACAGGATCACCAATGACATACCCAAAGAGAGAAGTCTCTTTGAGATGCACAATGTTCTCTTTGACACCAGAAAGTTGTGCCAAGAAGGTTGACATATCGAGTTTCATTTTCTCCTTGCCTTTATTTTTCTTGGTGTTGTTCAAGGGGGCACCACTACCATTGGTCTCCACGACCATAGTGGGCCTTTGTTTAGACTTTTTTTATTTGTTCATAGAAACAGGTTGTTCAGAAGTAGTAGTTTTCTCAGAACAAAGAGTAGATTTGAAGGATTTCTTACCGTGTTTATCTGTACCCATTAGAACAAACCAGAAAGACCAGGAAGGAACAAAGCACAAGCTTCTCCACTTCACAGAAAAGAGAGATTCAAAGATATGCTTTAGAGTTTTAGCAAGGGAGTGGTGAGAATGTGAGCACATCCAGCCAGACCACCCCCTCCATTTATAGGCAAATTTAGAGCCACAACTACATAGTATCATATAGTTAAACAAAGGAATTAGGTACAAGGAGAGAGTCGACCTTGTCAGAATGATGCTTCGTCGAACAGTATTCGCAGCATGTAGCCCAAAAATTCTTCCACAGTGCATCCTATCGAGAAAATATGCCAAGCAAGAAAACCGCTCACCTATCCCGCGACCCGAAAGAGGGAAACGACCCCCCGAATCCAGCCTTCGGCGCAACTCCATAGCTTTTAGGGTTAGGTATTCCTGTTCAACCCATTCAGAGAGCTAAATCCCGCCCATTTGTTTCAATCTTTTCCTCCAATTGATGCTCCAAATATTCACAAATCTATTACTATACATGGAATAGTTCTCTCCAAGATTTGCAATCGAATTGGGTTTTGCGTTGGGGACACAAACCCCTAATTTCGGGTGACTCTCAAACAAACTAAATATTTTTGGGGGAAACCAGAAGCTTCTCACACGTAGTTGGTAAATTGATTGGAGGAGGGATTCGAGTTTAGGGTTCTGAGATTTGGTGTTCTTAGATTTCGCCATAAGAATCACCTGCAAAATCGCCACAGGCACGGGGTCGGGATCAAAGTAGGTTTCAAGGTTTGTGCAAAGATGTGGAGAAAAAGCATGTCACCACCTCCTATTTGATAGAGACGACTTGGTTGTATAAAAGTAGAGAATTAGTATTTAACAAAATCTCGTACTTAGCGTTATTAGAGCAAGTCCAACAGCTTCTCCATAACTTTCTCCAAAATGGAGAACCAACTGTCATATTCTCCAAAAAAAATCCAGCGCAACTCCAACAGATTCTCTATTTTAGAGAACACTGCATTTAATATTTTAATTTTTTACCATATAAATTACAATAACTAATTACATATTATCTTACATAAAAAAATAAAAATATTATAGAATCTTAATCTAATAAATGACAATTATTTGTTATTCGACTTTAAGGAAATAAAAATATTTTATAATTTTAATTGAATAATTGATAATTTAATTGTTATTTGACTTATAAGTTATAAGAAATAAAAATTTCTAGAATCTTAATTTAATAAATCATAAAGTATTTTTTATTTGATTAATAAGGAAATAAAACATTTACGTTTTTGCATATAAATATCAACATTTTTTTATTTCATTTACACAATCAGTACTCTCATTTTATCTCAATTTGAAAAATAAATTTTATGACTCGTCGTTTATTGGGTAGTCGTTATCTCGTTTATACATTCATGAGTGACGATGATACTATTGACGATGAATATCAAGAACTTTTACTTGCTCAAATGGAAGAAAAAGGTCAATCTAGTCAAAGTTCAAGAGGAGGTTGGGTTGGCTCTACTATGGGTCATCATATTATTAATCGTGATTTATCCATTAAATTAATTTATCCTTTAGATGACTCTTTTAAATTAATTTTTCCATTAAATTATATAATAAAAGAAAAAAGAAAAGGAAAGTAAATGGATTTGGGGATTTGGAGATCACTCCAAATTTAGGGAAAGCTCAACCCATTTTGGAGAATTTCTCCAAAATAGGGAATGTGATGGAGCATCTGTTGGACCACTTTTTTGGTCTAAATCTCCAAAAGCACATTCCCCAAGAATTTGGGGAAGCTGTTGGGCTTGTTCTTATAATCGGGTTTTTACAATGGCGTTGTCTGTGGGGAACTAATTCTGTGACACCCTTATAACTTGTGACGTATACTTCGTAATAACTTATTTCTTATATAAGCTGATAACTCATATATACCAACTATCCACGTAAACATATAGCAGAAAGGAACAACCATTCAAATGAGGAGGAGAAGGTTGCATAGAGCTTCAGTCGGCCAACCTGTATGAATGTGACCTCTAACAGAGACACACATCAGTAAAAACTAGCTGAACCTGAAAAAATGTTTTGCAATTTACGTGAGTCGCATACTCAGTGAATATAAACCATCATCAATTATTTCACATAAAGTCAAATATTTAATCCATGTACATATACATACATATTATATATATATATATATATATGTCATATATGAATTTACTATGCAAATGCAAATACCAATGTGTCTGATTTATTATTCTGTGAACTGTTCAAGCCTGAATCTGCCATGGGTTTCCATCTACCGACTTCTTCCGTATATCAACTTTTCTTTTTTTCATATACCAACTTTTTTTCCATATACCATCTCTTAGGCATCTTAGGCCTCATTTTCTCATATACCATCTCTTAGGCATCTTAGACCTCATGTATGACCCGTACGTCTCCTCTGTATACAGGTTTAGGTCAAGACAGTCACAAGTCCTTTTAATCTCATTGCAATTTTCTATGCAACCAAGTGCATCATGTAATCATATATCATATTTCATTTAATAACATACGTTTTGTGCAAATAACTCTGGAAATTTCAGAGCTATCGCATATAACACATGATGGCCGGATCGATGGAGATGGAGGTGGTGCAAAGAGATCGCCAAGAAGAACCCGGAAAATCTCCAAGCAAGTCATGGATGGTGATGAAGATGAGAGGATATGGATGCTCGAAAATCTTGGATATGACTCACCAAGATCTCAAGCAAACTAAGATGCACGAATTATCGGATATTACTCACCAACAATCGAACAACGAGAATTGAACAAAGAAAAAACAAGAACTTTGAATTGAAAATGCAAGCAAAAGAGAGTAACAATTTTCGTCCAATCTAAGTCAAGGAGGAGGAGGAGGCCGGCCTTAAAACCTAACACAAAGCCTTAAGAAATCATCTCCCTCACTTAAGGAAATTACATAAATTAACCCGAAATCCCGAAAACTTAATAATTGTCCTTAACCGAAGGATTTTCACTTAGAACCATGAAGCAACAAAAGACTCCAACCATCTTCAATACACTCTCTCGGAAAGCTACACCCCATGAGCTCCTCTTGAACTTGACATAGAATGGCCTTAGCTCGGGATCGCGTAATACGACCTAGATAAGGTGGTGTAATTCCTTGAGCCTTGGCACCATCAAGTCCGGAATCTGCCTTAGGCAAGGGCGCGCCTCCAACCGTGTGCATAGGCGCTCCGTCCTTTGGCAAAGGCGCGCAAACGTCCCCACGCAAGGGCGCACCGAGTGGCAGCAAGGGCGCGCCGTCCCTTGGCAGAGGCGCGTCAACAACCCTCCGCAAGGGCGCGCCAACTCCATCCCCTCGCAAGGGCGCGCCACCATCCAAGCTTGTAGGCACGTCTAGGGTAGGCCGTGGCTCCTCCAAGTGTTTCGTCGTGTGCTCCATTGTTGGCTCGGATGTCGATGGAATCACATCAACACATATATCCATATAGCTCATATAACACATATATCCATATAGCTCATATAGAATATATAGCACATATATACATATAACACATATAACAAATATATTTGTATATCACATATAGCACATATGGTTTATTCTCCGGTCTATACTTACTTGTTTAGGACAGATACTATATCTCTCCCCCTTGTCTCTGACCACAATCTATGACTTGTGCTCCTATATGTAACCCAATGCAAAAACAACCTATTTACTCTTACAAACTTTAATCTCAAATGCAATGAAATGCCAATATGCATTATAACTCCTTTTGCATAATTCCAAATCATGTAAAACTTGACAACAATAAATTATATATATAAAAGAACATTTTTTCTAGTTCACACCTTTATGAAAATTTGATCAACGGACTCCATAATATAATTACAAGGCAATAGTCTAAAATTACTCTCAAATCTTTTACCGAATATAAATCCAATATCGAAAACATCTTGTAAGAACTATAAATCGACTGAATTTCAAATCAAAATCAACAGCAGATCTAGATCTGGAAAAATCAATAAAATCCAAATAAACTATTAACTAATTAAAATATACCAAATCATACTTGTACTTCAAGATTAAAAACCGATAGAAGAGATCTCGTACCAAAACTAAACTCAAAACCGAAATCACCAAAATCTAACCTTTTCTTTTCTTCTTTGTGGAACCCACTTTCTTCTTCTTTTTTTCTTTGCTTTATTTCCATTTCTTAACTTGGAAGACATTCTCTCACAACACATGCACATATACAAGTGAAGTCAGCAATTCAAAGTCGGCAAAAATTTTAAGAAACCACACTTTCCACCCTCAAATCACTTTTACTATAAACTTTATCCTAAAATAATTAATAATTAAATTTTACTAAAAACTTCTTAAAAATATAATAAACTTAATTTCAAAATAAATATTACTGTTAAAAATACACTATATATCATGACACTATGCTATGCATATGCTACTAATCTTATATGAATGTAGAATAATGTATGCCCTTTGGTCGGGGATGTTACATTTCTCCCCCTCTATAAGAATTTTTTCACAAAATTTGTTATCTCTTCATATGACTTTCTCGTCTTATTCCCAATTTCACAACTTGTTTCCTCTATACCAAGATTCTTCCATACTTTAACCATCGGAATTTCCCTATTTTGCAAGTGTTTGATTCTGTAATCTGCTATCATGGTCGGTTCCTCTCTGTAGCTTAGATTTTCCGCAAGTTATACTTTTGAATCTTTTAACACATGTGACGGATCTGATTGATACCGTCGCAACATACTGACATGTAAAACATTATGAATACAGACCAAACATCAATGTGCCATCCTGAATGTCAAATGGCGTATCTTTACCTTGTCGAACCTGTTCAATAATTTCTATTAAATTCCCATCTCTTACTTGTGCATATTTAATTTTCTATCACAGCACTGGTCGAATCTCCAAAGTAACCATCATTACTCCATCTGTTAAAAACTATAGCCTAGCTTTTAGACTCACAAAGCAATCAAATCTGACAATGAAGTCATATGCATATTTTCAATCATACCACTAGACTTTCGACTTAAAACAACTGCTACAACATTGGCCTTTCCCAGATGATACTCGATTGTACAATAATAATCTTTCAGTTGTTCCATACAGCGCCTTTTTCACATTTTCAACTCCTTTTGGCTCATCAAATATTTCAAACTCTTATGATTTGTAAAGATTTATAATGTTTCTCCATATATATAATGTTGCCAAATATTTAGGGAAATACTACTGTTGCTTACTTTAAATCGTGTGTATGATAAGAAAATTCATATGGTCGTAACTATCGTGATGCATAGGCAATTACTTTTCCATCTAGCATTAGACACAACCAAGACCCTGATATGAAGCATCATTGTAAACAACAAATCCTCTTGTATCTGTAGAAGTTGTCAATATTGGTGTTATAGTCAGACGGTACTTTAACTCATCAAAATTCTATTGGCACGCAAAATTCCAAAGGAATGGAGCATTCTTCTGCAACAATTTAGTGAGTGATGCAACTATAATAGAGAATCCTTCAACGAATCGTTTGTAGTATCCAGTCATACCAAGAAAACTATGAACTTCTATAATTGTCGTCGGTGCTTTCCAGTTTACCACTGCTTCAACCTTCTTAGGATCAACCTCTATACCTCTTCCAGATACTATATGTCCTAAAAATATCACATGATCCAACCAGAATTTACACTTACTCAATTTAGCATACAATTGTTTTTCCCTCAAGACTTGTAGCACAGTATACATATATCAACATGCTCCTCTGTACTTCGTGAATACATCATATGTCATCAATAAATATAATCACAAATCTGTCTAGAAAAGGTTGAATCACCTTTTTCATCAAAGCCATAAATACCGATGGTGCATTAGTCAAAGCAAATGGCTTTATCAGAAACTAATAATGCCCATATCGAGTCCTGAATGTTGTCTTGGTATTGTCATCTCTAGCTATCTTTAACCGATGATATCTTGATCGAATGTCTATCTTTGAAAATACCTTTGCACCCTGAAGTTGATCAAACAAATCATCTATCCTTGGCAATAGATATTTTTTCTTCATTGTCACCTGATTCAATTTTCTGTAATCTATGCACAACCGTAAGGCACCATCTTTCTTTTTAACAAATAAAACTGGTGCACCGCAAGGTGATATACTAGCCCTAATAAACCCTTTATCTAACAACTTTTGTAACTGTTTCTTCAGTTCTTGTAACTCCAGCAGAGCTGTCCTATATGGAGGAATAGAAATTAGTGTAGTACCTAACATTAATTCCATAATAAACTCTATCTCTCTATCAAGTATCAATCTTGGAAGATCCTTTGAAAACACATCGGGAAAATCTTTAACAACTAGGATATCTCCAACCTCATCAAAATCAACTGTACGATCTATAACATGGGTTAGATATGCCTGACATCCTCCTCTGATCATGTAGAAAGCTTTGTTGCAGATATTAAACAAGTGAGTACCATTTGTCTATCACCATTAAAAATCACTCTAGATTTCCCAAGCGAATCTATCACTACCTCTTTGGTATAACAATCCACTTTAGCACGGTGTCTTGACATACCTTGAACGAATTTGTGTGATTCACGAAGGAATTGTATGCACCCAAGCAAGGAGTTTGTTATTTTCAATGAAGATTTGAAGTTGTTAGGGTGATTGTGTCTTCAATAGTGATTTTATGTTGAGATTTTTGTCTTCAAGGGAGGTTTGAAGCTTTTGGGAAGAATTCTAGGTTTTACACGTTTGGGGGTTTGAATGGAGGAAGAAGAAGAGACATGGGGGTATTTTTGAGATAAATTAGAGTTTTTTTAATATATTTACAAAATTGCCATTAAAAATGAATCATTGGGACACGCATGTCAGATTTTTTTAAATTTACCCATTTTAATTTTGTCCTTCCATCTCATATATCTAACGACCCATATTTATTTTCAGTTTTCATTTTAATAACTATTTCCACCAGAATCAACCTCGCTAAAACCCTATAGGAAATTAAAGAACCCATCGGAAAAAAATTAAAAAAAAGAAGAAATTAATATGAAGAGAGATTAAATTTTCATTTAACAGTCTAGATTTCTTCAACTCTACCGATGGAAAATTTCCACATCTAGTGAAACTAAATCAGTCAATACTTCCCTGATTTCTAGCCATGTCGGTGTCGGTGTCGTCAAACACCCAAAACCAGGTGCCAGATAAGGTATGCAAAGCCCGTGGAAATGGAAATCAACCACCACCGGAATCAGGTTATCCGCAACATTTTCATATAACAGGGTTTTCTTTGTACTTGCGAAATTTATCAAAAACGAAAAAAATCCTCAATAGTATAGAGCATTTAACTTAGCAAGGTATGTCATCTCGATTGACATTGATGAACCTACTAAAATCCAAAAAACGAATTGCATTTTTTTGCCATAGATTACAGTTTCTTCAAATTGGAAATCAGAATGGAAAACGATGCCCATGTTGCATGATTTGGCCAAAACATGTATTACTTGAAAAAACTAATACACCAACAAAATTCCAAAAGGCAAAAGAAAAAAAAGAGGAAAAAGCTGGACTGGAAAAGTTGCAATTTGCAAACCAAACTCGAACACAAAACATTGAGCAAAGCACCATGCTAACATAATCAGTTTGCAGACCCCTGCTGCCCTTGAGCACTTCAAACGCCATGCATCACAACAATCACAAATTGCATGTTTCAAGCAACCCATCGAGCAGCTGAGCAGAACCATTTTGATATTTCATATCAAATCAGCAACATTCATGGGCATTTCGTCGATTTGAGTACTGTAGTATTGCTCAATATCTCTCAAGATCTTGATATCGTCGTTCTTCACAAAGTTTATGGCAACACCCTGCATCATCACAATAACAAGAAAATAAGCTATTTTTCATTCCTTACGTCAATTCTGATTGTATAATTTGAGCAAACAACTAAAGTAAATCATGCCAAGGAGACAAATTGGGATTTGTATGATTCACCGTTTGGAACAAAAGGAGGGGCCGCACGCGCATGTGCATGCACGCACGCTCGCTCTGAACTCTCACACAAATAGCAACCAAGTAGTAGTGCACCTTTGGAATTCATTTGGATTGTAGATTTGTTTGATGTGACTATCCATAAAGTGAAAATTAAAGACTACAAGAACCAGAAGTATATGCTTTTGAAAATGTGGATGCCATATAGCTGAATGACATACAAACATGAGATATTACCACGAAATTCTGAATCATTTTCCTTAGTTAAAAAGTGATCTCATAAGATAAAACCATTTTTATTTGATCCTAGGTCAAAGAAAATGTCTCTGATGTTTCTCATAGCTAATCAAAATATATTTTATCTCTATAATTCCATAGAGCTAGAAATGTTTATTGTTTATTCCTCCATAGTGCCAGAACTAATGTCAGGTCCAAAGGAAATGGAACACATGGAGGAAATGCTTATTGTCTGTTCTTTATTATTGTATCTGTTTTTTTTTTAATTTATTTATCCACAGTACAGGGTGTATAAAAAATAGCATGCATAAAGCATATCCAAACGGCATATAAAATCGTTTGTACAAGTTCAAAGATTGTAACCCTGTTTCCAGTTTTCATCTATAACACAACCACACAGTCTCAACAGCAGATTTCTGAGATAGAAGGTGGCGTGAGAAGAAGATGAAGTGAAAAGCTTTTCCCAGGGAGGTAACTTTTGTTATCAAGAGAAGAAGAGAACAAAGATCACTGAGATCGATGGTGCAAAGTGAAGATGAAATGAAGGCTAGGAGTTGAATTTTAACTTTCACAAATTATCACTTGCCATCAACAAAATTTCTTGAACTTAAAGATGTAGATTTATGAAAAGTGAACTTATGAAAAATATCAAAGCTTTACATCTTTTTTTTTTTGTTTCTAACAGACAGGAGCAAATGCCCTGCGAAAATGACTATAAAACAGAATGTATATGCAACAAGTCAAATGACTGAGGAACTAAGCTGAAAACTTTGGAACTTACGGAAAATATTGGTCCAGAGTATGTCTATCTAAATTCTAAAACCTCCAGCCATGAAGCAAAGAAAGATGAACGAAATATCAAAAGTATCTAAGATATGTATGCCTAACTATCCATCAATACTGAGACACAGATTCCTTCCTGAAAAATAAAATACAAAAAAAAGTGTCGCCAACAAAAAGAATATACCTTGCGTCCAAAACGCCCAGAACGACCAATCCGATGAATGTAGAGTTCTCGATTGTTAGGCAAGTCATAATTAATAACCAATGAAACCTGAAAAGACAAGAATACGTTCATAAAATGAACTGAAATAACTAGGTCAAAATTCAAAAAACAATCATGAAAGAACAGCAGCAAACATTTAAAAGAAATCATTTGCAGCAGCAAAAGCAAGGGAGCACTAGTTTCAAGATTCAAAAATAGAATTAACATAGTCATGAGCCTCAGACCAATAGAAAGAAACGAGAATTTATGAAATTTAAATTATAACTATAACCTAAAGCGGAGGTTAAAAAATTATTAAACGACATATGTCACTTTTAGATTGGACCATACCACTTTTTTTTAAAAAATAATCTTTTATTTTTGGATATGATAAATTCTTATCCATGTTTTTAGAATATAGGATAGAAAATCTCATTATTAAACAATCTTTTATTTTTGGATATGATAAATAGGAAGATCATTACAATATTTATGTTATCATACAAATTCTAGAATATTTATTTTATATTTAGATAGAATCGTTTTTTAACTAAGATATCTTAATTGTAACCGTATATTACTATCAATCTCCTTGCCAATTTGGTTATTTTTATAATCCAATCATTTGTTACCTTATATGAAAAAATCTTGATTAGTTATATGATACTTGCTTTATCTTTTATGCAGATCATAAAAAAAAAATTATATTTAAGCATTTATATTTGAAAATATTTTATTATTAATATTTTATTTAAGAAAAACTCGTACAAGGTACGGGAATACATACTAGTAAATAACTATACAGGCAATACAAGTGCCATTGATTTTTCACATTAACAAATTATGCCTACCAAAAAGTAACTGAAACTAAATTGCAGATTGTCTAAATATAAGGATAAAATACCTGTTGCACATCAATTCCTCGAGCCCAAACATCAGTGGTGATAAGAACACGAGTTTCACCAGACCTGAACTCTTTCATTATAGCATCTCTCTCTTTCTGGGGCATATCTCCATGCATTGATGAGACAGTAAAGTTATGGCTGCGCATCTTCTCAGTTAGCCAATCAACCTGCCCAAGCAAATGAATAAAATAAGACCTTAAGAAATTAGTCATCATTTAATACATTGGTTCAACAAACAGATACCTCATCGACAAACAGTTGATAGGATAAGTGCAAGACTTTAGACATAATATATGACCTATTGGATTGTACTACTGGGAATACATATTTAGAAAAGGAATTTTAACATAATATCCATATATTAAACACTGAAAATAACAAGGTACAGTAAGAGTACCTTCCGTTTTGTGTTACAGAAAATGACAGCCTGAGTAATTGTGAGCGTATCATAAAGATCACACAATGTATCAAACTTCCAATCCTCCCTCTCAACTGCAACAAAAAATTGTTTGATTCCCTGACATTGTATAAAGCACAGAGAATCATATTATGGACTAGCTTATAAATCCATCAAAGGGACCAAAAAAAAAAAAAATAAACTTACTTCCAGAGTCAATTCATCACGTTTCACGAGGATTCTAACAGGATCCGTCATAAATTTGCTGGTCATCTCCAAAATTTCATTCGGAAGAGTGGCAGATATCAAAACAACCTGCAAAATTTATTAAAGCACATTAAGACATCTATTCCATACAACATCTAGTCATCTACAACATATCTCTTAATAGCTCCACTGAACAACTAGCTATCCTTTGATGATCCTAGCTAGGATATTTCTGAGAAGATTTTCCACAGAATAAGAAAATATGCTCTAACAGTATTCAAAAATTTGTCAAAAGCCAACATCTTTAAGCACGAGGCATCTATACCAAGACAAAAGAATAAAAATAACATTCAGTCACCATTGGTAATAGAAGGGCAACACTCTAAACTGCAGACAGGAAGTATCAAAGCACGTCCAGCAGAATGTACGCATACCAGGAAGACAACAAATTCTGACAATATAACTTTTAACAACACCCTTATCAACTAATTTAGCAACTTTTGCAGCAAAAAGGGGGGAAAGGAAGGGGAAGTAGTAGGGGTGGGTGTTGTCCATGATACCTGCAATTCTGGGGGAAGATATCTGTAAACATCATAGATTTGATCCTTGAAGCCTCTGCTAAGCATCTCATCAGATTCATCCTGTAAATCAACAAAAGTAAACATGCTGAATCCAAGATGGCAGTATACTTTAACTTCTATTGCTAGCAAAACCATATCAAGCACAAGCCTGAGCCAAAAAAGACACACCGTACGATAAACTCACAAGAATTAGCAACTTGATGTTTCTGGTTCTCAGAGTTCTCCTCTTGATCATGTCACAGACTCGGCCTGGGGTTCCAGACACCACATGAACTCCACTTTCCAGTTTCCTGATATCTTCACCAACACTTTGACCTCCAATGCATACATGGGCCAGTATATTTATGTAATCGCCAATAGCCAAAATAGTTCTCTGTGTCTGAGAAGCCAATTCTCTAGTTGGTGATAAGATCAATGCTTGGATCCTGATAAGAAGAAATCATATTTAAGAAGCAGCATGTAGTAGTAACATGGATATGAACTCTATCATCAAAACGGTTTATTTCTAATACAGCAAAACATTAATTTTGGGGCTAAATTCATCTCAAAGGCACGTATATGTATAGCCAAAGAGCCACACTCAAGCCCTGTAATGTATAAATACAGGTATGTGATAGGTTTAATACTAATTTAAATAATATTATTCTCCATGATAATTGTAATACTAACATCTCCAAAATAAAATCTACAAATCGAAACTTCAAACTTATTTGTTTCATCTGATGGAACTTATAAGGACAGTGTAATGCTATCCTTTATTGTAATGCCACCATTGACAAATCTCAATTACATGAGGATTCTCGAAGTTCCTTGTCATGGATAAACGTTATTTTGGAAAATTACAAACCTAAACCACCTAAAAAAGATAAACTAATCGCCTGGACCATCAGGCATTTTGTAAAATTAGACTTTGATGTCATTTCTTAAAGAAAAAACAAATCAACACATTGGTTATATTATCTATGATCCTAATAGTAGGATTATCTTTATGGTTTTGTTCTGGGGTTGCAGAGGCATTGCTTCAGGAAAGGACACCAGGCTGCAGATTATTTGGGTAGCGTTCCCTTCATAAGGCTACCTAGTGTTTGCCTATGGTAAAAAATTTAAATTAAAAAAAAATACTCTTGCATTCAAGGTGCTGCACGCCTTGGCCCGTCTTTGAAAAAACCTTGTCACTTTTGGCATGATCAGTATTATACTTCTTTTTAATATTTCAGAGGGCGGATAATAGAGCAATTCAACTGAAGGAACAAAATGCTTCCTAGCGAGAGAAAAGTAACAGATGGCCGACTTGGATTCTACAAGAAGTTGAAAGAGATACAAAGATTTCTGTTACTGTATTAGGTCTATACAATAAGACCTGAACCATGAAGATATCGATGATATCATCTATTTCCAAAAGACAACTGCGCACAAGGTCGGAAAGCACTAAGAGCAAAAAATGTGATTCGTTTTTTAAGATTTTAATTTTGTTCAGCAAGATCCTGTTAGAAGTTCTTCGAATTGTGCTTTAAATCAAAAGCTCCGAAATTAGGGTTTTTCTTTTTCGAAATTTTAGCTTCATCTAGATGTCAGAAAAGAAAGAGAAACAGAGGCAGCGCAACATGAGAGTGGTGGGAGAGAGGAATCGTACTCTCTATTGGCAGTGTCAACCATCTGGCAAACGGTGAGGGCGATCATGGAGGTCTTTCCAGTACCGGATTGGGCCTGGGCAATCACGTCTCGGCCGTTGATTATAGGGCCAATGGCACGCTGTTGGATGGCGGAGGGTTTCTCGAAGCCGTAGGCGTAGATTCCACGGAGGAGGTCGTCTTTAATCCCCATCTGGTCGAAGCTCAGGATGGGCTCCACTCCTTCCGACGTCTCGAAGACGAGCCTCTCGTCATCTGGCGCGCTGCGCCGCCCTCTGTTGGCCGGCACCACTGAAGTCGTAGCCATTGATTCCGACGAGTAGTCAAATTCCTCTCCCCTGCTTTTGTGAACTGGAAAGGGTCGGTTAGAGAGGCTGAGAATCCAGCAAATACTTTGATTTTAAATTTTAGGCCTTGATTTTAAAATGAACTACACTTTATAGGGTATAAATGATTCATAAATGAAAACTAGAAATTAATATGTTATTGGACAGAAAAAATAGAAGAATGAGATAAAAAAAAAATAGAAGCATCTACAAAGAGTACTCCCTTATTCTCATTTGTTTGTCATATTTTCTTTTCCGGCGTCTCCTTGTACGGGTTCAATCAAATATAAATTATTTATTTTAAAAATAAATTAATTTGATTTTTTTATGTCAATATGAATAAATTTTATGCATTATTTTGATGTAAGATCCAATATTTTTTCCCTTTAATAAAAGAAAATGAATTAATTTAATAATTTTTAAATTTGTACACATATGTTTAAATTTAAAATCTATATATATAATATCAAATAAAAGTTTAATTCTAACTTATATAAATTTTTTCATTATAATCTGAGATTTCAATATATAAATAATCAATAAAATGGGTATAACTAATCAAAAAGTAGAATGAGATAAGAATGAATCTAAGATTTAGTTATTAGTTTGTAACAAACCTATATAAAAGTAAAATAAAATAATTATAAATATATATTTTTTAAATTAGTATTGAATTTTTTTAGAGTGTTGATGATGAGGCGGATTGAATATGGAGGCGACACATAGGCGTAATGAATGTGAGGTCGACATGTGTCAGAAAAGTGACTTCTTTAGTATATATATATATATATAGAGAGAGAGAGAGATAAATAGATTTTGAAAATAACACTAAAAAACAATTCAAAATAATAATTAAGAGCCCATAAAATAAAATCCTCTCAAATTGCTCAATTTCCCCCAAAAATATGCAATTTGAAGATGTTCAATGTCTCCCAAAATCACCGCTCGTCTCCCAAAAATATGTGACGCCGACTTGTAATCTTTTAGTTCGTCTCCCAAAATCACCGCTCGTCTCCCAAAATCACCGTTAAATTTCAGTTCCGAAGAAGGTATGAAAATCATCTCTCCTTTGCATTTTTTATTCTAGGGTTCATAGGAAAAACAAACAAAGCAAACATATAAATTTAGGGTTCATGCAATCGAATTTGGATTTGATTTTCGACTTGATATTGTTTGTATATGATTTATTTACTCGAATTTGGATTTAATTTCAATTTGAACTTGTTTGAATCTAGGGTTCTAAAATTTGATGAGTGTTGATTTGTATTTCTAGGGTTCATAAAAGGTT
Source organism: Fallopia convolvulus (assembly GCA_964016875.1). NCBI lineage: Eukaryota > Viridiplantae > Streptophyta > Magnoliopsida > Caryophyllales > Polygonaceae > Fallopia > Fallopia convolvulus. The sequence goes on from OZ024736.1 coordinate 15,543,691, forward strand.
AAATAAATTTCTAGGATTGACAATACGTTGAATTTTGTGTTAGATTTATGATGTTTTGGCTATGAGATTCATGATTCATCATGTGGTGACTATGATATTCTTTTGTTGAAGTTCATGTATTCTATTCACCGAAATTTTCTTCTATTACCTTCTTGTATAGCCTCCGATAACCCCATAACTTCTGCTTGTTCTACAGTCCAGTAGTCATTTTTCTTTGCATTTATACTTATAATATTTCCAAATTGGTCTCGTATGACATATGCAGCCGTTGATTTGCCATTATCTTTTTTTGACCCATCGAAATTTATTTTCACAAATCCATGTTGTGGTTTCACCCATTTTTGTTTTCTATTCTTTGCCTCATATTTTGTTTTCTACAAGAAACATCAACCTCTTCATTCACATTTTTTCTTTTTTCCACCGCATAATATGGTTTTGAATAAATTCCTCAACACTCCTACACTGTCCATTACTATCCTGATTAAAAACCACTTGGTTTCTCTAGAACCATATGCCCCACCAGGTGGTGAACAGATGACACAGAGTTTTTTGTGGCAATGTATTCTTCAAGTTTTGGATAATTTGAGGCATGGTGTTATGGTTTTCTAAAGTGTCCCTTAGAATACCAATGAATTGAGGGTCAATGGCATGAAGTTTCTGTTGCGTGAAGGGGCAATTAATCAAAAGATGTTCATTTGTGTCATCATGCTGGCTGCATAAAGGATATTCTGAAGTGACAACTATGTGTCTCTGTATAAGAAGATCCTTAGTAGGCAGTCCTTTGATGCAGATCTTCCACAAGAACATTTTTATTTTCGGCATTAGGTCAAGTTTCTAATACAATTGAATTCCGAGTCATTCATATTTAATTCATTTGATATTAAGGCAAAAGCCGACTTTGTGGAGAACCAACCATTCTTATTTGGGTGTCAGTATAGTCTATCTTGGATCTGATTTTTAGGAATTGTTATTGATAAAATACGTTCAATCCAGAAATTGGGTAGGAATTTTCTCAATTCGTCTTCGTTCCAATTGCGGTTATTGTCTATGAAATTTGCTATTGAGATATCACTTTCATTCCCAACAACATGCTGACATTCTTCTCGAAGGAAGCACTTGCTTACCCAAGCATCCTTCCAAAATCGAATCGATTTTCCATCACTAACTTGCCATATTAAGCCCTTGCCAAAATCCTCTTTTAAACTCATAAGTTTCTTCCATTGCCATGAAATGTTTTTACTGCATACATAATCTAGCAAGACTTTGTCTTAAGGTAATTTCTTTTACAATACGAACCCAGAAATTAGCGGGCTCATCCAAATTTTTCCAAAGGAGACGCATTTGTAGCGCTTTATTCATATGCTGCTTTGCGTAGTCCCAATCCTCCTTTCGTTTTGGATTTACAGACCCATCCTATCATGGGCACATACTCTCCCGATTTGTTCCAAAAAAAAATCGATTTATGGCATCTCATTTAGCGTATTCATATATAGGCATTCGAAAAAACAATACATTCTACTTTCAAAAATATGTTTAAAACCGATTTTTGGTTCTTTATCTTTGTCATTGTTCAACAGGTATTGTTGATGAACAACCAAAGTAAATGCATAACCAAGGAGAATGTAAAATTTTTGAGCTCCTAGTTGAATGAATTGAAGAAGAGCTTGACATAAATTTTGAAGGCATATAAGCAGAGGATTGTGAAAGCAATGAAGTTAGTTTATTTTTTTTAGGTAGTGAATGAGAAGGAGTTAGCTTTTTTTTTTATTAGATTTGATGTAGAACTAACTAGAAGTTGATTGCTATCAAAAACTAGAAGTTGATTGTATAAGATTTTGTAAGCTAACACAAATATTGATGATGGTATAGGAACTTGTTTTGAACTTTATGTTAGTAGTTGATAACGGTGAATTTGGTCGTGCAAATCACGGCTATGCAAAAGAATCCAAACTAACTAAGAACCATAGTCTTTAGGAAGTCCGGGTCGAATCCACAAGGAGACAAATTTTATCTTTTGTAATGAATTTTGTGTCAAACAAGTAACAAGGGGTTTTTTGTATTTGTAACTAAATCTAAGATTGCAAAACTAACAAAGCAATAAAAGATTATGAATAACAATATTTAGGAAGACAACTTAGGCAAACAAGTATCCACAATTGTATGACAAGTTGATCATTGATTTCACCTCAATATCACATGCAATGGATTTTCTAATACCTTTTCAATTCTAACTAACATCACAACCAAATACTATAAGTTCTAACTAATTAAACAATCATGAAACAATCAATGATTCAGTTTAATAGCAACATTAAGAGTAGGAATATAATAGGATACAATTCTAACATAAAACAACCAGCTTTTACCCTAGAATGTAAATCAAATCTCCTTTGCATATGACTAGCACAACAAGATAATAGTATGATGCAGTTGTTACTCTGAAATAGAGATGCTCAACAGGTAACACTCTAGATCTAGCAATAGATCCAATAAGAACAAACCCTAGTTGATCAGACTAGAAACTGTTGAAATAAATCATAAACATTCAAGCAAGAGATTAAATCCAAGCAATATATATAGAATTAGAAATCTCACAATTTTAATCAAAACGATGCTTCAATTGTCTGACTAAGCAAAGAAGCTTAGTTCTCCATAGAAAATATGAAAAAAAAAATAGGATGAAAAGTATAAGAATTAGATAGATGAGAGTTTCTTCTCCCAAAAACACTAATATAATAAACTAGGTCTCTAAAAGTATATTCAAAAATACATAAATTAGAATAAAGCTGATATAAATAAGACCAATCAGAATAGAACATGTGGTGTAAAAGAGATCTCGCGCTATCAAAGTCGACGGGCGCCGCCAAGTCGGCGGCAGGACTGCCAGCAACTCGGTTCAGAATTCAGTTAACACTTCGGGGGCTGATTTGACTCCCGTCTACTTGGAATTTAGACTCGAAGTAAAAACATGAATTGTAGATCTTTGAATTAGCTTTCTAATGATAACAAGTTCAACTTCATCAGACGACTATACCTCCCGAACAAACCCTCACATGACTTGTTCACTTTAAGACCTGTAATTATTATTCAATTACAATTCATGCACATCTATAACTATATATTAAAGTTATACCTTTTCGAGCCACCACAATGATTATGGCCCCACCTCATATTTAAAAAATTAATTTTTATTTCTATTACTAAAACTTCTTTCTATTAAATTCTTTTTTAACTAATTTTTATGGGACTTTTTTAACTATTTAAATTTATCTCTAACATCAAACAAATATCTATTTAGTATATCAATATCTTTTGAATGCTTCCTTAATCCTTATACAAGTATTTAAAATTAAAGATAAAATATTTTAAAATAAATATAAATCTTTTAGCATATATATTTGGACAAATTTATTTATAGATATATATTGATTTTCTTTTATAATTAAAAATTAATCATAAATATTTACAATTTTTAAAATTAATTAAAGTAGATAATAAAATATTTAACAAATACATTGAAATAATTGATACTCTCTAAATTTATTTACATGGAAAGGAATAAAATATGAATAATATAATATTTAATCTTATCTAATCCTTACTTTATCAAACCACAAAGTCAATTTGGTCTCATCTTAAATTAAAATAATTAAATTTTAAATATTTTATATAATTAAATTATTTTTATCTTTCACATTTTATTATATCTTATTTAATAAGTTAACTATTATTTTTTAAATTCTTATCTCTTCCATATTTGAATATACAAATTTTTTATTCATATTTTATCTTCTTTTTTAAATTAAATATATATAAAATATCATCAAGGAAAAAGAGATGTGTAATTATTTTATCTTAATAATATATCTTCATTCTCAACATTAAATCTAATCATTTATATTGATTAAAAAATTATACATTCTATGAGCAATAAATTACTTATATTATATTTTTATTTATTAATATCTTATTTATAATATCTATAAAATATCGAACCGTAGTCGTACATGGTACGACAGGTACAACTAGTTAATATAACAAGATCAACCTTTTTCTGTATATTTTCATTGGTTAACTATGTTAGGGATGGTTATAACTAAACATGATACATGAAGGTTAAAAATGAACGAAACTGAACAAAAAATTTGCATGTTCATATATAGTAGCTGTAGGTTCACATATTTACTATTTGTGCTCACATATAATATGTGGTGAAAAACTAAACTACTAACCATAATAAAAGAGGTTAAATGCATAATTACTTTAAATCAAACACATAAAGCGTCAAAACCTCAATGTGAACTCAAATAAAAGTCAATAATTGAAAGTGGCGGCCCTGATCTATTTTGACGTTCAAAATAAGAGCATTTCGATCACTAAAAACCACATCTGTACTCTTTACAAGTACACAATCAATCCCGTATCGGAAGATCAAATCAACTAAACCATAAAATTGAAGCTTCTTATCTTCCTTGACAAAAGCATCCAATGATCCCAACTAAAAAGCATTCTTGCATCGACTCTTGTACCCTCTCTCAAGCGCTTCCACCAAGTACTTGACTTTGACACCAATGAATGAAATATCAAGGAGTACAATCAATCCCATATCGGAAGATCAAATCAACTAAACCATAAATAAGACAAAAATAGCCAATGATCCAAACTCAAAAGCATTCTTACATCGACTCTTGTAAGCTCTCCCAAGCGCCTCCACCAAGCACTTGACTCCGACACCAATGCATGAAATATCAAGGAGTTGGAGGAATCGAGAGAGTTTGGAGGGCAGGGTTTCGCAAGTAAATTGACAGAGTTGGATGAGAAGGCACGCAGACTTGTTTGTGAGCTTCAAGTAGTCGATTTTGTCATCAACTTCAAGAGGTCGTGCCATCAACATTATCCATACTACAAGCATGAGACAATTCACCGCTCACATCAATAAAAGTTGATGAATAACCTACAATAAATGACGAATGTAGGACAAAATAGATAAACAAGACACATTCTAATGTAATGTTCATGTAAAATCATATTACATTCACATAAAATCATATGACATTCATATGAAGCATGATTTATTTCTCAAACCCAATTCCTAAAACCCAAAAAACACCCAATTTCATCCATCAACTTCCAACTCAACTCCTCCAAAACTCGATTACTACAACTGAGTTTTGACCAAACGTCAACTAGCAAACTTGACATAATCACTTTATAATATCCTCAATGCACTTGTTTTGGGTCCAATTTTGAAACCAAGGAATTGTATTCAATTCAAGCAACCAACTTTGCTATTTATAATACTTAAATGAAGTAAAAAACATCCAATTCAAAATCATCTACAATTGAAGTGTCATTTCAACAACCAATTGGTTGTCAAAAGTTGTAGCCTATCACTAAACTTCGAAATTTTGCAAAACTGAGTTTTGAAAACAAATCAATATGACCCTCATCTCTTAGGACTTACATCAAACACATTATGTGCATCTCAAAGCACATGATTAAAGAAATCAAAAACTCAAATATAGGACATTGGACAGTAAGAAAACAACATCAAAACACTAAATAATTGAGAACTATTATCGATTACAACTGATGTCCGCCTTTTTAGTCGTGTTTTTTATGGTTTAGTTGAGTGTGTTTGAGTCATTTTTCTTAAGTTTTGTGTTTGGTTTGGAGTCGTTTGTGTATGTTTTCGTATTTGTTTAAGATATGAAGTCTACATGAGCTTTGGTGGTGTTTTGTAGGTTTTTGAAGCTGTTTCGGAGCATTACGAGGGGTGGAGGAAAGCCAAGGAAAAGCATGAAAGGAATAGAGGCGGCATGAGGTGAAAAGAATGAAGGATGAGCGTGTTCGAGTCCTATGTGAAGATTAGAGGCTCGTTATCGACCCAAAGGAGTCGATGAGAGGAAGAATCGAGAGAAGAATAAGTGTAATGACCCCCATAATGAGGGAGATGACTCAGTTACGAGGGGTCAACCGAGCTGGAATGGGGCGTTACCGAGGCAACTAGGGTCAGTAACGATGGCTTAATTGAGAGGAAGAAACGAAGAAAATCCAGAAACCCTACTGACCCTGACGGGGGTAGGTACCCAGGGTCCTCCGTGTCGATAGTGGACGAGCTGAGTCGGCCTGCATTAATTATAATATCCTGTATCTTTTGTTTTTAGATAGTTTCCTTTGAAGATAAATCTTGATAGATTTTATTTCCTCAGCAGTTGTGTTAGCCTTTAGTCTAAAACCATAGTCTTACCTTTAGTTTGGGAGACGTTATCTTAGAGAAATTTTCACATGCAAGTTTGGAGAAAGACGTTAGTTTGAAGGACGCACGTTTGGATTGTTTGGGAAGAACGATTGTTTTGGAACGTGTAAGCTTTCTTTTAATTCAATTTAGTGGTTTGCTTATAATGATACGTGAGTAGTTTTCTCTTTTCTAAGGTTGGGTTTTGTAACATCCCCGACCAAAGTGCATACGTCATTCGACGTTCAAATAAGATTAAGAGCATATGCATAGCATATTAGCATGCTATATAGTGAATTTTCAAAAGTAATATTTATTTTCAAATTAAGTTTATTATATTATAAAAAGTTTTTAAGAAAAAGTTAATTAATAATTATTTCAAGGTAAAGTTTCTAGTAAAGGAGATTTGAGGGTGAAAACTGCAATTTTGAAAATCCATTTGCCGACTTTTACCGAGTTAGCCGACCTTGCTTTCTTAGCAATATATATATGAATGTAATCTATGAGTTTGCATTTAAGCTACGCACAAAAAAAAGAGAGAATACAGAGAGAAGAGAAAAGACAAATTCATGGTTTTGGTTGTTTTTGTTGGATCTGGTACGAGATCTCTTCTATTGGGTTTTAATCTCGAAGTACAAGCATAATTTGGTAAGTTTTTAATTAGTTAATGGTTAATCTAGATTTTCCTAATTTTTTTCAGATCTAGATCTACAGTTGCTTTTGATTTGAAAATCAGTCGATTTATAGTTCTCAAAGGGTGTTTTCGATATCGGATTTATATTCGGTAAAAGATTTTAGAGTGATTTTAGAGTTTCTCTTTGTAATGATATTAGAGAGACCTTTGATCAAGTTTTTCAGAAATGTTTGAACTAGGAAAGTGTTCTTCTATATATATAGTTTATTGTTGTCAAGTTTTAAAGGTTTGGAAGTATATGCAAGAAGTTGTAATGCATTTTGGCATTTCATTGCATTTGGGGTTAGAGTTTATAAGAGTAAATAACCTAATTTGCATTGGGTTACATATAGGAGCACCAATCATAGACCGTGGTCAGAGTCAAGGGGGAGAAATATAGTATCTATCCTAAACAGGTGAGTATAGACCGGAGATTCAACCCTACGTGCTATATGTGCCATAGGGATATATGTGCTTTATGGATATATGTGCTACATGAGCTATATGAATATATGTGCTATATGGATTATATGGATAGATGTGATAGCTTTGAAAATTCCATAGTTGTTTGCACAGAAAGTATGCTAACATATGACATACGATACATGATTACATGATGCATTTGATTGCATAGCATATTGCAATGAGATTAAAAGGACCTGTGATTGTCTTGCCCTGAATTTGTATACAAAAGAGACCTACGGGTCATACATGAGGCCTAAGATGCCTAAGAGATGGTATATGAGCAAATGAGGCCTAAGATGCCTAAAAGTCGGTAATGGAAAAAAAAAGGTTGGTAATGGAAAAGAGTTGGTAATGGAAACCCGGGGCAGATTCAGGCTTGAACAGTTCACAGAATAATGAATCGGATACCCGGGGCAGATTCAGGCTTGAACAGTTTACAGAATAATGAATCGGATACATCGGCATTTGCATTTGCATAGTAAATTCATATATGATATATAATATGTATGTATATGTACATGGACTAAATGTTTGACTCTGTGTGAAATAATTGATGATGGTTTATATTCACTGAGTATGCGACTCACGTAAATCGCAAAACAGTTTTTCAGGTTCAGCTAGTTCTTACTGATGTGTGTCCGTGTAGAGGTCACATTCATACAGGTTGGCCGGATGAAGCTCTAAGCAACCTTCTCCTCCTCATTTTGCATCATAGACATATGTGTTGTAACAGAAGTTAGAGTGATAGATGTTTTAGTATGAGAAGTAACAACATAGATGTGTGTGTGCAACCTTTTATGGTTGTTGATGACTGCTATGTGCTTATGTGAATAATTCTTATATGTGAATTATCTTCTTATATAGGAGATAAGTTTTACAAAGTATACGTCATGGGTGTCACAGGTTTAGCCCAACAATGTTTATGTCTGCTTGTCTATGATCATGATTTGAATGTTTTTATCCATAATCTATTTCTTGTTCTTAAATCCTTGATCGAAAGATAAAGAAATTCTCGTTTACAATTTGAATCGAAAGAGACAATTGTGAATTGGAATAGTTGATTAGGGTATTGAAACGAAAGTTGATTAATCCTAATTAAAGTTTAAGAAAGATAGATAAGTTTATTGATTTAATGAAAGTTAATTGATTTGCTTGCATGGTTGACGAAAGTTGACATCTTTATGTGATAAAAGCATGATCTTTATGATTCGTTGGTGTTGTCATGCATAATTGTTGTTGTGGTGATACATAGATCTTAGAAATCTCTTTCCTCTTGATAAAAATCCAATCTCTTGCACTTGTTTGCCCTAATTTAAACAAAACTTTGGAAAATGACTCTCTCTCGTGGACGAACCTGACTTCGCTATACTCAGTGTGGTATTGATCTATAAATTTATTTGCTTGTTTGGTTGATCAAGAAACCCTCACAACTATAACACCCCTATTTTACAACACTGGGTATTACCGCCAGTGACCTCAGACTTTTACCGTCTAAAGTCACTCAAGGCTTTTAGAATGATATAGAACAATTAAAATGCGGAATAAAACATAATACATAATGAGAAAAGGTGCTCCCGTGGGAGACTTGGTTCTTACAAAACATCTTACATCGTTTTCAAATATAAAGTTGTTCGGAAATTGAAATGCGAAACCAGCTTGTCCTTGAAACATATTGAAACTAAAGCAAAATGATATAAGAAGTACATCTTGAAAATCCTTGTTCTTCCTTCGTATTCACTTCACTTCACGCCTTGTTGGGATTCCTAGATTCTGACATAATTCGCGAGGGGCGATAGAATGCCAGGCAAACATGCGAAAAAGAAGAATTAGTCTAAGAGACTAAGTGATCGCTCGGTTGTGCGAGGTTCTAGAGATACAATTTATAACCCGACCCCGTTGTAGCACGTGGTGGGTGTCGAACGCTCGAGAAATCTACTCGATTGAGGTGCCTAGACACTAGAAAGCTGGAAAGGAGAACTTAAAACAAAGGAAAACAAAGAGAACAGTCGGGACCGACACAAGTGTCACGCCGGGCCCGATGTTGGCGACAAGAGGGAAGTCGGGACCGACGTAGAGCAAGTCGGGCCCGAGGTAGCTGGGTTTTGTCGAAATCAAAGATTAAAAGTAGATCTTGGGCTTTTGGGTTCCTACTCTAGTAGATTAAGGCTTTTCCACCTCAATTCAAGCAATAAGTGATGATCGGAATAGGATCGAGTGCTTTAGCCCTCGTTCCAACCACTTCTACACATCGATCCTTGGGGAAATCCCCTTCGAAGCAAGGTCTTGAGATGGACAAATGTTCACTTTCGCTACTTTGCCAATCACAAGCCTTGATTCCTTACTTTCGTAAGGAATTGTAGCTCTATGTAGAGTGGGTTCCTAGATCAAGCACTCAAGGCTATGGAATTGGGGTTTCTAGCCCAACCTAGCTAGAGTTTTCCCCCATAACCCAAGATCAAGGAGATCTACTCCATATGGCAAACAAAGAAAGCAAACAAATCAAAAAGCAAAGCAATCAACATCATCAATCTCAAACCAAAGCCAAGTTTCATTCACCAATCAAAAGCAATCCACAAACTTCAATCAAAGGTTTCCAAATCCACAAAATCAAAACAAAGCAAAGCTAATCTATCAACCAAACCTATCAAATCTCCCCCTCTTGGGCCGATTCCCTCTCTTCTCCTTCTCCTCTCCTTCCTCCTTGCTCTCCAAGTATCCCCTTGAGAGTTTTTGAGGGTTGGTTCCTTGCTAAGTGTGGGAACCTTCCTAAATTAGAAGATAAGAGAGCCTTTATAGATGAGGGGCAAAAGTGGTAGTTTACAATTTCGTGCCTTGGAGCCCAAGCAGTCAGCGACCGACTCGAACCGACACGGAGCAACATCGGGCCCGACTTACTGGGCAAGTCGGTCCGAGGTCGAAAACTCATCTTCGGGCCCGGCGTTGGTTGCAGCTCGATCCGGACCTCATTCCACCTCCTTCTTGTTGGCTTTTCTCTTGTTCTTCTTCATGGCTTTCTCCTCTCTTTCCCTCTTAAGCTCGGGCCTTGCTCCATGTTCCGATTCTCCTTCAAAACAACCCTTGATTCATGCCAAAACACCTATAAACACATAAAACGCGCATAGTCTCCGAATCTCATAGAAATATGGGAACTAAGCTAAAAAGGAACAAAACACACAAGAAAAGGGGAAAAAGAAACATATTTACAAAGGAAAATTATATATAAAAACACCACCAAATAAAGAGACATCAAAATACCCCATACTTAAACTTGCTTGTCCTCAAGCAATAACAATGTAAGCAAGACCGAAACATAATCTTCAAGTAAAGCCTCGTATGAAAACACATTTAAGCACAAGTGATTGATATTCAAGCAAGATTACATCATCACACATGATTAAGTGTTCCAAGGAATAGAGTCAATGCAACTAAGCCTCACTTTAGGGATATGTGGATGTGTATCACTCATCATGTGTATGGGTATAACAATGAACACTCAAGCTCAAAAATCATGCAAGTAAGGACTTTACTATTGAAGCTAATATCACCAATTCCTCCACCTAGAGATGCCTAATACAAAGTACACAAAGAATTCGAACTTGGCTCAATGGAGGTCCTCAAAGAGGTTCCATTCGGCCGAGTTGTAATGGGGCTTTTGGTATTTCTCAAGGTGGGAATTATTTGGTCTTGTGGTGCTTACAATGGGGATTGAACAACCTAAACTCTCACCAACTTCACCAAAATTCCACAATCAATTTCACACTCATCCAAAAGACTTAACATTTTTCATCTCAACCCAAGATTTCACTTGACATTCCACTTCATCTTTGCTCTTAGGCTTTTTGTTGGATTTTCCACACTTTCTACACTGGACCGACTTTCTTATGACATCGGGCCCGATGTGGTGTGTAACTCGGTCGGACCCTTTTTCTTCACTTAAGCTCTTTACCTTCATTCCACTTTCCATTTCCAACATTTTCTTTCTTTCTTTCTTTCTTTCATTTTCTTTTTGCACAACAAAGATGCACTACCCACATGATTCATAACACCATTCTTTGCCCTTAAACCTAAGAGAATCTCAACTCTTCAAATACAATCCAAACCTCTCTTCTAAAGTCCAATCCCATAAGGGTCAAGTCATATAAGGCTAGGAATAATATTTTTGAGGAGTTTCAAATAACTTCCTAGGCTAAAACAGGGCTACAAACAAAGGATTCACTTCATGGTAGGATATGGAACATTTATGTGACTAGAAAAACAAAGTTCAAAATCAATGTGACAATGCTAGGACAAATCTCATGACGGTCTTGGAAAATAGATAAACACCGCAATAGCAAGTTTTACTAAGCATGCATGAGCTAATCACACAAGAAACATGAGGGATATGCAAATATGAACAAGCATCCCTAAAATGGCCAAAAATCAATCTCACAAGGGTCACTCATACTTAGTTGCATAAGAACTCATCCTAGAACTCACATGTTCAATAAAACAAGCAAGATATCATGATCACATCAAAAGCAACATCTTTTTAGAGGCTAAACCATCCGAAAATATGCAAAGGAATTTACATGCTCACATCATCATTAGCTTTCATTTGGCAATCTAAGATGGGAATTTCTAGTCCAAAAACTACAAAACACAAAATCTTTTTTTGTTGTTTTCAACACAATTTTTCAAATTTTTATGGATTTTTTTGCAAAAATTTCTCTAAAACCAAAAACAAAGACTTATCCATTCAAAACCAAATCAATCATCCATGTCGTTCACAAACCAAGAAACAAACATCCCAAACACAAATTAGAAACCGAAAACCAAATATCCTCAAAATAACAAACACACAAGCAAGTGAAATCATGAGCACACTTACCCCCACCCCATACTTAAAATTTTGATGTCCCCATCAAACAAGGAAACCAAAACTTAAAAGCAAGAGAGAAGAGTACGAAGAGCTCACAATTTCTTTATTCTTCAATGGCATGTCTAGAATCACTCGAAGGGGTTGTCACGTCTACGTCCTCTTTGGAGTCTCGCTTGTCGCTCCCTCTCGTACACTTGCTCTTGGTAGAAGTCTTGTGGTAGTGGTTGGAGTTGAGGGTCCGGGCGCGTCCATTGGTCCTCACGGGAAGGGAAGTTCCCGCTCATCCATGTGTTGAAGCTATCTTGGACCCGCCACCTTTGGTCCTCCACCTCTCTAAGTTCCTCCACCTCTCGCCTAGTGTAGCCGAGGGCTCGGTTCATCTCTTCTTGGCTAGCTTGGAAAGCACCTTGTTGTTGAAGCAATTGTTGTTGTTGTTGGTACATGTATTGTTGTTGAAGATTCACTTGATGGACCTCTTGAAGAACATTATCTTGTTGAAGTTGAAAATGGGCCATTTGGTTGGCCAAGAAGGACATGTCCACCGTTTGTTGTCGCTCGGGAAACATCTTTCCCGGACCATACCATTGGGCGTAGCCTTCATAACCGCCACCTTGAGCTTGTTCTCGCCTTGCACCACTCCCCTCTCCATGCTCATAGTTCCTCGGAACCTCATCACCATAGAAGGAACCGGACCGACTTTGAGGGAAGTCGGGCCCGACGCCATGTGTACCTCGGTCCGCCTTGGAAGCGTGGCTCGGAGGTTGGCCATCAAGCCTTGGAAGCGCTCATCTTCTTCATTTTGCTATTGATCGACGTCCATGTCTTCCCCACGTGGTGCAAACACAAAGTTATCTTGGTCGAAATCCGGTGAAGATGGAGGGGAGGTAAACCGAATGTGTTGAGGTTGTTGTCGTCGCCCCTCTCTTGCACCTTCGGGGTCACCAAATGAGTGTGGCTTGCTGGCCCACACTTGGTACCAATTGTGATATCGAGAAAGATCATAGAGGTTGGCCGCCAACCGGATGGACACACCATCATAGTTCGAGTGAGGGGCCAAAGAAATCATGTAAAGCTTCTCCTTGATGATGTTGGCCTTCTTGAAATACTTCATGTTCATATACTCAACACCATTCGGAGCCAGAGAATACTTGTTAAGATCGACTCCTAGACGCACGGCTAGACTTGCTATCATCCCGCCGAAGTAGATCCAAGAGGAGCTTTGGAAGTCTCGCACCATCTTGACCCACTCCCATGCAATGTTCATGGGCTTCTCGGTGTGGAAGAGCATCTCATGTAGCAACATAATCTCTTCCTTCATCGGCTTGCTCAACTCGTGACGAGCATAGATTGCACATCCCAAAACTCGCACCATGACCCGAAAAAGAGGGCTAGCAATCTCGGTTGTGGTGGCGCCCTTTCTCATCTCGCTCTTCCCGGCCACATGCCGCCACACTTGGTTCACCTTCTCGTTGTCGACGCCGGTCTCTTCTCTTGGACATGGAAACCCGAAGTAGGTAGCCAAGTCCCTAAGAGAGAGATTGTGGTCCTCATTGCCCAATTGGAAAGTGATCGCCCCTTCCTCATCCTCCATATTATCATAAGTGCATTCAAAAGTGGACATGAATTCCGAGGTGAGGGCGGGATAGTGGGTGTTGTCCCACCTTAGCATCCCATTGAGACCGATGTGGGAGTAGCACCTTGGAAGAGCTTGATCCATGTCCATCTTCCTCACGGTTTCCCAATCAAGCCACCTTGTGTGATGCTCAAGCGCCATATACCTTGCATAACTCTCAACTTGCTCATCATCCTCCAAGTAAACATCATCCAACTTTGGCTCTTTTCTTGACTTCTTGGATTTCTTCTTCGGCCTTTCCGCATGAGATGATGAAGCTCTAGTCTCCATGGTACCTACACACATCCAACCAAACAAAAGGGTCCAATATAAACTCCATACAACTCAACAAAATCACTCATCAACACACAACAACTCATCAACACAAGGGGAACCCCATACTTAGTCTCTAAACACACATGCATCACAATCCAACATGAATCATCATGGATATCTTCTAATAATGGCTAAGCAAATGAGCATACTACATCATGATTAAGCTATAGCCAACAATGAAACACATGAATCCACATGATATCACAAGAAGAGAGCAAAAGCAACATGGATCGACTTCCAACCTATGTCGGGCCCGACACATCCTCAACCTCGGTCCGACTTGATGGACCGACTTCCACAACTCGGGTCCGACTTACCTGGGCACGTCGATCTCGACCTAGTTCATGCTTCGACTCTAACCTCAAATCAACCCAAATCACTCTATCATGCACTTAAATTTCAAATTCAACCATCAAACATCCCTAATCGAAGTTCTAAATGGATCCAAGCATGCATAAACAACTTTGAAGCTCAATTTCACAAATCATGCAAATCCACCATTGATGCTCAAGCTCAAACTCTCAATCAAACATGGCATTACTTAATCTATGCAATAAAAGCACAAAATCTCCAAGGAAATAGGTAGAGATCGAGTAACACATACCGGATTTGAAGAGTATTAGACTTTTAAACAAACAAACAACTTAGAACTCAAACTTTCTCAACCTAGATCGAGATGGGGGATGAAGAACGAGATTGAACTCGAAATTTCTACTTGGAATCGGGTTAGGGAGGCCTTTTTGTGATTGGATCGAGATGAAGAAAGGAGGATGTGTGGATCGAGTATGGTGAGAGGGAGGGCCGATTTTGAGAGTGTGAGGGAGATGGGTTGTATTTTGGGAATGGTGGTTAATATGAAGATGGTAGGTAGGTGGGGATGGTATTTAATGGGGGGAAAGGGACAAATTAGGTCAAGGGCAAAATTGGTATTCCACCTAGTCAAATCGGGTCGGACCGACGTTGTGGACCGACGTCCCTGTGTCGGGCCCGACTTACCTAGGCTCGATGTGGGAGTATTCGGGTCACCAATTTTACTCCATCCTCTTGCAACTTCTTTCTCCATATTTCCATTTATATATTTTTCTCACCTCAAATCCTACACAACCTTGAAGAATACACAACACCAAAAATCCACAAAACACTAGATAGAGATTGGTTAGAGAAAAGCTAGGCTAAACTAAGAAAAATCAAACTAAAATTACGAAAAGAAAGCTACTAGCTCGGGTTGCCTCCCGAGAAGCGCTCGTTTAGAGTCACTAGCTTGACTTCCTAACCTCAATCTCATGGCGGGTGAAACACGGTGAATTGCTCGCCATTGATGTGCCCATTCCCATTGCCCTCATACCCATAAAACCACCAACGATGGTCTATATAGGCATGGCTCTCCGATCTCGGGCCTCTCTCATCATACTCCTCCAACGAATGAGATTTCTCCTCCTTACTTGCTCCATCATGTTCCTCTTTTCCTACACCAAAGTTATCCAAAGAATTCCTAGGAGATTCTACCAATTCATCTTTCAAGTCACTAAGGCAAATGTAGGAGTCTCCTAAGTCATCTTTCAAATCGCTTAAACAAATGTAGGAATCAAAAGTTTGGAAAGAATTGTGGTCATCACCAACATCAAAAGGATATAAGTAAGGATACTCTTCATTTCTCCTTGGGCTAGCATTGATCCTTGACTCATCTTGATCCTCAACTTGCTCCAACAACTCCCTTGCTTGTATTTGTTTATTGAACCCTTCATCACTTCTCAACACAATGACCTCTCTAGCAACTTCCACTTCTTCTCCTTTTCTCTTGGCACTCTCTTCAAGTTTGAGGATAGCCAAGGCGTCTGGCTCATTCAAAGCCTTGTTGAAGTGAAACTCAACCTTTTCTTCACCAATCTCAAAGGAAACTTTGACGTTTTTGACATCAAACCTTGCCCCCTCCGTAGCTAAGAATGGTCTTCCTAAGATTATTGGGACCAAGGGGTCCTCGTGCATGTCCAAGATCACGAAATCATCGGGAACAAAGTACTTTCCAACTCGCACCGGCACGTCATCCAATATTCCCTTAGCCTTTATGATGGAACCGTCGGCCATAGTTAGGGACATATCGGCCGTCTCAATTTCACCAAAATTTGCCCTTCTCCAAATACTAGCGGACATCACCGAAACACTTGCCCCAAGGTCACATAAGGCTTGGAAGTTTTGAGACCCCACACCAATGGTTATAGCAAACCGACCGGGATCTCCTAGCTTTTGCGGTAACTCCAAGGTCTTGACCTCATCTTGCATTTCAACTATGGACCTCTTCTTGCTCAAAATCTCCTTTAAAAACTTGGCATAGGATGGCATCTCGCTCAATGCATCGGTGAACGGGATAGAGATGTTCAAACCTTGCAAAAGCTTGAGAAACCTCTTGAACTTGTTCTCAACAACATCTTTCGGCTTCTTTGAGGGATATGGAAGAGTTGTTGCACCTTGAATCTTGCTTGGATCAACCTCCTTGGACTTCCCCACTTCACTTGCAACATTTCCTAGTTGGACCGACTTAGGCACCACGTCGGGCCCGATGTCGTGTATCACGGTCCTGGGGCAAAGCTGAGGAAAAGTAGTCGGATCGACATCTGGGTACGTCGGGCCCGACTTACTCTCAACCTCGGTCAGGGGTAGAGGAGTTGATCTTCCAGCTGGATCGACTTCAGGGAACCTCGGACCCGACTTGCTAGGTAAGTCGGTTCGGCTCTCTTCATTCTTCTTAGGCATGTGTGGCTCGGGTAGGTTTCGGCCACTTCTCAATCCAATTGCCCGGACTTCATTTTGATTGTTTTGAGCTCGGGGGTTCTCCTCGGGTCGGCCCGAAAGTCTCCCATTCTCTCTCGGGGCTTGAGTTGCAATTTGGGCAAATTGATTGTCGACTTGCCTCCTCCATGCACCAAACTCATTGAATCGGGTCCTCATCTCCTTGAACTCATCCCTCATCTCTTGAGCAAATGATTGTAGCTCATTGAATCCCGGTGGCCTATATGGTGGTGGTTGCGGCGCCCTTGGCTCGTTTTGGTTGAAGTTGTTGTTGTAGCCTTGAGCTTGACCGTTGTTCCACCGGCCATTACCACCATTGTTGAAGTTGCCTCTTCCACCGAAATTTCCTCGAACATAGTTTGCCTCCTCAATTCGCTCGGCCAAGCACACTTGGCTCTCATTCGGACAAACTTGTGTAGCATGTGCAAAGGATCCACACTCCTCACAAGCTCTAGCATTTTGCTTGTAGTAGTGGACTTGCCTCTTAAGCTTGCTCACTTCACCTTCAAGGAATTGGAGTTTCACATCCTTGTCAATGTCTTCTCCCCTTGGATCATATAACTTCCTTGCACCTTCACCTTGAACTTTCACCTCTTTGCTAGCTTGACTCACCCCATACATGGCCTCATAATCGGATAGCTTGTCAAGTAGCTCCCAAGCTTGATCCGGTGTCAAGTCTATAAACCCACAATCGGTGTGGAGATTGAGCTTGTCCTTCGTTGCCGGATTGATGCCTTGGAAAAAGATGTCTTGGAGCACATATGGTTGTTGGTCATGAGTAGGACATTGGCGCAACATCTCCTTGAAACGGTCCCATGCTTCGAAGAGAGGCTCATTCGGACCTTGTTGAAAGCTTGCAATTTTCCTTCTTAGCTCGGTTGTCTTTGAGGGCGGGAAGAACTTCATCAAGAAAGCATCATAGACTGCCTTCCAAGTTGTGATTGACCTAGGGGCTTGGCTCTCGAGCCAATGTGTGGCCTTGCCCCAAAGTGACCACTTGAACGCCTTTAGAAGCACATACTCCAACGTCTCCTCGTCGGTAGAGATCGTCTCACACATGTCCACAAAGCGTTTGACGTGCTCTATGGGACACTCATGTGGACGGCCCTCGAATTGATCACGCTTGATGAGGGAAATGAATTGCGTCTTGATCTCAAAATTCTTGGCAACCTCGGGAAGCACAATAGCCGGTTCGGGCACCCTCAACTCCGGATGCATGTATTGGCGTGCATTCCGGGGTAGAGCGTTGAGTTGAGCCTCGGCTGTCATCCGTTGCTCCCGTTCTCTTCTTGCCATCGCCTCTTGATTGTCCTTCTCAAGTTGCAATCTAGCCATTTCGGCCCTAAGTCGAGCCAACTCCTCATCACCATGGAGAGCTTGATTCTCCATCCTTTTCCTTCTTCGGGCTTCTTTGAGAATACTTTCCGGATCACTCACAAACTCAAGCTCAAGTGTTCCTCGGGAGGAACGAGCTCGCACACACCTACGAAACAAAGACACAAACCAAAACAAGTCAAAAACAAACAAAGGGTTTGGGCTATTCCCTCACCCAAATCACTACCAAAACACAAGAAACTCACCAAAATTGGCACTCAATGCACTTAGACTTCCCCGGCAACGGCGCCAATCTTTTGATCGCTCGGTTGTGCGAGGGTCTAGAGATAAAATTTATAACCCGACCCCGTTGTAGCACGTGGTGGGTGTCGAACGCTCGGGAAATCTACTCGATTGAGGTGCCTAGACACTAGAAAGTTGGAAAGGAGAACTTAAAACAAAGGAAAACAAAGAGAACAGTCGGGACTGACACAAGTGTCACGTCGGGCCCGATGTTGGCGACAAGAGGGAAGTCGGGACCGACGTAGAGCAAGTCGGGCCCGAGGTAGCTGGGTTTTGTCGAACTCAAAGATTGAAAGTAGATCTTGGGCTTTTGGGTTCCTACTCTAGTAGATTAAGGCTTTTCCACCCCAATTCAAGCAATAAGTGATGATCGGAATAGGATCGAGTGCTTTCGCCCTCGTTCCAACCACTTCTACACATCGATCCTTGGGGAAATCCCCTTCGAAGCAAGGTCTTGAGATGGACAAATGTTCACTTTCGCTACTTTGCCAATCACAAGCCTTGATTCCTTACTTTCGTAAGGAATTGTAGCTCTATGTAGAGTGGGTTCCTAGATCAAGCACTCAAGGCTATGGAATTGGGGTTTCTAGCCCAACCTAGCTAGAGTTTTCCCCCATAACCCAAGATCAAGGAGATCTACTCCATATGGCAAACAAAGAAAGCAAACAAATCAAAAAGCAAAGCAATCAACATCATCAATCTCAAACCAAAGCCAAGTTTCATTCACCAATCAAAAGCAATCCACAAACTTCAATCAAAGGTTTCCAAATCCACAAAATCAAAACAAAGCAAAGCTAATCTATCAACCAAACCTATCAAATCTCCCCCTCTTGGGCCGATTCCCTCTCTTCTCCTTCTCCTCTCCTTCCTCCTTGCTCTCCAAGTATCCTCTTGAGAGTTTTTGAGGGTTGGTTCCTTGCTAAGTGTGGGAACCTTCCTAAATTAGAAGATAAGAGAGCCTTTATAGATGAGGGGCAAAAGTGGTAGTTTACAATTTCGTGCCTTGGAGCCCAAGCAGTCAGCGACCGACTCGGACCGACACGGAGCAACATCGGGCCCGACTTATTAGGCAAGTTGGTCCGAGGTCGAAAACTCATCTTCGGGCCCGGCGTTGGTTGCAGCTCGATCCGGACCTCGTTCCACCTCCTTCTTGTTGGCTTTTCTCTTGTTCTTCTTCATGGCTTTCTCCTCTCTTTCCCTCTTAAGCTCGGGCCTTGCTCCATGTTCCGATTCTCCTTCAAAACGACCCTTGATTCATGCCAAAACACCTACAAAACACATAAAACGCGCATAGTCTCCGAATCTCATAGAAATATGGGAACTAAGCTGAAAAGGAACAAAACACACAAGAAAAGGGGAAAAAGAAACATATTTACAAAGGAAATCATATATAAAAACACCACCAAATAAAGAGACATCACTAAGCAAGCGGGAATGGAACTTCCCGAGGGTATTTCGGTAATTTCAAATTATTGTCGAAAGAGATAATCGGGTTGTGTTTACGATGAGGCTATACGATAAGGCTTGTTTATGTGGAGCTTTAATGGTTCAAAGAAGAGTATATCTTAGACAAAGATAACTCGATGAGCAATTGAAGAGCTACTAGATTGTAGACTTCTTTAGGATTTCGAAAGTATGTTGGGAACGTTTATTAATTCATACAAGTGAAAACCTCTCGTGCCCTGAGCGGACTGAGAGCCGGATCGATCATTTGAGACCGGTCCGGTTTTGGTATCTTAAATGTGCATTGACACTTATCTTATATAGTGACGAAAACTATTCAATTTTGTTAATGACTTTTAATTGAAAGTGGTGGGACACGGATAATCCGAGCCACCCGAGGGAGAACTTCAATTCTCCGGCACTTAGCTAGAGTGCGCACAATCCCTCCTTGCAATCGGAGCGGATGGAGATCATGATCCCGAAAGTCGTATGGACGTACGACTTAGTAAGGTTATATATAGGCGTCGGCTATCCCGCACCCCTTTCTTGTTTATTCAAAGTAAATCTCTGAGCGAGAACACAAGCAATCAAGGTAATAACCATACTAGCATATATAGTCCTATTACGAGAATATAAAACAACTATGTGATGTTCGCATTTTTGGTATAGTTTTTGATAGGTTTTATTTGCTTATTAGGTGTAATTTTGTCTAGTTTAGGTTTAGTTTTAAGTGTTTTTAGTTAGTTTTGTGTAAATCTGCGAAAAGAGTGGAATCTACGCTATTTTGTGTATTTTGCAGGTTTTAGCGAAGAAAGGAGCTAAATTTGGAGCATCACAGCAAAGGACGGAAAAGTGCAAGATTTAAGAAGTCAAGGCTCGAGAAAACGAGAGAAGGTGTTGAAGAAAACAAAACCCCAGGCTCGTTAACGAGGCTGTGAAGGGTCGTTAACGAGGCCACGAAGAAGATTTCGGAGTATTATTTTATTTTTCACCGATCCTGAGCGGGAATTTATTTCCGTATTGGTTGAGTATCTTTTTAGAATCTTTATGGGTTATTA
Source organism: Fallopia convolvulus (assembly GCA_964016875.1). NCBI lineage: Eukaryota > Viridiplantae > Streptophyta > Magnoliopsida > Caryophyllales > Polygonaceae > Fallopia > Fallopia convolvulus. Next base: position 15,564,778 of record OZ024736.1, read on the forward strand.
GAATATGTATTTTAGGGTTTAATATCTTTCTAGATTTTATTTCTATCTTTTAGAGATTGTTTCTATCTTTTTAGGAAAGTTTTTATCTTTTAGCCTTTTTAGTTTTTTGGATTTTCTAGTATAAATACCCTTCTATCTAGCATAGAAAGGGGGGATGGGGAGAGGCTTAATTTTGGAGTAGAGTTTTAGATCTAGTTTTGGAGGAGAAGGAAGGCCGAAGGAGAGAGAGCCGGATCGGAAGTCGGTGACGAGGTTCGGTGACGACGGTTTCCGAGGTTCGTTGATCGAGTTTGTGGTTCGGTGATTGTTTTGTTTTGGTTTTCTTCTGATTCTCTGTAAGACGATATTTTTTATTAATTTAAGTTTGAGTTTTGTTTCAATGTTTGTTTTTATTGAAGTTTTTAGTTTCTTAATCATGAGTAGTGAGTAGTCTATTTTTCTAGGGCCGGGGTTAAGCCCGGCATAGTTGAGCATGTTTGATGAAGTAAGATAGTGTTTTGAATGCCTTTTATTTTTATTGAGATTGTTTGTTGTGCTTAATACCGAAACGGGAGTTGAGGTAATTTGAGTTTTAACTTGATTGAAAGAGAAAGTTAATAACTTGAAGGTTGGTATTGTTTGAAAACGGAAGTTTCAAGCTTTAGATCCAAAACAAGCAATTGAGTGAGTTAGTTTATGAAAATAGATTAATTTACTTGTCAAGTCAATGAAAGTTGATGACTCTATCTATTTAAAGGCATGATCTTATCTTCTTACGAATTCTTATGCTTGGCTATGTTGTGGTGTCCCTTATCCTAGATATTTGTTTTTATTGAATTATTTCTGATAAATCTTCGTTGTTGAATGCTTGCTTCGGTACCGAGTATTAATTAGAATTTTATTAGCTCGTTAATTGATATTTTTGTGTTCGGTGGTTCGGTAACGATCCTGACAAGGTCGTTAACGAGGCATCTCGTGAGTGATTGTGTTTGATTTTATTTGATTTTTATTAGATTGATAGACAAACAACCTTGCTTCCTGTGGAACGATCCTGACTCCACTGTACTTAGCGGGGTCTTGACTTATAAATTTATTTGTTGTCAAGAAACCCTCATCAATAAATTGGCGCCGTTGCCGGGGAAGCAACGAGTTGTTAGTTTATCTTTTGGATCGGGACTAGCCCGACCCCGTTTTTGTTTTTAATTTTTGTTTTCTTTGTTTGTTTTCTCAGTGTATGCCGGTAGGACGAAGAAGGCTTCAGTTTGATAGCTCCAGTTATTACTCAGAACCCGAACGTTCCCTGCACCGACGACTCCGAGAAAATCGAGCCATGGCCACAGCTGAAGAGATGGCTCGAGAGTTAGAGATCCTCCGGACCCAGATGGAGGCATTAAAAGCCGAGAAGGACGGCGCTGATGCAGACAAGGCTCGACTGCAAGAAGAGCTAAACGCCTATCCAAGGAATGCCAAGCAATACATGCATCCGGAACTGAGGGTGCGAGAATCTCCTATTGTGCTTCCGGCGATAGAGAAACCTTTTGAGATCAAGTCTCAATTTATATCCTTGATTAAACGGGCTCAGTTTGAAGGGAAATCTGCTGAGTGCCCTATGGAGCATATTAGAAATTTTCTTGATTTATGTGACACCATAGCTGCTGAAGGTGTCTCACTAGAATATGTTCTGTTAAAAGCTTTTAGATGGTCACTTACTGGAAAGGCCCTGAACTGGTTAGAGAGCCTACCTTCTAAGTCTATTAGGACTTGGAAAGCTTTGTATGATCAATTTCTTACAAAGTTTTTCCCTCCTGCTAAGACAACGGAGTTAAGGAAACGTATCACCTCTTATCACCAGTTGCCTAATGAGACATTTGTTGAAACATGGGAAAGATTTAAAGAGATGCTTAGACAATGCCCTACTCATGGGCAACCGTTATATGTATTGCAAGAAATCTTTTCCAGGGTATCAACGCGGAGACCAAGAACCGCATCAACACGCATACTGCGTGCGGTTTTATAGAGATGAACCCGACAGAGGCGTGGGAACTGTTGGACAAGCTGGCGAATTACGATGCTATGTACGGAACCCAGCAGGCTCCACAAACTCAAAAACGTCTCTATGTGCCCAATCGAGATGAAGTTGACTCCGATGTTAAAAATCAATTCTTACAAGATGAGGTCAACCGTTTGAGGAAACAGGTAAGTTTTCTGAAATCCTCTCAATCATGTCAAGAATGTGGTTCTTCTGCGCATAGTACTTCTGCTTGCACTAACATTGAGCAGATTAGAACCGCTGAGACGATAGCTGAGATGAATTACATGAGAGGACCCTACAGGAACCAGCCTAATTATAATGACAGGTCGAACAACTATCAATCATGGGGCAATCAGAATGCAAATCATAATTACACAGGGCCCCCACAAGATAGACGACCTGCACCATATCGACCTCCAGGCCATCAGGAGACACCATCATGGGTTCAAGAGATTAAAGATAGTATCAACGGATTGGATAAAAGATGGGGAGAGTTCAATATTTGGAAGAGGAGTGTTGATTCCCAACTAAGAGACCTTGCTGCACGGATCCCAAGACCACAAGGGCAACTCCCGGGTCGTCCCGAAGAGAACCCTAGAGGCCAAATAGCAGCGGTACACCTTAGAAGCGGGAAGACACTACCGGAGAGAGTTCAAGCTGAAGAGAAGGAGGAACAAGATCTCGCCAGCCAGCTCGTTAACGAGCCAGCGAGAGTTAGTACCGAACCTACAAGCCAGGATGACGAGGCTCCGAGGATTCCTGACGAGCCCAGCCCAGGTAAGTTTTCTAAACCGAGCCCTCCTCTCAATCCCAGGGTAGTTAACGACCCCACCAGGGTCGGTAACGACCCGCCGAGGACACCGAACGACCCCAGTGTTGACCCGGTACTCTCACCTCTCGAGCCTAACTTGGTTCCGAGAATGGTGAAAACTCTTCCATTTCCAGTTAAGAAATCTATGGACTCTACTGAGAGTAAGTTCAAGCGTTTCGTTAAGATTCTTCAGGGCATTAATATTTCCATCCCATTCGCTGAGGCCCTAAGCGAAATGCCGGCTTACACAAAATTCTTGAAAGATATTCTTAGCAGGAAAAGATCTATTACAGAGCTGCAAGATGAGGTCAGATCCATAGCTCTTCCAGAAAAACTTGGAGATCCTGGGAGGTTAGCAATCACAATCGGCATAGGCAACCACAAGTTCAAAGCTTTATGCGATCTTGGTGCCAGTGCTAGTCTTGTTCCACTCTCAATCTGGTCTAAAGCCAATATGGGACCACTGGAACCAGTAGACATGAATCTGTACATGCCAGATGGGTCAAGTGTCAAAGCAACAGGAGTAGTGGACGATTACCCTATTCAAGTTGGGAAATTCTTTATACCGAATGATTTTATTGTCCTTGATATGCCGGAAGACCCTCATGTTCCCATAATTCTCGGGCGACCATTCTTAGCCACAGCAGGAGCAAGAGTTGATGTGCGTAAGGGACTCCTCACTTTTGATATAGGAGAGGAACAGGTGGAATTCAATTTAGATCAAAAAGCTAACGACCCAATTGGAGTGGCACAACTAGATTTTCATAAATCTGCCGAACCAGACACCACAGTCCCTACCAAGCCACATCTGCCGATCACTGATGCTCCCATGCACAAAGGCCCTACTACAGAGGTTACAGAAAAGTCCAAACCACCTTGGCTTTCGGATTACACTAACAACCCAGGGATATCGAGCTTGCTGATAGAAGAAGAAGGTCCTAATTTAGCAATTCAAGTGCACAGAGGCAGTAAAGCTACAGGCAAGGTATCTCAAGACCCTAACATGGCCAGACATGAACCACCATGAGACTAGAAAGAGAGCTCGTCGGGCTAACGACGTTAAACATAGCGCTTACGGGAGGCAACCCGCTTTTTAGAATAGATTTAGTTTATTTTATTTTCTTTTTTCTTTTAGATTATTTCCTAGATTTCTTTTATTTTTCTTTTTTAGTTTTTAATAGGATAGAAATAAGATTTTTGAGCTAACAAGATTTCAGGAAAAAAGGGGTCGAAATTCACTCAAGGAGGCTACGGTGGCTCGTTAACGACCCACCCAGGGTCGTTAACGACCCAGTTCGGACGACCCGATTCGTCACAATACGGGGTAGGTAAGTAATTCTAACCTAGTTAACTTTTCTAACCCTAGCCGCCACCCCCTCTATCTTTACCCCTCCTATAAAAACCCTTCTACCCCTCCCAAAATTCTACCACAATCTCCCCCACATTCACTCTCAAACCCAAAACTCTCTCAAACCCCTTTCCCTTCTCTCCCCCCGAGTCGGAAATCCCACGCTAACGACCACCGGAGACGCCATTGTTACCGGAGTTCGAAAGCCATTCACCATCGACGACGAGCTCGTTAACTACCCCGATTCAGACCCTTGCCCTTTTAATTCTCGGTTCTCCGGTATGATTTCTAAACCCTTGCTTGAAATTGCATGATTGATTATTTATAGGGTTAAATTTCATATCTTGAATCATGATTTTTAGGGAGATCGATGAGCATGCTTAAATTCCGTTCTAAAAATTCTTGATTGTGCTTAGTTGTTCATGTTTTAGGTAAGAATATTCATGATAGATTAACTATTGTAACCCTTTAGTTAAGAAAGCATGAATTTTTCTTGTTCTAGATCTAAAAGTTCGAACTTTGCATGTCAAAATACCGGGAAATTTTTTGCATGTTCGGGATGGGTAATTGAGTAAGTATGGGGTGCTTTTTCCCAATGAGGGAATTGTGGAGAATAATAGAAGATTGCATGCTTGATTTGTGCTGAATTAAAGGTAGATTTAATTTCGGAAATTTCTGGTTTTGCTCTCGGCGGGTCGTTAACGACCCACCCAGGCTCGTTAACGACCCTGCACTTTATAAGATGATCGATCCGAGCCCAGACTCGTGAAGAACCCAATTGGGTAGTTTATGAATAATTCCGATGTTAATTTTGAGACCAAGTATGGGGTCTCATACCTATTATTTTTGAGTGGATCTTATCTTGGGAAATTTTCGATTATTTTGTAGGATCCATGGCTAGTTCAAGCAGACCCGCTACCCGAGCCCAGAAGAAGAGGAGGAACCACAGGTCTCCATCTCCACCCCGGGTGGACGATGTGATTTTGAGCAGTCAGAGCCAAGTACGGCGCTACCGGGATTTCATGGAGAAGGACCATTACACCCGATGGTTCTCGAAGTCTAGCGCCGTCTCTACGGGCATCTACACGGATGTCAAGGACTCCTTCATCATCCTTGGGGCCGCACACTTATTGAAGCAAGAGAGCTTGCCACATTATCCGGCCCTCACATCCGAGTTCTTGGCCACCTTGGAGACCAACTTCTCGTCGAAGATCTCGGCGGGACGCATTCGGTTCCGGCTCGGTAACGAGGACCGTGACTTCACCATGGCGGAGTTCAATGCAATCTTGGAGCTCCCGAACCCGTCTAGAGACTATAGCTTGAAGGACTACCGAGTGACCCGCACTTGGAGTTACATCACCGGAGAGGTTCAATCCTCCACCGCGGCGCTATCCGGGGCAACCATAGTCAACCCCATCTTCCGGATCATCTTGAGAGTCCTCGTCGCACTATTCTGGCCGAAGAAGGAGTTGAACCGGTCTACAAGGTCGGAGGTCGCTTGCTTCTGCACCATCCTCTTCGAGGAGCCCGGCCCCTTGAATTTGGGGTACGAATGGCTCTACTACGTCGAGAAGTCCCACAAGTCCAAGGAGGTGTGGTGTGGCAATTTGGTTAGCCTCTTGGCTAAAAATCTTGGAGTGGATCTCACCCGCTACACACCGGCCCACGCTCAACTCCTCAACAAGAACTATTGGTATAGTTCCGGGATTTTCGTGCAAGCCGAGGGAGGCTACAAAGTGAAGGTTCGAGATCAAGTCGTCATACCTTCCCTCGACATGTACGAGCTATTCTACGTACCGAATTGGTACGAGGTGTGGACGGGCCAGCCTTACCCATTGGAGCCAAAACCAGAGGATGAGCTCTCACTTAGGCCATGTCACACCCGCTTTGAGCGGGACGATGTGGACGAATATGAAGAAGAAGATGAGCAAGAGGATACCGAGGTCGTAGGCAATGACACCGAGGAAGCCGACACCGAGGGCGGCACTGAGGAGCTCAACTTTACAGAAGAAGACATGGAGACGGAGGAATTAGGAGGCAACATCTTCGTCAATGAGCCAACCAGGGTCGTTAACGACCATTTCCATCCACCGCACAACACTGTTAACGAGGCAACCAACTTCGTTAACGAGGTGCCGCAAGCTCCTGTCGACCCTCCACCAGCTCCTGTCGACCCTCATGCATATGGCTTAATGCCTTACAACCCGGTGATGTATCAAGACCATTTCCAGCCTCACTACCCACCACCCCCTCAGCCCGAGTACGCAGGATCGAGCATACCACCACCATGGGCCGAGGATCTTTCTGCACGGATGCAGCAGCTTCACCTTCAGACCGATCACATTCATCGGAGGATGGATAGATGGGAAACCGTCTACTCCGCTCGCATGACGATGGAGGACGAGCGGCAACGTCAGAGAGAGGCGGAAGATGTTGAGCGTTGGAGGACGATGTATGACTTCATGGGGAACTTTGAGCACTATTTTCCTCCACCAAACCGTTGATCAAGCTCAAGATGAAGTTTCCTTTCCTTGTTTCCACTTTTGTAAGTTTTCTGTCTTTCTTTTTCTTTTTAATTTTTTGTTTTGTTTTCTATTTCTTTTCCCTCTTCTTGTTATTTTTCTTACAGTGGGGACACTGTAATTTTAAGTATGGGGTGGGAAGAAAGTAGTAGAAAAAAATATGTCCTAGGTGTTTTTATGTTTTATGTAGTTGTTACTTTTGTTAAATCGATAAAACCAAAAAAATTGAAAATTTTAAAAATCAAAAAAAGAGTTTAGAATTGATAGATATTCCTTCTTAAAAAGTTCTATGATAGCAATCACTAGCTTGATCATATAATTCCTTGCAAACATGTCTTTGAAAGTATAGCCGAATTCTTAAAAATTGAAATTATTGTTTTATTAGAAAAGAATAGCATTAGATGAAATTGAGCACATATACTTTATAGCATAGATGATGCAATCCAACAAAATCTACCTTGAGAGAAATTTTTGGCCTTATAGGGAGAACATTTATAAATCCCTCTTCTTTTTTGTGTGATTTACTCTCCTTATGCATATTATCTCTTGAAATTGTGATGGTTATCTATTTCTTGAGACCCTTATAAGATTTTTAGTTCATTACTTGTGAAGATCATATGATAGAGAACTTATTTTTATGAGCCCTATTATCCCCTATCTACCTTTACATTATTCCTTCTTTTGATAACCAATTCTGGCCTGAAACCTTTTATTTTTAGCTCCACAAAAGTTATTCCCTAGCCGAGATAAGCTTGACCCTATCCGGGAATTAGGACTTAGATTGGAGAGGTGAAGTCTTGTGTTTTGTTGAAAAGAAAAGAGTTTCTATTTGCTTGAATTAAAGGGTATTTGGGAAGGGTAGATTTGGAAGTCTCTTGTTATTACATGTAAGAAAGGTCTCTTGATAAAAAGATGCACAAAATAAAGCTTGAATGGAAGAAAATGTATACGGTGGATCGTTAACGACCCGTATGTGGGTTCGTTAACGAGGCAGCGAACGAAAAAAAAGAAGAAGAAAAAAAGAAGGAAAAAAATGAAAAAAAAGAGAAAGAGGAATAGTTGAAGTGCATTTGTGTTTAAAAGTAATATCAAGAGATTCTTTTATTTTTGGTTGTAAGACTTTCTAGGATGATAAATGGGTGAGTGAAAATGAGTGTGCATAATATGAGAGTAAGTTTGGTATGTTGTTCTATGAGAGTTTTGATGTTATGTGTGAGTTCTTAGGAGTCTTTGATTCCCGGATATTATTAGCACCACATGACCAAAATATTTCCATGCCCTATTGTTATTACCAAGCCCCATTACAACCCGGCCGAATGGAAGCTTCTATGAAGTTTTTCATTGAGCCTAAGTTCTCTTGATGATTCTTTGCTTGTTTTGACAAATCTTGGGTGGAGAGTATTGGCGATATAAGTTCCAATTTCTATGAGTTTTTGTATATAGGATGAGTTGAGAGATTGAAATTATAAGCCCAAACACATGAGAGTTGAGTGAAACACATTATATCCCTTGAGAGGTTGGATTGTATTATTTTATGTCTATTTAAGTGCACATATGTGTGAGGATGTTAATAGTCTTTTGCTATAATTTTCTTATGTGTAGATGTTGCTTTTTGAAGATGGCCATGTCTTGATAAGCATGATTTGTTTTGGTTTTGGTTAGTATCTTCATTATTGCTTGAGGACAAGCAAGTCTAAGTATGGGGTATTTTGATGTTCGCATTTTTGGTATAGTTTTTGATAGGTTTTCTTTGCTTATTAGGTGTAATTTTGTCTAGTTTAGGTTTAGTTTTAAGTGTTTTTAGTTAGTTTTGTGTAAATCTGCGAAAAGAGTGGAATCTACGCTATTTTGTGTATTTTGCAGGTTTTAGCGAAGAAAGGAGCTAAATTTGGAGCATCACAGCAAAGGATGGGAAAGTGCAAGATTTAAGAAGTCAAGGCTCGAGAAAACGAGAGAAGGTGTTGAAGAAAACAAAACCCCAGGCTCGTTAACGAGGCTGTGAAGGGTCGTTAACGAAGAAGATTTCGGAGTATTATTTTATTTTTCACCGATCCTGAGCGGGAATTTATTTCCGTATCGGTTGAGTATCTGTTTAGAATCTTTATGGGTTATTAGAATATGTATTTTAGGGTTTAATATCTTTCTAGATTTTATTTCTATCTTTTAGAGATTGTTTCTATCTTTTTAGGAAAGTTTTTATCTTTTAGCCTTTTTAATTTTTTGGATTTTCTAGTATAAATACCCTTCTATCTAGCATAGAAAGGGGGGATGGGGAGAGGCTTAATTTTGGAGTAGAATTTTAGAGCTAGTTTTGGAGGAGAAGAAAGGCCGAAGGAGAGAGAGCCGGATCGGAAGTCGGTGACAAGGTTCGGTGACGACGGTTTCCGAGGTTCGTTGATCGAGTTTGTGGTTCGGTGATTGTTTTGTTTTGGTTTTCTTCTGATTCTCTGTAAGACGATATTTTTTATTAATTTAAGTTTGAGTTTTGTTTCAATGGTTGTTTTTATTGAAGTTTTTAGTTTCTTAATCATGAGTAGTGAGTAGTCTATTTTTCTAGGGTCGGGGTTAAGCCCAGCATAGTTGAGCATGTTTGATGAAGTAAGATAGTGTTTTGAATGCCTTTTATTTTTATTGAGATTGTTTGTTGTGCTTAATACCGAAACGGGAGTTGAGGTAATTTGAGTTTTAACTTGATTGAAAGAGAAAGTTAGTAACTTGAAGGTTGATATTGTTTGAAAACGGAAGTTTCAAGCTTTAGATCCAAAACAAGCAATTGAGTGAGTTAGTTTATGAAAATAGATTAATTTACTTGTCAAGTCAATGAAAGTTGATGACTCTATCTATTTAAAGGCATGATCTTATCTTCTTACGAATTCTTATGCTTGGCTATGTTGTGGTGTCCCTTATCCTAGATATTTGTTTTTATTGAATTATTTCTGATAAATTTTCGTTGTTGAATGCTTGCTTCGGTACCGAGTATTAATTAGAATTTTATTAGCTCGTTAATTGATATTTTTGTGTTCGGTGGTTCGGTAACGATCCTGACAAGGTCGTTAACGAGGCATCTCGTGAGTGATTGTGTTTGATTTTATTTGATTTTTATTAGATTGATAGACAAACAACCTTGCTTCCTGTGGAACGATCTTGACTCCACTGTACTCAGCGGGGTCTTGACTTATAAATTTATTTGTTGTCAAGAAACCCTCTCAACACTATGCTAACAGGGGGTCGTTATATCTAGCATTCGATATTTCCTAGGTTCATTTGTACTTAAGCACACATGTTGTTCCCAACATCGAGAATCTTTACGAAATGGAATGTAAAGGTTGCAAGGGGAATTTCCACTTGCCTTAGCTTACACGCGTCTACTATCGATTCTTGACGGATCATGTGGTTCGCAACTTCGAGCACGAATCCTGACCTAAAGACACGGGATTTACGAACGGCTTATAAATATGGATTCTTCTTAACTTGGATCCTCTCTTATAATACTTCTATAAGAGAAGCGGAAATCTAAATTATTATGGTAATAATTTAGAAGATTATTTAAAATAATAATTTTCCTTCATTTTTATTTTTGTTTTGTAATATCCTTATTATTCCATAAAACCTTTGTTTAATATTATTAAAATAATTTTCTTTATTTTCACTTGCTAAATTCTTAATATAATTAAGCAAGTATAATTTTATAAAATATCATACTTTACCAAAATGGTATTTTTCTTTTAAATTTACAAACTCACATTAAGATTATAAGAAGTCTACTTCACCTTTTTACAACCTTATCTTAATTAGAAGATTACTTTTAAATTCTCAAAAGTTCCTTAATGAAATTAAATATTATTTCCTCACTAGAAATATTCTATTAATAATATTCTCTTAATTGCATCTTATTTAATTATAGATTCACATTAAATAATTGAAATCTCCTTTCTTGGAAGTTTCCATAATTAGGATTTTTCTTATTTGCTTTATAAAGAAACTTTCCTACAATCAACATATTTTAGAATAATCTCACTTATTTTTATTCCCATAATTCTTTTCATATCATAGGTTTATAAAAACATGATCATGACTTATAATTATATGGTCATGGGTTGTAAAATATCCCTCTCCCTACTTATAGTCCATTATTATAATATCTTAGAGTATAAAATAATATTTTCCTCCATATTTAAATTGTGTCTTTCCATATAAGTCAACCACATACTATATAATATCATAAGATTAATATGAAATCAAAATTTCTATATTCACTTTAGAGATTATAAGGAAAAACTCTACCCTTAGTTATCTATTTAAACTAATATTTTTCTTAAAAAATAAATTTAATAATATATTTATTATTAAAGCAATATTTCATATCATCTATAGTCCATGGCTACAACTTTTGTGACAATAATTTTATAAGAATTCTCTACAATTTATTTAGAATAATTATTATTATACTATGTCATAAGTATTTTATCATTACTACCATATTATATAAATAAGACTATGTCTATTGCAATCCTCTACACTTTTATAGACATGGCAACTTTAAATAATATGTTTATTATCATTAGCAATAGTTTCAAATATCTTCAATTTCTTTATAACTAAAGACATGCAATATTATTATCTTATGATAAAAATCTCTTATCCATATTATTTATATTCTAAATTGATTATAAAAACAACACTCTCATAATTTATTAAAAATATTCCAAGTCTTGCCATATTTTATTTCCTTTTATATAAGTTTACATGCATGTTAATAAATTCATTTAATCACTAGTAAATAATAATAATAATAATAATAAATAAAATCTGATTTTCCTTCATTCTAACAAATTTTATCTCTTAGCTAAAATATAGGATCTTAACAATATTTTACTAATTAATTTAATAAAGGATTTAACCAAAATTAAAAGGATTTTAAACCTTCTGTAAAAGAATTTTGGACGCCTGTGTGTTACAAAAAGACGCTAGAGAGGACGCACACCAGTGAAGGCGGGCAGCAGGACCGGCGGTGGCTAGGTGGCGGTCCGGCGTGGCTCCGGGGCGGCGCACGTGGCAGGTGGTGGTGGCTAGGGTGGTTCGGTGGTGGTCCGGTGAAGGGATTAGGTATTTTGGTGGGGTTTTGTAAAAAAATCAGCAAGTAAATTGAGGCTTCTTAGACTGAAAATTTGATTGAAGGAGAGCAAAAATCACTTAGAAAAAAGAGAAGGGAACAAAGGTTTTGAAACAATGAAATTTCAGCCCCTTAAATAGTGAATTTTGAAGCTTCCATGGATCCATGCCAATGGAAATTGACCATTGAGGAAGAAGAAGATTGAAGGTGATTGGTGGAGTTTGTGCTAATTGGATGATGACCTAAGATGATGTGGGTCTTGGGGTAGTCTTTGAAGCAACAAAGATGATTGGGGGGTCAATTCAAAGACATTGATGTACGTCAATTGAATATCAGACAATTGACTTGTTTGGAGAAGAAGAAGGCTAATATTGTCATAAAAGTAAAGGAGTGGGGTAAATGTCAAAAAAGTCACATTGGTCTAGGGAAGAGGGGAGGGGTGTGCAATAAGGATTGCAAGAGGTCTCGGGTTCAAGTCCAGGCTCTTGCATCCTTTTTATTGAATTTTTCATTGTACTTTTACTAGCCTTGTAATAGCCCATTATTTAATAAATCCGAAATTTATTTTAATCTATTTTTATTTGGGATCTCTATCACTTTAATAATCCTTTATAATATGTTTCTTAATTTTATTTTATTTAATTTACTAAGAATCTCTTTTTAAAGAGAAAGAAAAATAAGGGTTATTACAATAATTATAGATTCTCTTTTATATAGAGAAAAAAAAATTATAGATATAAATATTATACTATATTCAGTTTTAAATTCGTTGGAATATCGCGGATATTACAACAACAACAACTCAAATTGATGACGATTTTGATTATAAAAGGAGAAATCAACCAAAAATTAAGAGAAAGAAAATGAAATTCAAAAATAATAAAATACATACTTAAATTTGAATCCATAGAGAAGTAAAAAACAAAAATAGAAAATAGATTGAAGGGGAGAAATACAAATAAGAACCAATAGAATTTCAAAACTCCATCAAAATCCCTACCAAACTTCTTCACATTTTGAATTTTGGGTAGAAGGGATGGAGAAGGAGATAGAAGAGGAAAAAAGATGAAATTCCCCCTTTCTCCTTAAAATTTAAAAGGAGAAGCTCTTTTAATCACAAGCGTCCAATAGTGTAGATCCAACGGAGGAGATGAATTTACAGTTTGTATTTTAAGATTCATTTTCACTTGATTCATATTTTATAAATGTTATGAACACGTAAATATATTTACATAATTTATATGAATGAATTGTGGTAAATTATTTTAGATAGGTCAATTCCTTGTGCACACAAGTTCTTACCCCGACAGACATGAAATTGAAATGATTAATAAAGCATGATGCTTTCCGAAGCGCTTGGTTTATGGATACCTGGGGGTATGACATGCTTCGTAGAGCATCTCGCTTCATGAAGCGTGCCACGAAAGTGAGAAGCATCTCGCTCCATGAAACCTCACACTTCCGTTCCTCCTACACACAATTTAATAATCCATTAGTCGATTACACAAAGGGCGATTCCTTGTACACACAAGTTCTTTCCCCTTTAAAAAAACTGTATTCGCATATTTGCAAATCACAATGTCATCAATTGAAACACCATTTTCAGATTTATCTTATGAAGAAGAAGAAGATGAAGAGTCATCATATTTAGAAAAAGAGTCATCATATTTAGAAGAAGAGACATCTTTTTCGAAGTAGGAGAAGATAAAAATGAAAATGGGATATTCGAGTTTGAGGTAACTTCTGATTTACATGATTCCATGTGTTTATTTGAAATAATGTATTAGAATAATCGAATACCATGTTTATAAATAGTTAGATTCAAATTAGAGGTGTGGTTAAGTGCAATTTGCCCAAAATATTAATATACAAATTAATAGAGAAGATAACATAGGGAGAAAAAAATGACTAAGAGATAATACTATAAATTAAAAACAATTATAGTAGAGTATCTAGAAAATTTATTTAAATAATTTTTTAAAATTAATTTATTAAAGTTATATCACGAGACGCAATTTTTTAATAGAGACAGTTTCTTTTATATAATATATTAGATTGTTCACGTGTATTGCCTACCTTGTACAAGATTAACAGAATTCAACAAGACAATTTCCAGCTTCACGGGGCCTTTGCTAGTATAAAAAAACATACAGTATATAGGTAACCTTATATCCTTGGCAAACTAAGGTGCAAGGTTAGAAACTTTCACTGCAAGGCTTCACAGTCCACTTAGATTACAAACAGAGGCTGCTCAAGTGCCCCAAGGTTGAAGCAGATCCTCCTTTGCAACTAGTTCTTCCAGAAAGGAAGTATTTTTTTCAAATAAAATAAATTTTAAAAAAAAACTATACTTCATTTGCATTTGCATCTGCATATCTCTATAGATAGTAATGCCAATTGTCACTGCAGTGCATTTAAGTATTCAACCAAACAGGAAAGGGGTTTCATTATCTTGTATCCCTGGTGGGTAAGAAATAACCGGTTATTCTCGACCTAGTAGTTGTAGTATGAGATTGCTTAAGAGGTCGAATCCAGGCCCTAACTTCTTCTTGTATGTCTGGTGGAAGCTCATCAATGACAGTTGGGTCAATCTCAGATGGGTTCAAACTCCACCCACCGCTTCTTCCCTGCACACGCTCTTGCGAGTCTTGCTCACATTTGGCGACAACACCAACTGATTCTGAGGCTGAATAAAAATCTGTGGCTTAAGAAACAATGCATGAATAACCCTTAAACCACAGGTAGATTTTTACTTAAAAAGGTCACAGCGTATCAATGTATCATAGGCAAGAAAAGTGGATAATTCACTGATTTAGAACTGTCAGAAAACGAAAGGTATGGTAGGGAGTGCACCTGAAGATGAGGGTGCTCCTGATTCATCATTAGCTCCACATCTTTCACGTTTTAACCCAGAGGAAGAGTGGTCAATGCCTTTCAAAAAATTCATAATTGATTGTGTACCCTGAAATACCGTGAAAGCACATTATCAAATGAAGATTTTTAACATGGAAAATGTCTGAAGAAAAAATTAGAAATTAAAAGAGGAAATAAATGAACAATGCAATGAGCACCTTCAACTTTTTTCTCCCTTGCTCTTGCTGCACCAATTGATTCCTTAATGAGTGCACAGGTTTCTCTTTCCGCAGTTCATTTGGTGGCATTGCTTGACTATTTCCTGACAAACTAGCATTTTCTGAATTGAACATTTAGAAAGTGGCCAAGTAACATAAGAAAGCTTGCTAACCAAACAAAAATTTAAGTTAAGAACTAAACATCAAAGTGCGTAATACGGAGTCAAAAACGGAAACTACCAGGTCTCATTGAGCAAGAAGCTTCATGAAGAGGTGACTGATTTGACGGTGAACAACACCAAGTTTGATTTTGCAGTAGTTCTATGATTGATCCACTTCTCTTCTAAGAACTCATTAAGAAATATGGTCAGTCACTGAAGTTAATCAATAAAGGAATCAGAAAAAAAAATGACACATAGAAAGAATACACATCCATGTAAAAATGAAAAAGAGGGCGCAGCATGAGAGAAAACACACAGAGTGCATCTCTCTTCCTCTACAGTTTTACCTTATATGAATTAAATCATATAAAAAAATTATGTAAGAATTGAATAACTATGCAGAATGAAGGTTCAAATTCGAAATTATTGTGAAGTAGTGCAAAAATTAGAAAACCAGTATACCAAGAAAACTGAATATCAAGATAAGAGAATGACTAAAATAACTCATAAGGAATCATTGTGTAGGGGGATAGAAATCTTTTTGCATAAATTTCTTCCAATTCAATGCTGGCAACAAAAAACAAAGAAAACTGATCTACTAAGTTAGAATCTTCAATCATGATTCACAGAGAGTATTAGCCATGGGACTGTGCCATGGCCCATGGGTATTACAAGTTAGAATGCCATGTTACAACTGCATGACATAAGTTATAGAATGAGGGGCAATCCAAAATCTTTAATTAACTTCCTGTATATTATGAACGTTCACATTAATCACATATAGTGGAAAGATCCAAAAACTCTCTCCACATCAGCTCTCACTCACACACTTATATTTGGAAAATGAAAAAAAAAAAAAGGCCATGCATTGAAGTAGCTAAATTGCTATGTTCATGATCATCTAACAGTTATATAGCGTAAAGCATGATATATAAAATGCTAACTAAAATGTAACTATAAACATCCGAGACAACCATAAAGAATAGCATTAGCAGCTATACAAAAATACATAACTATAATTAAAAGAAGGGTACGGCTAATGTGAGCCCATGGTCACACATTAATTATTTAATTTTGGAAAGTTTTTTCAAACTATTCCCTAAAATAAAATTAATAAACCCCTTTAAAAATATAAAAACAACAAACAAATACTAGATTGGGCATATTCATGTGTATCCATGGGCACACATTAGAAAAACCCTTAAAAGAAACTCAGTTTAAAAACTAACATGATGCCTTCAGATATCTAAATAAGTTAGATCTGAAGCAAGCAGATAAAAGGGAACCTGATTATCCCATGATTTTCTTTCAGGTTCCAGTTCATTTGAGTTGGGCATAAATTCTTCTACTTGCAGAATGAGTTGACTTTCTTTTGTTTCCATGGATTGATTTGACTCTTTATCAGCATGAGAACCTACATTGAAAACATTGCTACCAAAAGGTTACACAAAGTGAAACATTTAAGACATAAGTTAGCATGAGAAAAGCCAATTAGGACACAAACGCTACCTGCAGTTGACAACTCAGCCGATTTGATTCGATCACTGGATGGTTGTACAAGAATGGGGCTGACAGGATTCTGGCTACGGAAGAATTTCGTAATGGAGCAAGTTCCCTATCAAATGCATATGTATATGTGTGAAAATCGAGCGCTATCTTAGCAACTGTCTTTAGTCTCTTATAAGTTATATACCTTGTATAAGAAGATATTTTTTCCCATACATTAAGCAAATAAATTAAATGGTTTTAAAAAAAGAAAAAACATTGAACACAAAGAATCACTGTACCACCATTATGTAAATCTATTCGAAAAATCAAAAAGACAGATTTGTCACAAGTTAACAATAGGACTCTGACATTTCAAAGTTATTCTAGAGCATTTGAAGCTCCAAGTGGAGATTCCTTCACCTTCAAAGTTAGCTTATTCTTCAATCATATTTCAAGCAGATCACTTGAAGTGTCAGCTTCAGACTTCAGGGCATACACTCACAAAACTTGTTTAAACTGCCTTTCTACACCGACTTCTCAATAATAGTATAGAGACGTGAATACACAAACAAATACAAAAGCACATTGACGATTTAAAATAACAGTAAACAGCGCCTTTTGCTTGCTTGCTTAAAAGCTAGTTTTCGTTCAAACATTGTAATCTCACAAAAGAAGGAAACTCCATTAGTAAGAAAGAAACAAGTTGACCGGAATCTATTTTGCGACTTGAAAAAAAAAATATTCACAAGAAAATTCGTGTTAAGATTCAAAATAGTATATGTTGTAGGTTATCAGCAAGAATTATAGTCTCTACAAGAAGGTGCATGCTTTGCCACCTCCAGCAAACATGGAGTTTCCACTTTGCATACTAAAGTGGGTGAGGAAAATATGGAAGAGGCTCCCTCCCCGATTCTTTGTAGCCTGCTAAAGTGCTACTATTGAATATATTGTACTTAGAAACATGATACTGAATAAGAGTATGCCACTTACAGGTGGTATGGCTACAATTTTAGTCGCTGAAACAGATAGTCCGGTAATCGCCCATCCATTCTTTTGATTTTTTTCAACAATCATACCTCCGTGTAGGCCCATAAATTCACGTAGGCCAGCATGAAATAAAGTACTTGCATCTTCTTGCATCTTTGCAATTCCGTAACGCAACGGACATGATTTGGAAGGAAATTTCTTCAGAGAATCTGTGTCATGTAACTGTTGAAAGAAGTCTTCTTTAAGTGCAAGTTAATGAGGAGAAGTAGTGACACAAGTGACCATGAAGAAGAGTTTTACCTTATAGCCTCTGGCATAAACAGTGAGGGTATGAGCAACCCTCTTGTTCTGGTCAAGGTCTGCAGTAAGGCGTTCATTCAACTCTTCACAAAGTCCATTGAGCCAATGTTCAACCTAGAGTGTCAAGGAGATATGAATATGCTGGTAATTCTCTAACTACAGTAATAAAAGCTTCATCAAAAGCACCACTAAATAGAAAAATCAAGGAACTAAATTTTAGAAAACTTATACAGAAAGGTTAATATTCTAGGAAATAGCGAGTGTACTCTTGAAAACATTCATCTTGATCATATCCTGACTCCTGAAATCTAGTGAATCTTTGTTTTGACTAAAGATATGAGAGGCTTCAGTTAAATTAAATATGACAGTCATTGATCTTAAGAAGTGGATTTAGTACCTATATCAATTTTGGTGCATTCTAACTAAATTCAGTTATTATTGTCACATAGTTGAATTTCAGTTTTTCTTGGGTCTATCGGGGCGTACCCCCATCCCCTTGGGCAAGGGTACCCCCATCTTGACCCCCCAGATTCTGCCGTAGCGGAGCCCCACTGGGTCAATGATGATGATGATGATCTTAAGAAGTGGCAAAGCATTTTGTGAACAAGTCCCCTTAGTTTCAACTGCCGATGTGACATCATTGTATGAACATTCTTGTTAAATTATGTTTAGCAAAAATGTAGAAGTAATCAAGATTAGTTATGACCAACACGTAGAATAAAACATACAGTACCATTTTAGAAAACAAAGGCAGGTCAATGGATTTATTATTTACAAACTTTACAAGTATAAGCATAAACAATAATATCCCATTAATGACATATACAAAATCTTACTGATTCCAAAGTCTTTAAAGCACATGGACCAGAAAAAGTTTTTCCTGAACCATGACTTTTTGGTAAAATGCGACCTTCAACTTCTTCCCCACTGATCCCTCGTGCAATGTTCCATAACCAAGTCCTGCATTGCGAATCAGGTTCAAGATTTAGAGGATATTCTCCTATCATTCCTATAGGTATTTGTTGTCAATAAAACATAAAAATGGTCCTTTACTTATAGACGGAAAATCTCCACTAACCCAGTATTAAGACCATAGCGTTCTTGAAGCTTCCCCTCTGAGAACTGCAGCAGATCTCCAACTGTTTTAACTCCCATGTCACTTTGCAAAGAATCTCCAAGCTTCCCTCCAAGCTGTTTCCTAGAAATCAGTGCCAGAGTCAATAGCATATCTATCCTAAATAGAAGCATTGTACCATAGAAATTCAATATTACAAAAACAGGTGTCCCTGGATATATGTGTTGGGAAAATACAATTGACATAAGTGTTATTTTTCTATGAAAAGTCCGCACAGTTATTGTTCATGATAAATTGGATGAAACTCAAAAAGAATTAAAGGATGTAATTGCACCTTACATTTTCTTTATAGGCAAGCAGCCAAGCAACTCCTTCACAGATGCAAATGGCACTACTGTCTGCTGAGCAGGTTTATTCATTCCACTCGCAAGTTTTGCTAGCATCTGTAGAAATTGTTAAGCATTTAACCTACTGAGATGTATCCACGTTATTTAAAGAAGATACCTATCAGAAGGATTAATCTTGTAACAGCAAACCTTATTATGCGCTACGCCTGCGGAACATGTGAATTCAGTCTCCCTCAACACTTGAGCCCTAAGTTCTGCAACAATGAGGGCCCCACAAGCTAGCAATTTGTCATTGTGATCAGCATCACTTCTGCAGAGCCAATGCCTCACATTTTCTCTAGAATTGTCATCCTGAAGTTTCAAGACTTTCATTATTGCTAATGGCTAAGAGTATGAGGAAAAGGAGATACGGTGACAATTGTCAACATCAAGCATTCACAGAAGTAAGGAACTAACAGAAAAAACATGAAAGTTCGAAAACTGTAAGGTCGTTGAAAGCCTTCAAAGTAAACCCAACTTTTACAAGAGAATCAGATCATTTCTGCTGTTTCATACACAGCTACACAATAGAGGTTGAGTCATTGACACAAACGTATAAAGCACCCATGTAATCTTTTTTTTTTTACAGAAAAAAAAAGAGAAATTTTTTTTTGGAGCACAAAAGAAGTTTGTATCACTACAATCGCTTTACAGTCAAAACCTTTAAAAGGCAATATCTCCAAGTAAATTTCATCTGACCTTAATCAGACCAAGAACATGTGTTTTAAGAACATCATCATCTATGCTTTCAATACTCTCTGGAGGTCTTTCTGCTAACATAGTTTCTGCTGCATCGGTGAGATCAAGATACACCTCATCAATTGATGCACGTTCACACCTGCCCTTCTTTGAAAGAATTGAAACTACCTACAAGAGAATCACATTAGCTGGACAGCCTTCATGTTTCAAAATTCATTCAAGTTCAGAAACATAAAATAGTGCATATACACCTCTGAACCTGCACTGCGATATGTGTTTAAATCAGCCTTGCCTCGTGCCACTGGTACTTGAACTAGTCGAATTTCAGGGCAAACTTTCTTAGCCTCATCACCTCGCATTGAACTGTAATGAAAAAAACATAATGGTTTTTTTTTAAAGTCCGAATACTTGATACATCTGAAGAAGGATGTGACCAGTCTACCGTTTGACGCCAAATTTCCGGGCCTCATAGCTAACAGCAATCAAGCCGCCTCCTTTCCAGGAGTTATATTGCACAACAGCACTTGGCAAACCCTTCAGTTCTGGATGCTTTCGCTGCTCCACTACAAACAAAACCCCACTTTTGATTGAAATCAAGCAAAATACTCCGGAGTATATACTTTTACGGGATTAGGAGGTGATAGACAACTTTTAAATCGACGTGAAATTGTACATGTTGCTGTCAGTAACGAACCACTTCTGAATTACGCAATTAGGGAAAATGCTTAGTAATAATCTGAAATGATGGTCTAATTTCGATTGAGGTGGTCGCAAAATTTGTTCACAAACATCACAGTTTCTCTTAGACGAAAAGAAAGGATGCCAAGTAATAGTAACTGAGGGTAAAGGGCATTGATCCATCAATACGGGGGCAACGTCTAGAACCTAAAATTCAACTTCGCAGTAGCCGGTTGAGCACAAAACTAGGGAATCCGAAAGTGTGAAAAGAAAAAATTGAAGCGATTAATTAATCGAAAAAGTTCCCTAATTCATAAGCGAAAGCCTAAGCTTTAGAGAGGACATGTGAGGCGAACCTTGGACATAGAAACAGTCCATGTCGACGTGAGCGATGACCCTTCCTTCGGAAGATACAGGCTTCGCCACCGGCATTCTCTCTAGTTTTCCCTCCAATTTTCTCCCTCCTCTCGATTCGATGACGGTCAGCAATTTCTGTATGTCAATATCTCTATTATGGGAAAATTGCATTTAATCATTATTTATTTTACACTTACTAGTTATACCCGTCGTGTCATGCACGATTATGACTCAAATTAATTATGGACATATTTATTTTAATATAATGATATATAAAAGATAAAAAAAAATTATACTCACATACGATAGTTTTTTATTTTTAGAATCAAATAAATTTCGAAATTTTACAATTTTTATAAATAAAAGAGAAAATTATTTGAAAAAGATAAAGTAATAAAAATAAAAGTTTAAATTTTAAAAATAAAATCGGGTTAAAGTTAATGTGTTGGCTCAAAAAGATAACACTTTAATATATAGTTTTAGACATAATTTTTAACCAAAATTTAATTTTTAAAAATCTTTTACATCATAAAATGGATAAAAGACATAGATAATGTAACTTTATCATCTTGTAATTTTTTTATTTTTTATTATCATAATTTGATTTAAGAAAACTTTTATAGTAATAGATATATAGATAAAGATAATGTAATCAACTGATAATCAATTAAATACTCAGAATCTATCCTAAAATCTACTATAGTTTAGTTTATGTTAGATAGAATCTTTTCAATATATAAATTGTGAGAATGACATGTACGAAAAATCCTATGTGGCACCTGGTAAAATCCTAGATGGCAATTACCTTATATTGTGATAGGAAAGATAACATAAATAAGTTATTATAAATAATACTCATAAATAATATTGTATAAAAATATAAAATATTTAATGCTTTATAGTTTTTTATTTTAGATATAATTTTTTTAATTTAAATAAATTATCATATCAAATATTTAACACTAATACTTAAGATTTAACATTAGATAACATCTTTATTTTAGATAGAATCTTTCCTAGATTAATTTATCTTCTTTTTATATTATCCTAAAATAATAACAACATATATAAATTCTCAAAATAAAAAATCCTATGTGGCGAAATCCTAGGTGACTTAATGTGAGAACGACACGTAGAAAAATCCTAGGTGGCGCAACGTGGTAGCCTTATTCCTTACGTCTTTTATATATATACATAGATTATAATTAACCATCCTTTATTTTTAAATATGTGCATTTAACCTTGGTTAAGTAAAGTGAATTATGTTTTTACTCTTTTTTTTATCAATCAAAAAACCTATAAATGCATCTCATTTCTCTTATAAACAGTAGTCCCTTCTTTTCCAACACAAATACTCTTTTTTTAATTGTTATATTCTTACCTGACTCACCTACGGATGCACAAAAAATCCGTGGGGATGGGGATCCGCGGGGACCCGCCCCGGGGATTCCCCGGCTTAGTGGGGAACGGGGCGGGAACGGGGATCATTTTCGTATCCCCGAGTTTAAACGAGGCGGGCACGGGGAATGTATTATCCGCTCCGAATCCCCTCTATATATACCTAATATGTTTTTTTTTTAATTTATAAAACATGGAATAAAAATAGATTTTAAATATAATGGTAGTTTTCAATTTAAAAAATTATATATATATATATCTACAAATTATATAATAAAATTTAAAATTTATGTTATTAAATTTGATATTTGTAAATTTCTTTAAATTTAAAATATTTTTATAATAAACGGGGCCCATTAACAACCCGAAAACCGACGGGGATTCCCCGCCCTGTTCCCCGCAAGGATTAAACGGGGACAGGACGGGGATGGGGGCATAATATTATTCGGGGATGGGGACGGGGAATGCATTCCCTGCCCCGCCCCGCCCCCATGTGCATCCCTACCCCTCTTTTTAATTTGTTATTCTTTTACTTCACTCTATTTCTTTCTTATCCCTCATCCTCTCTATTTTCTCAAAAGCCTTAGAATTGCCCCAGCCACCTTCGTCGCCTCTTTGCTCTTCCGGTTGCCCCAGACCTTCGACCTTTCTTCTCCAGTGTACAATAATCGGCCCATGCAGGTAAGTTATGAAATTTTATTTCCACAATTAAGGAACTCATCTCTAGGATTGTAAGAATTTGGTAAAATTCCACTAAGATCTGTATTGATTTCTATCCTTTTAGGGCTTGTTTGTTTCTATACCCATGGTATAGGGAGGAATGGGTCAAACTTATACCAATGTTTTTTTTAACTAAGGGATGGGAATGAGTGATTCCCATACCAAGAAAATACACTAGAGTTTATACCCACCTCAAACTTAAGGTATGAGTGATTCCTATCCCAACCCGATACCTCATTCCAACCCGATTCCGCGTATAGAAACAAACGATCCCTTAGTTGTTATTACTTAGTCATTTGCTTCAACTTCTAGAGTAATGGGAGTAGCTAAGCTCGAAATTTATCTTTCTGGTTTTATTTTAATAGAGATTTGAGGTTTTAAATTAGGGTTTAGAATTGTTTATTCCAAATTTAAGGTTTGTGAGTTGATTTTCATGACATTCTGAGGTAATTTTGTTTGTACGAGTAGTAAATTTGGGTTTGATTAGGGGATTTTTATGAAATTTGATATGATCGAATTCTCGAAATTTTGATCTCGCTTCATCATTGAAAGTCTTTGATTGATCATCTTTTGAAGTCTCTTTTTAGCTTGTGTGCATGTATCGCTTTTGTTTTAATATTGATAATTTCAAAGTTCCCGTAGAAAATGGGATTCATACTAGTCAAATTAGACTTTAAATCCTGTAATTTACATATGCTCTTTATCTGTTCGAAGAAATGCTTAAAGAAATTTAAAGCAACATAAGCTACATGATCATACAACTATATTTTTTTTAATTTGCGAACCAATATAGTGCATAATTTATCCGTATAAAATAAGTAACACATAGCAATTAAGTGCTATTGTGTATGGTGATATGTGATCATCTTAGGGTCAAAAATTGTAGTAAGAGAATGGAAAAGACAAAGCTGAAAGGGAAGAAGATTGGGTTTGAGGAAGAAATTTCTATTACTCTTTATTTTTGTGGATGTCCCCTACATGTACAGACTGCCATCACCCTTTTGTTATGATAGAAATGTCCATTTACAGCTTAGGCCCACATTTCTTTCCTCTTAAGGACACATTTACATTAGTTTCTTTCTTTATTTCATATCATACTATGATATGATTAAAAAATTGAAACAGTTGTGATCATTTTTCATTTTTCTTTAGCTTATTTCTTCTTTTCTGATGCCTAATTAATTTATTTTTTCATTTCCACAAAAGAGCAGGCATGGTTAATTAACTGTCCAGACTTTACTATATATAGCTTCTTCATGGGATACACTCTCCAATCCCGGCACTTCTGAAGTAAGAAACTTAGTTCCTCTATTTTGATGCTTATTATGATTAGTGCAATTCTACAATTAAATATTGAAGCTTTGTAGAAGCAAAGTGGAATTAGGGTGTTTTTCTTATTGTAGACTATACTGATTGGCCTTGATTATAAAGATTGAGCTGATGAATTAGTTTTGTTTTGTTAGACTAATGAATTAGGCGTGTCTTTGTTCCGTTTTTGTAGATTAAAGTTACATTGTCACAAATTGTTTACATACTTTCCTTGTGTGCTAAAGAAATTCAGCATGATCATGAATATCAAAGGATCACTTTATAACTTTGTTGTGAAAGGGACTATTAATTTAGCTGAACACACTTCATATTCTGGGAACTTTAGCACCATTGTTGTCCAATGCTTGCAGGAATTTCCCAAGAACAATAACAAGAACACCTACTCAATCGATGGCCACACTTTTAATTTCCTACTAAATAGTGGATTGGGTGATGATTTCACCATCTTTCTTCCCAACTTCTTGTTTAATTACGCGCAAAGCACAACTGAAACTTAACCCCTTGCTAATGAAGTTGCAAACAGATAATTACCTTCTGTCTTTCTTGAGTGGGTGAGGGGTGATTTGAAAGAAACATATGCTTAAGTATAAAATATGATTACCCTCACCCACTTGCTAATGATTATGATTTTGATGATCTGTTTGAATATCAATTTAGCATTGCATACAACCTTGATAGGGATTAGGGAATTCAAGTTTTCAACTAAGCATGTTTCTTTTTGTATTTGATTGTACACAACTAAGTTTTATTTTATTCCTTCTTTATTTGTATACATTCATTGAGGAATGAGTAAATAGATTTTGTATCACATCAATTGAACTAAAATATCTCTTTTGGATTTTAGGCCTAGCATTAAAGCATATGTCGAGTATTGTTATGAACAATCCCGAGGAGACGAGCAAACTTGCTGAGTTGAAAGCTCGGATTTATGAGGTCAAGGGAATAATGATGGATATCATTGAGAATATTGGTGATTTATATCTCCAATTTGATCCAATTTGTTGTGTCCAATGTCTTAGATTCTCTTGTTTCATTCACTCTTTTTCTACATCTATCTTTATTGGATAGTCTCAATTTGTTCGTTTGATTTGTTGTGGTCGAGTTGGTCGTATGGTCAACACATGACATTGAATCATTAAAATGTAACTAAAATGTAAAAAATTGTCATTATTATCGAACAATAAATTGAGAGATCTATATAAATCTAGATGGACATTCTTATCATACGATATGACATTGCTCATTGATGAGATTTTTAAATACTACTTGAATGTGCTTGAGTCATCACAACATGATCTCAATAGAGTAGCATAAACCACACTAATGTATGTCATTTTTCTTACAACCTTGTACCAAAAAATGCATTTAAACCCCACTAATAATGTATAATTGTAATAGTGGTTTTGGAATTAGTCGAGTTCGAAAATAAAAACACGAAATTGTCCTCCCTAGTAATAAATAAAAGAATTTAGGAATAAATTGAGCTTGGAATGTCATTATCAATAGATTTTGGCCTACATCTCAACCTTTTGAGTCTCGAAGCGTCGTCCATCAACTTAGACACAATCGACTTCAAGGGACGCTCAAAGTCGTCAGAATCGGATAAAAAACCCATGGTCTTTGCATCGGCGAAGTCGTGGTTCTTTTTCGCCATTAGATGGAGGGAATAAATTATTATGGGGAAAATTAGGTCAGGGTTTGAGAGAACGAGCAATGCAAAAATAGGCGTATTGGACTTGAAAGTGTCAATTATGGTTTTTCTTTTACTTATTTATTGTAAATAAAATTAAAAAAGAAAGGAAAAAACGTAATTTACTTTTCTTAGCGGAGAAAATGACGTTTTTCGTTAAAATGGGTGGTTAAATGCACATAATTAGAAATAAGGGGTGGTTTAAGTGTAGAAAAAAATATATAAAGGGTGGTTAATTGCAACAAGTGTAAAATAAAGGGTAGTTAAATGTAATTTCCCCTATCTATATTTAGCAAACTAAGAAGCATGTGCCATACGGAATATTACTTCTACTTCACTAATACCATTAGTTAAGCTTAATTAGTAGTAGTAATAATAATATTACCTTAATGAACTCATGTTTCAGGATTAGGGGGTCAAGCATGAAGTAATCGGAAACTGAGAAAAAGGAAAGGTGTCTTTGTTTATCAAATGGGTATGAGATCTGGTGCTTGGATCTTAACCACTCCTTGAACAATCCACCCGACCTTCCTAAAGTTGCTACTTTGAGTCTTCTTGGTGAGCAACTTCCCGCCTCAGTGGGTTTGTTCAAGTATGGGTCAAATGCATACTTGATTGGCGGGAAGGAGCTTCCACCTCCCTCCGGTTTCCGGGATGATGGGACCTAGGGCAAACTTCACGCGGCTTTGAGTCATTACAAAAGTCACTGTTATTTATATGGTATCAAAGGGTCATCCCCTCTCACTTATCGCTTGTCTTTGACTGCTGACAAGGAGGAGGATAGTCTCAGACTCTCACCTAAGGCCTACAGTGACATTGTTCAAGAGCTCAACAAGCCCAAATTTTGGCCTATAGTCGAGAAGATTGATGAGAAGCTACATGTGATGGACTCCGTTCCCTGCTTCCTTTTGGGCAATCGAGAATGGATCTATACCCATGAGGTCCACGACCTTCGTGCTAAACGGCCAGAAGATGGTGGCTGGAAAAATATTCGAACAATTGAGAAGACAAAACCATAATCTCTCACGTGGTGGTTAGACATCGCATCTATGCGCTAACCAGCGAGATGCACGAGGAATCGAATTATTCAGAATCAGGTTTAGGTGTAGTATGGGAGGCGTGTCTTTTTCTCGAGTTCGACGCCCGGGAGGAGAAATGGGAAGGATGCTGAGGAGGTTTTTTGGTTCGTACGACCCGTAGAGGTCTTTTGGTCCGTACGAGGTGAAATAAATTCATGATATTCTTTATCTTGGAATTGCAAGGTGCACTTTAGAATTCTGAAACCCGCATGAAGGAGGAGAATCACTCTATATGCTCGTTGCATTATCGACTGCAGCATCGATGTGCTTGCATCCTAATGAACACGTGGCTTACCTTGTCACCTCAACGGGAAAGACAGTTCGATATCAACGCTTATCTGATTTCTTCAAGGGGAAAACATTGAAGCCACATGACATATATTCGTGTACTATGATTCATGTTGAGGAGGAGAAAGAGGAGGAGAAGGGGCGTGGTCGGACAATGTGCTCTGTGTTTACTGGAACTTTGGCAGAAGAAGGTTGCAACAAGGAATATCTTTTCATAAATACTTTCTAAGTGGAGAAGCTTGAGACAGAAGCTAAAGTTTGTGCGCATTGCTCCCAAGAACGGGTATATATATGAAACAGATACTGATGTCGGGTTTTGTCATTTTGGGAGGTTTGTAGGCTTGCAAGCTTGCTTCCTGACCCCACCATAGTTACAAACATTGATTCTATTGTTACTATTATTGATTGATGCCAGAAGCAGAACTTGAAGGTCTTCAATACTTCTATATATTATTGTAACTCTCAAACATTCATTTTGTGGTTGGTTTGACCTTGTTGTCTGCTTTTTTTAGGGTCAACTGCTAAAGCATATTTTGGTATTGCAAATTTTATTTTTACAAAATCAGGATGAGGTTTAGCCTATGATGTCATTTTACGTCGTTTCCTAGTTGGTTGTTAAGATGTTTCCTTACCCAGTATTCCATGTCCATGACCTTAGTCTTGTTCCATTGCGTCAATTGGTTTTGGATAATTTTTCTATCACATATGAATATCACTATCGTTTGTTTTGTTAAAAATTGTCGTCTTATTAGTACAGTACCAAATGTCCCACCATGTTGTGTATAATTCTTAAAAACATTCTTTTGTCGTAGTATCTTTAAATTCTTGGATAGGAGTGTGAAAGTCTGAATTGCATGTAATTACATCGCTATATGTATCAAACAACAAAGGGTTAGATATGTCTCTAACACATCTAAGGTAAATGAACAATGTAGGTAAGTATGAGTACTGATTTCATGTGGGGGCCATTACAAAATTGACAATCCAGTGTGACATGAACATGCTTACGCGCCAATGTCTCCTTGTTTGGAAAAACCATTCATGTAGTTTTCATATGAACAATATATCCAATGGAAAACCCAGTTCAGATAATTTTCATGTGGGGGTCATTACATAATGGACAATCCAATGTGAAATTAACATGCTTATGCGCCAATGTCTCCTTGTTTAGAAAGCCATTCATGCTGAGTTTTCATAGGAACAATATATCCAATGGAAACCCCAGTTCGAGTAGTTTTCTTCATTTGAAACTAGTTTAACCATTAAAGGTGTTGAACGATTTAGATCCACTTGAACGATTCCTTCACCTTATTCCATAAATTCATCAATTTTCAACATCTCATTAGTCAATAAATCATCACCATTCAATACTCCTTCATGCCCACAACTTTCGTTGATCACCTCATATGCCATGACATGCTTGCTTTCAGCCAGTTTAGGCATTTTCTTGGTGTGCAACAAAGTCCGAGGGGCTCATCCTCGATCACAATCTCTCTTTGTTGATTCTTCAACTTTGGATAAGAGTTGGGCATTCTTCAACTTTTCTTCGAACAAAAGGATCATCAATTTACTTACTTATGGAGATTTCTACCATGAAAATTGTGGTATGCCAAATCTCGATTGGATTTGGTCTGAACTTGAAAATAAAAAATTGAAAGTTTATGGGATATCATTTACATAAGCTTAACAATATAACATATGCATTGTCCAATTCCATTAATTAATTATATGAGACAATCACCGAGAGAAAAGAGTATTCTTTGAGTCTCGAAACTTCAAATTTAGATCCATGGGCACAAGTTTCAAGACCAAGGATAACAATTATATGAAAATACAAAATAAATAAAATTAGGTGGCTAATTAATACGGTAAGTGTGTGGCTAGGCTGATATTTGTAAGCAAAGATTAAAGGTGAGAGTTTTCAGAGAGCTTAAGTACTTGAGAAGATTGAGAGGAGGTAGCCATGGATGATGATGTTGAGAAATTTGACTGCTTTAAACATATTGGTGTCATAGGTGATTGGTTTAGTAGTATTAAACCAGCGATGCCAAACCCGATGGAGTATTGGCATTTCTCATGCCTCCTTTGCAGTTGTAGTTTTTGAGATGGGCTTTAATTATACAAGCCTAATACAAGCTTGATCCAACTCTATTATCTCTCTTTTATGACCTGTTAATAATGTAGTTGTGTACATATTTACTATCCTCTCTAGCTTTGTACTTCAAATGGTTCTCACTTCTCAGCCATCAACCCTTTCTTCTCCTTTCTTCTCAACAAACCAAAGCAGATGACAAACCCAAGCAAGAGGTTAAAGACAATTACAAAATGTAGGCAAAAGAGGTATTTATAAATAAAAGTTTGTATTTGCATTTACATTGATGGGTTGAGCTTAAAGTGAATCAAGACCTTAGTTCGTTAGTTCATGTTTAGTTTAGATTTATGTTCTATAATCAATTTTCAGTAGCATTATTTGTTCGTTACATTGAAAGATTGAAACTTTATAACAAAATATGTTTTTACATTTACATTTCTAGTCATAAAAATATTAGTTAAATATGTTGAAAGATTGGAACTTTAAAACAAAATATGCTTTGAGATTTAAAGATTGGAACTTTAAAACAAAATATGCTTTGAGATTTACATTTCTATTCATTACATTATTTGTTTATTATGTTTATTATGTTAAAAGATTGAAACTTTAAAACAAAATATATTGTTAGATTTACATTTCTAGTCATAACATTATTGGTTAATTATGTTGAAAGATTGGAACTTTAAAAGAAAATATGCTTTGAGATTTAAATTTCTATTCATAACATTGTTTGTTTATTATGTTGAAAGATTGAACTTTAAAACAAAATATGTTATTAGATTTACATTTCTAGTCATAACATTATTGGTTAATTATGTTGAAAGATTAAACATTGCATATAAATAAAATATGCTTTGACATTATGTTGAAAGATTTATATTTTTTTATTTGATTCATTATTTGTTGAATACTTGGCTGAATTTATTTATTTTTTGTCAATTTGGTTTAATATTGCAATTATCATCTAGGTTTAAGTGAGTTTGATGTTGTTTATCTAGGTTTAGGTGAGTTTGATGCTCTAGAGAATTAGGGTTAGGATGAAATGTTTGGGTGTTGACCAATGCTGTGAATTATAAAATTGAGTTGAGAGGATTCACAAATACTAGTGCACAATTACACATGTGGTAGTTGTAAAAGCATTTGGAGCCAGAGGTTGATTGAGTGAGTTGATGTTAGTGGCTCTTTCCCATCCTAAACCTACACAAATTGGTTAAGTGACCTAAATTTGTTTTTTTGTGTTGCCTCATATATTGTTCTGGTGTGTTTTTTGTGCTGGAGCTAGGTTATTTTTTTGGTGTTTTTCTACTTAAATAGAACAAGAAGAGTGGGTTGTTGTTGATCTTATCATCTACCCTCCATCATGCTGACTTTTGTAAGAAAATAAAATTGAATTTATTTCTTACAAAATAAAATTGAATTAGGGTTATTTTTCGGTATTTCTTATTAAAAATAATAATTAGTGTTGTTTTTTCTTTTCCCTTTTTATTTTCTTTTTGTTTCAAATTGCACCAAAAAACAAGGACGTTCCACAATTAAATTGGATGTTAGATTATCATGTGGGGGACACATTTTCTTTATATAGATGTATGAATGAAGCATGACATGTAGTTTATACCGCACTCGTTACTCATGATTCAGTCCCTCCAGTTGATATAAGCTCACTCTAAAGTCTGTGTTCCAAATTAAAGTTGCAATGTCCTATGAGTAAATACATTAATAAAGTTGATGGGGGTGAGAATTCAGACACTGTTGTATCGCCCTTTCAGGACAATAAGAACATACATAACTAATATTATGCATTCTAGTTTTGCAAAGGTGATGAAGGGAATCGTCACTGGGCTGAACAACTTGCACTCCAACGAATATGCCCATTGGATTCTCAATGAAGATACTATGTTTATAAATGAAAACAATTAGGGTGTTCTCCTATATGTAAAGATTGAACAACGAAGACAATGTTCAAATGTAGTCTTCAATGCAGATTTTGAAAGTATTCATAGGGTAATTTCGGGTCTATGCAAAAACCAAAATTGTCCTAAAGGGTTGGAAGTATTGCTGGAATGTATGTCTCGCGCTTGGACAAAGGAACAACGTAAACGATTGCTTGTTGCTCCATATTTCTTCTCCAACATATATCTCGTGGATTCCTACATTTTGCAAATACAAAAGGCTATGTTGGCGTGTATCGAGTTCAAGAACTGCTTGATAGGAAAACAAATTCCTCCATGTCATTTAACCGGAGTGATACATCATCACTTACATAAAAATGTGACGGCAGTTTGGATGCATAAACAGATGGATGTAGGCAATTTGTATGAACTTTTTGAATTCCTTCGCGGTTGTATTGAACATCTAGATGAAAGGTGGAAAGTACTTATGCCAAATGTCCAAGAATCCATTATGAGCACAGTCCTCCAACAACCTACTGGTAACATTTTCATACCTATCGACTCTTCGCTGTTGTTAGATTTTGATTGGTTTTTGCACAATTTAGTGGACTCATTGTACCCGAATTGCCTACACGAAACTTTTGGTCTTACTTTTATGGTTTTAAAGCCCGAGAAGTAGATTATCTCAAAATTTTGGAGGACATAGTTGAGAAGATCCCAATTCTGGATGAATCTCAAGTATGTTTTGACTTTGTTTTGCTTTACACAATCTTACATGAAATGTTCCATTTTTTTTCTGTGCAGTAGGTAAGTTGAGGTAATATCTATTTTTTTCTTGTGCGGTAGGTAAGTTGAGGGACACTCTTGGCACTCAGCAAGAGTCATAAATGAGAAACTAGAGAAGGTGGTCATCACAATAAGTTGGAGAACGGAAGGTGGGCATCAGAGGAAGATTGTTGTTTATGAATCTTGTTTTGAATAATTGCAAACATTAATTGTGTTGTTGTTGATGTTTAATGTTAGAAGCAAAACCTAGAGATTGTCTTCAATACTTCTATATATTATTGTAACTCTCTCAAAAATTCATTTTGTGGTTGGTTTGACTTTTTTCGCTTTGGAATTGCTATGGCATACATATTCTATAATTAGAATTACGCCTTTCATCTTTACCTTGAACTATCTTGTTCGAGTGTATGACTTTTTGGGATAGGGAGGGGTATTATAAAAAGGGAGCTAAATCTTTGTGCAAATTTTTTAGGGTTCGTGGATATGAAATGGATAATGTAATACCCCGATAATTTATAAGGGATTGAGGTACTCCCCATGTCAATAAGAGCTCTTCCTTTTCTGGGTTCGAGTGAGGACAAAGAACTTAGAAGTTAAGCGTGCAGGGGCAAGAGTAGTACCCGAATGGGTGACCTCTTGGGAAGTGCTTGGGTTGGCATGGGATTGCGCGTCTAAAGGCTTAGGGTCTTACAAATGATATCAGAATCGACTCTAGGTTACAAGTGCACTTGGCCCGGAGGGCGGTGACTCGACCTAGAGGACGGTGCTTGGGCCTTGACGAGGACGTCAAGTGTTTAAGTGGGGGAGATTGTAACACCTCGATAACTTATAAGGGATTGAGGTGCTCCCCATGTCAACAAGTGCTCTTCCTTTTCTTGGTTCGAGTGAGGACAAAGAACTCAGAAGTTAAGCGTGTAGGGGCGAGAGTAGTACCAAGATGGGTGACCTCTTGGGAAGTCCTTGGGTTGATATTGAATTGCGCTTCTAAAGGCTTAGGGCCTTATAGATAAGCCAGAAGATTGTCTTGGTCAAAGCTTACAAGTTGAGTTTTCAATGCTATGTAAAGTTTAAATTGGTGTTGCATTTTTCGTGTATTGGACTAGGATGACCACTATAACCATGGATGTCAAGCTTTCTTGCAACATATATCTTGTCCTCAATGCATGTTATGTTTGCATTTCGGATCTATGTTTTGGGAATAAATCAAAATGATGTCAATGAGGTTGAAGGAAGTCATTAATTTGGGGTAACAACCTTGTCATGCTTTGAAAACGCACTCCCAGTAAAAAAATCGACCACTTATGTTCGACTCTTGGTTGAAAACGTAGAACCATGAGCTAGAACACATAATGAAAAACATATATTTAAAAGTTGTATATATATTTAAATGTAGTAAATCAAAATGAAGTCAATGATCGAGGTCAAAGGGCCTTGGGTAACAACCTACTCTCTGTTGAAAACGCATCACCTATGCGCTAGAATGCATCACTGATGCTCAACTCCCGGTGTAAATAGGGCGCTCCTTTTACACGTGGTTTTGATGAGGCTCTTATATTTTTATTTGTTATTCATTAGTTTATTCATTAAGATCATGTCATTCACGTTTATTTTTAATAAAAGTTAGTTTTTGCATTAGTTTGAGTCTTGAATAAAAAAATATTGACTGCAACATTAGTTCATAGCACTGATAGGTCTATACATATGCGTGTATGTAGAAGAACAAAGAATATCATTATATTCGCTCATGGATGTACGAATACGCATGCATGCACGCACGAATCCCATGATATTCGCTCATGGATGTACGAATACACATGCACGTTAGGGAACCGGAGCGACTAATCCGCATGGCCATTTCTTATGAGACCTATGTCCCCTCTGTCCTAGTTACGTAGAAGCGTAACAAAGACCTAGGTGGGGCATTTGTTAGCAGGTAAAAATTATCCATCATTATTATTTTCTCTATCTATCGCCATAAAGATATTTTATTTATTATGCTTTTCATATCTTTAATTATTTTGATTTAAAGTTAAATATGGTGGTTATGCGACATAATGGAAGATTTTATCTTAACGAAAAGAAAGAACTTTCGCTTGGAGCAGGGAGCAAGATACCGCTTGCTTGGCTCGCAAGGAACTGGGCTTACCCTAGGGGTTGATTTTCGGTACCCCCTTGCCCTCTCTCTTCCATTATAAATACACGTCTTCGCCATGTTTGAAGGGCACATTGAAACACATACATTCACATATTAAACAAGCTGATTTTATCTCAACTTGGATATTCTGAAATACTCATATTCGTTGAGTTTTCTAGCTTTTCTTGTCTTTACTTTGACGCTCGATCGATGACTGCTCTTTTGACTCAAGAATCGGAGGTGGATTAGGGGATCCATGCCCCCTTTGTCCATTGTTTTGCAGGTTCTAGGTTGAAGAACAATTGGAACGGAATTCAGAAATCTTTTTGGTTCATCTTTTCTTGTTCTGTATGAGACACTACACTCTCATCTGGGTTCTGTGTTAAGTTCATTAGCTCAACCAATGGTGAAGAAGGAGCAATCAATTAGTGCATTGAAGGTGATATTTTTTGCACTAACAATAATTATGTATTTTTCGTGTGAAGTTTTCCTGGAGTTGTTCTCTTGAGCACTTAAGCT
The DNA here is from genome assembly GCA_964016875.1 of Fallopia convolvulus. Lineage (NCBI taxonomy): Eukaryota > Viridiplantae > Streptophyta > Magnoliopsida > Caryophyllales > Polygonaceae > Fallopia > Fallopia convolvulus. The sequence continues at coordinate 15,599,709 of OZ024736.1, forward strand.
TATCTCAGTATAATTCACAAGCTTAATCAAATCACAATTTCTTCTAGAATATTCTTTGTGTTCGAGGATTTTGAAATTTTCCTCGTTTATTCCATCATGATATTAGAGTAGCCCATGCTCAATTTTTGTTTTCACTTATTTCTCATCCTTGTTTCTATGTACTAAGGATCGATTGAAGCTGTTTTGCTGCAATTTTTAAGGAAATTGAAGATGGTAGACGATTCTAGCATGGATGGAGGCAGGAAAAACAGAATGAATCATGATCAACCAGATCCTTTTTACTTGCATCTGTCTGATTTTCCAAGTATGGTTCTTTCTCAAAGATCTTTGATGGTACTAGATTTGGAATGTGAAAAATGTTCTATGTTGATTGATTTGTCGATCAAGAATAGACTAGGGATGGTTAATGAGACCTATAGACTTGGGATGGTTTGCTATCAAAATAGCCCCCCTCTCATGCAGTCATGCATATTATTAAGCAAATCAAATCTAGCTAAAAAAGCATTCATCATCTTTTCATGTTTTGTGTTTTTCATTCAGCTATGCCATTTTGTTGTGGCATGTAAGGAGTTGTAAATTCATGTATTAATACCATTATTCTCATAGAACTAGTTTAAGGAATTGATGACATATTTGCCACCTCTAATTGTTCTAAGCCTTTTTATTTTTTAATTCAATTGCTTTTCTACTTTAGCTTTATAAATATAGAACATTTATTTAGCCTCATCTTTGGATCGTAATAAATACATGTTGATACATCTCGAATGCTAATCTCCAAAACTAATATAATAATGTTTACCACCTTGACCTTTTGTGTTTCTAAATTCAACTAAATTAGAATGGACCAATCTTAACAATTTAGTAGTCATTTCATTCATAGTATTAAAAGGTCGTTTATTGTATTTAGCTTCAACACGAATTTTGTACTTTTCCTGACCTTGATTAATCAAATTTGAAAGTGAACCCATATCATGCAAATAATTCACAAATTTAACAATAAATGTTTTGTTCTAGCATCCCAAAAATTCAAAGATAAAATAATACATGCAGAAGTGGAGTTATTCTCATTATCAATCATGGTATAAAGAACATATAAGCATCCAAATCTATAGCCTTTTCCCTCACATTCACCCATCTTAGTTAAAACTATAATTCTAGCTTCTATCACTTATTTATTAACAAGAATATCAAGTGAACAAGATAATACCAAGTTTTTGCGCAGGGAAGACAACTATAAAATATTTTGCAGAAAAAGAGACTTCCCTGAATTAAGTTTCAAAGACACTATCCCTTTCCCCATCACTAGGAAGACACTCGAATTTCCCATATAAACTTAATCAATCTCAATAGCATCTTCAACTTTACAAACATCTATCTATCAACATAGAAATGCTTGGTTGCTTTTGTATCCAACAACCATTCAACCTTGTTTCCCACAAGATTCACCTCTGAGATCACATCATTTTTTTTTTAATTTTCTTCAGTTAGGTTGTCTTGCGACTTAGATTGTTATTCATTAAGCTTAGGAGCATTCTTTTGGTTGTTAGCTTTGTGGTAACACAGATAGGTGTGATGATGCCTTGTCTTCTCACATACATAGCAATCATGATTTTTGTCTTAAGGATTTTCCTACTTCTTGAAATTTTTATTGTTTTGAATTTTATCCTTATTTTGTTTCGAGGATGAATCACCCTTTTTAAACTTGTCAATTTTAGAAGAAGGTTCCACAAAGTTAGCCTTAATTGAATTTTCAAAAGGTTTAGGTTTAGGTTTAGGCTTAACTTTGAGGTGATTGAACTCTTCATCTTCAAGTTGCTGGCCAATTCAAGAAGGGTCATGTCCTCCTTTTTGTGCTTCAAATGGTTGCGGAAGTTCATCCAAGATCCGTGCGATTTCTCAATTAGAAAATTTGCCTATATAACCTCACACATCTTCATCCCATTAGCCAATATGTCATCTACCGGATTTTCATACTCACAAACCTGCTCCATGACGGGCTTGTCGTCCACCATCTTGAAATGTAAAAACTTTCCACCGATGTATCTTTTTCCAGCATCATAAGTAGATTTTTATCCTTTAAAAGATCCCACATAAATTTTTACAAATTTAAGGGTAGCTAGTTAATTAAATACGGGATTGGTGAAATGGATCAGTTGATGACCTTCAATTGTCTTATTATTATAATCATATTTTTCAAGTCAGGGTCAACTAATATAGTCGAATAACCTTCTCGAACGCCATGGGTAATTGGAGTAGGTTGATCAACTAGAGTGGTCGGATTTGTGGGAACCGTATCAAGCGCAAGCATTGAAGGTTGTTGCAACAGGACGTAGTCAACCTCCAACTACTAAAAAAATATCATCATCTTATGGGACTAGTGCTTGTAATTCATCTCGTCCAATAGTTTAAGTTTTGGAAGGTCCCACAATGGCTTCAAATAGGGCATCGACATTCTAGAATCTAACAAAAGGTGCTCCTAAATTGTTTGTAGAAACTAGTAAACTAAAAGTATAGGTGTGTTATCGACGAAAGAATGTTGTGCCATTCTGAAAATGAAGCGAAATAGTAGAAAGAGAAAGTTATGGCACAACATGGAATCTATTGCCTTTGAAGTGATTTTTCCTTGTCTCGTGGTGCATGTTCGATGAAGCGTCATCCCAAGGATCACACAACAACTTCCAATCGTGTACACTCGTCAACAAAAGCTTGGAATCCCCATGATGCTTAGAATAATATATAGAAGAGTTTTTTTAAAAGAGAGGTTTTTAATTTTTTGTGTTCTGAAAAATTGGAACTGGCTTCCAATTTTTGTTGAAAACCGATTTGGATGTTTACAAGAAACTATAAAACAAACTTTGATCGCGCTTAGGAAAAGGATGAAAATCAAGAGATATGAAGAGCAATTCAACAACAAGATTTTGAGTTTATCAAATATAAAAGACCAAACCTTGTGGATAAGCAATTAGTTTACTAATCTGAAATACCTAATGATTAAAATTTAATTTAGTTCGTAAAAATGTGGCTCCATTGGGCACATATCATATAACAAATCCCGAGACTGGCGCTAGCCGACGACAGCTTACACATGGGAGAATCCTCTCCTCAACTCTTTCAATCACATAAAACAGAGTTTTTTTGCTAGCTTGTTCTTGCTAGATGGAAAAAGCTAGGGTCTAGCGGAACGGAGCCTTAATCAAACTACGATATCGAATTTGAGTTGCTTGTATATGAGGTTTGAGAATTGTGGTGCGAAGAAAGTGGTGGTAAATGTATTGGAGCGAAAGTCCACATTTATATTGACGCAATCCTTTCGTCCTAAAGTCAGACACTGTTGTCAGAGTAATGAATTGCAATAAACTACCAACTCCCACTCTGTCTCTCCCGCTATCACCTCCTCCACAGCAGCTACTCATGATTTCCTGGTAATCTCTCTCGACTCCAAATCTTCATTTTCTCCTTCCGGAATCTTCTTAATTCGCCCATCTTCTTCATATTTCTCTCTCTCCAGAGCCCCTTCGTCACGATCTTCTTTGACCCTCTCCCCCTTCATTCTTGCTGACGACATGGTGATGCTAAATGCTGAATGTGCTCAGCAAGTTTTTTGTCTTTTGTTCTTGAGCTAGCGAGATTTGTCGATTTTCCATTCGATACATGGAGTCGGTCTTCACGTGTTTGTCGTCTCTAATTTTGGTGGTTAATTTCTCTGTTTAGCTTCGGATCACTTTCTAGGGTTTGCTGAACTGCCTCTTCATGGAAGTAGATCTGATTTCTCTGCAGCTTGCGTTTCTTCTGGTTTCCGCTGTTGCTTTTCAAACCTGTGCTTCTTCCCAGCCCGTAAGACGATTCTGTGCCAGTATTGTCCTCCCTCCCCCCTCTCTTCTTGGACTACTTTAACTCTTCGCTAACTTGGCCAGTTTTTGCAGGTATCCAATGTAGTTGGCCGGCCATTACTGGTTTCTATACAGCAAGTGAACAATACAGGTGAGGATTAGTAGATGTGTTTACCTATTAAATTTAATAATGCTGGATGAGTTTGCATGCGTGATTAGAGAACTAAGGTTTGAACTAGTGAAATTGTCTGAACAAACCAAACGGGAAAAGACAATTTCGCTGAGATTTTGTACGAAACCTCTAAATTTCTGCCCTCTCTTGTTCAGATTGTGTCAGTTTCATCCCGTGTACTAAATTAAATTCAGCTGTGAAATTGACAATGTCTCTGCACTTGATATAACAGCACTATGTCCTGCTGGCTGGATTGCCAACCAAAATGAGACGAAGTGCTTCAGATATTTCCGGGCCTTAAAAGCATGGGATGACTCAGAGACTTACTGCGAAACTTACAAAGGAAACTTGGTAACCTTGACATCACTTTTAGATTTGAACTTCGTTCACAACCTTTGCAACAGAAGTGTTGGTGGATGTTGGGTTGGGGGACGAATGCAAAATACCAGCACCGGTGCTGGTTGGTTTTGGTCTGAAAACACGTCGCGTATCAATGATTCTATTCTTCCTGCCGTGCAACTCAGCTCTGACTATGCAAGCAATGTGACCAACTCGTGCTTACTACTCACCTATGGACTTCTGAAATTGATGGATGAGAGATGCAACAAGTCCCATGCATTTATTTGTATGACAGATATGGGTACAAGTTCATCTTACAAAGGTGCGAGTCTTAGGATTTATGAATTTTGTGTTCATTTCCTCTCTATTCTCTTCCCCGTTATACTCTGCTGTTGACTGTGAAGATACTCATTGATGACTTTGATCGGATTGATTTTAAGATGTTGCCATCAATAAGTATCTTAACCTGTAAAGAGGAATGAAGTTTAAATAAGTTGGCTTGTTTATTATAGTCCCAACAAACATATAAAATTTGCCTAGTTTTGTTTATCTAAGATGTTGTGCAAGTTGTCCTTGAATATGAGGTAACATTACAAGTTGTTAGGAGTGATGTGTATGCACTTGTATCCTAGAGTGGGAACTTGTGAGTAGATTTTAAATGGATTTTCTTGGTCTAAAGTCTAAACTATCTTTTGTGCTTTTAACAGAAAATATCGACTATAATATACTTCTGCTATTCCAATTTAGTTATAGCTTTAATGCACCTCTGAATAATGTCTCTTTGGTGTGATAGACAACAATAATTCCAATTCAATGCTAAGTAAAGGTTAGTGAATATTACTCTAAAATGGAACTGTCATTCTTAACATAACTTAGTTCTCACATGAAATTGAGGCCATATGACATATATGTTAATTCAACTCAATTGTACTGAAGAAATGAAGAAAGAGCTGCTCTTGCATGCCCATTTTTTGTTTATTGGCATGTTTTACAACTCCCTTAGTTATCTTTTTCTAATAGAAGTTTAATGATTTACTTCTAGCTTTACAATGTCTTCTTGCATCTGATTTCATTTGTTATATGTATTGAAAACCAACTCACATACAATTTTGCTGACAGAAAACAAACTTCCCCATGGAAGACGGCCCAAGGAATATCTTATCATTTTGGCAGTTGTTAGTGGACTGATTCTGTTCTCCACTTTAGCTATGGTGATTTGGCTTCTTGCTTATAGGCGAAGCAAAAGGCGTAAAAGACCCCGTAAGCAATCAAATTCAGCAGCATCAGCTTTAGTTCCTCCATCCTGGCGGATCTTCAGTTGTGATGAATTAAGGTCTATTACAAAGAACTTTAGTGAAGGAAACCGTCTTCCTGGAGGTGCGAAAACTGGAGGTACATATAGTGGTTTAATGCCAGATGGATCCAAGATTGCAGTCAAAAGATTGAAGAGATCAAGCTATCAAAGGAAAAAGGAATTCTATTCAGAAGTTGGAAGGGTTGCAAAACTTCACCATCCAAGTTTAGTAGCTGTGAAGGGCTGTTGCTATGATCATGGTGATCGTTACATCGTTTATGAGTTTATTGTTAATGGACCTTTGAGTAGATGGCTACACCATGTACCAAGGGGTGGTAGATGCTTGAATTGGTCTATGAGAATGAAAATTTCTATAACTCTTGCTCAAGGAATTGCGTAAGTGGAATTCTCAACTTTTTTTTGAATCTTGTTTATCAATTTCATCTCGCATTTTACAACTTTCTCAACATGTTATCGTGTGTGAAACTATTAGCAAGCTACAGTCTATTTCAGTATGACATTTAACCTCCATTTTTCACAATTTGTTTTGCATTGATATGTCATACTTATTTTTTTTTATATAGGAATTGATGCGGCATACTTAATTTGGTGCATTGATGATTTGATCAGCTTAGTGTTGTGACATATGATTTCTCAACTATCTAATTAATTGGTTTAAACTATCAATTATTCTATCCTAACCTAAATTAAATCTTTTATACACCCTAGGATTTGCATGTGACCCCTAGGTAATATAATGTGTGATTGTGTGGCGGTAAACTTTTCTTTTGGATCTTCTTTCGTTTTTATATTTGTTTGTTCCAAATAAAGGATAGAGCCCTACTCCGGAAATGTGATAATTCTCCAAGTATCTGACTTAGGTGTTCATTTTCTGCAAACAGGTTTCTTCACGACAAAGTCAAACCACAAGTGGTGCATCGGGACATCCATGCTAGCAATGTATTATTAGATGAAGAATTTGGTGCACACCTGATAGGAGTTGGGCTCTCAAAATTCGTTCCATGGGAAGTCATGCGTGAGCGAACAGTAATGGCAGGCGGGACCAATGGGTACTTGGCCCCAGAGTTTGTATACAGAAACGAGCTCACTACGAAAAGTGACGTCTACAGTTTTGGTGTACTCTTGCTTGAGATTATAACTGGGCGAAAGCCAGCCCAAGCTGTTGATTCCATGGGGTGGCAGAGCATATTCGAGTGGGCCACCCCACTCGTTCAATCTCACCGCTATGTAGAGCTTTTGGACCCTCTTATTGCCACATCATCATCCTCCAATGTCCCAGAAGCCGGAATCATCCAGAAGGTGGTGGATCTTGTGTATGCGTGCACACAGCATGTCCCGTCCATGCGTCCTAGGATGTCTCATGTTGTACACCAGCTCCAGCAGCTCGCGCCATCATCACCTGATTTGTAGTAAGTACTTATATGACTATAAGGTTATTGAAACTAGTGTAGTATAATTGTATGACCTAGAAATCTTGAAAATAGTGTATTCTTAAGTACGAAGACTGCTGTGCCTGTTAACGCTAAAGAGCAAAAACTAGTTCTGTTTGCTTCTCTGTTAAACTAGTTCTGTTGTGTACTGGGTTTCAACTTTCAAGGCGGCGGACATTTCCAAACACTTCTTGGATCAGCCAGCTCTCGCCACATGAATAATGAATATAGGACAAATTGACGTTGGTGTAATGGGCATCTCGGCAACGAGTTACTTCATCCAGTTGTACTTCACAGATTGCCGTATTTGTGTAAGAAGGAAGATGTCAATTGGGATATCTAAGGTACTTCCACCTTCTCTGACCCATGGATGTGTTGTGCAATGTGCATGCCTTAGATGGAGTACTGATTAACGTAATGGTTAAGATATGAAACAACTTCAACAAATATTGAATAAATCATTTAGTACGTACCAAATGATTTAAGTTCTACCACTAGTTTTTTTCCTTTAGTTTCTTGATTCTTACAACAGTTCACATCAAGAGTTAGTAGCATAGGGAGAACATAACCAAAGCAACAAATGTGAAGTCACATACTTGCACTTTCTATAAAGACGACTTCATTGAAAAATATCCAAGAGTATGATTCATATCTGCATAATTATGAACTAATTTATCATAGACCTGGTGTTTGGTGAATGGACATAGTCTTTAACTTTTGACTTTTTTTCTGACTAAAATTCATGAAAGAGCTGATTGAAGAGCAGTTTTCTTCAGCAGAAAAAACTATTAAGGTTCTTACACGGTCAACTAATAAATCGATTTTTTCAGATGTACATAGCCAAAAAGGATGGCATAAATTATTGTCAACTTGTTTCTCTTGTCACTGCAATTGTACTGGGAAAACAGAAGTAATCCACATGGCATGATAACTTGAAATTGCTGCGAAAGTGAACAGATTATTATTATTAATTTTTTTGAATAGGTAAGGATTCAGTTAACCGGACAGGTGCGGTAAAATCGAGAGGTCGTGAACACGACAACTGGAAAACCGGCTTGAACGGACTAAAACAACTAAAACAACACGTAAAGTAAGTACAAACAGTGAAACATTGGAACTAAAACGGATAGGGTAGTGGGGAAAGTGAGGAGCTAAAGAGAGCTAACACCATCATTTGGGTCAAAACAGACACATCAGGTACGATGAAGTGGACTACTTACGTTCCCTCCACCAGAATTAAAGATTTTCAGCAGTCTCGAAAACGTCCAAGCATCCAAGCGAACACGCCAATCACAAGCAAACTACACCTAATTTTAGAACTAAATCTCGGAGTCATATATACCTTACCCGGGTCAAACTTGAAAACACAAACAAATACAAATCAAACAAAAGGAAGAAACAAAGGTCCACCATTGGAAAAACAAAGGTCCATCAATCATCAACTCTTTTATTTGTTTACTTTAGTCTACTAGTTCAAATAATAATCGATACTACATAGTCCCGGCGTGTTTTCGACATCTTGATACTACAAATGATCCCGTATACTTACAGGGTAGGAATCAGCATATCAACTATATGGGGAATCACGAACAGAGATGGAGATATATAGCTGGCTATGGAAGTCCATCATTCGCATCCGGGATGATCTTAAGGCCGCCATTATTTCCATCGGCGTTGCCAACTGGGATTGTATATGGTCCTGCAACAATTCCCGCCGGATTTGCCAAGACATATTTGATATTTAGAGGGATAAAGGCCAGACCGTCTGCTGGGGAAATATCATTTGGAGAGCCCCTAATATATATTCCTCGATGTGTTTCATGGTTTGGCTTGTTGCGAAGGACCGAGCTCCGAATCACGACAAGCTGCACATATTTGGTATGCTACAATGTATCCTTTGCCCTCTTTGATCAATTGTTCCTGAGACCTCTCAATCTTTCATGACACCTGGTTTGCGTGTTCCTTTTCTTCTGCTGTAATTGCTTATGTGATGGGGTGTGTCGGAGTCTAGATTATCCTGGATACCATGTCTAAATGGCTCACTTGGTTCGCTTCTAGCAAGCTAAAAAATCAGTCATCTTTAAACTTAAGATTATAACATTTACAACTGCATACCTCCTACATCATATGGTTCCATAGAAATGGTGTGCGCTTCGAATGCCATTAGTCTCACCAAGGCTAGAGTCCGTGCCAAGGTGAGGGACCCTAGGAACATATATACTCCATAGCTGGCTCAACTGATGTGCCTTTTGCGAGGTGCTGGCTTTAATTATTTTCCGATCTTTGATGCTGAATTCTGAACTTGGCCTGAAACTTACTCTTTCTTAACGCTACTTTGCTATGATGTTGAATTACGTTGATGTAATTTGAATTTTGGCTCTCAATTGTTGATAAGCATGAGGTCTATAGCAGGGATGTCTTGTTTTGATGCAACTTTGTTATGTTGTTGATTTCTGCTATTGTAATAGTATGAATTTTGGCTCTTTTTTGTTGCTGAGCCTGAGGTCTTTTGCTGAGATTTCTTCTCTGAGCATGGAGATTGTCCATGTTAATGCAAGAATTTCACTCAAGTCAGTAAGCTTTGTGTACATGCTTATCTCCTTTTTTCTAATGAAAATTTACCCATTTTAATAAAAATTTACTCCGTATCATGCACCAAACACATCTCATAAATGAAATATGTATTAAAATAAATGACATGTAAATCCAAAAATACACTGCATTATAATAATGGAGCCAATAGGTTTCAACATATTTAAAGCAACGTAATACTCTGCTGACACTTTTAACTGCACGAGTCTGCTCGGGAGTGCTTGAAGAGTAATTCTACATGCAATTACTTTACCACACCCACCCAACGACATGGCATTCAATAATTTACCCATTTTAATTTCTCTTCATTTGCAAGTTTCCGATCTTTCCGACTATTCATTTTTGCATTTTGGTGAATATAGATTTAATTTTTTTTTCAATTACGGAGTACAACGAGAGAGAAAACGTCATCATTACCTAATCATCAGCTTAGTTAGGGGTTGACAAATTTATTTTAAACTTTCATTTTTCTAAGATATTTTATGTTTTTAATTTCATAGGTTTTTTTTTTCTCTTTTCGAAATTCTACTACTTTCTCGTGGCTCCGTCGGTGTGGTCTCGTGGGGTTAAAAGAGAAAAGGCTTGAGTAATATTTTCTAAAGATAGATAGGACATCAACGGACGACGATGATCTCAAAAGGCCAAAAATCAAAAAAAAAAAAAAAATCTTAAGGAGTGAGCAGGTTCCACGTGGCAAGCCATTCATCCTTTCTCACGACGAAATTGAACACAAAACACATTTTTTGAGTGCCTCCCATATGGACTATTACATACGGAGTAGTTTACACAAATGTCAAGGCACTCTTCCTATTTCCTAACACAAGTAGGAAGTTGGTAAGTATCAACTGCTCTACCTTTTTATCCCTCCAAATTATGATCATTTTTACTCCAAGACAAGGTCATCGATTGAAAAAGAGGAAAAGAAAAAGAAACATAAACAGCAGCTACATTCAAGAAGCTAGATACGTGTAAAGGAAGAGTTCTTGGAAAAGAAAAACGTACCCATTTAACACAACCAACAACCAACAGCAATAGAGGTGTTTTGTGTATGAGCTTAAAATTAAAAACCCCCTCCCTCAATTTTCTTTATTCTTTAGCTAGACCTTCATCTTTCCATGTGATTTTTCCCTCCGATCGATCCCTCCCATCTTTATTTATAGCTAGTACAGATATAACTACAAGAATGCAACTTCCCACCCAACTTATTTTCACTATTTTGTTCACGGCAAAGCAAGAAATATAGCAGCCATCAGGAAACGTAAAAACAAATTAAGAATGAGAATTACAAGATCTTTTCTAGGTGTTCTTCTTCTCATCCATGTACTACCTATAATCACCCTCTACAACCACTTCGTCTCGGAAGTGGAAGGACACGACGATTACGGGGGGTTTCGGAACATCGACCACCGCCGTGGGCCCCACCTCCTCCACCACCGGCACCCCGACGGCAATTACCTTGCCCGGAGGCTCGAAGCCTTCAAGGCTTCTTTGGTCACCACCACTCGAAAGGAATCCCTCATTGCTGATGCTTCTCCTCCGCCGCCGGTAACCTGGCCTTTTTTAATTTAATTAATTATGAATTTATATTTGATTGACTTGCGTAAATAAATTAATTACAGAGATGGATCGATTGCTTTGCAGGTGGGAGGATTGAGGGCACGTGAGTATCACGTGACGTCGTACGGGGCGGATCCGTCCGGCGCGACCGATAGCACGGAGGCCCTGTTGAAGGCGTTTGCTGACGCCAGCCAACCCATCGGCAATGACACCTTGATTGCCGGAATCGGTAATGTAGGAGGTGCCCAAATTCATCTCGACGGCGGGATTTACCTCATTAGTCATCCCCTCCGATTCCCCACCACCGGCGTCGGCAACGTTCTCGTACGCCCTCGCTTACTAGCTAGTTACTTTCCCACTGATACAATAATTTAGGGCTCGTTTAGGTTTAGGACTGTTGACATGGGAAACTCATTGCGCGCTATAGTATATACTATAGCCAAATGAACTACCCTCCCACGTACACCACACCACCCCTAGATTATCTAATCTACTGACCGGACTTTAATAAGGATATTAATTGATTGCAGGTACACGGCGGAACCCTAAAGGCTTCCGCCACTTTCCCAACAGACGGCTACCTCATCGAGCTATCCACCTCCTCGCCGCCGGCGTCCACCCACCAAACAAAAGAAGAAGAGAGCCACGCCGGCGACGCTAACTCCGCCACCCGAGCCAACCTCGCCGCCGCCGCCACCTACATCTACGAGTACATCACCTTCCGCGACCTCCTCCTGGACTGCAACTTCCGGGGCGGCGGCCTTGCGGTGGTGAGCTCCCTCCGCACCGCCGTAGACAACCTCTACGTCACCCACTTCGCCACCGACGGAATCCTTGTCCGATCCGGCCACGAGACCTCCATCCGCAACTCCTACCTCGGGCAGCACATCACCGCCGGGAGCGACCCCGGAGAGCGGTCCTTCTCCGGCACCGCCGTCGCCCTACTCGGGAACGACAACATCGTCTCCGACGTGGTGGTGTTCTCCGCCGCCACCGGCGTCCTCGTTTCCGGCCAGGCCAACCTCCTCTCCGGCGTCCACTGCTACAACAAGGCCACCGGCTTCGGCGGCGTCGGGATCTACCTCCGCCTCCCCGGGCTCACCCAGACCCGGATCCTCGGGTCCTACCTGGACTACACCGGGATCGTGGCCGAGGACCCCGTCCAGCTGGTGGTCGCCGGGAATTTCTTCCTGGGGGACGCCACGTTGACTCTGAAGTCGGTGAGAGGCGTGGTCAACGGGCTGGCCGTGGTGGACAACATGTTCTCCGGGTCGGGCTCGGGCGTGGACATAGTGAAGCTGGACGGGAAGTTTGGGGAGGTGGAGCAGGTGGTGGTGGAGAGGAACAGCGTCAACGGCATGAATTTGAAGGCCACGTCCGCAAGGGCGCACGTGCAAGGGAGCACGGAGTCCGCGTGGACGGCTGATTTTAACGGCGTCCTGCTGTTTCCCGATATGATACGCCACGTCCAGTTCTCTACGCTTCTTGACGTTCAAGTTAACGTTAACTGTTCAAATGCTTTACATAGAGTTAATCTGGTGTTGAGGGATGTGTCCAAGAATAAGGTGGTGATTCAGTCGCCTTCGGATTTGGAGTTGGGCAATTCCACCTCTGTTTATGTGATGGTGGATCAGGGATTTTAATTAATTCAACCCAACCGTATTAATTCTTTTCCTATTTAATCGTTCATTTCGATTTCGGGGCAACGATTATTTATAAATAGGTAGTGTATATGTAGTATGTAACGATATATGGACGGATTGCGGAGTATATTTATTCAAAACACCTACTGGTATAACTTGAATAAGAACCTCAGGGCTCAATCAGCTATGAATTTGCATTGTTCTAATCAACAAACCCACAAATACACACACACACACACATATATATACACAAAACCTTTTTTTCCAATATTAATCTTCGTAAGATAAATGCAAGTGGAGGAGAAGTACAAAATACTCGGACTCTGCAGATTCATGTGTTCTGTTACGGGCCGGTACAGTAGTTGGAACTACGTACACGTCAAATGACAAAATGGAAGGCTTAGTAGAGCCATTACGAAGGTTAGTTTTGTTCTTCCATATACACATGTCACATGTGAAAAATGTTAGAGAATTGGAAAAGAAACAGAAAGCAGAATTTGCCAGAAAGACACGAAATCAGCAGCACCAAAAACCCAATCACTCTTTCTGTTATTATATATGTGTCTTTGGATTTTCATCAGCGTCGTCGGGCTTACTTTCGTGGACCCCCTAATCTCACTCCATTCTGAGCTAATAAGCTCCATATTCAGAGATACGTTACCGTTTGGGCAGAAGGCTCCAGTGGTAAATAACCAATAACCAGTTATGCGTCTAAAACTGCCCAAGAAACAAGCTTTTTTGGCAGACATTGTTGAAATGCCGTGATGATCAATGATCATGTTGTCAAAATTGTGTTTTTCATGCCACGGCCGTGTGTGTCGTATATGAAGAGTTCTGTTGAAACTCTTCATCACCAAGTAACAATACGTCTCAGAATAATTTTGTAGCTAGTAACAAATTACATTGGCTCCCACTTAAGAGTTAACTACTATCAGCAGATCAACTGCGATCCAACTAGAAAAAAAGAGAGCAGTGTTTTGGGCGGATTAACAACGTAAACGTGTTATCCACTAAAATGAGGAAACCTTAGTCACAAATTAATTTAACCACGTAAACGCGTTAAGATCAACAAGATAAAATAAAAAAGAAGTAAAATATCCCAAAGAGTGACAATAAGAGTAGACTATAATTAGATGAATTCAGATGCACAAGAAAAAAGAAATACAAATCGAAGGTTGAGCACTTAATATGACAAGTGAATTACAAATGGAATAACCAAAGAACATGAACAAGAGCTTGGTAGATCTTAGATTACTAATAGTTTTTCTGCCATGGAGATGTCTACCCCTGCCTCATCTATTTGACCTTTTTTTATATCTCGCCAAAGAAATCCGTTGGCCGTCTTCCACGTGTGACCGACAATTTCGCCTTCGTTTAATAATTACGTCGTTAAGCTCGGGTTCTTCACTCCTCGTTAACGTCTGGCCTGATTCAAATTGGGGACGAGCTTGTGTTCCCGTTATTGGCCCAAAATTTACCGGTCCAACAATACCCCCTCAATATCCTGCTCAAAATTCCCTCCAGAATTTCCAAGGGATTTTGAATTCGGTCTTGGAAGCCAAAGTGCATCCACGTCTCAACACTTTTTTTCGCCAGATGGGCCTCCATCTGTCCTTTCTTCTTCTTCGTTTAAAGCATTTTCTTGCCATAAGCGACACCGAATCTGTAACACCTCATCTTATAATCCGGGTTGTTACCTGGTTGTGGACCACACCTGGGTCCACCAAAACAAGCCTGACAACAAATTCACTAATATCGGACCTTGCAACAAAGGCACATCAAGAAAAGCCAAGAACACATCCAACTTATATTTACAATCGGTTTAAGAAAACATTATGCATGCGACTATTAAGAAAACTAAAACCACATACTAAACTGACTATACTACCGAGTTTCTATACAAAATTGCCGTAGACTTTCTTGCCACCAAAACCAACTGGCTTAATCAACAAAAAGACTTAAACCAACATCTTTTACCTATGACACATTACGTCGAGAACGAGCATTGCCATCCAGAAATTGATCTCCTGGCACATCTCCCACACCAGAATCTTTACCTAAAAACATTGGAACATAAACACATCCCTCATTCTCCGCCACCGAAGCCACCAACTTACCATTTGTTACTCTGCCGGTCGTTCTACGTTGTGTCACCATCGTCCACTCCTTCTCAACAACAAAGCCGATTGTTGTGGACTACTTCTCCAAGGCCAAAAGGTTGGCGGCTAGAGACGCCCACGACGTCGTCTGGAGGCTTCTTTCGTGCACACTAGTATAGAATTTGCAAACATTCTCATTTTATTTTTTAAATAAAAAAAAGAAGGGTAGAAATGTAATTTACTAGACTTAACGAAGAAATTAACATTTTCCATCAAAATGTGGTTAAATACCACATATTTATATATAAGGGTGGTTTTCTATCAAAAAATATATAAAGGGTGGTTAAATGCAACAATGGTAAAATAAAGGGTGGTTAAATGTAATTTTTCGTTATTTTATTTATTGTGCTTTATCTTATTAATACTGGCTATGCACCATTTTCACTAAGTGTGCATGGTTTCTTGAATGAGTGTAAATGCTTTTTTAGGTGATTATGCATGATATATAACTAAATGTGCATAATTTTGTAGCCGAGTGTGTATGGTTTTTTAATTGTGTGTGCACGCTCTATTTTAGATCAGTGAGCATGATGATATGATTATATAAATAAATGTGCATAATATTGTTACGTGCGTGATTATATAAGTGAATGTACATACTTATTGTAACTAAATTTACATGACCTTTTATAATTGAGTGTTCATGACTTTATAAAATCATTCACACTTAGTTATAGGATAATGCAGACTTTTTTGGGCCCGTCCGGTTATATCGATCAGCACCGCTCTACGTTCGGATCGGGTACTTCATGGCCCCATTTTGGGGGAGACCCTCCCAATATCATTTTCTCCGTACATGCCGCCAGTGGGATTCGAATTTCGAAAATTCTGGACAACACTTAAGGAGTCTAGCACCACTTTTAGACCTGGAACAAGGTTCACCCAAACCGAAAACCGGCGGAAAACCGACGGGTCCGGTTCCCGCTACGGTTCCGATTCCGGATTGCCCCCCCCCCAATCGGTGAACGGGCGGTTCCCAAACTGGAAACCGGCGGTTTGGAACCACTGGTTCCGGTTTCCGGGTTAACGGCTATATTTTTTGAAAGTATTTCGAAACCGCGATCGCGACCTAAGAGTCACAATCGAGGTTTTTTCAACAGAAAGCTCGGTTTTTGACCAAAATCAAAACCGCGACCGCGGGTCTCAGGCCGCGGTCGCGAAATGAGAAACCGCGATCGCAGCCCTATAGGTCGCGGTTGCGGTTTTTGTTAAAATGCCAACGGCTAGTTCATAATTCCAACGATTAGTTGATAAATTTACCTATAAATACCCACTGAATATCTCATTCTCACCCACACTACCAATCTCTCTCAATCTCTCAAGCTTACAAAGCTATCTCAATTCTCAATCTTTACTAGTTTTTACAATTTCTTTCATAATTGTTCTTTTAAAATTTAGCACAATTTTCTCTTACATCTTATTGTTTTGTAAATTTTAGGTTAAATATCTTCTTAATTGCTTATCTCTTTACCATACCTTACTCTTTTCTTACTTGTTTAGTTACATTTTATGAAAATGGAAGGATTTCTTAACATTGATCAAATTTTTGACTCACAAGAGAGTGGTGCAAATGTAGAATTTGTATCCCATATTCACTTGTCGGACTTCTCGGATACCAATGTGGTACAACCGGGATCGTCCACTCTCGATGAAAATAAGGTAGTGGATGTGGATCATGGATCCAAGGCAGGCAAGACTCCATCATTTAAATCCGATTTTTACAAAACATTTTCGAAAGGGAGTTTATAATGAATCTACCAAAAAATTTAAAATTCATTGTAACTATTGTACTAAGGTTTACACATGGTTGTCAAGATCGGGCTATGGAACATTTTCCGGTCACGTGAAGAGTAAACACCCCGACAAGATAGGCATGATGCGAGGACAATCCTAACTCTTCGGGTTTGCAACTTCTTCTTCCCTTAATCCTCATCATAACCCTCAATTATTTACTTATAACCATAATGATAGCATGTATGCCTTCTCCGAGTCTATTTGTGTTGATCACTTATCATTTAGTTTTTCCGAAAAGTTAGGTTTTAACAATTGGATGACTAATCATGTACAACCCGCTTATAAACCGACTACTAGGAAGTCGGTAAAAAAAATACGATGAAAGCATATAAAACCCGTAAAATGGCATTGGTGAATTTTTTTCTCAAAATGATATTAAAGTTTCAATTTATAGTGATATTTGGAGTGATCATTGGCAAAATCATTCATACATGGGCTTACCATGTCATTTTATTGATGATCATTTTAATGTGCAAAAACGTGTTTTGGCTTATAGAGTATTTGATTTTTCTCATACCGTTTTAATGATTAGTAACATTATTCGTAATATTTTGGAAGAGTATAGACTACTTCATCGAGTTTTTTCTATCTCGTTTGACAATGCATCTAACAACACCACTTCAATCCGAGAATTGATTCCGCATTGTCAACCAATTCTTTGAGCAAAGTATTTTTATGTAAGATGTGTTTTCCATACTTTAAACCTTTGTGTCAAAGATGGTTTAAATGTTATGTCGGGTTTAATCGCTCCTATTAGATATGTTGTTAGTTGTATGTGGGTTAGCCCCCGAACCGCCCAAGATTTGACGGCGTTTTATAATCAAAAAGGTGTTCCACCCCGAACTTTTCCAAAAGATGTTTGCCACCGTTGGAGCTCCACTTTTAAACTACTTCATGCATGCATGCCTTACAAAGAACTTTTGACTTCTTTTACGTCCATATATTTTCCCGACAATACCATTATTTCTCAATGTTGGGATTATTGTTATAAAATCTTATAAGTTTTGAGAATATTTCATGATGCAACATTAACTTTTAGACATGTTTATAAACCTTGTGCTCATTTATTTTATTTTGAAGCATTGAATGTGGCGGACGGTTTTTGTGAGGGGCGTAAATTCCCCGAACTTTGTGGTGCTATTGATGCTATGAAAGTGAAATGGGTGAACTATTATAAAGTTATCCCTGATATTTATCTTGTTGCTTGTGTGTTTGATCCTAGGTTTAAGATGAGTGATTTAGAAATGTTTTTGAATGGTTATTATGATGCATTAGAGTTGGATGTTAATGATGATATTGCTAATGTTGGGGATATACTTAGTAAAGTTAGAAGATCAATTGAGGAATTGGTTACCGAATATTCATCTAGTGTTAGTTCTTCTCCATTACCTCCACATTCATCCTCCTCTTCGAGCTCGAGTGCCCTCGGTGCTACTAAAAAGCGGGGGCTAATCTTTTGCATTCCCTTACCAAGAGACCGAGACATTCGAGCTCGAATGTGGAGTTTGAAACATATCTAACAATCCGCTTTGAGTTTGGTGAAGGAGAATTTGATATTTTAGCTTGGTGAAAGACCCACAAGAAGACTTTCCCAACCTTGATCAAGATCGTTGCTCAAGTGCTTGTTGTTCCCGCCTCGACCGTATCGATAGAGCAAACATTTAGCGAAGGAGGACACGTCCTAGACGCAAAACGATCAATTTTAAAGCCCATTGTCTTGGAAGCCCAAGTGTGTGTATGTGATTGAAAGAGGGCGGAAATTCGTCAACAAAAGGCGGAGGTATCCGAAACTTCCGACTCGGACGACCAAGACGATGACTCCCAATCCCAATCCCAAAGCGCTTCCGATGGATCCACGTAGATGGTAAGCAAAGCGGGGTTTCATATCCAAAGGTAAGAGAACTACGTGGACTTTGATTCCTCTGTAACCCCGAGAGGATACGTAGGCAACTTATTTTTAAGTCCAAGCCCTTTAATTATCCAACTTTTTTTGTTTTGAAGAACAATTGCCTTAATCGCCTTGATCCGATCTCCACGTCGCGTTCGCGGGCTAACCAAACTGCGACTGCGAGATGAAGAACCGCGATCGCGGGCTGGGTGCCGCGATCGCGGTCCCGACATTGAGAACCCTTTTTTTTAAAAAATTTAATTTGTTTTTTTTGGTGAAACAAACTAGTTTTTATTAAATAACTTTGTTTTTTTATATTTTCAAAAAAACATGTTTACTAGTTGGAAGATGGGGGCGGTTTCACAAAATTCTATAAGATTTTATATATTTTTATTTTTTTTAATTCCAGTGGGGGATACAACTATATTGGTCACCATGTGCCTCCGCCCATGGGCCTTGCCCTCGAGTATATATTTAAAAAATAGTATTGAATTATAACTTTTTACCCTGGTTGAACCCATAAATTGGTAAAATTAGGTTCTCATACATATTTTTTACCTCGAGTTGCAGATAAATATCAGAGTTGAAATGAAATCAAAAGAAAAAATCACTAATACAATACCAAACTTTACCTACTGCCCAAAAATAATACAAAATTTAAAATTAATAAAAATAATATCAATTTTCATTATATTAACCAAAAATAATACAAGAGCGTTTTTTTTTTGTAAGGATTGTGACAAAATATGTGACGTGACCATCGTAATTTGCTTGTTGCTCATTAATAATCCAATTTTTTATTGTAGTCACAAGATAAAATGATATTTTATATGACAAAAATTGATGTTATTTATATGTGAGATGATAATTTATATGATGAAAATTAATATTAACCACATCAAAATCCTTGTCGTCAATGCTTATTAATGTTATATCAGTAAATTTTATGACCACGTTAGATGTTTTGTCATAATATCCGTCGAAATTGTCCTTATATTATTTTTAGTTAATATGATAAAAGTTCGTATTATTTTTGGTCAATCTTAAAGTTTGTATTATTTTGAATTAATAGATAAAATTTGACATTATTTTGAGTATTTTTTTCAAATTAAAATTGTGGCAATTTCTGCTCCTTATAAACTAACCTAAGGGTTTGTTTCAATGTCATGTTGTATTGTTGGAATTATGGATCCTGATTCGGGATTAGGCGGAAAAAGGAGTCAAAGGCGAAGCGAGAGTTGGGTTACTTGCTTGACAAGTTCGACGAGATCTTTTTTGGATAGATTGTGTCTTCTATTTTTGGTAGATGAGATTTTCTATCATTAATGGATAAAAGATATTAGATATTAGGAGAAAATAATATCTAGGGGATATTGGAATATTCTATCCTTGCAATATCTTGTAATATCTTGTTTCTATCTTTAAGCCTAGAATCTGGTTTAAATAATTGGTGTGCTGAAAACGAGAGAGCAGAGAAATGGAAAAATCAAAGCGCTAGAGAGATTAGGTTAGACAGAGGTCTTGTAATCCTTGTAAGTCTAAGATCTAGTGAAAGTCCCTGGCTTGGTAGTGCCTCCAGACTTAGTCATTCTGACGAACTAGGTCAACAAATCTCTTGTCTTCCTTTATTATTTATTTCTGATTTCTCTTGTGGATCTGTGTTGTCGTTATTATTGCCAGTAGGTGATCGAATTTCCCAACAACTAGTATCAGAGCCAGGTTCGACTGGGAAGAACACGGAACCCAAGACTTGGAGCTGGAACACGCGGGTGTAGAGTGGTGTAGCTCGATGGCGTGGGTGCACGTCCTTGGTATTGTTGTGTGGGAGACCCTCAATGTGACCTGGCGATTGAAGATCCGTGGTGTCCTGTATCGAAAGTCAACTTGATATTGTGGGGTCAAGTGGCATGTTCCGTAGTTGTAGCGACGGTACAAGATAGGAGATGTTCGTGAGTGATAGCGGTGATGCAAGATGATTTCACTGAAGGGGAGGCCACCACTTATGTGGTCCTTGGTTTGAGGGGAGGGTTGTTGGGTATGCAATCCAAGTCCCACATGGGAGTGAAGACCTCCTTATAAAAGGAAAAGCACACTCCATTAGTATGAGGCCTTTTGGGAAGGAGCCCAAAAACAAATCCGTGCGGGCTAGGCCCAAAGCGGACAATATATTGTGGAGCTATGTGTGCGTGTGGCCCAACAAGGTGGGTGGCCCGGGCCCAACAAATGGTATCAGAGATACAGGTTCCTATGGTTGCAATGGACGAAAAGATTCATCTGGAGAAGTTTGATGGAACTGGTGGGAGCAAGACAATGGTTCCTGGTAGGCAGGAGGCCTTGAAGGATGATCCACGGTTCAATGGTCAGGAGATCATTGAGGAACATAATAGGAAGTCAACTCCTAACTTCTATATGATGTTGAAACATGAGCCAGAAGACTATGCAGAGAGTAGCAGAGTCAGGTGGGCTGACATGGTGGAGGAGAAAGCTTGCAAGGAAAAGTACATACGACAGGTGTCGAGTGTGGTGGGAGAAAATCTTGTTGACAAGCTTGAAGAATTGAGGTCTGACAAGGCTTCAGACGGGCTTACATAAGTTGGAGGCCCGACACTACCAAGACTGAAGGACTCTGCTGAAGAAGAAGACAATTACAATTGGAATTAGTCTCCTGGTGGGAGATTGTTGGGATTATGGAACCTGATTCGGGATTAGGCGGAAAAAGGAGTCAAAGGCGAAGCGAGAGTCGGGTTACTTGCTTGGCAAGTTGACGAGATCTTTTTTGGATAGATTGTGTCTTCTATTTTTGGTAGATGGTATTTTCTATCATTAATGGATAAAATATATTAGATATTAGGAGAGAAAAATATCTAGGGGATATTGGAATATTCTATCCTTGCAATATCTTGTAATATCTTGTTTCCATCTTTAAGCCTAGAATCCTCTATTTAAACCCAACTAGGTTATTGTAATTGGTGTGCTGAAAATCAGAGAGCAGAGAGAGGGAAAAATCAAAGCGCTAGAGAGATTAGGTTAGATAGAGGTCTTGTAATCCTTCTAAGTCTCAGATCTAGTGAAAGTCCCTGGCTTGATAGTGCCTCTAGACGTTGTCATTCTGACGAATTGGGTCAACAAATCTCTTGTCTTCCTTTATTGTTTATTCTGATTTCTCTTGTGGATCTGTGTTGCCGTTATTATTGCGAGTAGGTCGAGCTGTCAAAAGCTGACCCGACCCGAAAAACCGACCCGAACCGCCCGAAAAATGTAGGGTCAAGATCCGAAAATTTGAACACGAAACCCAAAATATACCGAAACCCGATACACCCGAAACCCGTTGGGTTCAAACCCGAAAAAATCATTGGGTTGACCATTTTGTTATATTTTAAGAAAATATAATATATTTGAAAATTATACTATATTTTATTATTAAAATATATAAACATAATATATTTATTATTAAATATTATTTTTTAAATAAAAAATATTTTAATAATTGTAAAAATATCAATTTTCTTGACCTGTTAGGTCGACCCAACCCGCCCGACAATCCGTAATGACCGACCTGATTTGACCGGTGACCCGTTACGATCCGAACCTGACTCAACCCGATAACCGAACCCGAACCCGACCTAACCGACCCGTTTGACACCTCTATTAGTAGGTGATCAAATTTCCCAACATGTATAACATTAAAAACCACATAACCACATGTGTTATGAAATTTTAAAATTGAAAATGCAGCATTGAATTTTAATGTCTAAAACTCAAAATATATAGTGCTTTATATTTGGTGGTGACTCCAAAACACACCACCACTCACGAGTTTCAACGGTCAAAGGAAGGGTGATTGGCTGCAAGAGATATAACAAAGTTGGGCCCTACAAACTGGGCCCTATCCTCTCAAATAAATAACACACGCATGGGCCTCCGCAGTCACATCTTGGGTTACTGGGCTCAACCAACTCATTATTCTGCACTACCTTCATCTTGGGTTACTATTATCACTTTCTACAATTTTATATAAGAATTTCAAAACACAGCCACATGATGTAGGTGATGTGACTACTCTTGATCGCGGTGTATATCTTCTTCTTAGTCCAGATCTGCGTTACAACTTGGATTTTTTTTTTGGTAAGCACTTGGATTTTTTTTTTTAGATCCAGAAATATCTGATTTACCTCCCTTGAAGGATAGCTTTGTATTATTCCAATATTAATAGAGATACAAGTCATTAAAATACAAGGGTATTACGATATTTACATATATAATATTCTCACACCTCGCAGTTGAAATTCCAAATGTTCCAACAACGAGACTGTCTCTAAAATCTAGAAATAACTGATAGGCAAACCCTTATTAAAAATATCAGCATACTGATAAGTAGAAGGAACATGAAAGACTTGAAGGTGTCCTAACGTAACCTTCTCTCGAACAAACAAAATCTTCAACTCGATGTGCTTGGTACGCTAATGTTGAACATGAATGTTGGCAAGGTAAGATGTCAAGACATTGTCCGTATAGACTATGAACACCTTGGAGAGGAGACAATGGAGCTCATGTAGTAGATTGCGTAGGAAATTACACTCGGCGACAACAGTCGCAATACCATGATACTCAACTTTAGTGGTAGATCGAGAGACGACAATTGATGCTTAACTGACTAAGACACAAGTGTGCCATTATG
This sequence comes from Fallopia convolvulus, assembly GCA_964016875.1. Classification (NCBI taxonomy): domain Eukaryota; kingdom Viridiplantae; phylum Streptophyta; class Magnoliopsida; order Caryophyllales; family Polygonaceae; genus Fallopia; species Fallopia convolvulus. Next base: position 15,623,106 of record OZ024736.1, read on the forward strand.
GAAGACACAATAGCTTGATATATAGCGTCGGGTGTCTGGGCACCTAACCCAACCAACGTCAATATTAGCAACCAAATTCTGTGAATCAGAGGGAGAGATGGTGATGCCGAGGCTAGAAGTCCCCTGAACATATTGGGTCTGAAGGAGACAAACATGATTCGGTCTAGTAGAAGCAACAAACCTTGGTTCAAATAACATATACACAGTCTCGCACATATTACCATATAGAAAAGCATTCTTGACATCAAGCTGATGAATAAACCAAGAACGAGAAACTACATGGTGCAAAATTGTCCTAATAGTAGCCAATTTAACCATCGGGCTTATTGTCTCATCACAATCAACTCCAATTTCATGTGAATGAACATTGACGACTAGATGCTCCTAATAGCATTCTAATGACCCATCAGATATGTACTTATGCCTGAATAACCACATACAACAAACCACATTGGCCCTTGTAGGTGTGGACAAGAACCCATGTACTAGTGCACATAAGAGCTCGATATTCATCATTCATGGCAGTAGATCAATTGGGATCAAGGAGGTCTTGTTTATGAGAGGTATGGATGGGAGAGAGAGTCTTGGTATGGAGGTAAAAAAGGTTTTTAGGCTTGATAATGTCGACATAAGAACGGGTGGTCGTTGGATGAGAGACAAGAGGAGCGATCGGCTAGGAAAGGGTGTCACAATCATGACTTAGGAGGTCACAGTCGTAATGGGTGACTAAGGGCGGGCCACTTCGGAAGAAGATGCGTCACGATTGTGATAGATGGGTGTTATAATCATGGTGAAAATTCAAGGGCTCGTGATAGAAAGTTGAGGGCTTATCACGACTCATGATGATTCTATCACAAGTCGTGATGAGTCATTTGGAAAGGCAGAGGGGCTGTCACGATCGTGACGATATGGTGTCACATTTATGACGGAGGGCTGAGAGGGTGTCACTAGTCGTGACAAACTAGTGTCATGGGTGGTGTGTCACGATTGTGATGTAAGGGCAGTCTGATCCATGAAATGTGTGTCTTGGAGAGCCTATGAGGTAGTGTATGACATTAGGAGAAGTAGAATCATCATGAGAGAGAAAATCATAGGAGACAAAGGTGAGTAGTTTTTGTTCATAAAATAGAAAGATTTGTTCATCAAAGGTGACATGAAGAAAGATGATGATCTTATTGAAAGATAGGTCAATAGATAGATATCCCTGGTCATAAGAAGAGTACGTAGCCTAGGAAAACACAAGGAGTGGAGCAAGGGTGCAACTTATTGAGGGAAACAACACTAAGATTAAGAAAGCAAAGGAACCAAAACCCCCGAAGATGAGTATGATAGAGTTTTGTTCCATAAGGATTGAGTGGGGCTTTTGTTTTGAAGAGTTTGTGTAGGTAGAATATTAAGCGAGTAAGCAGAAGTGTGGAGAGAATCGACCCAAAAACGAGGACGGTGAGAGGCTTAAATGAGGAGAGTTTGGACCATATTATTGATGGTTCAAATGACACACTTAACTTTACCATTTTGGAAAGATGTGTGAAGACATGAAAAAAATAAAAACTAATTCCATTTGAGTCAAAGAATTGGTGGAACTTAGACTTGTCAAATTCCCGACCCATGTCACATTGAAATGATTTGATTGAACAATTGAATTGAGTTTTGACAAATTAATGGAATTTAACAAATATGTTGAATACTTGAGACTTATACTTGATTGGAAAGACTCCTAAAAAATGTGTAGAGTCATCAAGAAGCACTAAATAATAACAAGAACCACAACAACTAGTAATAGTAGATGTCCTTAAAGCGAATGACGATTTTAATCCCCCTCTCTAACTACTCTCTTCAACTATGGTTCCAACTGCGATGACATTTAAATCTCATACGATTAAGAAAGAAAAAGTCCCAAGCAAAGAGATCTGGTGGACATGGAATACCAACTCATGGTGTCATTCCTTCAACCCGAGGCCAACCGTAATGAACAAGATCTGTTATCGAGGTGGGATAATTTGTATGTTCCTCTTTCTGATCTCTTATCTTCCTTCTCAAGTAGGGTGTCTTAGAGTCCATACATTACCCCAATGTTTATCGTCTCTTCATAATTTTTCACATTTCTCTCCCTCTCCCCTTCTTTTGTTTGTTACTCTCTCCCTTGTCTCTTTTGCGTGAGCACTTTCTAGAGAGAGTTCTCATCTTGTTTCCTACCATGTCAGAATCTCAAAAGACCTACAAAGAATCCCTAGACCAAAACAATGAAAACTAAACCTCAGTAGCCCAAAGCAACAACTTTGATAACGCTAATAACCAAACTAGTATCAACAAAGAGTATTTAGACAAACTCTCAAAAGAGAAGGTGTCTGCCTAGAAAATCAAGGAATATGTTGTATGCGACCCAATTGAGTTCACCATAATATGTTCGAATTGAGGAATGAATGGAATTCAAAGTACTATTGGGTTGAATTAAGTTTCAGAAAATCAAAGAAAAAGAAAAGAGTATAGGAAAGGAGGCCCTATCACATCCACAATCAGCTGTTTGTACTCAAGGATGGATCCTTGATTTTGATCCAAGTGAAGAATCTAAATCCAATGTAGGCACTTGGTTCTAGCTCCCAAAGTTTTCACTAATCCTCCTCACTAATGAAGCCCTACTGCATATGTTTGAAGCCAATGGCCTTGGTAAGCTCCTAAAATTTGAAACTAATTTTAAAAAATATCCACAAATCTTTTGATTGATGCTTTCAAATTTGAAACTATTCTTGTCCTGGATGAAAATAATTCTCTAAGAGAGATTAATATTTGGTTTGAAAACCTCTGAATTGGTTGTGGCTGCTATGATGAAAAAGATCATTGTTTCTACCAATGCCCATAAAATGAAAAATCAGCCAAACCGATCTACATTTTCAACTTACAACAACAACAACAACAACAACAACAACAACAACAACAACAACAACAACAACAACAACAACAACAACTAGGACTTCAATGTACAAAGATGTCTAAAGAAACCCTCAACGACCCTCGACCTAACAAGGGAAAATGCCCTATGATTTCATAACAAAAATACCCAACAAACTCCTATCCTACCAACAATCAAAAAGATACCTTGAGCAATGGTGCAAACACCAACCCTCCTAGTCATGGGTCCTCCCAACTTAATCGAGATGTCTCATTGAAGGGGCGCATACTCCATGGAGAAGAATTCAATGAGGGGGATGATGATTTGTCAGGAGACAACTTTCAGGAAGGGAACTACTTGGAAATGACTATGTCAATTATCCCAATAACTAGGTGGAAGACAACCAGAACGATTTCAAGATTGAAAAATTCGCAAGATCATTCCACTCTTTTGAAGCTTCCTACTCCAAGATTAATCAGGATGCCATGAATGTTGGGAATGAAGAGGACACAAAAACTTCGGAATTTATCTGTAAGAGATGAAACAACGGTGGTGAGATATTGAGACATTACCCCTAAAGGGAAAAAACAAAGAAGAAATGATGTACGAGTCCGATTGTCATACTGAAATCCTTCTTGAAAAGAAAGAACATATCCAAACCCCCCAACAACTTGAGATCGTCAAAATCCCATCAACAGTTTACCACCTGAACCTACTTGGTTTTTGTTTTTTCCTTCTCGTTCGGATGTTTGTTTGGCTTTTGGCGGTGTTGTTGTCCCGCTAGTCACTACTGCTTGCCTTTTCCCATTGCTCATTCATTTTCTTCTTTTTGTTGGACTTGTCCCATGTTTGTATCCTCTTGGTTCTTTGCTTTTCTCCTAATAAAATTAAGAGGTTGATTAAGCGGTTTTAATAATGGAATATCCCTTTCTCTTGTTAGTGTGCTGATGTGACAACGACCCACAAATCGAGTTCTTACAATGCTTTCTTTGTGCTTGTTTTTGTTGATTTTTACCATGGTGTCCACTTAGTTTTGCTTTCCTACTAGTTGCAGGTTTGCAAAGACCCTTTTGGTAACGTCAAGCATCCAACAACTTCAAAATCAATTAAGTCCATTATGATTGGAATCCCTCTACTATATGGATAGCAACCCCACTCTAATTGGATACTTACGTCTTTCTACTGGTTTTTATAACCATGTAAGTCATTACTTGGGTTGACTTCATAAATATTTTTTTCTCTTTGGATTATACATTGAGCATGTATGCTCGGTATGGCCTGTTTGTCATCGTGTCAAGTGCATTTGGTTTGATGTGCAGTCTTCTTCCATCTTGTTGTTACATACTTTGTATTTAGCATGTATGCTCGGGCATGGCCTGTTCGCCTTCGACATCTCCCTTTCTTTTATGCCCCATATGTTGTACTTGCTACCACAATCTTGGTACCCTTATGTTGTTGTAAATGATTCGAATACATTTGATATTCATTGGTCACTTAAAAGACCTTTTTTGTTGTGTGGTGGTATATCATCTCCTAATAACAATACCAACCCGTCCTATAAGGATAAAGGGACCATGAACAACAAACCAAACAAGTTCAATAAAAAAAAGCCCACCTTTTGGGGTTGGGCAAATCACAACTAAAAGTATTTCGTCCCATTGACCAAAATGAACAAAAAAACATGCAAACAAAGTCGATCAACACTTTTTGTTCAAGGCTTTGGGCATTGTCCCAAATATCAACTGTTACCATAAAATACCCCCTCTTCTTGGTGTACACAATTGAATGTTTTTAATGGTACACCAATACAAAAAGGATCAGGTAATTATCCCTAGAAATATTAAAAATACAAGTACAAAATATGAATAACAAACAAATAATATATACGAACAAAACCATTTGTGTCCAAAATCATATAAACAAAATTGGATCCTATGAAAATTGCACTTTGGAATTGAAGGGGCCTAAAAGTTTTGGGTTCTGTAACAAATTCATCGGTTCAATTGAGGAGTGCATCAAAACTATATGTTTCTCAATACTTGTAAACAACGAACCTACTAATTAGTTCTTCCCACAAAGAGGACTTCAACAAGAGGACCCCCTCTCCCCCTTTCTTTTGATTCGTTGTGCAAAAATCCTGGTGCAAATGCTGAAAATTCGATTGGAGGAAAAATAATCCTCTTAGAATACAACTCGTCCCTTTCCTAGCCTTCATAAATGATATTATCATTTTTGCAAACACAAATGTCACCTCTTGCTAAAAAATCAAATAAATTATTGACAAATACTACGTTATTTCGAGCCAATGAGATAGATTCCATAAATTGGCAATTCAGATTACCTAAAACACTCTTAACAACACAAAAAATCAATTATAACGAGTCCTTAATATTAAAAATGCGAGTTCCCTTGACAAACATCTAGGATGTTCAATTATGAAAGGTCAAGTCAATAAAGGTACCTTTGAGTAAATACTAACGAGATCTAAAAATCGACTAATAAAATGGAAAGCAAATTCTCTTCCACAAGAGGGTAGGTAGATTCTTATCAAGGCCAATCTCTCAACATAATCGATGTACATCATACAGAGTTTCATGCTACTTGCGTGTTTCCATAAGGATATAGATAAGCTTCATACAAATTTTTACAAGAACAAAGGAAATTCTTACAAGCCTCTTATCAACTAGAGCAGTATATGTCGTCCTACTGTATAGGATAGACTAGGTATATACAAAGCGAAAGACATGAATAAAGCCCTCCAAATGAAACTAATTTGGAAAATACTAGTAGAGCCAAAAATCCTTGGGTTAAAATCATTATAGAAAAGTACCTAAAAGGAACACATGTACTGGAGTACAAAAAGAAAAATAATGTCTCTTCGCAATGGGATAAGCTCATGGAACTTCATGACCTGTTCAAAGTAGATATAAGGTGGAACATTGGAGATGAATAAACAATAAAATTTTGGAAAGAACAATGGTTAAGGGATAAAAAAACTCATCAATAAATGTACAAATGCCGAACTGATCAACGACAACCAAGTAGTGGTTGATTTCTTGATTGACGGGTAAACATGGAATAAACAAAAACTAGAATAGGTCTTAGAAATATATGATGTTATAAGAATTACCAACACCCTTATCCCAACCAATGTTATATAGGACATATTATAATGGAGATCAATTAGAGACGGTCGGTTCTCCACCACCTCGATTGTCAACCTGATTAATGAGAGCAAAGGAGGAATACTTATAGACCTTATATGGATCTGGATATTAAATATCTGACCAAAAGTTAAGAACTTTGTATGGAAAATAGCAAACAATGGCCTACCAACAAAAGATAAGCTATTCAAAAGGCACATGCATGTTACACTCCCATGCACTTTCTACAACCACCATCACGAGTGTGACACCCTTATACCCTATGACGTATACTTAGTAATACTTATCTCCTATATAAAAAGATAATTCGCATATAACAACTATTTTCACATAATCACATATCAGAAAGTAACAACCATATAAGGTTGTACACACATATGCATTCACTTTTTATACTAAAACATCTAATACTCTAACTTCTATTACAACTCATATGTCTATGATGCAAAATGAGGAGGAGAAGGTTGCTTAGAGCTTCAGCCGACCGACCTGTATGAATGTGACCTCTAAAAGAGACACATGTCAGTAAGAACTAGCTGAACCTGAAAAATAGTTTTGCGATTTACGTGAGTCGCATACTCAGTGAATATAAACCATCATCAATTATTTCATACAATGCCAAGCAATTGGTCAATATACATATTCATACATATTATATATGTCATATAGGAATTTACTATGCAAATGCAAATGCGGATGTATCCGATTTATTATTTAGTGAACTGTTCAAGCCTGAATCTGCCCCAGGTTTACTGTATATGGACTCTTATGGTCCCTTTAGCAAAGAAATCCGAAGATCTCCTGAATATTGGCTCTTATGGCCTCTTTAAAAAAGAAATCCGAAGATCTCCTCATTGACCCGTAGGTCCTGTATGATCCGTAGATCCTGTATGACCCGTAGGTCGCTTTAACAAAGAAATCCAAAGATTTCCTGAATTACAGTTCAGGGCAAGACAGTCACAAGTCCTTTTAATCTCATTGCAATATGCTATGCAATCAAGTGCATTCTATAATCATATATCATATGCCATCTCCTATCATATTTTCTGTACAAACAACTCTGGAAATTTCAGAGCTATCATATAAAAACATATATTCATATAATCCATTTACCACATATATCCATATATCTCATATAGCACATATATCCATAAAGCACATATATCCATAAAGCACATATAGCACATAGGGTTGAATCTCCGGTCTATACTCACCTGTTCAAGATAGATACTATATCTCTTCCCTTTCTCTTTGACCTCGATCTATTACTTGTTCTCCTATATATAACCCAATGCAAATTAGGCTATTTACTCTTATAAACTCTAACCCCAAATGTAATGAAATGCCAGAATGCATTGTAACTTCTTGTGCATCTTTCCAAATCTTTTAAAACTTGACAACAATAAACTATATATATAGAAGAACATTTTTCTAGTTCAAATCTTTTTGAAAAACTTGATCAAAGGGCTCCCTAATATCATTACAAAGAGAAACCCTAAAAATACTCTTGAAATCTTTTACTGAATATATATCCGATATCGAAAACACCCTCTGAGAACTATAGATCAACCGATTTTCAAATCAAAATCAACAGTAGATCTAGACCTGAAAAAATTAGGAAAATCCAGATAAACCAATAACTAATTAAAAACTTACCAAATCAAGCTTGTACTTCAGGATTAAAACCCTATTGAAGAGATCTTGTACCAGATCCAACAAAAACACCACAAAATCAAACCTTTCTTTTCTCCTCACTTTTTCTTCATCTCGTCTTCTCTCTGTAGCTTTCATAGCTACTTGAATTATATGAAAAGTTCAAGAACATGATATATATCATGTTGGTAAAGTCGGCTATATTTTATAAGAATTACAATTTCTACCCTCAAATCTCCTTTACGACCAACTTTACCCTGAAATAATTAATAATTATCTTTTTCATAATTTTTTTAAAATATAATAAACTTAATTAGAAAATAAATATTACTTTTAAAAAATCACTATATATCATGCCATTATGCTATGCATATGCTCTTAATCTTATATGAATGTCGAATGACGTATGCATTTTGATCGGGGATGTTACAACGAGGATCTCAAACACATATTGCCCCATTGCCCTCAGAAAATTAACACAATCTCATATATTGATAATAAAACCATAGAAGCATTTAATAACAACAACATCATTCATAATCCGACACATATGTTAGAAGACCTGATTGACAAACTTAAAAGGACTTTGAAAAATTAGCTATACTCTAGTGGTGCATTTGGTACCAACATAATAGTTTTATCTTAAAAAAACAAGACAAGGTTGTATTAACAAATGTAGTTGGTTTTTTCCATAAAAAATTTAATGAGTGGAAAGCGACAAGGATAATAATGGAAGAGGACACATCACAACAAACCCAACTGGAAAATCCAAAAAACCAAATGAGAAGAAAACGAATGAACATTAAATGGTTAAAACATCAACCATGTTTTGTTAAACTTAACTTTGATAGTGCCAAAAGCACAATTGGACCCTCTTCTTTTGACTTTGTTCTCAGGAAATCTGGAGGTTCAGTTCTTTAGTGGGAAAACTGTCATTGTGGCGATCAATCGGTGGTTATGGATGAGGCATTGGAACTTAGGAATAGAGTCAATAAAGTGATCCATCTTAGCTACACGAAGATTTCAATAAGGTCTTCTAACATATGTGTCAGATTATGACTGATGGTGATTGTAGAAAGTGCATGGCATATAAGAAGATCTCAACACATCTTTCAAGAGATCAATAGCATGGAATATTACATTGAAAAGATGAGTTCCCCTAGCCAAACCTCGACTCATGTGACAATTTGTGATCTTGAGAATCTCATCCATTTGGATGCTCTAGGGCATCTTACTTCTTGTTGAGTCCACCGTCCTAAATACTTTCCTTATAAAAAAGAATAATATCAAAGGGCGCAATAGTAGACGCTTTAGAATTAAAGAAGCATGACAAAGATGAGAAGCACTATGTTTATTACAACCATAAAGGAAATGACAACTAAGAAAATAAACTAACAAGAGAGCCTAGATGGCCTAGACGATCGTGCAAGGTGGTGAATGACACAACATGGGAGGATGAAGGATTCAAAGGGGATGATTGATGGGTGACAAAGTACAACTCACCAGAATTGTCATATCTTAGTTGAGTGGTTCCCGTGGGAAGATCCTTCACAAAAAAACAAAAGATTTAAATTCGATGAACACATTATTATTAGTTGTAAACTTACAAAATGACACTAAGTTTTTGATGATTTCTTGTGTGACAAAGACGTTATTTGGGAAAAGGTTGTGGTTCTTTGGGGTCAATATAGGTGTTACCAAGACCCATAGTTGGAATCCACTTATCATTATTGACAATAACTGATTGATAATTGTTCTTATGAGTACAAGTAGAAAGTATACCTGAATTTTTGGCCATGTGAGAGGATACTCTAGTGTCCATGTACCAGGTGTTGTCAAGCGGATAAGGGTAATTGTATTGAATGTCTAAGACTGATCAGAAAGCTGAAAACCAAAAGACTGATTGGAAAAGACTTTTTTGGCTAATGGGGACTGTTGTCGAGGTGATGGACCAAGAATTCCATCACTCGGGTTTTTCAAGTGTGGGCAAGGTGGTTGTACCTAGTTCTAAACTACCATTTTTGCTTAAGAATGAAGTTGGGAACAAGAACGGGCATTCAACTAAAAATAGTACACTAAAATTGAATCGGCCCAGTGTTGGTGTTTCCTCCACGTACATGACCATGATCGTGGCCCATGCCTTGAATGCGACCGCAACCTCCATGACTTCTGATGTTGAACAAGTTCGAAGGAGGCGTTGGTATGTCAAGAGGTCGCTCAAAGGAAGTTCACCCATATGCGGTGCTGAGGGCCTTGAAGTCACCAACCATATTTTGTTAATTCACCCTACGAGATTCTTCAAGCAACACCATAGACCAAGCTTTAGCAAAATCAAGATGACACCTTGGAAATTCACTTTGCAAGTAAACAACCCGAGAAGTTTTATTGTCCTAAAAGATATTACTATGGAGCCTCGTCCATGCAACCAAAGTAGAAGATCGAGCTCAAGAATCATGAGAAATAGATCATGACAAATGGTGGTGTATGTTTTGGGTAGAATTACCACGCGAACGTGTTACCTGCTATGATGAGGGAATCCAAAACAAAAAGTAATCGTAACATGTTATAGATAATAAACAAAATGTAGATTTGAGAGGAAAGAAGTAGGGAGTAAAGCGAGAAGAATTATTGAGATTGTATTATGATCGCGATGATGGATAATTCCTCTGAAGTTACAAGCAAGCACAAGAACAGAATTGGTAGACAAAAAGAATTGTTTTAGCTAGAGAGTATTCCAGAGACTGACCGTCCCCCCATCCTTGTCTCCCTCTTCGGTTTTTATATCCCTTCCTTTGTTTCTACCGTTGATGGAGCGTTGATGTATCCCGGAAATCTTGCCACCAGCCTTAATGCTCTAGCCGTTACCGATATCGTCGTCTTTATACCGTTTCCATGACCCATTTCACACGATCTAGATAACGGGCCTTTCTTACTCGTGCTCATCGGGCTTTCGACTTTAGGCTAATTTCCGGGAGGCCCAAAAATACCCCCCAAAAAACCTGGGAAAACTTCCCTCCAAAAGTTTTTAGGGTTTTGAGCTCGCTCTTGGAAGTTGTAGCTTATCTCCACCACGTCACATCACTTCCATATTTAAGACCTTTCAGAAGCATCATTTGGAATCACTCGCGATCTTCATTCCACAGGTACGTCTCCCCTTGCATTGTCTTTCTGTTTTCCGCTTTTTCTTCCTTCTCTCCATGGCGAACTCTAGCTCTTCTGATGAACACCTGTCTCATTGTTGTGAATCCTCTAATCCTCCTCGCCTTGTTTCTTGCAGAATTCTCACTCCCCTCCATCAAAGAAACAGTAGTTCCGAGGATCCACATTCTTTTGCTTTTTCTTTCGGTTTTCCGGTCTCGGTGGAAGTTCTTCTCCCTCCTCCCGGTGTCTGGTTTGATTCTCATCATGATGACTGGATAGATCTGTACAGGTACCCTTTTCGGATAGGTCACCGTTTCCCCTTTTCTCCTCTCGTGATCGATTTCCTTACCACCCTGAACGTTTCTCCTCGGCAAGTTCTTCCCCAAGTCTGGAGACTTTTGCTATCTATCGATTTTCTCTATTCTTCTCACGACATCCCTTTTAAAGTTGTCGACTTTCTTTGTAACTACCGTCTCTCCAAGAGTGGTCCTGGTCGATTTACTTTAAAAACTCTCCTGTGCAATTCTGATCGAATCTATGATATATCGAAATCTGAATGGGGTTGGGCTGATAAATTCTTCTTCGTGAAACTCTCTTCTTTGGGTATAGACGCCTCCTTCCTGAAATCTCGTTGGCGCGCAACAGGTTGTATTTTCTTTATTTGTTTTTCTTACCTTTTCCTGACGACATTAACTTTAACTACTCTTGTTTCCGAACGCAACAGACTTGGCCTCTTTAATGCCCCAAAAGGTGTCATCTCAAATTGTCTCTCAAATCGAAACTCTCTTTGTGGAGGAAAGATCTTACTAAAAGCTCCTGAAGACACAACTTGCTATCCCCGATGACTCTGAAATGTCAAGTAAGTTTGAATTTCTTGCTTCCCTGGTGAATAATGTTTTCTTTTTACTCCTTATGGTTGCGCGTTCATACTTGTTGCTTAGGCTCCAGAACTACCTGATCCACTGCCGCATTGTCCACTCTGGAAAGAATTGAAGCTAGGAAGAAGAGGAAAGCTGAAACGGTTTCTACTACGGATACTTCCTTGGTGGTAGCCCTTCCCCCAAAAGTTGCAGACACTGCTACCAAGATCTCTTCATCAAAGAAGAGTGCAACCTCTTATATGAACGACCTTCCTGGCACCATGATGTCTCTAGATATGGAAGCAGAGAAATGCCTGAAGTCCTTGATGCCTCTTTACGTGAAATGTCCCCGTGGTTCAGGAAACGGCTCCACCATGCAAGAATTCTTTGGTGAGATGCTAGCGGCCTAGTGGCAGGTGCGTTGGTAAATAATTTGTCATTATAGTTTGTACTTCTGACGTTCCTAGAACGTGATAACATGATATTGTTTCTTAGGGTCTTCAACTTACGCTATCCGCATTCGACGCCTTCAAGGATTACCCCGATCAACTGGCTCAGAGCAAGATTAGCATGCAGCTTGAGAAAGACAGGGCCGTCATCCTGGGACAAGAGAAAAAAGCTCTAGAGAAGAAAGTCGGAGATTTACAAGATGCTCTCGAGAAGGCTTCTGAGATGTCCAAAGAGTGGGAGGAGAAATTCAATGCTACATCAGAGAAAGGAGCAGCTCTTGCCTAAGAAATCGAAGATACGGCCGACTATTGGTCCCTTAGAGCTCGTGTGGATACGATAAAAGAGTTTGCTGCAGGGAAACTCTCTTCCTGGGATGTTGTAAGGGAGAGAGAGCAATTTGTGTTTCCTGATGAGGTGATTGCGTCTAAGAAATCCTTAATCGTTGACGACATCGCCCAAGTCGCCAAAGAAGTGGCTCGGGTGGAGTTAATGGAAACTTAGAAGGCTGTTGAAGATGTCTCCAAGGAGTGATTTCTTTTATCTCTGTTTTTTATACATTAAGCATTTTGGTACCCTCGGTGTGTCGGGGTTAAACATGTTAACTTGTTTGTAGGGCCTCTCATTTCTAGGGCCGTTTGTGTGGACAAGTTTCTTACCCCTACTCTTGCTTGTTTTAGGGGTTTTATGGTGAATGTTGTTTTAGTATTTGTATGGTCTTTGGTTTGCTTTTGTCTTTTTTGCAGGTCGTACAGGTTTGCAATCGTAGGACAAGGATTGATGCGTTTGAGAAGATGATCGTTGGTCATTTTTTTGATTGAGTTATGTAGTAATAGCGCTTTTGTATGGGATGTTAAGAGAGAGATTGATTTATGTAATAGAACGTAGATACTTATGTTTTATTCAATGAAATCTGAATTGGTTACACAAGTATCCTGGTTTATGTAAAACTCCTCTTGCTCTAGAGTTATCTTTATGTACTCTCGTCTCTTGCATCTTGTGACTAGTCATTGTGTGCACATCGTTGCCTAATTGTAAGGCGAGGGCCTATGTTTTGGCCTGTAATGTCACAAGGCGTCCCTGGTTAGTTTTTGTAAGATTTTCGTTGTTCCATGTGTATAGGATGAGGCAAAAAATAAAGTTAACAGAATGAAGTAACGAATAAATACCTTGTTATGACTTGCTTGTTAAAAATGATACAACTTTAAGTTTGTTGCGTTCCAACTTCTTGGGACTATCTTTCTATCATGGGACACTAACTCGTAGGGCTCCTTGTCCGTCAACTTTTGTGATCTGGTAGGGTCCTTCCCAGTTGGCTCCCAACTTGCCGGCATTCGGTTCTTGTGTGTTTTGAAAGACTTTTCTTAACACCCAATCTCCTACTTGAAACGCTTTTGCTCTAACGCGTTTGTTGTAACTTCGAGCCACCCCATGTCTATATGTCGCCGTATGAACTGATGCATCATCACATAACTCATCAACCGTGTCTAAATGATGGAACAAGTTAGACGGATTTGACTCTTCAGTAGTGAGACCATATCGAACAGTGGGCAAAGTCATTTCAACTGGTAACATGGCTTCACACCCATATACTAGGAAGAAAGGTGTATGACCTGTGGCAGTCTTGGGAGTTGTCTGATCTGACCAAAGGATAAGTGGTAACTCGTTGGCCCATCTTCCCTTGGCCCTTTGAGGCGTTTCTTCAGATTGTTGATGATTACTTTATTACTTGCCTCCGGTTGACCGTTGGCTTGAGGGCAATGCGGTGTCGACATCACCAACTGAATTTTATATTTTTGGCAAAATGATCTTGTTTTGTCGCTGTTGAATTGGGACCCGTTGTCACATACTATGGTGGATGGCACTCTAAATCTACTCATGATATTTCTTTTTTATGAAGGAAATGACCTGAGTATCTTTGAATTCTTTGAAGGCTTCGGCTTCAATCCATTTAGAGAAGTAATCGGTCATAGCTAAGATGTAAACACGTTGTCCTGAAGCTGGAGGGAGTTTCCCTACAATATCCATTCCCCATTTCATGAATGGCCAAGGGGAAGTTATATGATGTAATAAATTTGGAGATTGATGTGGTATAGGTCCATGACACTGGCACGCATCACACTTACGGGTGAACTCCACTGCGTCTTTGTTCATGGTGGGCCAATAATAGCTCATCCTGCTTGCTTTCTTCGCCAAGTTACGACCCCTTGTATGATTTCCGCATTCTCTATCGTGTATATCCCCGCATATATTCCTGATGACATCCACTTGAACAAGATTTTATTTTTAATGGAGAAAGTAAAAGCTTTTACCTTAAGTCGTCGAGCTTCCTCTTTGTCATCCGGTAGAGTCCCATCTCGTAACCATCTTAGGTAAGGAATTACCCATGAAGCATTCTCATCAGAATCTCGAACCTCAAACATGTCCTCTTCTTTTATTATGGAAGGTGTATCGAGATATACGAAAGGTATCTTGTCGTAATCTCTTGGGTCAATTGCGGATCCGAGATTTGCTAAGGCGTCTGCTTGTGTGTTAGCGTCTCGAGGGACTTGCTTTATCTCAAAGTTCTTGAAGTTTTTGATAATTTCTTGGACTTTTTCTAAGTACGCCTTCATCTTTGAATCCCTGACAACATTTGAATTCGTGATTTGATTTACAATAAGTAATGAATCACATATTACCTCAATTTCTTGCACATTTAAGTCTTTAGGAATAAGTAACCCTGCTATGAGCGCCTTATATTCTTCTTCGTTGTTGGTGGCTTTGAATGTAAATCGAACAACCTGGGCTATCCTATCCCCCTGTGGTGACTTCAGGACTACCCTCAGTCCAACACCTACTTGATTCGACGCCCCATTAGTATGCATCATCCACTTGCCACCGCCAAGTGATCCGGTGACCTGTAACGTATATTGGCTTTCTTCTTCTATCATGGTAGGAGTGATGCCAGCCACAAAATCTGCCAAGGCTTGAGATTGCATCGCCGTTCGTGGTTCATAAGTGATGTTGTATCCGTTGAGGTGAATCAGCCACCTCATTAGTCGACCTGATAGCTCTGGTTTTGACATGGTACTCTTCATTGGGTAGTTAGTCCTCACAGTAATAGAATGACTCTCAAAATAAGGACATAATTTTATAGAAGCCATTACCAAAGATAGTACGAGTTTCTCAGTGGGTGAGTACCTGGTTTCTGCATCAAGTAAAGTTTTACTCACATTGTAGATGAGTAATTGGTTCCCGTTTTCTTCTCAAATCAGGACGGCGCTCATGGCTATTTCTGTTACAGCCAAGTACACAAACAACACTTCGCCTTGCTTGGGTTTAGAAAGTATCTGTGGGTGAGATAAATAGTTCTTCAATTCTTTGAAGGCTTTCTCATGTGCTTCCGTCCATTCGAACGACTTGTTCCTCTGTCAACTTTTGGACGTCTTTGACACATTTTGGTGATTGCAACTCCATTATCGCCTTGATCTGATCTGGACTTGCTTCATTTCCTCTCAGCGTTACTATGTATCCGAGGAACTTCCCTGATGTAACTCCAAAAGATCATTTGGTTGGGTTCAACTTCATTTTATAACTTCGTAAAATCTGGAAAGCGTCTTCCAAGTGCCTAATGTGATCCTCCGCGTTCAAGGACTTGACTAATATGTCGTCAATATAGACCTCCTTTGTATCCCCCAGTTTTTCCTGAAACATCTTATTAACCAATCTCTAATAAGTAGCACTTGCGTTTTTTAATCCGAAAGGCATAACTTTGTAACAATAAGTTCCTTGAATAGTTACGAATGCAGTTTTTTCTTGGTCGTTAGGATGCATCATTATCTGATGGTATCCGCTAAACGCGTCCATGAAAGTTAAAAGCTCATGTCTTGCCGTCGCATCCACCATTGCGTCGATATGAGGCAACGAGAATGAATCTTTAGGACACGCTTTATTTAAATCGGTAAAATCCACGCAAACGCGCCATTTATCGTTTTTCTTCTTTACAACAACTACATTTGCAAGCCAGTCAGGGTACTTTACCTCTCTTATTTTACCGGACTCGAGTAAGGATTTTACCTCGTCGTTGATTACTTGATTCCGTTCGGGTGCAAATTTACGCCTTTTCTGCTTCATAGGTGGAATTTTGTGATTGACATTGAGGGCGTGTGTAATCAGTTTAGGGTCAATTCCCACCATATCTTTGTTTGACCATGCGAAGCAGTCACCGTAGGACTGTAAGAACTCCACCAAGTGCTCTCGTAAAGTCGGCTCCAAATCTGCCCCTATACTTATCTTTCTTGATGGATCAAGTGGATCAAGGGCTACTTCCTCAAGATCTGGTGTTTCCGACTTCACATAGTAAGTGGTGGTCCTATAGTCCTTTAATTGCTAATCTGTCGACTTCTTTTTTGCTTCAAACTGCAGGTTTTTTGAAGTCGTTGCTATCATTGTCACGGAGTAGCATTCCCTTGCCAACTTTTGTTCCCCCTTGATTTCTTGTATTCCCCATGGCGTTGGGAATTTTACACATTGATGATAATGGAGGGAATAGCTTTCATCTCGTGGATCCATGGCCTGCCCAAGATGATATTGAAAGGTGACGGGCAACTAAGTACTTGAAATTTTACCTGGTAAATTACCCCTCCTGCGATGGTTGGTAATGATATTTCTCCTAACGTGTTACGTGATTCTCCACTGAAATCTACTAAAGTCGTAGAGTTCTTGACAATGTCATCCAACCCAAGGCCTAAACTGTACAAAGCATCCAACATAAGCATGTTAGTGGAACTTCCATTATCAACTAATATTCTTTTAACGAGGAAGTTTTCTATTGTTAAAGAAATCATTAGGCAATCGTGGTGAACTTCCACTTCTTTGATATCATCGAAGGTAATTGGAATCATGTTGTGATTCGTTCGTGGAGAGATTTTGGGGTGTTCTCTTCTGGTATCCCTTGCGATTCTCTTGGTTGTGGAAAATGTTATGCCCCAAATTTCGGATCCTCCGGTGATGACGTTGATTACTCCAGTATGCTTTGGAGGTGGGGGAGGATTGGCTTTTCATTTGTTGTGTTCTAGTTGTTCCTTTGTTTTTTCTGATATCAAGTCCTTGAGGTACCCCCTGCGTAATAGCTCGCTTACCTCATTTCTCAACGTTGCATTCGTCTGTCCGATGACCATGATCGAAGTGGAAATCACACCATCTGGACTTATCTTTTTTATGCGAAGGTGCGTTACTCTTTCTTGGCCACTTGACAATGTCTCCCATTCTATTGAGAGTTTGGACCACTTCCGTTGCATCTATCCAGAAGTTGTAATGAGACAATCTGGGAGGCAACCTGGGGTCTTCATACCGCTCGATTTGCATAGCAAATGCCATATTAACGGTTGTCTTGGCAGGAAATGAGGGGGGATATGGAATGTATCTAGGTTCTCGCCTTCCTTGTCTACGCTCTGGCCGGTAAGGGCTAGCGGCCTTGACGGTGAAGAGATCATCCACTTCCAGTCGCACGTGTTCTAACGCTTTCACATGTACTTCATCGAAATTCGAGAAATGATATTTAGTCAATTCACGATATAAATCAGGATCACCAACTGATATGCCTCTTCGGAACGCTTCCACGGCTGTAGCGGCATTGCATCCTTCTATGGTGACCAACTCCTCGGTTTACATGTTAAGGAAGGCTTTTAAGGATTCACCGGTTTTCTATACCATGCGATATAAGTCGCTTGAACGCTTTTTAGCATGTCGACTACTCGCGAACCTTATCCTGAACTTGTCAATCAACTCAGCAAAAGACGAAATACTCCCAAGAGGTAAATGAGAATACCAATTACGCGCGGGCCCGGATAACGTGTTTCCGAACCAACGACACATAACAATCTCCTTCATGTCGAAGGTTACCGTGCTAATGTTCATAGCATGTTTGAATGCAACTACGTGTTGGTCCGGATTCGTAACCCCTTCGTACTTAGGTACATCGGGGACGTGGTATTTCCGAGAGATGTTAACCCTTGCGATAGCGGGTACGAAGGGAGAGTTTGTGTAACCATCCCTCCTTTCCATTGCTATCGGTTGGGGTGCCCCTGGGACCACAGTGATTCGGTCCTTCATAGCTTTGAGGCGTTCCCGTAATTGGGCAACCTCAACATCCTCTCTAACAGCCCTTAAACAATTACCATTTACTTGATAGCCAGTTATTGGCCTAGCACCATCGGGTGTCACGAAGTTTGGGTCGTCCATGTCTAGTCGCCGAGCGACACTGTCCGTTGCGTCCGTTACGCGTGGACGATTTGGAGCTGATTGTACCTGAGACCGAAGCAGATTATGTTCATTGGTTAGAGTTTCAATTTGTTTTACATATACCTCGGTGAACTTGGCATGAGCTTCCTTTTGATTTTCCAAATCTTTTTGGAGAGAAATCATTGGCACTCGGAGTTCCATGATGATGTCAGAATCACCCGCTCCTCCCCGTTCTGCTCCCGTGAAGGTAGTAGGATTGCCATTCACATTCCCAGAATCTTGATCAACTCCGTCTACGTATCCAACTCCATCCACGTTTCCGGTTTGTTGGTTATCTCCTCCTTGGTTGATCTCATGGTTCTCGGGATCTTCCACGTGATTGTAGGTAGCATGAATTCCTTCCATCTTGTAGGTAGAGCTTATAGTTCTTTTCGGTAGCACGACTTCCTTTTGGCTATGGCCCCACGGTGGGTGCCAATTGTTTTGAGCAGAACTACCACGCGAACGTGTTACCTGCTACGATGAGGGAATCCTAACCAAAAAGTAATCGTAACGCATTATAGATAATAAACAAGATGTAGATTTGAGAGGAAAGAAGTAAGGAGTAAAGCGAGAAGAATTATTGAGATTGAATTATGATCGCGATGATAGATAATTCCTCTGAAGTTACAAGCAAGCAGAAGAACAGAATTTGTAGACAAAAGAATGGTTTTAGCTAGAGAGTATTCCAGAGAGTGATCGTCCCCCCGTCCTTGTCTCCCTCTTCGGTTTTTATATCCCTTCCTTTGTTTCGACCGTTGATGGAGCGTTGATGTATCCTGAAAATCTCGCCACCAGCCTTAATGCTATAGCCGTTACTGATATCATCGTCTTTATACCGTTGCCATGACCCATTTCACACGATCTAGATAACGGGCCTTGCTTATTCGTGCTCATCGGGCTTTCGACTTTGGGCTAATTTCTGGGAGGCGCAACAGTGTAGATCCACTA
Source organism: Fallopia convolvulus (assembly GCA_964016875.1). Taxonomy (NCBI): domain Eukaryota; kingdom Viridiplantae; phylum Streptophyta; class Magnoliopsida; order Caryophyllales; family Polygonaceae; genus Fallopia; species Fallopia convolvulus. The sequence continues at coordinate 15,642,476 of OZ024736.1, forward strand.
TAGAGCATCAAATTATCCCATATATTGTAATTAATATCTGTTGGCCTTAGGACATTGAGATTGATGTGATCTAAGGTATGTTGAGAAGAGGTCACGACTTTGAAGAGCTCTTACCAAGAGTTGTACTTGTGTTGGTTTGATCAAGCGTCAACGTGGTAAGATTCTTGATATTAGACATAACAAAAGCGTAGTAAAAAGGTGAATTAAAAGATCCTAAGTAGGTAAGATGTTAAGATATTACAAATCTTCTAGCCCATTTTCGTAAGTTACTAGTTTTCCCCGTCGTGCCATGCACGACTATGACTCGATAGTTTTAGATATACTATAAAAATATTAATAAATAAAAATATAACATAAATTTACTGTGAGTAATTTGTTACCCGTAATATGTAGTAAGAAGATATTTCACATATAAAATCAAATAATTGTTATTATAAAAATTATGAATTCAATCAAACAAATATACTCTTTTATAATTTCAAATTCGTTCATTAATTAAAAAGTTGGAAAATATACATATTGATATGGCTTGATATGGTGGTTGTACATAAATTGTCTAAAATTATTCTTGATTTTAAGATAAATTGCCTTATGTAATCATTGTAATTTTTTATTTGAATTATTTATTATTTATTAATTATAGTTTTTTTTTTGGTATCATTTATTAATTATAGTTAAATATGACATGTTAATGATAGGGAAGAATATAATATGACGTGTAAAAAATATAATGACATGGCTTAAGGAAAAGGTGACATGTGGCAAAATCCAATGTAGCGTATTCTCAAAACGACATGTGGCAAAAGCTGAGGTGGCGCAACGTGGAGGTTCCAAACCTTATTGATTTTATATATAGTAGATTCATTTCCTAAATTTTTCCCTAAAATATGTAAGTTATGTGAATATTAATATTAGTAAACAATCATAATTTTGAAATAAATGGATATAAAGCATATGGATGAATATATTAAATCAACGTGAATCATCTTTTTTTTATCACGAATCAATTTTTTGATAATAAGCCAACAAAATCTACTAAATAATATAAAGTAGTAAACTTAGATGCATATAATGAATGATATTCCAACCACCGGATTGCAAGTGGAAGAAGGAATAGAACAAACATCACAGAAATCCGAACAACGGACGACACGCAAATCACATGACTAGAAAACATCAAAACAGAAATTAAGTGGGACTTCCAAAACCGTTTTCGGACTTTGGAAATAAACCGTGGAAAACTCTAGAACATGACCCAAACTATACAAAAAGAAATGACCGATGCAGACAATGTAAAGCTTACAAAACCGTTTTCGAACATTGAAATTAAAAATGGTATGTTCGACATCGGAGATGACAAATCCCCCGGCTAGGACGGAATGCTGACAAGTTTCTACAAAAATTACTAGCACATTGTGGGCCCCGACACTATCAAAGCGGTTAAAAGCTTTTGTCATATAGGAAAATTTTGAAACAAATTAACCACACATTTACAATCATATTGTCCAAATGAGAAAACCCCAATTTAACCAACCACTACATGCCAATTAGCCTATGCAACACTATCTATAAAGTAATCTCAAAGATCCTTACAAACCGCCTAAAAACGTATTGAATAAACTCATCCACCCGATGCAAGCGGCGTTCGTCCAGAACCGGAGCATCTACAATAACACACTCGTCGCACATGAGATCTTCCATTCCTTTCGTAACAAATGGGGGGCGGGAGGGTTGGATCGCAATCAAACTTGACATGGAACAAGCATACGATTGGATCAGTTGGGAATTCTTGACCAATATCCTTCACAAATTTGGTTTTCATGATAAGTTCTTCGGCTGGATCCGCGAATGTGTTGAAACGGTATCCTTCTCTGGCCTTATCAACAATGGACCAACAGATCAATTCTACCCCCCAACGGGGTCTCAGGCAAGGGGATCCCCTATCATCATAGTTATTTATTCTTGTCGTTGAGATTTTGGCAAGATGACTTCACCTGTTGACCACCAACCCAAAAAGCGGCATCGGGATCCAAATCTCAAGAAATGGAACTAAAATCCATTTCCCGACCTTCGTAGATGATTTCATCTTTGCTAAAGCTAATGGCCAAACCTACAAAAACATTAAAGAAATTGTTGATTACTATTGCCAGATTTCTAGCCAGAAAGTCAATTTCCATAAATCTGCCTTCTAGGTCCCCAAAAACATAAGTAACAACACGAAGGGGCAAATTAAACAAATTCTCCAGATAACGAACACTGTTGCTTTGGACAAATATCTTGGATGTCCGATTATCAACGGGAGGGTAACACAAAACACCTTTAAACCCTTGATTTTGCGAACCTAATCTCAATTATCAAAATGGAAAGCAAACACCCTTTCTCGAGGTGTGTGTGTGTAAAACCCTAATCAAAGCAAACCTCTCAGCACAACCAAACTACATTATGCAGTCATTTTTGCTACCTCAGGCAACTTTATAAGAACTAGACCAAATTAACAAGAATTTCTATTGGAATAAGAAAAACAACTACAAACCACTCATAAGTTGGAATTCCATTTGTCGTCCACCCGCCCATGGAGGGGTGGGAATCGCCAAGGCGGAAGAAATGAACCAAGCATTTCAAATGAAATTGTTATAGAAAATCATAGCGGAACCAGACAACCTCTGGGTCAAAATTGTGACAGAAAAATACCTCAAAACGGAAAGTATCTTGAACTACAAGAAAAAACATAACACATCATGGCAGTGTTCAAAACTATTAGGCCTAAGAGACTTGTTCGTGAATGGGCTCATCTGGCGAGTAGGGGACGGGAAAACTGTTCGATTTTAGAAAGATAACTCGATCGGCAATGGTCCTATTAACCCAAAAACTAAGGTCGAAACCCTTGTTAATTGGGAGAAACAATTTGGTGCGTACCTCCTCGAGGACAATTCATGGAACATAGAAAAATTGAGTGTGGTCATTAATCCTGATGACCTCGAAAAAATATCTAAAATAATTAATCCCATTAATAAAATCCCGGATAGACTATATTGGCAACCAAGTAAAAATGGTTGGTATTCTACCCACTCGACTATGCAGTGGCTCAACAAATCCAAAGGCGAACCCAAAATTAACCTAGAATGGACTAACAAGTTCAACACCCCCCCCCCCAAATGAAGAATTTCCTTTGGAAAGTGGCACGAAACTGTCTACCAACCAAAACGAGACTTGCTGCTAACCATACTCCAGTACCATAAGGATGTTAAGCATGTAACAACCAGGATGAAGACACAAAACACATCTGATGTGATTCCATCTACCGAGTCATGGCCCCATGATTTGAGTGAAGATTCCAGCCCTAAAGACAAGTCCAATTTGCACGACAAGGGAGAGTCTTCATTTGGACACATATCCAAGGCCTGTGTCCGAGGCGCTAAGGAGCCGAGTCAAGGCACGACGCTCTAATATTGGCGCATCACTCGAGAACATGCTAGGTCAATGCTTGACAAGATCAAGGAGGAGCTCATGGATCATAAATTTCCAAAGGTTTACAAAGAAGAAGGTTGGAGTCTCCTTTTCACTCGTGTTCCGACAAGTGACTTTTTTTACGGTTAAGGACACTTTATAAGTTTTCGGGATTTCGGGTTAAGTTTTGTAATTTCCTTAAGTGAAGGGGATAACTTTGTGAGGTTGCTTTCTAGGTTATATGGTCGGCCCACTCACCCTTTGTTGGGGGAGATTGGACGAAAATACTCTCTTGTTGCTTACTTTCCCTTGCAATTTCCATTCAAGTTCTTGTTCTTGTATTTTGTTCGTTCAATTCTCGTTGTTGAAGTTGTTGATGAGTAATATCCGACAATTTGAGCATATTAGTTTGTTTGAGAGCTTGGTGAGTCATATCCAAGTTGTCAAGCATCCATATCCCCTTGTTCTCCCCATTTCGATCCATCATCCATCTCGGTGGTTTCTGCACCCCTTTAGTAAAATCGACATATCGTTCAATCCACTCATCATCTAGGTCTCAAATTTTGAGGGATTAAACTAGATTCCGAGATCTAACTTCTCAAATTGGAATCACTCAATTCCGAATTCGGACGAGGACGATCCATCCAGTTGAAGACGGGTCAGCTGCGTGGTGTTTGTTGTCGGAATTCCTTGGATTCTCGTGGCGATCTCTTTGCACCATCATCCCCTCCATCGATACGGCCATCAACATCTTACTCTCATATTTGTAAACCCAAAACTATGTTGGATTGTCGACCAAGTAACCCCGGACGACAAAAAACCTCACCATATCCTGGAGGAAATTAGGATTATGACAACAAAAGAAGAAATGGAACTCCTCACTTACACTTGGTGGAGCCTATGGTTCTCTAGAAATAAGAGAGTCTTTGACAACAAGAACGGAACAAACCTGAATAATGTCGATAACCTTAGCGAGTTTTCTCGAAACCAGGTTAAAGAATGGAAACTTACCGGAGCCACTGATTCCCCTTGCACTCGCACTTACAGTGCGAGAGCTAAAGTAGGGAGGAAGCTAGCTAAGTGGGCAAAACCCAAGAGAGATTACATTAAATTGAATTTTGATGGTGTAGTGTGTGCAAATGGTGTGGCTTCTTTCGGGTTCATCCTCAGTGACTCTGGTGGCTCCCCTATCCATTTTGATGGAAGAATGATACATCTGCAGTCTATTCTAATCTCCGAGACCATCGCCTTGCGCCAGGGACTTCTTGAGGCCATTAGACGTGGCATTCCCCGGATCCAGATTGAGGGCGATAATTTTCAGTTGGTCAAGGCCGTTCTTGGTGACTGGCGCTGCCCGTGGGAGATTGTGTTGTTGCGTTCAGATATCCATTGCTTGTTTGCCCGATTCCAAGATTGGAGTATTTCTCATATCTTCCGTGAGTGCAATTCTCTGGATCTTTCAGACGTGTCTCCTCTATCCCTCTTTCAGATGACTCGGGTTTATTTACCATCATCCTTCAGGATGCTCTAGGGCGACCACTAGCTTGTTAGTGGCCACCTAATTTTTTTATTATAAAAAAACATAAATGTATATCAAAACAAAAGTGAATATTTTTGATTAAATAACTAACCAAATATAATAATTAATATTAAATTTAACAATAATTAATTAATTAAGAAAAAATACATAAATCTCTCCCGATAAAACACCATCGTCATCTCGGCTTCCCATTCATGAATATATAATACTGCTAAATCAAATTTAGCCCAAAAGCATTTTGGGCCACCCTATTTAGGTGTTTGTTAAGCTCCCTTTAAAAATTTGCTATTTGTTAAGTATTTAATCCCAAAAACATTTTATTTTTTCAGTTTTCATATCCCGACTTTTCTGGCTCATCACCCTCCTCGTCGGAGCTTTCCATCGGTCGTGTTCGTCCTCGTCGAAGCTCTCCATCGGTCGTCCTCCACCTCCATCGGTCGTGTTCCACCTCCACCTCCATTGAGCCAGGTTTCCTAATTTTGTTAAGTTAGGGTTTTTCAGTTTTTAATTCGATTGGATTGTGCCGATTTTTTAGTTTGGTTCCCAGGAGCCAGGTTCTAATGACCAGATTTGCGATTTTGTGGCCAATTTCTCGTCGATGCTATATTGAAAAGGATCTGAATGAAAGCGCCTCGTAATGCAGCCTGTTTTCCCCTATATTCTCGATTTTGTATTCTCGATTTCGCTAGAGTTTGGGCGGCCATGGAAAAGTGCCAAAAGCTCGGTCTAGCGAGAGAGCCATTGGAGTGAGAAATTTCTCTTGCAAGAAGCTCGGTGAAGAGGATTCAATTCCGAAGATTCCTCCAGCTGTGAACAGGTAAGAAACTTTTCCCTCTTTTCTATTGAATTCTAGAACCCTAAAATCTTGATTGGTATTAACAATGAAATGAATTTCGAGGGACTAGAGCTGGTCAAGGGACTGGAAATGACTTTGATGATGCTTATCCATACGATATGGATTTGTGTTGTGGGATAGTTATCCAAAAACCAGTCACATTATCAAATGCTTGACGTTCTTGTTACAGATCCAATGCATTATGACTGGTTTTTCACTCCAAAGGATTCAATTTCTCCTTTTTCTAGGGTTTTTTTATGTGATTGATTTGCTATTAACATGTTAACTATTTTGCTCAGTCAGTTTGTAAACGGTGACGATTTTGAACTAGGTTATTGATTCATCAATTGCTATGATTTTTTATTAGTATTTGTGTGTCTCTTCGTGAAACATGGAAATATGTAAGATTGAATTCAATCCTATGACTCAGACACCTACAGAAGAGCTTGGTAAGTTGATTGATTGTGCTGAAAGGGCTAATGAGAAACTTAGTTATCTGGTGAAATTGTTGGTGAAGGAGGACAGTGACATTGGGTTGTTTAGGGAGATAGCCATGCAGCTCTTCGAGACAATTGAACCTATTATAAAAAAAAGCTTACTGCAATTGCTTGATTGACTTGTTTATTAATCTTAATTTCTTAGAGAAAGCTTGTGAACTTTTGGATATGGGTCTCAAGCTTGGGATATATAGTAACTTATAGTCCAAAACCCCTATTAAGTGGTCTTTACACTTGAAAACTCTATCTTATGGTGTTGCTCTGACTGCTTTGCATATATGGATGAATGACTTGGCCAAGGCCTTAGAAATCGATGAGGATCTTCCACCGGCACTTGGGATCAATACTAGACATGGAAAACACAAGCATTCTGAGAAAGGATTAGCCGGTGTTATTGAATCACATCTGAAGAACCTTGATTCTCCATTTTATGAAACAACATATGAGGCTAGCTGGTTTTTTACCACAAAATCTGCAGCAAAGGAATGGTTGGAATCTAGAAAATCAGAAGAAGTCGTGTCAGCTTAGTTGCTTTCAGATTAACAGAGTTTTTACCTTGTGATTTATGATCTTGAGTTATGGTATGTGACTCCCTTCAATTTTTGTTTCATAATAGTACTGCACTTGTAGTTTTTGGAATCATGTGGCTTGTATATGTTGCTTTATGCAATGCCTTGTTAGCAATAGCGTGCGATCAATCATATCACTGTAACTTAATTCAGAATGAGTAGAATTTCAGAGTTATCAAAGAGTTTGTATTGAGTACAATTGACCTTGTCTATGTATGCCTCTTTATCTTTATATAAAATCCAACTTTATCTAGGATAAATTTGTAATTCGTATATGTTGCTTGAATGAAGTCTTTACTTTGAAAGACAACTCTTAGTATAATGATGATTTTTTAACTACTTGTTTTGTTAATGATGACAAACGACGATTTCTTATAACTACTTGTTTTTTTAGTGATGACAATTGTTTTTTTTATGTGGTGATGATACCTATTTTTATATTATATGATGATGACATTTGATGATAACTATTTTTTTGATGATGATAAAAAACGAACAACTTTTAAGTGATGACGGTTGTTTGTCATAAAGGCCATTTTGATGACAAACAAATCAATGTCATCATGGTCTTTTGATGACAAAAAAATCAATCAAATCGTCATCAAGTAGTGATGACACTTGACTACAATCGAACCGTCACCAAGTAGCAATGATAATTGATGACAATCGAACCGTCATCAAATAACGATAATGATTGATGGCAATCGAACCGTCATCAAGTAGAGATGATATTGGTGATGATAGTTGATGGCAATCAAACCATCATCAAGTAGTGATGACAGTTTATGAAAAGTGATGACAGTTTATGAAAAAATCTAATGTGATGGCACATATTTGATGACACTTTGAATGATGATACTAAAAAATTATATGTGATGACACTAAAAAATTAAACGTGATGACACATATTTGATGATGACACTACAAAAACTATAATTTATGATGACACGTTTGTGATGATGACACATATTTGGTCTATGTTTGAAATTATACGTGATGACAGTAAAAAATTAAACATGATGATAGATATTTGATGATGTTGAATCGTAAACCGTTAGCAAAGAGCTTGGGAACTGGCTGTTAAGCTGTTCCCAAGGCAGCGGAAGTAAAATAAACGCAAGTATTAAAAACTGTAAAGAACGCAGTTCCCTTATAGAGGAACCCTTTACAACCAACTAGTTGTATGGGTAAACCTCTACCTCCGCTTGGAGGATTTTGAATGACTTACTTATATTAATTGCTTTGTTCCTTAGTTACAACAGCCGGATTCAAACTTCTCTGTTCCTACGAGTTCTACCTAACTCTAGCAACACTAATGAATCCTCTCAACTGAGTTCCTAAGCTAACAACATCAAAACACAAGTAACTCAAATCTTACACCGACTTCTCAGTTCCCTTGCTCCTGGGAACTTCGGCTTCACCGTCGTCGAGATCAAACACTCGCCGCCGGGGACTTCTCTTCTTCTTCTTTCTCTTTTCTCTGGTATGGGTATTTGTGAGTTCTGGGAGAAGTACTTAATCCGAGTACTATTCATTTGGCTTTATAGACCGGGTATGCTTGGGAAATCGCGTCTTTCATTTGTGTCCAAAATGCCCTTTGCTTGATGCCCAAGTTGTACTTTCTTCACATGTGACTTTGGTTTGAACTAGGTCAACTTCTTGAATCAATCGGACCGTTGGATCATTCGTGACAATCTGATCCTCATACTGTTCCTTTGGACTGTCCAAGACAGAATTCCGCACATGTGAGTTCCCATGTTATGGGAACTGTCTTCTTCAGAGTTCCCTTGATGGAAACTCTTCATCGTGTAAACCTGTGTTATCTTGATCATTCCTGGGAATTTCCATTTCATGGGAACTTTCCTCTTCAGAGTTCCCTTGATGGAAACTCTGCATTGTGAGTTTCTGTGTCTTTTGGTCATTCATGGGAGTTCTTGGCTATACCTGCGTTCCTTAGAAATACTTGAACAAACCACATTAGTTCCTCATGCTGTTTGTCATTATCAAAACTCGGAGAATGGCATCGTTGCCGTTGTTTAGAACCAGAGGTCCCAACAACGTCCCAACAGATGACTACTTTGTTTTTTTATGTGTGATGACGGTTGTTTTTATGTGGTTGAATGCCTTTGATGATACTTGTGATGATAGTTGATGACAATCAAACCGTCATCAAGTAGTGATGACAAGTGATGATAGTTGATGACGGTTCGAACCGTGGCATCAAAAATTTTTTGATGACACTTTGAGTGATGACACATATACGATGCCATCAAACTGTCATCAAGTAGTGATGACAGTGATGACACATATTTGATGACGCTTAAGTGATGATAGTTTAATGACACTTGATGACACTTGTTTGTCATCAAGGCCCTTTTAATGACAAATTAATTGAACCGTCATCAAGTAGAGATGATAGTTGTTGACAATCAAATCGTCATCAAGTAACGATGACAAGTGATGATAGTTGATGACGGTTCGAACCGTGTGATGACGGTTGTTTTTATATGGTTTGAATTCCTTTGATGATACTTTTTGTTATCAAAAAGTTGTCATCAAGACATTTTGATGACACTTTTTGCCTTTTATTACACTTTTTGTCATCAAAAATTTTTGATGACGGTGAAATAAATTGTGATGACGGTTGTTTTTATGTGGTTGAATACGTTTGATGATACTTTTTGTCATCAAAAAGTGTCACCAAAACATTTTGATGACACTTTTTACCTTTTATTATACTTTTTGTCATCAAAAAATTGTGATGACGGTGAAATAAGTCGTGATGACGGTGAAAAAATTGTGATGACGGTTATGAAAGTGATGATACTGATGATCGTGATGATGGTCAATTCCGGTCAACGGTCGGTCAACACCGGTCAACGGACGGTCAATGGCCGGTCAACGACCGAGTCAACTCGGTCAACGGGCGAGTCAACTCGGTCAACGGGCGAGTCAACTCGGTCAACGGGCGAGTCAACTCGGTGGGAGTGAGGTGGGGTGGGTGATGGGTTTTTTTGCTATTTAGCTAATTTTCACACACTCCTTAGGGCCTGTTTGGATTACCATTGAAAATGCATTATCTTGCATTATAATGCAGGATTTAATGCAAAATCCTGCATTATAATGCAAGATAATGCATTTTCAATGGTAATCCAAACAGGCCCTTAATATCCAGCTAATTAGCCTCTTTTTTTGCTATTTATTTAAATCATCCTATTTTATAAGTATGTGAAATAAATTTTTATTTTGCATCATAAGGTGAAAGTCTAAATTTTAAAAATGCAAAAAATGCTTTCTTTACATATTACTGAAATATTGTCCATGAAAACATCTTTAATAATCGTATGGATTTTATCACCCTAAAATAGTTAAAAATAAAGTTAATAGACATATTACAAAGTATAGTAATGGTTAAATTCGCTAAAATTTAGGTACATCATAAACCTTCTCATCTATTAATATTATATGTGTTGTAATGTATATAGTGTGATATCCTTTTTTGGAACCTTTCATATCCGAATAAAACAGACATTTATCTTATACTTGCCTCTACTTGAGGTAATGTCTTTGATATAATTCATAGTGCTCCATAAAAATATATTAACATAAATTGTACTGTATAATAAAAGAAAAAGGAACGCATGAAACAACTTAAATGGTTTAAAATTCCATTTGATATTCGAAATAAAGATAAAATAAAAGTCATTTGTTGAATATGATGTATACAAGATTGGTGGATGAAAAAAGAAAAAGAAAGTCTACATAAAGAATGAAAGATAAAAATAACATAAAAAACCTCCAACTTCGTCTAAATCCTACATTGTAAAAATTACACTACTCGTTTTAAAAACATATTGTGCGTGGCTTGAATCACTGAGCAATGTTTTTCTCTTACGTGAAATTGTAATTTTTTCTCTACAAAAGAACATAATTTATATGTGAGGGAATACCTAATCAGATTAGCTTAAATTAAAAGGATATTATCAAGATATAGTTTTAATTAAAAAAGACATTAAATTTTCATCAAATCTTATTCACGGAGATATGCACCGAGATATAGTATTATTATAAGGAATTTTGCTATTTTGAATGAGATAATAGTCTTTTGTGTCAAAATTCTATTTAGTATAAAAATCAAATACTTATCTTTCGACATATATTATGATATTATCCTATTTTTTTCCTTATTTAATAAAAAAGTAACCAAAGATTATATAGGCTAGTGTACAAACGTAAAAATGGTCTATTTCATTTATCCATTTTATGTGGTTGTCATGATATTTACGTCAAAAAGTTGGTGAGCTCGATCAACACAAAAAAGTATCTAAAGTGGGAGCAATTTAATAGCTACATTCTATAACACTTTGGTTGTGAGTACTAGGAGAAAGTTGAGGTTGTTACCACCCACTTCATAGGAACTGCTAGATTATGGTGGTTTAGACTAAGAGCTAATAACGCTAGAAAGGGGTCACCGTCAATTTAGACTTTAAACCAGATGAAGTTTGTTATGAAGAAAAAGTATATGCCCAAGGATCTTATGGAGCACATGAGGCTAAAGGTAGCCACATTCAAACAAGGTTTCAAGTCCTCAACTGAGTACTTTAATGAGCTTGAAGATTTGAGCTACAAGGTTGGCATACATCACTCTTAGTGATCCCTAAGGACCAAATTCATAGTTGGCTTGAATACTTCCGTTAGGGATGTCCTAGAAGTTCAACAAATCAAGGACATCTACATATTAGTGCACTTAGCCCAACTCTTACATGAGTAACAACAAATGAAAAGGACATCAAAAGCTTAGGTTGGATCAAATGGAAAAATATTTTTCATACTAGGTGTACATTTAGAAATCAGGTGTTATGCATTATTATTGATAGTGATATCTGTTGTAACATTGAAAATGCTAAGGTAGTTGTTCACTTACAACTAAAAACAACACCTAGAGTTGTAAGTTATGGACTTAATGGTCTAAACGATTCAGATAGTTCTAACTTAGTAACTCACCAATGTTTAGTATGTATTAGCATTGGAACTTATGTTGATGAAATCTTATATGATGTGGTTAATATGGAATGTACATGTATCCTGCTTAGTAGACCATAGTTATTTGATAAAAAGTTGATACATGACGACATGGTTAATACATATTCGTCTAACCATGATGGGAGAAGAGTTACTCTCCTATCATTGTCGCCCTAACAAGTGTTGCAAGATCATGTGTGCAGGGACCATTCAAGAACTTTAAGACAAGCCATGGAGGCAAAGAGATCAGCCAATGAGGCCATACCCGCACACCGCCTAGGTGCACCGCATTCGACCGATGCAAGAGAGAGATCTGGCACTTCGAAGGCAATTGATGGGCATTGGTACTCAAAATTTGACACACTAGTGGTTTTGAGGGAAGCTAGAAATCTAGAGCAAAAAATCCCGATCAAGACCCTAGTTGCCCAGCCAGGTGGACAGCCAACGGCTCGTAGCGACTCTAACACTGGCACCAGGATTGTCGAGGGCGTAGCATCCAATTCCTATGGGAATTATAGGCCCAATTTTGGTGAATTACCTGAGACCAATGGAGCTTAAAATAAGGAAGAAAACCACCTAAAAAAGAGGCCAAATCGAGCTTAAAGAGAGGAGTTGAGAAACGATCCCTTATAGCACAGTCTAGTGTTTCTTCTCCTAATTCTCATTCCTTTTGTTTGATTTTAAAATAGGAAAGAAATAATAATAATAAAATCAAGATGTTTATCATATTTCTAAGTGTATTCAAGATGTTTTACAGGAATTTGAGGATATTGAGCATCAAATTGAATAGGCCTTTCACCAATCAAAGGCATTGGACGTCAAATTGATTTGGTGTCTAGTGCTGCTTTTCCAAACCATGCAGCCTATAGAGCCAGTCCAGAGGAGAAAAATGAGTTGAAAATACAACTCCAAGATCTCATGGATAAAGGCTATGTATGTGAGTCTCTTAGCCCTTGCACAGTTTCGATGATTTTGGTGCCAATGAACGATGACACATGGCAAATTTGTGTTGATTGCAGAGCGATCAACCAAATATCAGTTAAGTATAATAACCCTATTCCTAGATTAGATAACATGCTTGATAAACTGCATGGTGCTAATTTCTTTTCAAATATTGATTTAAGAAGTGGGTACCATCAAATTAGGATGAAAGAAGGAGATTAATGGAAAATTGTCGTTAAAAATAAGTATGGATTATATGAATGGTAGGTAATGCCTGTTGGATTAACTAATGCTCCTAGCACATATATGAGGCTTATGAAACATATTTGAAGAAAATACTTAGGAAAATTTATTGTGGTTTACTTGATGATATTCTAGTGTATAGAAAAACTTTGCATGAATGTGTAGACCACCTTAAGACTGTTTTGGACACTCTTAGGTTAGTAAGGCTCTATGTTAATTTAAGGAAGTGTTCTTTCTGTTCAAATTCTATATTTTTCTTGGATTTGTTGTATCTAGGAATGGATTACAAGTAGATGAAGACAAGATCAAGGCAATCAAGGAGTGGCCCCAAGTAGCCATACCCACAATGGTGTGATCTTTCCTCTGTTTGGCTGGCTTCTATATATAGAAGGTTTGTGCGTGATTTTAGCACAATGGAATAACCTCTCCATGATCTTACCAAGAAGGACACACAATTCAACTGGAAAGAGCCTTAGGAGGATGCCTTCAACACTTTGAAGGACAGATTATGCAATGCACCCTTCCTTCAACTTCTAGACTTTACAAAGACCTTTAAAATTAAAGTTGATGCATCGGGGCATGGAATAGGAGGTATATTCTTACAAGACAGGAAAATTATTGCATACTTTAGTGAGAAGTGAGTGGAATTATGTTGAATTACACAATGTATGACAAGGAGTTGTACGCGTCGATTCAGGTTTTGAAGACTTGGGAACACTATATATGCCCTAAGGAGTTCATGATTCATTCAGACCATGAGATATTGAAGTGCTCAAAGGGATAATCAAGACACAACCAGAGACATGCATGATGGGAAAATTTTATGGAGACCTTTCCATTTGTTGTAAAACATAAAAAAGGAAAAGAGAATGTACGTGGTAGATGACACCCTTTCTTGCAGGTACATTCTCTTGACTCAATGTGATGTGAAAATATTCGGATTTGCAATGATTATGGAATTATATGCTAGTGATCCTCACTTTGTTGAAATTTATAAGAATTGCATGTCTAAAGGAGAAGTTAATACTTACTTTGTTGATGATGGTTATTCATTCAACGATGTTTTTGCATACCATCATCTAGCATTCATAGGTTGTTAACTAAAGAAGTTCATGACTCTAGGGGGCATAGAGGGTTGGATCAAACACTTGAAGGGTAAAAAAACCTACTACTAACCATGGCCGAAATGTCTAAATATGTGATAATATAAGTCAAAATTTGTGTTACTTATGCCAAAGCCAAATCTTCATTAAACCCTCATGGTTTGTACCAACCACTACTTGTTTCTAGTTTTCCTTAAGAAGACATTTCTATGGACTTTATTGTTGGATTGCTTAGACTAGGAAAGGTTGACATTTTAGTTTTGTGGTAGTATACCGCTTTTCTAAGATGGCTCATTTTATTCCATGCCACACTACTAACAATGCATAAGATGTAGATGATTTATTCTTTAGTGAAATAGTTAGGTTGCATGACATTCCTTGCACAGTTGTGTCTGATCGTGATGCTAAGTTTTTGAGTTACTTTTGAAAGAGTCTATGGTATAAGATGGTAACTAAATTGTTATTTTCTACCTCAGGTCACCCACAAACTGATGGACAAACTGAAGTTACTAATAGGAAATTAGGTGTGCTTCTTCGTGATATACTTAAGGCTAACCTTAAATGTTGGGAAGACATTTTGCCTTTTGTGGATTTTGCATATAACAAGTCTATACACTCAGCCACAACGATGACACCTTTTTGTTATTATTTATGGGCGGAATCCGCTTGTGGACATGATACCTTAACCATGCAAGGAGAAGGAGAGATTTGAGGCTAATAAGAGGGATGAGTTTGTCAAGAAGTTACATGAGAGGACTAGGATGCACCTTGAAAAGAAAGAAAAGAAATACAAAGCCCATGTTGACAAGGGGTGAAAGTAGGTCAGCTTTGAAGAAGGTGACTTGTTGTGGGTGCATCTTAGGAAGGATACATTTCCCCAAAAGAGAAAGAACAAGATGAATCAAAGGGGTGATGGGCCATTTAAAGTGTTAAAGCCAACTTGAGTTTCTTGGTGAGTACAACTTGAGAGGACTAGGATGCACCTTGAAAGGAAAGCAAAGAAATACAAAGCCCAAGTTGACAAGGGGTGACTGTAGGTCAGCTTTGAAGAAGGTGACTTGGTGTGGGTGCATCTTAGGAAGGATATATTTTCCCAAAAGAGAAAGAACAAGTTGAATCAAAGGGGAGATGGACCATTTAAAGTGTTAAAGAGGATTGGACCAAATGCATACCAACTTGAGTTGCTTGGTGAGTATAACATCCATACGACATTCAACATGGCTGCTATTTCACTATGTGCCAAAATTAGACTCCAAAGTTGAATCAAAGACAATTCGAGACCAATTAGTGGAGAATGATGCAACCAAGGGAGCCATGAATCCTAATGACCTCGATGAGTTGATTCCAATACCATTTGATATGCCAATTACCAGAAATAGGGCCAAGAAGCTTCAAGAAGGAACAAAGGCACTAATGGTGCGTCTAGCAGTTGTGATCCCTGAGTTTGAGAAGAAGAAATGAGTTACAATGGTTCAACACCAATCCAACCCGGAAATCAATGAGTTGTCAAGAGAATGGACCAATTCTAAGCTCATAAAATGAAGACGTAGGTTGGCATGGATGAGGCATAGGACAACACCTAGGAGTAATTTCGGTCTTGTTTATTCTACTTTCCTAACTTAGAAGCATGGAACTATCTAGCTTACTTTAGGGATGAATTTAGTAAGTGATCGGGTAAGATAGAAAGCGACATGTTGGCATTGGTCAAATTTTTTGACTTTTGCCTTATTTTATGAAAGAATATTCTATCTTTTATAGTTGGATACGTTCGAGCATATGAGAAATTTATTATTATTATTATTATTATTATTATTATTATTATTATTAGATGAGAGAAGGATAAAGATCAACCTACCCTTACTAGGGTCGTCCGAACTTCTTCTCCTTGTGCTCCAAGTTATCTTAGAATTCTTCTATTAATAGGTGTAATTTTCATTGTAGTAAACTTAGCTTGAGAATAGATAAATCCTAATTGGATTTTATATATCTCTTGGGCCAAACAATTCTCACTATTTTCATTGTTCTTATTGTTTTTTATCGATCATAATTACTCAAAACACAAATCAATTTTCGTTCTTGAGAATTCAACTGAATAGCAATAATAATTGGATTGTTCTACTTTCATTCTCACTAATTAACTAGTTAATTGATTGGGCAAAGTGTTGGTGCCTCCCCAATCAAATTATTAGATTAAACCATTCTATCAAGTTCGAACTCATTTGTTCTTCTTCACCATACCTGATTCGTTATTCATTGACTTGCGTGCAAAGTTTCAAGTTCAAGGCGATAAGGTTTCGAGTTGGCTTTGATGGCAAGATTGTGATCCTATTAGGCGAAATACTAGATTACTTGGAGAGTTTTTTGCGAAATCACATATCATTAGTTTTGATGGCCATGCAAAATAAGATGTATTTTCTAGTTGTTTTGATGCACATGTGATTTATTTTAATGCACATGCATAAATAAGCCGAACTTTTGTGCATTAGTTTTCACCTTGCATGTGCATCAAGACTACATATTTGTGCATCGATTTTAACCTTATTTATTTTTAATGCAAATTTTGATGCACATTTAGTCGGTTTTGATGCACTCATAACAGATGCACTTTAAAATTGCTTTTTATGCACATAAGGTTTTTTTAATGCACAAACATATATCCATCATTCATGGATAAAATTTTGATCCACATTTGACAAGTTTTGATGCAGATATAATCATATTTGATGCACGCGTAACACAAGAAACACTTTTTAGTTATTTTGTTGCACATGCGGATGCATTTGATGCCATACGACAATTTTTCATGCACAAACGTATATTTATATGCACATAGTTTTGATGCACATTCGGCCATTTTTATGTACATACAACCACTTTTAATGCACAAAGAATTAATTTTGATGCACAAAAACTAGTTTTGATGTACATTGCGTGTGTATCTTGTATTTTTGTGAAATTGCGAATAATTTGCCACAAAATCGATCTTATTGTTTTTCCCCTTTTAATGAAATGAGCCGAACAATGTGATATCTTACACCATGTAAATCCTTAACCCTTCTCCCTCTTACTAAGACTACAAAATGTTCTTGTAAATTATGGCCAATACTGGGTATATAACCAGTGATTTCAAATCAAGAGGTTAATCGTACTATGACAACTTTACGTTAGGCAGAGTTTGGTTTTTTGGATGTGATAGTCAAAAAAGTCGACGTATAAGTCATCCTTACTGCACGCCACTCTATAGAACCATACATGAAATTCTCACATTATACGGCTCCTCGTTCAATTCTTTCGAAGTTATTGGATCCCTTCCCTCGTTCGATAATTTTCTTATTGATTTCTTTTCATCCAATGACTCTTATTCTTTCTCATTTTGCATGGGAGCATCTATTTTCACATGATATTGACCCATTTTGATATATTATTTTATTATAATCATATAAAATACAATGGTACAAATATAGAAAAAACATTTTGATTTTACGACCCGTCGACCCATCATGTTACCTATTGAACATAATTGATTTGTATTATGTATATTGATGTTCGTGTTTTTGGTATAGTTTTTAGGGTGTTTTCTTAGTTTGTTAGGTTTAGTTTTAGTGGTTTAGAGATAGTTTTGTGTGTTTTTGGATAAGTTTGCATGTTTTGTGAATAATATGGAAGCTACACCGTTTTGTGTCTTTTTATAGGTTTTAGCAAGGAAATGGTGCTTTTTGAAGCTGATTAGAGTGCTATGGTGAAGGAAGGAAGAATACGAGATAAAAGAGTCGAAGTCAAGATTTTTAGAGTTGAAGTGTTGACGAAGCTAACTCCAGGCTCGTTAACGAGGCTGTGAAGGGTCGTTAACGAGGCTTAGAGATAGAGTTTTTCGAGAGTTCGATCTTATGTTTACCGACCCTGTGCGGAAGTTTGTTCCGTGTCGGTAGCGTTTTTAATGAGTTTTTAGGGTTATTATATTTTACATTTTAGGTTTTGTTATCTTTTAGGTTTTATTTCTATCTTTTTAGAGCTAGTTTCTATCTTTTAGGAAAGTTTTTATCTTTTAGTTTTAATTATTAGATAGCTTTATTAGTATAAATACCCTTCTTTTCTAGCTAGAAGGGGTGTTCAGGGAGAGGTTCAGACGTGTTCAAGGAGGAGCCGAGAGAAGAGAAGCCGAGAGAGAGAGAGTAGTCGAACCGAGGCTAACGAGAGTGAAGCTAAAGTCGTTATGCGTGTTTTCGATTCGGTATTCTTGTTGTTTTCGGGTTTCTTCTGAATTCTATAAGACGATATTTTCTTATTAATTTGAAGTAGTTTTGTTTTGGTTTCAATGTTTTCTTTTGTTAATGTTGTTTGCTTTATAGTTATGAGTAGTGAGTAGTTTTCCTATCTAGGGTCGGAGTTAAACCCGACATAGTTATGCATGTTTTATGAGTGAGATGATGTGTTGAATGCCTTCTATCTATTTTTTAGATCGCTTGATGAGTTTATGCCTAGATGAGAGTCAAGGTAATTTAAGCTCTTAACTTGATTGAAAGATAAAGTTATAGACGTTGATATTGTTCGATTGCGAAAGTTTCGAGCTTTGAATCCAAAACAAGTGATAGAGTGGATTAATTTATGAGAGTAGATTGATTTGCTTGCTAATTGACGAAAGTTGATGAATTTATCTATTTAAAGGCATGATCTTTATCTTCTTACAAGTTTATATGCATGGCTATGTTGTGGTAACCCTAGTCCTAGATTTTTGTTCTTATTTGATTTTCTTCGATTATATTCGTTACTGAGTTCGTTGCCTCGGTACCGAACCTGTTTTAGTTCGTTAGTGTGTGTTAGTAGTCTACCCAGGTTAATTAACGACCCTGACAAAGTCGTTAACGAGGTTGGTCGTGTGTGATTGTGTTGTTTTGTTTTGTTTTATTTTTGTTTAGTAGTTCGATAAACAAACAATCGTGCTTCCCGTGCAACGATCCTGACTTCGCTATACTCAGCGGGGTCTTGACTATAAATTTATTTGTTGCCAATAAACCCTACCAACATATATATACGGAATCATGAAGGGTTTGACAAATTATAGACATGTTGACTCTTATTAGAACTGTCAGAAGTTGATCCGACCCCAAAAACCGACCCGAACCGCCCGAAAATTTTAGGGCCGAAACACGAAAATTTGAACCCGAAACCCAAATAAACCGAATCCAATAGACCTGAAACCTGTTGGGTTCAAACCCGAAGCCTGTTGGATTGACCCGATTTGTTATATTTTTTGAATATATATAAAATATTTTGAAAATTTAATATATTTTATTATTAAAATATATAAAAATAATAGATTATTATTAAATAAAAATTTTTTGATAAAATAATATTTCAATAATTATAAAAAATTCGATTTTCTTGACCTGTTGGGTCGACCCGACCCGCCCGAAAACTCGCAATAACTCGACCTGATTTGACCTATGAACCGTTAAGATCCGAACCCGACACAATCCGAACCCAAAATAACCGGACTTGAATCCGACCTGACCGAACCGTTTGACAGCTCTAACTCTTATACATGTAAGAGATCAGAAATCGAATTGGATGGTAGTATACCCTTTATCATGTAAAAATGGTATTGTTAGTATATTAATATGTGAAAAGTTATAATACTCAATAAAATAAAATAAAATAAAATGTAAAATTATAAAATATAAGGGTAGTTTAGACTAACTTTTAAATTTCATAAAAAAAATTGTGCATAATGTGAAAAGATCGTGTACACTATACAATAGAACCCATCTAGATTTTTTTTCATATGAAAACACATATAAAGACCATAATATATAACTGTACATGGGATGGATACTACTAGTTGTCATCGTGTACATATTTGAATACTAATCTAAGTGCAAAGATCCGGTTGTGCCATGCACGATGATGATTTGAAAAAAATTAGGAATCGTACTTATCGACTGAATTTTGCATAAACTTATTTGATAAAATAAAATAACTTCCTCAATAAAACTTTCAAGCGAGAATTATTATAATACGTAGAGAATGTCAAAAAATATTTTTAAATTTATAATAAGATATGTAATTTAATTTTTGAAAGAGATAATAGTATTATAACATATAGGTAAATAAATACTAAAAAACTAAAGAATATTTCCATACTCATTAATTGAATATGGTAAGTATTTAATACTCCTTAGTTAAATATGGTAAGTACTCCGTAATAGTTATGAATGAGGTAATATTGTTACAATAGTTATGGAATATGCTTTTTAATAAAATAACTAATTGAATTTTTTTAATTGAATATGGTAAGTAATAATGATAATAATATTATTATAATATGTAGGGAGTGTAAATTCTAAAAAATATTAAGGACAAAGATGTAAATGAACATTTAAATATATCTACGTGGCATAGTTAGATGAACGACACATAAGAGAGAAGAATTCGACTTTAGAAATAGTATATTGATTATAATTTAAAAGAAAAAAAATAATATCCACTTTATTGATATTGTTTCACTTTTTTTTTAGTTAACAAACACAATATATTTTTTTTGAGTAGGAAAAAATTAGGTCAAGAAAACTTAACCTAGGGCATCCTTTCGGATGAGGGTTTTAAGCCCGATGTTGGTCTGAATCTGATTAGCACTAACCGTATGCCAAAGGTCAGTGATCAAATCCGCCACTTTATTGCAATCACGAGGTGTATGGGTAAAGCAAACAACCTCAAAGGACTTCAAAATAACTAATGTGTCAACAATTAGCATTTCAATTTGTCATGGGCAAGATCTACTCCCTTTTAAAGCATTAATAACAATAAGACTATCTCCTTCAATTTTAATTTTCGATAACTGTCTAATCTTAGCTTCGCAAACTTCTTCATACATTCCTCTAGCCTCAGCTTGGATAACGCTCCAATTTTCATTTGCAATAGCATTCATTGTGATCGTTCCTCCTCAATATATCCCATTGTTGTCATTCCATTGTTATTGTAGGCCCGTGTATGTTTCTTGTAGGCCCGTCAATCGGTTGATCGAAAGTGGTTTTGTTTCGATAATACCAGACACTCCACCATATAATACATAATTTCAGAAATAGTGGCTCTTTCAATTTTGCTTTTAGTCATTTGATAATTGACAATATAGAATCACTATCCGTTACAAATTGAAGTATGTTATTTGCAATGTTAAGATCTACTTCAGCGAATGTCGTTAATGTCACAGAACATTGTAATAAAAGATGCTTCATTGTTTCTCTTTGATGCTTCATCGTAGCAACTGGTCTTTAGTTGGAAGACCATTTGTACATACTTTCCACAAAACAATTTTACAGGTGTAATATCTTATCGCCAAGTCCCGAGTTCTTAGAGGCAAGTATTGTAACGAAAGATGTGACCGGGACATGATTGCTGCTCGTCCCGGAGCATCGAATGCCTGGAAAGGAATGGCTAAGGCCAAAACTCATCTCTTGAGTAATCTGAAAAACGAGGTAGGAGATGGAACTCGGACTTTGTTTTGGCTGCATCCGTGGATTACTGAAAAGCCACTTGAAGAACTAGTAGTTGATATGATTGATGAGGAAGAAATTGGGAAGACGGTAGCTGAGTACTGGAATGGAAATACTTGGAATTGGCATGAATTCGCTCGCTTGCTTGAGCCGGAAATTCTTAACAAGATCTCAGCTGTGACTCTTAATGCTTAGGGAGTTGATGATAATTTTACTTGGGGTGCTAACTCGTCAGGGAAATTCACAATTAAATCAGTGTTGGAAGGCATGAGAGGAGAACAACAGCAAAACAGAGATAGACTGTGGCAAGTGATCTGGAAGGTTGAAGCTGCTGAGAGAGTGAGGAATTTTCTGTGGTTGGTGGCTCATAATGCTATCCTAAGTAATTCCAATCGGGTAAGAAGACACATAGGATCAAACGCGAGCCGTGGAGTCTACAATGCTGAGGAAACGACGCTTCATATCCTCAGAGATTGTAGAGAAGCAAGAGTTGTGTGGACTGAATTTCTGATTGATTCTCGGATGCAAGAGTTCATTCAAGGTGACATTAAAGCTTGGCTAGGAAGGAATCTGAACAGGGACGGTTCTTGGCCTACAACTTTTGCATATGGACTCTGGTGGTTATGGCGTTGGAGGAATGCTAGAATCTTTGAAAGTGAGGCCACGTTTCATGGGTCGAAGGCTGCGTTTATTCTTGACATGGCAAGGGAATTCAGCGCTGCATTCAGAGATAAAAATCAATCAGTTGGAAGGGGATTTGGAACAATGGCGCATTGGGAAAGACCGGCTGCTGGCTGGTATAAAATTAATTCAGATGGATTGTTCTTTGCAGGGGAAGGCTGGATTGGTGCTGGTGGATTGCTGAGGGACTCAAATGGCAATTTTCTCAAGGCTTACATTGTTAAATCTGTTGGTTCTTCATCTCTAAAGGCCGAACTGATGGGGGTACTCAGGGACTTACGATCGCAAAACAAATGAAGCTGGGAAAAGTAATGCTGGAGGTGGACGCGATGGAGGCGCTTAACCTGATCAACAATGACACGCCAATTCTTGTGCAACATTCGGAGATCGTCAAAAAAATTAGGGATCTTGCCAGTAGCATTGAATGGATCTTCACTGCTAAGCATATCTCTAGGCATGCTAATCAAGCGGCTGATTGGTTAGCAAAATTTAGCAAATCTTGTATGGGAAATTTTATCCTTCTTGAAGAGGAGCCCAATGGGATTAGGAAGATCTTAGATATGGATAAAACTATGAGTATTAATATGTAATCACTATTATCTTTAAATAAAACGGGTTATAATCCCTCCTTTATTATCAAAAAATCGCCAAATCCAATCAAATTCACAATCTCTCATACAATGTTCATGGGAAATGAATGAGGATGCAGAATGTGTGGAAAACCAGCCATTTTTGCTTGGATGCCAATATAGTCGATCTCTAATTTCATTTTATAATTCCTGAGCGTACAATAGTTAATTACTAATTACTACACAATGATTAAAATGTTGTTGATGAGTAATTCTAGTTATTGATATTTGAACTCTGTTCAACAAAATTAGGGTTTTAAAGAGGTTAATATTTTAGGCAGATTTTTTAGTATGTGTAGGTTTTAGGTACGTGTTTGAATTTTCTTATAATCTCTAAAAATCTAATTAAGTGTTTGATTGTATTAAATTTTTGGCAGGTTGTTACAATTAAAGTTATCATAAAGTATTAATTAAAATAAATTGTCAAATTTATAAACTACTGTACAATTTTTTAGTGGAATAAATTACACATTTTCAATAACTCCTTGAAACGATCAAAACGAAGGTTTTGACATTATAGTTGTAAACTTCCTAAAAACTCAAGCTTCTAAAAATTATATGTTACTGAATATTTATTTAAGTAGGTTTTTACTAACATAAATCTCCAAAAATCTTCAATAACAAAACCTTCTTCACTTGTGATCCAACCATATGAATAAATGGGATGATAAAAATCTATGATTGGTGGGGTGCGAGAGAATGATGTACGGAGTATTAGTTAACAAAAACTAGTTTAACTAGAATTGGTTAATTAGGAGTCAGTCGATAAGAACTTTCGAACATTATTGATTTTTATTTTTTTTAATTTTTATGGGACAATGAATCGACCCATGACCCGATCCATAACCATAAATCAGGTCGCATATCAGTTTACGAGTCAACATGTAAACCAGATTATAGGTCGGATTGAGTTGACCCATTAAACATCCTTATTTGCAAGCATAAGATATGTATATATATAAAGATATCTCTATTCATGAGATTCTATTTTTCTAAACCTAAAAAGAAAAGGAAATAATTTTATATTTGTAGAGTAAGTTTCTAGTGAAAAGGGGGTTTAAGCTGAAAAATGAGGAGCTTTGTGGATCGTCGGATAGAGTAAATGGAGGGATGTGATTCAACATTACATTTTAATGGGAAATGAACTAAATAATGGGACGGTGGCATTTTTGTAAATAAGTCAAACTTTTCTACCCCATATAAAAGGCAAAATTGCCCCTCAAAATTTCACGCTTCTCCCTCCCTCTCTCGTCCGCCATTGTTCTTCACGTCACTCTCTCTCTCTCTCTCTCTCTCTCTCTCTCTCTCTAGTTCCTCTCTTCTCTCTCGTTCATTCCGCCACTCTCCTTTTCTCTTCCTCGTTCCTCTCAATCATTGTTCAACCCGGCCATGTTCGATCTCTCCCGTTTATTGTACACATCAAGCATAAAACGCCTTCAAAATCAAAGGACAAAGGTAAATTTGAAACCCCAAAATTTCTTTCAATTTCACATCATGATTGTTTGTAATTGTTCATGCTATGAAATTCCTAGGTAACAGGTTGGAATTGTTCTATCTCTCCTCATATGGATTGATTCAGAAGATTTCAATGGTGAATAATGCTTGTCCATCAACGAAATGGAGTACTTCAAGGCATTGCAATGTGATGTGGATTTGAAACCCTAAAATTTCTTGCAATTTCGCACTTTTGAAATTGTTGAATAACAAGTTCAACGCATTGCAATGTGAATCTATCCTGTTAATTTTAATTGTCCAGAAAATATCATGCACTTTAGGTACTTAAGGATGCACATTTAATTTTTACTATTGCATACAAATAATTTAATTTGATGAGTAGTTCATAACGTTTGTTTGAGATTAAAATGCGTAAATTTTAATGGTATCTACTTTGGGTTTCAATCTTATCATTTAATTGAATTTGATTGGTTTGTTAAGTAGTAGTTTCCATGGTTCCATGTTTTTAAACAATGCATGTCTAAGTGCCTAAAGTGCATGTCTAAGGGCATAGTATAGTGAAAGCCTATTAGCTCAAATGGAAGAGCAATGTGCAGATGTACAAGGAAGTGTGTTCAAATCCCACATGGGCTAATTTGTTTTAGAAATGCATATGAATTGTCAGTAAAAAAACCATTCAAAAAAGTGCATTCTAAATTAGCAAAAGTACGTTCCAAGTAGAAGAAAATTATGCATTCTAGAGTAGTAAAATCGAATCATAAAGTGCAATTTAAAAGTAGTATTAATGCATTATAAAAGTGAAAACATGTATTCCTAAATTGTATATAGTGTAACCACGTGGAAGAAATGCATGAATATTTTGTTGTGTCATTAGATTCTAGAGTGCATTCTGAAGTAGAAAAGGTGTTTTCTAAAGTAGCAAAAGTGCATTCCAAATCGATAGAATAAGTACATTTCATAGTAGTGAACTTAAATTCGAAACTGCATTCTGAAGTGGTTAAAGTGCATTATAAATTAGCTAAAGTGCATTCTAGATAGGTAAAAAATTGCATTATAGACTAGTAAAAATTCAACTCTAAAGTGCATTTTGAAGTAGTAAAAGTGCGTTACATAGTAGAAAAAGTGCATTCCTAAAAGACAAGAAGAGTGGATTTCATAGTAGTGAGATTTCATTCTATAGTAAAAGTGCATTACATGTCTCTAAAAGTGCAATCCAAATTAATAAATGTGCATTGTAAACAAGTAAAAGTGCATGTTGAATTGAGTGACTCGATGTTTAGTAAAGTGCATTTTAAGTTAGCCTATGTAGGAGTCGAACCTACATCTTTGTGCACAAGCACACCGCTCTCCCATTTGAGCTAATAGGATACTTTTACTACATTTATAAAGGTAAATTATGAGAAAAAAGTGTCTAGGTAACTATCATATAACTTTCATATTTAAGTTAAAAGCATTACTTCTTGATGGTGTACTGATTACAAATAAAAGTGCATACATTAGTATCAAAAGTGCAACACTATGGATGTGTATATTACAAGACAATGTAGTTTCATAGTATTCAAACAGAGAGGTAATGAAGAAAAAATGTCATGTTGTAAACAAAAGTGCAAACAATAGTATCAAAAGTGAAAGCTTAAGAACTTAATATTATGAAGAAAAAATGTCATGTTGGCTCCTATAAGCCTAAAGAGCAAAACGTATAATAGTCTCTTTTTTTTAGTTTCTCTTTGGTAAATTGATTGTAGTCTTCAAGTATTCAAACAGAGAGATAATGAGGTAGATGCAAGTGGACAATAGTTGGATTAAGCTCAATAATATATGTGATTGATCTTATTAATTTATGATGTTAAAGATAGTAACTTCCCAGCAAAACAAACAACAATTTTGTTGAGTCATATCATGTCATTTAGCCAATGACCCAACAACACAAGCCAGAAAATACAACAAATACCTCATCTACACAAACCGATCGACAACTTTATTTATTAAGGAAGATCGAAAGTGCAAAAACGTTCAATGTATGTATTCTATTTGCGAATAGAAGCAAGATTATAAGGAGTCAATTTCAATTTGACCATAGAATAAACACCTCCTCTACACCATTTTTTAGCCAAACAATACAACAAACACCTTATCTACACAAATATGCCAACAATTTCATTCATTAAGATGAATTCAATTCCTTTGATGTTAATTTCTGATGAATTAATTGAGCCAAGGAGAATCTCAATTTATGAATAAAAAAGAACATAAACAACAAAAATACTAACCATCTAGATGAAGAGGAAAAGGCTTCAAAAATCCACCGGGAATCTCATATTTACTTTTCCAATGATCAAACAATGAAAATCTCTCAACACTGAAATCCCCTTCCCCCCCCCCCCCAAAGCTATCCTTCACACCATTGAAACACCTCATAGCTCGAGCCGCCGACGTTGAATTTCGACGAGATTCGCCGATTTCCGACAAAAGCCCTCGTGTAATCGGTGTTTGTCACCTGTTGAATCCATAATTAAACAATCCAAGATCGTGAATGATTAGAGATTGTGATTGAGTGGAGAGCAAAATCGCGATTAAATGAAGAAGATGCAGAATGGGATAAAGCTATGGAGAAAATTGTTGGAGACAAAAACGTAGAGCGTACATTGAACAAAGGGGAGGAAAGTGACACATGTACAATTTTACCCCTATGTTTTAAGTGGAACATGTTAATTACAACCCTTTTATTAACTAAATCCAAGGGGTCTCATTGCTCCTCATTTTTAGGTTAAACATCCTCCTCATATGATCCCAACTCTATATTTGTAAGGGTTAGAAAAAGTGGACCTAATTATTTGACAAATATACAAAAGAAAATAGTCATTTTATCATAAATATCGGGGAGAAGATTTTATTGGAAGGGTTGATAAATGAAGATAAGATAAAAAATTATTAATACTTTTTTTTTATCAAAAGGGAGAGAGGGCAGGGCCCTGGATATATTAAACTTGCAGCAAAAAAAAATTACAGCAAATCAGCTAAGTCATTAGACAATATTCAAACCAATAACATAGGTGGCTCAATGACATTATTTAAATGTAATTTGTTAACTAAAGCTAAATTAGCTAAGTGATCAGCAGTGATATTGGCAGTGCGAGGGATGTGAGCAACTTGGAGGTCCAAACTAGGATTCTCCAGCAACTTCTTACATTGAAGAACAAGGAAGAAGTCAAGATGAACAACAGGTAAATTCGAATTCAACCCTAGAGAAGGCATTGGCAGAATCAGATTCAACAAACAAATGGGAGAGTCCAAGCGAGATTCCCTCTTTGATTCCATAAAAAAGAGTCCACAATCAAGCCCTCAATGTTGAGCAACTGCCACATAGAAATGTAAAAACCATGGAGAAAATTACCTTCATGGTCCCTAAACAAGCCACCACCACCGGCCAAACCCGAGATACCCTTTGACACGCCATCGACATTAAGTTTTATCCAGTCCAAGGGAGGTGTGATCCACTTCTTCACACTGTTGCAGGTTGCTACTGTATGAGACACGCCATTCATAAGAATTTGATCTTTACAACTCCAAAAAACATTAGTAGTGTTCACTACAGTAGAAGAAAGAGTGTAACCATGTCAATGCCATTAAACATAATGGAATTGCGACTTTTCCATGTATACCAAAGCATATTAGAAAAAGTGGTAGCAGCCTTGTCACTGGCTTTTATATTCGTAACAATCCACTCTCTCAAATTGAGAGAAAAAAATTTGAGCAGGAGTAGAATTACCATACAGAGCAAGCCAAACAAGACGAACAGGGTTCCAATCACGAAGAAGATGCATTTTTGTCTCTTCCAAATTGCACCATGGGCACGCCGGAGATTTAGCCAAGTGCCTACGATATCTGTTATAGTTGCACATCAGACAGTTGTTGAGAAGCAAGTATATAAAGTTCTGAACCTTGTGCTGCACCGGAATTTTCCATACATATCTCCAATTGATATCAGGTGTAGGAGGAGGCGGAACTTGATCTCGAACAAGTTTCATAGTTTTCTTTATCGAGAATACACCAGAGGAAACAAGACTCCAATAGAATCGATCTTTCTCATTCAAGTCTGAGCTCACTATGAAGGCAAGCATAGCTTGTTTTATTAAAGAAGAGAGATAAGGTGCCAAGGAAGACCAATCCCAAGAAGAGCCCATCCATAATTTAGCATCAGTGGACCCAAGAAACTCCTCCGGAACCGGATAATAGCAACATCGACAAGAAGAACATCATTAATCCAGGGGTGCATTCAAAAGAGTGTGGACATACCATTGCCAATTGAAACACGAAGACCTTTGGAGAGAATAGAGGCTCCATGAACGACACCATTCCACATATGAGATGACCGAGGAACAGTCATAAACATATCAATGTCGAGTCTGTTATGGCAGTATTTGCCACGTAACAGCCTACACCACATCGTGTCGGGCTCCATAAGAATGCGCCAGCCAAGTTTAGCAAGAACCGCATCATTCGCTTGTCTCATTGAGCAGATTCGAAGTCCCCTTCTGATCGTGGACAGGAGATCGTTTCCTTAGACATCAGGTGCATCTTTTTAGAGGCGTTAGAAGAACCTCAACAAACTCACAAATAATTTTGTCTATGTCATCATAAACAGAACGTGGGACGAGAGTGGATTGCATCACGTAGAGAGGAAGGCTTATGAGAACCGAATTCGCAAGAGTGGTTCTACCCGCCATGGAAAGGCACTTAGATTGCAAACCACAAAGTCGGGAAGAAACCTTGTCAAGAAGAAACGAGTAGCGATCCGTATTCATCTTCCCACAAGTTGTAGGAACCCCGAGACAATTACCCATGTCATCAACAATCAGCATTGAAAGAAAGGAGCTAATCTCAGCTTTTACCGAGTTGCGGACTTTCCTAGATAAAATAACAGAGCTTTTGTGGAAATTGACTCGTTCACCAGAGATTCCACAAAAAGTATCCAAACACCCTTTTATGATAGTGGCTTGTTCCAGGGAGGCCTCCGCAATAAAACTAAGTCGTCCGCAAAAAAGAGGTGGGGGATTGCAATGCCTACGATTTCAACATGTTTCGACCGAAAGTTTAACATCGCCTCTTGAATAAGGTGAGAAAGGCGCTCCATGCACAATACAAAGAGATATGGAGATAAAGGATCTCCTTGGCACACTCCACGGGAAGGTTTAAACGCACCCGTACAAGCGCCCTGACAAAGAACATCCATACTCCCCTCCGTTTGAGTTGTCATGATGACATTAACAACATGGTCCTGTAAGTGAGCTTGTGAAAGAGTTTCGTGCAAGAAATTCCACCGAACCCGATCATACGCTTTAGCAAGATGAATTTTGAGCATCATCCACCGTGCAGAGCCATTCCTAGCAGACATAGTGTGGCGAACCTCTTGCACAACCACGACATTGTCAATGATTTGTCAACCAGGAATGAAACTAGCTAGAGTGGGAGAAACAAGGTCGGGAAGAACCAGTTTCAGGCGATTCACAATAGCTTTCGTGGTAATTTTGAACACCACATTTAGAAGAGATATCAGACGAAAATTTGTTGGAGTAGTCGGGGTTTCAACCCTAGCTATTAATGTGATGAGGGTGTCAACAAGATTTCGCGAAAAACGGCCATGGTTTAGAAGGTCTAAAACAGACTTCCTTGTTTGGTCGTCGACCTTAGACTAATTTTTCTGAAAAAATATAGTCGGATACCCGCCGGGCCTGGCGCCTTATATGGGTGCATCATCTTAAGATCCATCCACACATCTTCCCGAGAAAATGGCCAAACAAGAGAGTCAAGTTGACAATTACTAATAGAAGGGAATGAAATTGCGCATGACTTCCCAACAGAAGAAAGACCCGATTCCTCAGGAAAAAAGAGTGGCGAAGAAATCACGAATTAGACCTTGAATCCGATTATGATCTGTGATCCAAGCACCATCAGTATCTTTAAGTGACATCACCTTGTTAGCATTACGCCTCACGACTGTAGATAAGTGATAGAAGCGAGTGTTTAAATTGCCTTCAAGAAGAAAACTAGCTCTTGATTTTCGAAACCATAGGGCATGTTCTTGGTGTAAAACGATATTAAGATCTTTTTTCAACTTCTTATCTAGATCAAGCAGCCTCTGAGAAGGACGAGAAGCCATTGCTTTGGCTACACCCTCCAACCGAGCCCAAAGGTGACGCTTATTATGAAATATATTGCCAAACACATTTCGGTTACAAGCGTTGAGATCCGCTGTGAAACCCTCAAGAGAGGAAAATAAATTTGTCTCCGAGTTCCAAGACTTAGTCATGAAGTTATCAAAATTAGAATGAAGCAACCACGCAAATTGAAACCGGAAGTGCCGTTGAGCATTGTTGGGATTAAAATTCGGACAAGTTTGGATCAGAAGGGCAAGATGATCTGAATAAGGTTCCACGAGGTGCAAGACAGTGGCCTGTGGAAATTTTAGGCGCCAATCCTCATTGCAAAGACCACGATCAAGCCTAGCAGCATTAAAGGTATCTTCAGAATTACCAATAGACCAAGTAAAAGGAGGTCCAGAGAAGCCCAGATCAATCAACTGAAGATTATCAATTTTCTCCGGAAAAGTCAAAGAAGATTGAGTAAAGCTCTCTGAATGCATGATACGCTCGTGCCTACCAATAAATGCATTAAAGTCACCAGCGAGGAGCCAAGGACGGTTGTTGATGCAAGCAAAATATTCTAAATGCTCCCAGAGTTCAAAGCGACGAGCAGGGTTAGGCGCTGCATAATTGGCCGAGAGAAGCCATGGTTCATCCCTTCGTCGAGAGATTTCGATTGTGATGTGTTGTCTATGGATAGAAATAGGTGTGACAGTTACCTCCGAGGATTTCCAAAAAAGCCATATACCGCCTGCAAAACCATCAACTTCCACTCTAAGCAAACCATCATAATGAATTCTTTGGCAGATGAAATCCGCCCTTTCTCTGTTGATGTGAGGTTCAACTAGCGCTAAAACACTAGGGCGATGTAGACGAGTCAGTTCACGAAGAGAGTTGTGAAATCTAGCGTTTCCTACTCCATGAACATTCCAAACCATAAGACTTAAAAAATCCATTGAACTAGTATTGAGTAAGGAACGAAAGATCGGAAAACCATCTAGGTGTGTAATCGCACTAGAGAGTGTCGATGGCATTGACACCCGGCATAGAAGATACCTCTCCTTTGTCAACAGAGGAATGAATTCAACCAACATTTTGTTCGCTAGACGGGGTAGAGATGGCATGAAAGGACCTGTCCGGCGACGGGACAACAAGATGGTTTGCCTGCTGTTTGTGGTCGAGTGCAAAACTGATGGATTTGGTTGACGCGTTCCCCTGGCAATTGGGATCAAGAGAACAAGAGTCAGTCGCGGTGTTTTGTGATGAGCTAGAGTTTTGAGCAAGTGGTTTGAGGCAGGTTGAAACCCTAGGAATGGCTGGGATAACAATAGAACCAACGTCAAAAGGTTTGATCGATTTGTGAGGGACCACCGACTTTACATGGATATTGCTTGGATTATTTTGGATAGAATCTCTTTCTTTTTTGGATGGGAACTTTTTCTTCCAAAATTGACGATTTGGTGTTTGACTTGGACGGATTGTGTATGACCGAAGATTGCACATCCTCTCTCTTAGATTTACGTTTTCAATAACCGAAATTTGTTTGCCATAATCTTTGATTTGCCTTATATTAGGAGGTTGCTCATAGGATCTTCCCTAACTGTTTTGGAAAAAGTCCGGATTTATCGAGTATGACGTAAAAATTTGCATGGGCGTAGAATTTGAATTTGAATTTCCTCCCGTCGAATTCGCGGTTGCCGCCAAAGGAATAGTGGTGTTGTCGGCGTTGTTCATTGGGTCGTCGGAGATAATCTCCGATTCTTTGTCTTCTTCCTCCAGAATTGCAAAACGTGAACCACTTGACTTAGGGTTCTTTCTACGACAAGCAAGGACCATCAGCGAAAAGAGAGGTTCTTTGGCCTTGGCGGTCTTGGCATGGTTTCCCTCAGTAGTGTTCTGTTTGCTAGACCCTTCTTTGTTATCTTTGGCTTCTCCTGCTGATTTTTGTGTTTGCTTCTTCGGCCTCATTTTCCTAACCGGTTTCATACATTCCTCTACCAGTTCGAGCAACTTCATGGGTTGTTGCTGGCATTGGAGTAGGAAGTGTAGCCAAAGAATGGTTTTCTGCATCCTGGTTTGGCTGCTTGTCTTCTCTAGATGGTAGACTAGTTACAGGAGGCGTCGTGGGAGGTGTAAGAGGTGGCCGAAACGGACAGCTGGTCTTAACGTAGCCAAATCGTCCACCTCAAAGCATATAGTCGGAAGACCTTCAATTTCCACCATATAGCGGTCCCCATTGATGGTTATCGTCCCTTTGAGAGGTTTTTCTAAGTTTACTTCAACACAAATTCGTGCAAATTTGCCTCTATTCCTGAATAGAGTTTTGGGATCCACACGAATGGGGTTTTCGATGCCTGTTGCAATCTTCAAGAGTACTTGCTCCTCGTATAAAGTGATTGGGAAGTCTGATATGCGAATCCAAGTTGGGGTTGTCTTGATTGGCTCAGAAGTTTTCCGAATTGGGGACCATCGACAAACGGTCATGCATCTGCCAAACATCGTCCAGGGGCTAATTGTCAACGCAACCATGTATGCTTCCTCATGATCAAATCTAACAAGAAAGCATCCGTGAGTAAGATCAATGATTTGCATCCGATTGGAGAACCTCCACATTTCCCTAATTTTCTTCTCCATTATTGGGAAAGCCACAGGGTGGCCAAGGAGCTTAACCACGACTGAATTTTTCCAAACGGAAGCGAGAGCGTCCATCACCTCATTGGCAATGGAAATTGTCGGGTCGCTCATCTTCACCAACGGGGAATGCAACCCTAATTTTACCTTCAAGGAACCCTTTGTCAATCAAAGTTTTAGGTTGATATGCACCACCCATAACCACCACATCTTTACAAGAGGAGCTTGGATCGGGCAGTTTCCCCGAGGAACGTCCACCGGAGGTATCGTCCAGTTGCATGGCGGATACAGTCGGAGTCTCATTTGTGGTTTTTCCGTCAGTCATTAAGAAAGAATAAATCAGGGCAATCTTATACCGAGACAC
This sequence comes from Fallopia convolvulus, assembly GCA_964016875.1. Classification (NCBI taxonomy): domain Eukaryota; kingdom Viridiplantae; phylum Streptophyta; class Magnoliopsida; order Caryophyllales; family Polygonaceae; genus Fallopia; species Fallopia convolvulus. The sequence goes on from OZ024736.1 coordinate 15,676,067, forward strand.
CGGAGGTATACCACTTGTTTTTAATCAAAATTATTAATACTATTACAAGAACATCAATGAAACGTCCATTACAAGGCCTGGATACAAAATTGGTGGCAAGTTAAAGGTAAAAACCCTCAAATACTATTAAATGTAAAACTACCACTCGTAGCGGCCTGTAACGGAGTAATATATAACTCTATTTCCTGATCTTTTTCATTTCTTACCACATGGCAACACTAGCTCTCTATATAAACAATACTACTCCATTAGAAGAGCCGACATATAACACTCCAAAATTAAAAAATCAAAAAAGAATACTCATACTAACTTATTGAGGGGAATTAGTTATAATTCATAAAAACACGTACATATGCTTCGATTTAGCTGATACCTCCATGCATATATATATAGAGAGAGAGAGCTAGGTAGGATTGAAGTTAAGAAAGAGGGGCCCTATGAGGAGCACCCTTTCTCCTGCTAGCAAGGGAGAAGACACTCAGAAAACGGGATGTGCCACTCCCTGTTCCACTTCCACCGCTACGGCCACCACCGCTACTGCTAGTGCTTGTAAGGGTGGCGCTGCCGCCGCCGCCTTTCTTTTTCCGTTTCATAAACATATCACCGCCGCTCGAAGAAGAAGCCGGAGGATATGGAGCGACGGGGGAATTTCCGTGATCGTAGCTGGAGTAGTAGTGATCGGGTTGGAATCTGGAATCGGGAAGGAAGGGGTGGTCGTCTTGGGAAGTGGAATTGGGGGTGGTGGTGATCGGATTGTCGTCGTCCTCCTCGTCCTCGTCGGGCAGCAGGCCAGTGTTGTCAACCCTTAGCCCTTCCAACTGGGAGGAGGATGACATCCATAGTGACGTCAGCTCTTCCCCTTGACACACCATGTGATCCACCTGCGCCCAAGTATATGCAGCTAGCATTAGCATTGCCGTTTCAAATATTCATTTGACCCTACTAGCTACCTTGCTTTTTCATCTCCTTATTTTAATCATTTATATATAAAAATGATACTCAGCCATTACAATCAGTGTTCTAAAAAACGCTACGCGGATAGGGACCGTCTAGTATCTAAACGGACTATATAGTCTCCTAGACAGACTAGAAGGCTAAGCAGGCTAACACCTTCCAGCATTTTTAGAACAGTGATTATAGTATAGTATGAAATTGTAAAATATAATAAAATTAACAGGTAGTATATAATACGGAGTACTGCGTATTACTATATATATATATAGTAGAGAATGAATGAAAAAAGACAAAACCTTGCAAGAAAGGGAGCAGAAGTGGAAGGGGGGCTGAAGAATACGGTCACAGGTGAAGCAGAGATTGGGAGTGGCCGCCTGCTTCCACACCCTTGACGATTGCACTCGACTTGACTGGGTTCTCTGCTTCAAGAATATCACCTTTGCTCCGTTTATTGTATACGGCTGCATGCGCAATTGCGCCAATTTTATTAATACAGAGTAAGTATGTACTACTTCCTTAATTAATTATTTAGAACTTAATTAAAAAAACTAGATTAAAATAAATATATAAATAAATACTCTTGAAGACTACCGTACTCAATTACTACTCCGTATTATTATTATTATTATTATTATTATTATTATTAATTTAAAAGAGCACTAGATCTAGTACTCTCATCTCATTATCCCATCTGAAACGAGCTAGTGACAGGAGCTAGCGCGTACCTGGATGAAAGAGCAGTCAATAAGTTTCTGAAAATCAACCAATCGAACGACGTCGTGATAGACGTAACGTCTCACCTGTGAAAGTGATGCCATGATCATTATTCATCAATTCAATTGTGACGACAATATATTATAATAATATTATTAATAATAAAATACTACAGTACTACTAAGTTCTCGTTACTCGTTACTTGTATTTTCCACTGGCTGGCTACGTTGGAGACTGCGCGAGGGGCGTATTGTATTAAATACGTTTTGGCTACTTCCGAAGACGCCTCTTACCTACCGTTGTACTATACTACTACAATTATTAGTATTTCCCCCTCTTCCTACTTCCAACTAGTTTTAACCTAATTCTCAAATTAAACACCAAATCTTCCAGATTATGAACATATATACCGGTTATCTTATTCCAAAATGTAGTTAGTTTAGATTTCAAATTAACTATAAACTTTCTAGATCCTATCACTAACTAAATGTTCACCACTCTTAGTATAACGAGAGAACGGCCATGCTTGGTAACCCTAGCTAGCAGTAACTGAATTCAATTTTTTTATAGTATAATGTTCAGATATGATATATGAGAAGACGATAGTACAAAATTTGGTCAGGCGACCAACATTCTCCTCAATATCGATCGTCCTAATTTATCAAATTTGAAATAAACAATTGTGAGTTATGGATTTTGAAACATAATTAACACAACTGATGACAAGAATTGAAGGGGGTGAAGAAAAGACAAAGTTGGTCAAACTTTCAGTTTGTATGAAAGCAACAGGTGAGAGAAACTTTGCAGAAATATGGATAAAAGAAGATATGCATCTTACTAGCCTTGTACGAGAAACAAACAAATATACTTGCCAATTAAATACTTGCACTACGTATTACCATATATGTATATATATATAACACTATACGGCCTATATATATATATATTCATATTATATAGCAAATATATATCATGAAAAATTAATTAATCGAGTAAGAGACACTTACGGTAAGAATGAACAAAATTGAGAACAGTAACCAATCTTGGGAAGGAAGAGAATTCAATGCCAAATTCGAACAAGTGCGCATGGGAGAGAGCGACAGGAAAAGGCTATGGAAATCAATTGCAAAGGGGGGATTCAAATTTAAAATAATGAATTCCAGTCGATCGATCCGCGCGAGTAGCACGAGTTAATAGTTGATCAACTGGCATGAATTCAATCAATTTTATAAACATGAAAATTGAAACAATGAATTCCATTCGATTCGAGTAGCACGAGTACTTAACATTAGATCAATTGAGGTTCATCATCGGTCACCATCTACAGTATTATATATACTGTATGAACCAGACGATTTTTAATTATGAATTTGTTCTAGATAAAGCAGATAGATGACTGAAATGACGGCATCTGCGAATTCAAATGAAGTGCGGATTTACGAGACAATTAGCTGGCAAATTTTGAGTACATAAAAAAGAAAAAAAAAGAAGAAGAAGAGGAATAGTTGAAGAAACCTGCAAGAGAGGATGGGAGCGATGAGAGGGAAGGCAGTGAGGGCAAAAGCTAAGGCAACAGGCCAAACAGAAGATGTTCTTCTCGTTCTTCCTTCGAGTCTCGTGGGCCCCGCACCCTGTGAAGAATGTCTCCTCCATCAGCCGCTCTAGCCATGCAGGCTTCTCTCCTCCGTCGCCAACGCCGCCGCCGTCTCCGATTCCCACCATCGTCGCTCTTCAGCTAATTAATTAGATAATCGAGAAGCTCTGAACGTCCTAATCAATCAATTAATCGAGGATTTAGCAGAATGGTCAATAGGAGCGAATCAATTAGGAGGAAATTGAGGAATCCCAATCGTATGTTGTTTTTGGCTGAGAGAAAACCATAGCAATTGCGAGTTGCTTGTTTATGGACAGAGAGAGGGCGAGAAGGAGAGCTCAAGTGTGTTGTGTATTTAAAAAACGGAGGAGGTTCGAGAACAGGAAAAGTGTCGTTTAGCGGGACACGATTTTCTTTGCGCAATTACCCAATGCCCTAGTCCCTCCCTCAACTCACCCCCACCATCTCAACTAGGGGTGGGCACGGTTGGTTAACCGGAGTTTCGGTTAACCGGACATCGGTTAACCGGAACTTCGGTTAGTAAATTTCAATAACCATAACTGTACCGTTCGTTATCGGTTAACGGTTAACCATGACACTCGGTACGGTTTATCGGTTAACCGACTTGTTTAATTTTTAATCAAAAATCAAATTTTTAATAAAAAATTACCTTATTTTTCAATAAAATTAACTTAAATTTTAAATTAAATTTAAAATACAAACACTTGTCTAAAATACAAACGAATCCGAGTGCATTCCTCCGCAGGCAGGTTTGATGTTGTAGCATTATATTTAATTAATACGTTTCTGTTTTTTTTTAATTTTGTTGTATTTTTATACGGTTGTTGATGAACATTGATCTAGGAATTTTTGTTGATCTAGGTATTTTTATGTGTGTGAAATCTAAATTAGGTGGTGGTGTGCATGTGCTCATGGGTGAAGTGTGTTATATTTGAGAGTGAAAGCCATATCCCCATAATTCATAAGTGAAGGTGCATCGTATTTTTATGTACAACTTATAGAAATTAATACCCAAAATTTGTATAAGAAGCCTTAGGCCTATAAAGTGGAATGAAAAGATATATCCAAAATATACTAGTCAATGTAAAAATAAAAAATTGTAGGTCCAATATCAAATATCGCATAGTTTGAGCTTAGGTCAGAAAATTTGGGAAATTCTTAGCTTTTTTAGTCGTGCAAGGCCAAACTAGAATGCGTTAATTTTTTTCATTTACTCAGTTCATTTGCATTGTCTCATACTCTTGACTCTCTGAGCGTATTGAAAAAAAATTAAACTATAACTATAAACAAAATTTATGATAACTAGTTTATTATTTATCAAAATGCATTTATTTATAACTATAACTAATTAGATATATCATTCCCTTTTTAAAAACATATAATATATAGTAAAAATTTTATCGGTTCATCGGTTAACCGCTCATAAAAATATTGATAACCGTATCCGAACCGTTGAACCGTTAAAAGTATCGGTTGGTTAACCGTAACCGAAATTTCGGTTCGGTTAACCGTAAAAAGTGATCGGTTCTTCGGTTTTTCGGTTCGGTTTTTCGGTTATGGTTTTTTTTGCCCAACCCTAATCTCAACACAGCAACCCTTCTTTCGCGGTTATTATTTTTTTGGCAATTTACTTTTCCTATTTTTTGTTTCTTTTTTTTGGTAGAATCTATTATTTGTTTCATAAAATGTTCCAACGGAGCTTATAATATAATTTAAAAAAATTTTAAATACTCTTTTTAGTGATACTATCTAATCGGGTTGTCCCTTGACTTGATCCGTTGTAAAATTTCGTTTTTTTCCTTTCACTAATTACAACAATAACATTTTATTTTTATTTTTTTCAAATATTGTTACACGTCGACCCGTAAGCCGTAAACTAAAAAAAACTAACATGTTACCTAACTTGTACAATTATGAACGAGTGTCTGGCTCGTAAAATCGCAAACATCTCGGATTACGGGCCAACCTGTCCTTTTGACAACCCTACTCTTCAACTCTAAATATACTCTTCAGCTTGCACATAACCCTTCTTTTTGAAATTTATAGAAAAGATTATGTTAAATTTTTATGTGTGTACAAATATGTCATATTTGGCATTCGTCATATTTGTCATTCCTTTTTAAAAATCTTGTTCTTTTAAAGCATCTTCAAGGGTGAATTTTGGGTTGAATATCTTAAATAATTTTTAAAACAAAAAAAATAAAAAAATGTCATAAAAGGGTTAAAAATAGGTAAATATCGGTCAAAATATCTCGAAGAAGAAATTTCTCTCTACTTATGTCATTAAACCATTAAAATTTGAGAAATTAGTACCCCATGCCCCACTTTGAAAATTTGTTTACAAAAATACCTTCTTATTTCTAATGTTACATCAATGCCCAAAAAAATAGCATAAATGCCCAAAAATATAGCAAAAATGCCCAAAATCATGCCCTTTCCTTTTTTAGAAAAATATTAAAATAATTCATTTTTATGAAACTTTAAATTACGAAATATATTTTCAATTTAAAACCTAAAATGATTTCTACTAATTAAAAAAACAAGATTTAAAAATTTTAAATTAAATTAAGAGGAATGAAATAAAAGCAGATAAAAAACAAAACACGTCATCTTCTTCTTTAATACCGAATTTAATCCGTTTACAATTTCCTTTTCTTTTTTCAGTACATGACACGATCATATAGATGTATGGCAGTAGAATAGACAAGCATGACAATATAAAATCTAGTCCGAGTAGACTTTGACTGAAATCTCAATCAACTAGTATCTTTGTCATATCTTTGACTTTTCTTTTATCCTCTAATAATTAGTTATTATTGTTTCCATTAATATTGGTATCTTTTATGATTATTATCTTTCTAATATCCGTTATATTTCTCATTTAAAGGAAACAAAATATTTCGTAACAAATCTAATTAGTTTGCAATTTCCTTTTCCTTTTCAAGTAAGTGACAAGACCATAGAGAGGTATGACAGTAGAATAGGCAAGCATGGCAGTATAAAATCTAGCCCGAGTATACTTTGACGGAAATCTCAATCAACTAGTATCTTTGCCATATCTTTGATTTTTCTTTTTTCCTTTTTTACTCCTTATTTTTCGTAAACACTTTAAGATCATAACCAATAGATCATTTAAAAATATTTTTTCACATGACTTTTATTTACTTATTTTTTCAATTTTCTTTTTTTTTGATTTTAATTCTTTCAATTTAATAATTCATTTCTAAAAAACATTATAAATTTAAATTCAAATAATTAAACAATAAAATAATGAAAAATAAAATTGCATAAATGCCAAAAATGCATGGTTTGCAATTTCCTATAATATGGGGTACTTTTGCAACCTTTTTTTTGTACATGGGGTACCCTTGCAAATCCGCCTTAAAATTTTATGACATTATTTTAAATTATTTTTTATTTAAAAAAATTCATGATACTCTCAATTTTGCCATTGGAAATGTTCTTAAAATCTCCAACAAAAAATAGATACCAAATTATTGATTTAATATTGTTAAAAATATAATGAATTCTAATTAATGGTATACCTTCTTTCATTTTTTTTTGCATTTCACTATTAGGAAATATAAGTTTCTTTCAAATGAAACAAACTATTATCCTGAACGAATGCACTTTTCCTAGTTCGTATTACACTTGTCCTATTTCGGACTGCACTTTTTCGAATTTGCATTTTTCGTACTTTGCAATACAATTTTCTTACTTTTTGTAGTGCATTTTTTCGGATTGTACTTTTTGTATTTTGCAATGCACTTTCGTTTCATGATTAGGATAAGAATTTGTTTCATTTAAACCAAACTCTACGAAACGGAGCCTAATATGGGAAAATTGTATTATATAAAGAGTATTACGTGATGCATGGAACAATTATATTATATGGAGTATAAAGAGTGTTACATGATGCATATTTTGACAAATAGATTGATTTTATTTTATGAAAAAGAGTCACGTGCGAATGGGCGCTTGTGTGATAAATAAGAATGAATCTCGCTCGTTCATTCTAAAAAATCAACGTCCCTGATTAAACATTCATTAAAAAAATAAAATACGGCACGAGCGAATTTTTCCCGTATTTTTTCAATAAAATACGACACTGACGAATTTTTCCCGTATTATTCACGAATTTTTTTAAAAATACGTTTTTATGAGACGCGCCCAGTTTGTTCATCAGAAATAGCGATTTGTTCATCAATATTCACCAATTGTTCATCAATACTAACTAATTGTTCATTGAGTTTTTGATAACATTGTTCATCGATTTCAAACTTTTTTAATTTTTATTTTTATTTTTTAACCTTATTTATGTGTAGGAATACAATCTTATGTAGTTTTTTATGCACGTATAATTAGTTTTGATGTATTCATATTTGTTCATTGATATACTCGTATTTGTTCATTGATATACCCCTATTTGTTCATTATATACCCATGACATATCATTATTTGTTCATTAGTATACTTATTTTTTATTCATTGATATACCATTATTTGTTCATTGATATACCCTATTTGTTCATGGATATATCCTTATTTGTTCATTGATATAACCTTATTTGTTCATTATTATACCCTTATTTGTGAATTGAAATAAACTTATGTTTTATGTGTCAATGCTATCAACTTGTATATTTAGGACTATTAATATCATCAACTTGTACATTTAGGACTATCGATTTGTGCATTTTTTGCATTTATTTTGTGCTTTATGGCTATATTGAATTCAAAGTATAATACGAATGAAGTGTTTTAAGGCTAACTTGTCAATACGAATGAAGTGCTCAATATAGTACCAAAATAATGTAATAACTGCGGTTTTTGAGGATATTTGTGAATTTTTCTCGGATATCCTTTTAACCTCTTTGACGTTTTAACGCTTAATCCAATATTTTTGTTGGAGATTAAATCCTAGAAAATTGTTGGTCATATCCTAAAATCAAAAGAAATGATTTTATGGATCGGTATGGATTCTAGGATTTTTCAGTGGAAAAAGAATATTTATTGGATAAGCCGTCTTTTTAATTATGTACAGGAAAGGATTTAAAATACGAAACGGAAGCCTTAAAAATTGATGGTAGCAAGATAAAATCATGAAAAATTGATTTTATTGGTCTACATAATTTACGGGACGTTTTGTATTTAGTGAGTTTTTCCACCCGAGGTACATAATTTTACCGCTTTAACGCGAGTCCCGTTCCAAGACGGGTTTGGTTTTTAAAATTATCTTTCTCTTTCTTAATTCGTAAGGAACCAGAGGAAGTGGATTGGGATGGCAAATCTTTATTGCCTAGACAAATTCTATCAATTCGTGGGCAAATCAAATGAAAACCGAGAGAAAGGAGGACACGACGGACTCGGGAGATAAACTTCACCGCTGGCCACACCTTCTTCCATCCCCTACCACCACCACCTCACCTCTTCTTCTTCTTCCTCCATGTTGTTGGGTGCTGCTGCTGGTGTAAAAGGGAGAAAGAATCGGGACGACGACGGACTCGGTAAGGAAGAACAAAGCTCATCACCGTCGGCTAGCTTCTCGCCTCGCCAAGCGACATCGCCGGCGATCAATAGCTACTTCGACTACCACCCACAGCAAGGGCTGCTGTCGGGCAACGCCCAGCCACCCTCGGGCTCGGGGATCGAGCCATGATCGAGCCAAATGAGCCATGGGTTCGAGTGAAGGTATACACGATCGAAATTAATTAGCGGATTGATTGCGGAGCCACCATAAGGGCTTTTCGGTTGCGCTTTGCTAATTAAATTTATGGTTTTTATAATCTTGACATTGATACGGTCCAACAGGTTCAAACCGCTCGGGAAACGGACGTCTGGATCTTCCGTTATAGCGAAGACAAGTTTTGGTTACCGATTGGCAGGTAAAGGACTTCGGATAATTACTCGAGATTCGTTGTTAATCCGTTTGATCCAAGATTTGGTAATCTTTTAGAACTGTTGCTAATGAACAATTTTTATTTAGAAAACTGTTCCAAAAGTGAAGCGGATAATTAGTTATAATTCCGCCAAGATGGCTCCTTGAAGCATGATAACTAAGGATTTATTATATATCGATATTCGAAATTTAAATCGTTTATCGATTACAACTAAGAGGTATTTTTGTGAGCTCGTTGTTGAGAAATCCTTTTGTTATATTTGTCAGAAGGATTATAAAGATTAATACTGGAATTGCTAAGGACGTCGAGCACGCCTTATAAGGCAAGTGGACGATTCTCTCTTGCGTTATTGTTATTAAATGAGGAATTGGATCCCATTTAATATTTGCGTTGGGAACAACTTGCATGATTAATAAAATATGATAGGTTGTTATATTTGTTAGAAATAATGACCATGTTGTTATTCAGCCTGCGCTAGAACTGGATTTAGGTCCGTTATGGGTGACCTTGTATGCTGTCTCACGCTGAGACATTGATGTGATGAAGATAGTTCAGGGAGTGGTTTTAGATACTCTCTTTAAAACAAATTACATTAGGAGGGGCCTAATCCTAATGGTGAGTCATGACTCTGATCCCCTACTCTTCGTGTGAGAGGGTTGATAGGCACTCTAGCTAAGTGTAGGTTGGGTACGGTGGAGTGAAGATGACATGGTAATAGGCCTCTGTGATCTCTACCTCACCATATGCAAATGAAAGATCAAGGATAACTTAAGTCTTTTGATCTAGGTGTTGTTAGATGATTATGGATGAAACAAGCCCTCTAATCTCTACAACATCGGGACTCGTGCTATTCGTTGATTCAAGGATGAAATAAGCCCTCTGACATCAGTAGCATTGTGTTCCTTCGGCAGTAGTTCGAGCTGATTAAAAGCCACCAACTTGTTTGTGGAAAGTTTTAAAAGTAATACAAGATAAGTGTGTTAGGCACATTAATATACCTGAATGGTTCGTCCAGTCGGAAAGCCATTCTTGCTTCCTGTTATGAATGATTCTTAATCAAACTTGATTAAGTTAATCTGAATAGTCGATGGAGGCTTTTCAAAATGTTATGTGATTAATATGAATTTCCCAACAATTGTTTATGTTTCTTAAGAGAAACCGCAAGCGGTGGTGTTCTCTCTCTTGATTACGCAAGTCTCCTTCTTATTCTCTATAAGACCGCTAACTGTTGGATCATTATCCGAATCTATTCGGATTTTGGATTCCAATGTGTTTAGTTACAATCATAAGAACCAAGTTAGATTCTCCGCTTGCTAGTCTATTATTAGACTAACCCGTCCATCTTCTTTTCTTTTATATGGTCGGCTGGTGTCCACCGTTGTATACGATACATCAGGTTCTTCTTGGAAATTGATTCAAGAGGCGGATTCTGATGTTTGAAGCTCCAGAAGTTGAAGAAAGGTTTCCAATTGCTATACTTGAGTGAAGATCATAGTCGAACTACTTCAAAGTGAAGCTGAGTTTCAGAAATAAGAACTCAAGGAAGACTTGATAAAGTTTTTGTTCAAATAGAAGGTTGTTATGTTTATTTAATCTTTTTGGGTTAAGGTTTGTATAAGACCAATTGTATTTATTCCGCAGTAATGTTTCTTTTAGTTTGTTTAGTCAATTTAAAGCCTTGTGTAGCTTCGGTTTAGTCTTAATCGGGGTTACTGGCGGTAATACCTCCAGGGTAGGAAGGGAGTGTTACAGAAGTGGTATCAGAGGTAAAAGTTCCTAAGTCTTGCTTAAGACTTTCATCTTCCATATAGAGTTATGGATAATTCTATATTGGTGTTATCTTTGAACCATTTATGGAAAGTGGTTAAGATTGGAGGTCAGACTCGTGAAGAAATAGAAAGAGGAAAGGGAATTGGAGAACATGAGGTAATAAGCTTGTAATAGCTTTTGTGAAAAAGGTCCTACGGTGTACATTTGATTCCTTGGAGATGGGCATGGATTCCAAGAAGGATCCATAGTAAGATCATGTGAAGATTCCTGAAGTTGAACCGGTTCTAGACCAAGTTCTCAATGAATTCCTATTCTCTTTTGAGAGTCTGAATTGGGTGTACCCTCGTCGTTTCTTCCATATTAGGAAACTTCTTGTGAGATTTTGAAGTTAAGCATTGTACTTGATAAAGACTTTCTAGTTTGAAGTTTTCCTATTTTAAGCTCGTATGATGGAAGATTTCAAGTTAAGAATTTTTGTTAGAAAGTTCATGATTCAAAGGTATGTGTAAGAAATTGTTAATTTCTTTTCTTGATATGTGAAAGTTCAAGTGTTATCTTTAAAAAGGGAATTTTAAAGTGAGTTTCTTTGACATTGAAGTCATAAGATTAAGAGTTTTCACGAGAATATTCTTATAGGAATTTCTGAATTTTTGAAATTTAAATATCAATAGAAGTTGGAGTTGGAACTTCTACTTCTAAGTATTAAGATTTGGAAAATCTTGTTAGTGTTGAGTGATTCTAAGAGATCAGTATGGATCATGAAGTGATGTAAGAGAATCCTGAATAGGATTACCTTTGGAAACTTTCTTCAACAACTATGTTTGTGACTCTATAGTATCGAATCATGGATATTTTGTACTTTTCTTTGCTCAGTTAGAAGTTAAAGAGCTTTGAAGTGCTCAAGTGTTGGATCAATTGAATTGTTAAACTGTTGGAAGATGCGGTTCAATTTTGAATATGAGAGTATTTGAACTCGGATTTTCATATATGTTGTTATCCTTTGAGTTAAGAGGATTGAGAATCCTAAATGGAATGGGAATTTCTTATGATTATAGTAAGAAAGAAAGGAAGAATGTTGGTTCAGTTTAAGTTGTGAACAAGTGGTTAATCATCAAGGTAGTTGTGAATAAGGTTGATTGGTCAAAATGGATTGAACAAGAAGAAGTTCATCGATGATGTGGTTATGTTCAATTAACTACTTAGTACAAGTCTTAATTGATTACATGAGTTGTTGATATCCAAATGATTAACCTATGTGACACGTAATGAGAATTTCGTGTATGATACCCAATTCGGGATAATGAGAAGAGACTTGAGGTCTATAATTGACTAGTAATGGAATTAGTAGTAAGATGTTCTAAATTGCCATTGGTATTGGCTTATGTATCTTCAAGGATAGAAATGATAAAGTTCAGTTTTGAGAAGATCATTCAAGGAATGATTTTGGTATGTTCGTCTTGATATTTTAAACGGTTGGGAGAAAAATATCAATCATTCAATACTATGGTCAATAAAGCTTAGCCCTTATCGCTGAAAAATAATTTCAGTTGAGTTTGGATTTTGAAGATTTTATATCTGCCAAATCTAATGTCTAAGGTGGTACTGGTGAAACTATTAAGTTGTCAGCAAGTCTCCTAACCACAAGTTTTCCTTTGCAATGTGGTTTGAAGTTAAGTTAATCAAAAGGTATATGCAATCTCCTTATGGTTAAGTAAGAAGACAAGGGAATGATGGAGAAGTTTAGTTTGTTCACCAATGTTGAATTGAGAAAGGTTTAAGAATACCTTGTTTGGCCATGTGCATTCATTCTTCTGCTAAAAGAGACAGGAAATTAAAGGAATTTCCTTATATGTAGAGAGATATAAGGATTGGATGTTTTGAACTTGATGCAAAGTTTGAAAGTTCACTTTTTATATTGAGAGGATTAAGTTGTAAAAGGATTGAAAGGCCTTAAACTCATCAGAAGAGTTTGATAGTTTACTTTTGGATATCAGAATTTATATGAAGATTCACTTGTAGAAGGCTTGTTGTCTTGTGAATGGACGAACTCAAGTATTAAATTTTTGGCAATGGATCATATTTGCGTAACTTTAAAGTGGGATGTCAAGGAGACATACAAGTTGAGATCGACCTTGGAAGAATTTGTTATGAGTAAGAAGATGTTGAAATCATATTTTCCCTAAGGATTGCAAGTAGATTGATACAAGCAATCAACTTCTTTTATTAAACTTGCGAAGTTAAGTTGGGTTAAGAAGACTGAGTTAAATCAGGCAGAGATTACTCGATACTATGGATAATAGAAAAATCTAGCAGTATATCTAGTTAAGAAAAGTCAAGGTATGTCATCAAGTTCTACCTTGAGGAGGGAATGAAGTGTCACATTCGAGGGGAAATGTGGGGCTCGGAAGCGAATTGGATTATCTTAGCTCCTTTGAAACTCAGTTTTGATTTGAAATTGTGTTGTGATTTTCTCTTTTGAGAAAGATCTTAGGACTTTGTAAAGTTCAAGTATGATTTTTTTTTCAAAGAAATGTTGAATTGATATGCAGGATTCATGAATATAATTTTCTACGGTTTTCATGGTGGTGAGTAAGAATGTGATTTGTCTTCCATCTTGATCACATGGTAAGGCTAGATTACATGTCTTATTCCTATGAGAATGCAGTAAAGGATTATGTATATTTTATCTCCCCATCCTGATCACATGGTGGAATAAGATCACATAATTCCTTGGGTTTTAAAGAATAGTTTCTAGTATGATTTGGCAATCATATAAGTTTTGCAATTATATGAGTTTTGCAAGTTTAGTTGGTTGAGATGAAAAGATGCAAGCTTTCTTTTGCATTATATCAATTTCTATATCTAGTATCTGGTAAAACTCCTTTGAGTTAGTATATTCTTGGTACCCTATACCATTTAAGGAGTATGGTCAAACTTCCCAAAATAGATCGATTATAAGTAAAGATATTTGGTAAGATTCTTTACAAATCTGCGTTGGTCTCTGAAGAGCATGGAGTAACTCTTTACTTCTCTAAAAGTTTGGGATTGTTTTCAGTCAATGATTATTGGAATTCTCTAAGCAGTTTGCTAGTTGTTCATCTTGGTTGACGTCATGACCTAAGATAGTCATTGCCTTTTTAGCGAAATTGTCCTTGAAAGTAAGTTGATATGGACTCTTGGGATGGAACCCTTTCTAAGGAATGATATTATAGTAATCCTTTCTTTGGAATAAAGGATGTACTAGTAATTTCTCCATTAGTTGTTATTTGTTTACAGGTTGTCTTGAAAACTTAAATCTCTTTGAGATAAGATAGTCAAGCGAGGACTTTAGGCAGAACTCCAATGGGTCTGGAGTTTGGATATGTAAATTAGTATTGATATTCAATCTCAGTCTGATAAGTTGTTGAATATAGAGAGTGGACATGTAAGGATATGTTTTTAATCCTAAGAGTTAAGTTACTCAACAAGTCAGGATGTTAAGTGAAGTCTAAACAATTCTTTGATGAAAAAGACTGAAAATTATCAATGGAGACAATTTTGATGGAAATTATTGGACTAAAGGTATTATTGTCCAATATGTTGGTATAGTAATGCGTAAGAGTGTAGTTTGAAGTAATTGAGAGAGATAACTACTTTTGAATGTCAGTATGCCCAAGCTGAGTTTTGGTTGAGAAAAGGATGTAAAGGATTGACAAGATATGTTATTATCTTGTCATGTGTTGGATAAATCTCATATTCTTGGTTAAGGTAATACTGGGATTTTATCTCAAAAAGGAAATTGAGTAAGGATTTTAAGTAATCCTTGTAAAGAAACTAATTTGAGAAGGACTAAAGGTTTAGTTTGGATGACAACAAGGTTGTGTGAATCTCCCTAGGTTTTTATTCAAAATTTGTTGATCAGATCAAGGAAAAAGCAGTATGGGAAAGTAAACTGTTTAAGATCAATGGAAAAGATCAAGAAGGTAAGACATCGGGATTTGTTATTCAAGATTATGGATTGTTTGGCTTTGAAATTGTTCATGTGTATTTGTGGTTGATGAGCTTTGAAAGCTTATTTCAAAGGAGGCATAGTTATTTGCTTAATTAGTTCATCCTGAAACAAGTAAAGGTATAAGGATTTGAGATAAAACTTTTGATGGATTGACATGAAGCGAAATGTCACCAAGTTCGTTTTGGTATGTTTGGTTTGTCTGGAAGTCCTGTTTGAGCATAGAAGACCAAATAGAATGTTATAGTCTCTTCCTATTTCAGAATGGAAGTGGGGAGATGTTACAATGGATTCTTGTCATTAGTCGTTCAAGACTTAATGAAAGAAGAATGTATATGAAGATTGTTGATAAACTCACATAGAGTGTTCATTTTAATGCAATTAAGATGACCTAAAGAGTACAGAAGTTAGCTGAGGTGTTCATGCATGAAGTTTTTCATCTTCATAAAACTCCAAAGACTATTATCTCTGATTGAGATAGGTGTTTTATGTTAAAGTTTTGAAAAGAAGTGACATCAAGCTTTATGGAGTGAATTGAATTTTAGCGATAACTTCCCTCATCAAACTGATGAACAATGCATGAAAACAAGTTCAAACTCCCGAGGACATGTATTCTGGATTCCACACGAGTTGGAATGGTAGCTTGAGTTTGAGTGACTTCACAAACAAGAATTGTGATCACATGATAGAGAAATGCCTCTTTTAAAGCTTTATAAGGTTGGAAGTGTTGGTTGTCAATTTGTTGGAATGACAATGCTTACAAGTTTCTTTGTGGGCCAGACTTGGTCAAGAGAACAATAACTGATATCGCACTAACATGTTCAAGGGTGTTAACTGCTCAAGAGCGACAACAGTTGTGTGTTGTGCTAAAGCGATAGCATGTTAAGTTCATTGTAAAGAACAACGTTTTTGTTCTGGTATCCACCTTGACAGGCATATTCCGCTGGGGAAAGCGAGACAACGTAAATGCTCGCTATGTTGGATCTTTTGAGATATTGGAAAGAATTGATAAGTTTGTTTATCGGTTGGCATTACCACCTTCAGTGCATTCTATCTATAATGTCATCCTTGTGATTCTTCTAAGATAATATGCATTCAATATATCTCATGTACTCAACAATAATGAGATGGATATTCAACCAAATGACATCTGTGAAGAAATGCCAGGTTGAATCGTGAATAAGAAAGATACCTTTGATTAGGTTATCTTGGCCTAAAAATGGAAGTGAAGAAAAGACTTGAGAAATTAGGCAGGAAATGCTGAGTCATTTTCCAAAGTTAATGAACATTGTAAAGAAGAAGTTTGGTAACTAAATAGTGGTTGCTTTGTGCCTGGTGCAGAAGTAACAACATGTTTTTTTAAGGGAGTACTACAAACTTCTGTATAGGTTTGTAGTGGTTGTGTGTATGTGTTTGCGATATCTTTCTAGATGATTCGAGTTCTCCTTGGTTTCGAGGATGAAACCATTTTTAAGGGGGTACTAATGTAATAACAGCGGCTTTTGAGGATATTCGTGAATTTTTCTCGGATATCCTTTTAACCTCTTTGACCGTTTTAACGCTTAATCCAATATTTTTGTTGGAGATTAAATCCTAGAAAATTGTTGGTGATATCCTAAAATCACAAAGAAATGATTTTATGGATCGATATGGATTCTAGGATTTTTCAGTGGAAAAAGAATATTTATTGGATAAGCCGTCTTTTTAATTATGTACCGGAAAGGATTTAAAATACGAAACGGAAGCCTTAAAAACTGATGGTAGCAAGATAAAATCATGAAAAATTGATTTTATTGGTCTACATAACTTACTGGACGTTTTGTATTTAGTGAGTTTTTCCACCGATGTACATAATTTTACCGCTTTAACGCGAGTCCCGTTCCGAGACAGGTTTGGTTTTTAAAATTATCATTCTCTTGCTTAATTCGTAAGGAACCAGAGGAAGTGGATTGGGATGGCAAATCTTTATTGCCTAGACAAAGTCTATCAATTCGTGGGCAAATCAAATGAAAACCGAGAGAAAGGAGGACACGACGGACTCGGGGGGATAACCTTCACCGCCGGCCACACCTTCTTCCATCCCCTACCACCACCACCTCACCTCTTCTTCTTCTTCCTCCATGCTGTTGGGCGCTGCTGCTGGTGTAAAAGGGAGAAAGAATCGATACGACGACAGACTCGGGAAGGAAGAACAAAGCTCATCACCGCCGGCTAGCTTCTCGCCTCGCCAAGCGACGTCGCCGGCGATCGGTAGCTACTTAGACCACCACCCACAGCGAGGGCTTCTGTCGCTCAACGCCCAGCCACCCTCGGGCTCGGGGATCGAGCCATGATCGAGCCAAACGAGCCATGGGTTCGAGTGAAGGTATACACGATCGAAATTAATTAGCGGATTGATTGCGGAGCCACCATAAGGGCTTTTCGGTTGCGCTTTGCTAATTAAATTTATGGTTTTTATAATCTTGACATTGATACGGTCCTACAGGTTCAAACCGCTCGGGAAACGGACGTCCGGATCTTCCGTTATAGCGAAGACAAGTTTTGGTTACCGATTGGCAGGTCAAGGACTTCGGATAATTACTCGAGATTCGTTGTTAATCCGTTTGATCCAAGATTTGGTAATCTTTTAGAACTGTTGCTAATGAACAATTTTTATTTAAAAAATTGTTTCAAAAGTGAAGCGGATAATTAGTTATAATTCCGCCAAGATGGCTCCTTGAAGCATGATAACTAAGGATTTATTATATATCGATATTCGAAATTTAAATCGTTTATCGATTACAACTAAGAGGTCTTTTTGTGAGCTCGTTGTTGAGAAATCCTTTTGTTATATTTGTCAGAAGGATTATAAAGATTACTACTGGAATTGCTAAGGACGTCGAGCATACCTTATAAGGCAAGTGGACGATTCTCTCTTGCGTTATTGTTATTAAATGAGGAATTGGATCCCATTTAATATTTGCGTTGGGAACAACTTGCATGATTAATAAAATATGATAAGTTGTTATATTTGTTAGAAATAATGACCATGTTGTTATTCAGTTTTGCGCTAGAACTGGATTTAGGTCCGTTATGGGTGACCTTGTATGCTGTCTCATGCTGAGACATTGATGTGATGAAGATAGTTCAGGGTGTGGTTTTAGATCCTCTCTTTAAAACAAATTACATTAGGAGGGGCCTAATCCTAATGGTGAGTCATGACTCTGATCCCCTACTCTTCGTGTGAGAGGGTTGATAGGCACTCTAGCTAAGTGTAGGTTCGGTACGGTGACGTGTAGACGACATGGTAATAGGCCTCTGTGATCTCTACCTCACCATATGCAAATGAAAGATCAAGGATAACTTAAGTCTTTTGATCTTGGTGTTGTTAGATGATTATGGATGAAACAAGCCCTCTAATCTCTACAACATCGGGACTCGTGCTATTCGTTGATTCAAGGATGAAATAAGCCCTCTGACATCAGTAGCATTGTGTTCCTTCGGCAGTTGTTCGAGCTGATTAAAAGCCACCAACTTGTTTGTGGAAAGTTTTGAAAGTAATACAAGATAAGTGTGTTAGGCACATTAATATACATGAATGGTTTGTCCAGTCGGAAAGCCATTCTTGCTTCCGGTTATGAATGATTCTTAATCAAACTTGATTAAGTTAATCTGAATAGTCGATGGAGGCTTTTCAAAATGTTATGTGATTAATATGAATTTCCCAACATATGTTTATGCTTCTTAAAAGAAACCGCAAGCGGTGGTGTTCACTCTCTTGATTACGCAAGTCTCCTTCTTATTCTCTATAAGACCGCTAACTGTTGGATCATAATCCGAGTCTATTCAGATTTTGGATGCTAATATTTTTAGTTACAATCATAAGAACCAAGTTAGATTCTCCGCTTGCTAGTCTATCATTAGACTTACACGTCCATCTTCTTTTCTTTTATATGGTCGGCTGGTGTCCACCGTTGTATACGATACATCAGGTTCTTCTTGGAAATTGATTCAAGAGGCAGATTCAAATGTTTGAAGCTCCAGAAGTTGAAGAAAGGTTTCCAATGACTATACTTGAGTGAAGATCATAGTCGAACTACTTCAAAGTGAAGCTGAGTTTCAGAAATAAGAACTCAAGGAAGACTTGATGAAGTTTTTGTTCAAATAGAAGGTTGTTATGTTTATTTAATCTTTTTGGGTTAAGGTTTGTATAAGACCAATTGTATTTATTCCGCTGTAATGTTTCTTTTAGTTTGTTCAGTCAATTTAAAGCCTTTGGTAGCTTCGGTTTAGTCTTAATCGGGGTTACTGGCGGTAATACCTCCAAGGTAGGAAGGGGGTGTTACAAATAAGATAAGTTTGATGTAGAAACTTTGAGTGTAAAAGATAATAGATAAAGAATTTGAGTTTGCAATAATATGGTGTATGCTAAGAGAACGAGATAGCAACAAATCGAAGAGGAGTGCTTGTGCCTTATTTAGCTATGAACAAATTGATGTTATTAATGAACAAATATGCATATAACAATGAACAAATTGAGGTTACTAGTGAACAACTATGCATCTAGTAATGAACAATTATATAAAAAAGACAATGAACAAATATGCATAAACCAGTGAACAAATTGATGTAACTAATGAACAAGTATGCACAAACCGATGAACAAATATGGCAAAACCAATGAATAAATATTTTCATTTTTTATGAACAAAATCACAATGTTGATGAACATATTGCATGTAATTTTGATACACATTTGTTCATTTTTTATGTACAAATAATAGATTTTTGATGCACGAGCAATGGTTTATTTATGCACAAAATCACAGTTTTAATGAACAAAATCACAATTTTGATGAACAAATCCACATTATTGATGAACAAATCCACAATACTAATGAACAATCTGGGCGCGTGTCCTGTTTCCGTTTTTTTTCAAAAATACGCGAATAATTCGCCAATAATTTGCCCGTGTCGTTTTTTCTTTTTTTAAGTGAAATGATCAGCGCCTTTGATTTTTCTTGATCCAATGACTCCTGTTCTTTCTTATTTCGCTCCTGGACGCCCATTCGCACCTGAACCGGACTCCCATATTATATTAGGATGATTAAATAAGTTTAACAATTTTAATTTTCTATATATGTGACGAATGAGATCTCAAAACGCAACCAAATAATTTACACCTTGGTTATATAATTCTTCTGTCCTATTTTGATCTTAATTAACAATGAGCTTAACTTTTAAACATTTCATTGCTAAGAACTTTGAAATTAGCCCTAATTTCTTTTCATGCCAAAGAGAAAATAAAACTGGAATTTAAGGTTAAAATTTTTGTAGCCGAATCTAGCATTGCCCCTCATTAGTCGAATGAGCTTCGTAGGCAAAATTCGAGGTATTGTGAATGTCGAATCTAGCAATGATTAATATTGTTAAAAATATAATGATTTTTAAATAGTTGGTAATAAAGCTCAGCTTTCAGTTCCTATTTTGTTAAGAAGACTTTACTTTTCGCTCATATTTTTTTAATTCGACGCCGCGAGTAATTAAATAAATGTTGCTCGCAACGTAAGTTGCACACTTCCTATTGGGGTTGATAGGGGCGATTTGTCTATTTTTATATCAACTGTTTGGATGTTGGGTAGAGAAAGCGGGCAAGCCGAAGCAAATGGACAGGCCGAAGTAAATGGGTAGGCTGAAGCAACAAAGTGATCGTTGAAGGGTTAAAGAAGCGCCTTGAAAAAGCTCAAGGGAGATGGACTGAAGAGCTACCTTCATGCTATGGGCCTATTGCACAACCCTGCGTAGATCAACGGGGAGTCACTCTTTGCTCTAGCATTTGGCATGGAAGCGGTAAGTCCGCTAGAAGTCGATTTGCCAACCTTGATAACAACATTGGTTGATCCTGAAGAAAATAGCCGCGCTCTTTCCGACCACCTCGAATTCGCCGAGGAACGCCGAGATATTGCAGTAGTGTGGCTTGCGGCCTACCAACGGGCAACCGAATAGGTCGTAACCCGATGCGTGAGATGCCGTACTTTTTGAGTCGGTGACCTTGTACTTTGACGGGTAATGGGAAGCGCACGCGATCCCGTATATGGCAAGCTCGACCCAATTAAGGGTCAGTATCAAGTGACATCAGCGTATGGTCGGGGAGGTTACTCGATAAAGAGTCTTGACGGGAAGGTTGTCCCTCGAACTTGGAATGTCGCTCATTTGAAGAAGTTCTTCCCATAGAGCAAATAGCGATCGAGGATTATCGCCGCGACCACGAGCCTCCTAGCCGCAATCGCAGATTGCCGACGGTGAGCTCTTTTGGGAAGCCCTCGCGTAGATGTTGGTTTAGGAATGTCTAATGGAACAAGCTCGATGTTTTTTTATATTTTTAGTTATCCTAAATAAAATCCTGGCCAAGAACCTTTTTTCAAACTTTGTTCACCCTTCTCTGTTTTGCTTCTTCCAATGAGTGTATCTTAATTCTCGACAAATGAAATGCTTAAGGGAGAGCATGGATCCCATGATACTCTCTAATGGATGTACGAATATACGAATACACGAATACACGAATATACGAATAATGAATATACCAATGCGCTAACGGGAACCCGTCGACTATTCCGCATGGCCACTTCTAATAGGTCGTAAAGTACTTGTGTCTTAGTTGCGTTCTAACGTAACTAACACTCAACTGGGGCATTTGTGAGCGGGTAAATTTTAAAGTTTTTTCTGTAAGAATTTCTTAAGCTTTTTTTTTATTATTTTTTTATTAAATTATTGCTTTTATTATCTTTATGATGCAGGAGTCCATCTTAATTAAAAGATAGAATTTCCTAGCTGATTGGGGACAATATATCTCTTGTTTGGATGTCAAGGCATCTCGGTCGGTCCTAGAGATAGAATTTTTAGCATTCTCTCTTCCTATCCTCCACTATAAATAAATGAGATCGCCATGAGTGGTAAGCATATTAATATTCGCTGAGCTCGCAAGCAAGTATTACCTTTACTTCAACGTTCAATCTACAAACTGATCTTTTGACTTAGGCATCGAAGGTAGATTAGGGGATCCTCACCCCTTGTATCTACTGTTTTGCAGGTTCTAAGTTGGAAAAAAATTTGAAATGAAAGTTGAAGAAGAGAAAGAAGATGAGCATTCAATAAATACATTGAAGGCTATTTTTGTGTACTAACAATGGATATCACACGATATAAAATGAATTAAATTAGGTGTGATTATGTGGAATTTACCCGTACAATTGAGCAAATACTCGGATATGTATGTTTATGGGCACGGTTTGTTTTGATGGTGGTAATGACTAATGGCTGAAGGCAGGCATCCACCCACTCATTGTACCTTTTTCCTGCAACCACGACTCTGCCTTTTACTGCCCAGTTTTCTAGCTGCCCCACCAGTAAGTACCACCCACTTTTATTTTTATTTCTTTATTCACCAATCTCTTTCTTATTTTTTTAACAAATAATTATTCTATGTAAATTGATTGGTAATGTAAAACGGAACGTTAAAATAGTAACTAGTAAAGCCAAGATTAAATTTAGTCTGCAATGAATATCAAGTAAAAGTCCATGCAGAGATTAGTTGGATTAAGAATATACGGGTGTATATAGTAGTGTATATAGTAGTGTTGAACAGGGGGACAATTAGTTGGTGTAAAAGTAGTGGTAAAGGAGGGGGACAAAGGCATGAAAATTGTACAAGATGATGCTCTTGCCCTCAGGTTGACCTCAGTCAGAGAGTGTTCTTGCAGATTGGTGGGGAAGAAGAACCCATTACCATTACCAAAACCCCATGTAAATTATTTACACTCTCCCATGACCGCCTCCCACTGTTTCTTAGGCTATGTTTATTAAGTCATTAAAAATACTAGTTGGAGTTGTAAAATTAACTGAAGTTGTAACACTATTTGTAAAAATAGTTAAAGTTTTAAAAATATATGTAAACATTGTTTAGTAATGCTCAACTAGTTTATTGTAGTAATTAATAATATAAAATTTCATTTTATTTTAGAGTTATTCTTGTTTAGGAAATAATTATCTTTTAATTTCGAAAAACTACTAAAAACTAGTGCAAAAGCTTTAAAAACAAGCTTGTCAAAAACTAGTTTTACAACTAGTTGCTAGTTTTTATGTGTCAAACAAACAACGTTTATATGTGTCAAACTCCAACTAGTTTTTGGTACCCAACAAACACACCCTTACAAATCTGTATCTAGATGATTCACTATATAAAAAGAATGTATTTTCATAGCAATATTAGTTATATCCGTTGTGTCATCTACAATTATGATTGGGATTTTAAAATAATTTTTAGACATTATAAATAGAATATTAATATGAAAAAATATAATGTGGAGTTTAATAGAATTAGGTAGCATAATATTAAAAAAAACATATTGTTTTTGTTTTTGAGATTGGAGTTACATTGTTCCACAGAGATAGGTAGAAAATATAAATGTTATACTCATATACAAGAATTATTTTATTTTTGGAATTAAAAAAATAAAAATTATATATTATACAAAATCTCAAGAAAAATCATGTTTTCTTTTAAATATTGTTTAGAAAATGATATTTATATAGGGAATAGCTAGTTGTACTCGTTGTGCCATGCACGACTACGATTCAATATTTGTAGACATATTATAAATATAATATTCAAAAATAAAAATATAATATAAAAGTGAGTTTTGTTCAAATGAAACAAACTCTTATCCTGAAAAATGAAACGAATGCACTTTTTCTAGTTCGTAGTCTTCCTACTTCGAAGTGCACTTTTTCGCATTTGCACTTTTCGTACTTTGTAGTGCACTTTTCATATTTTTTGTAGCAAACTTTTCGGATTGAACTTTTTGTATTTTGTAATGAACTTTTCGTACTTTGTAGTGCACTTTTCAATTTTCAGGATAAGAGTTTGTTTCATTCGAACCAAACTCATATAAAAGTTAATGCAAGTAATTTATTTTTCGTATCAAGTTCAAATATTCTTTTGTTTTGGAATCAAATAAAAAAAATCAAATTTAAATTACTAAGTTTAAAGTTGAGAATAAAGATAGATTATTCAGATAAAATAACTTACAATTCTCCTTTTCCTAAATAATATATAACTACAAATTAAAGCTAAATCTTTTTGAGCCACCATGTTAATGGTGGCCCCACCTATGAGTATTTTAGTAATAGGTCCTATTTCTATATGAATTGGATGATGTTATTTTCTTTTTTTTTTTATAAATCAAATTTTGGTTTAAGCAAAATCTTTTTTTTTTATTGTGTAAGGATTAGTGTCAACATAAGTACTACTTGGTCTCGCTTGGAACATCCACTAGGGATGAGAACTGATTACTAACCAATTCTAGAGAAGAGTGGGCAAACAGTCGCCCGTGGGGTTCGAAACGGTAACCTCAATGTACTACCCCAAAGGCCTAAACGTTGAACTAAATGCCCGAAGGCTTAAGCAGAACCTTTTATATAGATGGATAAAAAATATAAAAAAGTAATATTATTATTATTTTTAATTAAGAATTCTTTTTTTTGCATATAAAAAAGAAATTAATTGAAAAAACTAAAATAATATTAGTAAAAATTAATTTCTTTTAAATATAAGGTTGATTTAGAATTAGTAGTGGCTTAAATAGATACATTTTTAGTAATAGCAATAAGGCCGCACGATGCGCGGCGATTATAAGACGGGGTTTAACAGTCACTAAGAAGTGTAGAGATATAAAAATGACATTTCCGTAAATTTATTTAAAGGGTCATGGTTGTTGAAGGGATTCTTGAACAAATAAATTTATATTCAAGACCCCGCTGAGTACAGCGAAGTCAGGTTCGTCCACGGGAATGAGAATTGTGCCAAAGATTAGTTGATAAACTAAGGAAAGCAAGAGAACAAACAAGGGACTAAGGGTCGAACACGACCTTATGGGGTCGAGATCGAATCAACTTAATGGGTTTTAATCAAGTATAAAAAGAGCAATCCTAGGGTAGGGCTACCACAACAACAACCATATATGCTTTCAACAAGAATTCACAACTTTCATGCAATCTAGATCATAGAAAAGTCAACTGTCGCAAACAATTCAAGTTATTCAATCAACTGTCGCAAATTAAACAACTTTCTATCTATCTTTCAACCTAGGAATATCAACT
Source organism: Fallopia convolvulus (assembly GCA_964016875.1). Taxonomy (NCBI): domain Eukaryota; kingdom Viridiplantae; phylum Streptophyta; class Magnoliopsida; order Caryophyllales; family Polygonaceae; genus Fallopia; species Fallopia convolvulus. The sequence continues at coordinate 15,701,145 of OZ024736.1, forward strand.
TTCGCAAATAATCCTATTTAGATCTAATCAAGCAATCAACTTTACACTTTCGCTTTTAGGTTAATTGCAAGATATTGCCTCAACTTTCGCAAAGGTATTAAGCACAAGATAGATAGATATGATCTTCAAGCATTCAAGTCATGAATTCAAGTTTAGGCATGCATGATTGTGTTGGGTTTTCACCCAACCCTAAAATCTAAGAAAACTACTCACACATGGAGAAGGAAGAAGAAGACATGATCATAAAAATAAATCGAAACATCAAATTAAAAACAAGAGGTCTTACAAATTTCTCCAACTTCCTCCAAGTCTTCCTCTTAATCTCCAAAACAAAAGCTAGAAAAGAGACATCCAAACTAGAAGGTCTAGCCCCCCTTTTATAGAGAAAAAGGAGGCCTAATTATACTAGGAAACAAGATAAAACTACTTCCTAAAATAAAAGATAGAATATAGTACAAAAGATCTCGGAATAATGCAAGAGCTGGCGCCATGCACGACCCATATAGGGTCGTTCTCGACCCCCTGGGGTCGGTCCTGAGGCTTGTCTTTTTGGGTGGGTCTAGCACGACCCCCTTGGGGGTCGGTCCTGAGAGCTTGTTCGAACAACCTTGAGTAAAACTTGCGTAGAAGATTCGTTACAACTCCGTTTGACTCGATTCTTTTTCCTATGTTCTTGTAACGAATTTCTCTATCTCTTTCCAAGATCAAACTTGATCTTCAATGACTTTACTTGAGCGCTTCATCTCCATCTTTTCTTGCAATGCTCCAAACTCTTCTTTCAAGCTCCAAAACTCCTACAAAAAGACACAAAAGATGCGTAGTTTCCGAATCTCAAGGAAATACAAAAACTAAGGCAAAAAGACTCAAAAACATAAAACTCTAGCACAAAAGCTAACTCAATCTAATCTATCTAGACATTAAAAACCTACTAAAAAGCGGACATCAAAATACCCCATACTTAGACTTGCTTGTCCTCAAGCAATAATCATGCAAAATCAAGACCAATAACACAATCTTCAAGCATAGCCCTTGTCAAAACATTTTAAGCACAAGTGAAAAAGTAGACAAGTAATTTTAACGTTATCACATATGTATGAGTCTCAAGCGTAAGCAATCACAATCCAACCTCACAAGGGATTTTAATGTGTTTCACTCATCTCTCATGTGTTTAGGCTATTAATATCAACTCTCAACTCAATCTTTATGCAACATCAACTTTATCATTGAGACTTATATCACCAATCTCTCTACCTAGAGAAGTCAAAACACATCAATCATTATAAGAACTTAGGCTCAATGAAATCTTCATAGAAGAATCCATTCGGCCGGGTTGTAATGGGGCTTGGTAAAGACAAATAGGTGTGGAAAATATTTGGCCATGTGGTGCTAATAATATCCGGGAATCAAAGACTCCTAAGAAATCACACATCACCAAAACTCTCATAAAAGATTATACCAAACTCTCTCAACATTATGCACACTCTCTTATTTCTTCAACCCTTTTGATTATCCCAACTTAATCTTGCTTCTAATTACTAAAGAAATTTGGCTCATGCACACTTTCACTTTTAACAATTTGCTTTCTTTTTCTCCCTTATGATTTTCATTCATTTTTTTATGGGAGATTGATATCGATATCTCTTTTTTTTTCAACTCTTTTGTAAGTGCATTCAGGGAACCAAACTCCTTTTACATGACAAACTGCAAGATTGTTTTATTTTTCCCAACCCATAATTACCCCACACTTGAACCAAGCAATCTCACTCAACAAAACTATCACAACCAATACTAAGTCCTAATCCCAGGATAGGGTCAAGCTTATCTTGGCTAGGGAATAATTTTGTGGAGCTAAAAATAAAAGGCTTAAGGCTCAAATTGGCTTCAAAAAGAGGATAATGTAAAGGTAGGTAAAAGAGAGGATAAAAGTGGCTTATGAAAAATAAGTTCTTAATCATAATTTTTTAAAGCTTTTTTTAAAGCTTTTTCTTAACAAAACAAACTAGCAAGCAACAAGCAAACAATTTTTTTAAAGCTTTTTCTTAACAAAACAAACTAGCAAGCAACAAGCAAACAATCCAACAAAAAAGACTCAATTATGTACAACATGTGAGATTTCTTCTTCCCCACCCCATACTTAAATCATGCAATGTCCCCATGCATGAAAATGATATGAAAAAGTAAAAGAGAAAGGAAAAAGAAACTCACAAAGAACTCTTGGAAGCTTGTAAAGAAGATGGATCTCATCATGGTGAAGATGGAGTGGTTGAAGCTTAGGACCCTGCAAAAATCTCACAAAACTCTATTCCAAACATATATATTCTATCCTAGTGTAAGGAAGGTTAGGAAGATCTAATCTAAAAATAAATAAAATAAAAATAAAAATAATAAAACTAACTAAAGAGCGGGGTGCCTCCCGTAAGCTCTTGTTTAATGTCATTAGCTTGACGACTTACCTGAGCTCAGTCCGAGGTGGTGAGAGCCCATGTGGCTCGGATTTCTTCGTCGGGTTCCACCTTTGCATAGTACTTCTTCAAGCGGTGCTCGTTGACTTTGAAAATCGCTCCGTTCTCATCTATAAGGTCGACCGCCCCATGTGGATAAATGTGGTGAACCGTGAACGGTCCACTACATCTTGTCTTTAGCTTTCCGAGGAAGAGTCGGAGCCTAGAGTTGAAAAGGAGTACGTGGTCACCGGATTTGAAGAGCTTTGGAACAAGCTTCTTGTCATGCCACTTTTTGGTTTTCTCCTTGTAGATCTTGGCATTTTCATAGGCCTTGAGCCTCAATTCTTCCAATTCTTGCAAGTCCATGAAGCGTTTTGCTCCGGCCGCATCGAGATCCATGTTGAGCTCCTTAAGAGCGCATAAAGCTTTGTGTTCAAGATCGACGGGCAAGTGGCATGACTTGCCATACACCAAATTGAAAGGAGTGGTGCGGAGTGGTGTCTTGTAAGCGGTGCGGTATGCCCAAAGTGCATCATCAAGCTTTGAAGACCAATCTTTTCTTGACCGGGATACCGTCTTCTCTAAGATGCTCTTTATTTGACGGTTTGAGACCTCCACTTGACCACTTGTGTGAGGATGATATGGTGTTGCCACCCGGTGAGAGACCCCATACTTGGTCAAAAGAGCTTCAAAGCTCCTCTCAATGAAGTGTAAGCCACCATCACTTATAAGAACTCGGGGGACTCCAAACGGGGAAAGATGTTTGATTTCATGAACTTAGCAACCACCCGAGCATCATTTGTCTTTGTTGCAATGGCCTCCACCCACTTGGAGATGTAATCAACCGCTACAAGGATGTACTTATAAGGGCCGATGAAGGGAAGGGTCCCATAAAGTCTATCCCCCACACATCAAAAAGCTCTACTTCCAAGATACCGGTGAGCGGGTTCTCATTCCTCCAAGTGATGTTTCCGGATCGTTGGCACTCGTCACATCTTGTCACAAACTCAAGCACTCTTTGAAAAGTGTTGGCCAATACAAACCACTTTGAAGAATCTTCGTCGTGGTTTTGAATCCCTTAGCATGGCCTCCCGTTGGTAGAGTGTGGCAATGGCGAATGACGCTTTCAATCTCATCATCCGGAATACAACGTCGAAATATGTGATCACTTCCTTGCTTGAACAAGTAGGGATCATCCCAATAGTAGTGCTTGACGTCGTGGAGGAATTTCTTCTTGGCTTGAGGGGTTAAACCCGTCGGAATCTCGCCTCCTACAATATAGTTAGCAAAATCCGCAAACCAAGGTGTCTTTGACCCACGTATAGCAAGAATAGAAGTAGGGTGAGAAGAAAAAGATGGTAGATCATTAGGACTCGAAAAAACTGAAAAAGGCGAAGAAGACTTACCTGCTCGACCCAGGGAGAGGGTCGTGCACGAGCCAACTAGGTCGTGCTCCAAGGCTAGCTCGAGGGAAGGGGTCGTGCTCGACCCTAAGGGGGTCGTGCTTGACCCTAAGGGGGTCGTGCACGACCCTATGGGGGTCGTGCACGACCTTGGCAGGGTCGGTCCTGAGGCCTCGATTTCTTCATTAGCCTTTTCTCCATAGGGCTTATTATTGCTTTGCAAAAGAGTCTCATCAGGGCGTGTATCATTGATGGGAATTGATCCGCCGGACTCCTGAATATGCTCAAGGGGTAGTCTTGATAGGTGATCCGCCACTAAGTTCTCCGCTCCCTTCTTGTCTCAGATTTCGTGATCGAATTCCTGCAATAAGAGCATCCAACGAAGCAACCTAGGCTTGGCGTCTTTTTTCGCCATTAAAAATCTAACCGCAGCATGGTCAGTATAAACAATCACCTTAGAACCTACTAAGTAAGAGCGAAATTTTTCAAAAGCAAACACCACGGCGAGAAACTCTTTCTCGGTTGTAGTGTACTTACTCTGGGCTTCATCGAGCGTCTTAGTTGCATAGTAGATGGCATGAAGCTTCTTGTCCTTCCGCTGCCCAAGAACCGCTCCTATGGCATAGCATCACATGATCTCAAAGGGAAGTGACCAATCCGGTGATTGCATAATGGGGGCCGTCACAAGGGCTTTCCTTAACCTGTAAAACGCTTCAAGACATTCTAGAGACATGCTAAACACTACATCTTTCATTAGTAGGTTAGTCAATGGTTTAGCAATCTTAGAAAAGTCTTGAATAAAGCGTCTATAGAAACCCGCATGCCCCAAAAAGCTCCTAACGTCTTTAACGGAGGATGGAGGGGGCAATTTCTCAATAAGCTCAATTTTTGCCTTGTCCACCTCTATCCCGCGTTTAGACACTAGATGTCCTAAGACAATACCCTCTCTAACCATGAAATGACACTTCTCCCAATTAAGCACAAGGTTAGTCTCTTCACATCTTTTAAGGACATTAGAAAGATTAGCAAGACATGAATCGAAAGTGGAACCATAAATTGAAAAATCATCCATAAATACCTCCACTATTTCTTCAATCATGTCGGAGAAGATGGCCATCATACATCGTTGAAAGGTTGCCGGGGCGTTGCACAACCCAAAAGGCATCCTCCTATATGCAAACGTCCCATACGGACAAGTAAATGTCGTCTTCTCCTGATCATCGGGGTGAATGGGAATCTGCCAAAAACCACTATAGCCATCCAAATAGCAAAAGTAATCGTGTTGGGCTAAGCGTTCTAGGACTTGATCAATGAAGGGGAGTGGAAAATGATCCTTCCTAGTAGCACTATTAAGTTTCCTATAGTCTATGCACATTCTCCATTTAGTGGTGGTCCTAGTAGGAATCAACTCCCCTTTTTCATTTTCAACAACCGTCATCCCCCCTTTTTTAGGAACTACATGTACGGGGCTAACCCATTTACTATCGGAAATAGGAAACATGATATCGGCATCTAACATCCTCAGAATTTCCTTTTTCACTACCTCTTTCATGTATGGGTTTAGCCTACGTTGATGCTCAATAGTGGGTTTATGATCATCCTCCATATAAATTCTATGCATGCACAAAGAGGGTGAAATACCACTAATTTCCTCTAATGAATACCCTATGGCTTTCCTATGGGTCCTAAGCGCATCAAGCAATTTATTCTCTTCTTCCATACTCAAATTAGCATTAATAATAACGGGAAGAGTAGAATTAGGACCAAGAAAAGCGTACCTCAGGGAGTCGGGGAGCTCCTTAAGCTCGAGAGTGAGTTCGGGCAAGCTAACCTCCTCCTACAGCTCCGCTTTGAGTGCCTCCAAGACAAGGCATTGCTCCTCACCTTCGTCCAGAAGGGTCGTCCATGACCCTTGGAGGGTCGGTCTTGAGACCCTAAGATCATGTGGTAGAGGATCCCAAGTCAATAATTTCTCCATTGGGTTGTTGCACTCAATGTAGTTGGAGCGCGTGCATAGCATCTTGATCTCCTCTTGATTTGACTCCTTCATGGTTGGATTGAATCGAAACTCAACCACTTCTTCTCCAAAATTAAAGGTGAGAAGACCGTTCTTGACATCAATGATGGCTCCCGCTATGGCTAAGAATGGTCGTCCGAGAATAATGGGCACCACGGGATCTTCAGGAATCTCCATCACTATGAAATCATTGGGCACAAAGAACTTCCCAACTTGAACCGGGAAATCATCCACTATTCCCGTTGGTTTGACACACGACCCATCTGCCATGTATAGCCTCATGTTCACTGGTACTAAGGGCCCCATGTTGGTCTTGGACCAAATTGAAAGTGGAAGCAAACTCGTACTAGCACCTAGATCACACAAAGCTTTGAAACGGTAAGCTCCAATACCAATTGTAATAGCGAACTTACCTGGGTCGCCTAGCTTCTCGAGAAGCTCCAACGATCTTACTTCATTTGTTAATTCCGACATGGATCGCTTTCTAGATAAGATCTCCTTCAAGAATTTAGTATAAGCAGGCATTTCATTCAAAGCCTCAGCGAAAGGAATGGAAAGATTTAAACCTTAAAGCAACTTAACAAAGCGCTTGAACTTCCCTTTCGTTGAGTCCTTGGGTTTCTTAGAAGGGAAAGGAAGTACTTTAGATGGAGATTGAATGGAAAGAGAAGGGTTCGAAAACTTACCTGGCGAAGGATGGTCGAGCTCGACCCCAGTTGGGTCGATCGCCTCTTCTTCCTCGTTAATAGCCTCCTCAGGAACGACCCTTGAGGGGGTCGTGCACGACCCTAAGGGGGTCTTGCACGACCCTAAGGGGGTCTTGCACGACCCTAAGGGGGTCTTGCACGACCCTAAGGGGGTCTTGCACGACCCTACGTGGGTCGGTCCTGAGGCTCGTTCCTTCTCTTTTTGCTTGGTTGGCTTGCCACTCCTTAGGTGCATGGCTCGGGCTTCACCATCGCTTGCACGGCTTCTAGGATTTTCCTCGGGACGGCCCGGGAGTTGTCCCTGAGGTCTCGAGATTTGAGATGCTAGTTGTCCAATTTGGGAATCGATGTGTTTTCTCCATGAGTCAAATTCTCCAAATCTTTCATGAACCCCATTCATTTGCGTAGTTAGCTCGGCTCGTATTCCATTGATCCCGGTCTGGACCTCAGCTCGAACTCCGTTCATTCCTTCTTGCAGCCCTTGTACCCATGACGGTGGCTCTTGATAACCCAGAGGGCGGTAGGGAGGGGGACGTTGCTCTTGTTGGGGTTGCTTGTATTGGTCATAATTGGAATTTCCCCAAGATGGTTGAGCATTGCTCCTCCCTGCATAATTGTTTTGGTTCCTATAGGAACCTCTCATGTAGTTTGCCTCCTCATAAGCCTCAACGGCTCGTACTTGCTGCAAGTTAGTGCAATTGGAAGTAGTATGGGCAGAAGACCCGCATTCTTGGCAAGATTGAGAAGATTTAAAGTAACTTACTTGCTTTTTCAAACGATTGATCTCATCCTGCATGAATTGGAACTTCACATCCCGATCAACCACCTCGGATTGTGTCTCATACAGCTTCCTGTCCGTGGGCTTAGTGTGTTGGTTTCCATACATGGCATCATAGTTGGTTAGTTTGTTCAATAGCGCCCATGCTTGATCGGGATCCATCTCAATGAACCCGCAATCGGTGTGAAGGTTAATGCGATCGTTGGTAGCCGCATTAATGCCTTGAAAGAAGATCTCTTGGAGAACATAGGGAGGTTTCCCATGAGTAGGGCATTGGCGTAGAAGCTCTTGGAATCGTTCCCATGTCTCCACAAGCGTCTCGTTGGGAATTTGATGGTAGGAGGTGATGCGCTTCCTAAGCTCCGTTGTTTTAGCCGGTGGAAAGAACTTGGTCATGAATAAATCATGTAAAGCTTTCCACGTCGTGATAGATCTTGGTGGCAAGCTCTCCAACCAACTCAAAGCTTTTCCTGCAAGAGACCACTTAAAAGCCTTCAAGAGAACATATTCAAACGAGACACTGTCAACAGCAATAGTGTCACATAAATCAGTAAAGTTCTTAATATGCTCCATTGGGCATTCAGTGGATTTCCCCTCAAATGGAGAACGCTTTATTAAGGATATGAAGTGAGATTTAATCTCAAAAGTGCGGTCGATCTCCGGGAGCACTATCGCCGATTTGGGCACCCTCAGTTCTGGGTGCATGTATTGCTTGACATTCCTTGGGATAGCATTCAGTTGCTCCTGAAATCGCCGTGCAGCTGCATCCGAAGCGTCTCGTTCCGCTTGCAAGAGCTGCATCTGAGTGCGAAGTTCCTCCATTTGCCGAGCCATAGCCTCAGCGTCGGCCATTGCTCGTTGTTCTCTCAAACGATTGTGGAAGGACCTCTCAGGTTCCCTGTAGTAGTCAATCTCAAGAGTTCTCCGGGAAGAACGAGAAGGCATAGACTGCGAACAAAAACAAAGAAAACAAATTAAATAAAAACAAAGGGGTAAGGGCTAGTCCCAGACCCCAAATATCAACTAAACTAGGCACTATTGCTCACTCCCCGGCAACGGCGCCAATTTGTTGAAGGGATTCTTGAACAAATAAATTTATATTCAAGACCCCGCTGAGTATAGTGAAGTCAGGTTCGTCCACGGGAATGAGAATTGTGCCAAAGATTAGTTGATAAACTAAGGAAAGCAAGAGAACAAACAAGGGACTAAGGGTCGAACACGACCTTATGGGGTCGAGATCAAATCAACTTAATGGATTTTAATCAAGTATAAAAAGAGCAATCCTAGGGTAGGGCTACCACAACAACAACCATACATGCTTTCAACAAGAATTCACAACTTTCATGCAATCTAGATCATAGAAAAGTCAACTGTCGCAAACAATTCAAGTTATTCAATCAACTGTCGCAAATTAAACAACTTTCTATCTATCTTTCAACCTAGGAATATCAACTTTCGCAAATAATCCTATTTAGATCTAATCAAGCAATCAACTTTACACTTTCGCTTTTAGGTTAATTGCAAGATATGGCCTCAACTTTCGCAAAGGTATTAAGCACAAGATAGATAGATATGATCTTCAAGCATTCAAGTCATAAATTCAAGTTTAGGCATGCATGATTGTGTTGGGTTTTCACCCAACCCTAAAATCTAAGAAAACTACTCACACATGGAGAAGGAAGAAGAAGACATGATCATAAAAATAAATCGAAACATCAAATTAAAAACCTACCTAAAAAGCGGACATCAATAGCACAAAAGCTAACTCAATCTAATCTATCTAGACATTAAAAACCTACCTAAAAAGCGGACATCAATAGTTTTTTTGGAAAAGGAATATGAAAATGACATAGTTATTGATCGTTTTTTTTATAGAATAGATAGAAATAGATATAGTTATTGATCATTCTTTTTTAATTACTATTTTTTCTTACAATTTTTAAGTATCATTGTGAACAATGGTTATTTTTAGGCTGAGGATATATACACACGTATTTTTTTCTTTGTGCACAAGATTTGGCACGCTTCATGAAGCGAGTCGCTTCATAATGCGAGCCATATACGGATACCCGAGAGGATTTTTTACAGAATTGGTCAAATGACACGCTTCATGAAGCGTGAGGCAATATTGTGCGATATTCTAACCCAATCCAATGTTGTTTTACATATATAGTTTCCTCTCGTCGATAGCTTCGATTTGATAGGTAATAAGCTGAAATCCGACATCCGAGTAAAAAGTTATGAACGCTTTAAGATTGGACATACACATACTACTTTCAAACGTCGTTTATCTAGGATAAGATTTAAGATAAAGCATAGAATAATACTTTTTGGTAAGTGTTAGAGTTTATGGTTAGGGTAAGGCTTTATGGTAGGGTTTGGGGTAATGAGGTTTAAAGTTTGGGTATGTGATATAGCATAGTGTTTGGATGTATGGTTTGAATCAAGGCTTAAGTGTAGGGTTTTAGATAAGGTCTAGTGTGAGGGTAGCATTTAAGACAAGTCTTAAGGTATGATATTGAGTAAGGTTTAGGGTTTATTGTAGATTTTAGTGAAGTTTAGGATTTAGGTATATGATTTAGGATAGAGTATATATTTTTAGGGCTTAGGGTTTGGATAAGGGTTCTACGGCAAGGCTTAAGTATAGGATTTTAAGTAAGGTCCAGGGTTTATAGTAGAGTTTGAATAAAGGGTTTAAGATAAGGCTTAAGGTCGGATTTAGGGTAAGGTTTAATGTTTATGGTAGGGTTGTGGTTTATATTTAAAGTAAGGCTTTAGGGTAACCTAACTTATATATGTTAAATTTTTGGTTTGATTAACCAAACTGATATTTTTCACGGTTTTACAAGTTGGTTACGGATCGACATATTCATATTAAATATATTTCGTCTTAATGGAATTACATGCTTATTTTCAGAATTTCAAATTATATTTGATTTGAAAATATTACTTTATATTTCCATCATTGATTAGTTAAATATGATTTTTTTTAAATATTTAACTCCTAAAATGTTATATATATAAAATACATATTGTAAAGACAATTTAAAACATAAGCACCATGTAAAATAATATTTATTTTGAAATTTTAACCGAGCGATAATATTTTTAATATAAAGCTGATAATTTTTTGTTTTTCAAGTGTATTCTTATAATATAAAATTAAATAAATAGTTATTGCTTAACGAGAAAACCAAACCAAAAATTTGGTTAACAAATCTCTGATCAACTGAGATTAAATGGTCGATTTTGGTTAATGATTTTAATTAACTGAAATCATAAAATAAATAATTATTGGTTAACGAGAAAGTCTTGCCCTAACCATAAACCCTAATACTTACGATAAACATAAACCGTCCCAAAATATTATGTACTAAGTCTTATCTTAAATCATATCTTAAATAAAACATCATGTTAAAGTAGTTTGCGTATGTCCAATCTTAAAACGCTCATAACTTTTTGCTCAGGTGTCGGATTTGGACATATTACCTATCAAATCGAAGCTATCGACGAGAGGAACCTATATATGTAAAATAATATTAGATTGGGTAAGGAAATCGCACAATATTGCCTCACGCTTCGTGAAGCGTGTCATTTTGCCGATTCTGTAAAAAATCCGCTCGGGTATCCGTATATGGCTCGCATTATGAAGCGACTCGCTTCATAAAGCGTTCCAAATCTTGTGCGCCGAGAAAAAATTATGTGTGTATATAGATTTCCCGTATTTTTATCAATTGCAATTAAATTACATATAAATAGGCTTTTTAAAAAAATAAATAAATTGAGCTATTACAATGTGGGCTTTGTGAGAAGAGATCATCGATTGGGCTTTATTTGCTGGGAAATGCAATTAAGGCATAAACTATTATATAGGTAGAATGAAGTTTGATATCACCTCTATTCATAGTTGTTAATGCCTTTCATATCACTAATATGAAAGACATCTATACAACATATAAAGTTGTTCCTCAATGCGAAAATAAAGGCTCAATTTTTTATTTAAATTTAATTTCTTAATGGGCATATATATTTGATCTTCTACAATCAACATTTTAATAGTTCAATTTTTTTTTGAATTTAATTTGATAATCTTTACAACATATAAAGTTGTCTCTCTTGTATTAAATACTTAACATTTACTTTTATTTTTATTATATTTTTATTTAGTTAAATGATGTGTAATCAAATTTAACAATATTAAAGAAAGATGTATAAATTTTAACTTAATATTGTTTAATTAATTTAACAATATTGAAAGAAATAATCATCATCATCATCATCGTCATCATCATAATCAATGTATTGAAATGTATACGGTCTAGCAACTTACGGTTATAAGTGAAAAGGTATCTAAATCCTAATGCAAATTATATATACATAATGTGATTTAGTGTGCTAAAATAAAGTAAATTAGTATAAAATTGCAAACATATAAAAATATATTGATCCCGTCCAACGGACGGGGTCAACTCTCTAGTGGACATATACATTTGACCGTCTACAATCAGCATTTTAATTAGGGGTGGGCACGGTCGGTTAATCGGAGTTTTGGTTAACCGGACATCGGTTAACGTGAACTTCGGTTAGTAAATTTCAATAACCATAACCACACCGTCCATTACCGGTTAATCGTTAACAATTAACCGTGAAACTCGGTACGGTTTACCGGTTAACCGACTTGTTTAATTTTTTTTCAAAAATCAGAGTTTTTATAAAAAAGTTACCTTATCTACCCTAATACATTATAAAACAGAACCCAAGTCTGTTGTAAAATTTGTGCCATGTGGCATTTTTGAATAAATTAATGTGAAATTATATTTTAATAAATCTTGTAACAACTTATAGTGTTCTTGCTATATATACTAAATGCATAACATGTTTATATAATATTTTATGTATATAATTTTCTATCTATGGATTATGTATTAGTTTACTACAAAAGATAACATATTTATATAGTTTTTATATACATAAATTCCTATGAGATGATATTTTCCTTATTAATTTAATATTTTTATCCCTTAGCAAAATTTAGGGTCTTAATTTTTTTTTATCTTTTAACAACGCTTGAACTCCAAGTATAAAATTTATATCTATATAATGATATGATTTTAAATAATAAATTTTGTTATGTTGATATATTTTATTTTGAGAAAAAGATATAGTTTTATGTTGATAACTAAGATTATATGTACATGTCAAAAAAAATAAAAATTCAAATTTTAATTTAAATTAATAAAATTAGATTTTCTTTATCTTTTCAGAACAAATTTAGCCCAAAAGCATTTTGGGCCACCCTAATTAGGCCCTTGTTAAGCTCCCCTATTAAATTAGCTTTTTGTTAAGTATATAAGGCTTAAATGTTTTTTTTTTACTTTTCTCTCTCTCTCTCTCTCTCTCTCTCTCTCTCTCTCTCTCTCGTGAGTGAGTGCTCCGTTCTCTCCCCCGTCACTATTGCAAAAACCGATTCTCAACTGCAAAAAACGGTTTGAGTACGTCGATTTCAAGTCGGTATTCGTAGTGCAATTTGTATTCGAAGTTCGTTCTCAAGATTCTGGTCTTTTGTGCAACTGGATTTTGTTTTATAGATCGTCCACAACCCTTTGCTTATGGTTAAGGTTTTTTGTTTGTTTGATCATTGATTTTTGTTTGATTTTCTTCGATTTTGTGTTTGGATTTTGCTGTATGCTTTTGCTTTTTTGGTTTGTTTGTTGATTCGAAGACGATTTGCATGTGATGATAGTAATGACATGTTTTGGTTCGTTTGATAACACTGTTTTCATTTTTGTGTATTTTGTGTTTGAATTCTTTTTTTTTTGCATTGTTCATCTGTTTGGATGTTTTGAAGTCAAATTCTCGATTTCGAGATTATGTTGAATAGTGATGACATATTGTAACTATGCTTATGGCATTACGTTTTTGTGATGATAGATTATAACTATGATTAGAGAATCACCTTTTCTGATTATTTGTGATGATAGTAACATATTCATGCAATATGTTGTTTGTGTTTGTTGTGCATGTTTGTGATGAGAGTTGCTTGTGATGACAGTTGAGACATGTTGTATTTGCTTGTGATTACATTGGCTTTTTTTAATGTATAGGGGTTGTGATAACAGTTGTTGCTATTGATGATAGTATATTGAGTATAATTGTGTTTTATTGACATTAGTGATGACAATTGCCTTTCTTATGTTTTATTGACATTAGTGATGACAGTTGCCTTTCTTGTGATGATAATTGTTTGTGATGACGATGTCTCTTTCTTATGTTTGTAAGTTGTGATGACACTTGTTTAATATTGATGATAGTATATTGATTATAATTGTGTTTTATTGACATTAGTGACGACAAAGACTTTTTTGACTTTTTTTATGTTTAGGGGTTGTGATGACAGTTGCCTTTTCTTATGTTTTATATGTTGTGATGACGGTGTTGCTAATTATGATTAAAATATTTTTTCTAATTGTGTTACAGTGACATATTAGTGATGACAAAGTGTTTACTTGAGAGTTGAAACATGTGGCATTTTTGCTTTATGATGATAGTTGTTTGTGAGGACAATGTCTCTTTCTTTTGTTTTCCAAGATAAAGAATGGAGCCTAAGCAATTGCACTATATGGTACCTGTATCAAAATGACATAATGGAAGAGCAAACCAGTATCACACTCCAGATGTTTTCCACTTCATCAAGTGTCATCTTACATCTGATGAGTTTAGTAGGTTAGGTCAGGGGTGCTTTGGTGTAGTGTTAAAGTTAGGTGATACTATACCACTTCGTTACAAAGTTATGCATTATGCCATCATGTGTGAGTTAAACACTTCATATAAGCATGAGATGTGGTTTAGAATAGGGGGTAATGTGTGTCGTTATTCTTTGGTGGACTTCGCTGCTGTCACTGGTTTGAATTGTGAGAATTTAGGTGATGTTGATATCCCTAAAGTTGACCTCGTAGATGTTGTAGGTGTGGATAAGTGTGATTTGGATCATTTACGATCTTTTTTTATAAAAGAAAAAGATCGTTCTAGGAAGTTTAAACTTGCACACTTGTTGATCCTTGAGGCTGTTTTGCTTCCTAAACGGGATAAGGTTCCTATATATCCAATTCATATTGCTCTTTCAAGTGATTTGGAGAAATTTTATGCTTATCCTTGGGGTATATTGTCCTATAACGCTTTGCTCGATAGCTTGTTGCATGTGAATCGTACCCCACGTGACCCGGATATGATGAAAAAGCCAAACTATATACCTGACTTCAATGTGTTTGGATATCCTTTTGGATTTATGGTAATGTGTTGATATATTTTTTGATGTTAATTGCACCTGCAATGGCTTTTTAGTGTTTCTTTTTTGTGTGTGTTGTTATAGTTTTGGATTGTGGAGACTTTTCCATCTTTTCGAGGCATTTGTCATCTTGCTGAGAGAGGAGGTAAAAAAGAAGTTCCTTATATGCTGCGTTGGCGTATCACTTCATCTCAACTTGTTGGTTGGAAAGCAATTTGTGATGTTGGGGACAAGAAACTGGTATGTTTAATTTTTTTTTATTTTGATGACAGTTGAATTTGATGATAGTTGTAACTTGTAGAGTTTATTTGATGACAATTTAATTTGTTTTATTTTGATGACAACAATGAATGTATCCCTCGTACTCAGAATATGCAGCATTCATCACATGTGACTATCCCGATGAGGTTGTTGACCCTGTGTACAATGATCTTGTGAAACGGATTATACTAAAGCAAAAAGCGATTGAAGGTGAAGGATTTGAGTCTGATATGGAAGATGAACTTGCTGATTTTGTTATTGCTCCACGAGATGCAGTTATTGAAAAAGTCAAGGTTGGTGGTAAGAGGAAGATTGGATGTACAGACGCAAAGGCTAAAGGCGCAAAGGCTAAAGGGGTAGGGAAAAAGGAATCTGAAGAGAAACCGAAAGAGCGCTCTGAAATTGTGAAAAGGGAAGGTAGGAGATTACAACTTCCTAGAGCGGCTAAAACTAAGGTTGATGACAGTATGCATAAGATTCCGAAGATTGGAAAGGATAACAGGAGTCCGAAGGATTCGAAGGGTTCAAAGGATTCGGGTGTGAATGGTCGGAAGACTCGTGTCAACAATGTGCCTGAGATTATTGAAAATGTAAGAGGCCAAAGTTGAAGAAAGATTCTAATGAAGTTGTAGAGAATGACTTTCTAGAGAAAAAGGATGTGGATGACAATGAAACTGATTTTGAAGTAGCTAGGATTTTGTCAATGACCAAGGAGAAGGCGAAATTTGATGAAGTTAATGAGGATCCAGTTTCTTCCAAGGGAAAGGAGAAGGCAGAAGAGTATAATAAAAAGGAAGAGCCAGATTGGGTTAAGTCTTTGAGGGAAAGTGTGTGTTCCTTGCAAGATGATATGATTAGAATGATGAAAACTCTTCAGAGTCAAGTGCAGCGTGTTGAGATGCAAGTTGTGGAAGTTAACAGCAGGGTTGATAGAATTGAAAAGAAACTGAAATCTAAAGACCAAGATTTTGTTTATGATGATAACAATGATGAGATTCGCATTGTAAGTTTGGAACCAGTGAGAGAAAGTGATTGCAAAGGCATTGAGTCTTTAAGGTTGTCCCTTGATGATGACATTTCTATTAAAGATGGAGGTGAAGGTATGAATTTGTAGTTGATAAAGTATGTTCCACTAGATATAATTCCAAGGCAAGAGCAAGGCAACTGAGTTGGTTGAGCTTGTGAAAGATGGTCAAGAGCAAGGTGGTGATGACAAAGATGTTAATGAGGATGAACCAGTGAAGGATCAAGTAGGTGGTGATGACAAGCAAATTAATCACGAAGAACCAATTGTGGATGAAGGAAGAGCAAGGCAAGAGCAAGGCAACTGATGACAAAGGTGTTAATGAGGATGAGCCAGTGAAGGATCAAGTTGGTGGTGATGACAGAGAAGTTAATCATGAAGAACCAGTTGTGGATGAAGCAAGGGTTGATGACAGAGAAGATGTTGATGAACCTGTCAAAGATCAAACAGAGGTTGATGACAGAATTGATGACCCAGGTGAGTTAGGTTCAAGCTTTTTTTCTGTCTCCTCGGATGAGTTAGGCTTTGACATGCGTGGACTTTTACAAGATGTAATGGATAATTGTTCTCAACTTACTGAGCATGGACATTTGTTTGGTTCTTTGTTTCAAAATTCAAAAGAAGGTGCAATCTTTGAGATTGATGAAAATTTTCATAATCCAACGGTTTAATGTGATGATGATGCAAAGGAAACAGTTGAACTTAGGAGGTGATGTTCGTGTTTTTGGTATAGTTTTTAGGGTGTTTTCTTAGTTTGTTAGGTTTAGTTTTGATAAGCTTAGGGTTAGTTTTGTGTGTTTTTGGATGGTTTTGCATATTTTTTGAAAAGTTTGGAAGCTACTCCGTTTTGTGTTTTTTTGTAGGTTTTAGCAAGGAAACGGTGCTTTTTGGAGCTAAATTTGGGATGTTATGGTGAAGGATTGAAGAATACGAGATGAAGAAGTCGAAGTCCAAGCTTTTAGAGTTGAAGTAATGAAGAAGTCAAAAATCCAGGCTCGTTAACGAGGCTATCCAAGGTCGTTAACGAGGCTTCGAGATAGGATTTTTCGGGAAATCTTAGTGATGACCTACCGATCCTGTGCGGGGATTTATTTCGTGTCGGTAGGGTGTTTTTGATGAGTTTTAGGGTTATTATATATTATTTTAAGTCTTGTTATCCTTCTAGGTTTTTATTTCTATCTTTTTAGAGTAGGTTTCTATCTTTTAGGAAAGTTTTTATCTTGTATCCTTATTTATTTAGATAGCTTTATTAGTATAAATACCCTTCTTTATAACCTAGAGAGGGGGTGACAAGTAGAGAAGAAGGAAGAGCCGAGAGAGAGAGAGAAGGGGCGGAGAGAGATCGAGCCGAGGTGAACGAGAGTTAGCCGAGGTCGTTAATCACGGTTTTCGATTCGGTTTTGTATTTTTTTGTTTCTTCTGAATTATGTAAGACGATATTTCCATATTAATTTGAAGTAGTTGTTTTGTTTTCAATATTCTCCTTTATAGAAGTTGTTTGTTTTCTAGTTATGAGTAGTGAGTAGTTTTCTTATCTAGGGTCGGGGTTGAAACCCGGCATAGTTATGTGTGGATTGATGAGTAAGATGATGTATTGAATGTCTTCTATCTATTTTGAGATTGCTTGTTGTGTTTATACCGAGATGAAAGTCAAGGTAATTTGAGTCTTAACTTGATCGAGAGAGAAAGTTATATAAACTTGAAGGTTGATATTGTTTGAATACGAAAGTTTCAAGCTTTGGATCCAAAACAAGTGATTGAGTGAATTAATTTATGAGAGTAGATTAATTTACCTACTAGTCAATGAAAGTTAATGAATTTATCTATTTAAAGGCATGATCTTTATCTTCTTACGAGTTTATATGCATGACTATGTTGTGGTGACCCTTATCCTAGATCTTTGTTTTTATTTGAATTTTCCTTGATCATATTCGTTACTGAGTTTGTAGCCTCGATACCGAACTTATTTTAGGTCGTTAGTAGTCTACAGGTTCGTTAATGTTGATAGGGTTTCTCGGCCAATAAATAAATTTGTAAGTCAAGACCCCGCTGAGTACAGTGGAGTCAGGATCGTTCCACAGGAAGCAAGGTTGTTTGTCTATCAATCTAACAAAAATCAAACAAAATTAAACAAAACACTCACGAGATGACTCGTTAACGATGTTGTCAGGATCGTTACCGAGCCACCGAACACAAAAATATTAACTAACGACCTAATAAAATTCTAATTAAAATTCGGTACCGAGGCAAGTACTTAGCAACGAAAATTCACCAGAAATAATTCAAATAAAGCAAAAATATAGGACAAGGGACACCACAACATAGCCAAGCATAAGAATTCGTAAGAAGATAAAATCATGCCTTTAAACAGATAGAGTTATCAACTTTCGCTGACTTAACAAGTAAATTAATCTACTTTCGCATCCTAATTCACTCAATTGCTTGTTTTGGATCTAAAGCTTGAAACTTTCGTTTCAAACAATATCAACCTTCAAGTTACTAACTTTCTCTTTCAATCAAGTTAAAAACTCAAATTACCTCAACTTTCGTTTTGTTATTAAGCACAACAAACAATCTCAATAAAAGATAAAAGGCATTCAACACTCCATCTTACTCATAAAACATGCTCAACTATGTCGGGCTTAACCCCGACCCTAGAAAAATAAACTACTCACTAATCATAACTAAGAAACTAAAAACTTCAATAAAAAGAAACATTGAAACAAAACTCAAAACTCAAAATTAATAAGAAAAATATAGTCTTGCAGAGATTCAGAAGAAACCGAAAAACATAAAAACACCGAACCACAATCACGACCAACGACCACTCGGCAACCGTTGTCTACCGAGCCTCGTGATCCTCTTCCGATCCGATCTCTCTCTCTTCCCTTCGGTCGTCCTCAAAAATCTCTTCTCTAAAACTTCTCTAAAATCCAGCCTCCCTTTCTATGCTAGATAGAAGGGTATTTATACTAAAAAGCTAAAAACTAAAAAGGCTAAAGGTATAAATTTTCCTAAAAAGATAGAAACAATCTCTAAAAGATAGAAATAAAATCTAAAAAGATATTAAGACCTAAAATACATATTCTAACAACCCCAAAAGATTCTAAAAAAGATACTCAACCGATACGGAAATAAATTCCCGCTCAGGATCGGTGAATAATAAAAATAATACTCCGAAATATTTCTCTTCGTGGCCTCGTTAACGAGCCCTCACAACCTCGTTAACGAGCTTGGGCTTTGTTTTCTTCAACACTTCCTCTTGAACTCTCGAGCTTCGACTTCTTCAATCTTGCACTCCTCCGTCTCTTGCTGCAATGCTCCAAATTCAGCTCCATTCAACTCCTTTCCTCGCTAAAACCTGCAAAATTCACAAAATAGCGTAGATTCCACTCTTTTCACAGAATTCACAACCTGCAAAATACCCTAAAAATACTCAAAACTAAGCCTAAACTAAACAAAAATAAACCTAATAAGCAAAGAAAACATATCGAAAACTATACTAAAAATGCGAACATCAAAATACCCCATACTTAGACTTGCTTGTCCTCAAGAAATAAACAAGACACTAACCAAAACCAAAACAAATCATGCTCATCAAGACATAGCCATCTTCTAAAAAGCAACATCTACACATAAGAAAATTATAGCAAAAGACTATTAACATCCTCACACATATATACACTTAAATAGACATAAAATAATACAATCCAACCTCTCAAGGGATATAATGTGTTTCACTCAACTCTCATGTGTTTGGGCTTATTAATTCAATCTCTCAACTCATCTTATATACAAAAACTCATAAAGATTGGAACTTATATCACCAATACTCTCCACCCAAGATTTGTCAAAACAAGCAAAGAATCATCAAGAGAACTTAGGCTCAATGAAAAACTTCATAGAAGCTTCCATTCAATTTCTCACGTCCAGGAAAGGCGGCGCCCGCTGCCCAATTGGCGGCGCCCACTGCCAGCAACAATCAGTGCAACTCGGTTCATCATTCAGGTCACACTTCGAGGGCTATTTTGACTCCCTTCGAGTTGGAATTTGGACTCAGAGTAAAGATATGATGGTAGCTCTTTGAATTAGTTTTCCAATGATAATAAATTCGTCTTGATCTGACGATAATATCTTCCGAACGAACCCTCGCAAGATAGAGGTGTCGAACCAATAACTCCAATGAATGGCCCGAATTCAAGCGTTCTTTTCCCGGTTTCCATTCCTTTCACACTTGTTCACTTTAAGACCTGTAAAACCCCAAAACTCCTAAACAGTCTAAGACTAGGAATGTAATCGAACTGAGTCGAGCCGAACTTTTGAATGCTCAAGCTCGGCTCGGTCATTTAAAGGCTTGTTCGAGCTCGGACTCGAGCTCAAATTTTTATTCGAGCTCGGTTCATTTAAGGGCTCGTCGAGCTCGAGATGGCTCGAGAGCCTGCTCGTTTAGCTGGTTCACAAACAAACAAAACGAGCAATCCCAATTCTCACTTCGTTCGTGAACAAATCAAACAAGCTCAACTTTCATTTTCAATATCAAATCCAGCATGTTCATTTTACATTCACAGTACCAAATACAACCTACTAATTTGTTTTTGAAAAAAAATTACATTTCCAAAAATTACGCTTAACTTCAATCTCTTCATTATCATGAGATGTTCTATGCTCTTCTTCAAAAAATTACGCTTAATTTCCAAAAAATAAATTTCTAAAAGTTACATAAGCTTTCTATAATGAAAATGAATGCTCTATGCTCTTCTTCTATTGGTCTCTGGGTTTGAGTTGTTGTGCGTAATAAATAATACGGAACAAACACAATAATACGGAACAAACACACGTAAAATAAACGCAATTAAAGCATGTTATAAACTGATTTTCTCATAATTTTTTAGGTTTCTCATAATTTTTTACCTAGACCAAATGGAAAGCTAATTCGCTGTCCCAAGAAGGCCGAAAAAACCTAATAAAATCAAATCTATCGGCTCAACCAAACTACCTTATGCAATCCTTCCTACTCCCAAAATCCACATTAAAAGAACTGGACCAAATCAATAAAACGTTCTTCTGGAACAAAGAGAGGAACCATAAACCTCTTATCAGCTGGAACTCTATCTGCCAACCACCTGACCGTGGTGGACTGGGAATTGCCAAGGCAGAGGAAATGAATCAAGCCTTACAAATGAAGCTTCTTTGGAAAATCCTTGCGGAACCAAATAACCCATGGGTCAAAATCATCACAGAAAAATATCTAAAATCCGAAGGTCTGATTAACTACCAGAAAAAGCGGAACACTTCTTGGCAATGGTCCAAATTGATGAGTCTAAAAGACCTATTCTTGAAAGGCCTCATTTGGCAGGTCGGAGATGGTAAAACCATCCGATTTTGGAAAGACCATTGGACGGGAAATGGCTGCCTAAAACCGAAAGAAAATATTAGTAATTACAATAACTGGGAAGCGAAAGTCGCTGATTTCCTTAAGGATGACAATACGTGGGACCAAGATAGGCTCCAACAAGTGCTTAACCCGGAAGACCTCCATAGTGTCATGCAGATTTCCACCACAACCAACAAAATACCTGACAGAATGTACTAGCAACCAAGCAAGAATGGGTGGTACTCTACCCATTCTACCATGCAGTGGATCCATAACAACAAAGGAGAACCACAAAGCAACCTAAGATGGATTAATAAACTTAATGTCCCCCCTAAAATGAGAAATTTCATTTAGAAAGTAGCCAAGAATGGGCTCCCAACCAAAAGCCGCCTGGCGGCAAACCATATTCCGGTTGTCCAAGGTTGTGTTGCATGTGATTGCACCAACGAGGACGCAAACCACATCCTCCTATCTTGCAACCATACCAAAAGTACCCTAAAGACGATAAACCCTAAACTTGAGATGATCATTAACCAGATTAACCCAAACAATAAAACACCATGTCAATTACTAGAGGAAATCATGAATAAAGCATCCAAGGCTGATTTCGAGGTTTTGATTTGTTGTTGGTGGAGTATTTGGTACTTCCGCAACAAAGCTGTTTTCGAACCTCAATCTCCAAATATGCCAAAGGCGAATGACAATCTATGCGACTTCATCCGAAACCAAAGAAAAGAGTGGACTAACGCCCACAATAAAGTAAACATGAAACCAACAAATAATGGGCATCGGACCCAAAGCAGACGGTCCTGCGCCAAATGGAGAAAACCTCCGAGAAATTTTATTAAACTCAACTTTGATGGGGCAGTCAATGCTGATGGTGTTGCTTCGTTTGGTTTCATTCTCAGGGATTCCAAGGGCGTGCCCATCCATTTTGACGGAGGACTAATCGGTCGACAGTCTGTTCTTAAATCCGAGACCATCGCCTTACGACAGGGAATTATCGAAGCCACTCGGCGTGGCATTTCCCACATCCAGATCGAAGGTGACAATCTTCAGCTGGTCAAGGCCGTCTTAGGTGACTGGCGCTGTCCGTGGGAGATCGAGATGTTACGTGCGGATATTCACTGCTTACTTGCCTGTTTTCGGAGCTGGAGCATTGCCCACGTCGACCGGGAGTGCAACGCAGTGGCGGACTTCATTGCTGTCTCGTTTCGTCATGTTTCATCTATTCCACTTTCAGTTGACCCGGTTCTTCGGAACCTCATCCATCTGGATGCTCTAGGGTGACCGCTAGCTTGTTAGCGGCCCCTAATCTCTTTCCTTATCAAAAAAAAAATATGTGTAAATGTGTAACTGTACTCGTGTAAATGGAAATTTTCCCAAACCCGAACTCAAATTAAAACTAGAGACTCAACCTTTTTCTCTTGAATCTCTTCTATCCCACACCAACTAGAGTTAACAGTCCACACCTGATCATGGGAGACATTAATTGAATCACCGCCTAGTTGGTAGAATAACATTCCCCCCTCTGTATAACCCTATTCACTCCAATATATTTCGGTTCTGATGTCACAATTTCAACTCTTCCTAATGTCTTCATTTGCTAAAGGAAACGATGATGCAGATTTAAGAAGAAAGGGGAGAATTTAATACTGAATACTTACAAGCTCGCTTGTTGGAGAGGACAAGGGCAGCCTTGAAGCCGAAGGACTGTAGATCTGTTAGGCAGCCAACGAACTTGGTGGTCGGACCACTGGAGAGAAGTGGTCGAAGCCCTTGTTTGGAAGGAGGGAGAGAGAAGAAGACATTGGAGATCAGGAGATGGAGAAGAAGACGGTCACAGATAGATGGAGAGTGAAGTGGAAAGAGCGGCGCTTCACACTTTGTGGTGAGGAATGAGATGGGAATTTAGGGTTATGATTGATGGGCTAAATTATTGGTTTAATAAAAAAAAGCTAAAGATATTTAATATATTATTATATTATGTATATGTATACATAATTAAATTTGTTCACGAATATATAATCGAGCTTGCTCATGAACCTATAATCGAGTTTGTTCACGAACAAACGAGTCGAGCTTTCTTGTGCTCAAGCTCAGTTCGTTTATCTTTCGAGCTTGCTCAAGCTCGGTTCATTTATAATCGAACCGAACGCGAACGACATTTAACCGAGCTGAACACCGAATTTCTCATGAGCGGCTTGGTTCATTTACAGTCCTATCTAAGACACTATTGAAACTAACTAAAACTACCTAAAAACAACGCAAAAGAAACGAAAACATGCATCCTAAACACTAAATATATGCAAGCTATCAAGGCTCATCAACCGCGCTCGCGGTATTGACTCTAAGAGCTACGTCGGTTCAGAAATCGAGGAGTTTATACTTGGTGTCCATTAATTCAAGCCATGGTACGCCAATTTGGTTAACTTTCTCATTTCGGGAAAGTTTCCACCTATTTTCAACATGGCCCAAAAGGATAAGGTAAGTCATGAATCACTGCTTTATGTTTGGGATGATCTATACCTTGGAAACACTGTGTTGATCAAGTAATCCAACACTCTCTCCTGGATAATGAGGTGCAATCTGTCCTTGCTTTTTGACATTCTCATGCATGCGGGGGTCAATTTGGAGCTAATAAAACTGCTAGGAAAGTGCTAGAGATAGGATTTTATTAGCCTCGTATTTTTAGGGATGCGTCTGCTTTTTGCAATTCTTATGATCACTGTCAAAGGGTTGAGAACATATCTAGGAGAAATAAGATGCCACAAACAAGTGTGATTTTTTGTGACACTTTTTATTTTTGGCTTATTCATTTCATGTTGCCTTTTTCATCTTCTTGTAGGAATATTTATATTTTGCTTGATGTGGACTACGTTTTCAAATGGGTGAAAGTGAAAGCCACCATGACTGATGATTCTAAAATGGTTTCAAATTTCATCAAAGATAATATTTTCTCCAAGTTTGTAATCCCCAAGGCTTTGATTAGTGACAAGGGAACTCATTTTTACAATAAGATCGCGAGTGTACTTTTGAAAAAGTATAATGTCACTTAAAGACTTTCCATTGCTTATCATTCCCATTCCTATGGGCAATCCGAGGTCTCTAATAGAGAGATAAAAACCATATATCTTGGAATAGATGATGGAATGATGCTTTATGGGCCTATTGTACAACTTACAAAACTCTTAACGGAAGTCACCCTATAGATTGGTATATGGCAAGGCTTGTCACTTACCCGTTGAATGATCCTTTATGGGCCTAAAAACCATATATCTTGGAAAAGATGATGGAATGATGCTTTATGGGCCTATTGTACACCTTACAAAACTCTTAACGGAAGTCACCCTATAGATTGGTATATGGCAAGGCTTGTCACTTACCCGTTGAGCTCGAGCATAGAGAAGTATGCGCTATCGAAAAGTGCAACTGGAGGATTGATGAAGATGGTGCTTTTAGGAAGTTGCAATAGAAAGAGTTAAGAGAGTTGAGACTTGGTGCTTATGACAATGCACTCATCTACAAGGATAATACTAAAGCTTGGCATGAAAAGAACATTTTGAGGAAGGACTTCAAAGCTAGAGATAAAGTCTTGTTGTTTCAATCTCACCTTAAGCTTTTCCCTAGGAAACTTTTTTCGAAATGGTCAGGCCCATTTGTTGTTGCTTGAGTATATCCTCATTGAAATGTGGAGCTATATGATGGGAACTCCCAAATGTGTTCAAAGTTAATGGGAAGAGGTTGAAGCACTATCATGAGCGAGTTAGCCAAGAGACTTTAGAGGAGTTCGTTCTCACCAAACCAATTCAAGAGGCTAAATGATAGGTTATGACGTTGAGCCAACGACGTTAAATAAAGGGGTTGTCCAGTAGGCAACCCGAGGTAGGTAGTTTCTTTCCTTTTGTTTCTGTTTTTCCTTCAGTTTTAGTTTTCTAGTTTTTATCGGACTAACTTGCAGGTACTACTAAAAACGACCTTTCTCTTGATGAACCACAAACGGGGTTCACTAACCACAATCGCGGTTCACTAACTCCAACTCTAGTTTCATCCAAGAAAGGTTAGACGTACAAGTAAAAGAATCGCGATCGCAATATTGTAAGTGCACAACAAAAAATGAAAAATCTATAAATTAAAAAAAGGGTGTGTTTGTCGGATTGTTGCTATGTTTATCTCCCCTTCTATCCTATTCTATCACCTTCTCCTGCCTAACTCTTCTTCTACCTTCAAACCTCTATACCCAAACCTTTAAACCCTAATCTCAAATAACTTTCAATCCCCCAATAATCCTCCTATATAACCCCCAATTTCCAAAATTTCTTTCTAATCCCTTTTCAAAACCCAACACAAATCCTTACCCAAATCCACCCCACACCATTAATCTACCATTCCCTCTTCATAAATCCAAAAACCATATCCCTAAATCTTCTCCAAACTCCATAGCCTTCCACCAGATTCACCGGATCTACCACCCCTAAAGTTGACACCACCATCGCAACTGCCACCACGCACCGCCATCGCGGTGTGAAGGAGAACTTGGAGTTTTTTCAGAATCGCAATTGACCTTGATCGAAGTTTGTCTCCAGAAGGTTCAGTTTTTAAAATTCTAGGCCACCGCAACTACGGAGGCACCTTCAACCGTGCCTGTAGTTTTGCAACAGAAGGTAAGTCAGTTTTATTGTGAGTCAATTTTTCTCCACTTCTCTTGTTGCTTTGCTTGATTGATTGAAACTGCTTTATATGGTCAAGAAATTGACTAGGGATGAGAAGAAAGTTTTGGAAAGCCATGGAGGTTACGGTGATTATCCCTACCAAATACTTTGATGTGCCTACATTGCACACTTTAGAGCTTTATGATTGCGCTCTTAGATTTTTAATTGAGGATGGTCTAGGAGGGATCATCAACATGAATACACCAACTTATAGGAACCTAGTGTTGGAATTATTAACCACTTTTTGGTTAGAAGGAGAGTTGATCAAGTTCAATATGCTTGATAGAAAACATCAGCTTATTAGGGCTGGTTTGCGGTCTATATTTAGGGTGACTAGTCTTCCTACTGATGAATAAAACATTGTCTAGAATGAGTAGAGTTTCTTTGATTGTTGATATCATATTACTCGAGATCATTTCAACACTAGGCTAGGTGAATAAAATTATAAGATCACACATTCTTGCTTTAGGTTATGTCATAAGGTGTTTGCTATGACTTTTCTGGGGACAAGGTGAGGTGACAAGGTGTCTATTTTTTATATGAGGATGGTGTAGTGTTTGGCACCAGAGCAGCGGGAAGTTCGTGATTGGGTTGAGCTTTTTATTGGCAGTATGAAGAAGGTTTTGAGGAAACCGAGAGGAAGAATTGGTTTTGGGGGTATGATTTTCCTTATTGCTTCACGATTTATTAGTTTGGATAGGCTTGGGGCTCCTAAAGCAGATGGTTTTGTTGACGATGCACATATGTTAAGGAGGGTGCATTGTCTTGGTGGGTTTGAGGATGAAGGATGGGTATGAAAGATGGACTCTGAGAGTATTGCTTATCTCCCTCTTCCTAGGCATATGTCTTGTGGGCCTAGATCTTGTGATTTCTTCATTTCCTTTGATTTTGATGAGGTTGATGATAATGTTGTTCAGGAGGAGCAACAAGCAGGAGGCTGGCCTACAGACCAGGCAATGCCTGATAATGAGTAGTGTGGGGGAGGTAGTTAGGGAGCAGATTATTGAGCTGGTACATCTAATTATGGTGCTCATACTTCTGTCGATGGTACATCTAGCTAGGGTTCGTCTTGGCAGGATCGGATGTTTAAGGTGATGGTGCGTCTTTCTATGGCACAACAAGATATAATTGTTTAGCAGAACTACTTGTACAACCAGTAGTTGTAGGTGAAAGGTAATTTTGAGGATTATGGGAGAGATTTAAGGGAATGTCGTCCACCATTGAGGAGATTTAGAGGATGCAGATGAGGCATGAGGAGTTCTTTCGAGGTATGTGGCCTACATATCCCCACTATCCACCAACACCACCCCAATGAATCTTCTGATTGCTTTTTCCTTTACTTTTACTTGCTTGTGTTGAGCTTCATTAAGGAAAATAAAGGTTTTTAAGTATGGGGGAATGGGTAATCACTCTGTTATATATCTACAAATGCACTTTCATTTCGTTTGCAAAAGTTATATAGAAAAAATTCATAAAAAATGAAAAAAAAAGAAAAAAAAGAAATCATGTGTAGAGTTGAAAACCCGAAAGGGTGATTCAGGCAAAATTCTAGGGCATGAACCAGCATTAGGTTGGGGTAATAAGATGCTAACGAGTGGAAGCGAGGTATGTAAGCACATCTATTGAAAAATGAGATGAGTGGTTAGGTGAAAACCAAAAGGGTGTCTAGTAATAATGAGTGGAAAAAGGAGTGTCTAGGAATCATTCATGCTTTGTGGGGATTACATTGATTTATGTTGGGTTGTTCATCTTGATGTTTGAGAGATAGATGTGCTAGGAGTTCATGTATTGCTTCAATTCTTATTTGGGTTTGGGTTTTTGTCTTGAGAGTTGTCTGCTTAATTGAGTGCTAGAGTTTTAGGTCTCATTCCCTTATTATCGTTTGTAGACCTTAGAGTTCATTGTATTGCCTAGTATAACACCCCTATTTTTATCCTAAGAGAAATTATCGCTAGTGATCCTAGGCTAACCCCACCCATAACCACCCAAGGTTTAAGAATACATTACTTAAAGGAAAATGAACTAAAAACGGAAGTTTTATTCATTAAAAGGAATCGTAGTTCATTACAATGGTATTTCTTTTACATATGAGGTAGCAGCGAAAAGTAAAGCCCATATTATAATAAGAGTTATTTGGAAGATTTACTAAAAATACACAATATTTCGAAGGAAAACTCATATGATGATGAGTTCCTTGGTTTAAAAATGGGCGAGCTAGTGCACCACCATTTAGATGCTTTGCTCTAGAGAAAATTCTTCATTCTTTCAACATTATCTTGCCTTGATCTTCAATTCTTGATAACTGCACCTTCAGTCACGTCTCACCCACTGAATACTTCACTTAGAGGTTGAATCCTCCCTCGATATGTCCTTTACTACATCTAGCTTCGGATCCTCGATCCTTGAGAAACACGCCTCTATGTTCTGATGCCCAAACATGCATAGGAAAAAGAAATGAGGGTGGACGGGTTAGTCTAATGAAAAACTAGCAAGTGAATGATAGCTACAATACTAACTAAACGTGTTGGAATCGATCTCCAAATGATGGTGAATGGTCGATGATCTAACAATTAGTTCCTCCATCGACACAATGAAGGCTATGAAATTCTTAGGTAGGTATGATATTATGAAAGTGTGCTTTTATTAGGAAGCAGATTAAGACTCTTGCAAAACGAAATACGAGAATTCTTTTGGAGGTAGAACACCACAAAAGTGTGGTTCAATCTCAAGCTAGGTTGGGAACTTTTTTATTTCAAATATTGTACAATAGTATACTTTAATTAATAAATTTAATTAGGCATAGAAAGAGACTTTAGCCTAATTAGTGAATTTTAAATGTGGCATAGCAAGGGACTTTAGCCAACTTAGTGATTTTTGGATGCGGCATAGCAAGAGACTTCAATTGAATTTTCCTTTCCATGTGGCATTCCTTAAGACTTTAGACAAACATCATATTTCGACATTGCTTAAGACTTTAGCCAGTGGAGTCATGACCCACATATAATACAGTGTTATCAAGAGGTGATTCAAGAGTTATGTCCAACACCCTTATTCTATATTATTCCAAGCAAGGTCTCTAAACAAGACACCTTAAACAACCAAGGCCGCAATCATCGGTCCTAAAATCCAATACTAGCGTACGTAGTAAAGATAGTAATAAGACTAAAGAGGTCCTTATCTCTAAGCAATAAATAAACAAAAGTTCATTTGTTGAGTAGACAAGTCATTCTCAAGCAAGTAGGAATATTAAACGGAACATGAATCCACGTTTAATAAAAAGGGCAAGAGAATCCATCCACTTGCCTTGGTTTCACAGTTAATCCTTACAATGGTATATTCTTTGGTTCACGAGCGAAAAGCGACTCACGCACTTGACCTAACCCGAGCTCGGGTTTCACATAAAATAGATGAAATAAATTAATAATCAATTTATTTCTTAATTTGTGATTTTCTCAAATTATTATTTCCTTACAATAATTTTAAAGGGTTAATATAAATTATATTCCATTAATAATTTATAAATTAAATTCTCATGACTAAAATCATTATTTTCATTATCCTCGTACAAATTATTTGTACATTTTAACAATTATAATTTACTAACGAGAATGATGACGTCTGACTCGGCTAAAGTCGTTGTGCCAAGATCAAAAATAAATAACCCTATTCTACTAACTAGTATAGTATGCAAGCAAGGGGTCGAACCCAGGAGAATCGAATTTCTGAATCAATCAGCAAGTAACAAGACAGGGGTTCGGAAGTTTAGGCAAACAAATAAACAAGCAAATATTATTGGGGATTAAATCAATGGAAGGAAAGTAGAGTTTATTCAACCAATTCCACCTTTTTAATCATTCGATCATCAATTTATCCACTTTTCTATTAACTCCTAGGTTAATTCCAATCCTTATAAAAGATTTCCGCTTGTCCACGGTCCAAGCGAAATTATGATATAAACAAGAACGCTTAATTCAAATCATGCAAGATATTAAGGATAGAAGGATATTAAATTATGCAATCAAGCTACGAGTCTCATGCATAAAATAACAATGAAATACTCTTTCTCAATTCTAGTCCACGGTCCTAGAAAAGAGTTATTTCAAGGATAAATAAGATTGCACAGACAACAATCAAACTAATCCAAACAATAGAATATCAATCAAATTCAACAAGTTGCGCACCAAGAGAAATTAATTGATAATCATAAAATTAAGCACAAGAGTTTTGATATTAACCAAGAGATAGAAAAATTACCAGAATCTCACGAATTACATAAAAAGGTTTCCTTGATCAAATAAACTCCAAGGGGAAATTAGTTCTCCATAATAAAACTAAAAACTGGAATAAACTGAAAAGTATGCTAGAATGTGTAACCCTAAAGTGTAAACGAAACTAAGCTTAAATAGTAGAAATAAATCCAAACCCTAAGATATAATAATACTAAAAAGATAGAATAAAACGAGACCAAGGCGGGGTTGAAACTCCAAAATCCGCGAGCGCGGATAGAATCCGCGGACGCAGATCCACTCGTTCCCTCGGCCGCGAAAACCCCTCGAATCGCGAGCTCGGATTAAATCCTCGCCCGCGGATCCTGCGTTACTCCACTTCTTCGAATCTCGCCACCGCGGTCTCGGTCCAACCCGAAGGCGCGGGTCTTGACTTCATAACCTCTTTAACTCGATCTTTAGGACTTCTGTCTTCCAAATCTAAAATCGTAGGCTCTTTTGATATTATAGATAAACATCCTAATCTAGCCTAAAACACTTAGAAAATCCTAATAAATATACAGAATTACGATGTACTAAACCTAGCGTATCAAATTCCCCCATACTTAGATCTTGAACGAGTAAGTTCAAAATAAATCTAACAATAAATCCTATCAAAGATCCACAGGAAGTAAAGGGAAATGTGAAGAATCTAACTCTCAACTCACAACCCGAACCCATGTAGAGAAATAATGATCAAAAGACATGAAAGCTCAAATCACACACCTCACATATACAAGATATAACACTCAAGCTCTAAAAAGTGTAGAGCAACCTAAGATCTACCCAACATCTAAAGTGTAATCTCCAGACCCCCAAAGTAGAATATGAATCCTAAACACTCTGATTTTACCACTCATTCTACTTAGACGCCCTTTCAGGTTTTCACCTAATCACTCTTTTCATTTTTCTTAGGTGTGCTCACGTATACTCACATCTCTCATAAACCTCACATCACCCCAGCCTAATGCTGGTCCAGGTTACCTGCTTATTACCTCAGCCGCCCTTTCGGGTTTTCAACTCATCCCAGGATTTTATATGCCTTTTTAATATTTTGTATGGCTTTTTTGATTTTTTTATTTATCTGAATCAAATGACGGCTGTACATAAATATAATGCGACTGTACATATAATAAAATATAGCAGTGAATCCCTTCCCCCATACTTAAACCCTTCATTGTCCCCAATGAAGCTAAGAAATAAAGACCAAAGTATAGAAGAAGGAATCAGAAGACTCACTGCTGATCTGGTGGAGGGAATGAAGGATACCCTGGCCATTGAGTCTGCTAGAAAACAGCTGCCCGCCTCTAACGCTCATAAAATGCCTCCAATGATCTGTCCATAGCATCCTAGCGAACAAATAAAGCATCCTGCCGAACAGATAAATGATGCATCCCACTCAACATACGCTCTTAAAAACTCATACCATCAGTCCAAGGCAAACTAGAGGAAGCAGAATTAGAACCAGAAGTGGATGCCCGAGTAGCTGGGGGAGGTACACCCCAACCAGCTGTAGTCTGTGGACCAAGAGCCCATCCAAATGGCTCAGAAGAAAATCTAGCATGAAATGTTGCAGCCTGCTCATCCCATCCTCCACCATGATCCTCATAATCATCGCCAACAATCTCCTCTACAGGAGCGTCCATATTAGGTTGTAAATGAAATGAATATACAATATCTCCATACTGTAAATGTGCAGGTAGATGCAGAAAATCTATAGCAGGGAACCCATGCAAGCAAGTCCAACCTCCATCTATTGACCCTCTTAAACAACTGGCCCTAACTATTGCCTGATGCGTATATCTATACCCATCAGTCAAATGTCCTCCAAATTGGGCCTCAATCTGCTCTGTAGAAACAAATCTGGTGGCTAAGAGAGTAACCATACCACCCAAACCTATATGCCCACTCCTCACCGGATACATCCCAGTAGATACAACAAATAAGTCTAACCAATCCGGGCACTGAGACGGAAAAGGGAACAAGCATCTAATAATCCTCAAATTGCGTGCAGGAACCTTGTTCGGCCCTCCCTCTCCTAAAACGCCATGGCGAGGACCTTGTGACACTGTCGTACACAAGGGTGGGGAATCTTACTATTATTCTCCCCAGAATGAGTGTTAAAAGGGACACCAGTAAGAGTATACCAAAAATCTCAAAATCGTACCATCAGAGAGTATGCTCGTCCACCCCTCAATTGAAGGAAAGTAGAGTCTATTCAACCAATTCCACCTTTTTAATCATTCGATCATCAATTCATCCACTTTTCTATTAATTCCCACGTTAATTCCAATCCTTATAAAAGATTTCCGCTTGTCCACGGTCCAAGCGAAATTATGATATGAACAAGAACGCTTAATTCAAATCATGCAAGATATTAAGGATAGAAGGATATTAAATCATGCAATCAAGCTACGAGTCTCATGCATAAAATAACAATCAAATACTCTTTCTCAATTCTAGTTCACGGTCCTAGAAAAGAGTTGTTTCAAGGATAAATAAGATTGCACAGACAACAATCAAACTAATCCAAACAGTAGAATATCAATCAAATTCAACAAGTTGCGCACCAAGAGAAATTAATTGATAATCATAAAATTAAGCACAAGAGTTTTGATATTAACCAAGGGATAGAAAAGTTACCAGAATCTCACGAATTACATAAAAAAGTTTCCTTGATCAAACAAACTCCAAGGGGAAATTAGTTCTCCATAATAAAACTAAAAACTGGAATAAACTGAAAAGTATGCTAGAATGTGTAACCCTAAAGTGAAAACAAAACTAAGCTTAAATAGTAGAAATAAATCCGAAACCCTAAGATATAATAATACTAAAAAGATAGAATATAATGAGATGAAGGCGGCGCTGAAACTCCGAAATCCGCCAGCGCGGATAGAATCCGCGGGCGTGGATCCACTCGTTCCCTCGGCCGCGGAAACCCCTCGAACCGCAAGCTCGGATTAAATCCTCGCCCGCGGATCCTGCGTTACTCCACTTCTTCGAATCTCGCCACCGCGGTCTCGGTCCAACCCGAGGGCGCATGTCTTTACTTCTTAACCTCTTTAACTCGATCTTTAGGACTTCTGTCTTCCAAATCTGAAACCGTAGGATCTTCTGATATTACAGATAAACATCCTAATCTAGCCTAAAACGCTCAGAAAATCCTAATAAGAATACAGAATTACGCTGTACTAAACCCAGCGTATCAACGTCCTTTTTGTACATTCCTTATACAAGTTTCGAGAAATATTTTTTGTAAATTTATCATTATAATTCGTTATACATATTTTTACAAAATTAATTATAAATACAAAATGAAATGAGAGGTCGGAAATATACCCACACAAAACAAAGATGGGATCCGTCCTTTTTTTCAAAGACCCATCATTCATTTTTGTACATTCCTTATAGAAGGTCGCAAACCAAGCTCGGAACTAGGTTGGGCTCATATCCCTTTTCCTCACTTTCAAATCCGACGGGCTCCTTCCTTTAAAAAAATTCAAATGGGCTTTTTAAAACATACTCAAGTTTCAGCCCACAAGAGAAACCCCAAGCCTTTCCTCCTTCTACCCATCCCTTCTCCTCCTTTGTTTTAATAAAAGTAGTAGCAACAACACTGAACAGTTCATCGGCAACAACAACGGTGAGCAACGACGGCGCGATTCCAATGATCAACGTCGGTGGTCAAAGGAGCGTGGTCAAGCTCTTGCAAAAGGAAGTAGAATAATTTGGGTGGATTAAATTATAGATTCGCTCGCTCAATTTATTTTTGTCAAAGACCCATCATTATTAAATATTAAAAGTTGTCAAATTATTTAGGAAATAATTTCATTTACAAATTTTATTCATCCCTCCTTTAAAGACATTAATTAAATTGAATGAAACAAAAATAAAGGACATCCTTATTTTTAAAAGAATATTTTAAGAATATTCTTCTATAAAATAACAAGATATTATAATTAGATTTTATTTTTGAGCTTACTCGAGGACGAACAAGGTCTATGTATGGGGGAATTTGATACACTATAGTATCTACAATTTAACTAGGACTCTTTTGATGGAGGATCGTTGTGGTCGAAGAGGTTAGAGGAAGTCCACTTGGCTTGGAATAATGGGCGACAACCAAATCCGATGTTGGCGCTTCTTCTTTGGCTTCACAAGAGCAATTCTCCCTAATCCGGAATGGGATTGGAGTGATTCAAATTCAAGGACTTATGAGTCTAATTGAATTCCTCAAAATTTGAGATCAATGCCTCCTAGATATGGTGTGCATGAGTGATGTCCGCCTTTTTATTCATGTTTTTAGGGTGTGTTTTTGTGCCTTTTGAGTCCTTTTCTTTAGTTTTATGTTATGTTTTGAGTCTTTTGTGTAGGTTTTCGTATTTTCATGAGATATGGAGTCTACATAAGCTTTGGTGGTGTTTTATAGGTGTTTAGAAGCTATTTGAAGCATATTTTTGAAGAAAGGAGCAAAGCTAGTGAAAGATAGCACTCAAGAAGGAAGTGAAGATGAAGATTAAGTGCTCAAGTAAAGTCATTGAAGATCAAGTTTGAGCTTGGAAAGAGATAAAGAAATTCTATACAAGAACATAGGAAAAAGAATCAAGTCAAATGAAGTTGTAACGAATCCTCTACGCAAGTTTTACTCAAAGACTGTTCGAAATGCTGAACAGGGTCATTAACGACCCTGAGAAGGTCGTTAACGAGGTGCCGTATCGTAGCGGAAGACTGAGTCGGCGCGTTTAATTGAAAGCTTTTATCTTATTTCCTTTTATGTTATTAGATAGATAGAAGGGATATATCTTATTAGAAAATTTATTTCCTTAGAGATAGATTTAAGATAGATTTAAGATAGAATAGTTTCTCTATAAATACACTTGTCCCCTCTTTAGTTTTCTAATCATTCAAGAGAGAGAAGGAGGAGGAGGAGAGAAGAGAGAGGCGTGTAAGAGGGAGAGACGAGTGGGATTTGTGAGAAGAACTATCGTTGTGGATTAGGTTCTAAGCTCTCTCTTTTATTTAATTTAGTTGTTTTTTAATCATGCTTTGTGAGTAGTTCTCTCTCTAAGGTTGAGGTAAACCCAACAATGGTTGTGCATGCTTGTTTATGATCATGTCTTGATTGTTTTTATTGCATGAATCTATTCTCTTGCTCTTAATCCTTGAAACAAAAGTTGATAGGAATTTCTCATTCATAGTTGAAGCGAAAGCGGAAACCTTGAATCAGAATTGTCAAATTAGGGTTTTGAAGCAAAAGCGAATCTATCCTAATTGAAGTAGAAGAGATTAGATAGTAGGTTTATTGATTTAGCGAAAGTTGATTGATTTACTTGCTTAAAGTTAACGAAAGTTAACACCTTTAAGTAATAAAAGCATGATTTATGTATTTCATTAGCGTTTGGAATAGATAATTATTGTTGTGGTGATACCTTTACCTTAGATTTCCTCTCTTACTTGTTAAAAACTCTTGATTTGTTGATTACTTGCGTGAAAAGTTACAAAACTCGATACTGACTTTCTCCCTGCGGTCGAACTTGACTCTACTATACAACAGCGGGGTCTTGATATAAATTTATTTGTTGTCTAGAAACCCTTTCAACAAATTCGCGCCGTTGCCGGGGAGATTTCAATAGTGCCAAGTTTTGTTCTTTTTGCGTTTTTTTATTTATTTTCTAGGTCATTGTCGAGTCCTTACTGACCCCTTCAGGCTTGGTAACGACCCTGTCAACAAGTACTTGTTTCTTTCGTTTTAGTTTCGGTTTTTACGGGATCACTCCAGGCTCGTTAACGACCCCCCAGGTTCGTTACCGACCCTGTCTGAGACCCCTTTTTGCTTTTTGATTTCGTTTTTTGTTTCTGTTTTTGCTTACAGTGTATGCCAGTTGAAGGTCTTCGAGCAAATAAAGCCATGGCTACACATGAAGAACTAGCTAAGCAGATTGCTGAACTCTGTCTAGAGATAGAGGAGATCCAAAGAGAAAGGGAAACCATAGCTGCTGAGGCATATGAAAAAGCTAATTACATGTGGGGTCCATATAGGAACCAAGGTGATACTTTTTATGCATAGAGGAATTACAATCAGCCCACCTGGGGCAATGATGCATACGAACAAGGGAGCCAACTTCCTCAGCAAGAACAGAGAGTTCCACGTTACAGACCCTCGGACTATCAACAGATGCCATCATGGGTGAATGGACTCTATGAAGGGATCAATGGAGTAAACAATGAAATCAATGGAGTCTAAGCTAACGTCAATTATCAAATGAAACGGTGGGAAGAGTTTGATATTTGGAAGAAGAGCGTTGACTCCCAACTTTGTAACCTAGCTGCACGGATTCCAAGACCTCAAGGGCAACTTCCAGGCCGACCCGAAGAGAACCCTAGAGGACAAATTACAGCCATACACCTCAGAAGTGGCAAGGAGTTGCCAGATCGAGCCCAACCTAAAGACACTGAGCACGAAAACGAAGATGATGCCTCGGTCAGGCTCGTTACCGACCCCAATAGGGTCGTTAACAAGGCTCCCCAGTTCGATAACGCGCCATCCATGCCAGGTAAGTCTTCTGAACTAAATTCTAAGTTTGTTACCGACCCCACCAGGGTCGTTACCGACCCTTCTTTTGAACCGAACGACCCTCTTGTCGATTCGGTGGGTCTTCGATCCGGGTCTCCTTCTATCCCGAGTCCGTCAAAAACTCTTCCTTTCCCGATTAAGAATTCAAATGATGTTACGGAAGGAAAGTTTAGACGGTTTGTTAAGATTCTTCAAGGGCTAAATATTTCAATTCCATTTACTGATGCCCTTAATGAAATGCCTGCCTACGCTAAATTTTTAAAAGAGATTTTGAGCAGGAAAAGATCTATATCAGAGTTGCATAATGAGGTTCATTCCATAAGGCTCCCTGAAAAACTCGGTGATCCAGGTAAGTTTGCAATTTCAATTGGTATTGGGACTCACCGTTTTAAAGCTCTATGTGATCTAGGTGCCAGTGCTAGTTTATTACCATTATCTATCTAGAGCAAGGTTAACATGGGACCACTAGAGCATGTCAAGATGAAACTCTACATGGCGGATGGATCTTCTGTAAAAGCAACTGGAGTCGTTGACGATGTTCCTGTCCGAGTTGGAAAATTCTTTGTCCCAAACGACTTCATTGTTCTAGATATGCCTGAAGACCCTACGGTGCCAATCATTCTAGGCAGACCATTCTTAGTCACCGCAGGGGCGCGTGTAGATGTCAGAAAAGGACTTCTCACATTTGATATTGGAGAAGAGAAGGTTGAATTCCATTTCAATTCGCCCATAAGCGAAGCGGCTAGTGGTAGTACTAAGGAGTCTATCGACCCACCATGGCTCGATAACGACCCCTCTCTAAGTACAAAAACGGTAAAATTGAAAGGAGACACGCCTATCAAGGATCCTACCGACCCCCAATGGGTCGATAACGACCCTTATTTGAAGGAAAACAAGGTGGGAGGTGGATCCAGGCCTGGTACCGAGGCACTTCCAGCAGGGTCATTAACGACCCACACACCATCGGTAACGAGCCACTTCCCAAATGACCCTGGTGAGTTTTCTTGTTCTTATCCAATCAATTCTGGTCATGATCCCTTCTCCTATCCTTCTTCTATATTACATCCTACTATTAGTCATATGAAGGAGTCAAAACCTCCTTGGTTTTCGGGTTATACTAACCCTGATGTAGGATTACCAAGTATACTTATTGATGATAGAGGACCAAATATTTTGGAGAGAAGCTATGATGTTTTTCAGGCTAAGGATGGGGTTTCTTATGATCCCTTCGATACTGGATGGCAGACGCCCTAGGTAAGCTAAGATAAGTTTGTCGGGCTAACGACATTAAAAATAGCGCTTACGGGAGGCAACCCGCTTTTAGCTTTTAGTTTTTGTTTTTGATTTTGCTTTCTTAGTTCTTTTTGCTAGCTTTCTTTTGACTTGTTTTTAGGTTATATTAGTATAGTAGGGATAGAAGTTTTTCTAAAGTGACTCGGGTAAAAGAAGTTAAGAAGTGCTAAAATCAAGATGAATCAGTACAAGCACGCAGGCTCGTTACCGACCTCACAGGGTCGGTACCGACCTCTACCAAATAGAAGAAAAATTGAGCAATACTCCTCAAGTGATCAATGGTTTCAAGTAGCTTCAGTTTTATTTTGTGAGTTCCCTTTTCCTTATTCTATTTATTTTTATGTTTTTAAACAGTGAGGACACTGTTTGGTTTAAGTATGGGGTATGGGAAAAGGTAACTCAGTTTTGTGGGAGTTTTTTTTTTTTGTTTGTGTTTTTAGGATTGATAATATTCCACTTAGATGTCCTATGATATGCTTTAACTTGCTTGATCATGTAATTCCATAGCATGTTTGGATAGCTTTGCCTGAATCACGTTGAAAATTTGTTTTTATGTGGATATTTAGCATGTGATGAAATTGAGCACATATGATCTTTAGTAGAAGTGACTGAAATCCAACAAAAATTGCTACCTTGTGAGATATTTTTGGCCTTATAGGGAGAACATCAAAAATCCCTCTTCTTTTCTTGTGTGATTTACTCTCCTTATGCATATTATCTCTTGTCATTGATATGGTTATCTATTTCTTGAGACCTATATGAGATATTAGTTCATTGCATGTGAAATCAGATGATGGAGAACTTATTTTTCATAAGCCCTATTAATCCCTATCCACCCTTACATTATCCTCTTTTTGATAGCCAATTTGAGCCTTAAGCCTTTTATTTGCTAGCTCCACAAAAATTATTCCCTAGCCAAGATAAGCTTGACCCTATACGGGGTTTAGGACTTAGTATTGGTTATTGTGATGGTTTTGTTGAGTGAGATTGCTTGGTTCAAGTGTGGGGTAATATGGGTTTGGTATTTGAAAGATCTTGTAGTTTGTGATGTAAAAGGAGTTTAGTTCCCTGAATGCATATACAAAAGAAGTGGAAAGTTGATGCGACCTTACCTAGGCTCGGACCCGATCCCGGCCAGCCCGAGACACCCTAGGCCTTGGCGACCCCCTTGTTGTAGGCCTTAGTCATATATTATGTATTTCCCTATTTTAGCATATTTCCATTTATGTCTTTTTTAATTTAGTTGTTGCTATTTTAAGTATTACTATTTATGTTTTATGGGCTTTTGGACGTTGGGCCTTGCTTGCATGCAAACCCTAGTCCAATAAGCTTGTTGCTTGTTAGGGTTTCGAGAGCCTCCTCTTTATAAGGAGCTCTCGAGCTCATTTATTATCAGCGCACACATAAGGATTAATTTAGTCGAGGGTTTCTCCTAGTTTCTCCTTAGTGCTATTGCGCCGCCACTACCAATCAATCAAAGCTCTCGTTTTCTTGCCATTGTTCTCGTGATTCCAAACACTTCGAGCACTCCAACAGTGTTCCGAGTGTTTTCCAAGTCTTCCGCTACACCAAACTGAGACCTAATACTTAAGCCACCGATCGATCTGAGGCATCCCATACGAGGGATGCATCAACTGGTATCAGAGCCAACGGTTTGAGTAAGTCTCACGTCTTATAAGTTATTCAATCTCTTGTGCACGCAATTTCTTATCTTTCAATCCATCTCCATGTTTATGCTTACGTTAAAATTCTAAAAAAAAAATAACCATCGCCGAAACCGTGTTCGGACGAGCAAGCCTTGTCCGGATCTGGCCATATAATTTTTTTTTCTCTCTAAACTTGCGTCATTGTGGTGTGAAGGAATTAATTACTTGCAATATTTGTGATTTCATTGCCATCGTTGCGTGCGTCTGCTCTTGTGATCTCTTTCGGTTCAAATTCGTACGTATTTTGTCAGTTGGATAGAATCCAATTTTGTTAGATAAAATCACGTGTTGATTTGGATCTTAATTGCCGAGAGCTTGTAGTTAAGATCTACCTTATTACTCTTATTATTCCATTACTATCCATCCATTAGTTTTATAGCCATATATAACCACGTATATCTTCCATATCTTTCTTTTGTGGGACCGTATCTCTTGTTGCCATCCAATTTTCATTCATACCTATCTTCCTCTTCATTACACATGCAGAGATATACCTTGAATTCATTTGTTTCCATAATCACACACATTTCCACATTATTGCCTACTTTTTTCATATGTGTGAGATTATATTATTCCAAATTGTAAGTTAGCCCAAAAAATAAAAAAAAGAGAGAGAGACTGAGCGCTTGAGTGATTGATTGAATGCATGCAATTTTTGTTGAATAGCTTGTTTTGTAAGTTGTTTAATTCTAACGCAACAGTTCGTGTTTAGCCTTCAGCCGCCCTCTCGGCATAGCCATATTAGCCTTGACCTTGCGTGCTCAATTGTTCTTATATTGATTGTGAGTCTCTCCATACCATTGGTTCTCTTTTACTCTCGTCTTATCATGTCTCATACAGGACTTCACCGAAGACGCTTTGCCGGTTATGATGACACCGAGGCATTTTTGGATTGGGCAAAGCACATGGCCAACTACTTCGGCCAACGAGACTATGACAAATTTGAGCAATGTGACATTGCCATTGGTTGCTTCACTCGCTACGCTCGAGATTGGTTTGAGCGTTTGGAGGATGATCAATGGTATAGGAAGCGGCCCCCAATTGAGACATGGTGCCACCTTGTGTACTATATGGCTCGAGACTTTGCGCCTAATGTGGACGCCGTAGCCTTTCCAGAGTATCTTTTGAGGTGCATGGCCAAACAACGAGAGATGTACAGGTTCGACACGGAGAAGGAACCAAAGTAAGCATCGTTGGACACAGGCCGTGTGACATCGACACCATTGCCCGTGGTCACGCCAGGGCTGCCCAGGCCTACCGCGTCCGCCGGCATGTCGGTCGTGCCACCCGTGGCCATGGTTGAGGCCTTCGAGGTGCCAGCCGAGCCTGTTGGCACGCCCATGGCCGCGCCACACATGAGCTTGGTCGAGGAGCCAACCGATTATGTTGGCACGCTCGTGAATGTGCCGATCTTCGAGTCGATACCCGAGTCCGCTCCGACACCACAACCGATTCCAGCGTCAGAGTGCGTCGAGGCCACCGCGCCTTCCGTTTCGAGTCCCTCACTTGAGGTCAAAGACACGCCACAATCTCTACCCGCACCGGCACCTTCCTTGGACTTGTCTTCGATGTTGGATTGGCAACTTCCCATGGCCTTACCTTCGTTGTATGGAGCCGAGTCCGAGATCCAGTTTGTGCCTACATCGACCCCATACATATTGACTTTTAAGAAGACCGAGGTTGATGACAAGCTCCACTTCTTTGCTGTTTTGTTCACCTTTTCCTTCACCAACTCGAAGCGAGGACGCTTCGAATCTAAACAAGAGAAAATATAAGCAGAGTCGTTACCGACCCTAGTAGGGTCGGTACCGAGCCCCCTCGGAAGGAAAAAAAAGAGAAAAATCATGAAAAATCCAAAAGAAAAAGAGCTGAATAGTGAAAGTGTGCATGAGCCAAATCTTCCTAAGTATTTGTAAGCAAGATTTGTGGGGATATTAAATGGGTGAGTGAAAGAGTGTGCATATTGTTGAGTGAGTTTGGTATGTTGTTTTAATGAGTGTTTTGGTGAGATGTGTGAGTTTTTAAGAGTCTTTGATTCCCGGATATTATTAGCACCACATGACCAAATATTTTCCACGCCTTATTGTTTTTACAAAGCCCCATTACAACCCGGCCGAATGAAAGCTTCTATGAAATTTTTCTTTGAGCCTAAGTTCTCTTGATGATATTTATGTGTTTTAACATCTCTAGTGGAGAGTTTGGTGATATAAGTAACAATGATTATGTTGATATTTGTATATTGGATTGAGTTGAGAGTTGTTATCATAAGCCTAAACACATGAGAGTTGAGTGAAACACATTACCCTTGCGAGGTTGGATTTTTGGGTTGCTTTTGCTTTAGGTTGCTCATATATGTGTGATGACGTTAGATTCACTTGTCTATCTATTTCTACTTGTGCTTATGATGTTGTTTTTGATGAGGGCATTGACTTGATATATGTGTTGATGGTTTTGGCTGATGCCTTGCTGTTTGCTTGAGAACAAGCAAGTCTAAGTATGGGGTATTTTGATGTCCGCCTTTTTAGTCATGTTTTTAGGGTGTGTTTTTGTGCCTTTTGAGTCTTTTTCTTTAGTTTTGTGTTTTGTTTTGAGTCTTTTGTGTAGGTTTTCATATTTTCATGAGATATGGAGTCTACATAAGCTTTGGTGGTGTTTTATAGGTTTTTAGAAGCTATTTGAAGCATATTTTTGAAGAAAGGAGCAAAGCCAGTGAAAGATAGCACTCAAGAAGGAAGTGAAGATAAAGATTAAGTGCTCAAGTAAAGTCATCGAAGATCAAGTTTGAGCATGGAAAGAGATAGAGAAATTCGTTACAAGAACATATGAAAAAGAATCAAGTCAAACGAAGTTGTAACGAATCCTCTACGCAAGTTTTACTCAAAGACTGTTCGAAGTGCTGAACAGGGTCATTAACGACCCTGAGAAGGTCGTTAACGAGGTGCCGTAGCGTAGTGGAAGACTGAGTCGGCGTATTTAATTAAAAGCTTTTATCTTATTTCCTTTTATGTTATTAGATAGATAGAAGGGATATATCTTATTAGAAGATTTATTTCCTTAGAGATAGATTTAAGATAGATTTAAGATAGAATAGTTTCTCTATAAATACACTTGTCCCCTCTTTAATTTTCTAATCATTCAAGAGAGAGAAGGAGGAGGAGGAGAGAAGAGAGAGGCGTGTAAGAGGGAGAGACGAGTGGGATTTGTGAGAAGAACTATCATTGTGGATTCGGTTGTAAGCTTTCTCTTTAATTTAATTCAGTTGTTTTTTAATCATGCTTTGTGAGTAGTTCTCTCTCTAAGGTTGGGGTTAAACCCAACAATGGTTGTGCATGCTTGTTTATGATCATGTCTTGATTGTTTTTATTGCATGAATCTATTCTCTTGCTCTTAATCCTTGAAACGAAAGTTGATAGGAATTTCTCATTCATAGTTGAAGCGAAAGCAGAAACCTTGAATCAGAATAGTCAAATTAGGGTTTTGAAGCGAAAGCGGATCTATCCTAGTTGAAGTAGAAGAGATTAGATAGTAGGTTTATTGATTTAGCGAAAGTTGATTGATTTACTTGCTTAAAGGTAACGAAAGTTAGCGCCTTTATGTAATAAAAGCATGATCTATGTGTTTCATTAGCGTTTGGCATGCATAATTATATTTGTGGTGAGACCTTTACCTTAGATTCTCTCTCTTACTTGTTAAAAACTCTTGATTTGTTTGATTACTTGCATGAAAAGTTACAAAACTTGATACTGACTTTCTCCCTGCGCACGAACCTGACTCTGCTATACAACAGCGGGTTCTTGATATAGATTTATTTGTTTTCAAGAAACCCTTTCAACAATGAGATATTAAATGTTTTAGATCTAGCTCCTTTCGTTCTTGACCATGATGATGAGTTTCAGAATCAAGATTCGTGGATGAACCCTTTTAAAGAGAGGGAGGATGATGTGAGTATGTGACTATGTCGCATCATGAGCTCAAAGACTTCGACCACGCCCGCGTTAAGCAAGGACGCGTCGAGCACCTTGCCCAAGAGGAGATTACCAAGGGTGCG
The DNA here is from genome assembly GCA_964016875.1 of Fallopia convolvulus. NCBI lineage: Eukaryota > Viridiplantae > Streptophyta > Magnoliopsida > Caryophyllales > Polygonaceae > Fallopia > Fallopia convolvulus. Next base: position 15,745,036 of record OZ024736.1, read on the forward strand.
CCACCACTTTCACCAATCCATCTTTTGGAGCTACTGATTCCAATGATGGATTTGAGCCCAAGAACGCCGAGGTTTCGGTTCCAGAAGCCCAATATCACCGCACAACTTTTGGTGTCGACAATATCGTGGTGTGTGCACGAGAAGCTATCGATTCTCCATACGTTGGAAGGATCACTCAAGCCCGGGCTCAGGCCTTGCAAGAAGATATCAACTTTGGCCTTTCATCCTTGAAGGTTCTCATCCCTAACACCTCAGATGCCTTTTGCTTGCTTATGCAACTTTGCCCGGCCGTACGGTCGTCGAGCATCATATCCCGTTGAAGGCCACAACTTGTGTGGTTTCTTATAACTTGTGTAAGGGTACATTTGGAGACTTTTGGATAGTTGGGCTTATTTTGTAATAAGGGAAATTTATGCTAGGGCAAAAGACCACTTTGCCCTTAGTCTTTCCCTTTAGCCACCTAGGCTTTTCTTTGTTTTTCATTCACGTCAAAACAAAAATAACAAGAACCCAAAGTGTTTTTCCTTCCATGGCCGAATTTTAAGAGGATCTCTCCTTGACTTTTTTTCCTTAGATTGTGTTAGATTGTGAGTAAAATCAATGTTTCCTTTTAGTTTCAATCTAAGTGAGTTATATCTTAAAGTGGATCTCATTTTAGTTTGATTTTGAAGGTGATTCATGTCCTTCTTTATCATCCATATCCATCACTTTAATCTCACACAAAACAGTCCTATTCCATGGCCACTCCATCAATATAAATCACTCTCATTCAAACACCCTTCGGAATCTCTTCTTGGAGGATTCCGCAACACCTTAGTGGAATTATCATAACTTCGGATCCACAAAAGATCTTGTTCTCAAATTTTGAGAAATTCCACTAGAATCATAGATCTAAATGGTCGAGTTAGAATCACTCTAATTTGAGTCTAGAGTAGGAAGTATTTTCCTTGTGAAGCCAAAGAAGAAGCGCAAACACTAGATTTGGTTGTTGCCCATTATTCCAAGCCAAGTGGACTACCTCGCACCGCTTTGACCACCATGATCCTCCATCATCTTTAGAAAATTTCATGAGTGTATTAGCTTAGTTTTATGAGCATATTGTATACTTAGAGATTTTGAATATCAAGTGAAGAAAACAAAGGTTCAAGAGGAAATTGAGTCAAGAAGTTGATGCTGATGAAGAACCGCGACAACGGTGATGTGAGCCTCGCTCGCGGTTATTGCATTGAGAAGACAGAATGTGAGCAATTGAAGGCCATGACAGCAGGGTTCCAAACTGCAATCATGGTAAAAGCTTACTTGAAAAGGTCAATGATAGTCAAACCGTGATCACTCACGGTGACATGTGTCGCGACCGCGGTTGTGCCGACTTCCACGCGAGAAGACTCTCCGAGTGTATCTTATTTGCTTCCATATATTTTCGAATATTTTTATGTTCCTGTAGCTCTTAAGACTTTTTGGTTTCTATTATTAAGTAATATGCATTCTAGTTTAAAGAAGAAAACTTTAGCGAGTTGTTGCAATTTTATGGAGGACTAAGACTACATTGTTTCATTCGCAAGTTGAATCCTTTAATTTGTAAGTTGTGTAATCTTAACTCTTATTCTATCTTTTGATTATACTAATTCTCTTTGTTCTTAATATTGATTGAATATTATTAGATGAACTTGATATCTTTCTATTGCTTGGGCTGGTTGAACCAAGTTATTGAAAAGAGAGTTAATTGCATAATCCAAAGTAGCAAACTCTTTAATTTAGGGATGGTTGAACCAAGTTATTGAAAAGAGATTTAATTGCATGTTGAACATTGATTAGTTGTTTGATATTGCATATATCGTGTTTAATCCTTATTCCCAATGCTATTGTTGAATTGAATTGTGATTTTTTCATGATTATTTGATGATAGAATTATCAAGGTTGATTGAATTGTTAATTTATAAAATATCGGGATAGGAATAATCAAAGGTAATAAAAGAATTTGAGAAGAGTTCTATGATCAACAAACCAAATTAAAGTTGAATACTTCTGGATGAAACTATTTTCTCATACTTGATTAATCAAAACCTACTTGCTTGTTTAATTGTTTGTTTCTTTACGTTGTTTTTAGAATTAGAAAAACACTCAAAAATCCCCTTGTCTATTCTTAGTTGGTAAAATCACTAGCTTAGAAATACTAGATTCTCTTGGGTTCAACCCTGACGTACTGGCTATACTTAGTTAAGTAATTAGGGATTTATTTTTGATAAGGAACCAATGCTTTTCAACTTGTTAGATGGTCATTGTTATATTTTAGTTTCTATTTTCCTAGAAAAGAGGAGAGGAGACAATTCCTAGGCTTTGCTTCTATTTTGCTTACAATACAGAGATCTTTTTCTACTTTGAATCATTTTACATCTGTCAAATATAAATTTAGTATGTTTTCTTTTAATATTGTTCTTATTCATCTTCCATGTTTTATTGTGGGAAATTCATTTTGGTGCCTCTATGGCTTCGACTTTTCCTTTTGATGCCCAAAAAAAATTCTTATTCCTTTTGGTACCCTCCTACTTTTAACATTTTCCTTTCTGTAGCCAAAATAGACCCAAATCTCAAATTCCATCCAAAATTTACATTTTCTATCAAAAAATAAAAATAAAATGACCCAAGGAAGAAGCCATCAGAAGCGACGACGACGACTACCAACATCTGTACAGTAAGAAAAAAAAACGAACACAACACAAGGAAGAAGCCATCAGAGGCAGTGACGACTGTGCACGGCCGATGGCGACACCAGCCCGCGCCTGCACCAACCCGCTCCGTACTTGATTCCGGTTCAACAACAACGGACTCGACCTCCGGCAAGCTTGACAACAGTAACCTCTGATGACCCATTCCGAGTAAAGACCCGAACGAAAATGACCCAATGTCTAATTGAGAGATCTGAGGACAATTGATGTGAGAAATACATAAACCCGAAGCCCCTCTTATAGTCCCAAATTGAGAACCCTAGGCAACTCCTCATCTTAAAAAAAGGGTTTCATTTAAATCCCAGATTTAAGCCACAAGAAGACTTGTGGCTTGGGATACATTGACAAGACCTCATAGTGAAGCTGGTCTAGATTTCAAGGAAGTGTTGGCTTGGAACAGAATGATTATCTTCAAACTAGGTCATGAAATCCACATTGGAAAACTCGATCTATGGACAACATAAGTGGTTAAAAATCACACCCGCGATGTTAGCTTTTGGAGCGTAAAGGACCTTAGCACCATCTAATGGCTTTGGAGGTCCCTCCTTCAAATAAGAGCACTAATGCTCCACTAGATCAAGCAACAACAAGCAAGTCAAAAGACTAGCCAGGCATCAGCATACCTTTCACCGACGCGACCAATAACCTCACCTTCTCCAAGGTGAATGGAAAACAAGACAAAATCTTCTCTATGATCTCTTCTAGGATAAAAGAGGAACTATTCCTTTGTCCAAGATCATTTGGGAAAGCATTAAACCAAAAATTTGGAGTTTCATCCTTTGGTTAGCTATGTTACACCGACCTCCGAAGGCAAGAAAGCTCCATCGATTGGGTTTTTTCAGAGATTGGTAACCACCTTTGGTTTGGTTGCAAATTTGTGAGGAGATATTGTAGGATCGTTAGTACTTAAGCGAGTCGGCGACTCTTGCGAAGCCATCGACTTTGAGTAACAATGCAGCGGAATAATCAAACAGGAAGAACGTTACCAAATAGTAAATGGCACATGATGTATAGTGGAAACTCTTCGTAAACCAACTCGTTTACTTAGAGAAAAACCACTCCCTTTCAAGCTTCTCACTTGGTCGGATTTTAAGAGACCTTAGACTCGCTCTATTGATTTCTTGAGCGTTATTAATCTCTCTCGTGTACAAGTTGAATCTCACAACCTTAAACCACGCTCTACCTTTGTACCTACACTCTCAATCTCACGCTATGCCTAAGAACACTCAACCACACCACTTGCACGAGTCCCACGCACAAGTTCTCTCTTTATTTCTCACAAGATACAAGTTATGGTCAATGTCTTACCTTCTATCCTAAACACTGATGTATTTGAGCTATATGAATAGAGATCTCGTGTGATATCATTTCCCATTCAGTTAGGGAAATGACACACTCAATCTTTACAAATCTTTCCTAATAAATCATGTAAGCACAAATAAAATATCAAAACAATATCATTTCATATTCTTCTGATTTTTGCACTCTTTTGTGATTATTTTCTCCATAAATAAACGCTCCATCTATCATGTAAACGATCAATCATGATCTACGACTTCCTTCCAAAAATAGTTTTTTTGCCTGTTGATCACCGACTCACCATGCAACTTCTAAGTCACTAACTTATTGGAACCATCAAAACTCAAAACTTCTAATAGGCTCCTTGATCTTACAGGATCTTAAGTCAACATCCACAACCTTCATGAGAGCCTTGAATAATGGATGCATTTGGTTCATTACATTGTCGACTAGTAAGGGCACACTCATCTTTTAAGCTAAGCTCATTGCACTTAATGCTACAAACCATGATGTTTGGAGAATGAGAAATGGCAACAAATTTACCGCTACCCACCTTGATGAATCATATTGCATTGAATCCATCTTCAAAGCGTGCAAGTAAAGGCAGACCGTGAAGGGTGACCACAGGAATCGAGAATGCCTTCCTTGATAGGGTGTCTCTACATCTCTAGCTTTGTTATTGTGGTTAGAGGTTTGTATAGCTTTATTATTCCTTGGTTCGCGGAAGCATAGATCATATAACCAAGTAACAATATTTGTTGGATTCGCTCCTTTCCTGCGGACTTGTTTAGGGCGGGGACTTGTAAGATCATTGTTGGATCCATTTTTTAGATGTATTTTTCTCACCTTGACCCTTTGTTTGTTCAAGTGTGCCTCATTATCCTTTCTTTCATTCTATATTTTCACAACCTTCAAAATATTAATTAGGGATAAAGCATAAGTGACGCAATTAATCATTAGTCTTGCACCAGTTGTCCAAAATCATACCTTATGTGTATAAGTATGGAGACGAATTTGGTCTAAGTTAAATTTTTAATGCATCCATTTTGAGAAATATAATTTTAATATATGGTTAGAAATATAGATAACGGTTTATTTAGTTTGAGTTGATGAGCTCCCAAAATAATGAATAGATCACCAAACCGTTAAATAGTTTTCAATGGAAGAAAACTATATTTGTCAATGGCGTCATAACGCATATGATTTTAAAATAAGACATTTTAACAATCACGCACATGACAAACTTGGTTTGTGTATTATGTTTGACATGAACCAAACAATCTCTTAGCTGACTTTAGAAAATATACCAATTTATACACACACACACCAAGAAGTGATCAATATTGTTTTCTAAGACATTGTTCATGGTTGGTTCCCTATCATTTATAGAATAACTAGGGCTCAAGTAGTGATCAATATATTGCTCGATGTAAAATTGTTATCACTTCGGCGAGGTAAAAAATCCCAAACTTGGAAGAGGGGGAGCGAGACAATAAGGTAAAATAATGCATGGAATGTAATTTAATTATTTTAGATTTGAAGATAAATAAACTGGAAATTTAATGAAAATTATATCTGATATGATGTCAAATGTATTTACTAATTAATGTCATGAAAATCACTAAGTCATATATATCGACTAAACATGTACCAACGCATTTTGAAGGTTCCACTGATAACTCTATAACAACAAATAGCATATGTTTTTCAAATATGCCTGAACTGTTTAAGACCACTAGACTCTAAGGGTATATATAATTTTGTAGACCAAAATCAAGAAAGAAACTTAGTGAAATACTTGAGAGATATCTCACTTACTTATTCCCTTTAATTATTGTGACAGTTTGAAGAAAGTAATCCAAATAGAGTTGGATTCTCTTAAATAAGATTGGTGTTTTTAAACTTGTAGATCCAACATTGGAAAGTATGAAATTGGTCAATTGTATGAAACTTAAGTAAAAGTAGAATAAATTGTATGTCTAAATTTAGATTGTCCACACAAAATTTGACACAAAGTCACAAAGGATTTATTGATCAAATAATATTTTGACTTGTAAGTTCATGCAAAAGAATAAAATTTCCTCCTCAGTATATTACATCAATAAGATATCATTTGATGCGACTATGTGTTATATATCTTTTTAAACATACAATAAAAATATTATTAGTACATAAGTACCATATCTTCTATAAAATTACCATGATGACATATATCAATCACATGATCGAAGAGTGTATGTATGTATAATTGAGAGGGTATTATTCTATGATTGAACTCTTTTTTTTCTTTTGATTTGATTTTTATCCCAATGGAATTTTTTCAAGCATGGTTTTTAATGAGGTAGTTTGTCACAAAGGGTGTAACGCCCCAAATTTGAGATCATTTATAAAGCACTGAATTGTACTTGTATGAATAAGAGTTTTTCCTTTTCAAGGTTCAAGTAAGGATAAAAGAACTCTGAAGTTAAGCATGCAAGGGTAAGAGCAATACTAGGATGGGTAACCTTATAGGAAGCCCCAGTGTTGGTATGGGTTAGCGCATTTAGAGCATTGGGCGTTACAAATGATATTAGAGCCGACTTTGGATTACAAATGTACTTGGTCTATGGGGCAATCACTCAACCTAGAGGGTGGTCTTTGAGCCTTTATAAGGATGTCAAGAATTTAGATGTGGAAGATTGTAATACCCTTGGACTTGAGATTCCTTTATAAAGGATTCGAGTGTTATTAGTGTGCGCAAGAACTCTTCCTTTTTAGGGTTCAAGTATGGACAAATAACTCTAAAGTTAAGAATGTTGGGCGAGAGTAGTACCAATATGAGTAACCTCTTAAAAAGTCCTTGGGTTGGCATAATGTATCGCTTCTAAGGCATTGGGACTTACATAAGGTTTCATCTATGGAGGAATTGCTATTTCATGGCGTTCAACAAAATTGACCCTAATAGTCAAACATCAAATCATGTGATGTAGATCACACATTATAAAGATAATGTAACATGTATCAATCATCAAAACACATATCGTTGAAATGTTTCTCTAATTGCAAGATTCAATCAAAAGTACAATGAATGCATAATTTATTCAAGCAAAGATTGATATATGAATTACAAGTATACTCTCTTTTTTCATGTCTTTCATGGTCTTATCGTATTGGGTTTTTGAGACAAGGTTTTCAATCAGACAGTTAGTTATATACATCAAGAGAGTGATATAGTATTATTATTATTATTATTATTTATGAACATATACAGGGTGAATTTCACAAAACCACCCGTCAATTATTGGTTGGTGCAAATAACCACCCGTAAAAACCGAAATTTCAATAAACCGCTATTAAAAAAATCCCGTTTGCACAAAACCACCCAAAATTTATCTTCGTTATAATTTCTGTTAAGTAGGTCAACCCTATATTTTTCTATTGTAGGAACGTTAGTACTTCTAGGTTGTCGACCTCAACTAAGTAGTCAACATCTTAAGTAAATGCAGCGGAAATAAACTACAAGAAAGACTTTCTTGAACCCGATGTTTTTTATAGTGGAAACACTTGATTGATGAACTCTATTAACCAAGTGTGAAAACCACTCCCTTCCAAGTTCTCGCTTGGAAGGATTAAAAGTCGTAGCTTGCTTTATTGATCTTTTGGATTGTTTACAAGAACACCCTAGATCTAGACCTACTTTTCAAGCACTCTAGAACTCGTTGTGAACCGAGTAACTACAACCCTCAACCCGTCTAGCTAGCATACGTCTCTTGAACTCTCGTTTTCTTTTATATTGTAACACAAATATGGAGTATGAGTTCGTGAGTATTCTAACCTAAAGCCTTAGCTTAAATACACACAAACTAGGTCAGATAGAAGAGAATAATATCTTCCGATTCGGTTATGGCAAGATATTATTTCTATTATCTTTACAAAATCATTCTAAGCATATAAAAGGATTAAAATAAAAACGGCTTCGGGCAAAGACAATAATCGACTAACAATATAATCCTCATGAGATCTTTCCTAAAACAGCATTATATTATCCAAACTCCAAAGATCTCACACGCCTTCAAGATCTCCGAGATTTACTTTCAACACACGTCGACGACCTGCTTGACGTTGGAGACTTTGTTCAAGGACTCGAGGTCGTTCACGTGGTAGACGTTTGAACCATCAAAATCAAAGCCTCCAGCTTTTCTAACAAATTCCCCCTTTTTGATGGTGACAAACTCTTTTTATCCTATAAAAACATGGCCAAGTAAAAGACAATCTAAATAGGTTCCCCCTAAGTTGGATAACTCACATGAAATTCAGCATAAATATTCTCATTATTTTATCTATGCCCAGCCTTTTCTCCCTTTTGACATCATCAAAAAGACAATCTAAATAATCAAGCATAAAGAGATAATCAAACAAGGGTAAATATAGAAATTATCCAACGTACACACAGAATCCATAACAAAAGCAAAATAGTCTTAAACATGCCACGGAGAAAGCAAAAAACACATAAATGAAACCGGAGAGAGGTTTTTGAGATAGTAGATGTGCAAGTAAAAGTGAAGGGAAATGGATGTCGGCTACTCGAGCTAAGTCACTGAATTAGTCAGGTCATCAAGTGCAACACATAAGTCATGAACGTCAGCCTTCAGCACAGTCTGACCTGATAAGAGTTGCCCAACCTTCTCAAGCAAATCATGATCAGCTGTTGTATTTCAACCAGCAACTTCATAATTGAACCAAGTTGAGAACCTTCACTGATTTCAGAATTGATGCCCAACTCAACATATTTTATCTCAGCATCAAAAACAACATCCTTGCCTACATCCCTTGACACCCATTGATTATCAATCAAATTGTAGCCCATTTTGTGAGCGATATCAGAATTCAGATGACGAACATGCTCTACTTCTTTCTCAGCCTCATAAACCTCGTGATATAGAAGCACTTTCTTGACAACAGAACCGTATGGAAGAGCGTGTGTGGGACTATCCTTCACAGATTCCATGTGTAGAAGCACCAATCTAGCAAGGTTAACAGGTTCCTTTTGAAGAATTTTATCCATGAAAAGAATGTCTAAGATCATAGTAGTACTCCTCTTTTTCTCCCTAGGAATTAAGTTGCTAATCACCTAGGTAAAGAGGACTTTCCTCTTACAAGTCATCGAATTAGTGGCAAAGGGGCCACTTTCAACGTCGTCAACTTGTGTAACCCTCTTCAGCAATTCAGCTGAATCTACTTCCTCAGGCCATGCACCTTTATGATACTCAACAAAACCTTTGTGCAACACTTTCAAAAGAGTGGCTAACTCCATAATCGACATGGTGAACTTCTCACCATTCAACTCATAGTGACCCATGGTCATCTTTTCTCTGTCTTCTACAGTCAACGATCTGTAGAACTGCTTCACTAACCACGGATTGAAACTCTCTTCATCACGAAACAAATGATTCCATCCTTGAACTTTCAGCAACTCAGAGACACCTTGTACACCAGTTGACTCGATGAACTCATCGTCCATGATGAGTTCTTTAACGAAGTCACGTCCAGCCATTTTACTTCCCTCACCTTTGATATCTCCACTACCCTTTTTAGGTTTTCCACTCGCATCAAGTCGTCCACTTGACCGAGTGGGTGCCTTTTTACTCTTCTTAGACCTTACTATTTTCTTAGACAAAATAGGTTCACTACCCTCGGATTCAACAGGTGTGGGAGTCGATTCCCTACCTCTTTTTCCCGAAACCTTAGCATTAGATCCCCTAGTCTTTGGCTTCTTGGACTCCTTGGTTACACAACAACATCCTCATCGGATTTTTCAGACTCAAACAATTGTCTAGCAATCTCTTCTTTTTGATTTATGTAAAGATGAAGATGCAACAGATTTCAAAAGAGAAAGCTTAGGATCACTGGGAGTACCTTGTTCAGATTCATCTTGACCTTCGATATTCAGTGGCAACAGAGGTGAATCAAGGTTGTCAATGGGGTCGATCACCTTGCTTGGGTCAAAGACCTGTTCAGGGTCATTGACTTGAGCGTCTGTTCCCGCCAAATGCACAGTAGCAGTCTTCACCGTAGCAACTGGTTCTGAATCCTTTTCATGAGACTCCATGGCCTCGATTGATTTCACTACCTCTTGAACGAAATTGAAATCCCCTTGCATGCGTTGAGATTTGGAACTCTCAACTCCGAGCATAAACTCGATCTCATCTTGCTCATTCTTTGCGGGTTTTGAAGAATTGGGCATAGATTTATGTGGAGATGGGAGAGATTCTCTGTTGAGATTGGAGTGTGAGGGTTTTCTTGAGGATTTGGCAGAGATTCGGTGGGATTAAGAGAGGATTGTCCTGGTTCTTGAGTTGGATTGATTTGAGGGACTTCGAGCAAAAATGGTGAGGTGGGTTTGTTGGCTGTTTGAATGGTTGCTAAGAGCAAAGCCAGTGTTTGAGGATCAACCACTTTCCCAAGCTTGAGAGCGAGGCTTCGTCGAGTTTCAGTGCCACGGATGGGGGATGAGGGGTTAAGGTTAGGGTTTGACGTCATTGATGGAGAAAGGTTAAAGCTTTTTGGAAGAGAAAGGGTTTTGCAAAGAGATTGAGAAGAGCAAGAGAGAGAGATAATGCATGAGAGAGAGAGAGAGAGAGAGAGAAAGTGTACCTTTTAACCAAAAACTTTCTCCTTATTTATTCTTGAACTATAGTTGATAAGATAGAAACTAGATCTTCCCAAGATCTTTAATCAATGCAATTGAAAAGGCAATTTACTTTGGCAAAAGATTTCCAGATTTTTGAAAAGATACCGTTGGAGAAAGGTGATTCTTGTCTTACACTGAATCTGACGTTCTCAACCTGTTATGCGTCACCACTTAACTAGCAAAGTTTCCAGAAAATTGACATTCCTCACTCAAGTTGCCAACATCCATTGAAAAGAGAATACACCTGGTTCTTTGGGGTTTTTGCACGGGGGTGCCAAACAGAACCAGGGGAAATAATTTATGCGGATTTTTCAATCAAGTAGATAAGTCTCCGTTTATATCAAAACATATAAAAATAGGCTCATAGAGACTCCCTAACATGATAGGCTTATGTAGGATGTAGAGTCAACCGTCATTTGTGCTTGTATTGAGGGATAGGAACATCAGGTTTAGACTCTTTTGGGCTCAAATAATGGTTTCAATATGCACTTAATACATAACTCAAGAAGCAAAGAATAAAGACATTATGATGTACATGGTTCAAAAGTATGTAACAAGGAAACATTCAAATTTAACACCTCAAGATCATAAGACTTTTAAATCATAAACAGATCATCTAATCTAGCCAATCATTGAGGGAAAATAAATGGGATATAGATTAGTTTAGGAAAATCATACCTAGCTCCATGCGGAACTGTACGTAGGGTATGCCTTCATACTTTAAACCAAAGTCATGGAGTTGTTTCATGAGCCATAGAAGTTGGGTGCAACACGCGACAACGACAATCTACTCAGCTTCTGCAGTAGAGAGAGTAATTGAACTCTGATTCTTGGATCCCCATGACATGAGATATGGTCCAAGAAATTGAGCCATCCTAGAAGTACTCTTACGATCAATCTTGTTCCCATCAAAATCAGCGTCCGTGAGCCCGACTAGACCAAAGTCACAAGAGGTTGGGTACCATTAGCACAAATCATCAGATTCCTTAATATACCTTAGGATTCTCTTAACATCCTTGAGATGAGATTCTATTGGATCAGACTGCAATCTAGCACATAAGCAAACGCTAAGCATGATGTCCGGTCTGCTTGCCGCGAGGTATAATAGAGAACCTATAATACCTCGATACAGAATCTGGTCAACCTTCTTCTCATTCTCATCTTTGCCTAAAGAAGTGGTGGGACAAATAGGTGTATCAAAGGATTTTGAATTATCCAAGCCAAACTTCTTGACACACTCCCTGAGGTACTTTTGTTGATGTACTCTTGTACCCTCACTTCCTTGAACAACTTGAAGTCCTAGAAAGAACTTAAGTTTGCCAACCATACTCATTTTAAACTCACTGGACATGAGGTTAGCGAACCTCTTCACAAGTTTATCATCTATAGAACCAAAGATGATGTCGTCAACATAGACTTGCACAACCAGACTGTGCTTTCCCTCTTTAAGAAGAAAAAGAGTATTATCCACTTGTCCTCGAACATATCCGTGTTGTAGCAAGAACTAAGATAGCCTGTCATACCAAGCTCGTGGCGCTTGCTTCAACCCATAAAGTGCTTTGTCGAGTTTGAATACATCATCCGGGTGGGTGACGTCTTCGAAGCCTGAGGTTTGTTCTACGAAAACTTCTTCTTTAAGAAAGCCATTTAGTAAGGCAGTATTAACATCCATTTTTTGAAGCTTGAATCCAAGATGACCTGAATAAGCAATCCAGAGACGATTGGCCTCTAGACGTGCTACATGAGCGAATGTCTCATCATAATCAATCCCTTCTTGTTGGTTATACCCTTTAACCACAAGTCTTGCTTTGTTTCTTACAACGTTTCCAGAGTCATCAAGCTTATTTCTGTATACCCAACGTGTTCCAATAACAGTTCTGTCTTTGGGTCGTGGAACTAGGTGCCAAACCTTGTTTCTCTCAAATTGATGAAGTTCTTCTAGCATAGCACACACCCAATCAGGATCTTTTAGGGCTTGATCCACGTTCTTGGGTTCCATGATAGAAAGAAATGCGTTGAAGGCACAGAAATTCTAAAGTGAAGAACGTGTTTGAACACCTTTTGAGTAATCAGAGATGATGTTACTTAGCACACACTTTCTTTTACTTTCCTTGTTTGCTTATTGAAGACTTTATAGGCTTTGCTATGTTGAGAGTATCCCACAAAAGTTCCTTCATCACTTCTAGCGTCCAGCTTGCCCAAATTGTCCTTGCCGTTGTTGTGCACAAAACATCTACAACCAAACGTCCTTAGGTGGGCGACGTTCGGTTTTCTTCCTCTCAACAGCTCATAGGGTGTCTTTCCAAGAAGAGGACGTACCATATCTCTATTCAGCACATAACAAGCAGCATTGATAGCTTCATCCCAAAAATTCCTTGGTAGGCCACTCAAGATCATCAGATCTCTCAACATATCCTGCAAAGTATGGTTCTTTTTCTCAACTACACCATTCTGTTGAGGAGTTCTTGGGGCTGAAAAATTGTGACCTACACCATTCTCTTTGCAAAAGTCTAGAAACCGAGCATTTTTTAATTCAGTGCCATGATCAGATCGAATTGAAACCAAAGGTACTCCAAACACCTTTTATATTAAATTCCTCCACGTACTGAATTCTTCGAGTATCTAGTATTTAGAGGACACGAAAAACACCCAAGTATACCGTTAAAAGTCATCAACAATAACATAGACATATCTATTACCTCCCCGACTTTTTACACGCATAGGTCCACAAAGATCCATATGAATTAATTCTAAAGGTTTAGATGTACTTACCTTCTTTTCCAGTTGAAAAGAAGATCTAACCTGTTTCCCTTTCACACAAGCTTCACAGATTTCATACTTGTTTGGATCAACATTAGGTAATCTACGTACCAATTCCTGATTGTGAAGTTTGTTGATAAGTTGTAGACTTGCATGACCAAACCTGTTGTGCCAGAGGTTGGCAACGTCTTCGCTAACTTGAAAACACAATTTTTGTTCAAGCAAGAGCTAGAGAACAACTTTATAAAGATTGTTCTCACAAGTTCCCTTTAGAAGAGTCTTACCTGAGCTAACATCAATTACTTGACATCCATGAGAATCAAAAACTACTTGATAGAGATTGTTAGCACATAGTTGGGAAAAACTTAAAAGATTGTATCTAAGACCTTTCACATAACTGACGTTGTTGACACAAAAGTTCTTAGAGATTCTTACCTCCACAATACCTACGACTTGTCCCTTACTATTATTACCGAAGGTGATGTTGCTACCTTCTTGTTGATGAAGAGAGATGAATGACTCAAAGCTTCCCGTCATATGAGTTGAACAAGCACTATCGAAGAACCAGGGACCACTTTCTCTTACATCATTCTGCAAGGTAAAAGTCAGTTTTTACAAATCCAGAGTTATTTAACAACTCTTCTGGGTTGGACAACTTGATAATTTTCAGAACATCTTTCATTATAGACTCTCTCAGGATCTATGGTAGGTTCACGTTCATGAGCATCCCAAAGTCCATAGGATTTGCTATCCCTTTTCTTTTTCTTGCACTCATGTTGAAGATGACCTTCTTTTCCACAATACCAACAAGTTTTATGACTCTTAAGGCCAGCATACTAGTTATACCCATGATAGACCTGTTTGTTATTAATACGAGCTTGGAAGTCAATGTTTGATGGCTTCAAGTTCTCAATTTGTTTCTTCCAGATTGTGTGTGCTTTCTGGCCTGAATACCAAGGTCGCTTACCTTTTCCTAGGTTCCCCACCTCTAAAGTAGAACAACTTCCCTTGTTGTTACAAAAGTTCTACCCATGATAGACCTCTTCTTCCTCCTCTTAAGGCTACCAATATAATAATGAAAACATGGTGTGTTAAACAAAAAGCGGATCGGTAGCCTTGATAGGTGTAAAGCCCACTTAGTTACCAAAGGTCGAAGGCAATGCTAAAGAATAAAGGCTCCCTCATATATACTTTTGTTTAAAGGTATGAGGAGTATGCGCAAAAAGAACTTATACAGAAACGAGATTCTCCCCCAAAATGAACTACGTCAATGGATTTCAATGGGTGAAGTCGTAGGTTTAGTAGGAATACCAACTCTCAGGCTTGGGCTTTATATTCCTAGAGTTTATATCTGCATCTCCTATTCATTTTCTTTTTGGGCAGTATTGTAAATACTGAGTTTCAAGGGGAAGGTATTGAAATACCTCTCTTTTCTTCCATTATAAATATATAATCATTTTGATGGAGATTTGTAGCATCATTCAAGTAAATATAGATTGATATCGTAAGAACATGAGCTTCTAATATAGCTACACCTAATTCCAGACCGGTTAATGCAAGAACTATAAATAAAGGACCAAGATCTCCTATGAATTATAAAATCTCATTCATACATAGCATAGTCCAAGCGGACCCACTTAAAATCCTTAACAAACTATGACCAGCCATCATATTAGCAAATAAACGTATTCCTGAGCTTGATGTGTGAAAACAATGAGGGATTAGCTCAAGAAGTACTAAAAAGGGTGTTAATGGCAGTGGGACTCCCACAACTAATGAGAAGCTTAAAAAATGACGCCCATTTCTCTGAAATCCCACTATAGTAATGCCAATAAAAATGGAAAATGAAAGACCTAAAGTAATGAGAAAATGACTTGTAATTGTAAGGCTATAAGGTATCATATCCTTTGAGATTACGAAATAACAAAAAAAATTAAATGTAACCAAGATGTGAGGGAAAAACTTTTGTTTAACATTTCTGGAAAGACCATCTATTTGTTCATTTACCGGGTTCAACATGAAATCATAAATAAGCTCTACCAAGGATTGCCAAGCATTTGGTACTGATTTTCCTCCTCCCATTTTAGTATCAAAATGAACCAGAAGTAGGACCAAATTGAGAGTTAGTAGCATAAACAAAGATGGATTTGTGAATGGGAAATACAAATTTCATATATTCATAGGAATCAATGGGATAATGGCAAATTGTTCAAGTGGGTTGTCGGGCGTAATCGTAAGAAACACTTTTCATTTCATCCATGTAGTTCCTCTTCTTGTTCAAATAGACATGTAGGAAATTGTCGGTTGGTCTAACCAAGAAAGGTTTGGGAATAAGGCTTTCTTATTCAATGTAATTGCAGCCTAATAGATACAGATAAATTGCACAACGTTGTTCACATTACATCTATTGTGCTGAAGTTGACAACCAAAAATCATGGTAATCATTGAGCGTTAAGATTCTTTTATTTATACTAAGATATGTCGAGTTTTCGGTAAAAGAGCCCAAGACGCGCGTCCACCAGATAAGCATATAGTTTGTTGTGATCCTCAAGTTCAAGTTGTTGGGCACTTCATAGCCCTATCCGCCGTCTTTTCACAAGAGGTATTCCCACCAAACTCCCCGCCTTTAGAGTGTTATCATGCCATTCTCTAGTTTGTATGCTAGAGGGATGAGTTAGTACATTAAAATATGGTAGTGGCACCTGATAACAGGGAAATCCAAGGATTGAGACTGGACTTTATACGAAACAACTAAATTAATGTCGTTCTCCAACTTATTAATGTTTATGGCATTGTGTTCCGCAGACCTCTCATAGCAAGATCTTAGTAAAAATGATATGGATAAGTCTAAGGTAACGTAACGACAACCACCATTATCGAATCAGAATCAATATGCATGGAAAGCCAATGGTGACACGGCAAAACGAAACAAATGGAATGTCATGCTTTACCAAACTACGATCTGCGCCTTACCACACTTTGGATAAGTCACACGTTCAAAGAATTGCCAATAAATGATGACGAGAAAATGGTAACAATAAGGTTTGATATGAATTTTACACATTTGGAAAAAGAGGATAATTGTCAAAAACATGAAGAAAAATGAAAAGCATAAAATTACAAGGAAGAAGTCTTCCGAATATTGTATGATGCAAGAGAAAGATTACCATTAAGTGAAGACGAATTACTTAACTCCAAATATATATTGAGGACCTAAATATGCTATTCGATGAGGAATGCGTGTTTAAGATTGCTCCCAACATAATAAGAAATCGAAACCCCTCATACTTTTTTATTTTACTCCCTTCATTAAGAAATACTTGTCATTTTAACCTAATTTTTTATTCAATAATACTTGTTATTTCACATATTTTACCATATTTTTTTCCTATATTATCCTCATTAATTAAAAACAATTACATAAATATATAATAGAAAAAAATTACAAGATTATAAATATTTAAATCAAATCATATAGCTTCTTAATTCTTAAAACTCTTTAAACGACATGTACTTATAAACATAGAGAGTATTTCATTTCATAGACCCTCCTGTAATGGAAGAAAGTTCACTTCGGATTAATAGAAGTTCTTATGGGCCAAGTCCCGCTTTATTACGGGAAAAAAAAAAAGAGTTGATAAGAACAAATCCAAGCAACTCATATCAACATTCTGGGCTATAACCGATCACCTATGGCTGTATCATATGGTATAACAAAAGAGCTCATAATGTAAAATGATGACACATGAAAAACAATTAGCTAATCACTTAAGTGAAAAAGGGGCAGGGGCATCTATGATCTATCTAGTAATAATATGACCCGATTCACATTCCTTACACATAAAGGCTTTACAACAAAGTACTTGTCCTATAATATGTTATACCATTTTCTAAATCCCTTCCCATGCAGATTTTCCACACATGCACAATGCAGAAATGTAAAAAGATACGAGTTTAAGTTAGCCTTTTCCATACCCAAAAAGGACTAGCTCTCTTCTGTAGTTCAGAAACCAAAATATTCCTACCTCCAATAACAACAACGCTTATTATCTCGCCTAATGATTAGCTTCATCATTGTCAGATACGGTTTCCTCTGACGACATCTCCTGCACATCGGTTTCCTCGCCTCCTTCAGATTTAGAGGAATCAGCCTCAGTCTTACTAGAAGACTCCCCACTCGCCGGTTCCTTCAACCTCTGTTCCGGTGGACAGCTGGGGCCCACAGTTTCTGTTTGTTGTTGATCTTGGTCTTCTTTCTCATCAGACATCGCCATCAATTGCAGCACTTCTGGAGAAGGGGAAAGCCCAGTACTTGAATTTCGATTAGCATCGTCTCTAGGAGAAACGGCAACTGAGTTATGGCTACTTTCTTCCATGTTTTCATTGGAAGAGCTTCCAAGAACAAGTCCTAATTTCTTCTTCTTCTTTTTGATAATACTCCTTGGGTCTGTTGGCTTGGAAGGAGGAGGACCAGGAACAACAAAGGGAGGAAAGGCTGGTTTCTCTTCTCCGTACAGAACACGAACAGATTTAGCAATGGCTGAGACGGTTGGTGGAAGTTCGGGATCAGGAGGCAGCTTAGGAGTAGAAGTCACAGCTTGCCTAAGCCAATGAGGCAGCTTGTCCTTGGAATTACTACTCTCAGGTGCAACTTCTTTCCCCTTGTATGAGGAAAGTTTTAGCCCGTCACTGAGATTAGGGAGTGGTGTGTCTGAAGCGGTGGCCTCCTTGCCTGAATTGTTGAGAGTAGGAAAAACTTTTTCCCTTAAATCATTGTCCTTGCTCTGTGCATTACTACTGAAGCTCTTCAAACCCAAAGAAGCCAAAGTGGTGTTTCCATAAACATTGTAAGGAAATGACGATTCCACATTTGCATAAGATGAAGAGGCCATTCTGTCATAAGAGAAGGTGGGGATTTCTCCCATAAAGTTTCCTTGAAATCTTGGACGGAGAATTTCACTCTGATACGGTGGGAAAGGTTGACTTGAGCTAGGAGTGAGATCATTAAGACCCAGTTTCATGTCTGTCACGTGGTGAAACTGAGATTTGAAGGATCCACCAAGCCTGCTTCCATGCAATGCCCTAGCCATCATACCGTCAGGGAGGTTTGGGAGAAGGGCAGACTTGTCCAAGTTTGCCCTAGAATTAGATGACAACTTTGCTGACGAAGGAATATCCAAAACCTTGAGTTGCTCCTCCTCCCACCGGAAATTCAAGTCATTTGGAGTCTTGTACTTGGAAAATCTCAATCTGGGATCCCTCAGCATTGCATCCCAGTTTCCAAGTCCGTGTCTTCGAACACCAATCCAGAGGGAATCAAGCTCATCCTCTGACCAGAGGTCAACTTTTGCTTTCTTCTTGGACAAGTTGCTTGACCCAGCTCCAGTTCTCATCATTATACTCTCAAGAACTTTTCTATGATTTTCAGGAAACATTGGAGCTGTGTATGGTGGCATTTGAGACAAACCCAATGGAAGAGGCATTTCTGTTTCTGGCTGATTAATGTTGGGAACATTTTGCAGAGAGAACTTCAGATTTGGTAACATAGGCATAGAGTGAGGCACCTGCCCTGGTCCATATGATGTTGCATCTCTGCTTCCCAATGACAAATTGGGTAACAAGTCATGTGCAGTATTTTGTATGTTTTTAGATGGGAGTGGAAATCTAGAGAGCAATTTTTCATCAAATGGTAGATTACGCAATCCCATCTTTTCCAAGAAATCGCCAGAAATGGGTCCATAATTTCCAATACTGTCTGGCTGAATTCCTTGCAGGAACTGTGGAGGTAACTGCAAAATCATCACGATTTGGAATTAACATTTCTATTTCCTAAAATGATTTCATACTCAACTCAAAAGGATAGGGATTACCTGAGGATATGGGAAATGTATGTCTGGATTACTATTCTTCGCATGCTGTTGAAGAGCCTCTGCTGGCTGGTCAGGGATTTCTAGTTTGCCGGTATTATTAGCCTTTTTCAGTAGAGTCGCATCTTTCTCAGGTGAGCCTTTGGGAGACTCATGAGGGCAGAAAGGGAAATCTGGTTTCCTCACTTGACCATTCTCCCTCCTGTAGGACCTTGATAAATATCTGTAACGTTGACTTGCATTTGGAGCACATAGTCCAAGCACTGGTGGCAACATGTGGGTTGTAGGCTCCGAGGTTGAGCCCTCAATATTATTACCAGGAGAAGTCTTAGAACTCAGTTGACTGATTAGTCTGTGTTTTGGAATCTTTTGTGCCGGGTGGTCAACTCCAGCCTCAATCTCACTATCCTTTGGTTCCCTTGCTGATGCCTTCTCTCCACAATTCTGAATTAGTCTGGTTATTTTGCTGTACGCCATTGCCCCAGATGAAGGCACCCAAGGAAGGGATTCCGGCCTATAAAGGGTTTCTCCAACAAGGGACTCAGCCAATGCTTTTCTTTGATCCAGTCGTATCTTTTGCCTAGCACGGAGTCTTGTACTGTTTTACCCACAGAAAACAAGGCCAAGATCACAGTAAGATGCCACGAAAGATGTAATTGATTCTAATGTTTGAGAAATATATTGACAACAGACTTCATAATTCAGAAAAAGCTGTAAAGGAACGTGCAATTTTTATTAAGATTCCAGTCACAAAATCCAATTATATGTGGAGTCTAGTCTTGTCTGGAATAAATCAATCAACAACAGCAGATCTTATCCATACAAGAGACACAAGCCACAGTGAGTCGAAGAGATCTATCAAATTATATAAGACAATAAGCGCTGAGGCCACAAGTGTCAGCCTCCCACTCCTCATCATAGAAACAATTTGTTTTCATAGAAACCTTAATTAAAAAATTATCTTTGTACAGCATTTAACAAATGTTTAATGGATGAGTTCCTTTACCAAGTACAAAAGTTGAGCAGCAAAACATGATAAGGCAGTGGTCCCCAAACCTCACAAAGTTTACACGAGGAATAACAGAAAGCAACGGATAAAAGGGAAGGGGGCAATTCAGTAAATGACCGGAAAGGCCATTATAGTAGATTAGCTATAGTCACATGGGTTATAGGAAAGGCTTGTTGGATGACGGTCCATGATAGTATAAATATGAGGGTTTTACCCTTTTTAGAGTTATACATTTTCCTGAAAGTTGCAAGGCTTGTGCCTCAGCCCTTGGAGAGTGTTCTCTCCAGCACTCTGAATTTATTCAGTTGGGATATTTTAATAAAATTAGAGCTTCTTCCCTAAATTCTCTGTGCACACACACCTTAACATTTTGGTGCTCTTTTTGAGAGACATCATGATGATGACGAGATCAGGAGAGTTAGAGACGAAGGTGGCTTCACTCTCAGATGATGTCCTGAAGTTGCAAGCTGGAAAATCTGTGAACAAACAGCGTTTGAACTTTGAACTACCTGGAGTCAAGCTTAAGTGTTCAAATCGAAGATGCTGAAGTCAATGAACACCATGAACGAGACTCTGAGCAACTTTTCGTTCCTGGTTCAGAAGGGACCAGCAATGCCAGGAAGTGGAAGCGGGTAATCGAATTCCAAAGCCCGAATGATGGATTTGTAACCAGCCTCACTTTAGCAGCTGATGGTGAGAGGAAATCAGTCGGAATTTGGTAAGTCTTAACTCACCGCTTGCATGCAAGGTGGAGCTTCCATCGTTTGACTGGGAGGACTTCGCCGTTCAGGAAACCTGTCACAAGGACAAGGTTACAGTAGCCATGGTGTGCATGGATGGAGCCATGCTGAACTGGCTCTCATGGTTAAGGCAGAGACGGTAAGTTCTCGTGGGAGGAGTTCAAATCGGAGTTGGTTAAGAGATTTCTGGGATCATGAGCCACGAATCGCTTCAATCATTTGAGTATGCTGCAGCAAAAAGGTACAGTTGATGAGTTTATTGATGAACTTATTGCTTGTGCGACTCATACAACGGGGTTGGGAGATGACCAGATGCTGGGTTATTTTTTTTTTTCGAGTTGAGGAGTGAGATTAAAGTAGATCTTCAAACCTTCAAGAAGGAATTTTTCGGTGCAATGGATGGGGCAAGGAGGGTTGAGCGGAAACTGGATTTCGCTTGAGGACAGGGAAGGGGTCCATGGAAGAAGGCTTTTGCTAGTAGTGGATCAGGGGTACAAAATTGGCCCAGTAAAAGCTTAGTCGGCCAAGCTTCAAGTCAGAATAGTGAAATTGAGCCTAAGGAAAAAGGAGGAGACATGCCGAAATTGTCCTATGGTTCTTCCTCTGGATTATTTCAGGGAAATGCAACACTGTCGCGAGTGACTTGTTCCATTCACAGAAAAACATCAATGACCTCAAGGCCAAGGATCTGTGCTTTAACTGTCGACAACCATACTCTCCGCTTCACAAGTATAATGAGAAGGTGTTCCGATTGGTTAAAGTCCACAAGGAAGAGATGGAAGATCCCGAAACCGATTGGGAACTGGTGCAAAAGCTTATCTTGAGACTTTATTCTTCAATAGCTAGAAGAACCATGTAATGCTTTAGAAGAGGGCGCAAACCCTATTCGATGAGAATTAGGGTAAACTTGGGAATCGAAAAAGTGGTGGTTCTAGTTGATAGAGTAACCAGCAACAATTTCATGAACCAAGGAATTGTAGATGGAAAAGCTGCCAGTGGAGATGACTAAGATGTTTGGAGTACACTTGAGTAATGCCCTGGGGGGGGGGGGGGGGGGGGGGGGGGGGGGGGGAGGGGGAGGGGGATATGCAAAGGGCTGCCAATTGAGTTCAATTCTTTTGCAAGATGCAGGTTGATTTCTATCCTTTTTAACTTAGGAGAAATTGACTAGTTAGGATTTGCTTGGCTGCGGTCATTAGGAAAAACCTGGTTGACTGGGAAAAACACACTGGAATTCACAGGCAAAGACAGAGTTGTCGCCATCCAGGGAGATCCCACCTTAGCACTGAGGTTTCCTATCAATTCTTGCAAAAGCTGGGAAAGTGAGTATAGCACCTCAATATAGAGTCCTGGTGAAAAATCTAATGCTTACTTGATGTTGGTCGATCTTGTCCAACCCCCACAGCCCTTAATCAACTGCTGGAATCTTATGATGATGATCTGTTTGAGGAACCTAAAGGACTACCTCCTAGAAGAGAAGTCGATCATCAAATTGTATTGCATGCTCGGGCAGATGTAGACATGTACAATTTCGGGCTCGTGCCGGGCCAAAAAAATTTGTCCAAACAAGCGGGCCGGGCTTTCATTCTGGCCTATTTTTGTCCAGGCCCGCCCATACATCCGGGCAGGGGCGGCCCACTACTATTTTTAAAATAAATTACTTAAAAATGTAAAAGAAACTAATAATTGTTATATGAAAATGAAGTAGAAAAATAAGCTTAATTATTGTTTTATATTTATATATTTATAATAAAAAATAGTAATATGCTAATATTAATAATAATAGATTTATTATTTATATAAAGGGCCAGCCTGCCGGACCTATGCCCTAATTTTGGCGGACCGGCTCGGCCTGGCCCGTTCAGGCCGATGACCTTGTCCAAGCTCCTTGACAGGCGAGGCGGGCTAGCCCGAAGTTATACAGGTCTAGGCAGATGCTGTAAATGTGAGGCTCTACAGTTATGGACACTGTCAGAAGGATGAGATTGAGAAATTGGTAACTGAAATGCTCAAGACCGGAATTCTCCAGCCAAGCCAAAGCCCTTTCTCTAGCCCAGTCCTATTAGTTAAAAAGGATGGCCGTTGGCGATTTTGCGTGGGTTACAGGACTTTAAATCAAGTTACCGTACCTAC
Source organism: Fallopia convolvulus (assembly GCA_964016875.1). Lineage (NCBI taxonomy): Eukaryota > Viridiplantae > Streptophyta > Magnoliopsida > Caryophyllales > Polygonaceae > Fallopia > Fallopia convolvulus. Next base: position 15,768,240 of record OZ024736.1, read on the forward strand.
CAAACATCCTAGTCCAGTCCTATTAGTTTAAAAGGATGGCAGTTGGTGCTTTTGAGTGGATTACAGCGCTTTTGCCTGATTTCTCTAAGGGCCCGTTTGTTTCTACACCTTCGGCATAGGGAATGGGGTTAGGAATTACTCAAACCTATTTGTGTTTGGTTAGGATTTTTTTCATGAATGAGTGATACCCTGGAATCACCCATTCCCCACTTTTTCAGATAACTTCATACCCACCTCTACATCAAGGTATTACTCATACCTAAAATCACTCAACCCCATTCTTATCCCAACCCCATTCCATATACCAACCCGATTCCCAACATGGTACCAAACGGGCCCTAAACAGTTTGTCATTGAGTGTGATGCTTTAGGAGCAGGTGTGAGAGGTGTTGATTACCAAGGATTTGAACAACAAGGTTCTTTCCAAAAGAGCTTATGAAAAAGAGATGATGGTGTTGGTGTTAATTGTCCAACATTGGAGACCATCTCTTACGAGGGAAGTTCGTGGTTAAAACCAATCATAGAAGCCTCGAACATCTCTGTCTCAGCCTATCACGTATCCAGCACAATAAAATTGGGCAGCCAAGTTAATTGGCTACAACATGGAGATTATGTATTAGCCCGGAAATGTCAACAAAGCAACAGCTAATGCCCTATCCAGAAGGGATGAGGATGCACACTTGACATCCCTGTCCATTACTTATCTTGTGTGTAAGGAAGAAGTTCAAAATGAGGTGGCCCAAGATGCTAGGGGCGTCCAACTGGCCCATGATCCGTAACCCGGCTCAATCCAAATTACGGATTGGATATCCGACCAATAATTTACAAGCCGGATAACGGGGCAGGATTTAGTCATTTACGGACTAGAGGTCAGATTACGGGTCGACACGCCGGATTACGGATCATGATCTTGTTTTAATAGCCTTTCTTGACCTAAATCCCTTCCTCTAGTCTCCAACCTATTGTTCTCCTCTAAATCTCTAATCTCTTGATCTCCTCTAACCTCCTGCCTCCCTCACCGCTCTCACTCCCCTCTAACCTCCCACCTTCCTCACAGACCTCGAATATCCTCGTCTCACCTCTCTCTAACGCTGAAGCCTGCCTCGGCTCAGATCTCATCGTCGCACCTCTCCTCGGCTCAGATCTCGTCGTCGCACCTCTCCTCCACACCTCCGCTCAGATCACGTCACCTCACCTCAAATCTGCTCAGATCCTGCTGTTCCGCCTCAGACCTCGCTGCCAAGCCAGTTACCCAGATCTGGATGTCGGTCGTCGCCCACTCACTTACCCAGATCCAGTTGAGAATTGTAGATTTACGAGAGAATGACGAAGGAAACAAGCAGAAATTGTGGTGAAATAAAAGGAGAGAAGGAGACAACATGTCTAAACGATCTGAGTTCTCAGTTCTCACGATGCTAATTTTTTTCTTTTTTTTTCAAATTTTTGAATTTAAAGGCGAATTTGCATATATGCCCCCAAAAAAGTTAGTAATGTAAAAACTGCCCTCGTTTAGGTTAAATGGCAAGGAGTGCCCTTTTGGGCATTTTTACAATAAAAACTTCTCTTTTATTATTTACTACTAAATTATACAAAAAATCGTTAAAAACTTTCATTTAAAAAATTGTTGAATAGAAAAGGAAGATAAAAAGGGGGAAAGAAAATATAATCCTATTTAGAGATCGGAATAACAATAGAATCTAAATAGAAAAATTTGATTGCCTGAATCAGTTTAAACATGAATCAAGTTAACAGTAGAAAAGAAACACACAAGAAAATAAGCCATCAATAAAAGCTCAATCTTATCAAATTTCCAGTCAACCCTAAATTATAGTAGATGATATCTAGTTCTACTTGTTTATGATCAAACACGTAGATCTTTTTTACTAGATTAATGTTGCATGTGCAAAGCTGAATCTAAACAACTATATATGATCCAATCCAATACTCCTATCTAAATACCAATATAGTATCAAGTACTAACAGGGAAGTATAATTGATTTTGCCCATTTAAAGGACATGGAGAACAATCGTTCTTCGCCTACCTCGGCCTCCTCAACTACTCCGATACGATCGATGCTTACAGAAAAGGCCTCGAGATCAAATCGCGCAATAAAATCTTAAAATTCGGCTTGGCGGACGCCGAGGCCACTTCCCGTAGGTCGAGATCGGCGGCTTCTCCCTCGTCTTTTGGCGGCGTATTTTCAGGACCGGAGAGATGTGAGCGACCATGGATCCTTGACCACGCGAGTTTGTTATTGGTGCAGATAAATTGCTTATTGATAAATATTTTTTATTTATTTTTAAACATTATATTTATTTTTGTAATGGAATACAATTTAAATAAATTCATCAATTTACTATTTTCTCTAAAATTCGAAATTTAAAAAATTTAGGCATTCTTACAATTAATTTGGGCATTTAGTCATTTTTTTTGGGCATTGATGTAAATGAAAAAAAATAAAGGCATTTTTACAATTAAGAACTTTTTTTTAGGGTATATGTCACTATAAACACTTTTATAATTGCAGGCCAAACATGTCGACCATTAATCCGGTCCGTTTGACACGTAACTTGTAAATACGGATACAGGCCGGATTATGGGCCAGGTTATTTTTTTACTTATAGCCGGGTCCCCCTGTAATCCATAAATCCAGATACTAATCGGACCAGATCAACCCGTTGGACAGCCCGTCATGATGCTAAGTTACAAGAGGTGATATGGAACTTAGAAGCTGACCTGCAACAGCCTTACACTTGCCAATGGAAAGCTCTTCTACAAAGGGTGGATTGTAATTCCAACAAACTACAGTTAGATTGCAAAACTACTTAAATAATTCAATCCAACACCAGTTGGGAGCCACTCTGAGGCATTAAGAGCGTATTAAAGGATGGCAACAAATGTTTATTGGCCAGGCATGTTAAAACAATCGAGCAATATATGGCCAGCTCACTTGTGTGCCAAAAGAACAAGTATGAGAGACGCTCACTCCAGCAGGGCTACTGCATCCCCTTCCAATTTCACAAAGAGATTGGGAGGCTATCTCATAAGATTTCATTGGAGGACTGCCTAATCCCAAGGGTTTGATTGCATCCTGGTGGTCATCGACAGGTTGTCTAAATATGGTTCATTTCATTCTACTCATGCACCCCTATACGGCAAAGAGTGTGGCTGAAGTTTTTGTCAAAGAAGTGGTGATATTACATGGGGTTCCTCGGCCTATAGTGAGTGACAGGGATTATTTTTTAGTTGTTTCTGGAAAGAATAGTTCGCCAGGCAGGGTACCCGATTGAGCATGAGAAGTTCCTACCATCCAGAGACTGATGGGCAGACCAAGGTTCTCAATAGGTGTTTGGAGACGTATCTCAGATGCTTTTCCTCTGAACAGTCGAAAAATGGGCCAAATGGATTGTGTGGGTTGAGTATTGGTATAATACCAAATTTCAAGGGGCTTTGTGTAAGACGCCATTTGACTGTTTATATGGGAGGCCTCCTGTAGAGTTGAGACAACACTTACAAGGGGAATTCGTGGTAGCATCCATGGCTGATGAGATGAGATACTCAAGCAGCTTTGATTCAATCTAGACAGGGCTAAGAAGATAATGGTTTCAGCTGCAAATAAGAAAAGAAGAGAATTGGAGTTTCAAGATAGGGATCTTGTGTTCTTGAAACTTGGCCTCATAGACAATCCACCTAGCTTAGGAGGGTCAAACAAAAGATGTCTCCCAGGTGCTATCGGCCCTTCAAAATCATTCAAAAGTTGAGTTCTGTCTCATATAAGCTTGAGTTGCCTGTCATGTCTAAAATCCATCCAATTTTCCATGTCATTTTTCAAGAAAGTGGTGGGACGTCATGAGGCCATTACAGATCTGCCAGCCAAATTATCGGATGACGAAGAATTCACTCCTCGGGGCATTTTGGAGGTGCAGATTACTAGCCCTGATCCTATGGATTGTCATAAGTTCTTAGTCAGTGGAAACTGGAAAGGCAAGGCTAAGGAGGAATCCACTTGGATGACTTGTGCAGACTTCAAGAAGCAGTTCCCTTATACTAGCCGTGTGGACAAGGCTTGTTTTGAGGGAAAAGGAAATGACAAGGCAGTGGGCCCCAAACCTCTTAAAGTTTAGATGAGGAGGAATAACAGAAAGCAAGGATAGAAGGGGAAGGGGGCAATTCAGTAAATGACTGAAGCAAGGCAGTTATAGGAGATTAGCTATAGTCACATGGCTGTTAAACTTGTTAAATGGCAGTCCATGACAGTATAAAAAAGGGGTTTTACCCTTTTTAGAGTTATGCGTTTTCTGGGAGTTGTAAGGCTTGTGCCTCGGCCCTTGTAGAGTGCTCTCTCCTGGGTGGCCCTCTGAATTTATTCAGTTGGGATATATTAATCAAATTTGAGTTTCTACCCTAAATTCTCTAGGTGTATCTTCTTACTCTTAACACAATAGATCGAAATTGGCTTAAAGACCAATGTTCCAAGCTGTTCAGCCACATATATAAGACAAGGAACAGAAAGTCAGCAGGACCTTTACAAAGTGGTCAGTAGGGAAGATAAGACGAGGACTTACTATTTCTCTTTCAAAGCACGTCCAGCTGCAGTGTATTCCTTCTTGGGCTCAGTTTCTAATTCTGGTTCATCGTCTCCTCCGCTCTATAACAACATGCACAATGATAATAAGTCACCATAGAGACTGTTCACTACATCAAAGCTTGCAAGTATCTATTTGATTGAATCATCTACAACCATACAAAAAATGAAAGTTTTCCACATCTATAACCTCAATAGTTTTATAGCATCTTGTTTATATAAGCATGAAATGTGACAGTGGATTTGACACAAAGCTGAGACGAAATGCATCATCCACATAAATATCAAATAAAAGTTCAGTAATTGCTAGTATAGTTAAATTGACAGTTTGCAAATGGTTTCCATCTCAAAAAAAAAAAAAAAAAAACAGAAAGTTCCAACTGATCAAAAGGTTCAACTTGGTAAAGTTCACAACAAATATTGGTTCGTTCTTAAATGCTGACCTCACTTAAAATTTCACATGGATGTGGAGCAAACACTTCTTTGTAAGAAACAGCTTTTCTCTGTCGTTTTCCTCGACCAAGAGCCGCTTCCTCCTCAGTTTGATATTTCTCCCACCTAAAAAACAGTAAGTTATGGCACCAAAAATGAACTAATTGAGAATACGAAGAAAGAAAATTTGCAAAATGAATCTAAAGCCAAGACTAGTTAAGTGAAATGATTACTCACTTTTTCAAAAATATAAACAAACAAATCTAATACGAAACTAATAAAATTTTCCACTTCGAGTTATTAAGCAAGTTAATCACATTTAAACTATCTTCTTTCACAACAGATCTACATACAATGATACAAGTTTCAATTCAACATCATCTCTTGCTCCAATATTAACTGGTGTGCTTATAAATATCAATATATGTGTGTTCATCATACCACCACTCAGTAATACAACTTCATTTCATTGATAGGAAGAAACTAGCAGAAAAGAAAATTTTATTATATCCACAACACTTGTTTATTTGTTGAGCAATCTGGGCCGAGCTTAATGCCACAAATAGGGAATGTAGTCATTATTATATTTGATGGTCTTTCCAATCTCTGCCCTAAGGATATTGGACAAGCTCTACATAGAAACTATTCCTCTAACATGGAAAAGATAAAGCCCTTGAAAAAGTTTTATATCAAAAATCCTAAATTAATAAATGTAGGAATGTCATTCTCAAACAGTTTCTAAAACCATAATTCTAAAGGGAAAATATATAAATGAATTGGTATTACATGACTTGATGCATATGGTGGATCATCTGCACAAACATATTGTCTTCTTCCAACCAAAATCTCCCCTAGCCCCACATAGGGTCTCATTTGAGCATTTTGTGCCCAAAATCTAAAGGAACACCAGCAGTGAATCATCTACCTCTCTCCCAACTTCCCCCCAACCCCTTGCAAATATTAAAAACTTAGTCTCAGAAAATCAAACAGAAAAGTACATACATCGTGACAAAGGCCATCAATAAATAATAAAAAAAGGAAATTGAACAGCATGAGCACTATATATCATAGCCATTTCCCTCCTAAAAAGAAGGGCATGGTTGGATCTCCTGAAATGATATATAACCAAATAACAAATATTTCCTTCCCAATTAAATGAAGTAAATTTTCATCATGGGAGGGCAAACGAGAATGTATCAACAACAGAGAGCATTAGTTTTATTTTACGTTTTGCCACTGCATTGCACTATATTTAAGTGAAATTATAATAATTCACTTAGCTGAAAGATCAAATTTCTGTGAAATGTTAAAACATCAATGCTGGAAACCTAGAATGCATATCCAAAGTAACCTATGCTTGTCTTTTAACATCCCAATTGAAGTAAGAACAAATTTTCTGATGGCAGTGCATGCTTCCAATATATGTTTCTCCACTTTGAATGATCTGTTTCTAGCTTCACTGAAAGATGGGCACAACTCCTTAATATAAGCAAACTGGAGCTTAAAATACCATATGATAACAAAAAAAGCATCATCAAGCCAGCATTTAGCTTTTAATAGCATTGCCAAGATGACATACAAGTAAAGCTGCTACTAAGACATGCAAGTAAGGAGGGTTGGCTGTTACCTGTCACGTAAAAGTTTATCCCATTCATTTTCTTCAGTACCAGTCACCAATTTGTCTTCTTTATTTTCAGAATTAAGAGCAGAAATGTCTTCAGTCCCTGAAGGTGATTCCATTTTTCCATCATCCATTTGCTCATCATTCCACTCCACAGACTGATCAGAAAGAATAATTACATTGCAATCAGAGCATATCAGGTCGTAGATTTAGATTTCTGTTTTTAGGAACTAATATCCCTAAATAAACACAATTAAACCTAATCTTTCTAAATAGGGGTTCTTAACCTATGCTCATAGGTTAAGAATTCCGTTTTTAGGAACTAAACCCTAAAAAGGAATTTATAAACCCAGTAAATAAATCTTAAATATCACTAAATAAACACTATCGAACATAATATTTCTAAATAGGAGTGCTTAACATATGCCCCAAGGACATGTTAGAAAAATTGTATAAAAAGGGGTCTATGTTTTAGGTAAGCAAAAACAAAGAAATTTTTTGATAAAAGGAGACAAAAACATAGAAATAAGATGGCTAAGAAAAAAAGATAATAAAATGAAGAATTACCCATACAGAATTTCTGAAACTCAAGAGAGAAATAAAAATTGTGAAAGCAAAGATAGTAAACATGTCAAGCATTAAAGGATTTCCATGGATTGAAGCTTAATAAATGTTGCGTGCGAACACAACTAATAATAAGGGTTTCCAACATGACTCATACTTTTTCATTGATCTTAGCATTCATGTTCCAAATCAGCTTCATTGACAGCATAAATATATTAACAAACCCATAAACTTCACCTTCACTGATCCTAGCATATCATTCTCCATATCAACTTCATCATTCTCTGCCCATCCATCCTGAACATTTGAACGGTCAAGCAACTTCACTATTGCAGCTTCATCCCAAATAATATTGTTTCTTCCTTCTGTACATTTATCTTTATAAACATCACCCAAGCCACCAACTCTCCTTGTACTCCTATGTTCAGTATCTACCATTGCATCCTCGCTAGCATCATTTTGAGCAACATCCTTGTCACATGAATTACGGAAAAGTTCCTCTGTTCCCCAGCGCAAGATATCTTCCACATCTTTTGGAGATTCTGCCTTATTCATGAAAAGCTGATCTAGCATCAATTTCTTTTTTGCAAGCTGCAAGATACGTTCTTCAACACTGGCACGAACAAAAAGCCTGTAAACCAAAAGTCGGTTTGATTGCCCAATTCGATGTGCTCGGTTCATTGCTTGTATATCAGCATGTGGGTTAAAATCAGAATCATATATAATGACAGTATCAGCAGTTGCCAGATTTATCCCAAGACCACAGGACCGAGTCGACAAGAGAAAAACAAATCGACTTTTATCTTGGTTGAAGCGGGCAATAGCTGTCTGGCGATCAGCAACTGAAACAGAACCATCTACTCTCTCGAAAGATTTTGTCCCAAATTCAACAGTCAAATAATCTTCCAGGATATCCAGAAGCTTTGTCATCTGAGAAAAAATAAGAACCCTATGGCCTTGCCTATGCATAACTTTAAGCATTGAATGTAGCAGTGTCAACTTTGCTGAAGCTTTTATCCGCATTTCTTGAAGAAACTCGACAGATCCAGAATCAGGTTCTGTACCGGGCATTAGATATGGATGGTTGCAAACTTTTCTCAATTGCATCACAATGTTAAGCATTGATTGTTGCTGAACCCCTCTACCAATATTCCTTAAAATTTGATAGTTCTTTGTTAGCATAGCACGGTAGTATTCAGCTTGAATAGATGACAACTCCACAGGAACCATTCTTTCGGTCTTGGGTGGAATATTTTGCATCGCGTCCTTTTTCAGTCTGCGAAGCATATGAGGAGAAACAAGTTTCTTCAATTCTTCTGCCTTTTCAGCAGTTGTCAGAACATTAAACTTTTCCTCGAAGGCTGATAAGGAAGGGAATGTTTCAGGTTGCAGGAAGTTAAGCAAATTAAACAATTCACCGATGTTGTTTTGCAGAGGAGTGCCAGTCAAAAGAACACGATGCTGAAAGGAGCATGAATTGAGCAAACTAAAAAGCTTACTGCTAGCATTTTTCAGTCGATGACCCTCATCAACAACAAGAACTTCCCAAGGAATGGCACGCATGTGTGAGGCATCTGCCAAAACCATCTCATAGGTGGTTAGAAGGACATTAAATTTATAGCAATATGTCTTCTTATTTGGATCATCTGGATGACTGGCATGCCATTCATATTGTCTAATTAGTGCTCTGGATTTAGATGATCCATGATACTCAACTACATTCAAGTCTGGGGCCCATAAGGCAAACTCAGCCGACCAGTTAGGCATTGTAGAAAGAGGAACCAATACCAGGCAGGGATTCTTTACTTTGAACTCAAAGTAAAGGGATGAAATAAAAGCAGAAGCAGAAATTGTTTTACCAAGGCCCATTTCATCAGCAAGAATCACATTTTTTGACCGGTGCCAGCATCTACGCAACCAATTCAAAGCTTCTAGCTGATGTGGAAATAGCATACCGCCCTTCAGCTCCTTTGGCTGCTCCTTGAGGACTGGAATCTCACTTTTCTGTGACTTTTTCCTCCCAATACCTAAATTATCACCATCCTTTGTCAATGCTTGGAGTTCAAATTCCTTGTATCGGTCAATCAGATGCAGTGATTTCTCAATTACTGGGTGATCTATCCTCTCCCAAGTACATTCATCATATTGGAGTCCAGACCATTTCACTAAAGCTTCAGTTGCGTCAGTTTCTGTAGAGCAGAGAGCAAGCACTCGTTGGGGTTGTATCCATTGCTCCTCGGAGATATTAATCTCAGCTGTTCCATACTTAGCCCAATAATTATCTAGCTTCCTTTTTGCTAAAGTTCTCAGACTAGACTCTGAAATCCAAGTATTATGAACATGAGATTTTCCCATCCATTTAACTAAGTACTCATATGAGATCTTTGTTCCAGTCAAATCTTCAACTTTTGCTGAGGATGCTTGAGTCTTTCCAGCACAAGACTCGTCCCCTACTGATCCATTTGCTTCTGTTTCATTCTCGTGATCTAAACTATCTATTGCAACAATGTCCACATCTTCAGTGCCCCTTCCTACAACACCTTCTGTATTCATCACTTTACCTTCTTTCTTCACAGATCTTTTATTAACTTGTAGCTCTTCCGGCACAGCAACATCTGGAATGCAATTTTTATCACCATCAGTATCCTCCAGATGACTGTTAGTGTTAGCACCTTGAATATCTAGAATATCAAGACAAGGATGGTCTGCAAGTGAATCTATTTGATCTTTCTTCATAGATCTTTTATTAACTTGTAAGTCTTCCGGCACAGCAACATCTGGAATGCAATTTTTCTCACCATCAGTATCCTCCAGATGACTGTTAGCACCTTCAGTATCTAGAATATTAGGATTGTCTGAAAGTGAATCTATTTGATCTTTTAGACATTTTTGCTTCCCAAGAGATTGACTAGTTGCATCCATCCCAGAATTTCTATCTAAAAGGTGGGTCTGATCCTGCACTCTACACCCAAGAACTTTATCTACCTGTATTGCATATGGACAAATATAGAAATTCAGTTAGAGCAACATCAAAGAGTATGGCTGCATAAAAAGAAGCATAAATGCATCTGATGTTAGAAACCACTGTACTTTGGAAACCTAAAATAGATACATAGGAAATGATGCAAGATTCTATAAGAGTGCCAAGGACTGAAATTTACCAGAAATTTACCAGCACAGATACGTCACAGAAAATTTCTCGGTGCCCTTCTTTTAGGTTTAGATGCAAAATTTAAGCTTCTCTTCGAAAAAACTAAAAAGAGAACAAATTTTTTCTATAGCTTTGATATGTCCAAATGGGTGGAGCTAGTTAATCTACCTGCAGTGAATCTTCAAGAGTATACACTTCAGACAAAGGTTGTTTTTCAGCTCTAACTCTTGGTAACAATCCATGTGATGCCAATTCCTCTTCTTCAGCGACCTTCAATGCAAAAAGAAAAAAGAAACAATTTTCATCTAACTGTAATCTCAACTAGTCTCAACTAGAAGAAAAGCATTGCTCCTTTGAAGAGCTAGCTGTCGACAGATTTGTAGAAAACAGAAATGATGATGTAGAAGCCTCTATTGATCAACCTTCCTCAGCCTGGCTTCACATCAAACAGATAAGACTGCATAGCCACATCTTCATTTTTCCAAAGGGAAACGAATATAATGAAAAACCTAGAGAAGAGTGACACTATATGGGACTCTATGTTTCATGCAGCCAGGCCCATCAAAGTGGATTGTCTGCGTGGGGTACGGTCAAGGGCCCACCCTCAAAGGAGGCCCATATCCAAACTATTTCATAGTAAACTTTTTTTTCAATGCTATTTTTTATTTGATTATTTGCAATATAATATTAAATAGTCATTTAGATCAAATTTAAACTACAACGGTCATTCATAAAACACAGCAAGTAGTTATTGGAAAATTTGTTGTATATGTAGATTTTTGTCAAAATTTATGAAACATTGAAGAGTTATTACAAATTTACTCGGCAAAACAAGTGGAGCCATTTTCTAAAATTTAAAGGCTGTGTAGGTAATCTTCAGCAATCTAACGAAATATATGAATAAAAATAATATTGTGACGTTTTTAATATGAGGGGATAAAAATTAGCCAATGAGTGATTTTAATTGGTAATATGCTATTTTGCCGTTGACATAATATTACCATGCATTTCTCTTTATATTTATCAAATTTCATTTAGGCCATGAATATTTACACATAACTTATGTATTGAATATAAACTATCAAATTTATTTCTACAATGCTTCTTTATTACTATCATAATCTTGAAAGTTCCAATTTTCATTTAGTACTAATTAGGGTCTCAATTTTAATTTCGCCTAGGCCTTCTACATGCTAGGACGGCCCTGGATGCAGCAATTTTCACAGATTTCATGCAATGGCACAAAAAAACAAGCCTCAAATCTTATTATTAGTGGCCAAAAGCATGTCTTAGAAACAGGTGCATAGCTTTGAATTAATACTACGGAAAACAAAAGTATTAAGAAAACATTTTTGTAGAAAGAAAAAGAAATGGCTCAGTAATGCCATCTACAGAAAGAAAGAAACTGAAAAGGGGGAACCTAATAAGCCAAAGTGTAGCATGTGGTATCTGGGTATTTGCAATATATCCATTTTGCGAATTACTAGGATAGGATGCATAGATTTCACAACTTGTGCATAAAGCAAAATCATTAATCACATACTTCTTTGGGAATTACTAAGCTGCATGCAGATAAGTTTTACACAAGATGCGAGGATAAGGGATTGTAAGAGCATAAATACCTCCTTGTTCTGTGGAGCATCTACCCTTTTGGATCCAGCATCTTCTGTCAAACTGAAACTTCTTCGACCACCATGGATCTTTTCTCTGCGTGGTTTATTAGTGCCATGCGCTGTACTTCGATCTTTGGATTTGGAAGTTTTAACATTTTCAACTGAAGACTTCCCATTTCTGGCCCTAGACTTCTTAGATTCACCTTTACTGTCTTTCCGCTTTCGTTTCTGAGTTGAAGTTGCACCTTTAGTCATATGACCATCATTTTTCTTAGAAGATTGACTTTTTTTTAATATGCCAGCTTTTTTATCAGATCTATCATCATTCTGTATGGAAACAGTGGCTTCTGAGCGTGATCCCTCAATTCGAGAGTCTGACTTCAAATCAGGATGAACTGCTGAGTCAGACATGCTTGTTTCTGTTCGCAAAGGGTCATCAGATTTCTTCTCACCATCTGCATTCACATAGATGGGAGAGCCATACACTGATTGTTCAGTCTTGCTCGCATTAGATAACATTTTTCCATCTTTTCGCTTTCTTTTAGGAGCTACAGTAGTAACAAGCTTTGTATTGCCATTATCCTTTTTAGAAGAATTCTTTTTCCTTGACTGGCCAGCTTTCTTATTGGAGTTGTTATCATTTGGCATCAAGTCTGTGGCTCCTGAAAGCGATTCCAGTATAGAAGAGTTTGACTTCTTTCGAGTGATTGGTGATGTGTCAGACACCATTCTTACTTTCAGAGATGAGTCATTACAATTCATCTCAGTGCCCTCATTGACACACAATAACGAACCAGCCTGAGATATGCTCTCAGACTTGCCGGTATTGGATGTATCTATTTCAGATAGATCTAGCTTGTTCTTTCTTGATAAGGCTGATTTTCCTTTCTTGACTGACCTTTTTTTGCTAATAAAGCTCCCCGCAAATAAAGGAGGTTTGATCACATCAGAATTCAACTTTTTTAATTTTTTGCTTCTGTCCTGCTTTTTTAGGATGTCTTGCCTATTTATAGGCACTGAAGATTCATTCTTCTGATGGCATGATGGGCAATCCCATTTCCCATTCGGAACATCCTTATAGCAAAAAAAAAAAAAGGAAAAGATCAGAAAAAGAAACATGATCACAAAGTCTAGAAGGGTATATCTAGTTTTATGTGCATAGAACAAGTGATGGAGGGAAAATCTCTATCACTACCTCAAGAGGTGGAGCAAGGCAGTCAATGTGATACGTCCTTGGACAACTATCACAGCATAACAAGCTTCCTCCAAGATTGCAGATTTCACATTCGTAGTAGTACTACATAAAATGGGGGGAAGAGAATCAGAGAATATTTCAAGTTGGACACAATTATTATAGATTATAGAATGATTGGGATCAACAGTTGAATCCATAATTGATGAAGCTCTAAGAGAGATTTTAATTAATTTACTATACAAAATTTTCCATTTTTGTTATAAAGGCATTGAAATGGACCAAATTTCAGCTGAAATCCAGTCAGCTTCCTGAGTGGAAAAATGGCAGGTCTGATGCAGAACTAGCTCCAATGATCTACAGCAATACTCTCAACTAAATTCCCCAAATACATTAGCGAGACAGCCAGGCTACAAAATATTATAGCTTACTCCAGAAATGGAAGCAAATATTAATGCTAAATGATAGGTCAAGGATCTACAAAAAAATTCAGAAAAAAGACGGCCATGTCTATTGCTGGAAAAAAGGAAACATCAATTGAAATATCTCCTAGCCACAATGTCTGCAGAGTATAGCACTAAAGATAAGTTGTTTTCCTGCCTCAAAATAGACAAAGCAGAAAATTGCAACTCGAAACTCATGCTGTAAATTAAATCAGAAAACAGTATATGATCTGTCTATGTCTTCGTAACACTAAAACACATAGCATAATGAGCAAGAATTATCACCTTTTAGGATTTCCTCTATGATTATGAAGAATTAATTAAAAAAAAATTCAATACGGAGGAGCAAGATTCAATCAGGCATCATGAAATATGTAGATCTGGAACCATAATGTAAGATAAATACTAAAGTTCAAACATCCTGAATCAAGAAGACACATTGACAACGTTCTATCAGCATAGCCAAGAAATATCAGCACACTTACTCCGTCATTTCCTTTCTTTTTCAATGACGACTGGTCAGATGTTGCTGTCTTCTGCCTCCTTTTAGCAGAAGAATGGAGATCTGAATATTCTTCTGCACAAGAATCTTCCTTAGTACCGGATGTATCAGATCCAAAAGAATGATTTTTACGTTTGCGTTTTAGTATCCAGCCTTTATCAATAATTTTAGTAGGCATTTGATCTTTCTCCTTCATCTCTTAACCCTAATTCTTCTAGCATTTATGGCTTGTGAATTCAGTGATCACATCAGAAGCAAGTTCTGGCCACCAGTGGATCTGAGCAATAGACTAAGAACTGAGCCTCATCAGTTCAGGAGGAAGGCAACAGCTACAAGAAGAAATAGAGAAAAAATCAGGGTAGGATGAAAACCTAAAACGATCAAGAAAAAGTATTACATAACTAAGTCATTGAAGAGAAGTAAACATAAATTTCAGTTACATAGCACGAATACAATGACGTAATAACACAGTTCAATGACAAGTGATGCTGTTTTGAAAAACTGCCGCAACTCTAGGTACAATCTTCCTGAATTCTTAACACAAATTTCAATCCTAGTTCAATTGTTATCTGACTGCATAAAAATCTGGGCCCACATACTTCCACAAAGCACTCCCAACCAATCAGCAATCTGGCAGTAAAATGAAAGTAGTACAAGAAACTATGCCGGTCTTGATTGTGCATATTCTGTTAGTAATGTAAGAAAAGCAAAAGAAGAAACCTCTGGATCTCTTTTTCTGCTTCAACATAAAAAAAAAAAAAAAAAAAAAAAAAAAAAAAAATTTAAAAAAACTTAATAGAGAACTGAAAGGATTGGGCTAGTTCCATTGTGAGAGACAGACACCACACACATGAAATCAACCTCTAGCTTTGAGCCTTAATGTCTATCAAGTAGACCATCAAGTAGACCAGGCAATTTGGGTTCACATCAAATGGCATTAGGTCAGGCCATTAACAGTTTTGGGTTACAATATGAAAGGTGTTCAATTCTAAATTAAAACTTCCGGGTATGATTACCAATCTAGGTTTTATTGCAATATGAGATTGCCATCATTTCTAGATTTGAGTAGTTTCAAATAAAGTTATCCGAGTAAATTTTTCCATGGGTTAAGTAGTTTTGGGTTGAGTCAAGGGTGAAAAATGCTTGATCCTAAAGCGGAAGGTTCTCAGGTCCAACAGGTTAGGATTTCAGGCCACATTACACTATATATTTTAAGTGCCCACACATCATATTTTTGATACCATAATTAAAAAGTGCCCATTTATGTACTCCTTTAAGGATTAAAACTACACACGTTGCCATGTACAGTTTCAGAAAGTAAAAGCTTGTTAAGGAAAGATAGTTTACATCATATGTTTCAGCTCCAAATGAGAACATAAAGGTAACATTTAAGAAATGATGCCTGAATAAATGGTTACGTACGTCATACGTTTCAGCTCCAAATGAGCACATAAAGGTAAGATTTAGTAAATGATGCCTGAATAGAACAAGAAAAGCACCCATAAGGGCGGAAGATAAATAACATAGCAAAAAGCAAGCCACCGCGAGGCCAATGCATTTATTTGTTAGAAAATTAAGAATAAGTGGAAGCAGAACCATACATAACAGAAGGCAGACAACTAGAGATGCGTTCAACTGGGTGAATGAAAATATCATCCAAAAGGAAAGGAATTAATCTCCATAATTTTGGGACAAGAAAAGGCCAATAATTCTACCAAAGTGTTCACGGAAAAAGTAAATGAGGATCCAATGCAAGATAGGCAAGTGCAAGGACTAACCTATGTAATAACAAATAGAATCAACTGCTCATGTATTGAACAAGAAGTAGCGACTGGACATATATGAACCCTAGGAGTAAAAGCTATGTTACCCGGACACGAACACACAAACGGGACACAGAAACGCTATTTCCAAATTTTATTGAACGCGAAACACAGGGAAACGTGAACATAAATGATATTTTTCAAGGATCTAAAGACGAAGAATATAAATATCACAAAATCATGATGGAAGAATATAAAGTTAATTATATCATAATACAAGAAATAAACAATCCTGAAAATTAAAAGCAAACAACAGAATTTCACAAGTCTTACAAACCAACAACAAAGTAAAGTTCAAAACAAGAATATAACCAAATCCAACATATAGTACTTACTTCTACAATCCGTAAACAAAGCACTTCATAAAGGTAACACTAACATTTGCACTCCCACGTACAATTAATCAATTAACACCTCCCTCCTTTACTTTCTCACCTTTTACAGCATATTTCCAAAGAGGATTCTTATTATCATCATCTGAAGTAGTACTACCCATAGTACTACTTTGTAAATTTGAAGAGGAAAAAGCCACCTGCATTCAAAATTAAATAGCAAAACATTAAAATTTAAGAAAAGACAACGCTAAATTAGCAAAGTAACACTAACATTGCACACTGCAGTGACTGCACACACAGATTCACGCATTGCACACACAAATTCTCGCACAAAAATTAAGAAAGTGTACTTGCAGAGGTGAGCTGCTGCGTCTAGCGTCTGATGGTCGCCGGTGTCGGCGCCTAGCGCCTGGTGGAGAGGCGGTCGCCGGCGTCTGCGTGGAGAGGCGGTCGCCGGCGTCTGGTGGAGAGTGAAGAGGCGTTTAGCGGTGAGGGAGAGATCCAGAAAAGAGAGAGACGAAGATGGAATTGGGTAAAGAGGTATTAGGGCTTTTTTTTTGTTTAAAAAATAAAGAAATTCGCATAGGTAGTATTTGCTTGTTTTTTCAAGGGAGGTAGTATTGCTTGTTTCCCACACTGCCCACTGGGCATCCCTGGTGGGATTTTAAATAATTTTTATCTTTGTCTAATGATTATTTCATATATTTTTTAATTAAACACTTGTAATAAGTAAATATGAACATATTCTCAAAATAGATGATATTTTATTGAATATTTAATCCCAAAATTAATAAAATGGAATTGATGCTTACAAAATAATGAGACACAAGATTGCTACGTGCTATTTTTTTTAACATAAATAAAATGGAAGATTTATTATTTCAAAAAAACCTAACAAAAAGAAATATTTTTCCTTTCATTTTTTGAGTTATTAATTTAACAATACGTCTCGCACAAGCGAGTATTGTTCTCGTTGGTTCTATCCCACTGAGCTAGCCCAAATTCCGGCGAGCAATATGGGTCATAATCGTCGTTATTTCAAGACCAATGCTTCAATGACGGTGGTGTTGAAGTTCTCACTCCTTTCCTTTCCACTTTCACTATCTGAAACCCTTTTTATTAATTAGAAAAATATTAAAATGAAGAGTTAATGGAGATCATGGTTAGTTTTAACATAACTGGGTATAGAGCAGAACTGAGTATGGTTTATCATACAAATCTTAGAGTTATCATGCAAATGATGTTTAAGTTTAGGGCACCTTGTGAATAAAGTAAAATGGTAGGGTTAACAGGCAAAATATCCGAAATAATTAACAATAAGGTTGTCCAACTAGTCGCCTCAAATACGGATACGGGCCGACCTGAAGATCCATAAATAAATAAAAAATCGTGACGCGTAATCCAACTTGTGCCCATATTTATGGGTACAGATTTTTATGAGCCGGATTACGTTTGACCCGTTGACTTGTAAAGTTGTACACGGATTTAGTTATTTGTTAAATCCCAATAAACTCTGTTTTTATACAACATCTCCATATGCCTTATTCTACCAACATCCAACGTGGGATAATGAAATTTCGTTAAGTCAAACATTCTCTGTCCATTTTCTAAACTAAGACAAAATTCATTTTCTAGTTTTTCTAGTTGGTAGACTATTGCTTGCAAACCTTAGAGAGATTTTTGCTTTACATTGCATAGTTCCATTGTGGTAAACCCAATCCTAGCCTCCCATCATTCAAACAACTCAAAACCCTTTTCTAGTTTTTCTAGTTTTAGATTTTGTTTTGTGTTTGTTTTAATTATAAAAATTCCAAATCTCAATCAATTGTTTGTGGTCTAGATTACTAGTTTGTGAGAGGTTTGTGATCTACGAGTGCTCCCTTGGATTCGATATCTTTTATATTACTTCGATAGTACAGTGCACTTGCGGGCCTATCAAGTTTTTGGCGCCGTTGTCGGGGAGCACAGTTGACATTGATTTAGCATAAATTAGTGAGACTAGATCTTTTATTGCTTTTTAAATAAATAAAAACTCTAATCACTCTCTTGTTCTTGTTTTTCTTGTGGTGTTTTCCTCGTTGCATGCCCGTTACTCAAAGTCTTAGGGAGCATCTTTAAGAGGGATCCCCGAGATTAATAAGACTTTTCGTGCAAGGAGGGAGCTACAAAAGAAGTAAAGAACCCAAAAGAATTCTCACTCTTCTTCAACAATGGATGATGATCAAAGAACCGTTGAGGATTACATTGCACCGAACAACTATGGCATTCATTCGAGAATTTCAAGGGCAAATGTGGATGCAAACAACTTTGAATTGAAACCGGCTCTTCTCACCATGGTGCAACAACATCAATTATCGGGACTGTCGTCCGATGATCCAAATCTTCACCTCTCGGTTTTCTTGGATATTTGTGACACGGTGAAATACAATGGAGTTGCCCAAGATGCCATCCGACTAAGGCTTTTCCCATTCTCTCTAAGAGATCAAGCAAGGGCTTGGGTCTACACTATCCCGGAGAATTCAATCACAAATTGGGAGCAACTCTCCATGGTTTTCGTGGTCGAGTACTTCCCACCAAGCAAGACCACTTCTCTAAGGAATGACATTACCTCTTTCCGCCAAAAGGAAGAGGAATCTTTCTATGAAGCTTGGAAAAGATTCAAGGAGCTCTTGAGGAAGTGCCCACACCATGGCTTTGAGAAGTGGTTTCTAGTTCAAGGATTCTACAATGGGCTAACACATTCATCCAAGATGGTATTGATAGTGTAGCGGGAGGAGCCCTCATGAGAAAAAAGGATCCCCGAAGCTTGAGCATTGATTGAAGAAATGGCCATGAACCACCAAAATATGTCCAAGCCAATGTACGTTCGAGCCTAAGAAATCTCCCGGAAGGTATGATGTCGACACCTTTGATCTTTTAGCGGCTAAAAATGATGCATTGTCGGCTAAGTTAGATGCACTTAATAAGAAATTTGATGCTATGAATGTGCATGCTAATGTGAATAATGTTGATGCTAATAATCCTCGTGAAATTTGTGGTATGGTTGGTCACCTTGCTTTGAATTGTCAATATGTGAGCCCATCATCTTCCTCACAAGAACCATCCATTGAGCATGTTGACTACCTCAACCAACCGAGATCAAGACTTCAAAATGACCCATATTCCAATACCAACAATCCCGGTTGGAGAAATCATCCAAATTTCTCATATTGAAACAACCAAAATGTCATTCCTCAACCCCCTCCAAGGCAACCTCCCAGTTTTAACCAAGGTCCTTATCACCTTCTTAAAAATCCAATATTAAACTCTTGATGAAAAATTTCATAACATCTCAAGCAAAACAAAATGATGAGTTTAGGAACCAAATCGGGCAACTAACATCCAAGTTTGATACTTTAACAACTCATAATAAGATGTTGGAAACTCAAATCTCTCAAATTGCTCAACAAGTTGCAAGTTCTTCTTCTAGGCCTCATGGTCGACTTCCCGGTCAACCCGATCCTAACCCAAGAGATTGTAAGGCAATTAACCTTAGGAGTGGAAAGAATTTGAAGGATCCTAGGAGGAAAAATGTAGTAGATGTTGAAAATTTAGAAATGGAAGTTTCATTGGAAGAAGAAAGTGAAGGACAAGAGAAGAGAAAATAATCAAAAAGTAATAAAGAGGAGGAAGGTGAGAAAGAACGCACGTATATGGCACCACCACCCTACAAACCACCTATCCCCTTTCCTCAAAGACTTCAAAAAGCTAGGTTAGACAAACAATTTGGGAAGTTCCTTGAAGTGTTGAAAAATTATACATCAATATTCCTTTCATTGATGCCCTTTCCCAAATGCCTTCCTATGCTAAAATTTTGAGAGAAATCTTATCTAAAAAAAGAAGGCTAGATGAAATTGAAAATGTGGCCTTAAATGAGGAGTGTAGTGCTATTCTTCAAAAAAAGTTACCACCTAAGCTTAAGGACCCCGATCATTTCTTCATACCATGTTTGATTGGTAGTGCTAGTTTTGAAAATGCTTTATGTGATCTTGGTGCTAGTTTGATTGTGATGCCTTGGTCTTTTTGTGATAAGTTAGACATTGGTGAATTAAAACCCACCAACATGTCTTTAGTTTTGGCGGATCAATCCATTCGACATCCAAGGGGCATCCTATAGGATGTTAAATTTTCTGTCACTCTTGGAAGGCCTTTCCTTGCTACGGTGGGCGTCGTTATTGATGTGAAAAATGGAAAGCTTTCCTTGAATCTTGGGGAAGAAAAGGTTGAGTTTAATTTGCCAAATGCTACTAAACATCCTTCTTTTGAGCAATCTTTGTGTAGAGTTGATCTTATTCACAACCTAGTGAAGAAGGATTTTATAAGTTGTTGCTTGCAAGATCCGCTTGGAAGATGCTTGGTGGGAATCAAAGGGCTTAATCATAAAGGTTTAAATGTATCCTCAAGTGCTCAACACTTGAGGAAAACTTGAAGACTTCACCTCAAATGTCCAAAGTTGAGAAGCTTGAGCAAGGACCAAAAGTATGTATACTTGAAGAGAAGGATGCACCCAAGGTGAAAATAAAATAACTTCCTTCCGTTCTAAAAGATATGTGATATACACAATTATGTTGTGTATTTAGGAGGAGTTTTAGCATATATTTGTGGTGTTTTAGGTGTTTTCAAGACTATTTTCAGCTAGGAGAAGAAAGATCCAAAGATGCATATTATTGGAGTTTTAGAGCTGGATTGAAGACGAAATGAAGAATGGCGTTCTGGTGTTGGAGGCTACCGCCGCCGACCAGGCAGCGCCCGCCGCCTCTGACTGTTAGCGAGATCTCTTACGCGCCACGTGTTATATTGTGATTGGCTCTTCTATGTCATCTTTATTCCGTGTTTTATGTATTTTTGGATAGACTTTTTAGACCTAGTTTATATATTAGGGTTATGAGAGTTGAACCTCTCATCTATCAATCGATCTATCTATTATTTTCTTTTAGAGTTTTGAGTTTTTAGCTTTTCATGGAGAACTAAGACCTTTTGCTTAGTCTGACAATTTGAAGCAGCGTTTGACTTTCAGTTGTGAGATTTCTACTCTTTATCTATTGCATGGACTCATTTTACTCTCTTGATTGAATTGTTTATGTGATTGATTTCCGCAATTTCTAGGGTTGTTGTTATTGAATCTCAATTGCTAGATCTAGATAAATTACTGGTTGAGTTTCTCTATTTCATAGTAACAAACTGCATTGTACTAGTATCTGGTTGTGCTAGTCTATTACAAAAGAGAGTTTAGTTGCATTCAAGTATAAAAGCTAGTTGTTTTATGCTAGAACCGTGTCCTGATTATATTCCTATTCTTAATGCTGCTTTGAATTAAATCTTGATAGTTTCAGGGTTATTCAATTAGTTAGGATTGATAGTATATGGTTGTGCTATTAATTATCTTTGGAAAGGAATTGGAATTCCATATGCATGCGATATTGAGTGAATCTATGATCAACTTGTCATACGAATGCGGATCTTTGTTTGACTAAGTGTTTTTCCCAATTTGATAAAAACCCAAACTTTATTTCTTTGCTAGTTTTTTGCATGCTTGTTACTTAATTTAAATTCATGAACCCCTTTTACTTTAATGGTCATAAAATTCACATAAAAAGATAAAACAACCTCCCTGCGGATTCGACCTTTACTTCCCTAAGACTATAGTCTTTAGGTTTGTTTGGACTATTTTGCATAGCCGTGATTTGCACGACCATTTCACGCCCATCAAATTGGCGCCATTGCTGGGGAGGCAATAATTGTCTTTTTGTGTGATTTTTGTGCCAATTTTGGTGTGAACCTATCTTATGGTTTGCACCTGTGCTACTAATACTTCAAATCTTTTGTTTGATCTAGAAATTAAACGGACTCTGTTTAGAACTCGCCGAGTTGTGCGTGCATTATTACAAGAGTTTGAAGCAATGGATGATCAAAGAGTTACTCTTGAGAGCTTGACAACTCCTAATCTGAATCAACCTACACATGCAGTGCAATTCTCAGCCCTTGGTGATGGGGTGAAGTTTGAGCTCAAGACAAGAGTAGTACATCTACTCCCAAAATTCAACGGAACTCCACTTGAGGATCCCATTCAACATCTTGATGAGTTCCTTGATGTCTACACCAACATGTGTCCCTCTAATATTACTGAAGAACAAATGAGGCTGAGAGCGTTTTTCTTTTCTCTGAAGGAATCCGCTAAAGACTGGTATCATGCTCTACTGCCTGGAAGTGTTACTACTTGGGTGAACTTGAAGAAGTTGTTTCTTGACAAATACTTTCCTGCAATCAAGTCTAATCAACTCAAGAAGCAGATCTCTAATATAGAGCAATTCCCCAACGAGTCGCTCTATGAATATTTTGAGCGCTTCAAGAAGCTGGTGAAGAGTTGTCCCTAGCATGGTTATGTTAATCATGATCTTATTCTCTATCTCCATAGAGGACTCCGAGAGGATGAAAGGGGATTGGTCAATTCCTCTTGTGGTGGAAACATCATGAAGAGAACCTACGAAGAAGCTCTAAACATCTTTTCTATGCTGACTGATGATTCTAGGCAATATACTGGAAGAGGTTCTCTCATTCTAAATTGATCAAGCTGACTTTGATGTGCTGAAAGAAGAAGTGAGGCGGTTGAAGCTGAAGGGTACAACTCAACAGGCTAAGGCTTGTGGAATCTGTAATGACGCCTTTCATCCTACTAATTCATGTCCTACTCTACAAGAGGAGGTGAATGTAGTTGGAGGGTACCAAATGAAGCCAAGACATGATCCTTATTCAAACACCTACAACCCTGGCTGGAAATATCATCATAACTTTAGGTGGAAAGAGTCTGAGTCAAAGCAGCAATAGGATCAGTTTCAACAAGCTAAACCATATGTGCCAAGGCCTCAAGGACAGAATCTCAATGCAGCTCCTTCTATGGAAGACATGATGAAGATGTTGATGCAAAATAACATCACTCTTCAAGATAATATGACTAAACTGACTCAAAGTCAAGTGAAATTCCAAGAAACTACATCAGCAAGCATCCACAACTTGGAAAGACAAATGAGTCAAAAATCTGAAGCTGTAAGCTGATGTCGCACTTTTTAGTTGGTTTTTGTGGGTAGTTTTCTAGGTAGGATTGAGTCTTTTCTAGGTTTATTGTGTTGCCTTGAGTCATTTGTGTAGGTTTTCATATTATCTTAAGATATGGAGTCTGCATAAGTTTGTTTGATGTTTTATAGGTATTTGGAGCGTTGAGGAGGAGATGTCTCGGTCTTTCAAGCTTTCTAGGAGGTGGTGTTAAAGCGGTCTTGTGGTGATGTTGATAGAAGAGTGAGAGTCGGTGCAATAAAGGATTCCAAGGTGAAGATTTCAAGATCAAGGTGCTTTAGGAGGAGCTAAAGGAAGTCTTAGAAGGCGAAGAGCGATTAAGGAAGGAACATTGAAGAAGAACCAAGCTTTGGAGCAAGTTTTGAGCGAAGAAATGAAGAAAGCAAGCATCATCCATGGTCGGAGACGACCCATACTTGGTCGGTGACGACCACTGCCGTGTGTGGCGAGATTGAAACTTGCGCCTTAAGTTAGGTTTAGTAAATGTTTTATTTATGGGCCTTTTTAAGATAGAATTTAGTTTCCTTATAGAGATATTTCTACCACTATATAAGGATCTCTAGGGTTTTATTTTAAGGGGGAGCGTTTTTGGAGGCTTTGAAGAAGACGTTATTTGTGGAGAACAGAACAAGTTGCAAGTTGGATTTCTAGGTTACTTTTATTCCAAGCTCTTGGACAATTTTTAGGGAGACTTGGAGGTTTGCTTGAGATTTGTAATTTTCTTTTGAAGTCGAAGTTTGTTTGGATTTGAATTATGTCTTCTCTTTTGTCTATGATCATTGATTGTCCCATGGATCGTGAGTAGTCTACTTTTCTAGGGTTGGGGTGAAACCCGACGAGTTGTGCATGATTAAAGCAT
The DNA here is from genome assembly GCA_964016875.1 of Fallopia convolvulus. Classification (NCBI taxonomy): domain Eukaryota; kingdom Viridiplantae; phylum Streptophyta; class Magnoliopsida; order Caryophyllales; family Polygonaceae; genus Fallopia; species Fallopia convolvulus. Next base: position 15,792,471 of record OZ024736.1, read on the forward strand.
GAATCTTTGATTAAACCATCTCTTTTGAATCTCTATCCTTTATTCTCTTGTTTGCTATCAATTCCTTGATGAAAATTGAGGCATGTTCAAGTTTATGATTGAATTGAAAGATTGAATTATGAATTTGGATAATATTTGGTTGAAAACGAAAGTTGAAACCTTTAGGAAACAAGTAGGGTTGCAAGTTTAGATCTTTATGAAAGTTGAGATTTTTACTTGATTATTCATGAAAGTCATTTATGAGATTAATATGGGTTGATTTTGATTCATGTTTGCATGCATATCTTGTTGTGGTGAATCCTTTGCTCTAGATCTCTTTTAATTTGATTTTTTGAAGTTTACTCTTACCCGGATAGGTCGGTTACGACCACTTTCAGGTCGGGGCCGAGCTCCTAGTTTCCTTGGTTTTTCTCATGCGTTTGTGTCGAGTTGTTGGTCGGTTACGACCTGTTGTGGGTCGGTGCCGAGCGCCTGCTTGTGTGTTTTGTTTGCGTTGTTTTCTTTTGTTAGGATTAGTAGCTAGGCGTAGATTCTTCTATCTCCCGTGGACGAACCTGACCTCCCTGTACTCAGCGGGGTCTTAATTATAAATTTATTTGTTGTCAAGAAACCCTTTCAACAAATTGGAGTCGTTGCCGGGGAAGAGCAATGGCCGACGCTAAGGACCTTGCTCGCCAAATGGCTGACCTTCATATTCAGATGGAAGGTATTCAAAGGGAACGAGATGTTCAAGCAGCTACTGCTACTCGTCTTCAGGAACAATTAGATGCTATTCCGCGTAATGCAAAGCAATATATGCATCCTGAATTTAAAGTTCCCGAATCTGCTATTGTGCTCCCTACTATCGAGCAAGCTTTTGAGATAAAGTCACACTTCATCACTCTTATCAAAAGGTCTCAATTCGAAGGCAAGCCCACCGAGTGCCCTATATAGCACATCATGAACTTCACTGACCTCTGTGACACTATTGTCGTTGATGATGTATCGCTTGAATATGTGCTTTTGAAAGCATTCAAATGGTCTTTGGTCGGAAAGGCTCTTACTTGGCTTGAAAGTTTACCCTTCAGATCGATTACTACATGGAAGGCTCTACATGATCAGTTTCTGGCAAAGTTCTTTCCGCCGGCTAAGACTACAGAGTTAAGAAAGCGCATCACTTCTTATCATCAACTTCCCAATGAGACTTTTATGGAAACTTGGGAGCGGTTTAAGGAACTTCTTCGGCAATGTCCAACTCATGGACAACCTCCTTATGTACTTCAAGAAATATTCTTCCAGGGAATTAATGCTGCTACAAGAGATCGGATCAACCTCCATACCGATTGTGGGTTCATTGAGATGGATCCCGATCAAGCTTGGGCCTTGTTGGACAAACTCACCAACTATGATGCAATGTATGGCACCCAACAAGCCGTCAAAGTTCCACAGAAGAGACTTTATGATCCTAATGCTGAGCCGATTGATCCAGATGTGAGGTTCCAATTTATGCAAGATGAGATAAACCGGCTCAAGAAGCAAGTAGGCCACTATAAGTCCGTCGCTCAACCTTGTCAAGAATGTGGTTCCCATGCTCATCCTACTTCTTCTTGCAGAAACATGGAACAAGTCCGAGCCGCAGAGGCTTATGCTGAGGCGAATTATATGAGAGGACCCTATCGTGGCCAAAACAATGCTTATCCAGCGAGGAACAACAACAATTTTTCTCAATGGAACAACAATGGCTACGGTCAAGGTTTTCAAGCACCACCACAAGAGCAAAGAGCCCCTCTCTATAGACCTCCCGGTTTCCAAGAGCCACCATCTTGGGCTCAAGGACTCCTTGAAGGAATGAATGGCATCCGAACCGATCTTAAAGGAGTGCAAACTCAAATGGGCGACTTTGAAGCTTGGAGGAAGGAAGTGAACTCAAAACTTGGTGATTTAGCAGCTCAAACTCCACGACCTCAAGGGCGACTACCGGGACATTCTGATGCAAATCCGAGAGGTCAAATTGCTGCAATCCATTTGAGAAGCAGAACGAAGTTGCCGAATCGAGAAACAAGAGAAGATGAGGACCGGCCAAGCTCGGAGGAGGTCGTCACCGACCCACCAAGGATCGTGGCCGACCCTCTCCCCACTTCAGACAGGGTCGTCACCGACCCACCCAGGGTCGTGGCCGACCCTCTCCTTGGGATTCTCCCATCCGTTCCTTCTACATCAACAACAAAGGTGCTTCCGTTCCCATCCAAGAAAGCTAAGGATTCCACGGAGGGCAAATTCAAGCGTTTTGTGCAGGTTCTTCAAGGGCTTAACATCACTATTCCTTTTGCCGAAGCTTTAAATGAGATGCCCGCTTACACCAAATTTCTTAAAGAAATCTTGTCCAAGAAGCGGTCGATGTCCGAATTAACCGATGAAGTACGATCTCTAGAGCTCCCGGAGAAACTCGGCGATCCGAGTAAATTTGCAATTACTATTGGCATAGGTGCCCATCGCTTTAAAGCTTTATTTGATCTTGGTGCAAGTGGTAGCCTTCTTCCTCTCTCTATATGGTCCAAAACCAATATGGGCCATTTGGTCCCGGTGAATATGAAGCTTTATATGGCAGATGGTTCTTGTGTGAAGCCAACTGGAGTTGTCGATGATTCCCTATTCAAGTTGGCAAGTTCTTTGTGCCTAATGATTTTATTGTCATGGAGATGCCGGAAGACCCTGTCGTCCCGATCATTCTTGGGCAACCTTTTCTTGCAACCGTCGGAGCCATTATTGATGTGAAGAAAGGCCTCCTAACTTTTGAAATCGGCAATGAGGTGGTTGAGTTTCGGTTCAATCCAACGATGAAGGAAACCGGTGAAGCTATGGAAGTGAAGATGTTGTACACCCGCTCGGATTACATTGACTGTGAAGATCCGATTGAACGCTTGTTTGGAGCTTGTACAAGTAAAGCTGAAACCGAGGAGGAAATTGCAGGGTCGGCACAAACCACATCCAGGTCGGCACCGACCACATCCAGCTTGGCACCCACCCCTATTCCGATCGTTGCTGAGGATTTTATGCTTGCCTCTGGCTCGGTGACAACCCACTTATGGTCGGAGCCGACCCTTTTGGAGGCGGATGATAATGCTTACTTTGAAGAGTTTTTCAAAATGGAGAAGGTTGAGGACATTGTTACACCACCACCACCGACTCCAGAGCTTAAGACTCTCCCCGAGTCTTTGAGGTATGAGTTTCTTGGCCTTAATTCCACTTTTCCTGTGATTATTAATGCTAACCTTAATGCGGAAGAAGTTGGAAAGTTGTTGAATGTTCTTAGGACTCATAGGAAGGCCATTGGATACTCACTAGAGGATTTGAGTGGCCTCTCACCTTCTTTGTGTATGCATCGTATTTTCCTTGAGGAAGGACACAGGCCAACCATAGAGCACCAAAGGAGGCTTAATCCGAACATGAAGGAAGTGGTAAAAAAGGAGATATTGAGAATGCTCGATGCAGGTATCATCTTTCCAATTTCGGATAGTAAGTGGGTAAGCCCCGTTCATGTTGTGCCTAAAAAGAGTGGTCTTACTGTTGTTGAGAATGAAAAAGGCGAGTTAGTTCCCACTAGGACTACAACTAGTTGGCGTATGTGCATTGACTATAGAAAGCTAAATAGCGCCACTAGAAACGACCATTTTCCCTTGCCTTATATTGACCAAGTGCTAGAGAGATTAGCTTTGCATGATTATTTTTGTTATCTCGATGGCTATAGTGGTTTTTGGCAGGTTTCGATACATCCCGATGATCAAGAGAAAACCACCTTCACGTGTCCTTATGGCACATTTGCCTATAGGAGGATGCCATTCGGGCTTTGCAATGCCCCGACCACCTTTCAACGGTGTATGATGGCCATCTTCTCCGACATGATTGAGGAAATTGTGTAGGTATTTATGGATGATTTTTCTGTTTACGGTACCACTTTTGACTCTTTCCTTGCCAATCTTGCTAGAGTACTTAGGAGATGTGAGGAGACTAACCTAGTTCTTAATTGGGAAAAGTGTCACTTTATGGTTCAAGAAGGAATTGTTCTAGGACATGTTGTGTCAAAAAGGGGGATTGAGGTTGATAAAGCTAAAATTGAATTAATTGAAAAATTGCCACCCCCTTCCTCAGTGAAAGATTTTAGGAGCTTTTTAGGACATGCCGGGTTTTATAGGAGGTTTATTCAAGATTTCTCTAAGATTACCAAACCGTTAACTAACCTATTAATGAAGGATGTTGTGTTTGAGTTTTCTTCCGAGTGTCTTGCAGCTTTCCACAGGATTCGGGATGCACTTATGTCGGCACCTATCATGCAACCTCCGGATTGGACCATTCCCTTCGAGAACATGTGTGATGCTAGTGATTATGCTGTGGGCGCAGTCCTTGGGCAAAGAAGAGAGAAGAAGCTTCATGCTATCTATTATGCGAGCAAGACGCTAGATGAGGTCCAAAGCAAATACACGACCACATAGAAGGAATTCCTAGCCATTGTGTTTGCTTTTAAGAAGTTCCGGTCATACTTGGTGGGTTCCAAGGTAATCGTCTACACCGATCATGCAGCTATCCGTTACCTTATGGATAAGAAGGACGCCAAACCGAGATTGCTCCGATGGATGCTCTTATTGCAAGAATTTGACCTTGAAATAAGGGATAAGAAAGGAGCGGAAAATCTCGTGGCGGATCACCTTTCTCGGTTACCCATTGAGCACATCAAGGAGTCCGACGATTCAGTTCCCATCAATGACTCTCGCCCGGACGAAATTCTAATGAGCAATGAAGTCTTACGGATCGAGGTCAGAAATCTTGGGTCGAAGACGACCATTCTTGGGTCGGAGACGACCTCCCATATGCAGCACTGGGTTGACACCGAGCTAGATAGCATGGCACCGACCCTCACCACGACCGATCCAGGTCATTCTTCTAACTCTTCTTGTGTGTTTACCACTAATCTTCACTCTTCTCCTCCCATTCTCTCTTGCCATTCTGTATATGTTATTCAAGGGGCGAAAACCCCTTGGTTTGCGGATTTTGCTAACTATGTTGTAGGAGGCATTATCCCGGATGGATTGACTTCCCAAGCCAAAAAGAAGTTCCTGCACGACGTCAAACAATACTATTGGGACGATCTTTACCTTTTCAAACAAGGGAGTGATCATATCTTTAGGCGTTGTGTGCCGAACGATGAGATAGAGGGAGTAATCCGACATTGTCATACTCTTCCAACAGGCGGCCATGCTAAGGGATTCAAGACCACCGCAAGAATTCTTCAAAGGGGATTCTATTGGCCCACCCTCTTCAAGGATGTTCATGCCTATGTCACGGCTTGTGATGAGTGTCAGCGATGGGAAATATCACATGGAGGAATGAGAACCCACTCACAGGAATTCTAGAAGTTGAGCTTTTTGATGTATGGGGAATTGATTTCATGGGACCCTTCCCCTCTTCGGGTCCCTACAAGTACATCCTCGTAGCGGTTGACTACGTTTCTAAGTGGGTCGAGGCCATTGCCACAAGAACTAATGATGCACGAGTGGTGGCCAAGTTTATGAAGTCCAACATCTTTCCTCGCTTTGGTGTTCCCCGAGCCCTTATTAGTGATGGCGGTTCTCACTTCATTGAGCGGAGTTTTGAGGCACTTTTGACTAAGTATGGGGTCCTACATAGGGTGGCAACTCCTTACCATCCCAAACTAGTGGTCAAGTAAAGATCTTCAACCGGCAAATTAAAAACATCTTGGAGAAGACGGTTTCTCGCTCAAGGAAGGATTGGGCTTCCAAGCTAGATGATGCACTTTGGGCGTACCGCACCGCCTACAAGACGCCACTCCGTACTACTCCTTACAATCTTGTGTATGGCAAGTCATGCCATTTGCCCGTCGAGCTCGAAAACAAGGCTCTATGGGCTCTCAAGGAGCTCAACATGGATCTTGACGCGGCCGAAGCAAAGAGATTTATGGACTTGCAAGAATTGGAGGAGTTAAGGCTTAAGGCGTATGAGAATGCCAAGATTTACAAAGAAAGAACCAAGAAATGGCATGATAAGAAGCTCATCCCGAAGACCTTCAACAATGGTGATCAAGTACTCCTTTTCAACTCTAGACTTCGACTTTTCCCCGGAAAACTACGATCTCGATGGAGTGGACCATTCATAGTTCACCACATCTACCAACATGGAGCGGTCGATCTCATAGATGAGAATGGAGGGATATTTAAGTTCAACGGGCATCGATTGAAGAAATACTATGCAAGGGCCGAACCCGATGAGGAAATCCGAGCCACATGGGCTCTCACATCTTCTGACTAATTTGAGGTACTCCACGTCTAGCTAAAGACGTTAATTAAGCGCTTACGGGAGGCAACCCGCTCTTTCTTTTTCTTCTTTTTCCTTTTGTTTTTAGACCTTTTTAGCTTAACTTCTTTTGATTTTCTTAGTTTAGAATAGGTAGGATTTTTGTTTTGGTTCTCCACTAAAGTTTTGTAGGGATACGAGAACGGCGGAAGAGGACAGAGAGGGTCGAAATGCTCGAACAATAGGAGAAGGAAGGGCGCTGAGGGTCGTCTCCGACCTATTTTGGGTCGTCACCGACCCCTTTCAAGCAAAAATGGTAAAATTTTCAGAAAATTGGAAATTGCAGGTAAGTCCCTAAACTTTTACCTCTTTTAACCCTACCCCCTCCCCTCTTTTTTTCCCCCACACCGCCGACCCCCTCCCTTCTCAAAACTCCATAGCCTCCATCCCACTCTCTTTGCCTCTCAAACCTCACAAATCCTCCATCCCCACCCCAACTCTACCAAAATTTTTCCTTGTGCTACACAAACCCTCCAATTCCTCCACCAAAAACCGGAAAATCCGCCCTTTCCCACAAATTTTCAATTTTTGGAACCGCTCTAGTGCTCGTCTACGACCCCCTTCTACTTTCATTCCTCTATTTTTACTCATCTTTGGTATGTTTATCTACTCCTTTGATCTTATATTCAAGTTTACTTGATTTATGTTCGAGGGATTAGTTGAAAACCTAGGTTTTGGGTGTTCTTGAGTTTGAATATGGAAGTTTGGGTTGTTTGCATGCTTAAGTGGTTAGATCTACATGATACCATGATTAATTGAGAGTTGTATGTGGAATTCTTGATGCATACTTGGTTGTTTGGTTGATTGTGAGAGTTTTAGATTTTTTTTCGGAATTTTTGGTACTCATTCCAAGGACATCGGGTTGAAATTGTGGGCTTGCTCTTGCTCGAAGTGGTCGGTGTCGACCCACCAAGTGTCCTTTTGCGGGTATTTGCTCGGCACCGAGCCTCCAAGGGTCGGTTCCGACCCCGGTTGACTAGTATTTCCCATTTCATGCATGCTTATGGCACCACTTTTACCATGATTTGAGTGCTTTTAAGCATGATCTTTCCCTCTGCTTACCTACTCTTCATGATTAAGCATGCTAGGTTGAGATTCTTTCTAAATTTAAGCATGTTTCTTTGAGTAAGTATGGGGTACTTCTTCAGGAGGTGACATGTGTGTCCTTTGCTTTGGCATTGTTCTTTAAAACTATGGAGATTATCTTGGAAGCTTGAATGTTTTGTAGGACAATGGCCTCTTCTTCTCGTCACCCCGCCAAGAAGCACAAGAAAGACAAGCAAAAGGTGGCAAGTGTGGTCTTCGACGATGAGGAGCAAAAGGCAAGGTTCCTTGAAATGTGGCATGGAGACGTTAGTGTACGAGCTTATCAAAGGGAGGGCGCAATGAAGATTGGTTTTCATAGGGAAGTGCTTGAGGCTTTCTCTTGGATTGGAGCTCAGCATCTTATTGTACATCCTATTGAGGAGCACTATGTGGCGCTCACATGTGAGTTCATGTCCAACTTCCGCTTGTACCGGCATGAAACCGACTTCAACAAGTCAAAGGTCACCTTTCAACTCGGCAATAGGGACCATGAGATGAGCATTAAAAGATTCAACCACCATCTTGGCTTTCGTGCCCCTTCCAGAGCGTATACCACATCGAGTTTTCCCACCAAGGATTTGTGGCATTATCTTACCGGCATGGTTGACTTCCCCACCAACCACCTTCCCGATAAATTCATTGCTAGTCCGGTTTTCCGGATTATCCTACGCATCCTTGGCTCCACAATTTGGCCAATATATGAGCTCTCACGTCCACACAAGCAAGAGGTTGCATGCCTTTCTACCATGCTATTCGAGCCAACCATTCACATCAATTTGGGGTTTGAGTTTGCTAATGCCGTCATCAACCACCAAGCCCTCAAGACTCACACTAGTACCTATTTTGGTTGGCTTGTGGCTCTCCTTGCTAAGTCCCTGAAAGTCAATCTTTCCGCCTACTCCTCAAGAAAAGTCATTGCTATGGATGTGAGGTACTTCTTGAATGCTAAGGTGCTTGCTCAATCTTCTGTTGGTTTCATCAACAAGTTCTATATTAGCACAAATGAGACTCATGATGTAGTTCTTACCCCGGAAAACCTTGAGCTTTTCTACCGGCCTAATTGGTATGATGTGTGGGCACCCGCTCCTTATCCTTTGGTGCCAAATATCCGGCGTGATCAAAGAATTAGACGCTAGCCCAGCCGATTTCCAAGAGCCGAAATTGACCCACTGAGAGAGGCATCCTCTGAGTCGGAATCACCACAGGCACACACTGAGGAGGTCGGTGTCGACCCACCAGTGGGCGGCTACTACCACAATCAGCCCGGTGTCGACCCGATGGACTTCACAATGGGTCCTCAGTCTGACATGGTTCCTTACTACTCCCATCCCTATGGCTTTGATGGGTCCAACGGCTCTCATTTTCAAGGACAAGGCACATATCATACCGGTTCAAGTTCGGGTGGCAATCCCGATATCTCTCTTCTTTCAGCTAAGATGGATGCCCTTATGCTTCACCAACACCATCTTTATGGGGCGCTTAACCACCACCACAACCAATTTGTCAACCACCAACATGAGCTTAGGGATTTCCGCATTGAGTATTATGAAGATCACAAGGAGGATGTTGCAAGATGGAATGCTCAAGCGGATTTCAACCATTGGTTGGGGCAACACCTCTTCCAAGCCCAACCACCTCCTCACCCTCCTCAAGAATGATTCTCCTCCTTTGCCAACGCTTCAAAATGTGTCCAAGTTAGTTTCTCTTTCCTTTCTCTTTACTTTCTTAATCAATGGGGACATTGATGTTTAAGTATGGGGTGGTTTGGGAGATTACTTGTTTGAGTCACTTGTTTGAGTCATGTGTTGTTTTGTGTTTTTGTTGTTTGAGTCTTTTTCTTATCTTTTTAATTTTAGATGGATAAATGCCCTATTGCTTAGATGTTCTAGGATGGAAATTGCTTGCATCATCATGTAAATCCTTTAACATGCTTTAAGGAATTGCCTAAACCATGATTTTGCTTTTTGAATTTTTGAGCTTATAATGAAAATTGAGCATGCATATTTCTAAGTGAAAGCAATCCAACAAAAATTGAACCTAAGTGAGATATTTTTGGCCTATAAAGGATGAACATTTTTACTCATTTCTCTTTCATGTGTGAATTTCTCTTCCGAATGCAATATACGAATTGACAATGGCATGATTATTTTAAACTTGAGACCAATGGAGATATGATCGTTACTTGATTGAATCAAATGATTTTGAACTCATTTTATAAGCCTATTATATTCCTTTTCCTACATATGCATGATCCCCCTGTTTGTAGCCCTTATTTTGAGCTTAAAGCCTATTTCTAGCTCCACAAAAGTTCCCTAGCCATGATAAGCTTGACCCATTTGATCCGGGAATTAGGACTTAGAAGAAGTTGTTGAAGATTGTCATGAATTGATTGGGTTAAAACAAAGTGATTATGGAAGGTAGATAAAGAGTTTTGTCTTTGGAAAATCAAAAATATGAAGTGTTTGGGCTCGAAGTACACGCATATGGCTCATCACCGACCCAAAGAAGGTCGGTGCCGACCCCCTTTCCTAAAAAAAGGGGAAAATCGAATAAAAAGTACAAGAGTCCAAAGCCTTCAAAGAATAAAAGAAAGACAACGATAATAGGTGAAAGGGGTAGTGCATTATAAAGTTTAAGTGTTTGGTGATTGAAGAAGAAGAGGAAAGAATGTTGGTTAAGTGATGTGTAGTTTAGGAGTTTTTGATTCCCGGATTAGTTAGCACCACAAGGCCAAATTATTTCCACACCCTTTGTTATTACCAAGACCCATTACAACCCGGCCGAATAAAGACTTCTTTGAAGTTTTCATTGAGCCACCCGAGTTCATTTGATGATTTGACTTGTTTTGACTTCTTCGGTGGAGAGTTTGTTTATATAAGTTCCATTGACTATGCGGTTTTGTGTTTGGAATTTGATTCGAGTGATCATTGCTATACCCTAAACACTTTGAGAGTTGAGTGAAATACATTCCTTGGTGAGGTTGGATTGTGATTGCTTGGAATGTTCATGTGTGCTAGGATGTGGAAGTTGTTTGCTCACTATTCTACTTGTGCTTCTTTTTCTATAAAGGTGATTCTTGAGTTTTGTTGATTGTTATTGATGCATGTTAAGTGATTGCTTGAGGACAAGCAAGTTTAAGTATGGGGTATTTTGATGTCGCACTTTTTAGTTGCTTGTTGTGGGTAGTTCTCTAGCTAGGATTGAGTCTTTTCTAGGTTTATTGTGTTGTCTTGAGTCATTTGTGTAGGTTTTCATATTATCTTAAGATATGGAGTCTGCATAAGTTTGTTTGATGTTTTATAGGTATTTGGAGCATTGAGGAGGAGATGTCTCGGTCTTTCAAGCTTTCTAGGAGGTGGTGTTAAAGCGGTCTTGTGGTGATATTTGATAGAAGACTGAGAGTCGGTGCAATAAAGGATTCCAAGGTGAAGATTTCAAGATCAAGGTGCTTTAGGAGGAGCTAAAGGAAGTCTTAGAAGGCCAAGAGCGATTAAGGAAGGAACATTGAAGAAGAACCAAGCTTTGGAGCAAGTTTTGAGCGAAGAAATGAAGAAACCAAGCGTCATCCATGGTCGGAGACGACCCATACTTGGTCGGTGACGACCACTGCCGTGTGTGGCGGGATTGAAACTTGCGCCTTAAGTTAGGTTTAGTAAATGTTTTATTTATGGGCCTTTTTAAGATAGAATTTAGTTTCCTTATAGAGATATTTCTACCACTATATAAGGATCTCTAGGGTTTTATTTTAAGGGGGAGCGTTTTTGGAGGCTTTGAAGAAGACGTTATTTGTGGAGAACAGAACAAGTTGCAAGTTGGATTTCTAGGTTACTTTTATTCCAAGCTCTTGAACAATTTTTAGGGAGACTTGGAGGTTTGCTTGAGATTTGTAAGTTTTCTTTTGAAGTCGAAGTTTGTTTGGATTTGAATTATGTCTTCTCTTTTGTCTATGATCATTGATTGTCCCATTAATCGTGAGTAGTCTACTTTTCTAGGGTTGGGGTGAAACCCGACGAGTTGTGCATGATTAAAGCATGAATCTTTGATTAAACCATCTCTTTTGAATCTCTATCCTTTATTCTCTTGTTTGCTATCAATTCCTTGATGAAAATTGAGGCATGTTCAAGTTTATGATTGAATTGAAAGATTGAATTATGAATTTGGATAATATTTGGTTGAAAACGAAAGTTGAAACCTTTAGGAAACAAGTAGGGTTGCAAGTTTAGATCTTTATGAAAGTTGAGATTTTTACTTGATTATTCATGGCGAAAGTCATTTATGAGATTAATATGGGTTGATTTTGATTCATGTTTGCATGCATATCTTGTTGTGGTGAATCCTTTGCTCTAGATCTCTTTTAATTTGATTTTTTGAAGTTTACTCTTACCCGGATAGGTCGGTTACGACCACTTTCAGGTCGGGGCAGAGCTCCTTGGTTTTTCTCCTGCGTTTGTGTCGAGTTATTGGTCGGTTACGACCTGTTGTGGGTCGGTGCCGAGCGCCTGCTTGTGTGTTTTGTTTGCTTTGTTTTCTTTTGTTAGGATTAGTAGCTAGACGTAGATTCTTCTATCTCCCGTGAACGAACCTGACCTCCCTGTGCTCAGCGGGGTCTTGATTATAAATTTATTTGTTGTCAAGAAACCCTTTCAACATAAGCAAACTGGAAGCAAGAGATTCGGGTAAGCTCCCCTCCCAAACAGAAGTCAACCCGAATATTCGGAATGTCAGTGCCATCATGTTAAGGAGTGGGAGACAACTTGAGGACAGAAAAGTGGAAGAATCTGACGAGGAAGACGGTGGCGACCGTCGCCACCACGGCGGCACCCACTGCCAAAACGAAATTGGCTACGACAAATTAGAAAATTCAATTGACGGCCAAAAAATAAAAGGCGGTGGGAGCCGCTGATGGTGATCCACCCGAGGCTGAATTTTCCGAAAATATCGGTGACCGCCACCCAAATGACGGCGACTGCCGCCTACCTGCTGAGCCCTCCAATAAACTAAAGGCTCCAATCTTCCCTGAATGGAAACCAGTCGCTACATTCCCATCTGCTTTAAAACGTAAAAAGCCATTGAAGCAAGACAAGGACATATTTGAAATGTTCAGAAAGGTTTAGGTCAACATGCCCCTGCTAGACATGATCAAGTCCATTCCTCGTTATGCTAAGTTCTTGAAGCAGATGCGCACTGCAAAGAGGATTCAGGATGAGAATAGCAAGAAAAAGGTGAAGATGACCGAACATGTCTCAGCAATATTTCAAAAGCACTTACCCAAGAAATGCGGGGACAGAAGTATGTTCACTATCCCTATAACAATTGTATGTACTAAACTTGACAAGGCTATGTTATATTTAGGTGCTTCCATAAATGTTATACCTTCCTCTCTTTGTGATTCTATGAAAATGGGACCTATTCAGCCAACTAATATTTCTATTCAGTTAGTTGATAAGTCCATTGTGCGTCCTATAAGAGTGGAAGAAGATGTTTTGGTTATGGTTGGTAATCTTACTTTTCTTGCTGATTTTTATGTGCTTAATATGGAACATGATAATCATATAATCCCTATTTTGTTAGGGAGACTGATGCACTCTATTTAGTATAGGTTAACTCTTGTATTTTAGGTATGATTTGAGTGTGTTTAGGTTAGTTTTGAGCATAATTGTCATATGAAGACCGAAGACACGATTTGGAGAATTGTAAGAGTTTTGAAGACAAGTGTTGATTTGGAGTTGTTTCGACACCACTTTCTTGTAACGCTTATTCCGAGAGCTACGGTGATCGGATGAAGATGAATTTGGTATCATTGGAAATCTGACTCGAAGAGATACAATTCATATTTTTACTTCGAGTCGAAATTCCAACTCTAAGGTGGTCAAAACATCTTCCGAAAACAGTGCTGGAATTCTGTCACGATCAGGTCCGCGATCGCGGAGGTTGTTCACCGCGCCCGCGGAGGTCCACGTCAGCATTATTCCGAGGCGGCAACTGATCTTTCTATCTATCTATTTTATCTTATTTCAGATATTATTTTATTTCGTACGCTTAGTTCGAGACTATTAAGACCTAGTTTTGGAGCTTTGTTTTGAATTCTCTCTTAGATCTAGTTTTCAATTATTCAGATTTTAGTATTTTTCTCTCTTATGGAGAACTAATTTCCTTTGGAGTTTGTTTAATCAAGGAAGCCTTTTTATGAATTTGTGAGATTCTGGTAACTTTTCTATCCCTTGGTTAATATCAAAACTCTTGGTTTTATTTATATGATCTATGTTTGATTTAATAAGGCTGATCAACTTGTTTGATTGACTTAGATCTACTGTTTGGATTAGGTTTGAATGTTGTTTGTGCAATCTTATTTATCCTTGAAACAACTCTTTTCTAGGACCGTGGACTAGAATTGAGAAAGAGTATTTGATTGTTATTTTATGCATGAGACTCGTAGCTTGATTGCATGATTTAATATCCTTCTATCCTTAATACTTTGCATGATTTGAATTAAGCGTTCTTGTTCATATCATCCTTTCGCTTGGACCGTGGACAAGCGAAAATCTTTTATAAGGATTGGAATTAACTAGGGAATTAATAGAAAAGTGGATGAATCAATGATCGAATGATTAAAAAGGCGGAATTGATTGAATGAACTCTGCTTTCTTGCAATTGATTTAAATCCCCAATAATATTTGCTTGCTTGTTTATTTGCCTGAACTTCCAAAAAACCCTGTCTTATTAATTGCTGATTGTTCAGAATCCCGATTCTCTTGGGTTCGACCCCTTGCTTGCTTACTATACTAGTTAGTAGTTTAGGGTTATTTATCTTTGATCTTGGCAACAACGATTTTAGCTGAGTCAGAGACCCTTCTTGAAAACAGCTAATACCAAAATAAATGTGAGTACTGGTTCTCAGACAATAGAATTTGATGGCCAGATTATAAATCATATATCTACGACGCCATTAAATCTTCATCTGATGCTCATTCTGTTTGTGTTGTTGATGTGCTTAAGCATGTTGTGCAAAATATTATTGTTGGAAACCATATAGATGATATAAAATCTCCACTAAATTCTAGTTTGGATTTCAGTTTATCAACTAACATATAGGAAACTGTTAAAAAGTTAAATCCTTGCTACAAGCTCCCACCTAAACCATTGGGATAAGTCCCTTTACCATTAACCTTGTCTAGCAAGGAGTTTTTGTCCCATATTGTGCCGGCACAAGTAGTTGAGCTGAAGAAACATCCAGATCCCTCCAACTATGGTCCCCCTGGAAGTAATGAGACATTGCTTAGAATGCATCAAGACAAATGCCATCTGTTAGAAGCTGATGTTCGATATGAGTTGGGGCAGCGCCCACCACCGTTCCCTAACCTAGGTACTTTCTTGTTTTTCTTGTTTTCTAGTTTAGTTGTTTTTGTTTTTGTTTTTCCCTTTGTTTTTGGGTGAACTAACCTGCAGGGGAGCGAGAAAGAGCGCCACGAAAAAGGCGGCGACCGCCGTCGACATGGCAGCGCCCGCCATTAATTAATCTCAAAAGTAGCTTGGCTAGAAGTGGGCAGCAGCGCCCGCCACCGAAAAAATAGATCGCCGCCAGGTCGCCATTTTAAATGTGGCAACCGACGCCAAACAACGGCACCTGCCACGCCTGACGTATGGGAAGCCCACCATTCCCTTAAAAATCTAAAAATTAAAATAAAAAAGGGAGTGTTGAGAGTAAAAGAACAAGAGGGAAGAAGAGAGTCAAAATATCAGAAAAAGTGAGGGTTTGAAAATAAATAGAGAGCTTTTGTGAAAAAAAATTAAGAGAAGAGAAAGTGAAGAGAGGAGAAGTTTTTCAAATTTCAGATCCGGGTAGATCCGACCCGTTCAATAGAGAGGAGAAGTTTTTCAAAAAGTGAGGGTTTGAAAATAAATAGAGAGCTTTTGTCGCCGCTTTGAAAGTGAAGAGAGGAGAAGTTTCCCTCGCCGCTTGATCGCTGTCATCACCGAGCGACACTCACCGTTCTCCAACAACCCTCGCTGCTGAATTTTTGGGATTTCGACGAACATTCAAAGCGGCGACAACCGTTTTCATTGCATCGACCGCCGCCAAGAACAAAATTCATAGCGGCGACCGCCGCTTGCCCGCCGCTTGCCCGCCGCCAAGAACTTTGTTGCTCATCGCCAGTTTCGCGCTCGCCGCCTCATTTTTCTGGGTATTCTCTGGATTTTCGCCTCTCTTTTAGTTGATTGAGTACTTTTATTATCAAATATGAGTACTAGGAAGTGTAGTAATTCTACTAGTTCAGCTCAATCTGAGATTCATGAGAGCCGGAAGAAGTATGTGGATGGTAAGGAGATTGTTTCTACTATTTTCTTTGATCCCGCATTTATGAGAGAGTTGGGCCAAGAGGAGTGTACTGGGCGGATGTTTGATCATGGAGGGTTGGGTAATTTTTATTTGAAGAACGCTCCTACATATCATCGGTGGACACGTTTATTATTACTCTTAAGAATGATCGTGATGCAGCTAGGATCACTTTTCAGTTTGGTGGTTCGATGCATGTTATGAGCTATGAGGATCTAGATGAGGCGTTTGGTATTACCAAGCAGCCTTCTACATCTACTAATTGGTCTGCTGTGAGTGCTCAATTTACTTTTTGGGATTATTCCACTGGTTCTTCCCCATTTGATTCTAAGGCGGGGGAGAAAAATTATAAGTGGTCACATCCTTCTCTTCGGTTAGCTCAAAGAGTGCTTAGGATGGCTTGGTTTGGTCATTTTGAACCAAACAAGATTAATCATCCTGATTTGGAGGCGGTTTGGAGTTTGACACCGCAGTTTACTTTGGTGAAAGGTTGGAAGGCTTTGTTTTAGCTAGATGTAAGAAGTGTAGGAGTGACAAGAAGGGTATGATTGCTATTGGCGACATGGTTTCTCTCATTGCTGAGTCTCTAGACATCCCTTTTCCTCCACCAACTGAGCGGCTTTTTGCGCATTATACTTTTGATAAGAAGTTTTTGAGGAACGCTGGGGTGATTGTTGAGGTTGGGGCTCATGTTGATTATCTGTTTGGTCCTCTGGGTGCTTATAAGATTCGTACGCCCATTTTTGGTTACCATGTGGACCTGAGTATCATCGATTTGATCTCAAACGGCTATCAGGTCCTGTTAGAGCTCCTAACTCTTCTTCTTCTACTCCACAGGCTGCTCCACCATCTACTTCAAAGCCTGTTATAGAGATTGTTCCCTAGGGAGACACAGTGATGCATGATGGCCCTGGTTTGGATTTTCCTAGTACTTCATCGAGAGCTGGCAGGATGATATGATGTGCCAGATGAGCAGGCTTTCAGTCCGTTAGGAGGAGATGTTCACTCAGCAGTCTGCTTTGTCCACTTCTATAGACCGGATCCACCAGTTCCAACAAGATCAGTCTCAATACTTTCAGCAGGAGACTAGCTACTTTCAGCAGCAGATCCAGTTTTTCCAGGGCATGTGGCCCACCTACCCTTCATATCCTGACTACCCACAATATCCACCACCACCACCTTCTGATCATGGTATTTTTCTTTACTTCCTCATTATTTTATTTTATCTTTACTACATTGAGGACAATGTGTGTTCTAAGTGTGGGGGAGTTGGAATTATATTACTATTGATGTGTTATAAAAATGAATAAAAAAAGGCATAAAATTGAAAAAAGGCAAATTAAATCCTAGGATAGACTAAAAACCCGAAAGCGCGGTCTAGGTAATAAGCAGGTAATCTGGCAAGCACTAGGCCTTGGAAAAAATAGATTATGAGTGGTGTGAGTTGGTGATTCCATTCGTGAAAAATGAAAAGAGAGTGTTAGGTGAAAACCTGAAAAAACGCCTAAGAAAAATGAATGGAAAAAAAAGAGTGTTTTAGGACAATCTTTTACCGGCGCGGGAGACATAAGAAGTGGAGTATAGGAGTGTTTTGGGTAGGTTTTCATTTGGAGGTATAAGGTGTAGATTTATGGAGACTTTCACTCTCTTTGTTGATGTTTTTGATGGACTTGTAGTGGTTAGTTTTTGATAGTTTGATGATTGATGTTTTGATGGATATTGGGGTTGTTTGATGGTTTGAGTTGAGCATGATGTTGGCTTGATGTTGATGATGATTGGCTCTTTTATGTTGATGTTGAGTAGGGTAGGTAGTTAGAGCTTATTTGCTATATATATATATATATATTGTTGTTTAGGTTGGGTGTTGTGCTTGCATGAGAATGCTTTTATTCCTCTTTGTAAGCCTGCTTGCATTTTGATGATCTAGGGATTATAGTTTTTATGAGTGATAGTATTCTGAGTCACTCGGGGACGAGTGAGATTCAAGTGTGGGGGAGTTTGATATACACAATTATGTTGTGTATTAGGAGGAGTTTTAGCATATATTTGTGGTGTTTTTAGGTGCTTTAAATTCATGAACCCCTTTTACTTTAATTGTCATAAAATTCATAAAAAGATAAATCAACCTCCTCGCGGATTCGACCCTTACTTTCCGAAGACTACAATCTTTAGGTTTGTTTGGACTATTTTGCATAGCCGTGATTTGCACGACCATTTCACGCCTATCAATATGATGAAGGGTCAAAGTGCCAAGAAGAAAGGAAATGATGACACCAAACATCAAACCATCCTTACATTCAAGAAAGGTGACCAAGTAATGCTTTTCCATCACCGTTCAAAAATGTTTCCGGGTAGCAAGCATAAAAGGTGGTTCGGGCCATATATGGTGTATCATGTTTGCAATGGTGGGATGATTGAGTTATGGCACAAGAACTCAAGAAAATTTCAAGTGCACAAGATTCGACTCAAGCACTACATGGTTGGAGATCCGATCGACAAGGGAGTCACCTTCCCCCTTTTCGGTCCGATGACATGAATGAAGAAGGAAGGTTTAGCTAGACCTTAAATGGCACTTCTTGGGAGGCAACCCAAGCTCTAAGCAATGATTCGATAATTTCACTCTCCCTTCACTTTTGCTTTTCATTGAGGACAATGCATATTTTTAAGCTTGGGGGAGGGAGTGAAAATTACCTTGAATTGCATGTTTTCTATCTCTCTAGTGTTAGTTGCATTTAGTTAGTTTTGCATTAGCTTAGATTCATGACTTTTCCATTGCATATACTTTAGGCCTTTTGATGGATCACTTGCATTATTTCATTTGAAATATATTGGTTGTCAAAATTGCAAAAGATCACATGAAGCAAAATTTAAAATCTTAAATATTGTGTGACTAATTAAACTAGGGATGCTTGTGGTTATCTCTTGGATTTGGCAAAAATTTAAATTCATGACAAAAGCCACGAGTTTCTCTTTAGTCCTTAAGACTTGCACTCTATGAGTCATCTCTCTTTTCATGTGTGATTTCTCCATTGAATGTTCATCTCTAGAACTTGCATTTAGAGCTATTTTTCGAGACCACATTTATACTATTGTACATGCACAAAAATGATTGAGGCAACTTTCTTTGATAAACCACTTGTTTCCCATGGGTGAATGAAGAATCAAGATTTGATTTGAATGATAAGTGTCTCTTATCCATTTATCTTATTTCTTGTTTTGCCTTTCATTATTTCCATGTGTGAATGTTGGATTGATTTCCTATGCCATCTTTTTATCAATTATGGGTGATTAGTTGCTTGTGTTGGGAATGGGGGTAACCCAATGGTGATTATGTGATGTATTGGTGAAGATTTCTCTTCGATTGAATGAGTTTTGGTCTACTACTCAATTCTTGCACACCAAGTTTTTGTGAAAGTCTCTAGCTATTATTTTCTCATATTTTGGATGTTGAGTATATATATGTGATGTAGGCCTAATTTTCTAGTGGTTATTTATAATTGTCTTTGTACTTAATGCACTTAATCTAGGATTAATTACCGCGAAAGTAGGAATTAAGCTAGATTAGAGTAGTTTTCCTTTGCCTTTAAAGAGGATTGGAGATATTTTAGGACAATTGACCATGGTAGACCATTGCTTGCAAACCTTAGAGAGATTTTTGCTTGAAATTGCATAGTTTTGTGGTGAACCTTATCCTAGCCTCCCATCGTTCAAACAACTCAAAACCCTTTTCTAGTCTTTCCTAGTTTTAGATCTTTAAAAGAATTTAAAGAAATTCTTATTAAATCTTGTCCATATATCTCGTATCGTTAAGTCGAGCTCCCGTTCCGTTTAAAGACAACGTTCCCGTTCACTCGTTAGTACACAATCGTACAAGCTAAGGCAAGTGGAATTTCTCCTTGTAGCCTTAATAATTCGTTTCGTGAAATTTCTCGATGTTGGGAACAACTTGTTTGCTAATAATAAACGAATCTAGGAATATTGATTGTTAAAAATAATGACCCCATTGTTATCGTTATTCCGTTATTTAAATATTTGACAGGACTATTATGCCAGTTTTATTTGTGACCATGATTGTTTACCATCTCGTTTAGAGATCGGTTTGGATGAAATAGTGAGGGGTGCGGGATTAACCCGACATCTCTCCGTGCTTAAAGTACGACTTTCAATATCATGATCTATGTCCGCTCCCACGCAACGGAGGGATGAGTGCACCATAGCTTAGTGTTGGAACTGGGTTCCCTTCAGTGGTTTGGGCCCATGCATGCATGCCCCCACATTCTTTAAAAATCATTGACATAAGTGAAAGTTTTCATCACGATATAAGATAAGTGCCAAAGCACAATTAAAAGAAACCAAAACCGGGTTGGAATAGTACAACGTGGAAGACCACCTGGCTTCCGGTTCTTGAAAAGATCGTCTTCCAATCTGAATGCTTATTCGGGCTTGTCTAAGGTGGGCGGGTACTTAAGCGCCTTCGGGCCAACTCCCCTATCTGAAGCACCGAATAAGATGAGGTTGATTGAGGTCCGACAAGGGCGCGTGAGGTTTTCAAAACTTGTATGAATTAATAAATGTTCCCAACATACCTTCTACTCTAAGAAGTCTACAATCTCGTAGTTCTTCTCTCGATTAACGAGTTATCTCCTCTCGATATACACTCTTCCTCGTCCCGTTGAGCCCCACATAAAGACCTATACCTTAAAACACACCTCGTTAATATCTCTCGAATATTATAAATTACCGAAATACCCTTGAGAAGTTTCGCTCTCACTTGCTTAGTCTCTTAGACTAATTCCGCTTTTCCGCATGTTTGCTTGGCATTTTTCGCCCTTCGTGACTTATGCTAGACTCTAGGAATCCATCCCAGCAAGGCGTAGACGAAGCCACACAAGGAAGGAAGGTCTGGACTCTCAAAGACGTACTTCTCGTTTATTGTGCTTAACTTATGCACATGTTGTAAAAACAAGTATTTAATATCCGTTGCTAAAACCATCTTTATATTCTGTTGGTCAATATTGTACAAACAAAGTCTCATTCGTGAGCACCATTTGATATATATGTAACGTTTATGTCAATTTCCGCATTTTTCCTAAGTTTTAATATCATTATAAAGCCAAGGGTGACTTTGGGCGGAAAAGTCCGAGATCACTGGCGGTCAGATGGGAAAGGTAAAGAGAGAGTCTATTGAGCCAATGTTACAAAAATAGGGGTGTTACACACCGTGCTTTCGATTAGAAGATGCTGACCATCGTTAGATCTGTCTAGAGTCGAGAAATGCAACCCTAAATTTGCATCATCGATTCATGTTTGGGAGCATTTCGATCATTCTTTTTGGGTAAGGTTTGTTGTTTCAGGGCTTTAACTGGTTTGGATCTTTTTTACCTTTAAACTTTTGATTTGGAAATGTAATTGTTATGTAATCTGAGTTGTAAGGATTGTGTATAGGTGATTTTGAAATCCCCATCTATACAGTTTTAAGGTGTATTTGGCCCTTTGACACTTCTTGTAATAGCTGCGGTTTTTAAGGATATTTTCGAATTTTTCTCGGATATCTTTTTAACCTTTTTGTCCGTTTTAACGCTTAATCCAATATTTTGTTGGAGATTAAATCCTAGAAAATTCTTGGTGATATCCTAAAATCACAAAGAAATGATTTTATGGATCGGTGTGAATTCTAGGATTTTTCAGTGGAAAAAGAATATTTATTGGATAAGCCGTCTTCTTAATTATGTACCGGAAGGAATGTAAAATAAGAAAACGGAAGCCTAAAATCATGGAAAATTGGTTTTATTGGTCTACATAATTTTTGGGACGTTTTTTGTTTAGTGAGTTTTTCCACCCGAGGTACATAATTTTACCGCTTTAACGCGAGTTCCGTTTCGGGACGGAAAAGTGCTTTTGACGTCTCTTGCTTAGAGGCTAAGGAGTTGGGAGATAGAATTTCACGTAGCCTCTTTCCTTGACTTTTCAAAAGCCATCATTTTACCTTCCAAATCAAAACTCGAGAGTGATAGAGAGAGCACGGACGGAACGACGAGTTCGGGTTTGAATTTGGACCTCCACCGCCGGCGATTTCCTTGCCACCTCCTCCTAGCCAACTACCATAGCTCCTCCCTGAGCTCCACCTCCTCTTGTTTGTGTGAAGCCAACAGCCGAAATCAGGGAGAAAGAATCGGGACGACGTCGAACTCGAAAAAAAGAGTTGTGCGTCACCTCCGGCTTCTTTCACTGCCTCACTGCCCCGCCGCCGGCGAACAACAACTCGCCAACCACCACCCACTGCTAGGGGTTGCCACCGGACACCACACCGCCACCCTCGGGTCCTTGGGTCGAGCCGCCATCGAGCCGAACAAGCTAGAAGTTCGAGTGAAGGTATTAACGCTCGAAATTAATTAGCGGGGTGGTTACGGAGCCATCGAAAGGACCTTTCAGTTCCTCTTTGCTAAGTAAATTTATGGTTTTTATAATCTTGACGTTGATACGTTCCACAGGTTCAAACCGCTCGAGAAACGGACGTCTGGATCGTTACTTATAGCGAAGACAAGTTTAGACATCGATTGTCAGGTAAAGGACTTCGGATAATTATTCGGGATTCGTTGTTAATCCGTTTGATCTGAGATTTGGTAATCTTGTAGAACTGTTACTAATTAACAATTTTTATTTAGAAAATTGTTTCAAAAGTGAAGCGGATAATTAGTTATAAGGATTTATATATATTAATATTCGGAAATCAAATCGTTTATCGATTAGAAAGCTGTAGAATTTGATTATACAACTAAGAATTGTATCCATAAGCTCGTTGTCGAAGAATCTGTTGTTATAATTAGCAGAAGGCAGATAAAGATTTCTGTTGGAATCGCTGAGAGCTTTGAGCGCGCCTTATAAGGCAAGTGGACGGTTCGCTCTTGCATTAATATTATTAAATGAGGAATTGAATCCCATTTGGTATTTGTGTTGGGAACAACTTGTATGCTTAATAAAATATGATAGGTTGTTATATTGTTAGAAATAATGACCATGTTGTTTATTCAGTTTTGTGGTAGAACTGGATTTAGGTCCGTTATGTGTGATCTTGTATGTTGTCTCACGCTGAGACTTTGTTGTGATTAAGATAGTTCAGGGAGTGGTTCTATACCCTCTCTTTAAAACAATACTACATTAGGAGGGGCCTAATCCTAATGGCGAGTCATGACTCTGATCCCCTACTCTCGTGTGAGAGGGTTGATAGGCACTCTAGCTAAGTGCATGTTCGGTACGGTGGAGTGTAGACGACATGGTAATAGGCCTCTGTGATCTCTACCTCACCATATGCAAATGAAAGATCAAGGATAGCTTAAGTCGTGTGATCTTGGTACAGAGTAGATGACATGGATGAAATACTCCGAGGATTACAGAGTAGATGACATGGATGAAATACTCTGATGATCTCTACAATACCACGATATTTCGGCAGTAGTTCGAGCCGATTAAAAGCCACCAACTTGTTTGTGAAAAGTTTTGAAAGTAATATAAGATAAGTGTGTTAGGCACACTAAAATACCTGAATGGTTCGTCCAGTCGGGAAGCCATTCTTGCTTTTCAGAATGTTATGTGATTGATATGAGTTCCCAACAATTGTTCATGTTTCATAATGGAACCGCAAGTTGTGGTGTCCTATCTTTTGATTATGCATGCCTCATTTCTTATCCTCTATGGGACTGCTAACTGTTGGATCATCGACCGGTTGTCATTCGGATTTCGATGCCAATATGTTTAGTCACTACCATAGGAACCAGTCATTTTCTCCACTTGCTTAGTCTTTCATTAGACTAATCCGACCACCTTATTCAATTGCATGGCCGGCTGGTGCCCACCGTCTGTATACGACGCATCAGCTACTAAAGAAGTTAATCCGCGAAGAGAAGGCTAGCCAAGGAGTTTAGGAAGTAAAAAGGTTTTGAAAGTGGTCGCTTGAAGAAGAACAAGTCTGTTGTAAATATTTTACTTTTGTCCAAGTTGTGGTTATGCTTTTGTGGATGGAAGGCAGTCTTACTATGGTTTGTAATAAAGTGTTGTAATACTTGTTGTGATTATAAGTTTTTAAAGCCTTGGGTAACGTTGAATTAGGACTAATTAGGGTTACTGGCGGTAACACCTCAAGTACAATAAGGAGGGGGTGTTACACTTCTTATGGTTTTGGTCTCATTATTTGAGATCTTTAGGATTAGGTTTTTCTTAGTGTTTCTCTGGGAAAGGAATATTATGATTAATTGTAAAGAACTTGTAATTTGGCCCACTCGAGATGTGTTTTTTTCAGTCGGGACAAGTTGAGTTGTCGGGAATAACTATCGGTCTTGTTTCGTTAGTTTTGAGGGTTTGATCGAAGTTGGGTGTTTAACAGTTGGGTGTTAGAACTAATGATCCTGAGCCTAGGCATGATGGAGGAGCGTACTGTTGAGGCGCATGGATTGGTGGGATTCAGTGATTATTTTAATATTTATTTCCATGTTGAACTGTTCTTTTGCTAGCCTAATTATAGTTGTTTTTATAATGGTTTGAGAATGATGGAATGGTTTAATTGGTATTCTCATTTATGTACTTGGGCATACAAACTTGTTTTATACATTCAAGTTTTATAAATTAAAAGTTGGATGCTGTAATTGTTTTCTCGTCGTGCTCACTTTGCAAGATGTGAGTGAGTTTGTTGTCAAGCTAACCTGAGTAGTACTTGTATAGGTATACTATTGAGTAGCACCCATTGTAAAGACGGGGTGTTACGTTAAAGATACCACTAGCCGTTGAAGAAGCAGTAAATCCATGACGAAAATCACAAAAGTAGTGAATGCTCAAGTAGCTGTTGGAAGGCAATAATGCTATAGCGAGATTCATGGGATTGACACCTAAAAATGGCAAATAAGGAAGTCTATAAAAAGGGAACAACGAAGAGGGGGATGTGTCTCTAATAAAAAACAATTGGTATATAAAACCAATTGTGTTTTTTATAGTTCTTCGATTATTCATTCCATACTTAGAGTTCTCTTTCTTTTCACCTGAGAAGATTGAATTTGGTGTACCTCTCAATTGTCCTTCAAAATTTAAATGGAATCATGATGAAGTTTATTTTCTTTATTGTATAACTTTGTCTATTTTTTCGATATCTACTATATTGTTCACTTAACTAATGTGTCGACAGTTTACGATTAGTGTCCAAAAACAAGAGGAATAATCTTACATATTACCACTTTCATTGATTCATCCTGCGTATTATATTTTTGTACTATAAAGTGTTAACAAGTTTTGATTGGTGATTGGCTACATTTTCCTCATTATAGAAAGCCTCGCATTTATGCTTTAGATTTGCCCAAAACATTTGGCGCTCACTGATGTCTCTTTATTTGGTGGTGTTTTCATATGTGATTTCCTTTGTAAATATGTTTCTTTTCCCCCTTTTCTTGCGTGTTTTGTTCCTTTTTAGCTTAGTTCCCGTATTTCTATGAGATTCGGAGACTATGAGCATTTTATGTGTTTTGTAGGTAATTTCGCATGAATCGAGGATCAATTTGAAGAAGGGTCGAGACATGGAGCAAAGGCCGAGCTAAAGCGGGAAAGAGAGGAGCAAGCCATGGAGAAGAACAAGAGAGAAGCCAACAAGAAGAAGGTGGAACGAGGTCCGGACCGAGTTGCAACCACGCCGGGCCCGACTTGGGAGATTTCAACCTCGGACCGAGATGCACAGTACCTCGGGCCCGATGTCCTCCGTGTCGGTCTGAGTCGGTCACCGGACTACTTGGGCTCCAAGGCACGAATTTGTGGACTTCCACTTTTGCTCCTCATCTAATCTATAAAAGGCCCTCTTGTCTTCTAATTTGGGGTTCCCTCACACACACACAAAAGGGTTCCACACACTTGAGAAGGAACCAAGAGGATACTTGGAGAGCAAGGAGGAAGGAGAAGAGGAGGAAGAGAGAGAGAATCGGCCAAGAGAGAGGAAGGCTTGATAGGTTTTGTTGATTGTTTAGCTTTGCTTTGTTTTGATCTTGTGGATTTGAAAACCCTTGATTGGAATTTGTGGATTGCTTTGGATTTGAATGAAACTTTGCTTTGTTTTGAGATTGATTATGATGATTACTTTCCCTTTTGATTTGTTTGCTTTCTTTGCTTGCCACATGGAGTAGATCTCCTTGATCATGGGTTATGGGGGAAAACCCTAGCTAGGTTTGGGCTAGAAACCCCAATTCCATAGCCTTGAGTGTTTGATCTAATGAAACCACTCTACATAGAGCTACAATTCCTTGCGAAAGTTGGGAATCAAGGCTTGAGATTGGCAAAGTAGTAAAAGTGAACATGTGTCAATCTCAAGACCTTGCTTCGAAGGGGATTTCCCCAATGATCGAGGTGTAGAAGTGGTTGGAACGAGGGAGAAAGCACTCGATCCTAGTCCGATCATCACTCATTGCTTGAATTGGGGTGGAAAAGCCTTAATCTACTAGGGAAGGAACCCAAAAGCCCAAGATCTACTTTTAATCCTTGAAAGTTCGACAACCCCAGCTACCTCGGGCCCGACTTACCCAGTGTCGGTCCCGACTTCCTCTTGACGCCAACCTCGGGCCCGACGTGACCTCAGTGTCGGTCCCGACTGTTTTCTTTGTTTTCCTTTGTTTTATGCTCTCCTTTCTAGCTTTTTAGTATCTAGGCACATCGATCGAGTAGACTTCCCGAGTGTTCGACACCCACCACGTGCTACAACGGGGTCGGGTTATAAATTGTATCTCTAGACCCTCGCACCGAGAGGCGATCAAAAGATTGGCGCCGTTGCCGGAGAAGTCTAAGTGCATTGAGTGCCAATTTGGTGAGTTTCTTGTGTTTTGGTAGTGATTTGGGTGAGGGAATAGCCCAAACCCTTGGTTTGTTTTTGATTTGTTTTGGTTTGTGTCTTTGTTTCGTAGGTGTATGCTAGCTCGTTCCTCCCGAGGAACACTTGAGCTTGAGCTTGTGAGTGATCCGGAAAGTATTCTCAAGGAAGCCCGAAGAAGGAAAAGGATGGCGAATCAAGCTCTCCATGTTGATGAGGAGTTGGCTCAACTTAGAGCCGAAATGGCTAGATTGCAACTTGAGAGGGACAATCAAGAGGAGGTGGCAAGAAGAGAACGGGAGCAACGGATGAGAGCCGAGGCTCAATGATCGCCTCGAAATGCGAGGGTCTAGAGATACAATTTATAACCCGACCCCGTTGTAGTACGTGGTGGGTGTCGAACACTCGGGAAGTCTACTCGATCGATGTGCCTAGATACTAGAAAGCTAGAAAGGAGGGTTTAAAACAAAGGAAAACAAAGAAAACAGTCGGGACCGACACTGAGGTCACATCGGGCCCGAGGTTGGCGACAAGAGGAAGTCGGGACCGACACTGGGTAAGTCGGGCCCGAGGTAGCTGGGGATGTCGAACTTCAAAGATTTAAAAGTAGATCTTGGGCTTTTGGGTTCCTTCCCTAGTAGATTAAGGCTTTTCCACCCCAATTCAAGCAATGAGTGATGATCGGACTAAGATCAAGTGCTTTCGCCCTCGTTCCAACCACTTCTACACCTCGATCATTGGGGAAATCCCCTTCGAAGCAAGGTCTTGAGATTGACACATGTTCACTTTCGCTACTTTGCCAATCTCAAGCCTTGATTCCCAACTTTCGCAAGGAATTGTAGCTCTATGTAGAGTGGGTTCCTTAGATCAAACACTCAAGGTTATGGAATTGGGGTTTCTAGCCTAAACCTAGCTAGGGTTTTCCCCCATAACCCAAGATCAAGGAGATCTACTCCATGTGACAAGCAAAGAAAGCAATTAAATCAAAAGGAAAAGCAATCATCATAATCAATCTCAAAACAAAGCAAAGTTTCATTCAAATCCAAAGCAATCCACAAATTCCAATCAAGGGTTTTCAAATCCACAAGAACAAAGCAAATCAAATCAAATCTACCAACAAAACCTATCAAGTCTTCCTCTCTTGGCCGATTCTCTCTCTCTTCCTCCTCCTCTCCTTCCTCCTTGCTCTCCAAGTATCCTCTTGGTTTCTTTTCCAAGTGTGGGAACCCTTTCCCCCCTTTTGTGTGTATGAGAGGGAACCTCTTTCTTAGAAGACAAGAGAGCCTTTTATAGATTAGATGAGGGGCAAAAGTGGAAGTCCACAAATTCGTGCCTTGGAGCCCAAGTAGTTCGGTGACTGACTCGGACCGACACGGAGGACCTCGGGCCCGAGTTACTATGCATCTCGGTCCGAGGTTGGAAACTTCAAAGTCGGGCCCGACGTGGTTGCAACTCGGTCCGGACCTCGTTCCACCTTCTTCTTGTTGGCTTCTCTTGTTCTTCTTCATGGCTTGCTCCTCTCTTTCCCGCTTTAGCTCGGCCTTTGCTCCATGTCTCGACCCTCCTTCAAATCTATCCTCGATTCATGCCAAATTACCTACAAAACACATAAAATGCGCGTAGTCTCCGAATCTCATAGAAATACGGGAACTAAGCTAAAAAGGAACAAAACGCACAAGAAAAGGGGAAAAAGAAACATATTTACAAAGGAAATCACATATGAAAACACCACCAAATAAAGAGACATCAAAATACCCCATACTTAAACTTGCTTGTCCTCAAGCAATAACAATGTAAGCAAGACCGAAACATAATCTTCAAGTAAAGCCTCGTATGAAAACACATTTTAAGCACAAGTGATTGATATTCAAACGAGATTACATCATCACACATGATTAAGTGTTCCAAGGAATAGAGTCAATGCAACTAAGCCTCACTTTAGGGATATGTGAATGTGTATCACTCATCATGTGTTTGGGTTTAGCAATGAACACTCAAGCTCAAAAATCATGCAAGTAAGGACTTTACTATTGAAGCTAATATCACTAATTCCTCCACCTAGAGATGCCTAATGCAAAGTACACAAAGAATTTCGAACTTGGCTCAATGGAGGTCCTCAAAGAGGTTCCATTCGGCCGGGTTGTAATGGGGCTTTTGGTATTTCTCAAGGTGGGAATTATTTGGTCTCGTGGTGCTTTCAATGGGGATTGAACAACCTAAACTCTCACCAACTTCACCAAAATTCCACAATTACTTTCACACTCACCCAAAAGACTTAACATTTTCCTTTCAACCCAAAATTTCACTTAACATTCTACTTCATCTTTGCTCTTATGCTTTTTGTTGGATTTTCAACACTTTCTACATTTGGACCGACTTTCTTATGACATCGGGCTCGATGTTGCTTGTAACTTCGAAGAGAGGCTCTCTTCGAAGCATGTGACCGTTTCAAGGAGATGTTGCGCCAATGTCCTACTCATGGCCAACAACCATATGTGCTTCAAGATATATTTTTCCAAGACATCAATCCGTTAACGAAGGACAAGCTCAATCTCCACACCGATTGTGGGTTCATAGACTTGACACCGGATCAAGCTTGGGAGCTACTTGACAAGCTATCCGATTATGAGGCCATGTATGGGGTGAGTCAAGCTAGCAAAGAGGTGAAAGTTCAAGGTGAAGGTGCAAGGAAGTTATATGATCCAAAGGGAGAAGACATTGATAGGGATGTGAAGCTCCAATTCCTTAAAGGTGAAGTGAGCAAGCTTAAGAGGCAAGTCCACTACTACAAGCAAATGCTAGAGCTTGTGAGGAGTGTGGATCCTTTGCACATGCTACACAAGTTTGTCCGAATGAGAGCCACGTGCGCTTGGCCGAGCGAATTGAGGAGGCAAACTATGTTCGAGGAAATTTCGGTGGAAGAGGCAATTTCAACAATGGTGGAAATGGCCGGTGGAACAACGGTCAAGCTCAAGGTTACAACAACAACTTCAACCAAAACGATCCAAGGGCGCCACCACCACCATATAGACCACCGAGATTCAATGAGTTACAATCATTTGCTCAAGAGATGAGAGACGGGTTCAAGGAGATGAGGAACCAATTCAATGAGTTTGGTGCATGGAGGAGGCAAGTCGACAATCAATTTGCTCAAATTGCAACTCAAGCCCCGAGAGAGAATGGGAGACTTCTGGGCCGACCCGAGGAGAACCCTCGAGCTCAAAACAATCAAAATGAAGTCCGGGCAATTGGATTGAGAAGTGGCCAAAACCTACCCGAGCCACACATGCCTAAGAAGAATGAAGAGAGTCGGACCAACTTACCCAGCAAGTCGGGTCCGACGTTCCCCGAAGTCGACCCAGCAAGAAGATCGACTCCTTCACCCCGGACCGAGTTTGAGAGCAACTCGGGACCGACGTACCCGAACCTCGATCCGACTCCTTTGCCTCGGACCGAGACTCACAACATCGGGCCCGACATGGTGCCTACGTCGGTCCAACTAGGAAATGTTGCAAGTGAAGTAGGGAAGTCCAAGGAGGTTGATCCAAGCAAGATTCAAGGTGCAACAATTCTTCCATATCCCTCGAAGAAGCCGAAAGATGTTGTTGAGAACAAGTTCAAGAGGTTTCTCAAACTCTTGCAAGGTTTGAACATCTCCATCCCATTCACCGATGCATTGAGCGAGATGCCATCTTATACCAAGTTTTTAAAGGAGATTTTGAGCAAGAAGAGGTCGATAGTTGAAATGCAAGATGAGGTCAAGACCTTGGAGTTACCGCAAAAGCTAGGAGATCCCGGTCGTTTTGCTATCACCATTGGTGTGGGGTCTCAAAACTTCCAAGCCTTATGTGACCTTGGGGGGTCAAGTGTTTCGGTGATGCCCGCTAGCATTTGGAGAAGAGAAAATTTGGGAGAAATGGAGCCGGCCGATATGTCCCTAACTATGGCCGACGGTTCCATCATCAAGGCTAAGGGAATATTGGATGACGTGCCGGTGCGAGTTGGAAAGTACTTTGTCCCCGATGATTTCGTGATCTTGGACATGCATGAGGACCCCTTGGTCCCAATAATCTTAGGAAGACCGTTCTTAGCTACGGCGGGGGCAAGGTTTGATGTCAAGAACGGCAAGGTTTCCTTTGAGATTGGGGAAGAAAAGGTCGATTTTCACTTCAACAAAGCTTTGAATGAGCCGGACGCCTTGGCTATCCTTAAACTTGAAGAGAGTGCCAAGAGAGAAAGTGAAGAAGTGGAAGTTGCTAGAGAGGTCGTTGTGTTAAGGAGTGATGAAGGGTCCAATGAACAAATACAAGTAAGGGAGTTGTTGGAGCAATTTAAGGATCAAGATGAGTCAAGGATCAATGGTAGCCCAAGAAGAAATGAAGAGTATCCTTGTTTATATCCTTTTAATATTGGTGATGATCATAATTCTTCCCAAACTTTTGATTCCTACATTTGTTTAAGTGATTTGAATGATGACTTAGGGGACTCCTACATTTGCCTTAGTGATTTGAAAGATGAATTGGTAGAATCCCCTAGGAATTCTTTGGTTATCTTTGGTGTAGGAAAAGAAAAACATGATGGAGCAAGTAAGGAGGAGAAATCTCATCCGTTGGAGGAGGATGATGAGAGGGGCCCGAGTTCGGAGAGCCATGCCTATATAGACCATCGTTGGTGGTTTTATGGGTATGAAGGCAATGGGAATAGGCATAACAATGGTGAGCAATTCACCGTGTTTCACCCGCCATAAGGTTGAGGTTAGGAAGTCAAGCTAGTGACTCTAAACGAGCGCTTTTCGGGAGGCAACCCGAGCTAGTAGCTTTCTTTTCGTAATTTTAGTTTGATTTTTCTTAGTTTAGCCTAGCTTTTCTCTAACCAATCTCTATCTAGTGTTTTGTGGATTCTTGGTGTCGTGCATTCTTCAAAGTTGTGTAGGATTTGAGGTGAAATATTTAAATGGAATATGGGAAAGAAGTTGCAAGAGGATGGAGTAAAAATTGGTGACCCGAATACTCCCACATCGAGCCCAGGTAAGTCGGGCCCGACATAGGGACGTCGGTCCTTGAAGTCGGTCCGACTCAATTTGACTAGTTGGAATGCCGATTTTGCCCTTGACCTAATTTGTCCCTTTCCCCCATTAAATACTATCCCCCACCTACCTACCATCTTCATTATCAACTACCACTCCCAAAATACAACCCATCTCCCTCAAACACTCTCAAAGTCGGCCGCCCTTCATCACCCTACTCGATCCCCACCCTCCCTTTCTTCATCCCGATCCAACCACAAAAAGACCTCCCTAACCCGATTCCGAGTAGAAATTTCGAGTTCAATATAGTCCTTCATCCCCCATCTAGATCTAGATTGAGGAAATTTGAGTTCTAAGTGCTTATTTGTTTAAAAGTTCAATACTCTTCGAATCCGGTATGTGTTACTCGATCTCTACTTATTTCTTTGAAAATTTTGTGCTTTCATTGCATAGATTGAGTAATGCCATGTTTGATTGAGAGCTTGAGCTTGAGCATCAATGGTGTATTTGCATGATTTGTGAAATTGAGCTTTAAGGTTGTTTATGCATGCTTAGATCCATTTAGAACTTCGATTAGGGATGTTTGATGGTTGAATTTGAAATTTAAGTGCATGATAGAATGATTTGGGTTGAATTGAGGTTAGAGTCGAAGCACGAACTAGGTCAAGATCGACGTGCCCAGGAGAGTCGGGCCCGAGTTGTGGAAGTCGGTCCAGCAAGTCGGACCGAGGTTGAGTAAGTCGGGCCCGACATAGGTTGGAAGTCGATCAATGTTGTTTTTGCTTTCTTCTTGTGATATCATGTGGATTCATGTGTTTCATTGTTGGCTATAGCCTAATCATGATGTAGAATGATCATTTGCTTAGCCATTGTTAGAAGATGTCCATGATGATTTATGTTGGATTGAGATGCATGTGTGTCTAGAGACTAAGTATGGGGTTCCCCTTGTGTTGAAGAGTTGTTGTGTGTTGATGAGTGCTTTTGTTGAGTTGTATGGAGTTTATCTTGGACCCTTTTGTTTGCTTGGATGTGTGTAGGTACCATGGAGACAAGAGCTTCATCATCTCATGTGGAAAGGCCAAGGAAGAAGTCCAAGAAGTCAAGGAAAGAGCCAAAGTTGGATGATGTCTATTTGGAGGATGATGAGCAAGTGGAGAGCTATGCAAGATATATGGCGCTTGAGCATCACACAAGGTGGCTTGATTTGGAAGCCGTGAGGAAGATGGACATGGATCAAGCCCTTCCACGGTGCTACTCCCACATCGGTCTCAATGGGATGCTAAGGTGGGACAACACCCACTACCCCGCCCTCACCTCGGAATTCATGGCCACATTCGAGTGCACTTATGATAATGTGGAGGATGAGGAAGGGGCGCTCACTTTCCGATTGGGCAATGAGGACCACAATCTCACTCTTAGGGATTTGGCTACCTACTTCGGGTTTCCATGCCCAAGAGAGGAGGCCGGCGTCAACAATGAGAAGGTGAACCAAGTGTGACGTCATGTGGCCGGAAAGAGCGAGATGAGAAAAGGCGCCTCCACGACCGAGATTGCTAGCCCTCTTTTTCGGGTCATGGTGCGAGTTTTGGGGTGTGCAATCTACGCACGTCATGAGTTGAGCAAGCCGATGAAGGAAGAGATCATGTTGCTCCATGAGATGCTCTTCAACACCGAGAAGCCCATGAACCTTGCATGGGAGTGGGTCAAGATGGTGCGAGACTTCCAAAGCTCCTCTTGGATCTACTTCGGCGGGATGATAGCAAGGCTCTCCATGCGTCTAGGAGTTGATCTCGACAAGTATTCTCCGGCTCCGAATGATTTTGAGTTCATGAACATGAAGTATTTCAAGAAGGCCAACATCATCAAGGAGAAGCTCTACATGATTTCCTTGGCTCCTCACTCAAACTATGATGGTGTGTCGATCCGGTTGGTGCATAACCTTTATGATCTTTCTCGGTATCAAAATTGGTACCAAGTGTGGGCCGGCAAGCCACACTCATTTGGTGACCCTGAAGGTGCAAGAGAGGGGCGGCGACAACAACCTCAACACATCCGGTTTACTTCCCCTCCATCTACACCGGAGTCCGACCAAGACAACTTTGTGTTTGCACCTCATGGGGAGGACATGGATGTCGATCAAGGGCAAAATGAAGAAGATGAGCACCTCTAAGGCTTAATGGCCGACCTCCGAGCCACGCACCAAGCTCCAACACTGGCGGACCGAGGTACACACCAAGTCGAGCCCGACTTCCCTCAACGTCGGTCCAGTTCATTCCATGGTGGTGAGGTCCCGAGGCATTATGAGCGTGGAGAAGGGAGCGGTGGAAGGCGAGAGCAAGCTCAAGGTGGTGGTTATGAAGGCTATGCCCAATGGTACGGTCCGGGAATGGTGTTTCCCGAGCAACAACAAACCGTGGACATGTCCTTCTTGGCCAACCAAATGGCCCATCTCCAACTTCAACAAGAGAATGTTCTCCAAGAGGTCCATCAAGTGAATCTCCAACAACAACAAATGTACCAACATCAACATCAAATGTACCAACAACAACAACAAATGCTTCAACAACAAAGTTCTTTCCAAGCTAGCCAACAAGAGATGAACCGAGCCCTCGGCTACACTAGACGAGAGATGGAAGAGCTTAGGGAGGTGGAAGACCAAAGGTGGCGGGTCCAAGATAGCTTCAACACGTGGATGAGCGGGAACTTCTCTTCCCGTGAGGACCAATGGACACGCTCGGAGCCTCAACTCCAACCACCACCACAAGACTTCTACCAAGAGCAAGTGTACGAGAGGGAGCGACAAGCAAGGCTCCAAAGAGGACGTAGACGTGACAACCCCTTCGATTGATCCGATACATGCCATTGAAGAATAAAGAAATTGTGAGCTCTTCATACTCTTCTCTCTTGCTTTTAAGTTTGATGGGGACATCAAAATTTTAAGTATGGGGTGGGGGTAAATGTGTTCATGATTTCACTTGTTTATGTTTGTTTGTTATTTTGAGGATATATGTTATTTGTTTATAGTTTGTGTTTGGGATGTTTGCTTCTTGGTTTGTGGTTTGATGAAAGACATGGATGATTAATTTGGTCTTGAATGGATGAGTTTTTGGGTTTAGAGAAATTTTTTGCAAAAATCCATAAAATAAAAAACAATGAAAAAAATTGTGTTAAAAACAACAAAAAGATTTTGTGTTTTGTAGGTTTTGGACTAGAAATTCCCATCTTAGATTGCCAAAATAAAAGCTAATGATGATGTGAGCATGTAAATTCCTTTACATATTTTTGGATAGTTTAGCCTCTAAAATGATGTTGCTTTTGATGTGATCATGATATCTTGCTTGTTTTATTGAACATGTGAGTTCTAGGATGAGTTCTTATGCAACTAAGTATGAGTGACCCTTGTGAGATTTATTTTTGGCCATTTTAGGGATGCTTGTTCGTATTTGCATATCCCTCATGTTTCTTGTGTGATTAGCTCATTCATGCTTAGTAAAACTTGGTATTGCGGTGTTTATCTATTTTCCAAGACCGTCATGAGATTTGTCCTAGCATTGTCACATTGATTTTGAACTTTATTCTTCTAGTCACATAAATGTTCCATATCCTACCAAGAAGTTAATCCTTTGTTTGTAGCCCCGTTCTAGCCTAAGCCTTTGTTTGAAACTCCTCAAAAATATTATTCCTAGCCTTATATGACTTGACCCTTATAGGATTGGACTTTAGAAGAGAGGTTTGGATTGTATTTGAAGAGTTGAGATTCTCTTGGGTTTAAAGGCAAAGAATGGTGTTATAAATCATGTGGGTAGTGCATCTTTGTTGTACAAAAAAATGAAAAAGAAAGAAAAGAAAGAAAGAAAATGTTGGTAATGTAAAGTGGAATGAAAGCAAAGGGCCTATGTGAAGAAAAATGGTCCGACCGAGTTACAAGCCACATCGGGCCCGATGTCATAAAAAAGTCGGTCCAAATGTAGAAAGTATGGAAAATCCAACAAAAAGCCTAAGAGCAAAGATGAAGTGGAATGTTAAGTGAAGTTTTGGGTTGAAAGGAAAAAAATGTTAAGTCTTTTGGGTGAGTGTGAAAGTAATTGTGGAATTTTGGTGAAGTGGTGAGAGTTTAGGTTGTTCAATCCCCATTGTAAGCACCACAAGACCAAATAATTCCCACCTTGAGAAATACCAAAAGCCCCATTACAACCCGACCGAATGGAACCTCTTTGAGGACCTCCATTGAGCCAAGTTCGAAATTCTTTGTGTACTTTGCATTAGGCATCTCTAGGTGGAGGAATTGGTGATATTAGCTTCAATAGTAATGTGCTTACTTGCATGAATTTTGAGCTTGAGTGTTCATTGCTAAACCCAAACACATGATGAGTGATACACATTCACATATCCCTAAAGTGAGGCTTAGTTGCATTGACTCTATTCCTTGGAACACTTAATCATGTGTGACGATGTAATCTTGCTTGAATATCAATCACTTGTGCTTAAAATGTGTTTTCATACGAGGCTTTACTTGAAGATTATGTTTCGGTCTTGCTTACATTGTTATTGCTTGAGGACAAGCAAGTTTAAGTATGGGGTATTTTGATGTCTCTTTATTTGGTGGTGTTTTCATATGTGATTTCCTTTGTAAATATGTTTCTTTTTCCCCTTTTCTTGCGTGTTTTGTTCCTTTTTAGCTTAGTTCCCGTATTTCTATGAGATTCGGAGACTATGCGCATTTTATGTGTTTTGTAGGTAATTTCGCATGAATCGAGGATCAATTTGAAGGAGGGTCGAGACATGGAGCAAAGGCCGAGCTAAAGCGGGAAAGAGAGGAGCAAGCCATGGAGAAGAACAAGAGAGAAGCCAACAAGAAGAAGGTGGAACGAGGTCCGGACCGAGTTGCAACTACGCCGGGCCTGACTTGGGAGATTTCAACCTCGGACCGAGATGCACAGTACCTCGGGCCCGATGTCCTCCGTGTCGGTCCGAGTCGGTCACCGGACTACTTGGGCTCCAAGGCACGAATTTGTGGACTTCCAGTTTTGCCCCTCATCTAATCTATAAAAGGCCCTCTTGTCTTCTAATTTGGGGTTCCCTCACACACACACAAAAGGGTTCCACACACTTGAGAAGGAACCAAGAGGATACTTGGAGAGCAAGGAGGAAGGAGAAGAGGAGGAAGAGAGAGAGAATCGGCCAAGAGAGAGGAAGGCTTGATAGGTTTTGTTGATTGTTTAGCTTTTGCTTTGTTTTGATCTTGTGGATTTGAAAACCCTTGATTGGAATTTGTGGATTGCTTTGGATTTGAATGAAACTTTGCTTTGTTTTGAGATTGATTATGATGATTGCTTTCCCTTTTGATTTGTTTGCTTTCTTTGCTTTCCACATGGAGTAGATCTCCTTGATCTTGGGTTATGGGGGAAAACCCTAGCTAGGTTTGGGCTAGAAACCCCAATTCCATAGCCTTGAGTGTTTGATCTAAGGAAACCACTCTACATAGAGCTACAATTCCTTGCGAAAGTTGGGAATCAAGGCTTGAGATTGGCAAAGTAGCGAAAGTGAACATGTGTCAATCTCAAGACCTTGCTTCGAAGGGGATTTCCCCAAGGATCGAGGTGTAGAAGTGGTTGGAACGAGGGCGAAAGCACTCGATCCTAGTCCGATCATCACTCATTGCTTTAATTGGGGTGGAAAAGCCTTAATCTACTAGGGAAGGAACCCAAAAGCCCAATATTTACTTTTAATCCTTGAAAGTTCGACAACCCCAGCTACCTCGGGCCCGACTTACCCAGTGTCGGTCCCGACTTCCTCTTGACGCCAACCTCGGGCCCGACGTGACCTCAGTGTCGGTCCCGACTGTTTTCTTTGTTTTCCTCTGTTTTACGCTCTCCTTTCTAGCTTTTTAGTATCTAGGCACATCGATCGAGTAGACTTCCCGAGTGTTCGACACCCACCACGTGCTACAACGGGGTCGGGTTATAAATTGTATCTCTAGACCCTCGCACCGAGAGGCGATCACTGACCATGGGGCCTTTAGCCAAAAAACCAGTCAAACATCTCACCACCACCCTGCTATCAAAATGAACAACGACCAGACATCCAACGCCAGTCCCTTTCGTGGACATGGAAACCAAGAAGCTAACATCGTTACTCTTAATCAACAACAAATCATACCTCCCACTATTCCCACCGATATTCAAACCGACACATCCATTGGCCAAACTCTCGAGCCAAATGACCCTAACACGATACAAGAACTGGGGGTCGCATCTGACTCGGTTGTCATAGCTGAACTCAAGGCCTCAATGATTGCCCTACATAAGAGTTTGAAAGAGAAAAAGGATGACCGATTTACAAAAGTTTATG
This sequence comes from Fallopia convolvulus, assembly GCA_964016875.1. Classification (NCBI taxonomy): domain Eukaryota; kingdom Viridiplantae; phylum Streptophyta; class Magnoliopsida; order Caryophyllales; family Polygonaceae; genus Fallopia; species Fallopia convolvulus. The sequence goes on from OZ024736.1 coordinate 15,830,445, forward strand.
AAAAACAAATTGAATCTCTAACTCGTGAAAGAAATTTGCTTCAATAACAGGTGCAATCAAGTTCATGTTAACCATGGGTTTTAGGAGCAATGGATGGTGTTGCACGAGAATTGGATCGTGATGACCCCAATTTTGTTATGTCGATTGGCAAAAGAAAACTATCAGGTTACCAGGTAAACGGTAAAATGCTTCGTGTCATTTAAGAAAACACCGAAGTTGTGGCATTGAGAGAGCGGATTAAAGCCCTCGGGGATTGGTTCACTCAGGTTCCAAAGGCACCTCAGCCGATAGCCACGGAAAGGCGAGATGGTTATACCGATTCCTCTTTGTCCCAACTATTGTGAGAGTTGACATCTCAAGAAAATATTACGTTCTTGATGTACCAAAGTACAAAGGGGTGATCGACCCGGACCAACATATCGCAGCTTTCAAGCAAGTGATGAACATTAACACTATCCAACTCGAAATGAAGGGGTAATGTGTCATCAGTTTGGAAACACCTTATCTGATCCAGGTTTAAATTGGCGCTCGCACTTTCCTCTTGGAAGTGTATAATATTTTGTTGAATTGATTGACAAGTTTAGACTCAGGCTCGCAAATAGTCGATGCACAGAGAAACGTTCCAGCAACTTGCATCACTTGGTGCAAAAATTCAGAGAATCTTTGAAGAAGTTTCTAAATAGGTACAACGAGGAACTCGTCACAATTGAGGAATGCAAGGCCACGACCTCTTTGCCACTAACATGACGAAAGCATCACAATCAGATCGGAAGCATGCATCACGATATAGTTTGTACCATCATACATCTTCACTGGATTGCGCCTATCCACGCTCACACTTCGACCTCATCTATTTGATCAAATCATTGACCAACGACTTGCTCCAAGGTTGCAGTCTCACAAGTTCAACGTCAATGCGACCGAAGTAGCCAGGATGATGAGCAAACTAGGAGGTTTATTTCCAAGTCATCAGATAAGAATAAGTAGTTTTACGACATCTTGAGAAAGAACCAGTCGTTCGAGTGAACAGAAGAACAAGAGAATACATTTCAGAGGTTGTTGGCAACACTGTACTCATAAAGGAACAAGATGGAAACTAGTTACCAATTTACTATGTAAGTAAAACTTCACTCGATATTAAGACTAGGTATTCTTCTATCAAAAAATTGGTACTTGCATTAGTTATAGCCTCAATCAAACTATGTCCTTACTTTAAAAGTCATTTCATATATGTGTGAAATAAAATTCCTATAAAGAGGATGTCAAAACTAGAGTTATCAAAGATGACTTACTAAATGGTTGGTACATTTGAGCGGATATGATATTAATCACGAGCTTCGTAAAACTATTCAATTGCAAGCCTTGGAAAAATTTGTGGCCGACTTTACTCTTACCCAACCCGACGACCCCTTGCAAGGAACAATGCAAGTAGATGACAAGTTAGTGTCAGGAATGCAGTTACTACATACCAATGACGCTTCGAATCAAGGAGGAGTTGAATTGGGGGTAGCATTGAGGTTGCCACAGGGGAGGAGCCCAAGTATTGCAATGTGATTTCAAAGAGACAATCAATGAAAGTGGAATACGAGGCACTCATGTCAACAAAATTGAAATGCAACATACTTAAAGCTTTATCATTTCTAAATCATTAGAAATACGTTGAAGCAAGCAAGACATATTTGAAATAAGGGAAATTCCTCTTGGTACCCTCCAGTTTTTTACTTTTCCTTTGACGCCCACAAAATTTTTGTTATCCATTTGGTACCCTTCTACTTTACATAAGTGTTCTCCCGTAGCCAAAACTCACCCAAAATTCATGTTCCATCCATTTTTTGTTATTTCCGTTAAAAAAATAAAAAATAAATAAAAATCCAACATTTTTATTAATTTTCTTACTCAAATGAAGATTTATGTAAAACATACAATGAAGATTAACTTTTAAGTTTGTGTACCATACAGAGGAGGAGGGCAAGTTTTGAGTAAAAAAAATAAGAAAATGTTAGATTTTTATTTTATTTTATTTTTTAATGAAAATAACAAAAAAATGGATGAAAATTGTATTTTGGGTGTATTTTGGTTACGGGACAAAACTTATATAAAGTAGAGGGGTTCCAAATGGAATAAAAGAATTTTGTGGGCACCAAAAGTAAAAGTCAAAAATTAGAGGGTACCAAAAAGAATTTCCCTTGAAATAAAGGTACCATATATTTTTTACATCAATATGTTTCATTACATTTGAGACATTGGCCTTAGTCGCTAGCAATTGAGACATTAGCTTCAATCGCCAATTGTTGAGACATTAACCTCAATCACCAATATACATCGAACAAAAACTAACAAGGGACATCTTGTGACGTCACAGCCTAAACATAGGCCTTGTCTTTCAAAACAAGCCGACATTTGCACACGACAGGTCAAAGATGCTAAGTTGAGGCCATTGAAGACACTCTAGAGCAAGGCTGCAAGGGGGAGATCTTAAGTCTATACAACATTAAAGAGGATGTGTATGTAACAAAGCTTTTTTTTATATCTACATTACATCTCTCTCTCTCTCTCTCTCTCTCTCTCTCTCTCTCTCTCTCTCTCTCTCGTGTTATCACATTAGAAAAAAGCCTCCTTAATATTTAAACAAAAACACTTCTTTATTAAAACCTGGGAACATGATATGATCTAAAGCGTTGTCTTGATCCATTAGCAGCATGTCTTGCGAAAACTACAAGTAACAAACAACCCAAAAAAAGAAATGTGTACAACAGAAGTACCAAAATGAGACAAACACTCAAAATACGCCTCACGGGCACAAGTCTTAAGCAGATCATAAAAGCTTTAAGAGCTTAACACTAGGCATCACAAACCAACAAAAGCAACATAAGGTGATTATCGGTTTGACGACTGTAGGTGATGGTTCCCAATGCAAGTTTAAAGTCAAACCATAATATATGAAATGAATTTTGAGCGTGTTTGGGAGGTATTGTTGGGACCTAAAATCTTAGGCCAAATTTGACGGTGAGCCACGTTTAGAAGAGAAGAAACGAACGGAATTAAAGACACCACTAGTAGTTGAAGAAGCAATAACTCCATGGCAAAAATCACAAAAGTAGTAAGTAGCCGTTGGAATGCGTTCAGGGCCGCTATTAGGGCGGGCGAGGAGGGGCGGTCCCATGAATATAAAACTTACTATCAGTAAAAATTGGTCTATTAATGTTACAAAAAAGCCCAATAATGCTAAAAAACGGCTTGTTTATTATCTGATGTAAAAAATAAATAAAAATTGTATGAAAGTGTCCATTTATTTGTTATTTATTTTGTTTAAGTGGCCCCCAAATTTTATTTCGCCCTAGGCGTGTGAAATGATTGAGACGGGCCTAAATGTGTTAACTGCACGGCGAGATTCTCGGGATTGATACCTAAAAATGGCTAGTAAGTAAGTATATAAAAGGGGAAGAGAACAACAACAAAGAGGGGGCTGACTCTCTACTAAAAAAACAATCGATATATAAAATCAACTGTGTTTTTTATAGTTCTTGGATTATTCATTCCATACCTTAGAGTTCTCTTGCTTTTCATTTGAAAAGATCGAATTTGGCGCACCTCTCTTTTGTCTTTCAAAATATGAATGGAATAATAGTGGAGTTTATTTTCATTATTGTATACCTTTTTTTTCTATTTTTTAGATATCTACTATATTTTTCAATTAATTAATGTGTCGACAATTTATGATTAGTGTCCAAAATCAGGAGGAATAAGCTTACATATTACCGCTCTCATAAATTCATCCTTTTAAAGTTCACAATCTCATTCTATTTGTAATCAAGAAGAGAAAGCTAAATCATTGTTGCCTTCTTGGAATTCATCATTTATTTGCATATAGATATGCTTCGTATTCAAACTCTATCATTCAATTGGCTATTTTGCGTATTCTATTTTCGTATTATAACATGTTAACAAGTTTTGATTGGTGATTGACTAGAGTTACCTAATTATAGCAAGTGTCGTATTTAAGTGATAGATTTGCCCAAAACACTCAATTTAGCTACATCTAAGGAAGGAAAGTTTTGCACAATAGCAGAAGTCCAAATTGGAGCCAATGGGGGATGGACCACACTAGGTGGTTCAAAAAGTTGGCCCAAATGCATACAAGCTTGATCTACCACAAGGTAAGTATAGTATCCATTCTACTTTTAATGTGGTAGACTTGTCTCTTTTTGTTCCTTTAGATGACCTTTTAAATCATACTAGTTGTAATTTTGGTTCATGACATTTGTTCTTTTTATTTCTAGTACATTAAAGTTTGGTTTATATTTTGGGCAGATTTAACACGTAAATGCGTTATCTGCTATAATTGAGGGAACTCTAGTGAAAAACCAGTTAAAACACGTTAATTTGCAAGTAATAAGGGATTCACGAAGAGAAATAGCAAATGAACTAGTTAACAAGTAGAGAAAGAGATATGAATTCAAAATAGTGAAATAAAATTGTAATTGCATTGTTGCAAGTTACTCCTTATGATTCTGGATACCAATAGTAAGTCGTAGACACTTAAATGATAAAACAATAGATATCAAAATAAATAGACAAAAATATAAAATAAATATGATAAATGATGTCCGTCTTTTTAGTCGTGTTTTTGAGGTGTGTTTTTAATGTGTTTGAGTCTTTTTCCTTAGTTTTGTGTTTTGTTTTGAGTCGTTTGTGTAGGTTTTGGTATTTTCTTAAGATGTGGAGTATACATAAGCTTTGGTGGTGTTTTATATGTTTTTAGAAGCTATTTGGAGCACTTTTGAGGAAAAGAGCGAAACCGAGAAGAAACACTTAAGGAAAAACTCAAGGCATAAAGTCCATGAAGACAATGAAGATCAAGTTTAAGCTTGGAAAGAAGTAGAGAGATTCGTTACAATGACATAGATACAAGAATCAAGTCAAACGGAGTTGTAATGAACCCGCTACGGAAGTTTTATTCTAGGCTGTTTTCAGTGCTGAACAGGGTCGGTACCGAGGCACTCAGGGTCGGTACCGAGATAGCGAAGACCGAGTCGGCGCAATTAAATGCACTTTTATCCTATTTCCTTTTATGATATTAGACAGTTTTAAGGGATATATTGTTGAGAGGGTTTCTTGACAACAAATAAATTTATAATCAAGACCCCGTTGAGTATAGGGGAGTCAGGATCGTTTCACAGGAAGCAAGGTTTGTTTATCTATCGACTACTAAAAATCAAACAAAAGCAAGCAAAACACACACAAGCAGCCTCGTTAACGACGTTGTTAGAGTCGTTAACGAACTAGCGCAAACAAAAGACCAAAACTAACGACCTAGACAGGGTCGGTACCGAGCCAACGAACTCAGTAACGAATATGATCTTGAAAGAAAAATCAAATAAAACAAAGATCTAGGACAAGGGTTACCACAACATAGTCATGCAGACAAGCTCGTAAGAAGATAAATATCATGCATTTAAATAGATAGATGCATCAACTTTCATTGACTTAGCAAGTAAATTAATCTAATTTCATAAACTAACTCACTCAATTGCTTGTTTTGGATCTAAAGCTTGAAACTTTCGTATTCAAACAATATCAACCTTCAAGTCTATAACTTTCTCTTTCAATCAAGTTAACAACTCAAATTACCTCAACTTTCATCTCGGTATAAGCACAACAAACAATCTTCAAAAATAGAATAAAAGGCATTCAACACATAATCTAACTATGACGGGCTTCAACCCCGACCCTAGATAAAAAGACTACTCACTAATCATGACTAAGAAACAAATAACTTCAATCAAAGAAAACATTGAAAACAAAACACTACTCAAATTAATAAGAAATACCGTCTTACAGAGATTCAGAAGAAACCGAAAAACACCAGAATACCGAATCAAAAACCACGACTAACGACCCCGATAACTCTCGTCCACCGAGTTCTCGATCTCGACTCCGATCCGTCTCTCTCTCTCGGATCTTCTTCCTCTCTCTCTCTCTCTAATCTATCTATGATCGATCTCCCCTCCTCCTTCTAAGCTAGATAGAAGGGTATTTATACTAAAAAGGCTAGAAACTAAAAAAAAGCTAAAAGATAAAAACTTTCCTAAAAAGATAGAATCTATTCTAAAAGATAGAAATAAGATCTAGAAAGATAGCAAGACCTAAAATACAGAATATAATAACCCTAAAAATCATTAAAAAGACTCTACCGACACAGAAATAAATTCCCGCACAGGATCGGTATGTCACAAAATCAACCTCTCGAATATCCTATCTCGTGGCCTAGTTAACGAGCCCTCACAACCTCGTTAACGAGCCTGGGTTTGGTTTCTTCAACACTTCTTCTCCAAAAACTTGAACTTCAACTTCTTCACCTCGTATTCTTCCATCCTTTATCATAGCTTCTCCAAATTCAGCTCCAGAAAGCACCTTTTCCTTGCTAAAACCTACAAAAAGAAACAAAACGGAGTAGCTTCCATACTTTTTACAAAATATGCAAAAATATCCAAAAATACACAAAACTAACCCTAAACTTATCAAAACTAAACCTAACAAACTAAGAAAACCTATCAAAAACTATACTAAAAACATGAACATCATATATCTTATAGAAGAAATGTTTCCTTATAGATAGTTTTTAGATAGATTAGTTTCTCAATAAATACCCTTCTCTAACTCTTGTTTGGGGGACATTCGACTCATAGGAAGAGAGGACGAGAGGAGAGGCATGTGAGAGGGAGAGACGCGTGGGATTTGTGGAAAGAACTATCGTTTGGATTCAAGTTGTAAGCTTTCTTTCATAATTCAATTGTTTTGGTTTCAATTATGATTTGTGAATAGTCTCTCTTTCTAAGGTTGGGGTTAAACCCAACAATGATTGTGCATGCTTGTTTATGATCATGTCTTGATTGTTTTTATTGCATGATTCTGTTCTCTTGCTCTTTAATCCTTGAAACGAAAGTTGATATGAAATTCTCATTCATAGTTAAAGCAGAAGCGGAAACCTTGAATCAGAATAGTCAATTTAGGGTTTTGAAGCGAAAGCGGATCAATGATTGGCGTTGTTGCCGGGAAGATTTCTATAGTGCAAAGTTTTGTTCTTTCCGCGTTTTCGGGACATAGGGTTTTCTTCTTTTTTCTATTTATTTTCAAGTTCACTGTAGAGTCGATACCGACCCTACCCAGGTCGGTACCGACCCTATCGACGGGTAGTTGCTTCTTTCTTTTTAGTTTTTGTTTTACGGGATTACTACAGGCTCGATACCGACCCTTTGGGCCTCGATACTGATCCCTCTCTGAGAACCCGTTTTGCTTTTGATTTCGTTTTTGTTTTTGATTTTGTTTACAGTTAATGTTGGCTGAAGGACGCCGAGTTGTCTCTAATCCAGTAGTAAACTCTGACCCGAGTGATCCTTCCACCGTCGATTAAGAGAACGCAAAGCAATGGCTACACCTGAAGAGATGGCTCAACAAATGGCCGCACTTCGAGCTCAGATAGAGGCAATGCAGAGAGAAAAAGAAGTTGTAGACGCTGCAGTTGAATGTCATCGAGAGCACACTGCCCGTCTACAGGAGCAATTGAATGCCTATCCAAGGAATGTTAAGCAGTATATGCATCTAGAACTGTGGGTGCCAGAGTCCACCATAGAGCTTTTTGTGATAGAGAAGACCTTTGAGATCAAACCTTAATTCATATCCTTGATCAAAAGGGCTCAGTTTGAGGGAAAACCCACTGAGTGCCCAATAGAATATATTAGAAATTTCCTTGATTTGTGAGACACTATTGTTGCTAACGGTGTCTCTTTAGAATATGTTCTGTTGAAAGCTTTCAAGTGGTCTATTGCAGGAAAGGCCCTGAGCTGGTTAGAGAGCCTACCTCCCAAGTCAATAAAGAAGTGGGAAACTCTGCATGACTTGTTCATGACAGTTCTTCCCACCTGCCAAGACTAAGGAGCTAAGGAAGCGCATCACCTCCTACCACCAGCTGCCTAATGAGACCTTTTTGGAGACATGGGAGAGATTCAAGGAGATGCTTAGACAGTGTCCAACCCATGGGCAACCACAATATGTACTCCCAGAAATCTTCTTCCAAGGGATCAATGCTGAAACGAAGAACCGCATCAACCTGCACACTGCTTGCGGTTTCATAGAGATGGATCCCGATGAGGCGTGGACATTGCTTGACAAGCTGACCAACTACGATGGAATGTATGGCACACAGCAAGCCCAACAGCCCCAACAACGGCTCTATAATCTAAATAGGGACGAGGTAGACCCCAAAGTGAAGCACCAATTCTTGCAAGAGGAGATCAACCGTCTGAAAAAGCTGGTAAGTTTTCTTAAATCATTTCCATCTTGTCAAGAATGCGGGTCTCAAGCCCATGCTACTTCTGCCTGCACTAACTTGCAACAAGTTCGTGCTACTGAGGCATATGTGTAATATCCCTCATTTTAATAAAGGGTAAAAATATAATTTTATATTTTCCTTTATCAGAATAAAATATTTACATTTATTTCTTAAAGTTACAATGTTATAACATTTTAAATATTATAAGGTTAAAATCCCATATTAAAGGTTACAAAAGTTATGTTCTCATATTTATTATGAACCATAAAAGTTATGGTTTTATGATTATTACAATATGGTAAAATATAACCATGAATAACAAAAACATTTTTATTATTATTATAAGAGAATAATTATAAATAACAGAAATTTAAGAACAAGTATTATAATAATATTTCTAAAATTTATATAAGTTAATTTAAAGCTAAATTTTAATCAAATAAATTGTTGAAAGTTCTTATGATAACTATTTGTTTTAATTGAAGTACAAAAGTTAAGATGGAAGGATATTTTTATCACTTTTATAAAACTAGAGGGGTTGTTTGTGTAATTTGAGCAAAAGAAATCAATCCCGATTTTCTTCTTCTTCAACCTTGAGTCATGATTTTCAAATGGTCATAACTCATTCGTTTCTCAACAGAATTTTGATCCGAAAGATGTTCCGGAAAGCCCATGACATGTTCTATCAAACCCCTTAATAAATTGTTGCAAAAAATACAAATTTTTTGGGCTTAATTGCTGACCTTGTTCGACACCCTACAATGGCGGAATTGGTTGAAATCAGCTTTCAATGCTCGAATTGGATAGAATTGCCAACGTGTATGGATAAGGAAAATTAATTAGGAACTACTTGGATGGTCTGCGCATTGAATTAGCCAGTAAATTTGATTAATGGACGAATTAAACTAGAGGAAACCGTTCGTTGTGGGGGTGTTTAATGAGGAAACGGTTTTGGACATTATAAGCATCGATTTGGGGGGCTATAAATTGGGGGTTTTGATCTGAAGGATCAGAAAAACAAATCATAATCCATAATCCCTCGAAAAAGCTTCTCGATTCGATCGTTTTTGTGATCGAAATCGTGTTCTTGCCCTCGTCGGTAAAACAGAGCAGCGCTCGGTTAAGTGGCTCGTTCTCGCTCGTCTGAGCACCCCAAGCCTCACCACCACCTCCATCGTGCTCGTGATCCTCCAGCGAACTAGGACCTATCGCCCCCTCCGCTCGTTGTCACCCACAACCGTCGCGCGACCTTCCCCTGTATCGTCCCCTGTTTTGTTCTCCTGTACGTACGATTGTTCTGTTGTTGCTAGTAGATTAGCATTAGGTTTTTATTAAAAAAACATTTAATAATATAGCAAGTCTGAAAATAAAAATAAAAATTAGGGTTTCGGTTGTATTAAAAAAAAAATTCTTTATTCCTTTAATAGTAGGCAATGGGATATTTTTAATAAAATGGTGTTTTGGTGACTTTTATAAAAATAAGATCTCTTGGTTATTTTAAATAAAATTATGAAGGTTTTTGGATATTCTAAAAATATAATTAAAAAAAATAAGAAGAGGAATTCTTATGGATGAATAATATTAGTAATAATGTTTTAAATATTTATAAAGTAATAAGGTTTTCCTTTAGATTACTATTAAAATATATATAATATATATGTTGAGGTTAATATATTATAAGGAAAAGTTTAAATTGAATGATATGAAGAATTTGTAAAATTCATAACTTAGTGTCATTATATTAATAAAAAAGGAAATTATTAATATAATGTGTAAAGTTTATAATTTTTATAAACTTAAATCCGTTGTCATTCCTCCGAAAATCAACGTTGTCAAATGAACAAAATAAATTGATGACAATTTATTTTGTGGTTGATTGAAACAGGAATAAGTTCTTAATCGTGAGTGATCGTTTCGTAAACCATCTACGTCAATTACGAGGCAAGTGGTTTGGGTTCGATTTCCATATAAAGTCGTTTATGCATCACTCGTTTTATCAAGCATGTTACAAGTCTTCTTATATGTTTTTCTGTGCCTTTGAATCGTTTTATGACTTTGTTGGGAACTCTTGTATGAATTAAAATGAATCTAGGATTTATATTGTTCTAGATTTAATGACATGTTATTTTTAGTCGTACTTAGGTTACGCTAGATGGATTGTAGGGTCGTTGCCTTGTGTTATGTGTGCCTAGATGAGTAGGCTTGTGTTTGCATACTTTATGTTATACGCGTCGATTCATTCGACTTTAATCTTGAATCGATGCTCTACTTGTAAGACCATGGTCAATACCCGCTCGCTCGATGAGGGGTGATGGCACGTAGCTCGGGCTAGTCTGGGCTTGCAACCCAACCTTTGAGTATTTTCGTGGGGCCGTAACCCACATTCTGTCTTTTGAGTATTTTAGTGGGGCCGTAACCCACATTCTATCTTACTCCAAAATGTATGCTTAATTCCAAGTGGAACATTATTGTGATCTTTAAAATTGGTAGAGATTAAATAGGCGCCCGATGACGACAATTAAAATGATAGGACGACTAGTAAAAATGGAATGCCATCCTTACTCTCGGATTCCGTAATTCTCTGGCTCCAATCTGATTTCGCACAACACGTATGCGGTGAGGTTGGTAGAGGGAAACGTGATCAACGAGGGGTTTAATCACCCACCTGACTAAATGTGTGAAACCCAAGTTTCCAACATAAGTAAATCTTTCTTTCTAAACCGAGACTCACCCTTGGGTGACGTTTTCACTCTTTTCTTCAAGTCATAGTTTTCATAGGAGGTTCGAGGTCCGAGGATGGGACCGACTTTCATTCGGTACCCGACATCCCAACTCGTTCCTTCCTAAAACCGAACCACCTTCTAAAACCCCATTTGCTTAGTCTATCACAAGACTAACCGACCGTTTATATTCCTTGCATGGTCGGCTGGTGTCCATCGCATTTCTCGTCGTGACACATCAGGAGTGGAGTTCTACGTCGAGGACCACGAGGAGCAAGCTTGAGGAGCAACTATAGTGAAGGTGGTTAGCTTGGAATAACTTAGAATAATTTTAAGGGTCGAGGTTCCGACTTGTGGGACCCTTTCCATTTCAACTTTGTATCCATTCAAGTTTATTCAACTATTGTATTCGACTTCCGCATTTGTTATAATATATCTTCCGCATTTTAAAGTTTTTGGTTAAGTTTTGTAATTACTTTAAGCCTTGTGTGACTTCGAGAGTTTAATCTCAGGGTCATTGGCGGTAATATCCCTGTATAAAAAGGGGGTGTTACAATTATGGTATCAAAGTCGAAACTTTATAATGGCATTCCTTAGGTCGATCCTTAGGTTCTAATCCCTTATTCATGCGCCATTCTCAGAGCTATGGCTTGTCCAAAACATTTCTTGTCAAACTCTCCGTAGTTGACAACTTATGACATGTTTGTTTTTATAAAACAAAGATGATTGTACTATGTTATAAGTATTGTGAAGTAATTATGTTCATTTCCATTTATTTTGATGAGTCTTTCAAACAACTAGAGTCGTATTGGTAGGAATCGAGTGGGTTCCGAGCTACTCACCCGAGATTCATTACCAGTAGTGAGGTTACCACCATCCCGTGATGCGAATGCATCAGTTAACTTTGTGTTGAGGCTCAAACAGTTGAAGCTCTTTGTGCTTTCTTAGCTCAACGAACTATTAACCTTACTCAATGTTATTCGGTTGGAGAATTTTCAGAGTTGTTTTTACTAACGTTTCAGCAAAATATGTTAGTTTGTCGATTTGTGCTTCTCTATTTTCCCATACATCAAAATTTTTTGTCATTAGGGAATACTGATCCAGTCTTTGATCTGCTGGGATGGTTGTCGTGTACCTTTAGACTCTAAGTGTCTAGGGTACATATTCTCGAAATAGATATTTTTAATCTTCCTTGGTCAATCTATCGTAAGTCTTAATTGAAGTGATGGTTGTCAAGTGATTGAACAATCTTATGTCTTGTTGTTTAGACTGATCCAAATCCTTGTACCTTCGTCTTCACACAAGTGAAGTTACAAAGTAGTATTATGAAATAGAGAAACTCCTCTTGGTGATAAGTTTTTATTCTGGCGTTCTATTAGTTCAAGCTCAAATATAATTCTCTTCTTAAAAGCTTGATCTTTAAAAGTTTACATAAAAGAAAAAAATATATATGTTTAGCTGTGGTCAAGTCATTTGAGTCATTATGCAACCATCTATACCAATTCAAGGTCATTGAAAATCACATCCTATTTCGTTTTTGAAGAAGACGGTTAGGTTTATGAAAATTTGATTGTTAAAATCATTTCAATAGTTTTTAGTTTAAAATAAGGAGTTCAAGTCCTTTGGTGAATTCTTTTCAAGTTCACCATGTTTGAAGCATTGAATTGATGACCTATAAGTGTTAACCTTGCTATCTTCGGTCCATCTTCGTAAATTGGTTTCGTACTTCCTTTGGTTTTATATTTTTTTATAAAGTAAGTTTTCTCTACGCTTTTCATGGTGGTGAGTTAGAATGCATTTTGTCTTCCATCCTGATCACATGGCAAGACAAGATCACATGTCTTATTCCTGTGCAAATGCAGTAAAGGGTTAGGTTGGCTCGGTTCCCCATCCTGATCACATGGTGGAATGTGAGAACCCTAAGTCCTTAAGGTTCAATTTGAGAAAATGAATTTTCAAATGTTGGAATTGTTGTTTATAACTCAATGTTTGAGGATTTAAGTGTATAAAGATTTTGCTTAGGATTTAAACATAACTATGCTTTCTATGAAAACAAATCAGATCAATACTTCATAAATGAGCTTATTTTACTTATTTATTTATTTGCCTTTTTTATTTTTGTGGTTGATAACTCATCACATATTTTGTTAATAGCGTTGCCTAAGCTATATGACAATATTTTATAATACACCAAATGACATAAGTATTTTTAAGCATGTTCGAGTTATAAAAACATAATGCCTCTCAACTCTGGTACTTAAGTATAGTGGTTTTGCAATGATTCTATTGCAAGTTATGTATGTTGTTAATGGACTTTGAGGAAAATTATATAATTTCTATTTTCGAACCATTTTAGTCTATAATTATTTGAAACTTGAGCCAATCGTTATAGTTCAGTTTGATTGGTTAAGGTGACTTTCACCAACCCAAGCTTTTATTTACACTAAAATCACATCTCCTTTCTTTTATTCAAATTTTAGTTTGTTACAACGCGGATGCTAACAGTGAAGAAACTCTTCAATTCATTATAACCCTAGTCTCTTGTTGAATAATTTAATATCATCGATTTCTCTCACCTGGCGTATAGTTCCTATATATGTCTTTCACATCCTTTGGGTATCCATAGAAGCATGCCGACTTCGTTTATAGAGCATATTGTGTTAAATACAACACAATAATTCTAATATCCATCTTAATCCTCGTATAGTACTCGGATTCGTTGTTTAAGTCATAGTTGTTTGTCTTCATAGTACTGCATGAAGCAGTAATTCAAACAAGATTGGATCTTGTAAGTTGTAATTTCGGCTGAAGTTAGCCACAAGGTTAAGCGTGATTACGATGCTATCTATTATGAGCGTCGACTTAGTTTCGCAGACAAACTATTTTTAAGGGGGTACTATTGTAACCGCCCGCGTTCTTTGGATAGCATGATAGATCGTGAGGTGTATATTTTAATAGACGGTACCTTACCTTGATCTAGTTTCACGGACGAAACTCTTTTTAAGGGGGTACTATTGTAATATCCCTCATTTTAATAAAGGGTAAAAATATAATTTAACATTTTCCTTTATCATAATAAAATATTTACATATTTTATTTCTTAAAGTTACAATGTTATAACATTTTAAATGTTATAAGGTTAAAATCCCATATTAAAGGTTACAAAAATTATGTTCTCATATTTATTATGAACCATAAAAGTTATGGTTTTATGATTATTACAATATGGTAAAATGTAACCATGAATAATAGAATCTTATTTTTATTATTATATGAGAATAATTATAAATAACAGAAATTTAAGAACAAGTATTATAATAATATATTTCTAAAATTTATATAAGTTAATTTAAAGCTAAAGTTTAATCAAATAAATTGTTGAAAGTTCTTATGATAACTATTTGTTTTAATTGAAGTACAAAAGTTAAGATGGAAGGATATTGTTTAAAGCTAAAGTTAATTTAAAGCCACCATCATGGATCCAAAGCTATAAGAAGGGATTGATGGAGTTCATAGCAAGATTGATGGAGTCCAAGCCAACCTTAACAATCGGTTAAATTGTCTCGAAACATGGAAAAAGAGTATTGACTCCCAACTAGGCAACCTCGCTGCACAAATTCCAAGACCTCAAAGGCAACTCCCGGACTATCCCGATGAGAACCCAAGAGGAGAAATAACAGTTGTGCACCTCCGAAGCGAAAGGACACTACCAGAACGTGCCGAGGCTAAGGACAACAACGGGGATAACGAGGAGACTGCGCCTACCAGGCTCGGTACCAACCCTCATACACTCGGTATTGAGGCTCCCTAGGTCGGTAACAATCCTAATCCATATAAGTCCTCGATACCAAGTCACTCCCGTAGTCCCAGGCTAGGTATCGACCCCCCTAGGATCGGTACCGACCCCATATCAGCACCAATCGACCCTCTAGTCGATTCAGTAGGGCCTCTCTCTATCCCGAGTCCATCAAAAACTCTTCCTTTCCCAAATAAAAAGTCTAATGATGTCACAGAAGGAAACTTTAGACGGTTTGCTAAGATTCTTCAAGGGTTAAATATTTCTATTCCATTTACTAAAGCCCTTATTGAAATACGTGCCTACACTAAATTTTTGAAAGAGATTTTGAGCAAGAAAAGATCTATCTCAGAGTTGTCAAGTGAAGTCCGATCTATAAAGCTCCCTGAAAAACTCAGTAATCCAGGTAAGTTTGCAATTTCAATAGGTATTCGAACTCACCGTTTTAAAGCTCTTTGTGACCTAGGTGACAATGCTAGTTTATTACCATTATCTATCTAGACCAAGGCTAACATGGGATCACTGGAGCCTGTTGATATGAATCTCTACATGGCGGACAGATCTTCTGTAAAAGCAATTGGAGTCATGGACTACGTTGCTATCCAAGTCGGAATTTTTTTTGTTCCCAATGACTTTATTGTTCTAAATATGCTTGAGGATCCTGTGGTACCAATCATTCTTGGAAGACCATTCTTAGCCACCGCAGGAGCACGTGTAGATGTCAGGAAGGGACTTCTCACGTTTGATATTGGAGAAGAGAAGGTCGAATTTCATTTCAATCCGGCCGTGAGCGAGGCTGCTAGTTGTAGTACTAAGGGACCTACCAACCCACCATGGGTCGGTACCGATCCTTCTCTAAGTACAAAAACGAGCAAATTCAATGGAGACACGCCTAAAAAGGAGTCTACCGACCCACCATGGGTCGGTAACAACTCTTTTCTAAAGGAGCACAAAGCTGGAGGAGAAATCAAACAGGTTACTAAAGAATCGACATGCCCAGAAGGGTCAATAACGATCCCCTACACCTCAGTAACGACCCACTTCTTGAGAGACAAAGGTAAGTATTCTTATTCTGGTTTGATTGATTCTGTTCATGATCCCTTCTCCTATCCTTGTTCTGTATTAGATCCTACTGTTAGTCATATGAAGGAGCCAAAAGCTCCTTGGTTTTCGGATTTTACTAACCTTGTTGTAGGATTACCAAGCATACTTGTGGATGATAGAGGACCAAATGTCTTGGAGAGAGGCTTTGATGTTGTTCTGGCTAAGTATGGGGTTTCTTATGATCCCTACAAAACCGGAGAGAAGTCACCTTAGGCCTAAGGTAAGTTCGTCGGGCTAATGACGTTAAAAATAGCGCTTACGGGAGACAACTCGCTTTTAGTTTTTGCTTTCTTAGATCTTTTTATTAGCTTTCTTTTGACTTGTTTTTAGGTTAGATTAGTATATTAGTAGTATAGTAGGGATATAAGTTTTTCTAAAGTGACTCAAGTAAAACAAAATGAAGAACAAAGTGATACATATTGGTGCTGAATGCAACAGTTCAAATGAAATTCGGTGGTCATACAGCGTGCTCGTCACCGACCCCCACAGGGTCGGCATCGACCCCAATGGAAAAACTGAAAATTCAACAATACTCCTCAAGTGATCATTGGTTTCAAGCAGCTTTAGCTTTATTTTGTGAGTTCCCTTTTCTTTTCCCTCTTTATTTTTATGTTTTAAACAGTGAGGACACTGTTTGGTTTAAGTATGGGGTATGGAAAAAGGAAACTCAGTTTTTGTGTCTTTGTGTTTGTGTTTTTAGGATTGATAATATTCCTCTTAGATGTCCTATGATATGTAATAACTTGCTTGATTATGTAATTCTCATAGCATGTTTGGATAGCTTTGCTTGAATCATGTTGAAAAAATGTTTTTATGTGATATTTAGCATGTGATGAAATTGAGCACATATGATCTTAGTAGAAGTGACTTAAATCCAACAAAAATTGCTACCTTGTGAGTTATTTTTGGCCTTACAGGGAGAACATCAAAAATTCCTCTTCTTTTTATGTGTGGTTTATTCTCCTTATGCATCTTATCTCTTGTCATTGATATGGTTATCTATTACTTGAGACCTATATGAGATATTAGTTAATTGCATGTGAAATCATATGATGGAGAACTTATTTCTTTAACCCACTTTTTCTCCTCTCTTTTTACCTACCTTATCATTATCCTCTTTTTGAAGCCAATTTGAATATTCCTTAGCTGAGATAAGCTTGACCCTATCCGAGGATTAAGACTTAGTATTGGTTGTGATAGTTTTGTTGAGTGAGATTGTTTGGTTCAAGTGTGGGGTAATATGGGTTGGGTAAAGTGAAAAGAAAGATCTTGCAGTTTGTCATGTAAAAGGAGTTTGGTTCCTTGAATGCACTTACAAAAGAAGGGAAGTAAAGAGCAAGAATGAAAGAAAAAAAATGAGCAGACATCGTTACCGACCTTGGTAGGGTCGGTACCGAACCTCCCAGCAAAGAAAAATGTTTTATGAAGATCACAAGGGAAGAGGAAAAAAGGGGTTGAATAATGAATAAAGTGCATGAGCCAAAATTTGCTTGTTATTTTGAGCAAGATTAGTTGGGATATTAAAGGGGTTGAAAGAAGTTGAAGTTCGTTCTTTAATGTTTTTGTGAGTTTGGTATTATCTTTTGAGAGTTTTGATGAGTATGTGTGAGTTTTTAGGAGTCTTTATTCCCGGATATTATTAGCACCACATATCCAAAATATTTCCACGCCTATTTGTCATTACCAAGCCCCATTACAACCCGACCGAATGGAAACTTCTATAAAGTTTTTCATTGAGCCTAAGTTCTCTTGATGATTTTTATATGTTTTGACATCTCTGGTGGACAGTTTGGTGATATAAGTAACAATGGCTATGTTGATTTTTGTATATTGGATTGAGATGAGAGTTGTTATTATAAGCCTAAACACTTGATAGTTGAGTGAAACACATTACCCTTGTGAGGTTGGATTCTTGGTTGCTTTTGCTTGAGGTTGTTCATATATGTGTGATGATGTTAGATTTACTTGTCTATCTATTTCTACTTGTGCTTATGATGTTTCTTTTTGATGAGGGCATTGACTTGATATATGTGTTGTTGGTTTTGGTTCATGTCTTGTTGTTCGCTTAAGGACAAGCAAGTCTAAGTATGGTGTGTTTTTAGTGTGTTTGAGTCTTTTTCTTTAGTTTTGTGTTTTGTTTTGATTCGTTTGTTTAGGTTTTCGTATTTGCTTAAGATATGGAGTCTACATAAGCTTTGGTGGTGTTTTATCGGTTTTTAGAAGCTATTTTGAGCACTTTTGAGGAAAAGAGCGAAATCGAGGAGAAACACTTAAGGAAAAACTCAAGGAATAAAGTCCATGAAGACATTGAAGATCAAGTTTAAACTTGTAAAGATCTAGAGAAATTCTTTACAAAGACATAGGAAAAAGAATCAAGTCAAACGGAGTTGTAATGAACCCGCTACAAAAGTTTTACTCTAGGCTGTTTTCAGTGCTGAACAGGGTCGGTACCGAGGCACTCAGGGTCGGTACCGAGGTAGCGAAAACCGAGTCGGCGCAATTAAATGCACTTTTATCCTACTTCCTTTTATGTTATTAGATAGTTTTAAGGGATATATCTTATTAGAAGATATATTTCCTCATAGATAGTTTTTAGATAGATTATTTTCTCTATAAATACCCTTCTCTAGCTCTTGTTTGGGGGACACGCGATTCATAGCAAGAGAGGAAGAGAGAGGAGAGGCGTGTGAGAGGGAGAGATGAGTGGGATTTGTGGGAAGAACTATCGTTTGGATTCAAGTTGTAAGCTTTCTTTCATAATTCAATTGCTTTGGTTTCAATTATGATTTGTGAGTAGTCTCTTCTTCTAAGGTTGGGGTAAAACCCAACAATAGTTGTGCATGCTTGTTTGTGACCATGTCTTGATTGTTTTGCTTGCATGAATCAATTCTCTTTCTCTTAATCCTTAAAGCGAAGGTTGAAGGGAATTGCTCATTCATAGTTGAAGCGAAAGCGAAAACCTTAAATCAGAATAGTCAATTTAGGGTTTTGAAGCTAAACCGGATCTGTCCTAGTTAAAGTAGAAGAGATAGATAGTAAGTTTATTGATAAGACGAAAGTTGATTGATTTACTTGCTTAGTTGATGAAAGTTGACACCTTTATGTGATAAAAGCATGATTTTTATGTTTCATAAGCGTTGGCATGCATAATTGTTGTTGTGGGGATACCTTTACTTTAGATTTTCTCTTTATTGATATAAAAATCCATAATTTCTCTCTTACTTGCACCGTAAGTAAGAACAAAACTTGATACTGACTATCTCCCGTGGACGAATCCGACTCTCCTGTACTCAGCGGGGTCTTGATTTTAAATTTATTTGTTGTCAAGAAACCCTATCAACAATAAACTTCACTATAATTCTATTCAGATATTGAAGGACAATTGATGAAAACGCGAGAGAGAAGATGAAGAACAAAATAGCTTTTGAGATCATGAATGAATAATCGAAGAATAAAAATACATTGTTTGTAGATTGTTTTGTCCTCGAGAGAGAGTGTGAGAGAGGGTCCCTTTGTAGATGTTCCCCTTCCCCTTTCATGGGCTCACCTTCTGGTCATTTATGAGTATCAATCTCGAGAATCTCGCCTTGTTGTTAATGTCTTCCAACGGCTAGTTTGACCAGTTACCAATCTGTTGAATCGTCAACGCGTTAAGCATTTAAGGCGTTCATTATTTTCGCCCTGCAGTTAATGCGTTCCAACAGCTCTTTATGCTCCTTGATTTCCTCCATGCAATTTAATACATCATTAATGATAAATAATGTCTTTAATTGCTTTCGATCTCTTCATATCTTCGTGGTCCCACCTCATAATTTAGCCCCATATTATAGGGCCCAACAATACCCCCCAAACCCGCTCAAAATTTCTTTCATATATTTTGGTGCAGGTTTGAACTTGTGTCGGGAACCATTGTCTGAAGTCGTCAAACTAATGATCTCCTTATGTTGTCTTTGTCGGTTTGTGAAACTGATACAGATCAAAGGAGGATTCAAGCACGGGATTCGTTGAAGATGATTCAAAGGCCTAGACCAAGACCTTTCCCAAGGTCCCGAGCATTCAAGTTGAAGGAGCTTTTCATGGATTCCATACTGTCCTTTGATTATGTTCATAAATGGCCTCCAAGGCCACTAAGGAAGAGAAGGAAGTCATAAAAGCTCGAAAAGTTAGGAAGCCTGTCAAATTAAAAAATATGCTCAGTAAACTGGTCATAACTCGGGCTAGAAAATTCATCTCAGGTCCATTCAATATGCGTTGGAAAGATAATGAAAAGATCTACAACTTTGTGGTTTAAGTCGAATACAGAATCCAACAACAAAGGGGCGAACAATGCAATTTACAAAGAGTTGTTCAAGTCTTACATGAATCTTATCTTTAGTTTAAAGTATCTATCTTTATTATATTTATCGACGTTTTAAAGGAGGAATTTCGGCCTAGAAGCTTTGTTAGTTGGCTGAAAATTCTTTCCTATTTTATTAATATCTTTTATTTTTTAGGATTTGTTAGGATAGTTTTCTTAATTATTAAGTCAGATATTTATCTATTTGATTTAATTAAAAGAAGAGGACTTATATAGAATTTCTAGTATTATTATATGTTATCTTGGAAACAAGAAAAGTACCTTTCTACCCTTCTAGGGCTGATCTCCTTGACTTGTTCTCCAAGACAACTCTATCTTGTAATCTCTTTAAACAGTTGTTATTTTCATTCAATAAAATTCAGCCTGAATTAGATAAACCCCTATTGGTTTATCTAGTTTATGGGCTATTAAAGCAACTATTGTTCAAGCATTCAATCTCTATGATCATCATCGCCAATTCGTTTTCTTTCAATTCAGATTTGGATTGTTAATTTGATCAACTTGTTAGTTCTAGTTTGATTGTTAAAGATCAACTAATTTATCAATTGAATTTAGCGTTGGAGCCAATTGAATTAAACTATTCTTTTGATTATCTTAACTCTTTGAATCAGATTTGTTCCTTATAAATATTTCGAGTTTCTTGTTCATCAAGTTATTAACTTTGAAGGCAAATCAGGTTGGAAATTATGGTATTGTTAATATCGGGATCCTGTGTGGTTATATACTTGGTCAACGAGGAGTAATCTGAGGCGATCACGTATCGGAAACCTGATGTTAGGCTCTTAAATGTCTTGTGATACGTTTTTGGATTGTGCCCATGGGGCATCTTTTGAACATTTGTCTTTGTTTTTGGTACTCTGTTGTGTATGCTTCGTTTGAACGAAGGCTATCGCAGGACAAGCTGCTAATCAAGATGACAAGTTGTGTACCCTGGGTTTAGTGTAGAAGCGTGTGTGTGTAAGAGTACTCAGGGAGTTTTTTGTATGTGTATTGTGATGACACAAATGATAAATGTAATATGCACGTACACTGTTACATATCATTTGCGCTCAAAGGCGCCCCTTGCTCTAGAGCGCCTTAAGTGTACTCCACCTTAGCATCTTTGACCAGTCTTGTGTGCACATTAGCCTGATTGAAAGGTGGGGCCTATGTTATGGCATGTTGTAACACCCCCGTTTTTCCCTCAGAGATATTACCGCCAGTGACCTCGAAATTTACACTCCGAAGCCACCCAGAATATAAATAAGTAATAATAGTTCAATAAATACTAAACCAAATGTCCAACTTTCACAATCTTGAATAATCCAAATACTTGCAGAAAAATGAGATTAAATAGTGTTTGAACAAAGCGGAAGTAAAATTCTTGAAGGCGGTCCTTACAGACCAAGGATCTCGACCTTAAACTAAAAAGTTAATTAAAAGAAACGTGCAACAACTTCAATAGCTTCAATCTCGAATCACCACTCCTTTACTCCCTGATGTTCCGTATAGGGACGGTTGACACCAGCCGGCCATGCAAAAGAAATAAAGCGGTCGGTCAGTCTAATGAAAGACTACGCAAGTGGAATTTTATGTGAGGTTCTTGTGATCTTAGTTGCATTATAACCATCGGACTCCGAATGAAAGCCGATCGATGACATAACCCAAATAATCTCACGGAATGGGAAATATGATGAAAAGATTAGGACACCACAAAACTATGGTTCCTTAAGAATGAGAAAGGTTATGTTGGGAACTTTAATTATCAACCAAGATTTTGAAAAGCCTCCGTCGACTTATCAAACCTACAACCAGCCTCACCGAATGCGTGTTGTCCGAATTCAGATTAGAAAATAGATTTATCATAGCCGGGAGCCAGAGTGGTTTTCCAAGTTGTAGTCACCACCCTGAACACGTTTTAATGGGTGTGCATTAGCACTTATCTTATTTAATTAAAAAACATTGCATTCAAGTTGGTAGCTTTTAAGACGGCAACGCGATATGCCATAAGATATAGAATTCCACAAAGGGCGGAACGGGTTCCTAAGTCCCGATACAAGGCACTAGCTAGGTTCCAAATACTCCTCAAAACAGTTGAGAGAGCAGTGTCATGACCAGCATTAGGGTCTAGGTCCATCCTAATGCAAAATGTTATAAAGAGGTGTTCAGGGGTTAGTGAACCCCCACCCCTAATTCTACGCTAGTCCAATAACAGCGAATCTCAAAATGAGACCGTGAAACAAGAAGGTGCACAAACATTGCAACCTAAGTATAAGTTCTAGTGCATAATAGTAATAATAACAATAAACTACCATGGGTCATTATTTCTATGCATAATAAACCCTAATTCATTTATACATTTCAACAAGGTCATTATTTCTATAATAACCTAAGTTCATTTTATTCAAACAAGCGTTTCCAACACAACATGCAAACATGAATACAAATATTCATGACAAAATATGAGAGCGAACCACCACTTGCCTTGTTTGCAGGCGAACGGCACGAAGATTCGATGGATGAGAAAAATATGCGCGAACTAACTAGTTCCTGTTTCAAATGAAAGAAACAAAATAAATTGTATTAATTTATTTTGATCCTCTTTCTCCTTTAAAAGAGTGATTACGAAATAATTTAGGAGTTTATAATTTTATAAACTTCTAATTTAACTAAGATGATTTCCGATTAATCTTAAGGTTATGAAAATTATAACTTTTCATGTTTTATGAAATGTGATCTTAAATACCTTATATTATGCATAAAAATATTCTCCATTTATTTTACATGCATAAAATGTATTTTTCAATCATAATCTTACTCAATATTTTATTCATAAAAAAATAATTTAATAAACAAACTTTAATACCAGAACATTCAATAATAAAATATTTATAAAATAATTGATTTTACATAAAAGACACATAATTTATAACTTTCTTTAAAAAAATATTTAATTATTTAGTTATAGTTAACGTAATTATAAAAATTTATTTTACAGTACTTGGTCATTTTACATGATCATAAAAGTAGTTCAGTCAAAACCAACGTAGTAACCACATTCAACAATTAGTTTTGTACTATATATATAAAGCATACTAGAAAAAAAAAACTAGTTTAAGGGGTTAATTAATTATTACTAATATATATATGTATATATATATTTCTTAAAACAAGTCACTGAGTTAAGATTGCTGTTTTAAAGTTCATCCACATAAGGCTAGCTAGTGTAAAGTTTAATTTGTGCCAGAAGTCTACATAGAAAGCTAAACTGAACGGTGAGGGGAAAAAAACAATTTGAGGTTTACTGTTTTTTAAAAAAAATGAAGGGCACCACACAAAGACCCAATTGATAATATTGTACAACTAAACTGGGAAACAAGAAAAAAAACATTCGATTTACTATTGAGACCTATAGAATTGTAAAACCAGAACTGGGAATTTGAACATGGACTTATAGTTCGATCGAGTGAAGAATTCGAACATAAGTCAGTGTTTGCTGGTGAGGAGATTTCGAACAGGAGCAAAAGGAAAAGAACAAGAGCGTTGTGTTGTGGTAGTGGATGAAAGTGGAACGATTTCGATCTGAATTTATAGGGGATATGGTCGGGATTAAATGCCCAAAACGAATTCAAACTTTCCATAACTCCAATTTATCTGATTGACAATCACATAAGGCTAATTGATTTTTGCCCTAATTCGTTCAAAAAGAAAGCGAAAATTTCGGGATCCGATTGATCAAATTAGCGTTAAGATTTTGATGGGTATGAAATAAGGATCGTTTCCATGTATAATACACTCGATTCCGTGATCAAAGGGTGAAAATTTAATTTGGGCATTCTCCATTGATGAAGCATTGTACCGGCTGCTGGAGGAGGAAGAAGGTGAATTGCAAATTTTGCAATTTCAGCCCCATTTGTAAAGAAATTATAATTTCGGCCCATACTTTTAAAAACGTGGAAAAAACGCCCATTTCTTAGGTATTTAAAATTCCGAAAATTATATTTTGTACCCAACATTTTAAGAACTCATTATCTTGCCTTAAAATTTTATTCCTTTTTCACAACAATAATTAAAAAAAATATTAAGTAACTTATTAAAACTCCTTATTCATTAAAAATAGTGTTTAGAATAGGCAAAATCTCTTTTAGAAAATTCTTCCTAATAATTTCATATAATTTTATTCACTTTACTACTTATAAATACTTCTTTAAAATTATCATTAATTAATTATTGAGTAAGACTTATGACCTTTCGGGTAAGGCCGTTTATCTAAAATAATCTAATAACGATTATTTGTTAACTTTTTATTTAATAAGATGAGGCATTTAATAGCTTTGATAATGCCACATATATTTTATTAAATAAAATAAGGGAAATTACATCATTGCCCTTCTTAGAAAAGAGGGTTATTACACCTGCAACGTCAGAAGGCGTCCCTTGATAGTTTTTGTTTGATTTGTACTAGCGACTAAGGCCGATGTTGTAAGTGTTGGCGACAAAGGCCGATGTTGTAGTTACTGGCGATAGAGGTCGACGTGTAGTATGTAAAGAATGTATTGACATATGTAAAATGAATGGCAATTACCTTTGACATGAAGTTTATGTGGCTACCTCTTAACGTGTTCATGACGACTTAGAAGTGATAAAACTTTAAGTGTGTTACATCTTGGTTTTGTTGAGATAAGTGCCTCGTGTTCCACTTTCATTGTTCGTTGCTTTGAATGCGCATTGCACTACTTGGGCCACCCCTGGTGTTCAGCTTAATGCCACGCACAATACAACACCTCCTTGATTTGATGTGCCAATGGTATGTTGATGTCCGTGTTTTTAGTTTATTTTATTATGTTTTTTTAGGTTGTTTAGTCTTGTTTAGTTGTGTTTTTGTGTTAGTTTTGTGTCTTTTAGTCTAGTTTGTATATTTTGTGAAAAGTATGGAAAATACTCTAATTTGGTGTTTTTGTGTAGGTTTTGGAGCAAAGTTGGAGGCATTTTGGAGACATCAATATGAAGGAGAGTGAGCGAGCATGGCGAGGAAGGAAGAGGTGAAGATGCTTGAAGAAATCACGTGAAATCCAAAAGGAGGAGTGAATAATTCAAGGAAACAAGACCAATTTAGACTCGTTACCGATCCAAGAGGGGTCGGTATCGAGGTGTGCAGGAAGACAGAAGTTCAACAAGAATGTGAAGAGTCTACCGACCCTGACGGGGTCGTTACCGAGGGTCCATGTGTCGGTAGACGTAGCCGACTTCGAGATTTTTAATGATTTTTATTCCGATATCTTTTTATTTTTAGATGTTTTATCTTTAAGGAAACTATTAGATGGATCCTCTAGTATAAATACTCTTGTTTTAAGATGTTTTAGGGGAGATTGGACACGACTCTCTCTCTTGTTTTAGTTCATAAGTTTGGTTTATAGAGAAGTTATTACTTAGAGCTCAAGGAAGAAGTTTGTTGGATTTTTCTCTTGTGTTCTAAGGTGTGTTCTAAGACAAAGTTTGTTCTTAACTCAAGTAAGATTCAGTTTTAAATACAAGTTATGTTTTCATTCAATTGCATTGTTTGTTTCTTCTCAATTATGAGTGATTAGTATATGTTGCTAGTTGAAGGTTAGATTCGGCTCTTGTAGACCCCGAAGAGTAATCAAGACAGTTTGAGTAGACCCCGAAGGGTAATCTCGTGAGTAAACCCGAAGGTAATCTCGTTGGGTGTAGACCACAAGGGTAATCACCGCCGAATAGTTAGTTTAGGTTAGAACACAAGTAAAAACTTTAAGTATAAACAAACATGACTTGATAAAGGCAATGAGTCACGGGATGAGATCTCGCTTTGCTTCAACGTTTATTGCCCCTATTAAATGCCAAGGGTTCTACCACAATAACGTTGTGAGATAAAATATTCCTATACAATGAACATGTGGCAAGCATGTATCATCATTGCATATATACGCACCTCGTTCTTTTGATAAGTGTTTGTAATTTGATGTGGTAAACTCTCAAATACAATCTCGTGTTTTCCTTAGAATTCATGAACTCTCTCTTGCGAACAACCCGAACAAAAGAGGCGTCCACTCCCTTTTATAGGCCAAGAGGAGTGGTGGTTATAGAAAGAGAAAAGTTTGTTAATTAGTTGAGAAAAATAAGGAGGAAAACGAGGAGGAAAAGTAGAGAGTTTGTTGTAACAACTCTTGTAACTTCCCTTAACAACTTTTCAAAATTCAAATCCATCCTTATCCAAAACTCAAAACAAGGCCCAAGGAGGCCCAATGTGCATGCGACCCAACACCAGGGGTGAGCTAGCTTCGAGCTAGCTTGCCAAGCTATCACTCCCGAAACAAAAATTGTGGACAACGTTTCTACGAAGCTTAGTGATGCTTCCGCTAAGCAAAAAGGTCAACGCCTTAGCTCAAACCGAGCTAAAACCGAAAACCAGCTCATAAATTGAGCTAGCTTAAAATTGATGTTCCAAGCTTTGGTTAGCTCTCAGATTTTTCGAGATAGTCCTTGAGATTCATTTCTCACTATAGGAATCATAATATAACCAATCCATCATGTGAAATTGGCTAAATATGCAAGTCAATGCAAAACAGCCCCATAGGCGCGCCCATGGTTTGCGGCACAAAACGCGCGCATGCATCGACGCACCGGCGCCGGTGCCTTGGCACTCGGCGCGCTCGCTGGAGCATCCCGGCATGCCCTGCCGACGCATGGTTCTTGGCGCATTCGAGGTTCAACCCACCCTCGTGCCAACGAGCCAGCCTATGCCGAGAACCTCAAAATCGGTTCAACCGATCAAGGAGCGCCTCTAGCGCCCTTGTATCGATGCCTATGCCGAACCACTATGATTCCTCTTAACTCTTTTAAACCCTTAGAAATACTATTAGGCCGATCACTAGGTCGTGCCTCCCGCACGCCCCAAGCCTAAGCGATACCCTTAGCAATTCCCACATTTATCCATTCATGACTCACACCAAATGGATTGATGACTTTCACAAATCACCAACAAAAATCGTACCATTACTGTGACACCTGACTTGATGGCTCAACAAATGGCTGCCCTCTGCAGGCAGATGGAGGCATTACAAGCAGACCGAGACGCTGTTGCTGCTACAACCAAACGTGAACGGGAAAGCACTGCCCGTCTACAAGAGCAGTTGAATGCCTTCCCAAGGAACGCCAAGCAATACATGCATCTAGAATCGAGGGTGCCAGAGTCCGCAATGACCTTCCTGAGATAGAGAAGACCTTTGAGATCAAACCTCAATTCATATCCTTGATCAAAAGGGTTCAGTTTGAGGGAAAACCCACTAAATGCCCAATACAACATATTAGAAATTTCCTTGATTTATGTGACACTATTGTTGCTAACGGTCTCTCTTTAGAATATATTCTGTTGAAAGCATTCAAGTTGTCTCTTACTGAAAGGCTCTGAGCTGGTTAGAGAGCCTACCTCCCAAGTCAAAAAAGAAGTGGGAAATTTTGCATGACTTGTTCATGACAAAGTTCTTCCCTCTTGCCAAAACTATGGAGTTAAGGAAGCGCATCACCTCCTACCACTAGCTGCCTAATGAGACTTTTGTGGAGACATGGGAGAGATTCAAGAAGATGCTTAGACAATGCCCTACCCATGACAGCCACAATACGTACTTCAAGAGATCTTCTTTCTAGGGATAAATGTTGAGACGAAAAACCGCATCAACTTGCACACCGATTGCGGTTTCATTGAGATCGATCCCGAAGCAGCATGGGCATTACTAGACAAGCTCACCAATTATGGTGCCATGTATGGGACACAACAAACCCCCCATCCACAAAGGAGACTCTGCAATCAAAATACTGAGGTTGATTCCGATGTCAAAACTCAATTCTTGCAAGATGAAGTCAACCGCATGAAGAAACAGGTAAGTTTTTTGAAAACATCTCAACATTGTTTAAAATGCGGCTCTAATGGCCATAGTACAGTTGCTTGTACTAACATTGATCAAGTCAGAGCCGTTGAAACGTATGTTGATACTAATTATATGAGAGGTCAATACAAAAACCCGCCTAACAACTATGACAGGCCCAACAACTATCCCACTTGGGGAAGTTCCAACCAAGGTCAAGGTCATGCACCTCCACCATAAGAGCTAAGGTCTGCACCTTATAGGTCGTCGGGCTATCAAAAACCTCCATCTTTGGTACAAGGTATTCATGATGGAATAAATAGAGTATGTGCCGACCTAAACAATCAAATGAAAGGTGTACAGGTTCAATTGGGAAAATTAGAGACATGGAAAAAGAGCGTGAACTCCCAACTTGGCAACCTTACTACACAAATTCCAAGACCTCAAGGGCAACTCCCGGGCCGTCCCGAAAAGAACCCTAGAGGACAAATAGCTGCCATACACCTAAGGAGCGGAAAGACATTTCCAGAATATGATAAGGCCAAAGAAAAGGAGCACGGTAACGAGGACAATACCCCAATTCAGTCCGATAATGACCACACAAGGGTCGATACCGAGCCTAAACAAGTCGGTACCGATCACACAAGGGTCGTTAACGAGCCCACCATACCAGGTAAGTCTTCTAAGTTGAGCTCCTCTAGTCAAGAGGTCATTACCGACCTTGGGGGTCAGTACCGACTCTTCCCCGGCACCAATCGACCCTCTTGTCGATTCGGTAACGCCACATCTAGAGCCCGTGTTGGTTCCGAGATCGGTGAAGACTCTTCCCTTCCCCTCTAAAAAGTCTAAGGACTCTACAGAAGGGAAGTTTAGGCATTTTGTTAAAGTTCTTCATGGCTTAAATATTTTCATTCCATTCGTTGAGGCCCTAAGCGAAATGCCGACTTACACCAAAAATTTAAAAGAAATAATGAGCAAGAAGAGGTCTATATCCGAGCTAACTGACGAAGTCCGATCCCTTGGAGCTTCCGGAAAAACTAGGTCACCCAGGTAAGTTTGCTATTAATACTGGTATTGGAGCTTATCGGTTTAAAGCTTTGTGTGACTTAGGAGCCAATGCAAGTCTATTACCACTTTCAATTTGGTCCAAAGCCAATATGGGACCATTGGAGCATGTGAACATGAGGTTATACATGGCGGACGGATCCTGTGTCAAGGCCACATGAGTTATAAATGGTTTTCCAATCCGAGTGGGCAAGTTCTTTGTCCCGAATGATTTTATAGTAATGGAGATGCTTGAAGACCCGGTGCTCCTATCATTCTTCGTAGTCCATTCTTAGCCACAGTTGTAGCCATAATCGATGTTAGGAGGGAACTCCTAACTTTTGAGATTGGGGATGAGATGGTGGAGTTCCGCTTTAACCCCACCATGAAAGAAACCAATGAAACTGAGGTTAAGATGCTCTACACCCACACTGACTACATTTAATGTGGGGACCCGATCGAGAGGTTGTTGGCTTTTGAGTCATTCCCGAACAAAAGATGGGCAGAGTACAATCCTGCAACCTCGTTACCGACCATCCATAGGTCGTTACCGACGCTTCTGGCAGGAACTAAACACATCCAAGTTCAGGTGACTCATTACCGACCCCTCCCTATCGGTAATGACCCTTTAGGCAGGAACTGAGGAGCAGATAGGTGTTGAAGAGTCGTTAGCGACCCCGTATAACTCGGTAACGACCCTTCTGGCAGAGAATAAAGAGCTTTTGGTGTGTTATTACCTTGAGGAAGTTTTGAAGACAAATCATGAAGAGCCTATTCTCATCCCAACTAAGCCTTCTCCAACGGTCAAGGCTCTTCCAAACTCCATCAGGTGTGAATTTCTTGGTCCTAATTTTATCTCCTTGTTATCATTAATGCTCAATTAAATTAGGAAGAAGTAGAAAAACTGATTTTTGTACTTAGGACCCATAGGAAAGCCCTTGGCTATTCACTTGATGATATAACTAGCATATCCCTTTCCTTATGCATGCATAGAATATACATGGAGGATAATCACAAACCCATAATAGAGCATCAACGTAGACTGAATCCTAACATGAAAGATGTGTTCAAAAAGGAAATTTAAAACTACTTGATGTCGGGATTATTTTTCCTATATCGGATAGACAATGGGTTAGTCCGGTCCATGTGGTCCCTAAAAAGGGGGAATAACAGTTATTGAAAATGAGAAGGGTGAGATGATCCCCACTAGGACCACAACTACTTGGCGGATGTGTATTGATTATAGGAAGCTGAATAGTGTCACACGAAAAGATCATTTTTCGCTTCCTTTCATTGATCAGGTTCTAGAACACTTAGCCCAGCATGAATACTTTTGTTATTTAGATGGCTATAGCGATTTTTGGCCAATTCCTATTCATCCTGATGATCAGGAGAAAACTGCCTTTACTTGTCCCTATGGGACTTTTGCATACAGAAGAATGCCATTTGAGCTTTGCAATGCCCCTACAACTTTTTAAAGATGCATGATGGCTATCTACTTTGACATGATAGAGGATATAGTAGAGGTTTTTATGGATGATTTCTCTGTTTATGGTTGTTCATTTGATTCATGTCTAGTTAATCTAACTAGGGTTCTTAAAAGATGTGAAGAAACCAATCTTGTTCTAAATTGGGAAAAGTGTCATTTTATGGTCCAAGAAGGGATAGTGCTAGGACATCTCATCTATAAGAGAAGGATAGAGGTAGATAAGGCCAGGATTGAACTCATTGAAAAATTACCTCCCCCATCATCTATAAAAGACGTTAGGAGTTTTTTAGGACATGTTGGCTTCTATAGACGTTTTATTCAAAAAATTTCTAAGATAGCTAAACCCTTGACTAACCTACTAATGAAAGATGTAGTGTTTGAGCTGTCTACAAAATGTCTTGAGACTTTTCACAGGTTAAGAGAAGCCCTTGTCTCTGCTACTATTATTCAATCCCCGGATTGGCCACTTCCCTTCGAGATAATGTGTGATGCTAGCGACTATGTTGTTGGTGCAGTATTAGGACAATGAAGGGATAAGAAGCTCCACACCATCTATTATGCAAGTAAGACGCTTGATGAGGCGCAGAGTAAGTATACCACGACGGAGAAGGAATTCCTTGTCGTGGTATTTGCATTTGAAAAATTCTGTTCCTATATTGTTGGATCTAAAGTGATTGTTTATACTGACCATGAGGCCGTTAGATATTTAATGGCAAAAAAGGATGCCAAACCTAGGCTACTTCGTTGGTTGCTCTTGTTACAGGAATTTGACCACGAAATCAGAGACAAGAAAGGAGCTGAAAACTTGGTAGTTGATCACCTATCTAGGTTGCCAGTAGAACACATCACGGAGTCCAACAATGATGTACCAATCAATGACTCTAGACCGGACAAGCACCTCATGCTGAACGAGGTCGAAAGCTGCGTTATCGAGGGGCTTACCGACCCTACATGGGTCGGTACCGACCCATATCAAAGGCTGGAGCACACTGGAGACACTAGTATCGAAGTAGAGAGGCCCGATACCGAGGCAGGACAACTCGATACTAAGGCAAAGGAGATAGTTACCGAGGAGATTACTAAAGCAACAGGGCCAAGAACGACCCATCCTGGTCCGATAACGACCCATTCAGGTAAGTTTTCTCAACCTAATTCAATTTCTTCCGATTCAGATCTTTCCTTATCTCTTTCTTCTACTTCTCTTCACTCCATTCATGCTATTAAAGGGTCATATTAGAGGGTCAAAGGCCCCTTGGTTTGTGGATTTTGCTAACTACATTGTAGGAGGGGTGATTTCCGAGGGTTTAACTCCACAGAAGAAGAAGTTCTTACATGTTGTCAAACATTATTATTGGGATGATCCTTACCTTATCAAGCAAGGAAGTGATCACCTGTTTAGGAGCTGCATACGAAAAGAGGAGGTAGAAAGTGTGATCCGTCAATGTCACACTCTTCCAACCGGTGGCCATGCAAAAGGATTCAAAACCACGACGAAGATTCTTCAAAGTGGTCTTTATTGGCCTACCATTTTCAAGGATGTACTGGATTATGTGACCACATGTGATGAGTGCCAACGCTCTGGAAACATCACTTTTGGAGGCACGAGAACCCGCTTATTGATAGCTTGTATATAGGTGTAGTCTAGATGCATGTTTTATATTGGTTTTGCATAAGTTTTACTTAGTTTTAGTTAGTTTTAGGTTAGTTTCTAGGATCTAGGGTTTTTGGATAGTTGCGCTTGTTTTGTTCGGTTTTGCAGATCTTTAGGTAAACAAGCATGGACGGGACGAAGTTTAGTGGACTATTCTGGAGGATCAAGATGAAGCTTAGAGTGATACAAGTGAAGATTATAAGATTCAAGGCCCAACAACTTGTGTGAAAAGAACACTTAAATTCAGGCTATGCATTGAAGACTTGTTTTGACACCTCTATCTTGCAATGCTTGGTTTGGGAGCTATAGTGGTCGGATGAAGCTGAATTTGGTATCACTGGAAAGCTAATTCAAAGAGATACAATTCATGTTTTTATTCCGAGTCCAAATTCCAACTCTAAGTAGGTCAAAACAGCCTCTGAAGTGTCGCTTGAATGCTGAACCGAGGTTAAAAGCGCGGGTTGCCAATTGCTCGGCCGAGCAATCCAATGACAACCCGCGCAATTTGGAATTTAACGCAAATACTTGGCCCGACTTTTGGGCTTTGCTTTTTGGGATTGTTTGATTATGTGTCCGAAGATGTGCTTCTTTGTAGGGTTTTTGATGATTGTTGTAAGGCATATTTAAGCTCTTGTTAGTCTATCTTTTATGAGAAATTTTATAAAACTTTGGAGGATAGATTTTTCTCTCAAGAGATCAACTTTGAAACTCTTGTAAGTTTGCTTTCAATTTAATTATGCATTGCTAAATCTTTCGTGTTTGACTAGTTATTGAAATCATAGATTGCATATTATTGTGAGATTTGATTGATGCTCAACAATTTGAATAGGTTTTATTCCATGTGCTTAATTGAATCAGAATTATTCTAGGGTTTTGATAGATTAGCTACCTAATAGAATTTCTAGGTTAATTTACAAATAATCTGATTAATGCCCGTTCGGGGCTGATTAGATAAAGTAGCATCTATAATTGTTTGGACCCGTTCGGGCTATTCAATTGTAGAAGGGAATAAATCCACAAATAACTTAAATGTCTGTTTGCTCTAAGTGTTTATTTCTATTGATAACTTGACTCGTAAAGCTGTCATTTAATTGAATATAGACGTTGTTTTAGGTTGTTAAATGATTAGGGTTGTTTAGACTATTAGTTCTTTCAACTAGATTTGAAGTTTGGGTCATAATCCTTAGTATGAGTATAATCTACAATAGATTATTCAAGTGAATTGAGAATCAAGAGAATCGATTATCAATAAGCATATCTATGATGGATTTAACTAGTTGAACTGTAATATCCGAGATATTTGAAGTTTTTTTAAAAATAAAATTTAATATAATATTTTTTTATTATTTATTTATTTATCTATTTTTATTTTTAACCTTTTTTCTAGGTAAAAAGAGAATGTTTGTAAAATAAAATTAATTAAATAATTAAAAGAATATTCCTTAAAGATATTAACTAATAAAATTAAAAGAATTTGCCATAGGGAATTTTTAATTAATAAAAATTGAAGAATATTCCATAAGGCTTTTGGAAATTTAAAAATGTTGGGACGTTGTTCGGACCTCTGGTTGTAAACAACGGATCAACGATTTAATTCTCTTAAGTTTTGATAATGACAAACACCATAGGGAACTAATGTGGTTTGTTCAAGTATTTCTAAGAAACACAGGTACAACCAAGAACTCTTATGAATGACCAAAAGGCAATGCAGGTCACAATGAAGAGTTTCCATCAAGGGAACTCTGAAGAGGAAAGTTCCCATGAAATGGGAACTCCCAGAAACAATCAAGAGAACACAAGCTTACAACGATGAAGAGTTTCCATCAAGGGAACTCTGAAGAAGTCAGTTCCCATGACATGGGAACTCACATGTGAAGACAACGATCGTTCAGCACAAATCGCGGGATTCTGTCTCAGACGGCCCGAGGGAACAGTTTGAGGATCAGACTGTCACGTTTCATCCAACGGTCCGATTGATCCAAGAAGTTGACCTAGTTCAAACCAAAGTCACATGTGAAGAAAGTACAACTTGGGCATCAAGCAAAGGGCATTTTGGACACAAATGAAAGATGCGACTGCCCAAGCTCAATGGACTATAAAGCCAAATGAATAGTACTCGGTCTGAGCACTTCTCCTAGAACTCACAAATACCCACACCAGAGAAAAGAAAAGAAAAGGAAGAGGAGTCCCCGCCGGCGAGTGTGTGATCTCGACGACGTTGAAGCTGAAGTTCCCAGGAGCAAGGGAACTGAGAAGTCAGCATAAGGTTTGAGTTACTTGTGTTTTGCTGTTGTGAGCTTAGGAACTCAGTTGAGAGGATTTACTAGTGTTGCTAGAGTTAGGAAGAACTTGTAGGAACAGAGAAGTGTAAATCCGGGTGTGTAACTAAGGAACAAAGCAATTAATATAAGTAAGTCATTCAAAATCCTCCAAGAGGAGGTAGAGGTTTACCCATACAACTAGTTGGTTGTAGTGGGGTTCCTCTATAAAGGAACTGTGCCTTTTACTGTTTTTATCACTTGCGATTATTTACTTCCGCTGCCTTGGGAATAGCTTAATTGCCAGTTCCCAAGCTCACTGCTAACCGTTTACGATCGAACAATTGATATCAGAGCTTGCGCTCTAGATTTGTGTTAGCATCGCAGGTATCAAATGGCTCAGGAACTTACTCAGGTGGGGAACAATACTAGTAAGCCGCCAAGGCTTATTACAGGAAGATTTGAAAGTTGGCAACGCGACATGAAGGAATGGATGCGTGGCCAAGACTACCAAGCCTGGTGTGTCATCGAGAGAGGGAACGTCGAAATCGATCCAGCTATAGTCAACGACCTCTCAAAGTGGGGACCCAACGAGTACAGGTGCATGGAGGCAAACTACAAAGCGAAATAGTACCTAAAGAGGTCCATGTGCGTACAAGATTGTGACAGGGTTGCAAACCTTGACACAGCTAAGTAAATGTGGGAGGCCATCCAACAAAGGCACGTTGGGAACTCAGATCTCAGAGAAGATCTTCATATGAATGCAAAAAGGGAGTTCTACAACTTCCAAATGGAAATGGGAGAGTCGGTCGATAGCTACCAATCCCGATTTGAAGGACTTTGCTCTAAAATGGAGGGATTGGGGATCACAAAAGAAGAAATCACCCACAAAATGAAGGTCCAACAGCTCTTCAATGGATTGACTGGAGAATGGGCAAACGAGAGAACGATGTTCAAGGAAAATCCAGAAAATCGAACACTTATGCTCCATCAAGTGTTTGGAAAGCTAGTGGGACGCGAGAAGAGAAAGATCGACGATAAGGAACAAACTCGAGCTCATCGAGGGATCGCACTCAAGATCGAAAAAATGCTCAAATCAACCCAAGAACAACATGAAGACTCCGAAGAAGAAGAGGATGAGGAGCTAATTCTAGTAACAAAGGCTCTTCGAAATTTCTACAAAGGGAAGTCTCAACGGAACAGTGGGAACTGGGGAAAGGGACAGAGTTCCCAAAGAAAGCCCACAGAAAAGGATCTCTCAGATGTGACCTGCTACAAGTGCAATAGGAAAGGACATTTTGCGAAGGAATGCCCACAAGGAACTGATGGCAGGAAGCAAGGAAAGAAGGCCTATATCGCTACCTGGAGCGATGATGAAGATGAAGATCCCGAGTCATGGGCACTCCGAGACATGTGTGGCATGGCCATAGGAGAAACCACTGGGGAACAACCCAGTGAGGTAACCACTAAAACTGTTCTTGATTCTTTGAGTAACTATGAAAAACCTGAGTTGTTGAAAATTCTTTCAAGTCTTGTCAAAGATAACATAAAACTGCAAAACAAGTTGGAAAAACAAGAGCACATAAATTCCCAATTAGTTGGTTTTGAGCCCTGTCCCAACTGCATATCCCTTCTAGAAAAACTCAAGTCCCATGTGTCTCACATTGTAGATATAGAAAGAGAAATCAAAACTCTAGAGAAAGATGAGAACACCCTCTTGCAAAACCTGAGTAAGACTCCCGAACATCTTGAAGCCTCTAGTTCCCAAATTAAGTTTGTCCTAGCCAGACATGGCATAGGATACAAAGGTGAGTGATCCAAGAACGGAAAGTCACCCCTGAGCGAACATGAGATCCATGAGTGTAGGGCCTTAGAACTCCAGTGCGAGAAACAGAAAAATGCTCATCTCGAGGAGAAAATCAGGGTCCTAGAGAGTGGAAACAATGGTGAGAAAGACTACTATACTGGGAACTCCGGACATAGAATCTATGTCAAAATTGCTAAGGGAAATGGGTTTCGGGTGTACAACAAAGAAACCATGGATAGGAACCGTATATAGAGACCACACCCAAAATACTACCTAGGAGAATACTATAAGACGTGTTGGCACTGTGGTGCTCGTGGGCACTACAAGGATGCATGTCCCAAGAAGAGAGCCCAAACCCCTAGACGCCATGAGTTCCCAAACAAACAAAAACGTCATGCTCATCACCAAAGGAACTCCAACTCTCAAAATTCCAAAGACATCAACATTTCTGACTATATCTTGAATGAAAATGTTTTCCCTTGCAAGGGACCTGGCAAGAGTCATCTTGCCTGGGTCTCAAAACACTAACTTTTCCTTGTAGGTGGCAGTGAGAGGGAACAGTACATGGTTCATAGATAGTGGATGCTCGAACCATATGACAGGAAACAAGGATATCCTCATCTCACTCCACACTCATGCCGAAGGAGGCCATGTCTCATTTGGCAACAAAAACAAGGGAGAAGTTATTGGAAAAGGAGAAGTGTTGCTCAATAGATCTATCAAAGTTAGCAACATAAATCTGGTAAAGGATCTGGGATACAATCTGTTGAGTGTCTCCCAGATGTGTGATCAAGGGAACAACATCGTCACTTTCGACTCAGATGAATGTCTCGTCATCAACAAGAAGACCAACAAAGTAATTCTGAGAGGAAGAAGATACAACGATGTGTATGTGATGGACACCAACTTTGAACCACCAATGAAGTTGTGTCTTGCGAGTTCCCAAGATGACACGGAACTCTGGCATCGAAGACTGGGACATGCTGGTGTAAATCAAATCCTAAAGCTTTGCCTACAGGATCTGGTCATTGGTCTTCCACGGATCAATCTCGAAGGAGTCAAAATGTGTGAAGCATGTGTTCGAGGGAAACAGACCAGGACCTCTTTCAAACCTAAGAAGGTGGTAAGCACAACCAGGTCCTTGGAGTTAATTCACATGGATCTCTGTGGTCCCATGAGAACAGCTAGCTACGGTGGAAAAAGGTACATGTATGTTTTAATTGAGGATTTTTCAAGATTCACCTGGGTTATTTTCTTGAAGGCAAAATCACAAGCGTTTGAAGAATTTGAGCCCTTCATCAAAAGGACAGAAGTAAGCTTGGGGCTGAAACTGAAAGCAATCAGATCTGATCACGGAACTGAGTTTCAAAACTCGGAGTTCCTAAACTTCTGTGAGCAAAATGGGATCTCTCACAACTTTTCAGCTCCTCGCACTCCTCAGCAAAATGGAGTGGTCGAGAGAAAGAACAAAACTCTGGAGGACATGGCTAGAACCATGATGATTGAAAGTGGAGTTCCTGAGTACTTCTAGACTGAAGCCATTTCCACAGCTACATACATCCTGAACCGAGCCATGACAAGGCCCCTGATCAACAAGACGTCCTATGAGCTCATCAAAGGGAGAAAACCAAACATCTCACACTTGAGAACATTTGGTTGCACATGCTTTGTTCACAACAACGGCAAAGACAATCTTGGCAAATTCGACCCCAGAAGTGACGAAGGGATCTTCCTGGGATACTCATCTCAAAGCAAGGCTTACAGGGTCTACAATAAAAGAACCAAGAAGATAGAGGAAAGCATTCATGTCGTCTTCAACGAAAAGTCTGTAAAGATGGGAACCGAGACCCAAGGGAAGGGAACTCCGTTCAAGCTAGTCAGACATGAAGACGAGGATGATGACGAGGATGAGCCAAGGAAAAGGGATGAAGACTATCCAAGTGCAAGCAATATCCCACAACCAGGGAACAACGACGAAGGTCCAACCCTCACTGATCAAACCTCCCTCGAAGCTCCTTCCTCAGAAGAACTACAAGACACCTCCAACTCTCTCGAGGTTCCCTCTTCAGGGAACAACTCTGTTGTCCCCCAAGACAATACCCTGCCAGAATCAAGTATTCAAGGGGAACAACGAGGGAACCTGCCAGAAATCTCTGAAGAAACATCAAATGAAGAAGCTGAAGATGAGAGTTCCCATGACAAAGAAACACCAACTGAGGATGACACACATGCAAGGGAACTCACTCAAACAAGAACCTTTCAACAAAGGAAGGACCACCCCATTGAGAACATCATCTCCTCTCTTGATAAAGGTGTACAAACTCGTTCCTCTCTCAATAATTTTTGTACTTTTAACGCGTTTGTTTCTATGGTGGAACCCAAAAATATCAAAGAAGCCTTGAAGGACCCAGATTGGATTCAAGCCATGCAAGAAGAACTCCACCAATTCGAGAGGAACAAAGTCTGGAAGCTATTTCCTAGGCCCAAAAACAAGAACATCATAGGAACTCGATGGGTCTTTAGGAACAAGCTCGATGATACTGGGGTTGTAGCAAGGAACAAGGCTAGGTTGGTGGCACAAGGATACAGGCAAGAGGAAGGAATGGACTACGATGAGACCTTCGCGCCGGTTGCCAGGATCGAGGCCATCAGACTCCTAATCGCCTATGCCGCTCACAAGGAATTCAAGCTTTATCAAATGGATGTGAAAACAGCCTTCTTAATGGACATCTCAAGGAAGAAGTGTATGTAGCCCAACCTCCAGGATTCGAAGATGAGAAACTACCCAACCATGTCTATTTCCTGGAGAGGGCCCTTTACGGACTCAAACAAGCTCCCCGAGCTTGGTATGACAGGTTTGCTCAATTCCTCTTGTCCCATGGGTACCTTCGTGGTTCCATAGACAAGACTTTGTTTTTAAAGAAAGAATCTAAAGACATTTTGATTGTGCAAGTATATGTTGATGACATTGTGTTTGGAGCAACTAACGAAACTCTTGTAGAGAAGTTTAAGGACCTCATGAGCAGTGAGTTTGAAATGAGTCTCATTGGGGAACTCACGTTCTTCCTGGGACTTCAAATATCCCAAACCAAGGAGGGAACAAAGATTCATCAACAGAAATACATCAAGGAAATGCTTGTGAAGTATGAGATGGAACATTCAAAGCCCATTGACACTCCCATCTCACCAAATTCAAGGCTCAATGCGGATGAAACAGGTATCAGTGTGGACCAAAGGAACTATCGAGGTATGATCGGGTCCCTTCTCTACTTAACCGCTAGTAGACCTGATATCATGTTCTCCGTATGTCTTTGTGCTCGTTTTCAAGCTAACCCTAAGGAATCACACCTGAAAGATGTGAAGAGAATTTTCAGGTATCTCAAAGGGAACGATAACTTGTGCCTTTGGTATCCAAGGAACAGTTCCCTTGAGCTCATAGCATACACAGATGCAGATTTTGCAGGGCACTTGGTTGACAGAAAGAGCACATCAGGAATGGCTCAATTCCTAGGGTCATGCTTAGTGTCGTGGGGATCTAAAAAGCAAAACTCAGTGACACTCTCCACAGCTGAAGCCAAATATGTGGTTGCCGCATCATGCTGTTCCCAAGTTCTATGGCTTAAGTCACAGCTCCAGGATTACGGTATGTCTTTTGGCCCAGTTCCCATACTCTGTGATAACACTAGTGCCATAAACATTTCCAAAAATCCTGTGCATCATTCTAGAACTAAGCATATTGATATAAGGCATCACTTTCTACGTGACAATGTTGAAAATGGGAACATCTCGATGGAACACTGTAGAACTGAAGAGCAAATTGCGGACATTCTTACCAAAGCTTTAGACAGACGTCCCTACCAGCGTTTTCGAATGCTTCTAGGGATGATAACTCTAAACTAAACAAGTCCCTATTTGTGTCTCTCTCAATGCCTGACTAGTTTATATAAGATTGCATGATAGGGAACTTGGATTTATTGCTTTCACTATGCCATGATTACTAGTCTAGAGAAAAATGTGTACAAAGGAACTCTATTTCTTTTCGCCCAAAATGATCAACCAGAGTTCCCTTTATCCCTCTTTACAAGCCACCATGACGGTTGATCATATGAGCCACCCTAAGCTAGGGACCAGACAAATGCTTCTCATGAGCCAACATATTTCCTTTATCGCGTTGCAAATTGTCTGGTTCCCTTTGAGTTCCCTAGCCCCACAAAAGGATGAGTGTGAAGTTCCCTTAACCACTTCACTCTCCCTGACCTTGAAAAGATCATGGGAACTGATGCATCTACAAAGGGAACGCTAACTAATCTTCAAAGAAAAACCGTCACTTGGGAAGCGGACTTTTGTGTCAGAGGCTCTGAAGCGTTAAAGGCCAAGTATTCAAAATTTGAAAAGGACTTCCCAAGAGATCGTGATGCGTGTCCAGAGGCGTGCTCGAGAAGTTGAAACGACGCCCCACGTTCATTGGGCAACGGTTATCGAGGTTAATCCACTTCCCTTTCTACCCTCCACACATCCTCTCTCCTTTAAAACCCCTCTTTGCTATTTTTGGACCCTTTATTCCATCTTACATCTCTGTCATTCGTCTTCCCCAAATCCCTTTCACTCTCTTTTCAAGAAACCTCCAAAACCTCCCAATTCCTTACAAAAATGGCCCCTCAACACACTTTCGCCCAGATCAAAGAGTGGGTGCTTGCCGATCCCCGAATCCTCTTCATTTCTCAATTACGAGAGATCGAAAAAGAGCAAGACCCCGTCATGAAGGACGTACTAATCCAAGGGCTCTACAACCAAGTAAGCTCCTTCTTGCCCCCTCCTCCTCCTCCAGCCGATGAAACTGTCTCCTGGACCTCTTCCTCTTCCGAATCTCTTCCTCTCCCTCCTTCCCACACCAACACCTCCTCCGGAGTTGTCATCGTTGACAACTTCGGAGACGCTCGCCCCTTAATCAATGAAAAAACCCACAAATCCAAACACTGCATTCATCCAAACGTCGTCACTCATCAAAAGATCCCTCAAAATCCAAAAAATCCAAACACTCCCACGACCCCTCCAAATCCAAAAAGCGTAAACACTCTGAGGCCTCTGAATTCTCGGAGCCCAGAAAGAAGGCTTTCTTCAAGTTTGAGGAATACCTGAACTGCTCCAAGAAGAGTTCTTGTGCTCCCAAACCTCCTTACCCTTTCCCTTCCGACGATGGGACCTCTGAACCCCAGAGTCTACTCCCCTCTTCCTCCTCCATCCCTCCTCTTCAAATCGAGGGACCTTCCAAACCTCCTCCCACAAAATGACCAACTCCCCATCCACCACCTGCCTCAGTTCCAAACCCCAAGGGCACTCTCACAAAACAACCGATTCCTCCTCCTCCATCTTCTCCAGTTCCCGCCACGATGGGAACTCCACCTCCCCAACCTTCTTCACTTCCTCCCGTTCCCATCATTACGGGATCTCCAACTCCACCTTCACCTCACAAAACTCCTTCTCCTCCCTCTTCACCAAAACACATCTCCACCACTCCCATTTCTACTTCGGGGATCTCTACTCCCCAGGTCACCAGATCCCTTCCTCCCCCTTCCACTCAACTAACCACCCCTCTTCCTTCTTCTCCTCTCCCCTCTTCCATCACATCTCCCACCACCACCAAACTCCTCTCTCCCTCACCATCCAAAAGTACCGTCGTTCTCACCTCAGACGACGACGATCTTCCTCTCTCTGTGGTCATCGGCAAAATGACCAAGGACCCTCCTCCAATCATCATGGGAACTCTGGAGGAGGAAGCCCAGCTCAAGGCAATCGAGGAAGAGCTCAATCGGGGCCCCTCTGAGCACACAGTCTCCCAAGGGACAAAGTCCCCAAAAAAGGTGGCTCCCGAAGAGCCCAAGGAGAGAAGGGACCTCGCACCAGCTGGAGGTGCTGAGGCAACAACGAGTCATCCTGAAGATGACGCGGAGGGCTCAAGCTCGAGCTCCTCCGAAGAAGAAGGGACCTCCCAAGATGAGGTCGAAGAAGAAGAAGAAGCTCCAGCTGCTAAGGAGCCAGCACGGATCCCTACACCTGGACACCAAATGGTGGTGTCCACGAGTTCCCAACCACCAAGGGACCGCGTGCTTATGATTGAAGCAGCTGCACCCCCTCAGCCGAAAGGACCTCGCACGGTCTCTAGGGGGAACACGTCAAGAAGCACATCAAGGAAGGGGAAGGGGACCTCTTCCACCAAGCACCATGTGGATGAGCACAGGAAGCTCCTTCCTCCACTCATTGTTTCAGAAGACGTGCTGACTGAAAATGGGCTAGGGGAACCGTGGGACCTCATCAAGGCCCAGTGCTGGGAGAGACTCTTCCAAGAGACTGTGAGCGTAGATCCCTCACAAGTGCGTCAGTTCTACAACAACTTCAATATCACCAATGACTGCACTCAGGGAACTCTCACCCATGAAGGCGACGAGTTTATTTTTACAACGTCGACAATCCACCTTCAACTCCAGGTCCCTGGTCAAGGGCTTAGCGAGGTGCCCAGCAAGCTCTGGGGCGACTTCAATTGCACCGAGGTGTGCAACACAATTTTTGAGGGTCGGGTTCCCTCTAAAGTCCTCTCGACGCATCATCTGTCCTTGGTTGCCAAGCTCGCTCACCAATTCATCATCAACGTGGTGATCCCACGCCAAGAGAAGCGCCTGGTCGTCAACATCCCAGATGCCATCATCCTCTACCACTTCCTCCTCAAGAAGCCCATAAATCTTCCCAGAATAATCCTTGGGCACATGGAGAAGTGCATGGCTTCCAAGTCCCACTCCCTTCCCTACTCCAGGCTGATCAAGAAGCTGCTACAAAAAGAGGGTCTTTACGACGCCTCTAAAGACGAAATCGAGCTTGGAAGGGAACTGGACATTACAGTTGCCCAGAAGATGAGGCACTCAAAGCCTGTAGAGGAGGCGGCTCCACTAGAGTCTGGTACACAAGAGGGGAACTCTCCAGTGTTGCTCTGCATTGCCAACACCCTCAACCAGATTGCTAGGGACCAAGCAGCGTTGGCCAGAGGACAAGAAAAGCTTACACAAGTCCTTACGCGCCTCTGTGACGCCCTGTTCCCTCAGAACCCATGATCTCTCCTTTCCTGTTCCCTTAATCCAAAACTGACCACAAATTGTACTTGGGTTCCCATTGTACATATTATCTTAAGTAATGAAATGGTCTTTATTTTGATTGCGTGTTCCTTTCTTTCCTATTATTGCTTTGCTTGTTTTCGATGATGTCAAAAGGGGGAAAGACAAAAAATGAGAGATGAGTTAAAAGTTTAAGCTATCACAGACCACGCATAAGCTAAGGGGGAACAATTGCATATAAAGCTTAATAGGAACTATGTGTCTCACCAGAAGTGGTTCCCTAAATCTAAGTGTTTCACTAAAAGTGACTTCCCAAAATCATACTTAGGAACTCATCAGCATATCATTCATTGAAATACCTGCATATTTTGTGATGGGTTTGTCATCATCAAAAAGGGGGAAATTGTTGGGATGTTGTTGGGACCTCTGGTTGTAAACAACGGATCAACGATTTAATTCTCTTAAGTTTTGATAATGACAAACACCATAGGGAACTAATGTGGTTTGTTCAAGTATTTCTAAGGAACACAGGTACAGCCAAGAACTCTTATGAATGACCAAAAGGCAATGCAGGCCACAGTGAAGAGTTTCCATCAAGGGAACTCTGAAGAGGAAAGTTCCCATGAAATGGGAACTCCCAAAAACAATCAAGAGAACACAAGCTTACAACGATGAAGAGTTTCCATCAAGGGAACTCTGAAGAAGTCAGTTCCCATGACATGGGAACTCACATGTGAGGACAACGACTGTTCAGCGCAGATCGCGGGATTCTGTCTCAGAGAGCCCGAGGGAACAGTCTGAGGATCAGACTGTCACGTTTCATCCAACGGTCTGATTGATCCAAGAAGTTTACCTAGTTCAAACCAAAGTCACATGTGAAGAAAGTACAACTTGGGCATCAAGCAAAGGGCATTTTGGACACAAATGAAAGATGCGACTGCCCAAGCTCAATGGACTATAAAGCCAAATGAATAGTACTCGGTCTGAGCACTTCTCCTAGAACTCACAAATACCCACACCAGAGAAAAGAAAGAAAAGGAAGAGGAGACCCCGCTGGCGAGTGTGTGATCTCGACAACGGTAAAGCTGAAGTTCCCAGGAGCAAGGGAAATGAGAAGTCAGCGTAAGGT
Organism: Fallopia convolvulus; assembly: GCA_964016875.1. Classification (NCBI taxonomy): domain Eukaryota; kingdom Viridiplantae; phylum Streptophyta; class Magnoliopsida; order Caryophyllales; family Polygonaceae; genus Fallopia; species Fallopia convolvulus. The sequence goes on from OZ024736.1 coordinate 15,875,097, forward strand.
TTGAGTTACTTGTGTTTTGCTGTTGTGAGCTTAGGAACTCAGTTGAGAGGATTTACTAGTGTTGCTAGAGTTAGGAAGAACTTGTAGGAACAGAGAAGTGTAAATCCGGGTGTGTAACTAAGGAACAAAGCAATTAATATAAGTAAGTCATTCAAAATCCTCCAAGAGGAGGTAGAGGTTTACCCATACAACTAGTTGGTTGTAGTGGGGTTCCTCTATAAAGGAACTGTGCCTTTTACTGTTTTTATCACTTGCGATTATTTACTTCTGTTGCCTTGGGAATAGCTTAATTGCCAGTTCCCAAGCTCACTGCTAACCGTTTACGATCCAACAAAAAAGCCTTGAATAAAATAAGGACTTATTTTATTTTAACCTCAAAAATCTATTGAATAAAACACATTAAAATAATATCCTCCTTCTTCTTCAACCTAAGGTTTTTACGTAAAAGAATTTTGCCCAATCCTTGCTCCTCCTTCCCACCATAGCTACACTCCTAGCCATGACCTCATCTTGCTTACCTCACCAAGGTGACATCATCTTTCTCACCAACCCCTCACCAACCCTCCCCAATCATCTTTCTCCTTCCTCTTCTCCATTGGGCAAATCCCATGACCATGGATCTTGCTTCCACTATATAAAGGGGTTGAAATCCCACCCAACAACTCACTCCTTCCATCCTTCTCTTCCTCTCTTCAACTTCACTCCCAATTTCCCCAAAAATCAGCCTCTAAACTCTAGTTTCTTCATCCAAATTCCCACCAAAGGAGTCCCTCTTCTCCCTCCCTTGGACCGCCGGCAACCACATCCGACCACCAGCACCACCGTCGGCGACCTCCGAGCCTCCTCCAACAGCGCCGCCGCCCCCGTGGTGTCTCCCCTGACCGCCGGCCCCCTCTACCCTCTCTTCTCCTGGTTTCTGAAATCCACAAGCAAGAGTCTGTAAACTCAAAAAAAAATCCCTAATTCTAATTTGTGTAATTTATTTATTTTATTTATGTTATTAAAGTGTGCTATTAAAATTAAAAAGACTATATAGGATTATTTTTGCAAAATTAGATGTATGAAAATATTATGTGATTACTACTAATGGGAAGAAAGAGATAAATCCATTTAATAAACCATGGTGGAAATTATTATGTGATTGGTAAAAACATTATTCTAAGAAGAACTTATAAAAAAGTATTTTTATTTTTATTTTATAAATTTATTACCATTACAAAAGTTTAAGTGTAGAGAATACCAAATTACATGGAAATAAGAATATTTATAATAAATATTTTTAATTATTTATTATAATATTAGTTTAATTATCTCTAGGGTAAAGTATTCATACAAGGCCTAAGTTCTTTTATAAATGCAAGGAATTAGACAATAATATAATTTATAACATTATATTATTTAGTATTTAAAAATACCTCACCTAGAAAGATATTGTACAAAAGAATATCTTTTTGTGACTTGAAATATCCTAAAATTATACTATAAGGAGAAGTTTAAATATTTTATACCATGATCTTGTATCTATAGGTGAATTATTAAAAAGAATTTCGAAATAAAATAAATAAGGATATTTATTTTATATTATGATCGTTTTAAGAAAGCTTACCTTATATAGTAAATAAGAATTTCTATTCATGGAAAATTACTAAGAAAGAACCTAATATTATTCTATCTCTTTTATTATGACCCCTTAGTTAAAAAGGTTTTGTATTAAGAAAGTATTATAATAGAGTATTTTCGTAAACGAAAAATAATTTTTAAATAACCCTTGGATATTGTTGAAATTAAGTAAATTATTTTGAATAATCAATAAGTGTTATTTCAAATCGAATAAAAGGATATTACGGAACTAAAATAATAATAGAGGAATGTTATTATTTTAATTTAACTACCTAAATTATTATAATAATAATTTAGAATGCTCCATACACCTAAGCTAAGTACTCTTAAGAAATCTGAATCTTAAAAGTATTTTCCTATCTAAGACCGTTCGTAAAATTTCCGTGTCGATAGGTCGGGAACCTCGTTCGAAGTCACGAACCCCACCTCCGTCTCATCGTTAAGTCGGTTATCATCCCAACCAAGGCAAGTGGAAATTCCCCTTGTGACCTTTATAATTCGTCTCCGTGAAATTCTCGATATTGGGAACAACTTGCGTGCTAAATAATTAAATAATCTAGGAAATATCAATTGCTAGATATAACGACCATTGTTAGTATAGTTCACTATTTATATTTCTAGGACTATTTATGCTAGTGTGATTATGGCTTTGGTTGTTTATGGACTTGTTCAGAGTTCCACGTCAAACGAACTAGTGAGGGGCGCGGAATAGCCGACGCCTCTATATAATCCTACTAAGTCGTAAGTGCCTACGTGTTTGAAGTACGACTTTCGGGATCATGATCACATCCGCTCCGATTGCAAGGAGGGATGAGCGCACTCTAGCTAAATGCCGGGAAACTGAGTTTCCCTTGGTGGATCGGGCAATCCGAATTCCCACCCTTTTAAAAATCATTAAAGCGAATACGTTACGTCATCAAATAAGATAAGTGCTCAACACACGGTTAAATATTAAAAACCGGACGGTCTCAAATGATAGATCTGGCCCTCGGTCTGCTCAGGGCGCGAGATTTGTAACTTTTGTGAATTAATAACGTTCCCAACACATCTTTTTATTCTCAATGCTAAAGGAAGCCTACAATCTAGTAGTTCTTCTCCAAACTATCGAGCTATCTCCGCTCGAGATACGCTCTCCTTCTTACCACTAAACCCCATATGTTTAAACCTTATCATAAAATACAACCCGTTGCTAACTTCGTTATTTTATTAAATTACCAAAATACCCTTGGGAAGTTCCGTTCCCGCTTGCTTAGTCTCTTAGACTAATTCTTCTTTTCCGCATGTTGCCTGGCATATGCTCGCCCCTCGCGAATTATGTCAGAACCTAGGAAGTTCAACCCGACGTAAGGTGAAGAACAAAGGAAGTTCAAGAAGCTCCGCGAAGTTTGAAACTCCTTTTGGTTTATTTTCATTTATGTTTTAAAGAATATGATTTATGAATTCTAATTTCCGAACATGCTTTTGGTGTTGTGATTTGGATTGTAAAAACTAAGTCTCCTTCGTGAGCACCTTTTTATTTATGAGTATGTTTTATTCCGCACTTTATCATTCTATATCATTCTAAAAGCCTTGGGTACGTTGGACGGTAAAAATCTGATGTCACTGGCGGTAATACCCAATGTTGTAAAATAGGGGTGTTACATGAACACGCTTTTCTCATACTTGTTTAAACACAATAATATTTGCATTCATTTTTAGTTTTTAGTTTGCAAATTAGATTAGATAATCATTCATAACCCCCCCCCCCCCCCTATTTCTATTACTTGGCACGCAAGTAAGATCACAAATACACGAGTCTCTGTGGGATCGACCCTTATTTACCAATCTACTAAGTTTGGTTAAGTTAGGATTCTTTGATAGGTATAACAACTAAAAACCAAACGTTTTGTTTTCAAAACCGAAAACTTTTAAAACCGAAATATTTTCAAAACCGAAAACTTTTAAAAACAAAATTGTTCAAAACCGAGAACTTTCAAAACCTAAGTTCCTCTCCGCAAACTAAAACTTCTATTTATAAAAAGATCTTCCGCATGACTCCTACAAGATAGGAAATTCTAAAATGACAAGAATCTTTTAAAGAATTTTCCTTCCTTAAAGTAATAAATTCAAAAAGTCCTAAACCTCTTAAGTAGAGCCAAGAATATACAAAAGTAATAAACCTTTGTTTTAATAATTTTTCAAAAGCCTTGACTTCCTTCGCTATGTCTTCATCTTAGAAGAACTAAGGATGTTCTCTATTAACGCCTTTTCCTTTCCTCCCCTCAGACATCATGGTTAACCAAGGAAGGAACTACCACTTCGGAAACCAAGACCACGAAGGCCGCTTTGGAATGCAGGCCCCTAACCCGTACTTTCCTTATGACGATGCTCCAAACAACTTCTTCCATCAACCCAAAGAGAATCATCTCGGAGGAAACATGGAGATCGATCAGAATGAGGAACACAGGGAAGAATCCGAAGAAGATCCGTGGGAGCACCCCGGGCAACCATCACTGTACGAAAGGGCATGTCAAGCGTCCTTGGAAAGTCATATGGAAGGACTCACCAATTGGATGGAGGGGGAGTCCTCAAGCAGACAAGCTCGCCAACCGTTGGTGAATTTCCCGCCACCCCCGGGAGTTAGGCCTTCTGGATACCGCAGAATCGACTACAACCTTCTGGAAAGCGACAAGAACGGTTGGGTTCAAGAACGAGAAAGGGAACAAGATGAGAGGATCCAACATAGGATTTGCATCGCGGAACTTCAAGCTCGGGAAAACCGTCGAAGCAGATGAATAGAACAGGCGAACCTCCTCCTCAATAGTGATCCCGGGATGATTAACAAGGCACTGTTCGAGGAAGGTTTCCTCGACAATTACACCACCACTCCTAGATCCCCATAATATGTACTTTTCCTTTCAAGGAAGTGAGCTTAGACCACTTCTCATGACTCCATTTTTGTCTTTTAGGAGTCATATCGGCTTAGCTTTTCTTTATTTCCTTAGCATGGAGTGGCTCAAGTATTAAAGCCTTGTACTACCTTTTTAAACAAGTATTAGTGAATTGTCCCTTTTTCTCTACTAAAGCTTGCGCGTTAATTCTTTCTTGTATTATTGAATTAACATTTGAAACCGACCAAAAACCCCAGATGGTCAACACGAGAGCCACGAGTCGTACCCTCAACCCCGACGTCAGTAGGGAAGAAGATGGCGAGAGCCAATCCAGGGCTGGAGATAGTCGTCGAGTTAACCCGCCTCCTGCGCCAACAGCCCCAGTTGCCCTAATGAGAATACAGTAGCCGCTCTACGCACTCTGGTGCAGCAATTAGTGCAAGAAGCCATCCCTGCTGCTGTAGCAAACTCTGAAAACACCGAGGAAATACAGTAGAGAGTCCCAACAGAAGAAGTCATTCTCGAGAGGCAAAGAGAAGTTAGCTTCGCTGAGGGAATCAAAACTTTCAACGCAATGAAACCCGACTCATATGACGGGACGGGCGACCCATCAGGAGTCCAATATTGGTTCTCCCGTGGAAAGGCTTCTAAGGAATTGACTGGCTTAGAATCGTTGATGCCAAATCAAAATTAATTCCCTAATTACTAAACTAGTATAGTCAGTAAGTCGGGGTTGAACCCAAGAGACACTTGTATTCTAAGCAGTATTATTATCAACTCAGAAAGGTAACAAAAGGGGGGATTTTGGAATTAAACTAGAAACTAAGAATTGAAACAAACAAAGCAAGTAATCAAACAAGGCAAAGATTGGATTTTTATCGAGTTAGGGAAAGCAATCCTATTCAAGTATCCACTTTTCTTCCTCAAGTTATTGATCCTAGATTCAAACAAGTTATTTCTTTTAATTATTCCTATCCTGATCAGAATTATAACATGGCAACGAGACATGCAAACTTAATATCCAAACAATTCATGAAACGATCATAAATAATAAGGATATTAGCATTAAGAACAAGGATAAACAAGATACATGCAATTGAGTTCCAACGAGTTAAACAATTAACATGCATTCAAATCTCTTCTCAATTGTTTTAGTCCAACGAGTCCTAAATCAATTGAGTTGCTACAAAGATCAGGCTTTGCTACGAGAAAACCTAGATCTAGCAATAGATAATATCATTTCCAACAAGTTCGCTACGCCTGAAGAAATCAACACAATCAATATAAATTACGCACAAGAGAATTGAAATAACCTGTAGAAATAAACCTGAATAGACGAATCTCACAACAACTTGAGTCTGAAAAGCTTCAACTTGAATAGAATTTAGGGAGTTTAGTTCTCCATAAGAGAGAAAAACACAAAGTCTGAAATTAGGTCTAAGAGAGAATACAAAACAAAGTCTGAAAAATAACCTAATATAGTCTCGACCTAGTCGGAATTAAAAAGATATAAAATATAAAATATTAAACTAAGCGGATAAATATAAACGCATGTCAGATCCCCAGAGCCGCGGTCGCCACCTCTTCCTAGCCGCGATCGCTGCCTGGCTGCAAACCGCGACCCATCGGCGACTTCTGGCAACCGCGATCGCCACCCATACATGGCCGCGATCGCGGCCTTCAATGTCTCGCGGTCCTCAAACTAGCGACCTCGTCCTCCTCGGCGACGTCCACCGCGACTGCCCTCAGCATCGGCGGCGATCGCGGCCTTCAGCATCCTCCGACGTCTCCAAATGTCGCTAATTGTAAACTTCGGCCTTCAACTCTGATGCTCCATAATGCTCACAATAGGCCTAAAACACTACATAAATAAGTACTAAAAAGTCCTAGTTACGCTGTACAAAACACAACGTATCAAATTCCACCATACTTAGACCTTGCTCGTCCTCGAGTAAGCTCAAAAAAATAAAATCAAACATGACAAATCAACAAAGGTCTACAGAAAGCAATGGGAGAAAATGATCTAAAACTAAAAAGCACTCAAAATAATCTCACAACCCGAACCCATGTAGAGAAATAATGAGCTAAAACATGAAAGCTCAAATCACACACCTCACAGATACAAAATATAACACTCGAGCTCCAAAAAGTGTAGAACAACCTAGGATCTACCCGTCATCTAAAATGTATTCCCCAAACCCCAAAGTAGAATATGAATCCTAAACGCTCTGATTTTACCACTCATTCTACTTAGGCGCCCTTTCGGGTTTTCACCTAATCACTCTTTTCATTTTTCTTTAGGTGTGCTCACAAATACTCACATCTCTCATGAACCTCTATTACCCCAGCCTAGTGCTGGTCCGGGTTACCTGCTTATTACCTGAGCTGCCCTTTCGGGTTTTCAGCTCATCCCATGATTTTTATGCCTTTTATCTCATTTTTATGGCTTTTTTTATTTTTTTTTATTTTTTTTAATCTAAAATGCAAAAACTGAAATGCATCTGTACATATATACAACAGTGAGTACGCCCTCCCCCATACTTAAATCTTTCATTGCCCTCAATGAAATAAAGACAAATCAGATAAAAATAAAAGAAAGGGAAATCAGAAGACACTGTGGGGAACCTAGTGGCGGCTGATACTGTGACCAATCAGGAAAACCCGGCCACATATGACTGAAAAACTCATGCTGCTGCCCCTGCCTCCGCTGCATGTCCTGAACTGTGGATGCAATAGCGCTCTGCTGAGCTGCTAACTCTCTCTGCTGTGCCACAATATCTCTCTGAACGGACACTATCTCATTCTGGGACACAGTAAGTCGTACCATCTCCCAGAGCATACGGTTCTGCCAATCTGAATCAGAATGTCCACCCAGCCAGATCTACCATAAGCAGTGTCCCATGCAGAAGTATCTCCATACCCTCCATAACCACCTCTATAAGCAGCAGCTCCACCGTCACCATAGCCAGTATATCCTCCTGGTGCCCAACTCGATGTACTCGATGGTGTTGTACTAAAACTGCCACCCCATCCAGCAGATGATGAACCAACACCACCTCCCGGCACAAAACCAACACCACCATCTCTATCATCTCCTCCATCGTCTCCGTCATCACCATCATCATCATGATGACCATCATGGTCCTCCTGATCCTCCATCTCTACATCAGCTGCAGGCTCCTCCTGCTGAACCCCGCCCCCTCCAACAAAATCAGATGCGATGTACAGATAAGCTAAGGTAGGGCCAATAGGCCTGACTCTAGGAAGACGCAAATAATCCTGAGCTGGATGACCTATGGTCCAGACATAACCCTGCTCAGCTTATCCCCTCAAACCATGCACCCTCTTCAGCTGATTTTCATTAAACTTAAACTTTGCACTGTCAGGCCGTCCAAATCGCTCCTCACCCACAAACTCTCTGGCAATCAGAGTAATCATGCCACCTATAGCAATCTTGCATGTATCCTTCTTCAGGATCTTCTTAATACTCCCTATAAATAACTCAACCCAATCAGGAACTGTATCCTTCATAGGCATCAAACACCAGATCATGCTCAAGTCAAATCGAGATGCCTTGTTGACCTCCCCTTGTCCCAAAAAACACATAGACAACACCTTATGACACAATCTAATACAGGGGTGGGTAATGCAGTAGTTATACTCTCCCCTCTTAGGTGAAAACCCAACACCTGTAATCGCCTGTCAGAAATCATTAAGGCCTGCCTCTCTATTAACTGCCTTCCACTTCTCAGTAGGGACACCAGTAATCCCAAACACACCTCTCAACCCCTCTTTGTCTATATAATACGGCTCATCCAGAATGTTAAATTTGAACAAACCCTCATCTTCCTGAAATGTAGACAGAAACTCTAGCAATATATTCCTATAAGTAGGGGCATTCAGCTCAATAAAACCCTTTAATCCACCATTCATCAGAAATCCACTAGTACAGTTATACATGCCTAGTGTACCAAGCATCTCAACATCAAAGAATTTAGTACTAGTGAATTTTCTCTTAGCCAGAGAATTCCATTTTTTCTTCTGAGCAGCAGTTAGCTTCTGAACAGGATACTCCATCTAATAAAATGCAGCTAATCAGATCAACAGTGTAGGCGAAGAAACAACTTACAGAAGCTGGAAAACTCGTTTCTGTTGGTGGGCCGCGATCGCCGAGCATATGAGGCAGCGCTCGCGGTTTCTGGCAAAGCCGCGATCGCGGGTGGAAAGATGCGGCGATCGCGGTTTCTGGCAATCGGCGAAGCCCGACTTCATTGCTACTCCGAACCGCGGTTCTCTTCAACTCCGAGCCGCGGTCGCTTCCTTGGTACGCCTTCACCGACCTGTCAATGGGCTAAGAGGGTTGTATATGGTAGATTTGAAAGGTGTGGGGGAAATTTTTGGATTTTTTTGTAGATTTGATTTTTGGGAAGAAATAGAGAGGTAAAAGAAATTTTGTGAACGAATTTGGATTGAGGACGGAATGAGGATTGTAGATCTGGGTTTTGTTTTGAGTTTGGAAGAAATTTTTGAGGAGGGTATGAGAGCTTGAAGAGGGTTTTAATGGAGGTTGAATGGAGGTTGAAGAAGAATGAAGAGTAGAAGAGGAAGGAGAAAGAGAAGTGGAATGAAGAGGAGTGGGGCCGGCGGTGGGAGTGGCCCCACTGCCTCGTGTCAATTTATTATTTTTTTTTATATCTCATGGGCCGCGATCGCTGCCTTGTGAGGGCCACGATCGCGGCCTGCGCTAGGTACCGTCAATTCCTTTCTTTTCCAAAAAACGCCCCGCAATCGCCCTGTTGAAGGAAGGATCGCGGTTTGTTTTTAGTAATGTTCTTTCGAACCTAGTACCTGTAGGTTAGCCTCACGAGATTGAAAAGAAAACTAAAGAAAAAAAACAAAAATAGAAAAAGAAAAAGAAAACTTACCTCGGGTTGCCTCCCGAGCAGCGCCTTTGTTTAATGTCGTTGGCTCGACATTGGTGCCTTTTTAGTTGACATTTGGATCCTCAAGACCCATCTCTTCTAGCACTTCATGGCTGACTCCCTCATGGTATTTCTTTATTCTTTGACCATTAACCTTGAACACCTTTTGAGAATCCCCATCCAATAATTCCACAGACCATGTGGAAAAACTTGAGTAATTGTATACGGTCCAGCCCATCTGGAACGGAGTTTGCCCGGGAAGAGTGTGAGATGAGACTGAAATAGAAGGACCTTGTCTCCAACCTTGAATTCCTTCCTTAGGATGTTTTTGTCATGCCATGCTTTGGTTTTGTTCTTGTAATTCACAGCATTATCATAGGCATCCAATCTCAACTCTTCCAACTCTTACAACTGTAATTTCCTGAACTCTCCATTCTCTTTAATGTTGAAGTTGCACTTTTGGACCGCCCAATAAGCTTTATGCTCAAGCTCAACTGGCAAGTGACACCCTTTGCCATAAACCAATCTGAAAGGAGACATCTCGATGGGTGTCTTGTAGGCAGTACGGTAGGCCCATAAAGCATCATTGAGTCTAAAACTCCAATCTTTCCTGTTAGGTGCCACCGTCTTCTCCAGAATGGATTTTATCTCCCTGTTGGACACTTCAGCTTGTCCATTGGTCTGGGGATGATAGGCTGTAGAGATCTTCTGAGTGACATGGTACTTCTTCAATAAAGCGCTCACAGTCTTGTTGCAAAAATGAGTACCCCTGTCACTTATTAGAGCTTTTGGAATCCCAAATCTGGAAAAAATGTTGTCCTTAAGGAAACCTGCAACTTCTTTTGAATCATCAGTTCTGGTGGCCTTTGCTTCCACCCACTTGGAAACATAGTCCACCGCAAGTAAAATATACAGATTCCCATAGGAAGAGGGGAAGGGTCCCATAAAATCAATGCCCCAAACATCAAAAATTTCACAGAATATCATGCGAGATTGAGGCATCTCATGTATTTTAGAAATATTACCCACCCTCTGACAACGATCACATGATTTACAGAAAGCAAATGCATCCCTAAAAATATGAGGCCAATAAAAACCAGCTTCTAAGACCTTCCTAGCAGTTTTATTAGTCCCAAAATGACCCCCACATGCATAGGAATGACAAAAAGACAGGATATATTGTACCTCAGAATCCGGGACGCATCGTCGGATTACCTGATCTGTGCAGTGCTTCCATAAATAAGGATCATCCCAGACATAGAATCGGGATTCATGACGCACCTTGTCCTTCTGAGCCTTGGTAAAATTAGGCGGAAATTCCCCTGAGACAAGATAGTTGACTAGATTTGCGTACCATGGCCTGAACGAGTGGATCCCATAAATAAACTCCTCGAATCGCGACTTATTATCGCTGTCGCCACCAGGGCCGCGATCGCCGCCGATATTGGTTGCGATCGCGGTTGTCTTGGCCGCGGTCGCCTCGTCTTCTCGTGGCGATCGCGGTTGTACACCAGTGGTGACTCCGAAAAGCATGTCATCGGGGAATCGTCCTTGGATTTGTTCTTGGCTTTCTGACTTGGTTTCCACATGTACAAGTCGACTTAGATGATCAGCTACCAGATTTTCAGCTCCCTTTTTATCCCGTATCTCAATATCAAACTCGCTCAGCAAGAGGATCCATCTTATCAATCTCGGCTTAGCCGCCTTTTTCGTCATTAAATAACGAAGTGCTGCATGGTCTGAATAAACTATCACCTTTGTTCCCAGCAAATACTGTCTGAACTTCTCCAAGGAAAACACTACAACAAGCATTTCCTTCTCAGTGGTGGAGTAGTTCCTTTGGGCATCGTTTAGAGTCATGGAAGCATAATGTATGACATGAGATGCTCTAGCTTCCTTTTGACCCAAAACAGCCCCTACAGCGTAGTCACTTGCATCACACATGATCTCAAAAGGTTGAGACCAATCTGGGGCTTGAATTATTAGGGCACTGATTAGGCGTGTTTTCAGCTCATCAAACGCCTTTTTGCATGCCTCATTAAACTCATAAGACACATCCTTCTTCAGCAAATCACACAATGGGGCTGAGATCTTGGAAAAGTCTTTAATAAACCTGCGATAGAAACCTGCATGGCCTAGAAAAGAATGCACTTCATGCATATTAGTTGGATAAGGCAGAGACTGAATGACATCAATCTTTGCCTTATCGACCTCAATACCCCTGGATGACACTATGTGACCTAACACAATGTCTTGCTCAACCATAAAGTGACACTTCTCAGAGTTTAGAACCAAATTGGTTTCCATACATCTTTGAAGGACTAAGGAGAGATGGTTTAAACAGGCATCAAAGTCATCTCCATGTACTGTAAAGTCATCCATAAAAACCTCTATAAAATTTTCAAAATACTCAGAAAAGATGCTTACCATACACCGTTGGAACGTCCCGGGTGCGTTACACAATCCGAATGGCATTCTGCGGTATGCAAAAGTGCCAAACGGACATGTAAATGTCGTTTTCTCCTGATCCTCCGGTGCAATAGCAATCTGAAAGTACCCTGAATAGCCATCTAAAAAGCAATAATAGGAACGACTGGCAAGTCGCTCAAGCATTTGATCAATGAATGGCAAGGGAAAGTGATCTTTTCTGGTTACCGCATTCAGCTTATGGTAATCAATGTAGACTCTCCAACCTGTCTGAACTCGTGTGGGGACTAATTCCCCATGCACATTCTCTACCACTATAATGCCTCCCTTTTTGGGCACAACTTGGGTCGGACTAACCCACTGACTATCAGAGATAGGATAGATCATACCTGCCTGTAGGAGTTTCAGTACCTCCTTTTTGACTACCTCCATCATAGGTGGGTTTAGCCTTCTCTGTGGTTGTCTGGATGGCTTGGCGCCATCGTCTAGGATGATCTTATGCATACATGTGGAGGGACTAATCCCCTTAATGTCAGCAATAGTCCATCCTAGAGCTGTCTTGTGCTCTTTCAGTACCTGCACCAATTTTTCTTCTTGCCCCTTGGACAGTTTGTTGGAAATAATGACATGCAAAGTGTCACCATCTCCAAGAAAGGCATATTTTAAATGCTCAAGGAGCTTTAAGCTCAATTTCTGGTGCCTGTACTACAGAAGGAAGCAATTTCTCGCTAGGGAGAGTTAGTGGTATGGGCCCAATGGCCAAAGCATCAGCAGAGGATTCACAACAAGCATTCAGATCAACAAGGATTTCATGGTATCTATCAGGCAAATTGTAATCCAAGCATGAAATTTCGATGTCATTCTCTAAAACGGATTGTAACTCATCACCATAAGTAGTGTCAAAGAATTCTTGCACAATGGGATCAATTACATCAACAGAACAGAGAGAATGATCATCCTGGGGGTATTTCATAGCATTATCCATACTATATTCAAATTTCTCCCCATCAAATTCCATAGTTAGGACACCTTTACACATATCAATTTTTGTTCTAGCAGTTTTCATGAAAGGACGTCCTAACAAAATGGGTGCAGCATGCACATCATGATCCATATCAAGCACATAAAAATCAGCAGGGAAAATCAGATTATCTACCATAACAAGGACATCTTCAACAACCCCTTTCGGGTAGACTGTGGACCTATCAGCTAATTGAACAATAACACCAGTTTCATGCAAAGGTCCTAAGCCTAGTGAAGTGTAAACAGAGTAAGGCATAACATTAATAGAAGCACCTAAATCAAGCATGGCTTTATCTATTTTAGTGTCTCCTATTATGCAGGGAATGTTGAACATGCCTGGATCACTGCACTTTTTAGGCATTCGCCTTTGAAATACAGTAGAGACATGTTCACTGACCTTAACTTTCTGTTTCCCTTTTAATTTTTGATTCCTTTTGATAGTGCATAACTCTTTCAGAAATTTAGCAAATCTAGGAACACTTTTAATCAGATTGAGCAAAGGGATATTTACCTCACACTTGGAAAACGTCTCAAAGATCTCCTTGTCATTCTCTGGCTTCCTTGTGTCTTTCAGTGCTTCAGGAAAAGGGGGAGGTGGCTTCTGGGAAATCATAGAAGGGAAATCCGAACGAACATACTGATTGCTGGATTCTAGAGACAGGCCGCGATCGCCGATAAGATTAGGCAGCGCTCGCGGTTCTTCAGATTTTCGGGAATCACCGCCACCGCGATCGCCGCCAGATGTGGACGCGGTCGCATCTTCGATTTTCCCAAATCCCGACGCCTCAGAGAGGAGGCCGCGATCGCCGATGGTGGGGGCCGCGATCGCGGTCTCTTCAGCCGCGATCGCCTCTGATTGTGGCGGCGATCGCGGTTCCGCAGACATCTCGTCAGTTTTCGATAGTTCTTTTCCGCTTTGTAATATGATCGCACTCACATTCTCCCTCGGATTGATGGGCTGTGCTGGCAATTTTCCAGAATCTCTGGCCTCGATCTTGCTTACTGCATTAGCTAGTTGACTGATCTGAATCTCTATATTCTTGATACTGGCATGTGTCTGAGTCTCTATATTCTTGATACTGGCCTGAGTATTCTGTCCTATCTTATCTACCGTGTTGGCTAGCCTGGCAAACATCTCTTCAGCATTGAAGGAGTTGTACTGATTTTGAACTGGAGGTCTAGGAACATACGGTGGCCTGGGTTGCTGATTTCCTCCTTGATTATTGTATTGGGGCTGATTCTGATTCCCATATCTAAGATGTGGATGATGTGCCCAGCCTTGATTATATGTATTAGAATAGGGATCAAAACGAGGTCTAGGAGGTCCATAGCCTCCTACAGCATTAACCTCAACCTGAGGTTCCTGGAGTTGTGGACAGGCATCAGTAGGGTGAAGTGTATCAGCACAGATTTCACATGCCTTCAGTTGTTGAGGGGTTCCTGACAGCATGAACCTCTTCATCATATCTTTCAACTCCGCCATCTCAGCTTTTATAACAGAAGAGGAGTCCATTGACTCCTTTAGTGCCAGTTCTTTTATTGAATTGCCTTGAGTTCTTAGATAGCTCAGAAAAGAGCTCAAGGGCATCTGCTGGTGTTTTGTTCATCAGGCTTCCACCACAAGCCGCATTCACCATTCTACGCTCTTCATCCAGTAATCCACCAAAGAAGTACAGTACCAGGTCTTGATCAGAATACCCATGATACGGACAGCTAGCACACAGTCTCTTGAATCGTTCATGATAATCGTACAGGCTCTCTCCAGCCTGTTGCTCAATGTTGCTCAGGCTCTTCTTTAGACTGTTCTGTTTGGTGGCAGGAAAGTATTTCTCCAAGAATGCCGCTTTCATCTTAGTCCAGGTATTTATGGATCCTGGAGAAAGATAGTAGAGCCACTCGTTGGCTGAATCCTTCAGAGAGAAAAGAAACGCCCTCAGCTTGATCTGATCCTCAGTTACATCTGCAGGCTTCATACTTGAGCAGACCTGATCAAATTCAGCAAGATGCTTGTTTGGATCTTCTCCACCATGCCCATGGAATTGGGGTAAGAGATGGATCAATCCAAACTTCAACTCAAACTTAACACCTTCATTAAGCGCAGGGAACTCAACAGCCAGGGGCTGCTGTTGAAAGTTTGAGGCAGTCAGCTGCCTCAAAGTCTGATCTCCCATTGTCTCAGCTTCAACAGAATCCAAGTGGAAGGGTAATTCACGGAGTAGTTCCCGAGCTTCACGTCTCAACCTGGAAAGAGTCCTTTCGATTTCTGAATTAAGAGGCAAAATAGAAGAATTAGTAGCACAAGTGTGGACCATAAACTAGGGTCCACACCAGAGTTGGTAACAATAAAAACTTAGAATTAATCAAAGTGTCCCCGACAACGGCGCCAAAATTTGACTGGCTTAGAATCGTTGATGCCAAATCAAAAATAATTCCCTAATTACTAAACTAGTATAGTCAGTAAGTCGGGGTCGAACCCAAGAGACACTTGTATTCTAAGCAGTATTATTATCAACTCAGAAAGGTAACAAAAGGGGGGATTTTTAACTAGAAACTAAGAATTGAAACAAACAAAGCAAGTAATCAAACAAGGCAAAGATTGGATTTTTATCAAGTTAAGGAAAGCAATCCTATTCAAGTATCCACTTTTCTTCCTCAAGTTATTGATCCTAGATTCAAACAAGTTATTTCTTTTAATTATTCCTATCCTGATCAGAATTATAACATGGCAACGAGACATGCAAACTTAATATCCAAACAATTCATGAAACGATCATAAATAATAAGGATATTAGCATTAAGAACAAGGATAAACAGGATACATGCAATTGAATTCCAACGAGTTAAACAATTAACATGCATTCAAATCTCTTCTCAATTGTTTTAGTCCAACGAGTCCTAAATCAATTGAGTTGCTACAAAGATCAGGCTTTGCTACGAGAAAACCTAGATCTAGCAGTAGATAATATCAATTCCAACAAGTTAGCTAGGCCTGAAGAAATCAACACAATCAATATAAATTACGCACAAGAGAATTGAAATAACCTGAAGAAATAAACCTGAATAGACGAATCTCACAACAACTTGAGTCTGAAAAGCTTCAACTTGAATAGAATTTAGGGAGTTTAGTTCTCCATAAGAGAGAAAAACACAAAGTCTGAAATTAGGTCTAAGAGAGAATACAAAACAAAGTCTGACAAATAACCTAATATAGTCTCGACCCAATCGGAATTAAAAAGATATAAAATATAAAATATTAAACTAAGCGGATAAATATAAACGCATGTCAGATCCACAGAGCCGCAATCGCCACCTCTTCCTAGCCGCGATCGTTGCCTGGCTGCAAACCGCGACCCATCGGCGACTTCTGGCAACCGCGATCGCCACCCATACATGGTTGCGATCGCGGCCTTCAATGTCTCGCGGTCCTCAAACTGGCGACCTCGTCCTCCTCGGCGACGTCCACCGCGACCGCCCTCAGCATCGCGGCGATCGCGGCCTTCAGCATCCTCCGACGTCTCCAAATGTCGCTAACTATAAACTTCGGCCTTCAACTCTGATGCTCCATAATGCTCACAATAGGCCTAAAACACTACATAAGTAAGTACTAAAAAGTCCTAGTTACGCTGTACAAAACACATCGTATCAGGAATATACCTTGTTCTGAAGCTGACAAAGTGCACATGGCAGCACTAAAACTGAAAGGCGAAGCTGGCGAATGGTGGGAGAATTCTAGCCTATCTAGACGCACTGACCTAAGCTGGGCCATGTTCAAAGGCAAGATGATGCGTCGTTTCTTCTCTGAATCCATGAGAGAAGAGAAGCTGGATGAACTACACTCCCCGAAATTGTATGGGTTAAGTGTGCTGGAGCGAGCAAAGAAGTTCAATCACCTCCTCCAGTATGCTGAGGAAGAAATCACCACGGAAAAACAAAAGATCAAACACTTTCACCGTTGGATGAATGATCACATCAAACCCTAGATGGCAAATCGCTCCTTCAAAACTTTGGAGGAGTATGTGGACCACGCCCACCGAATGGAGACGACGCTTAAGGTCCCCGAGCGCAAGGGTGAAGGAAAGCCTCACCACTCCAGTCACAGTGGGTTAAAGAGGCCAACATCTCTGCAAGGACCCTAGTGGTCCAAGAAGAACAAGCACAGGGCCTCGTCGGCTGGATCCAGGCTTGGCCCTAGGCCGGAGTCAGTAAGACCCCCGATAGTCTGTCACAACTGTGCAGAACCCGGGCACATAAACCGGAAATGCCCCAAATCTCCCAGGAGGTGCTTCAACTGTAACAAGGACGGACACCTTCGGCAATTCTGCAGGCAACCCACTTTTTCTGCAGGCCAAACCCGGTCGAACACCGTGTCTAAACGCCCTCAAGCTTCGAACAATCCAGCAGGTACTACATCAGCCCAGTCCACAACTCATCAGAAGGGAAAAGGGCCTATGTATCCTCAGAATCAAGGACAGAGTTTGTACGAGATGCGCACCACCGAACCTATCTGCCAAGGTACCCTCCAGATCCGCTCTATAGATGTTTTTATCGCATCGCACTCTTTCATATCCGAAAAATGTGTAGAACTCTTAGAATTAAATGACCTCGAAGAGTGTGAGCCGTTTGTTGTAAATCTTCCCAACGAAGAGAGGATTATAGGTGTCAAACAGTTAGGTAGTTTCCCTTTATGCATTAAAGGAGGAATCTTCAACTCCAACTTGATATCCATTCCGATGGGACCATACGACATCATTCTCGGAAGAAACTGGTTGCCTCAGCATGGAGCAGTAATTGACTTCTACACCCGAACAGTAACCATCAACTCTGGAGGAAAACACATATGCTAATTCAAAGGTAAGCGAGAAGAAGAAAATGGAAAAGTGATTAATGCCATGAAGGCCGGGAAGCTACTTCGACAGGGCTGCGTTGGGTATCTTTGCTACCTTGAGCCGATGGAGAAAAAGGTCGGGGATATTCAAGAAATTCCTATAGCCAGAGAATTTCCCGACGTCTTCCCAGAAGAGCTTCCTAGATTACCGCCCCGACGAGAAGTCGAGTTTGTAATAAGCCTCGAGCCAAGAACCGCGCCAATCTCCAAGGCTCCCTACAGAATGGATCCGCTGGAAATGAAGGAACTCAAAAGCCAACTCGAAGAACTGCTTGAGAAGGGTTATATTCGACCAAGTGCTTCGCTTTGGGGAGCACCTGTGCTCTTTGTGAAAAAGAAGGATGGGACTTTCCGCTTATGCATCGACTACAGAGAGTTGAACAAAGTCACCATCAAAAATAAATACCCTCTTCCAAGGATAGACGATCTTTTAAACCAGCTCAGGGGTGCTAAAGTCTTTTCAAAGATTGACCTAAGATCAGGATATCATCAACTTCGGATTAGAGAAGAGGACATTCCGAAGACCGCCTTCCGCACCCGTTGTGGTCACTACGAGTTTGTAGTAATGCCATTTGGGTTGACCAATGCACCTGCGGTGTTCATGGATCTGATGCACCGATGCTTCCATGAATACCTCGACAAGTTTTTCATCGTCTTCATAGATGACATCTTAATCTACTCAGGAAATCAAGTTGAACATGAGGAACACCTCCGAACCGTGCTACATATCCTAAGGCACAACCAACTTTACGCCAAATTGTCCAAGTGTGACCTATGGCTTACAGAAGTGGCTTTCTTAGGCCACGTCATCAATCAGAATGGAGTTATGGTAGACCCAAAGAAGATATAAGTAGTCTCAGAATGGAAGCAACCAAAGAATGTAAAGGAAATTCGCAGCTTCCTAGGACTTGCAGGATACTATCGAAGATTCGTCGAAGGGTTCTCAAGGATCGCGCTACCGATGATGAAGCTAATCCGGAAAACCCACAAGAAGTTTGTGTGGGATGAAAAGTGTGAAGAGAGTTTCCAAGAACTCAAGAAGCGCCTCACAAGCGCACCAGTTTTGACACTAACAGATGGATACGAAGAATATGTGGTCTACAGTGATGCCTCAAAACAAGGGTTGGGATGCCCCGTACTAATGCAGAAAGGGAAAGTAATCTCCTATGCATCCCGACAGCTCAAGGTTTACAAAGTGAACTATCCAACACACGACCTCGAACTAGCAACAGTGGTGTTTGCCCTAAAAATTTGGCGACACTACTCGTACGGGGTCAAATGTCAGATTTTCACCGACCACAAGAGTTTGAAGTACGTATTCACACAGAAGGAACTAAACATGAGGCAAAGAAGATGGCTGGAACTACTGAAGGATTACGACATCGAGCTGCTCTATCACCTGGGCAAGGCTAACGTCGTAGCAGACGATCTCAGTCGCAAGACACGACAAGAGGGCTTGATTGCCATGCTAACAGTACAACCAAATCTACAACAAGAACTGATCAGAGAAGGCATCGAGATCTGGTTTGGGAGACAACAAGGTTGCCTACACACCTTGGAAATCCATTCCGATTTATTAGCCGAAATCAGAGAGAAGCAAACTGATGACATCATGCTGATCAGGATCAGTGGCGAGGTACAAGAAGGTAAGGCACCTGGGTTCGTCATTCAAGATGACGGTTCCCTTTGGTTCCGAAACCGAATCTGTGTGCCAGTAGTGGGCGAGCTTAGAAAGATCATATTAGCAGAAGCCCATGCATCTGCCTATTCCGTACACCCAGGAGCAAGTAAGATGTACAAGGATGTACGAAGAAATTTCTGGTGGCCAAATTTGAAGCAAGATGTCGCAGAGTACGTATCTAAGTGCTTGGTCTGCCAGAAAGTAAAGATTGAACACCGAAGACCGGGAGGAAAACTGCAATCCCTTCCCGTGCCAGAATGGAAATGCGAGGATATAGCAATGGACTTCGTGACCGACCTGCCCAGGACTCAAAAGCAAAAGGATTCCATTTGGGTTATCATGGATCGACTCACCAAGAGCGCCCACTTCATCCCCATTCAAAAGAAGTGGAAAGCCCCAAAGTTAGCAACAGTCTTTGTTAAAGAAATCATCCGCCTCCATGGGACTCCAAAAATAATTATCTCCGACCGAAATGGCCGCTTCACCGCTTCCTTCTAGAAGGAACTACATAAGGCCATGGGTACCGAACTTAAGTTTAGCACCGCCTTCCAACCTCAGATGGATGAGCAATCTGAAAGGACCATCCAGACTCTTGAAGATATGCTTCGAGCCTGTGTGATGGACCGCACCACAAGTTGGGATGACAGCCTAAGTCTCATAGAATTCACATACAACAATAGTTGGCATTCCACAATCAAGATGGCTCCCTTCGAAGCTTTGTACGGCAGAAAGTGTCGTTCCCCACTCTGTTGGGACGACAACGTCGACAAGATCCTTCTAGGTCCAGATTTGATAGAAAAGACTGCATCCGAGGTTGCCCTCATACGCCAGAGAATGTTGACCGCTCAAAGTCGGCAAAAGTCTTATGCCAATCTAAAAAGACGAGATATCGAGTTCATAGTTGGAGATAAGTCTTTGTCAAGGTGTCTCCCTCGAAAGGCGTCTTCCGATTCGGAAAACGAGGCAAGCTTAATCCTCGATATGTGGGACCCTTTGAAATCTTGGAAAGAGTCGGCAACCTAGCTTACCGAGTTGCTTTACCACCTGCTGCTCACCCTGTGCATAATGTGTTTCACGTGTCCCTTCTGAGAAAGTACGTGCCCGACGAATCCCACGTAATCAACTTCGACGATGTCGAAATCCAATCGGACGGCACCTACGAAGAAAGACCAATTAAGATAGTGGAGCATCGAGTAAAGCAACTACGCAACAAGGAGGTACCCCTAGTTCGGATACTCTGGTCTAAAGATGGCAAGGAAGGTACAACTTGGGAAACCTGGGAAACCGAACAAGATATGCAGAAACGTTTCCCCGAGTTAATATCACCCTAAGGACCAGTAGTTTTATTTCTTTTTAAGGGGGTACTAGACCCCGTTCTATCCTTACGAGTCATGAAGAGTTGTAGTCATCCTCCTTTTCCCATCTTAGTACCGCCCTACTTTTCCCTAGTTTCGGGGACGAAACTAATTTAAGGGGGTACTATTGTAATATCCGAGATATTTGAAGTTTTTTTAAAAATAAAATTTAATATAATATTTATTTATTTATTTATTTATCTATTTTTATTTTTAACCTTTTCTCTAGGTAAAAAGAGAATGTTTGTAAAATAAAATTAATTAAATAATTAAAAGAATATTCCTTAAAAATATTAACTAATAAAATTAAAAGAATTTTCAATAGGGAATTTTTAATTAATAAAAATTGAAGAATATTCCATAAGTCTTTTGGCAATTTAAAAAGCCTTGAATAAAATAAGGACTTATTTTATTTTAACCTCAAAAATCTATTGAATAAAACACATTAAAATAATATCCTCCTTCTTCTTCAACCTAAGGTTTTTACGTAAAAGAATTTTGCCCAATCCTTGCTCCTCCTTCCCACCATAGCTACAATCCTAGCCATTACCTCATCTTGCTTACCTCACCAAGGTGACATCATCTTTCTCACCAACCCCTCACCAACCCTCCCCAATCATCTTTCTGCCTCCTCTTCTCCATTGGGCAAATCCCATGACCATGGATCTTGCTTCCACTATATAAAGGGGTTGAAATCCCACCCAACAACTCACTCCTTCCATCCTTCTCTTCCTCTCTACAACTTCACTCCCAATTTCCCCAAAAATCAGCCTCTAAACTCTAGTTTCTTCATCCAAATTCCCACCAAAGGAGTCCCTCTTCTCCCTCCCTTGGACCGCCGGCAACCACATCCGACCACCAGCACCACCGTCGGCGACCTCCGAGCCTCCTCCAGCAGCGCCGCCGCCCCCTGGTGTCTCCCCTGACCGCCGACCCCCTCTACCCTCTCTTCTCCTGGTTTCTGAAATCCACAGGCAAGAGTCTGTAAACTCAAAAAAAAATCCCTAATTCTAATTTGTGTAATTTATTTATTTTATTTATGTTATTAAAGTGTGCTATTAAAATTAAAAAGACTATAAGGATTATTTTTGCAAAATTAGATGTATGAAAATATTATGTGATTACTACTAGTGGGAAGAAAGAGATAAATCCATTTAATAAACCATGGTGGATATTATTATGTGATTGGTAAAAACATTATTCTAAGAAGACCTTATAAAAAAAAATTATTTTTATTTTATAAATTTATTAGCTTATGTTTTTGTCTCTACATATTATCACCATTATAAAAGTATAAAGTTTAAGTGTAGAGAATACCAAATTACATGGAAATAAGAATATTTATAATAAATATTTTTAATTATTTATTATAATATTAGTTTAATTATCTCTAGGGTAAAGTATTCATACAAGGCCTAAGTTCTTTTATAAATGCAAGGAATTAGACAAATATAATTTATAACATTATATTATTTAGTATTTAAAAATACCTCACCTAGAAAGATATTGTACAAAAGAATATCTTTTTGTGACTTGAAATATCCTAAAATTATACTATAAGGAGAAGTTTAAATATTTTATACCATGATCTTGTATCTATAGGTGAATTATTAAAAAGAATTTCGAAATAAAATAAATAAGGAAATTTATTTTATATTATGATCGTTTTAAGAAAGCTTACCTTATATAGTAAATAAGAATTTCTATTCATGGAAAATTAATAAGAAAGAACCTAATATTATTCTATCTCTTTTATTATGACCCCTTAGTTAAAAAGGTTTTGTATTAAGAAAGTATTATAATAGAGTATTTTCGTAAAGGAAAAATAATTTTTAAATAACCCTTGGATATTGTTGAAATTAAGTAAATTATTTTGAATAATCAATAAGTGTTATTTCAAATCGTATAAAAGGATATTACAAAATTAAAATAATAATAGAGGAATGTTATTATTTTAATTTAACTACCTAAATTATTATAATAATAATTTAGAATGTTCCATACACCTAAGCTAAGTACTCTTAAGAAATCCGAATCTTAAAAGTATTTTCGTATTTAAGACCGTTCGTAAAATTTCCGTGTCGATAGGTCGGGAACCTCGTTCGAAGTCATGAACCCCACCTCCTTCTCATCGTTAAGTCGGTTATCATCCCAACCAAGGCAAGTGGAAATTCCCCTTGTGACCTTTATAATTCGTCTCCGTGAAATTCTCGATGTTGGGAACAACTTGCGTGCTAAGTAATCAAATAATCTAGGAAATATCGATTGCTAGATATAACGACCATTGTTAGTATAGTTCACTATTTATATTTCTAGGACTATTTATGCTAGTGTGATTATGGCTTTGGTTGTTTATGGACTTGTTCAGAGTTCCACGTCAAACGAACTAGTGAGGGGCGCGGAATAGCCGACGCCTCTATATAATCCTACTAAGTCGTAAGTGCCTACGTGTTTGAAGTACGACTTTCGGGATCATGATCCCATCCACTCCGATTGCAAGGAGGGATGAGCGCACTCTAGCTAAGTGCCGGGAAACTGGGTTTCCCTTGGTGGATCGGGCAATCCGAATTCCCACCCTTTTAAAAATCATTAAAGCGTATACGTTACGTCATCAAATAAGATAAGTGCTCAACGCACGGTTAAATATTAAAAACCAGACGGTCTCAAATGATAGATCTGGCCCTCGGTCCGCTCAGGGCGCGAGATTTGTAACTTTTGTGAATTAATAACGTTCCCAACACATCTTTTTATTCTCAATGCTAAAGGAAGCCTACAATCTAGTAGTTCTTCTCCAAACTATCGAGCTATCTCCGCTCGAGATACGCTCTCCTTCGTACCACTAAACCCCATATGTTTAAACCCTATCATAAAATACAACCCGTTGTTAACTTCGTTATTTTATTAAATTACCGAAATACCCTTGGGAAGTTCCGTTCCCGCTTGCTTAGTCTCTTAGACTAATTCTTCTTTTCCGCATGTTGCCTGGCATATGCTCGCCCCTCGCGAATTATGTCAGAACCTAGGAAGTTCAACCCGGCGTAAGGTGAAGAACAAAGGAAGTTCAAGAAGCTCCGCGAAGTTTGAAACTCCTTTTGGTTTATTTTCATTTATGTTTTAAAGACAATGATTTATGAATTCTAATTTCCGAACATGCTTTTGGTGTTGTGATTTGGATTGTAAAAACAAAGTCTCCTTCGTGAGCACCTTTTTATTTATCAGTATGTTTTATTTCGCACTTTATCATTCTATATCATTCTAAAAGCATTGGGTGACGTTGGACGGTAAAAATCTGATGTCACTGGCGGTAATACCCAATGTTGTAAAATAGGGGTGTTACATGAACACGCTTTTCTCATACTTGTTTAAACACAATCATATTTGCATTCATTTTTAGTTTTTAGTTTGCAAATTAGATTAGATAATCATTCATAACCCCCCCCCTATTTCTATTACTTGGCACGCAAGTAAGATCACAAATACACGAGTCTCTGTGGGATCGACCCTTATTTACCAATCTACTAAGTTTGGTTAAGTTAGGATTCTTTGATAGGTATAACAACTAAAAAATATCTCATCACTTACCGGGATCCTAGAGGTCGAGCTTTTCGACGTTTGGGGTATTGACTTTATGGGACCATTTCCTTCATCGGGTCCCTATAAGTACATCCTAGTGGCGGTCAATTATGTCTCTAAGTGGGTGGAAGCCATTGCTACAAGGACTAATGATGCTAAAACCGTGGCTAAATTTATAAAGACTAACATTTTTCCCAGGTTCGGAGTACCACGAGTTCTCATTAGTGATGGTGGATCACACTTCATAGAGAGGAGCTTTGAAGCTCTTTTGGCTAAGTGTGGGGTGTCACACAGGGTGGCAACGCCCTACCATCCCCAAACTAGTGGCCAAGTAGAGGTTTCAAACAGGCAAATTAAGAGCATTTTGGAGAAGACGGTCTCCCACTCTAGGAAGGGTTGGTCATCCAAGCTTGATGACGCTTTATGGGCATATAGAACGGCGTACAAGACACCCTTACTCACCACTCCTTACAACCTAGTTTATGACAAGGCATGCCATTTGCCGGTCGAGTTAGAGCACAAGGCATTATGGGCTCTCAAGGAGCTTAACATGGACCTCGACAAGGCTAGAGCAAAATGATTCATGGACTTGCAAGAACTAGAGGAGTTGAGGCTAAGAGCATATGAGAACACCGAGATCTACAAGGAGCGCACCAAGAAGTGGCATGACAAGAAATTGGTGCCAAAAACTTATGAAGTTGGTGACAAGGTACTCCTTTTTAACTCTAGACTCCGCCTTTTTCCAAGAAACCTGAGGTCAAGATGGAGTGGGCCATTCGTGGTCCACCATATTTATCCCCATGGAGCAGTGGATCTAGTAAACAACATTGGAGCCATCTTCAAAGGTAATGGACATCGGCTAAAGAAATACCTTGAGCAAGTTGACCCGGATGAGGAAATCTGAGCCACTTGGGCTCTCACATTGTCGGACTAGCCAAGGTAAGTTCGTCGGGCTAACGATGTTAAAAATAGCGCTTACGGGAGGTAACCCGGTTTACTTTTTCCTTTCATAGATCTTTTTTCTAGCTTTCTTTTGGTTTGTTTTTAGATTAAAAATTACATTTTCGGAATGGAATGCCTTGCTAAAGTGATACAAGAATGAGGTCGAAAAATAGAAGCAAAAACAACCTCGGTGAGAAACTGCAGGTGGGTCGTTATCGACCCTTGCAGCGTAACCGAACGAAACCCGGATTTTGGATCTCGGGTAAGTACTTAAACCCTAAACTTCTTTTGTCTTTTCCACCACACCTTCTTCACGACCAAACACACCCTTGTCCTCGACTCCCATTGCTGCCATCGCACCACTCGGCGAACCACCCTCGCATCACTGATCCACCACCGCTGCTACAATCGTCCCGCTGCACACTAGTCCACGCACTCACACGCACCAATAAAATGAGTCATACCCCGGTACCAAGCAATACTTCTTTGTTCATTACTGATCCATATCCCTTGTTACCAACCCAAAACCCTCTATTTTTCATTCTTATTTCTCCGGATTTGGTATGTTTTCTCAACCCTAAATCTTTATTCCACATTACTGAGTATTCATGGTGATTTTCTAGTTAATTTACTTGTCTAGATCTAGATCTAGTTTGAGATTTTTCGTGCTTGATTATTGCCTCGCTTTGCTTTGATATTGGTGTTTTTTTTCATGAACATTGATTCTTCATGATTAGGATTGAATTTATTTCAATTAATGAGCATGAGTTTGCTTGTTCTGGCTTTGATTTGATCTACACCATGTTTTGGCAATTATGACATGTTTAGGATGGGTTTTTGAGCAAGTATGGGGTATGGATGCTTGGATTTTCTCGGTATTGTTTGGATCCTTGCTTGAATAATGACTTGTTGAGTGTTTGATGGTTTGAAATCGACCCTTTTCACTCGAAACTGGTTTTAGAAGCCATTGTTGGCTCGTTACCGACCCCCATAGGGTCGGTAACGACCCATCTGCTTCACCAGAATGCATTTCAGCTTCAAGGAGACTCGTTACCGACCCCATGGGTTCGGTAACAACCTTACAAAATGCTGAAATTTAAATTCAAGCACTTGGTTTCAATGCAAGTATGGGGTCATTTGGTGTGTTGTTATTATGAATGGATCTTATCTTGGCTTGTTGTTATTTTCAGGTCTACAATGGAAAGTACAAGCCGAGCAAGCAAGAGGGCGAGAATAAAGAGGCCATCTCCATCTCCATCACCATCACCATCTCCATCTCCACCAACAATTGATAGTGTGGATGTGACAACCGATGAGGAGGTCGAGATCTTCAAGACAGTTTACAAGCGGTCTCGTAAAACAATATGGTTTTTCAAGGTCCATGGGATGAAGTTGGGTATTTATGAGGACCTCAATCATGCTTTTTCTAACATTGGAAAATGTGAAGACCTTCCTCACTACCCGGCCCTCACTGCATAATTTGTAGCCACTCTCCGAACCCAGTTCAAGAATTCAAGATCAGTGGGGAGGATCACTTTCAGACTCATGAATGGGGACTACTGTCTTACCATGGGCGAGTTCAATGCTCTCCTCAGATTACCTAACACTTCTCGAGATTACATAGCTCCCGACCATTTCAAGGTTCCAAACATATGGGGCTACATCACAGGTCAAGATCATTGCTTAGTACGTGCACTCACTGGCTCCCACATAGTCAGTCCACTTTTTCACATCATCCTGAGGATTATTGGCTCCACCATTTGGGCCAAGAAGGAGTTATCTCGGCACACAGGGACGGGGGTAGGTTGTCTACGCACCAAGCTTTTCACCGATCCTGCTCCAATGAACTTGGGATATGAGTGGGTGACGTATGTAGAACAACAAGGGCCAAAATTGGAGGAGGTCTACATTGGTGGGATCGTGACCCTTCTTGCTCTGGCTTGTGAGATTGATCTTTCCCGATACACTGCACTC
The DNA here is from genome assembly GCA_964016875.1 of Fallopia convolvulus. NCBI lineage: Eukaryota > Viridiplantae > Streptophyta > Magnoliopsida > Caryophyllales > Polygonaceae > Fallopia > Fallopia convolvulus. The sequence continues at coordinate 15,902,369 of OZ024736.1, forward strand.
CCTCCACAGAAGCTAGACACATCTTATTGGGTGTCTTCGGGAATTTTCTAGACATGTAGTGAGGGAGTAACCACTACAGTCAATGATCGCCATGTGTTGGTCACAAAGGATAAAGTTGAGCTCTTGTACCTTCCCAATTGGTACGAGACTTGGACTTCTACACCTTTCCTGCTTGCTAAGAGACCTGAGCAGGATGCTTCACTGAGGACAACAGAGTCACGGTTTGAGAGAGAGGAGGAGATGTCAGATGTTGATGAAGAGATCGTTACCGAGCCTTATGGATTTGGTACCGATGGTGTAGCAGGCGCAAATGGACACATTACCGTGTCAGATGAGCGTGGTATCGTGCTTTATGACCATACTACCGACCCTTACAAGGTCGGTACCGACCCCCATTTTCACCATAGAGGCCACGATATCAAGGAACTTGGGGTCAGTTATGAGGCACCATTTGAGCAACATCAAGGTTACCGAGTCCACCATCCTTCCGACAGCTCCAGTTCCTCTTCAGCTCCACCTCCTTGGGTTGATGATATGGTTCAACGGATGGATAGGCTTCAGATGAGTCAGTTTCATATGTACGATAGGATGACCAATTTCAAGATGCTTACACGACTCAAAAGGAGGTTGATGAGGAGTGCTACAAGATGGTTGAGACCCGGTGGAGGAAAGCTGAGACACGATGGGATGCAACCGAAGAGCGCTAGAAATCTACCGCTATGTTCATGCATAACTTGGAGAAGAGCTTTCCACCTTTGCGTTGATTCTCTCTCTCTCTCTTTCAAGGATGTTCAAAGATTGTTTCAACTGCTTCAAAAACTATTCTGTAAGTTCGTTTTCTTTTCCATATCAATTTCTTTTCGCTTTATTTTGTTCTTACAGTGGGGACATTATATAGTTTAAGTATGGAGTAGGGAAGAAAAAGAAAACTCTTGTGTTTGATGTATTTTGTTACTTTTAGTTGTTTTGTTACTTTGCTTTCCTTTAAAAAAATGAAAAAAATTAAAAAAAATTGAAAAATCACAAAAAGATTTTTAGGACAGATAATACCCTTATATTTATGGTTCTATGATTGTTTTTTCTTGCATGATCATGTAAATCCCTTGACATGTTTTGATAGTTTAGCCATAGTCTTTTGATGAAATTGTTTTAGTGAAGTTTAGCTTGTGATGAAATTGAGCACATATGACTTTAGCATGAGTTTATTGCAATCCAACAAAAATTACCTTGTGAGCATGATTAGTCTTGATTTTCTTGTGTGATTTACTCTCTTATGTGTATATTATCTCTTGATATTGTGATGGTTATATATTTCTCAAATCCTATATAAGATTTAAGTTCATTACTTGTGAAATCATATGATGGAGAACTTATTTTTCATAAGCCTTATTAATTCATATCCACCATTACATTATCCTTTGTTTTTGAAGCCAATTATTGTGCCTTAAGCCTATTTTGGCAGCTCCACAAAATTAATTCCTAGCCGATATAAGCTTGACCCTATCCGGAAAATTAGGATTTAGTTGGTTGAAATTTGTTTTGATGAGTATATGTGTTGGTTCAAAAGAAGGGATGGGATGGGTAGAATGGAAGTCTCATTATTGTTCAAAGAAGTTGTAAAGGACTCTTGGTAAAGAATGCACGAAATACAGAAGAAAAGAAGAGAAAAGTTCAGTTACAGCAAACCTCGTTACCGACCCTATGTGGGGTCGGTATCGAGCTCTCCCAGCAAAGAAAATTCAGAGGAAAGAAAAAGAAAGAAGGAAAAAAATAAAAGTACATAGCAATAAAAGAAAAGCCAAGAGTTTCTTTTAAAGTGTTTTGTGAGACTTTCTATGATGGATTTAAAGGTTAATGGAAAGGGGAGAGTGTGCATAATGTTTGAGAGAGTTTGGTATATTCTTTTGATGATTTTGGTGAGTTGTGTTGGAGAGTTTAGGAATCTATATTCCCGGATTTTAGCACCACAAACCAAAATATTCCACACTTTATTGTCAATACCAAGCCCCATTACAACCCGGTATAAAGTTTTTCATTGAGCATAAGTTTTCTTGATAATTTTACTTGTTTTGACATCTTTGTTTCATTGAGTTGAGAGTTGTACTTATAAGCCTAAACACAAGAGAGTTGAGTGAAACACTATATCCTTTGTGATGTTGGATTGTGATTGCTTATGTTTATTAGGTGCTCATATATGTGTGATGATGTTAAGAGTCACTTGCTATTCTTACTTGTGTTGAAGTTGCTTTTAGATAAGGGCTATTACGTGATGAATGTGTTGATGGTATTGGTTTATGTTTAGTGATTGCTTGAGGACAAGCAAGCATAAGTATGAGGTATTTTGATGTTCATGTTTTTAGTTTAGTTTAGTTTTAGTATGTTTTTCTAGGTTGTTTAGTCTTGTTTAGTTGTGTTTTGTGTTAGTTTTGCGTCTTTTAGTCTAGTTTGCATATTTTGTGAAAAGTATGGAAACTACTCTAGTTTGGTGTTTTTGTGTAGGTTTTGGAGCAAAGTTGGAGGCATTTTGGAGACATCAAGATGAAGGAGAGTGAGTGGATCATGGCTAGGAAGGAAGAGGTGAAGATGCTTGAAGAAATCTCGTGAAATCCAAAAGGAGGAGTGAATAATTCAAGGAAACAAAACCAATTTAGACTCGTTACCGACCCCTCCTGGTTCGGTACCGAGGGGTGCAAGAAGACAGAAGTTCAGCAAGAATGTGAAGAGTCTACCGACCCTAACGGGGTCGTTACCAAGGGTCCCCGTGTCGGTAGACGTAGCCAAATTTGAGCCTTTTAATGATTTTTATTCTGATATCTTTTTATTTTTAGATGTTTTATCTTTAAGGAAACTATTAGATGGATCCTCTAGAATAAATACTCTTGTTTTAAGATGTTTTAGGAGAGATTGGACACGACTCTCTCTCTTGTTTTAGTTCGTATATTTGGTTTAGGAGAGAAGTTATTACTTAGAGCTCAAGGAAGAAGTTTGTTGGATTTGTCTCTTGTGTTTTAAGGTGTGTTCTGAGACAAAGTTTGTTCTTAATTCAAGTAAGATTTTGTTTTTAATACAAGTTATGTTTTCATTCAATTGCATTGTTTGTTTCTTCTCAATTATGAGTGAGTCGCCTTTTAATCTAGGATTGGGGTTGGAAACCCAACATGATTTTGCGTGAATAATGATGTGATTGAATGAATTTCTTTTATCTATCTTTCTACTTGTTCGTGCTTATGCTCTGACGAAAGTTAAAGTAATTCGTGTTTGTGACTCAATCGAAAGAGAAAGTTATAAAATTGAATTGTGATAAAGTTTGATAAGGAAAGTTACAAACTTTGGATCAAAATAAGTAGATGAAGTAAGTTGATTTATGAACATTGATTGATTTACTTGTTTAATCAACGAAAGTTGATAATTTATGTTAAAGGCATGGTTTTTATGATTCCTATTATCTCGATTGCATGATTATGTTGTGGTAGACCCTTATCATAGACTTTTCTTTCACTTGTTAGTCAAAAACTTCAATTCAGTTTCACTTCATTACCAAGCCCTTAGCATCGGTATCGAGCCTGTAGATTCCTCTATTTGATTGCTTTGTTCGTGTTCATGCTATGCATCACTACCGACCTTGGAGGGTCGGTACTGACCTGTTCAGTACGTTAACTGGTTGTTTTGTTTTGCTTCTTTCTTGTTTCTTGCTTGTTTTGTTTATTCTTTTGCCTTTTTAGTTTAGTGATTAAACACAACCTCGCTTCCCGTGGACGATCCTGACATCGCTATACACAGCGGGGTCTTGACTATAAATTTATTTGTTTTCAAGTAAATCCATCTCAACATATGTAGTAACCGTCTTCCTGATGGTAACTTGTTGTCTACTTGCACTGTTTCTTGTAAGGTGTCATCAGGTTGGATAGGAATGAAGTCGACAATAAAATTATTTTGTAAGGCGTCCCGATAATTCTGGAATTGACATTGTACTCTTCATAGAAAAGTTAGTACTCACTTTATGGATTGAATTTCAAAGTAAAGATGTAACATGATAAAATTCATAACTAGTTTCTCATACCGATTTTTTGATGGAAGAATACCTAGTTCCACCATGAAATAAAGTTTTTCTTACATAGTATATTGATAACTTGTTTGCATTTTATTCCCTTATGAGTGCAATGATGAAAACCACCTTTGTAACTTGTTCTCGAACTCTTCTATTTATTCGAACGACATGCTCTTTCTCAAGGGTATGGACGGTACCTTGACTCGCGCTTCCCATGCCTCCGATCAGATCGTAGTACTTCCCTCGTATCATTGATAAAGAGGTCATCTTCTTCCAATCGAATGTGTGCTAACTCCTTTGCATGTACTTCGTCAAAGTTGGAGAAAGGATACTTAGTTAATTCATCATAAAGTTCAGGGTTTTATGTGGATATCCCTCTTCGAAATGCTTCTACCAAAGTTGCGGCATCACATTCTTCAATGGTGATGAGTTCCTCATTGTACCTATTTAGAAACATTTTCAAAGATTCTCCATATTTTCACACCAAACGATATAAGTCGCTTGAACGTTTCTTGGTGCGTCGACTACTGGCAAACCTGAGTCTTAACTTGTCAATCAATTCAACAAATGATGAAATACTTCCAAGTGGTAAGTGAGAATGCCAATTTAGTGTTGGTCCAAATGACGTGTTATCGAACCAATGACACATTACCCTTCCTTCATTTCGAATGGGACAGTGCTAATGTTCATCACTTGTTTGAAAGCCGTAACATGTTGGTCTGGATTAGTCATTCCTTCATACTTTGGTACATCGAGAACATGATACTTTCTCAAAATATCAACTCTCGCAACAGCTGGGAAGAAGAGGGAGTCGATATAACCATCTCGCCTTTTCGCGACTATTTGTTGAGGTGCCCCAACTTGATTGAACCAATCCTCAAGGGCTCTAAGCCACTCTTTTTGAGCTACGACTTCAACGTCCTCTTGGACAACGCGAAGTGTGTTACCACTTACTTGATAATGTGTTACCTGTCTTTCGTTAATCGGTGTGACGTTATTAGGATCATCAAGATCTGATTGTCGCATAACTCCACGGTCCATTGCTTCTGAAACCCTTGTTTGACTTGGACTTGATTGTTTATGTGATTAAACCTGAGATTGAAGCAAATTTCTTTCACGAGTTAAAAATTCAATTTGTCTTTCATAAACTTCTGTAAATCGGTTGTGTGCCTCCTTTTGCTTTTCTAGATCCTTTTGCAAGGCAAGCATAGAGGCCTTGAGTTCGCTATGACAACCGAGTTTGATGCGACCCGCATTTCCGATAACGCTTTAGGGTCATTTGGCTTGAGAGTTTGGTCGGGTGGATGTGTCGGTTTGGATATCGGTGGGAATAGTAGGAGGTATGATTTGTGGCTGATTGAGAGTGAAGAGGTTAGATTCTTGGTTTCCATGTCCGCCAAAAGGACTAGTGTTGGATGTTTGAACGTTAGTAATTTTGGTAGCGGGGTAGTGGTAACTAGTAATGTGTTTGATGGCATTTTTGGCTAAAGGCCCCACGTTGGGCACCAATTGTTTTGGACAGATTTAACACGTAAACGCGTTATCTGCTATAATGAGGGAACTCTAGTAAAAAAACAGTTAAAACACGTTAATTTGCAATTAATAAGGGATTCACGAAGAGAAATAGTAAATGAACTAGTAAACAAGTGATGTTCGCATTTTTAGTATAGTTTTTGATAGGTTTTCTTTGCTTATTAGGTTTAGTTTTGTTTAGTTTAGGCTTAGTTTTGAGTATTTTTAGTTAGTTTTGCATATTTCTGTGAAAAGAGTGGAATCTACGCTATTTTATGAATTTTGCAGGTTTTAGCGAGGAAAGGAGCTGAATGGAGTTGAATTTGGAGCATCACAACGAGAGACGGAGGAGTGCAATATTGAAGAAGTCAAAGCTCGAGAGTATAAGAGGAAGTGTTGAAGAAAACAAAGCCCAGGCTCGTTAACGAGGCTGTGAAGGGTCGTTAACGAGGCCACGAAAAGAAAGATTTCGAGTATTATTTTTATTATTCACCGATCCTGAGCGGGAATTTATTTCCGTATCGGTTGAGTATCTTTTTAGAATCTTTTGGGGTTATTAGAATATGTATTTTAGGGTTTAATATCTTTTTAGATTTTATTTCTATCTTTTAGAGATTGTTTCTATCTTTTTAGGAAAGTTTATATCTTTTAGCCTTTTTAGTTTTTAGCTTTTTAGTATAAATACCCTTCCATCTAGCATAGAAAGGGGGGCTTGATTTTGGAGAAATTTTTAGGGAGTTATTTTAGGAGGAGATTTGGAGGAAGGCCGAAGGAGAGAGAGATCGGATCGGAGAAGGACTGTCGAGGCTCGGTAGACGACGGTTGCCGAGTGTTCGTTGGTCGTGATTGTGGTTCGGTGTTTGTTTTTTTGGTTTCTTCTGAATCTCTGTAAGACGATATATTTTTCTTATTAATTTAAGTTTTGTTTCAATGTTTCTTTTTATTGAAGTTTGTAGTTTCTTAGTTATGAGTAGTGAGTAGTTTATTTTTCTAGGGTCGGGGTTAAGCCCGGCATAGTTGAGCATGTTTGATAAGTAAGATTGAGTGATTGAATGGCTTTTATCTTTTATTGAGATTATTTGTTGTGCTTAATACCAAAACGAAAGGTGAGGTAATTTAAGTTTTTAACTTGATTGAAAGAGAAAGTTAGTAACTTGAAGGTTGATATTGTTTGTAAACGAAAGTTTCAAGCTTTGGATCCAAAACAAGCAATTGAGTGAATTAGGATGCGAAAGTAGATTAATTTACTTATTAAGTCAACGAAAGTTGATAACTCTATCTGTTTAAAGGCATGATCTTATCTTCTTACGAATTCTTATGCTTGGCTATGTTGTGGTGTCCCTTGTCCTAGATTTTTGTTTTATTTGAATTATTTCTGGTGAATCTTCGTTGCTGAGTACTTGCCTCGGTACCGAATTTTAATTAGAATTTAATTAGGTCGTTAGTTAATATTTTTGTGTTCGGTCGCTCGGTAACGATCCTGACAACATCGTTAACAAGGCATCTCGTGAGTGTTTTGTTTAATTTTGTTTGATTTTTGTTAGATTGATAGACAAACAACCTTGCTTCCTGTGGAACGATCCTGACTCCACTGTACTCAGCGGGGTCTTGACTTACAAATTTATTGGTTGGCCGAGAAACCCTCTCAACAAATTGGCGCCGTTGCCGGGGAAGCAACGAGTTGTTAATTTATCTTCGGGATCGGGAATAGCCCGACTCCGTTTTTGTTTTTAATCTTTGTTTTCTTTGTTTGTTTTCTCAGTGTATGCCGGTAGGACGAAGAAGGCTTTAGTTTGATAACACAGGTTATTATTCAGAACCAGAACATTCCCTGCATCGTCGACTCTGAGAAAACCGAGCCATGGCCACAGCAGAAGAGATGGCTCGAGAGTTAGAGATCCTCCGGACCCAGATGGAGGCACTGAAAGCCGAGAAGGACGGCGCAGACGCAGAAGCTGAGCGTCAACGAGCTGACAAGGCTCGACTGCAAGAAGAGCTAGACGCATATCCAAGGAATGTCAAGCAATACATGCATCCGGAACTAAGGGTGCCAGAATCTCCTATTGTGCTTCCAGCGATAGAGAAACCTTTTGAGATCAAGTCTCAATTTATATCCTTAATCAAACGGACTCAGTTTGAAGGGAAACCTGCTGAGTGCTTTATGGAGCATATTAGAAATTTTCTTGATTTATGTGACACCATAGCTGCTGAGGGTGTCTCGTTAGAATATGTTCTATTAAAAGCTTTTAGATGGTCACTTACTGGAAAGGCCCTGAACTGGTTAGAGAGCCTACCTTCTAAGTCTATCAGGACTTGGAATGCTTTGTATGATCAATTTCTTACAAAGTTTTTCCCTCTTGCCAAGACAACGGAGTTAAGGAAACGCATCACCTCTTATCACCAGTTGCCTAATGAAACATTTGTTGAAACATGGGAAAGATTCAAAGAGATGCTTAGACAGTGCCCTACTCATGGGCAACCTTTATATGTATTGCAAGAAATCTTTTTCCAAGGTATCAACGCGGAGACCAAGAACCGCATCAACACGCATACTGCGTGCGGTTTTATAGAGATGAACCCGACAGAGGCGTGGGAACTGTTGGACAAGTTGGCGAATTATGATGCTATGTACGGAACCCAGCAGGCTCCACAAACTCAAAAACGTCTCTATGTGCCCAACCGAGATGAAGTTGACCCCGATGTTAAATATCAATTCTTACAAGATGAGGTCAACCGTATGAGGAAACAGGTCAGTTTTCTGAAATCCTCTCAATCATGTCAAGAATGTGGTTCTTCTGCACATAGTACTTCTACTTGCACTAACATTGAGCAGGTTAGAACCGCTGAGACAATAGCTGAGATGAATTACATGAGAAGACCCTACAGGAACCAGCCTAATTATAATGAAAGGTCAAACAACTATCAACCATGGGGCAATCAGAATACAAGTCAGAATTACGCAGGGCCCCCATCAGATAGACGACCTGCACCATATCGACCTCCAGGCCATCAGAAGACGCCATCATGGGTTCAGGAGATTAAAGAGAGCATCAACGGAGTGAACAACAAGGTTGATGACGTTCAAGCCAAACTGAACCGACATGATAAAAGATGGGGAGAGTTCGATATTTGGAAGAGGAGCGTTGATTCCCAACTAGGAGACCTTGTTGCACGGATTCCAAGACCACAAGGGCAACTCCCGGACCGTCCCGAGGAGAACCCTAGAGGTCAAATAGCAGCGGTACACCTCAGAAGTGGGAAGACACTACCGGAAAGAATTCAAGCTGAAGAGAAGGAGGAAAAGGACCTCGCCAACCAGCTTGTTAACGAGCCAGCGAGAGCACATACCGAGCCTACAAGCCAGGATGACGAGGCTCCGAGGGTATCTAACGACCCTCACCCAGGTAAGTCTACTAATCCGAGCCTTCCTCTCAATCCCAGGGTAGTTAACGACCCCATCAGGGTCGGTAACAACCCACCGAGGATATCAATCGACCCTAGTGTCGACCCAGTACTCTCACCTCTCGAGCCTAACTTGGTTCCGAGAATGGTGAAATCTCTTCCATTTCCAGTTAAGAAATCTATGGACTCTACTGAGAGTAAGTTCAAGCGTTTCGTTAAGATTCTTCAGGGCATTAATATTTCCATCCCATTCGCTGAAGCCCTAAGCGAAATGCCGACTTACACAAAATTTTTGAAAGATATTCTTAGCAGGAAAAGGTCCATTACAGAGCTACAGGATAAAGTCAGATCAATAGCTCTACCAGAAAAACTGGGAGATCCCGGGAGGTTTGCAATCACAATCGGCATAGGCAACCACAAGTTCAAAGCTTTATGCGATCATGGTGCAAGTGCTAGTCTTGTTCCTCTCTCAATCTGGTCTAGAGCAAATATGGGACCACTAGAGCCCGTCAACATGCGGCTTTATATGGCAGACGGATCTTGCCTCAAACCAACAGGGCTGCTAGAAGACTTCCCAGTTCAAGTGGGCAATTTCTTTGTTCCTAATGACTTCTTCGTTATGACAATGCCCGAAGATCCAGTTGTGCCTATTATTTTGGGAAGACCATTCCTCGCTACAGCAGGAGCCATAATCGATATTAGGAGAGGACTCCTAACTTTCGAAATTGGGGATGAGGTGACGGAATTCCAATTCAAACAATCCAGGGAGTCCGAAAAAGCTGAAGTCAAGATGCTCTACACCTACAAGGAGACCATTGAATGTGGAGACCCCATAGGAAGATCAGCATACAATGATGAAATTTCAGGACGAAGATGGGCAGAAATAACCACTGCAGTTTCAGTAACGAGTCCTCCAGCATCGTTACCGATTCTCCTGGCAGAAGACGCAGGCTCGTTAACGACCCACCCAGGTTCGTTAATGACCCTAGCCGAAGATGGCGAGATCTCAGCTTTTGAATGCTTTCATGAAGTGTTGAAGACGGAACCAGAAGAGTCGATTCTAATCCCTGCCGAACCGTCCCCAACACTTAAACCTTTGCCGGATTCCCTCAGGTATGAATTCCTCGGTCCTAATTCTACTCTACCTGTCATCAGTAATGCTGGATTAAAAGATGAAGAAGTAGGAAAACTCTTGAATGTGCTTAGGATGCATAGAAAAGCCATAGGCTACTCCCTAGATGATATAACTAGCATATCCCCTTCCCTTTGCATGCATAGGATTTACATGGAGGACAATCATAAACCCACCATAGAGCATCAACGTAGATTAAATCATAATATGAAGGATGTAGTTAAAAAGGAAATTATTAAATTACTTGAAGTTGGGATCATATTTCCTATTTCGGACAGCCAATGGGTAAGTCCGGTCCATGTAGTCCCAAAAAAGGGGGGATGACTGTGATAGAAAATGAAAAGGGAGAGCTTATTCCGACTAGAACCACCACTAGTTGGAGGATGTGCCTTGATTATAGGAAGCTTAATAGTGCTACTAGAAAAGATCATTTTCCGCTTCCTTTCATAGATCAGGTGTTAGAACGCTTAGCCCAACATGATTATTTTAGTTATTTAGATGGCTATAGCGGCTTTTGGCAGATTCCCATTCATCCTGATGACCAAGAGAAAACAACCTTTACATGTCCTTATGGAACCTTTGCTTACAAAAGAATGCCATTTGGGCTTTGCAATGCCCCTGCTACTTTTCAAAGATGTATGATGGCTATTTTTTCAGATATGATAGAGGATATTGTAGAGGTTTTTATGGATGACTTTTCTGTTTATGGTTCTTCATTTGATTCTTGTCTTGCTAACCCACGAGTGCTTAAAAGATGTGAAGAAACCAATCTTGTACTTAATTGGGAAAAGTGTCATTTTATGGTTCAAGATGGGATAGTACTAGGACATCTTGTCTCTAAAAGAGGGATAGAAGTAGATAAAGCGAAAATTGAGCTTATTGAAAAACTACCTCCTCCCTCTTCTGTAAGAGACATTAGGAGTTTTTTAGGGCATGCTGGCTTTTACAGGCGATTTATTCAGGATTTTTCTAAGATAGCTAAACCTTTGACTAACCTACTAATGAAAGATGTAGTGTTTGAGCTATCTCCAGAATGTCTTGAAGCATTTTACAAGTTAAGAGTTGCCCTCGTGTCCGCCCCCATCATGCAGTCCCCAGACTGGACATTACCCTTTGAGATCATGTGCGATGCCAGTGACTATGCAGTTGGCGCAGTCTTAGGGCAACGGAAGGACAAAAAACTCCACACCATTTACTACACCAGTAAGACGCTGGATGAGGCGCAGAGTAAGTATACCACAACGGAGAAGGAATTCCTTGTTGTGGTATTTGCCTTTGAAAAATTCCGATCCTATCTTGTTGGATCCAAAGTGATTGTTTATACTGGCCATGAAGCTGTCAGATACTTAATGGCTAAAAAGATGCCAAACCTAGATTGCTTCGTTGGATGCTCTTACTGCAGGAATTTGATCATGAAATAAGAGACAAAAAGGGAGCAGAAAATCTAATGGCGAATCACTTGTCCAGGTTGCCAGTTGAGCATATCACCGAGTCCAATAATGAGGTACCAATAAATGATTCCAGACCCGACGAACACCTCCTGCTGAACGAGGTCGAACTCTACAAGACCCTCGTTACCGACCCCTACAGGATCGTTAACGAGGTGCCGAGGCTGGAAGACACAAATAAAAAGGGAAAATGTTCAGATTGGGTCGACAATCAAGTCAATGAGGTCGTTACTGAGCTACGGGAGGTCGGTACCGAGGTCAAAATATTAAATCCTAGCTCGTTAACGACCCATCCAGGTAAGATTTCTGAACCTAAGTCTTCTCAATTAAAATTCACCCCCTCTCCTTCTTCAATTTCTTCTTCCTCAATATCAATCCATGCTATTAGAGGGCCAAAAGCTCCTTGGTTTGCGGATTTCGCTAACTATCTTGTAGGAGGCGTAATTCCCGAGGGCCTTACCCCACAAAAGAAGAAGAAATTTCTCCATGATGTAAAACAATACTATTGGGACGATCCCTACTTGTTTAAACAAGGAAGCGATCACCTCTTTAGGCGTTGTATCCCAGAGGAGGAGATTGAAAACGTGATCCGTCAATGTCACACACTTCCAACTGGAGGTCATGCAAAAGGATTCAAGACTACTGCGAAGATTCTTCAAAGCGGTCTCTATTGGCCAACCATGTTCAAAGATGTGCAAGCTTATGTGACAGCATGTGATGGATGTCAACGCTCAGGCAACATAACTTGGAGACATGAAAACCCACTAACTGGGATATTAGAAGTTGACCTATTTGATGTATGGGGCATTGATTTCATGGGGCCGTTTCCCGCCTCAGGACCCTACAAGTACATCTTAGTTGCGGTTGATTATGTTTCCAAGTGGGTGGAGGTTGTTGCTACAAGGACTAACGACGCCAAGACTGTTGCTAAATTCATCAAGACCAATATTTTCCCCAGATTCGGCGTTCCAAGAGTCCTTATCAGTGATGGTGGTTCCCATTTCATTGAGAGAAGTTTTGAAGCCCTTTTGGCTAAGTATGGGGTATCTCATCGGGTGGCAACACCCTATCATCCCCAAACAAGTGGCCAATTTGAAGTTTCAAACAGGCAAATAAAGAGCATATTGGAGAAGACAGTTTCCCGTTCTAGGAAGGATTGGTCCTCCAAGTTGGATGACGCTCTGTGGGCATATAGGACAGCATACAAGACGCCTCTACGCACCACCCCCTACAATCTAGTGTATGGCAAGGCATGTCATTTACCGGTCGAAATGGAGCATAAGGCATTATGGGCTCTCAAGGAGCTCAACATGAACCTCGACGCGGCTGGAGAAAAAAGATTCATGGACTTGCAAGCATTAGAAGAATTGAGGTTGAAGGCGTACGAAAATGCTGAAATCTACAAGGAGCGCACCAAAAGGTGGCATGATCGGAAATTGGTGCCCAAAAATTACCACATCGGCGATAAGGTACTTCTCTTCAACTCTAGACTCCGATTATTCCCAGGAAAGCTAAGGACACGATGGAGTGGGCCATTTGTGGTTCATCACATTTATCCTCACGGAGCAGTAGAGTTGACTGATAACTGAGGCGTCATTTTCAAAGTTAATGGACACCGGTTGAAGAAATTCCATGAGCAGCCTGATCCAGATGAAGAGATAAGAGTCACCATGGCTCTCACATCAACAGACTAGCAAGGGAGCTCGTCGGGCTAACGACGTTAAACATAGCGCTTACGGGAGGCAACCCGCTTTTTTAGAATAGGTTTAGCTTAGTTTATTTTTCTTTTCTTTTTCTTTTTAGATTATTTCCTAGCTTTCTTTTATTTTTTCTTTTTAGTTTTAACTAGGATAGAAATTAGATTTTTAGAGCTAACAAAATTTCAGGAGAAAGGGGTCGAAAAATCACTCAAGAAGGGCACGACGGCTCGTTAACGACCCACCCATGCTCGTTAACGACCCGGTTCGGAAGACCCGATTCGTCACAATACGGGGCAGGTACGTAATTTTAACCTAGTCTATCTTTTTAACCCTAGCCGCCGCCCTCCCTTTCTACCCTTACCCCTCCTATATAAACACTTCTACCCCTCCCAAAATTCTACCACAATCCCTTTAAAATTCACTCTCAAACCCAAAAACACTCTCAATCCCTCTCCCTTTTCTCCCACCGATTCGGAATCCCTCACAAAACCGACCCCCGAAGAGGCCGTCGTTACCAGAGTTCGGAAGCCATCCACCGACGAGGTCGTGCTCGTTAACTACCCCAATTCCGACCCTTGTTCTTCAATTTTTCGGTTCTCCGGTATGATTTCTAAACCCTTGCTTGAAATTGCATGATTGATTATTAATAGGGTCGAAATTTCATATCTTGAATCATGATTCTTAGGAAGGTCGATGAGCATGCTTAAATTTGTTCCTAAAAATTATTGATTATGCTTAGTTGTTCATGTTTTGGGAAAAATTATTCATGTTAGATTAGCTATTGTAATCCTTTAGTTAGGAAAGCATGAATTTTTCTTGTTCTAGATCTAAAAATTCAATCTTTGCATGTCAAAATTCCGGGTAATTTTTAGCATGTTCGGGATGGGTAATTGAGTAAGTATGGGGTGCTTATACCCGATGGGGGATTTGTGGATAATAATAGAAGATTGCATGCTTGATTTGTGCTGAATTAGAGGTAGATTGAATTTCGGAAAAATCTGGTTTTGCTCTCGGCAGGTCGTTAACGACCCACCCAGGCTCGTTAACGACCATGCACTTCATCATCGATCGATCCGAGCCCAGAATTGTGAACAACCCAATTGGGAAGTTTACGAATAATTCCGAAGTTAATTTTGAGACCAAGTATGGGGTCTCGTACCTATTATTTTTGAGTGGATCTTATCTTGGAAAAATTTTGATTATTTTGTAGGATCCATGGCTAGTTCAAGCAGACCCGCTACCCGAGCCCAAAAGAAGAGGAGGAACCACAAGTCTCCATCCCCACCTCGAGTGGATGATGTGATTTTGAGCAGTCAGAGCCAAGTACGGCGCTACCGGGATTTTTTGGAGAAGGACCATTACACCCGATGGTTCTCGAAGTCTAGCGCCGTCTCTACGGGCATCTACACGGATGTCAAGGACGCCTTCATCATCCTTGGGGCCGCCCACCTGTTGAAGCAAGAGAGCTTGCCACATTATCCGGCCCTCACATCCGAGTTCTTGGCCACTTTGGAGACCAACTTCTCGACGAAGACCTCGGCGGGACGTATTCGGTTCCGGCTCGGTAACGAGGACCGTGACTTCACCATGGCGGAGTTCAATGCAATCTTGGAGCTCCCAAACCCGTCAAGAGATTATAGCTTGAAGGACTACCGAGTGATCCGCACTTGGAGCTACATCACCGGAGAGGTTCAATCCTCTACCGCGGCGCTATCCGGGGCAAACATAGTCAACCCCATCTTCCGGATTATCTTGAGAGTCCTCGCCGCAACATTTTGGCCGAAGAAAGAGTTGAACCGGCCTACAAGAACGGAGGTCGCTTGCTTCAGCACCATCCTCTTTGAGGAGCCCGGGCCCTTGAATTTGGGGTACGAATGGCTCTACTATGTCGAGAAGTCCACCAAGTCCAAGGAGGTGTGGTGTGGCAATTTGGTTAGCCTCTTGGCTAAGAATCTCGGAGTAGATCTCACCCGCTACACATCGGCCCACGCCTAACTCCTCAACAAAAACTATTGGTATAGTTCCGGGATTTTCGTGCAAGCCGAGGGAGGCTACAAGGTGAAGGTGCAAGATCGACTAGTCATACCTTCCCTCGACATGTACGAGCTACTCTATGTACCAAATTGGTACGAGGTGTGGACGGGACATCCCTATCCATTGGAGCCAAAACCGGAGGATGAGCTCTCGCTTAGGCCTTGTGAAACCCGGTTTGAGCGGGACGACGTGGATGAATATGAAGAAGAAGATGAACAAGAGGATACCGAGGTAGTAGGCAATGACACCGAGGAAGCCGACACCGAGGGCGGCACTGAGGAGCTTAACTTTGAACAAGAAGACATGGACAAGGAGGCGTTAGGAGGCCATATCTTCGTTGACGAGCCCACCAGGGTCGTTAACGACCACTTCCAGCCACAACCCAACACTGTTAACGAGGCACCCAGCTTCGTTAACGAAGTGCCGAGAGCTCCTGTCGACCCACCACCAGCTCCTGTCGACCCTCATGCTTATGGACTCATGCCTTACAACCCGGTGATGTATCAAGATCATTTCCAGCCTCACTACCCACCACCTCCTCAGCCCGAGTACGCAGGATCGAGTATACCACCACCATGGGCCGAGGATCTTTCTGCACGGATGCAGCAGCTTCACCTCCAGATGGATCACATTCATAGGAGGATGGATAGATGGGAAACTGTCTATTCCGCTCGTATGTCGATGGAGGATGAGAGGCAGCTTCAGAGAGAGGCGGATGATGCTCAGCGTTGGAGGAAGATGTACGACTTCATGGGGAACTTTGAGCACTACTTTCCTCCACCGAACCGTTGATTCAAGCTCAAGATGAAGTTTCCTTTCCTTGTTTCCACTTTTGTAAGTTTTATGTCTTTCTTTTTCTTTTTAATTTTTTGTTTTCTTTTCTACTTCTTTTCCCTCTTCTTCTTATTTTCCTTACAGTGGGGACACTGTAATTTTAAGTATAGGGTGGGAAGAAAGTAGAAAAATTATCTCCTAGGTGTTTTTGTGTTCTATGTAGTTGTTATTTCTTTTAAATTGAAAAAAAGAATCGAAGAGAAAACCAAAAAAATTGAAAAATCCAAAAAAGAGAGTTTAGAATTGATAGATATCCCTTCTTAAGTTCTATGATAGCAATCACTAGCTTAATCATATAATTCCTTGCAAACATGTCTTTGAAAGTATAGCCGGATTCTCAAAATTGAAATTATTGTTTTTAGAAGAGAATAGCATTTGATGAAATTGAGCACATATACTTTAAAGCATAGATGACGCAATCCAACAAAATCTACCTTGTGAGTTATTTTTGGCCTTATAGGGAGAACATTCATAAATCCCTCTTCTTTTCTTGTGTGATTTACTCTCTTTATGCATATTATCTCTTGGAATTATGATGGTTATCTATTTCTTGAGACCCTTATAAGATTTTTAGTTCATTACTTGTGAAGATCATATGATGGAGAACTTATTTTTATAAGCCCTATTATTCCCTATCTACCCTTACATTATTCCTTCTTTTGATAACCAATTCTGGCCTGAAACCTTTGTTTTTAGCTCCACAAAAATTATTCCCTAACCGAGATAAGCTTGACCCTATCCGGGAATTAGGACTTAGATTGGAGAGGTAAAGTTTTGTGTTTTGTTAAAAAGAAAAGAGTTTATATTTACTTGAATTGAAGGGTATTTGGGAAGGGTAAATTGGAAGTCTCTCGTTATTACATGTAAGAAAGGTCTCTTGATAGAAAAAATGCACACAATAAAGTTTTTGATGGATGTAGTGAAAAGAGGAAAAGGATGTATACGGTAGATCGTTAACGACCCGGATGTGGGTTCGTTAACGAGGCAGCGAACGAAAAAAAAAAGGAAAAAGTAAAGAAGAAAAAGAAAGAAAGAAGGAAATTATAAAGAGGTAAAGAGTTGAAGTGCATTTGTGTTTAAAGATAATATCAAGAGATTCTTTTATTTTTGTTATGAGACTTTCTAGGATGATTAAGGGTGAGTGAAAATGAGTGTGCATAATGAAGAGTGAGTTTGGTATGTTGTTTTTATGAAAGTTTTTGGTGAGAAGTGAGTTTTTAGGAGTCTTTGATTCCCGGATATTATTAGCACCACATGACCAAATATTTCCACTCCTTATTGATATTACCAAGCCCCATTACAACCCGGCCGAATGGAAGCTTCTATGAAGTTTTTCATTGAGCCTAAGTTCTCTTGATGATTCTTTGCTTGTTTTGACAAATCTTGGGTGGAGAGTATTGGTGATATAAGTTCCAATTTCTATGAGTTTTTGTATATAAGATGAGTTGAGAGATTGAATTTATAAGCCCAAACACTTTAGAGTTGAGTGAAACACATTATATCCCTTGAGAGGTTGGATTGTATTATTTTATGTCTATTTAAGTGCATATATGTGTGAGGATGTTAATAGTCTTTTGCTATAATTTTCTTATGTGTAGATGTTGCTTTTTAGAAGATGGCTATGTCTTGATGAGCATGATTTGTTTTGGTTTTGGTTAGTGTCTTGTTTATTGCTTGAGGACAAACAAGTCTAAGTATGGGGTATTTTGATGTTCGCATTTTTAGTATAGTTTTTGATAGGTTTTCTTTGCTTATTAGGTTTAGTTTTGTTTAGTTTAGGTTTAGTTTTGAGTATTTTTAGTTAGTTTTGCATATTTCTGTGAAAAGAGTGGAATCTATGCTATTTTGTGAATTTTGCAGGTTTTAGCAAGGAAAGGAGCTGAATGGAGTTGAATTTGGAGCATCACAGCGAGAGATGGAGGAGTGCAAAATTGAAGAAGTCAAAGCTCGAGAGTATAAGAGGAAGTGTTGAAGAAAACAAATCCCAGGCTCGTTAACGAGGCTGTGAAGGGTCGTTAACGAGGCCACGAAAAGAAAGATTTCGAGTATTATTTTTATTATTCACCGATCCTGAGCGGGAATTTATTTCCGTATCGGTTGAGTATCTTTTTAGAATCTTTTGGGGTTATTAGAATATGTATTTTAGGGTTTAATATCTTTTTAGATTTTATTTCTATCTTTTAGAGATTGTTTCTATCTTTTTAGGAAAGTTTATATCTTTTAGCCTTTTTAGTTTTTAGCTTTTTAGTATAAATACCCTTCTATCTAGCATAGAAAGGGGGGCTTGATTTTGGAGAAATTTTTAGGGAGTTATTTTAGGAGAAGATTTGGAGGAAGGCCGAAGGAGAGAGAGATCGGATCGGAGAAGGACTGTCGAGGCTCGGTAGACGACGGTTGCCGAGTGTTCGTTGGTCGTGATTGTGGTTCGGTGTTTGTTTTTTTGGTTTCTTCTGAAGCTCTGTAAGACGATATATTTTTCTTATTAATTTGAGTTTTGTTTCAATGTTTCTTTTTATTAAAGTTTGTAGTTTCTTACTTATGAGTAGTGAGTAGTTTATTTTTCTATGGTCGGGGTTAAGCCCGGCATAGTTGAGCATGTTTGATAAGTAAGATTGAGTGATTGAATGCCTTTTATCTTTTATTGAGATTATTTGTTGTGCTTAATACCAAAACGAAAGGTGAGGTAATTTAGGTTTTTAACTTGATTGAAAGAGAAAGTTAGTAACTTAAAGGTTGATATTGTTTGTAAACGAAAGTTTCAAGCTTTGGATCCAAAACAAGCAATTGAGTGAATTAGGATGCGAAAGTAGATTAATTTACTTATTAAGTCAATGAAAGTTGATAACTCTATCTGTTTAAAGGCATGATCTTATCTTCTTACGAATTCTTATGATTGGCTATGTTGTGGTGTCCCTTGTCCTAGATTTTTGTTTTATTTGAATTATTTCTGGTGAATCTTCGTTGATGAGTACTTGCCTCGGTACCGAATTTTAATTAGAATTTAATTAGGTTGTTAGTTAATATTTTTGTGTTCAGTGGCTCGGTAACGATCCTGACAACATCGTTAACGAGGCATCTCGTGAGTGTTTTGTTTAATTTTGTTTGATTTTTGTTAGATTGATAGACAAACAACTTTGCTTCTTGTGGAACGATCCTGACTCCACTGTACTCAGCGGGGTCTTGACTTACAAATTTATTTGTTGGCCGAGAAACCCTCTCAACAATAAGTAGAGAAAGAGATATGAATTCAAAATAGTGAAATAAGATTGCAATTGCACTGCTGCGAGTTACTCCTTATGATTCTGGATACCAATAGTAAGTTGTAGACATGTTAATTGATAAAACCATAGATATCGAAATAAAAAGACAATAATATAAAATAACGATGATAAACTTCACTATGATTCCATTCAGATATTGAAGGATAATTGATGGGTACGCGAGAGAGAAGATGAAGAACAAAATAGCTTTTGAGATCGTGGATGAATAATCAAAGAATAAAAATACAATTGTCTGTAGATTATTTTGTCCTCTATAGAGTGTGAGAGAGAGTCTCTTTGTTGATGTTCCTCTTCCCCTTTCATAAGCTCACCTTCTGGTCATTAATGAGTATCAATCCCAAATCTCGCCTTGTTATTAATGTCTTCCAACTGCTAGTTTGAATAGTTACCACTTTTGTTAAATCGTCAACACGTTAGACATTTAATGCGTCTGCGATTTTCGCCCTGCAGTTAATGCGTTCCAACAACTCTTTTATGCTCCTTGATTTTCTCCATGCAATTTAATGTCTCATTAATGATAAATAATGTCTTTAATTGTTTCCGATCTCTTTATATCTTCGTGGTCCCACCTCATAATTTAGCCCGATATTTTAGGGCCCAACAGTTCATGCATTTTTAATCATACTTATTATTTGAATTTAAATTTATACTTATAGGTTAATTGAATACTAACTATGATTTTAAATTATATTTTTATTATAATAGTTAATTGAAAGCAGTGGAAATCACTACATGTACTACACAATGAAAAGAGTCCATTTTGAGAAAACAATGTAAAAGATTAATCCTTGATTGCTTGTTGCATACGGTGTGACGAGCACTTTTACATTGCTATAAAAGCACTGTCAAAGAATTATTCCTAACTTCCTAACCTTAACAAAGTGGAAGCAAGGGTCCATCCCACAGAGACTCAGATTATTTGGATTTAAGTAATGTTACTAAACTAAGGGGGAGATTTTGTAATTATGAACTAAGAATCTAAGTAATTAAAACTAATTAAATCAAAGCAGGAAAAATAAGTTGAGATTCAAATATGGAGAAAAGCGTCCAACTAGTTTCTTATCCATTGCATACATGAGTTTTGATCATCGATTATCTTTATTTCAATTTCCCTTGACTAATCTATTGTGAATTTATGAATTCAAGCTTATTGTGGTTGTTAATATACACCGTCTTTAACAACCTTTTAATCTATTAACCTAGAAAACCTTCTATGTCAAGTTGATGATACAATTAAGTTCAAAGCATTCAATAGAAACAATATTCATGAATTCCACCGTCTATTCATGAAGTCTTGTGATTAAATTATCCGCCTTTGATTAACCTTATTCCACCGTCTATAAGTTTAATTAAAGGATTCATCCATGAATAATCAAATTCCACCGTCTATTTAATTATTCTAGTTGTAATTCAACCTAGAAGTAGAATAGGTGATCAAGCTATTATAATCCTAAGTGAATTTAATCAATTAAGTACGGAGAGATTCAATCTAGTCAAGGCAAACTAAAATAATTCAAATCTCACAAACAATCATGCATACAACTTCAATTAACTAGTTGAACATGAGAAAATTAGCTAGAAATTGTCATTGAAGAAAAACAAAACTTACAAAAGTCAAATTGATCTTCAATTGCAAAACTAGGGTTTTGTCTCCCTCAAATCTCCAAACTCAATTAAACTTAGAACACAAGAATAATAGATAGCATATCATAATATCCAAATAACCCTAAGGAAAGTATTTATATCGTATCTAAAAACATCCAAGAATACTAACAAGGTCGGCCCATAAGATCACACGGAAGCCCGAGTCAGCGTCGGATCAACGCGCTGAAGTGCGGTTTGGTTCATTGAGAGCGCGGTCGCGCTATGAGGCTTTTGGTCGCGCTCCGCCTGCAGCAACTTTAGCGACACTTCGGAGGCTGTATTGACCCCCTTCGAGTTGGAATTTGGACTCGGAGTAAAAATATGAATTGTAGATCTTCGAGTTAGCTTTCCAGTGATACCAAATTCAGCTTCATCCGACCAATGTAGCTCCAAAAACAAGCATTGCAAGATAGAGGTGTCTAAACAAGACTCTAATGCATGACCCGGGTTTAAGCGTTTTTATCTCTCAAGCTCTTGGGTCTTAGCTCTTCCAATCTTCACTTGAATCACTTTCCACTCATTCCTAGGTCCGGTACTTAGCCTCACACCAACCATTCTTCACCTTTCAACCTGTAATAAGGCAAAAAAACGCATAGATTCCGAACTAAACCGAAATAAAACCTAAACTACAACTTAAAGTAAAACTCTATCTAAAAATGCATAAAACGGGAATAAAAACATGCTCTAAGACCTATACCTATATGCTCTATCAAATTCCCCCATGCTTGAACCTTGCTTGTCCTCAAGCAAGACATAAACCCAAAACACACCACAGAAATGCAATCATACATCCATCTCAAATTAAACAAGCATTTCACATATAATCAAAAACCCGACCAAGACTTCTCAGCATGCATTTTAACAAGCAAAAAGTAAAGACCATTCATCCATTCTATACCTCACCAAGGTAAATGTGTTTGCACTCAAACTCTCAAGTGTTTAAAGGTATGTGTTTCACTCAAAATCAACCATGAAAACTAGACTACCATAAGCTTGCATCAGCATACTAAATCTCCACCGCTGGGGATCAAACACATAACAAAAATCATGAGGTCTTTTTAAGGCTTGTAATGGGGCCAATGTAAAGAGAAATTTGGAAGGGATCATATTTGGCATGTGGTGCTAAATCCGGGATAAAGAACTAACCCTAAACCCAAACTTTACACTTCCTCCTCTTACTTCTCCCAAACTCTTCTCTTCTTCAACTCCATACACACATTTAAACTCTTTGTTTCTTTTTCTTTCTTTTTTCTTTCTTTGCCTTTTCTTCAACTCTCTCTTTGGTTAATGAAGACTACTAACAACTGTACTTGAATTTTTTTTCTTTTGCTTTGCAACACTTTCATCTTCATTTTCTTTCACTTTACACACAAGAGTTTTATTTCCTCTTTTCCTCCTTTTCTTCCAACTCCCTCATACTTATACATAACTCACACAAAACAAAAACACAACCTAAAGTCCTAAATCCCGGATGGGTCAAACTTATTAGGCTAGGGAAATTTTGTGGAGTTTAATAAAAATAGGCTTCAGGCTCAAAAGAACAGGGGTGTCAAGAACATGGATCTTGTAAGGTAGGAAGGGAAATAATAGGCTTATAAGAAACATTGTATCAATCATTTTAATGCTATGTATTCAATCATATAAAGCAGTCTTGACAAAGAGTCATAACGCAAGTTCTAGAGCTAGATAATCATGGTGATGCACTCAAGAAATATAGAGAACAAATATATCATGAAAGGCTAAAAATATCTCACAAGGCTAATTGTTGTCTAGAACTTCAGAATGAATCAAGTACTCAAGCTAAATACATGCTCCATCCTTTAATCAAGGTAATTAATCAATGATCATGCTTATATCATATCAACTTCAGCATATCATGCAAATCATGGCTTAGGACTTATACTTAGCATAAAAACACAAGAGGAAACAAGCAATGGGGAAATAAAAACCTAAATGCAATATTTTTGTATTTTTTTTCTTCAAATTTTCTGATTTTTTTTCTTTTTTTTTCATTTTTTTAGAATTTTAATCAATGCATAACAATAAAATAAACATGCAAATGCAACTACATGATCTAACTACAACTAAGCACTTATGACAAAATAAAGAATCTCCTTCCCCATGCTTAAACTTTACTTTGTCCCCAAAGTAAAAGAAAAGATAAGAGAAAAAGAAAACTAACCTCATCATAAGAGCTTGACACACTCAAGAATCTACTCCTCTGGTGGTGGTGGTGGGTATCCCAGATACGGATATGCAGGGCCTAGAAATCCGGGATATGAGCGCGAGAGCGTCTTGGCTTCCTCAAACCGCGTGTACCTGTTTCCCGACTTTTCCTAAAACTAAGGACAAAAACAAACCAAAACAAAACAAAAACCAAACAAACAAACCAAAAACTAAACGTAAACTAGAAAACAAACACAACTAAAAATAAAGCTTGGGTTGCCTCCCAAGAAGCGCTTGTTTAACGTCATTAGCTTGACGTTTAACATGATTAGACAAGATTAGACATTGTCAATGCCCTTAACAACTTGCCAAACCCCTGTGCACACATCTCAAAAAGACATAAGTAACATGATGTCTCTCTATTTGGTGGTGTTTTCATATGTGATTTCCTTTGTAAATATGTTTCTTTTTCCCCTTTTCTTGTGCGTTTTGTTCCTTTTTAGCCTAGTTCCCGTATTTCTATGAGATTCGGAGACTACGCACCTTTTATGTGTTTTGTAGGTAATTTGGCATGAATCAAGGATCGATTTGAAGGAGATTCGGAGACTACGCACCTTTTATGTGTTTCTATGAGATTCTTGTGCGTTTTGTTCCTTTTTAGCCTAGTTCCTTTTTTCCCCCTTTTCTTCCACTTTT
The DNA here is from genome assembly GCA_964016875.1 of Fallopia convolvulus. Classification (NCBI taxonomy): domain Eukaryota; kingdom Viridiplantae; phylum Streptophyta; class Magnoliopsida; order Caryophyllales; family Polygonaceae; genus Fallopia; species Fallopia convolvulus. The sequence goes on from OZ024736.1 coordinate 15,926,266, forward strand.
GCCCTTCATCTAATCTATAAAAGGCCCTCTTGTCTTCTAAGAAAGGGTTCCCACACACACAAAAAGAAGGGAACCAAGGGGATACTTGGAGAGCAAGGAGGAAGGAGAGGAGAAGGAAGAGAGAGAGAATCGGCCAAGGGAGGAAGTCTTGATAGGTTTTGTTGGTAGATTTACTTTGATTTGCTTTGTTCTTGTGGATTTGAAAACCCTTGATTTGGATTTGTGGATTGCTTTGGATTTGAATGAAACTTTGCTTTGTTTTGAGATTGATTATGATGATTGCTTTCCCTTTTGATTTGATTGCTTTCTTTGCTTGTCTCATGGAGTAGATCTCCTTGATCTTGGGTTATGGGGGAAAACCCTAGCTAGGTTTAGGCTAGAAACCCCAATTCCATAGCCTTGAGTGTTTGATCTAAGGAACCCACTCTACATAGAGCTACAATTTCTTGCGAAAGTTGGGAATCAAGGCTTGAGATTGGCAAAGTAGCGAAAGTGAACATGTGTCAATCTCAAGACCTTGCTTCGAAGGGGATTTCCCCATGGATCGAGGTGTAGATGTGGTTGGAACGATGGCGAAAGCACTCGATCCTAGTCCGATCATCACTCATTGCCTGAATTGGGGTGGAAAAGCCTTAATCTACTAGGGAAGGAACCCAAAAGCCCAAGATCTACTTTTAAAATCTTTGAGTTCGACATCCCCAGCTACCTCGGGCCCGACTTACCCAGTGTCGGTCCCGACTTCCTCTTGTCGTCAACCTCGGGCCCGACGTGACCTCAGTGTCGGTCCCGACTGTTTTCTTTGTTTTCCTTTGTTTTATGCTCTCCTTTCTAGCTTCCTAGTATCTAGGCACATCGATCGAGTAGACTTCCCGAGTGTTCGACACCCACCACGTACTACAACGGGGTCGGGTTATAAATTGTATCTCTTGACCCTCGCATCCGAGAGCGATCAAAAGATTGGCGCCGTTGCCGGGGAAGTCTAAGTGCATTGAGTGCCAATTTGGTGAGTTTCTTGTGTGTTGGTAGTGATTTGGGTGAGGGAATAGCCCAAACCCTTTGTTTGTTTTTGATTTGTTTTGGTTTGTGTTTTTGTTTCATAGGTGTATGCTAGCTCGTTCCTCCCGAGGAACACTTGAACTTGAGTTTGTGAGTGATCCGGAAAGTATTCTCAAGGAAGCCCGAAGAAGGAAAAGGATGGCGAATCAAGCTCTCCATGTTGATGAGGAGTTGGCTCAACTTAGGGCCGAAATGGCTAGATTGCAACTTGAGAGGGACAATCAAGAGGAGATGGCAAGAAGAGAACGGGAGCAACGGATGAGAGCCGAGGCTCAACTCAACGCTCTACCCCGGAATGCACGCCAATACATGCATCCGGAGTTGAGGGTACCCGAGTCGGCTATTGTGCTTCTCGAGGTTGCCAAGAATTTTGAGATCAAGAAGCAATTCATCTCCCTCATCAAGCGGGATCAATTCGAGGGCCGTCCACATGAGTGTCCCATAGAGCATGTCAAACGATTTGTGGATATGTGTGAGACGATCTCCACCGACGAGGAGACATTGGAGTATGTGCTTCTAAAGGCGTTCAAATGGTCACTTGGGGTTCCTAGGTCAATCACAACTTGGAAGACACTCTATGATGCTTTCTTGATGAAGTTCTTCCCGCCCTAAAAGACAACCGAGTTAAGAAGGAAGATTGCAAGCTTTCAACAAGGTCCGAATGAGCCTCTCTTCGAAGCATGAGACCGTTTCAAGGAGATATTGCGCCAATGTCCTACTCATGGCCAACAACCATATGTGCTTCAAGACATCTTTTTCCAAGGCATCAATCCGGTAACGAAGGACAAGCTTAATCTCCACACCGATTGTGGGTTCATAGACTTGACACCGGATCAAGCTTGGGAGCTACTTGACAAGCTATCCGATTATGAGGCCATGTATGGGTTGAGTCAAGCTAGCAAGGAGGTGAAAGTTCAAGGTGAAGGTACAAGGAAGTTATATGATCCAAAGGGAGAAGACATTGATAGGGATGTGAAGCTCCAATTCCTTGAAGGTGAAGTGAGCAAGCTTAAGAGGCAAGTCCACTACTACAAGCAAAATGCTAGAGCTTGTGAAGAGTGTGGATCCTTTGCACATGCGACACAAGTTTGTCCGAATGAGAGCCAAATGCGCTTGGCCGAGCGAATTGAGGAGGCAAACTATGTTCGAGGAAATAACGGTGGAAGAGGCAATTTCAACAATGGTGGCAATGGCCGGTGGAACAACGGTCAAGCTCAAGGCTACAACAACAACTTCAACCAAAACGAGCCAAGGGCGCCACCACCACCATATAGACCACCGGGATTCAATGAGTTACAAACATTTGCTCAAGAGATGAGAGATGGGTTCAAGGAGATGAGGACCCAATTCAATGAGTTTGGTGCATGGAGGAGGCAAGTCGACAATCAATTTGCTCAAATTGCGACTCAAGCCCCAAGAGAGAATGGAAGACTTCCGGGCCGACCCGAGGAGAATCCTCGAGCTCAAAACAATCAAAATGAAGTCCGGGCAATTGGATTGAGAAGTGGCTGAAACTTACCCGAGCCACACGTGCCTAAGAAGAATGAAGAGAGTCGGACCAACCTACCCAGCAAGTCGGGTCCGAAGTTCCCCGAAGTCGACCCAGCAAGAAGATCGACTCCCTCACCAAGGACCGAGGTCGAGAGCAACTCGGGACCGACGTACACAGACCTCGATCCAACCCCTTTGTCCAGGACCGAGATTCACAACATCGGTCCCGACATGGTGCCCAAGTCGGTCCAACCAAGAAGTGTTGCAAATGAAGTAGGGAAGTCCAAAGAAGTTGATCCAAGCAAGATTCAAGGTGCAACAATTCTTCCATATCCCTCGAATAAGCCAAAAGATGTTGTTGAGAACAAGTTCAAGAGGTTTCTCAAACTCTTGCAAGGCTTGAACATCTCTATCCCATTCACCGACGCATTGAGTGAGATGCCATCTTATGCCAAGTTTTTAAAGGAGATTTTGAGCAAGAAGAGGTCCATAGTGGAAATGCAAGATGAAGTCAAGACCTTGGAGTTACCACAAAAGCTAGGAGATCCCGGTCGCTTTGCTATAACCATTGGTGTGGGGTCTCAAAATTTCCAAGCCTTGTGTGATCTTGGAGCAAGCACGAGCATCATTCCTTACACCATATGGAAATCCACATCTATGGGTCTCATAGCTCCGGTCAACATGAGGTTAACGATAGCGGATGGGTCATCCATCGAACCGATTGGTATCGTCGAGGATTATCCCGTTTGCATTGAAGGCCACTATGTACTTTGTTGTAGTGGACATGATAGAAGTGCCGGGTGAACCGATTATACTAGGGAGACCTTTCCTTGCTACGGTTGGGGCAATCATTGATGTAAAAAAGGGCCACTTGTCTCTTGACATTGGAGGAAGAGAGATTGAGTTTTTCTTTAGGCCAACTTCAAAAGGGACCGTACATAAGGAAGCTAAGATGATCCAAGTTCCTCTTGGATTGCAATGGGAAGCCATTTCTAAGAAGTCAAGGCCAAGGGAGCTTAGGTTGAAAGCCACCCCACCACCTAGAGAAATTGAGATAGAGCACCACGGTCTAGCCCTCAATATGATTGAGCATGAACAATTGGAGGAAAGGATGTCTTATTTGGAGGTGTTCAAGGCCGAGAAAGAGGAAGTTCAAGCACCACCGGAACCATCTCAAGAACTCAAGGAGCTTCCAAAAGATTTGAGGTACGCATTTCTTGGTCCCAACTCTTCCTTACCTGTAATCATAAATGCCAACTTGAATGATGAGGAGGAGTCTAAGTTGTTGGAGGTTCTAAGAAAACATAGAGGAGCTTTAGGATCTTCACTAGAGGAACTAAAGGGAATCTCTCCCTCAATTTGCATGCATAGGATTTATATGGAGGATAACCATAAACCCACTATTGAACCCCAAAGAAGATTAAATCCTAACATGAAAGAAGTGGTAAAGAGTGAAATACTTAGGATGTTGGATGCGGGAATTATCTTCCCAATTTCCGATAGCAAGTATGTGAGTCCCGTGCATGTAGTTCCTAAGAAAGGAGGTCTCACCGTTGTGCAAAATGAAAAGGGAGAAATGATACCTATGAGAACCACAACAAAATGGCGTATGTGTATTGATTACCGTAAGCTTAATAGTGGCACTCACAAAGACCATTTTCCTCTTCCTTTCATAGACCAAGTCCTAGAAAGATTAGCACAACATGAATATTTTTGCTACCTTGACGGGTATAGCGGGTTTTGGCAAATCCCTATTCATCCCGATGATCAAGAGAAGACGACATTCACATGTCCTTATGGGACTTTTGCCTATAGACGCATGCCTTTTGGTTTATGTAATGCGCCGGCAACATTTCAAAGATGCATGATGTCTATCTTCTCCGATATGGTTGAGGATATAGTAGAAGTGTTTATGGATGATTTCTCCGTCTATGGTTCCTCATTTGATGTTTGCTTAGCTAACTTAGACAAGGTTTTGACTAGATGTGAGGAGACTAGTTTGGTGCTTAATTGGGAAAAATGTCACTTCATGGTGAAGGAGGGCATAGTGCTAGGACACCTAGTTTCAAGTAAGGGGATAGAGGTAGATAAAGCTAAGGTTGAAATAATTGAAAAACTACCTCCTCCCTCTTGTGTTCGTGATATTAGGAGTTTCTTAGGTCATGCGGGATTTTATAGACGGTTCATCAAGGATTTTTCTAAGATTGCAAAACCATTGTCTAACCTCTTGATGAAGGATGTGCCCTTTGAATTTTCCGAGGATTGCATGAGTTCTTTTTGTAGGTTGAGAGATGCCTTGATCTCGGCTCCAATAATGGCGGCACCCGATTGGAATCTTCCATTCGAGGTGATGTGTGATGCTAGTGATTTCGCCGTAGGGGCCGTCCTTGGGCAAAGGAAGGATGGAAAGTTGCATGCCATCTACCACGCAAGCAAAACTTTGGATGAAACTCAGTGCTATTACACAACAACGGAGAAAGAGTTTCTTGCGATAGTGTTTGCATTTGAGAAATTCCATTCATATCTTGTGGGATCAAAGGTGGTAGTCTTCACGGACCACGCGACAATCAAATACCTCATGAAGAAGAAAGATGCAAAGTCGAGGCTTCTAAGATGGATGCTCCTTCTCCAAGAGTTTGACCATGAGATCAAGGACAAAACCGGTGCGGAAAATGTGGTAGCGGATCATCTATCCCGTTTGCCCATCGAGTACATGTTGGAGATGGAGGATGGTTTGACTATAGATGATTCAAGAGCAGATGAAGGTCTCATGAGCGGAAAGGAGGAAAGGAAGGGTGGATCGACGAACCGAGTAAGTCGGGCCCGAGGTTCAGAACATCGGACCGAAGGCAAGGCAAGTACGAGTGAGTCGGGACCGAGGACTTCAACATCGGGCCCGAGTGACCTGTGTGTCTGCGAAGCTGGACCGGCATCCAACCATGTCGGGCCCGGTACACTTCAATGTCGGTCCGTGGAAGAAAGTAAGTTTCCTAGCTCGATTTCCATTCCTTCTCGTTCTGAATTGATTGCTTCTTTCTCTCCCACTGGCCTTCTTTCTATTAGTGTCGTAAGACGAGGGGTCTCCCCTTGGTTTGCGGATTTTGCTAACTTTGCCGTAGGGGGAGTGATCCCACCAAATTTGTCTTATCAAGCTAGGAAGAAATTCTTACATGATGCTAGACAATACTTTTGGGATGATCCATATCTCTACAAGGAAGGGCGTGATCAAATCTATAGACGGTGTGTGTCAAGTGAAGAGGTTGAGAGCATAATTCACCATTGCCACTCCTTGCCTACGGGGGGTCACGCCAAGAGTTCCAAAACCACCTCAAAAATTCTTCAATGTGGTTATTATTGGCCAACCATGTTCAAGGATGTGCATGATTATGTGAGGAAGTGTGAAGAGTGCCAAAGAGAGGGGAACCTATCAAGGAGGAATGAGACTCTTCAAACTGGCATTCTAGAAGTTGAGTTATTTGATGTATGGGGTATTGACTTCATGGGACCATTTCCCACATCAGGGCCTTACAAGTACATCTTGGTAGCCGTAGATTATGTCTCAAAATGGGTGGAGGCCATACCAACAAGAACCAATGATGCTAAGGTGGTGATGAAGTTTTTGAAAGGCAACATTTTGCAAGGTTTGGTGTGCCTAGGGTTCTCATAAGTGATGGCGGACCTCATTTCATTGAGAGGTGCTTCGAAAATGTATTGATCAAGTATGGGGTGTCTCATCGAGTGGCTACTCCTTATCATCCTCAAACAAGCGGGCAAGTCGAGGTGTCAAACCGTCAAATCAAGGCTATCTTGGAGAAGACCGTATCTCGATCAAGGAAAGATTGGGCCTCTAAGCTCGATGATGCACTTTGGGCTTATAGAACCGCCTTCAAGAGACCTTTGGGAACTACACCCTTCAATCTAGTTTATGGCAAGGCATGTCATCTTCCGGTAGAGCTTGAGCACAAGGCGAAATGGGCACTCAAAGAGATGAATGGGGATATCAACTTGGCCGGTGAGAAAAGATTTCTAGAACTTCATGAGTTGGGGGAATTAAGGTTGAAGGCCTATGAGAACTCCAAGCTATACAAGGAGAAGACCAAGAAGTGGCATGATAGGAAGTTAATTCCAAAGACCTATCAAACCGGTGACAAGGTTCTCCTTTTCAATTCAAGGCTTAAACTTTTCCCCGGAAAGTTAAGGACTAGGTGGAGCGGACCATTTGTGGTCCACCGTATCTATGCTCATGGTGCGGTGGACTTGGTTGATGAACAAGGACATATTTTCAAAGTGAATGGTCATCGAGTGAAGAAGTTCTATGACAAGGACGGTCCAAACGAAGAAGTTCGAGCCTCATGGGCTCTCGTCCTCGCCGATTGATCTTATACATGCCATTGAAGAATAAGAAATTGTGAGCTCTTCATACTCTTCTCTCTTGCTTTTAAGTTTTGGTTTCCTTGTTTGATGGGGACATCAAAATTTTAAGTATGGGGTGGGGGTAAGTGTGTTCATGATTTCACTTGTTTATGTTTGTTTATTATTTTGAGGATATTTAGTTTGTGTTTCTAGTTTGTATTTGGGATGTTTGCTTATTGGTTAGTGGTTTGAGGAAAGACATGGATGATTAATTTGGTCTTGAATGGATGAGTTTTTGGTTTTAGAGAAATTTTTGCAAAAAAATCCATAAAAATTTGAAAAATTGTGTTGAAAACAACAAAAAGATTTTGTGTTTTGTAGGTTTTGGACTAGAAATTCCCATCTTAGATTGCCAAAATAAAAGCTAATGATGATGAGAGCATGTAAATTCCTTTGCATATTTTTGGATAGTTTAGCCTCTAAAAATGATGTTGCTTTTGATGTGATCATGATATCTTGCTTGTTTTATTGAACATGTGAGTTCTAGGATGAGTTCTTATGCAACTAAGTATGAGTGACCCTTGTGAGATTGATTTTTGGCCATTTTAGGGATGCTTGTTCATATTTGCATATCCCTCATTTTTCTTGTGTGATTAGCTCATTCATGCTTAGTAAAACTTGCTATTGCGGTGTTTATCTATTTTCCAAGACCGTCATGAGAATTGTCCTAGCATGGTCACATTGATTTTGAACTTTATTCTTCTAGTCACATAAATGTTCCATATCCTACCATGAAGATAATCCTTTGTTTGTAGCCCCGTTCTAGCCTAAGCCTTTATTTGAAACTCCTCAAAAATATTATTCCTAGCCTTATATGACTTGACCCTTATGGGATTGGACTTTAGAAGAGAGGTTTGGATTGTATTTGAAGGGTTGAGATTCTCTTGGGTTTAAGGGCAAAGAATGGTGTTATGAATCATGTGGGTAGTGCATCTTTGTTGTACAAAAAAATGAAAAAAAGAAAGAAAAAGACAGAAAGAAAATGTTGGAAATGTAAAGTGGAATAAAGCAAATAGCTTAAGTGAAGAGAATGGTCCGACCGAGTTACAAGCAACATCGGGCCCGATGTCATAAGAAAGTCGGTCCAAATGTATAAAGTGTTGAAAATCCAACAAAAAGCATAAGAGCAAAGATGAAGTGGAATGTTAAGTGAAATTTTGGGTTGAAAGGAAAATGTTAAGTCTTTTGGGTGGGTGTGAAAGTAATGGTGGAATTTGGTGAGGTTGGTGAGAGTTTAGGTTGTTCAATCCCCATTGTAAGCACCACAAGGCCAAATAAATTCCCACCTTGAAAAATACCAAAAGCCCCATTACAACCCGGCCGAATGGAACCTCTTTGAGGACCTCCATTGAGCCAAGTTCGAAATTCTTTGTGTACTTTGCATTAGGCATCTCTAGGTGGAGGAATTGGTGATATTAGCTTCAATAGTAAAGTCCTTACTTGCATGATTTTTGATCTTGAGTGTTCATTGCTAAACCCAAACACATGATGAGTGATACACATTCACATATCCCTAAAGTGAGGCTTAGTTGCATTGACTTTATTCCTTGGAACACTTAATCACGTGTGATGATGTAATCTTGATTGAATATCGATCACTTGTGCTTAAAATGTGTTTTCATACGAGGCTTTACTTGAAGATTATGTTTCGTCCTTGCTTACATTGTTATTGCTTGAGGACAAGCAAGTTTAAGTATGGGGTATTTTGATGTCTCTCTATTTGGTGGTGTTTTCATATGTGATTTCCTTTGTAAATATGTTTCTTTTTCCCCTTTTCTTGTGCATTTTGTTCCTTTTTAGCCTAGTTCCCGTATTTCTATGAGATTCGGAGACTACGCACCTTTTATGTGTTTTGTAGGTAATTTGGCATGAATCAAGGATCGATTTGAAGGAGGGTCGAGACATGGGGCAAAGGCCGAGCTAAAGCGGGAAAGAGAGAAGCAAGCCATGAAGAAGAACAAGAGAAGCCAACTAAGAAGAAGGTGGAACGAGGTCAGGACCGAGTTGCAACCACATCGGGCCCGACTTTGAAGTCTCCAACCTCGGACCGAGATGCACAGTAACTCGGGCCCGAGGTCCTCCGTGTCGGTCCGAGTCGGTCACCGAACCACTTGGGCTCCAAGGCACGAATTTGTGGACTTCCACTTTTGCCCTTCATCTAATCTATAAAAGGCCCTCTTGTCTTCTAAGAAAGGGTTCCCACACACACAAAAAGAAGGGAACCAAGGGGATACTTGGAGAGCAAGGAGGAAGGAGAGGAGAAGGAAGAGAGAGAGAATCGGCCAAGGGAGGAAGTCTTGATAGGTTTTGTTGGTAGATTTACTTTGATTTGCTTTGTTCTTGTGGATTTGAAAACCCTTGATTTGGATTTGTGGATTGCTTTGGATTTGAATGAAACTTTGCTTTGTTTTGAGATTGATTATGATGATTGCTTTCCCTTTTGATTTGATTGCTTTCTTTGCTTGTCTCATGGAGTAGATCTCCTTGATCTTGGGTTATGGGGGAAAACCCTAGCTAGGTTTAGGCTAGAAACCCCAATTCCATAGCCTTGAGTGTTTGATCTAAGGAACCCACTCTACATAGAGCTACAATTCCTTGCGAAAGTTGGGAATCAAGGCTTGGGATTGGCAAAGTAGCGAAAGTGAACATGTGTCAATCTCAAGACCTTGCTTCGAAGGGGATTTCCCCATGGATCGAGGTGTAGATGTGGTTGGAACGAGGGCGAAAGCACTTGATTCTAGTCCGATCATCACTCATTGCCTGAATTGGGGTGGAAAAGCCTTAATCTACTAGGGAAGGAACCCAAAAGCCCAAGATCTACTTTTAAAATCTTTGAGTTCGAAATCCCCAGCTACCTCGGGCCCGACTTACCCAGTGTCGGTCCCGACTTCCTCTTGTCGTCAACCTCGGGCCCGACGTGACCTCAGTGTCGGTCCCGACTGTTTTCTTTGTTTTCCTTTGTTTTATGCTCTCCTTTCTAGCTTCCTAGTATCTAGGCACATCGATCGAGTAGACTTCCCGAGTGTTCGACACCCACCACGTACTACAACGGGGTCGGGTTATAAATTGTATCTCTTGACCCTCGCATCCGAGAGCGATCATAACACAATGATAAATTAAAGATGCATAATATAACTTTCAAAGAACATTTTAATTTATCAAACATGTGTGCCCAATTTTCATGAGGTGGCTTTTGTACAAAGAAATTCAGCACAAAGTGGTGGCTTTAGGAAATACTTACATTATGAATCAAAGCACTTATCAGCAATACCACTTTTATCCAGGATGAACTCCATATATTCTTGGTCTTCAACCTTGTGTTGTAGACTTGGCTCCTCATCTTGGAGCTCCATCAGCTCTGGATGTGAGAAGGTAGGGAAACTGAAACATGGGATGTCAAGGCCTAACATAGGGTGCACCATGACAGCGGGAGCCTTAATAAATGTATCATGTTGTGTTTCTCCCTCATGGTTGTCTACTTCTTCAACAAAGAAGTCATCATGGTCGACAAAAGAGTCTTCTTCCAAAACCACAAAACCCTCAAGCAATTTACTCCACATGGGGAAAATGACTCAGGCTCTCTAGGCTCTGTAAGAATCTCTATGCATGCACAGACTTCAGTACGCTCTATGGTGATCTGCTCAGCATGACTTATAGGTGTGACTTCATGTTGGGCATCAAATTCATCCTCATAACCCACATCAAGTGTCTTAGATTGATCCACAACTTGCATCTGGGTGTTTGACTCTTGATTGTTTGATTCCAACGTGATTCCACCACTTCTTTCACACAACTCAAAAGGACATGAGATTATGGAATGCATATATGAAGAACAAGACTCACATTGCTCCGAAGCATACACCCCTGTAGGGAGATCCCTGATTAAATCCTCAAGAGACTTATCGACCAAAAAGCATTGATGGCTCATGAAATAGAAGAAGTCCCAGCATTCCTCAGATCCCATAAATAAAAGCCTCTCATTGCTCAAGTAGTCAGTCAATCCTCTTGTCTCAAGATTCATACCATGGATAACTCCCATGTTTACCTCTCTATCACTGTATCGTAATCCCCAAGCACCAAGTTCAATCACATGGTTTTGAAATCTAAAAAAATAGTCATGGAAGTGTTCATCCTGCAGTTGTCTACATTCAAACAAAGCTATGGATCAGTAGCACGGGTGCTACGAACCATAAGATAGGTTCACAACACCAAAAAAAAGTAACACTAGATAAACACAAATAAGTAGCCGAGTCCCCGGCAACGGCGCCAAATTTGACGAGCACTTTTACGTCGCTATAAAAGCACTGTCAAAGAATTATTCCTAACTTCCTAACCTTAGCAAAGTGGAAGCAAGGGTCGATCCCACAGAGACCCGGATTACTTGGATTTAAGTAATGTTACTAAACTAAGGGGAGATTTTGTAATTATGAACTAAGAATCTAAGTAATTAAAACTAATTAAATCAAAGCAAGAAAAATAAGTTGAGATTCAAACATGGAGAAAAACGTCCAACTAGTTTCGTATCCATTGCATACATGAGTTTTGATCATCGATTATCCTTATTTCAATTTCCCTTGACTAATCTATAGTGAATTTATGAATTCAAGCTTATTGTGGCTGTTAATATACACCGTCTTTAACAACCTTTTAATCAATTAACCTAGAAAACCTTCTATGTCAAGTTGATGATACAATTAAGTTCAAAGCATTCAATAGAAACAATATTCATGAATTCCACCGTCTATTCATGAAGTCTTGTGATTAAATTATCCGCCTTTGATTAACCTTATTCCACCGTCTATAAGTTTAATTAAAGGATTCATCCATGAATAATCAAATTCCACCGTCTATTTAATTATTCTAGTTGTAATTCAACCTAGAAGTAAAATAGGTGATCAAGCTATTATAATCCTAAGTGAATTTAATCAATTAAGCACGGAGAGATTCAATCTAGTCAAGGCAATTAACTAAAATAATTCAAATCTCACAAACAATCATGCATACAACTTCAACTAACTAGTTGGACATGAGAAAATTAGCTAGAAGTTGTCATTGAAGAAAAACTAAACTTACAAAAGCCAAATTGATCTTCAATTGCAAAACTAGGGTTTTGTCTCCCTCAAATCTCCAAACTCAATCAAACTTAGAACACAAGAATAATAGATAGCATATCATAATATCCAAATAACCCTAAGGAAAGTATTTATATCGTATCTAAAAACATCCAAGAATACTAATAAGGTCGGCCCATAAGATCACACGGAAGCTCGAGTCAGCGTCAGATTAACGCGCTGAAGCGCGGTTTGATTCATTGAGAGCGCGGTCGCGCTATGAGGCTTTTGGCCGCGCTCCGCCTGCATCAACTTTAGCGATACTTCGGAGGCTGTTTTGACCCCGTTCGAGTAGGAATTTGGACTCGGAGTAAAATATGAATTGTAGATCTTCGAGTTAGCTTTCCAGTGATACCAAATTCAGCTTCATCCGACCAATGTAGCTCCCAAAACAAGCATTGCAAGATAGCGGTGTCAAAACAAGACTCTAATGCATGACCCGGGTTTAAGCGTTTTTATCTCTCAAGCTCTTGGGCTTTAGATCTTCCAATCTTCACTTAAATCACTTTCCACTCGTTCCTAGGTCCGGTCCTTAGCCTCACACCAACCATTCTTCACCTTTCAAGTTGTAATAAGGCACAAAAACGCGTAGATTCCGAACTAAACCGAACTAAAACCTAAACTACAACTTAAAGTAAAACTCTATCTAAAAATGCATAAAACGGGAATAAAAATATGCTCTAAGACCTATACCTATATGCTCTATCACAGTGCGTTTTGTTAAATGCATAAGCTCATTTTGCTCAATGGATTAAACATTTTTTCAATGACATTACATGTGCGAACGTTTCATTATCTCATCTCACTGACAAATAAAATGAATATCTAATAGTTTTTGCTCGATGTTGATCTTTCGGTGATATAAATGGTATACTCTATCACGTTAACTTAAATTGTGTATTTTATATTGGAAAATAAGACAAAAAAAGAATCAATCCTTTGAGTATTCCAACTTTCATGTGAAAATGAATAGAAAGGTTCATATATAGATGGGTAAAAATATTTTAGACTTTGAAATCTGTTTTACGAGTATCAATTACGTGGTTCATAGTGTTCAACATGAAGGTTCACAATCTTCAACATAAAGGTGCATGAATTTTAAATAATCGGTTCATTTAACAAAAAATGCATAAAATTTGTAAAGAAGGCATTCAACTCATTCGGTTCGATGTGAAATCTAAAACAACCTTAAAAGCAATTACAATGTAGCAAAATATTTTGTCAAACACAAAGTAACATAAAAAACAGACAACTTAATCCCTAAAACACATAACAATTACTAAAAAGACAAATAGAGAATTGGAACTTCAATGTTTAATATTGAGAATGAAATAAGAACAATCTTATGATAAGTGAAGAATGTAGGCATCACTAGCTTTATCATGATCATCCAATGGAACTCCATCAACATTCTCATCATTATTAAAACCCTTCAATGAAACTCCATTAATACTAGCATTATTATCCGATTGAGACAAGCTAGGATGACTGGAACTTGATGAACAACCTATAATAAAAAAAAGGAAAAAATTAAGCTAATTTATAAGCAACATGAAACACATGACGAGCAATAAAATTGTGAAAAAAACGTTTTTCTTTTGGTTCACAAATGTTGTTGTTATGGTTCATAATATTATACTATAAGGTTCATTGAAAAAAATGTCTCGGTCGCACCTCTGCAGCTCTAAGCCAGGGGTGCCCCCATCTTGACCCCCAAATACTCCCTCGTGGGGTACTGAACTGGGTCAATGTTGCTGTTGTTGTTGTTCATTGAAAATCACAATGCGGTTCATGTAAAAAACAAAAAGGGAATTCACTAAAGGGTTTACGTTTTATCAACAAAATCCAGCTCATGAATGTGCTACAAACAACTAATAGCCATAAGTTCATTCAACATTCAAGCAATCACGCAATCAAGCAAGATGTTGGGTTTTTAGGGGAAAAAAAGGTTCAAGCATTTTATCAAACCCTTAGTAGGTAATCAAGCAAGAATACAAAATCAACCTCTATTTCTAATCAAATCCTTCAAATTGCAATTTAAAGAAGTCTTTGTTTTGCATTCTCTATCAATTCTATAGTTCTTTTCATCAAAAATTCATAAAAAAAGATGAAAAATCATACATAAATCCATGAAAAGTAAAACTCATGAACATAGATTGAAAAATTTAAATCAATGAAAATCAAACCTAAAATTCAGTAATAAATGGATCAAGATTACAATGGAGATCGAAGAGATACAATCATAAACATGGGTGAATATAGTGAACATCTATATAAAATTGGGCCGAAAATTATAATTAAATATAAAATACAGTAAAATGATAAACATACTCCTCTAATCCTAAAAAAGGGAAAGCGTGTGACATCATTTAGACTTTTTATAGGATAAGGACATTGTCATTTGATGATTTTGATCTCCATTTGCAGAAGTAATAATACTATTACCGGTTTGTGCAACAGGAAAAGGTAAAGGAAAAAACAGGCGGGAATTAACAAGCGTATGTGAAAATTCAAAAGCGCGCGTTTCGCTTACATCACGGATCCCCTCTCCCTCGGAAACAAATACATACATTTGGAAAGAATAAAAAGAAAAAAGATAGACTTGTAATGCTTTTATTTTCAGATTATTTAATTTTGTCGGACACCCACCACTACCACACACACCAAATATAAAGGGAAGACCTATTTGCCTAGACTACCCCTTCCCCTTCCTCCATTACCTCATCCTCTCTTCCCACCTTCCCCTCTCTATCTCTCTCCTATCTCCGCCATGGATCGCGGCGAGCGAAGATCGGCCGGCACCCGTAGGAGCCTAAAGCGAAAACTTGAAGAAGATTTCGAGGAGAATCACAAAAAGATCGATCTCCCTCTCTCTGTTCATGGAGATGAGAACCGAGATCTGCTCAACCAGGTTATTGCGCAGGTTGATGTTCTCAACTCCACCTTCTCCTGTATAGAGGCCGATCGCTCTGCCGCCAAACGCGCCACTCGCGTCCTCTCCGAGCTTGCCGAAAACGGTCTGTCCGAAGATCTACCTGAATTTTGTTCTTTCACGGTTTTATTGTTGTTCTTTTTTGAGTTTGTGTGGATTCTAGGGTTTGTCTTCCGCGATTTAACATGTGTTTTGTCTCCTTGCAGAGGAACTTGCGAATTTGATTGTGGATTGCGGAGCAGTGCCTGCTTTGGTGAGGCATCTGCAGGCGCCGACAGAGGATGGTGGAGCAAATCCGCTGGAGCACGAGGTTGAGAAGGGAAGTGCTTTTGCGCTCGGACTACTTGCGGTTAAGGTTATTGTTTCTATTATTTTAATTCTCACCTTTTCTTCCATTTTGATGGTATAAGTGAAGTTATTGAGGTTTGATTTTGTAAATCTCAGATTTGAATTTATTGTGCATGCAGACTGTCGATGTTTGGCAGGCTAATAGATTGTTGATAATTAATCTTTGCTCCCTATTAGAGTTATAGTTGAACATGAATTTGCAAAAATTGTTTGGTTCTGATTTTCTATGATCTATTCTACGGGCTTTACGTTTGCATAAAATATGTCAAGATGTCTCTACTGAGGGATGTATTGCAGCTGTGTGATTTAGTTTTTTTTTTTTTTGCCAAGTGACTTAGTTTGTGTTGAAGTGGCATAGGTGAGCAATTGGTGACAACTGACAAGTTATTAATAAGCTTCGTAAGACAATCAAGTTCTCTAAAATCTCTAATGACAATTTTAATGGTTTTAAAGCTAACTTTTTCAAGGCTTCATGACATCAATTTGATATGTTAAATTTATGTACTTTATACAATTGTTTGGTGGATTTCAAATAGATAAAATATAAACTGGTATAATGTAATTGTTGTTAAAATTCTATTTTGGAAATAATTTTCCTCTTTATGCGGTACAAAAGTCTCTATATTAGACAATCAGTTCTTTTGTACTGGAATGTAGAAAATATTTGGAAAGAAATGTTAAAATATGTTAATTTCTTTTCGATGCCAAGAAGGGTATGTGGTGTGCTCTTAGTCCTTGTTGATGCATATTCAATAATTGCCCCTTCATAAATAGACTATACTGTTCCAACAACATTCGCTTTTGAGGGGATTGTGTTAAACCATTTCTTATTATCTATGTTAATGTCCCAACTCTTTGAAACTTGAACAATTAAATTTGTTTGCCAACTTTAGCACATGAATGCTTATTTGCCATTTGGCTACCCTTTTCTTTTGACAGCCTGAATATCAGCAACTTATAGTTGATGCTGGGGCTCTCCCCTGCCTTGTGGATCTTTTGAAAAGGAACAACAATGGGTGTAGTACTCGACCTCTTAACGGGCTTATTAGGAGAGTAGCTGATGCAGTAACTAACCTAGCTCATGAGAATAGTAGCATAAAATCACGTGTCAGGTTTGCTTTTACTTCTTTCCTTTTGTGTGTGTGCATGTGTGGATCTTATCACATCAAATTCACTTCTTTGATTGGTGTTGAACCCAGGCTTGATGGTGGAATCCCACCCCTTGTTCAATTGCTTGAGTCCAGGGACACTAAAGTTCAAAGAGCTGTTGCAGGAACATTAAGGACTCTTGCATTTAAAAACGACGAGAATAAAAATCAGGTTTGGCTGCACTTTTTTCCCCAAGTGTATTAATTGTTTAACTGGATAAAAAGCGCAGCATTTTCTCATTGATTTTATAAATTCCCAGATTGTAGAATGCAATGCTCTACCAATGCTAATTCTGATGCTCAAATCAGAGGATCCTGCCATACATTATGAAGCGGTAATTCATACCTAGATATGCTATTCTGTTAAAGATTTTGTTGATCTCTACTAGGAGTTACTTTACTGTTTGTTTATAGGTTGGTGTTATTGGGAATCTTGTGCATTCTTCTCCTAGCATAAAGAAAGAGGTTCTTCTTGCTGGTGCTTTGCAACCTGTCATTGGATTGCTCAGGTTTGTCAATCACAATCCCTCTGCAATAGTGCAATTTGAAGCTTTAATCCCACTAAGGATTAGGTATATGGTATTGGTGAATTTTTCTAGTTTCTTTACAAGTAACGTACAATCAGGGAGAGTCTTACTTGTCTAATTGCTTAATCATTTTTGTGTGGTTGCAGTTCCTGCTGCTCTGATAGCCAAAGAGAAGCAGCTCTACTGCTTGGGCAGTTTGCTGCTGCTGATTCTGATTGCAAGGTTGGTCAATCATCTTAGGGGGGAAAAGTTGGCTACTTCAGCATTTAAAATGTTTATGTAAGAAAAATACATTTTTTACTTTTATTTTATTGGTGATTTTTCTCTTGTGCAGGTTCACATTGTTCAAAGAGGTGCTGTCCCACCTTTGATTGAAATGCTTCAGTCTGACGACGTGCAACTCAAGGAAATGTCTGCTTTTGCACTTGGGAGGCTGGCACAGGTGAGTTCTGGCAAGTCAGTTACCATCTCTAATTGAAACAAATTGGAATCCTGTTTTTTTTCTTTAAAGCTGCACACACTCAGCAATCATTGTTTAAATTCATAATGAATTGTATTCCTGCAATTGCGTAGATATATATGCTTTCTGGAAATGGGGAATATGAAAAAACCCTTTAGCATGCTTCTTGTATTAGGAAAATCCCCTCTTGCAGCAAGAAAATCTCTTGCCTTGAGCTCAACAGCTTGACCATGCTTTAACCTTGGCTTAATTGTGCTGCTACCCTAGAAGAACAATGCTTCTCCACTAATTTGCTGCTAGCTGTCAATAGTCAAAATCAGCTTGCACTCTCCATGTCTACCAATGACACCTTTGTCCTTTGGAGGAATTGAATCCAAAGTAAACTTGTAAACAATCTGATCCTTTGTTGTGTACCCCTAGTGTACACCTCTAGCACAGCTCAGTGTTGTGGCTGTAGATGGTTTCTTGAAAAATGTTTTATTTTAGGCACAAAGTTGTACTTTTTCATGAATAAATTTTTGCAATGGGCAGACCTGCATTAGCATCTCTGTATGCAATTTGCATACTTATATTGCATGCCTCATTTAATGCTGCCTTGTTCCTTGAGTCTGATGCATTCTTTACCCATCCTTAATATTAGGACTCACATAACCAAGCTGGCATTGCTCAAAGTGGTGGCATCGTGCCATTATTGAGACTTCTCCAATCCAAAAATGCATCTCTGCAACATAATGCAGCTTTTGCACTGTATGGTCTTGCTGACAATGAGGTAAAAACATATTAATATTTCTTCACGATTATCAATTTTATTTGAGTTGCATTATATTGTTTTCTTACTTGCAATTGTGTATTGCAGGATAACATTGCAGATCTTATAAGAATTGGAGGTGTTCAGAAACTTCAAGAAGGGGATTTCATTGTTCAGGTGTGCCCTTTATTCTGTTTAAAATTTACCATGGTTGTAACTGTCATTTCTTATTTTATTTGAAGTGAATTTTGTTTTCATTTTCTGTTGCTGTTGTGCTGTAATCTGCTCTGGTTATTCCTTTTCTGCTCTGTTTAGTTCCTTTCTTTTGTTGAGTTTGTAATTGGCTTTCTTCTACATGGCTTGCTTACCCTGCTTGAAGCCGACCAAGGATTGCGTTGCAAAGACTTTAAACAGATTGGAGGAAAAGATCCACGGACGAGTACGTTAATGTTAAAGTTTGATGTTTACTAGTTAACTATCATTATTCTTTTCCTAGCTGATATCTGTTAATCTGTTATTCTTCATCGTTTGTGCTTGATTAATGTTTTCAACTTTCCTACTTTCATTTTCTTTCCATGTAAATATCAACAGGTGTTGAACCATTTGTTGTACTTATTACGGGTGGCTGACAAGGTTGTTCAGAGGCGAGTTATTTTAGCTCTTGCTCATCTATGTTTCCCGGAACATCAAAGAAGAATTTTCATGGATAGCAATGGTGGGTCTCTGTTTTAAATAGCCTTTTCTTGTTTGCGGAATGTTTAGATTGGCTCCTTTGTGTATACTTGTGCATTGATTTTAATATTAATTGCATTTCTTGAACTACTATTTTATATGCAGGGCTAGAGTTGCTGCTGGAACTTCTTGAATCCTCCTGTCCAAAACAGCAGCAGGATGCTTCAATTGCCTTATATAAGATGGCTACTAAAGCTACTCTAACCTCACCAATGGATGCAGCACCCCCATCTCCAACTCTACAAGTACCTACTTTGATGCTATTACTTTCTGGTTAAATATTTACTTGCACAAGTGTGTACCATTCATATTTGAATTGACCAGTGTAGAGAAACATTTGGATATCTTGTTTCATTTGTATATCTTTTTGTCATGTTGGTCAAGGTTGCCTATTTATTTTTACATTCTTACTGCAGGTGTATTTAGGCGAGCAATATGTAAATAACCCTACACTGTCTGATGTTACCTTCCTAGTCGAAGGTTGTAGTTCGTTCCTTTTTTGGACTTATGGCTCAAGTTGAGCCTCCTTTTCCTGTTCTTTGTACTGAACTATGCTTTTGAAGTTTGAATCTGATGCCTTTTAAAATCTGATTATCTAGGGAAGCGTTTCTATGCTCACCGAATCTGCTTGCTTGCTTCTTCTGATGCATTTCGAGCCATGTTTGATGGTGGTTACAAGGTAAGTGCACTACTTCTGACTATAACTTTCCTAGTCTTGTACTGTTAACTTATATTGTTTACCTCCATGTTTGTAATTCATATGAATTCAAGTTACTTGTAAAATCCGAGTATGCATTACCCTGCTGAGGTGATTAATGTAAAGATGTAGAATCTTCCTAATTTATTGCTTAACTGACTCCCTGCATACATGTCATAGGAAAGAGATGCTAAAGATGTCGAGATTCCTAATATTCGATGGGATGTTTTTGAATTGATGATGAGGTAATTTTTTTTAAAAAGATTTTACATGCTATCTTCAGTGGGGAATTTGAATGACATAGATAAATTATTCTGTAATCTGCAGATTCATTTACACAGGAACTGTTAATGTTAGTTTAGACATTGCTCAGGATCTGCTAAAAGCTGCTGATCAGTACCTCTTAGATGGTCTCAAGCGGCATTGTGAGTATGCAATTGCCCAGGTGAGATGCATGCCTAGCTCAGCCATCTGATGCAATAGCAATATAGCATATATTCGATGTAGCAGAATTGACATCACTCTCTGAAATAATTTAATGTTGTAGGATATCTCTGCGGACAACGTCACTCTCATGTATGAGTTATCAGAGGCATATAATGCCATGTCACTCAGGCATGCTTGCGTCCTTTTCATCTTAGAACAATTCGACAGATTGAGTTCCAAGCCATGGTAAGGCAGCTTTTTCATGATTTCTTTCATCAATATGCTTTTGTTTGCTATCTTCCTGGTTAGATTATCAATCTGAGTCTCAATTGAGAAGCTATTCCTTGAATTGGTCTTCTCAGGGGCCATTTGACTTGATCTCTTACTCTTCTTTTTTTTTTTTCTCTATATACCTTGGGTATGGGGTGCATCCTCTTACTCATTGGCTGTTTTATACATTGCCTTTGAGAGGGGTGTAGCCCTTATATCAATTTTGGTGCATTTTAACTGCCCTCGTTTGGTTCACAGTCGATTTTCCGGGAAGTTCAACTTTCACAAGAAGTGCCTTCAATGCATGTGTTTGGTTCATAAAATAAATGCAGGAATTTAATTGTCAGGAATTTACTCTTCTTCCAAACCATAGGAACTGTACTTAGCATGGTAGTGTAGGCAAGATCAGTATCCTATGAGTTTTTTAAATAGTAATTTTCCAATTCCTCCATTTACATATTTTAAACCAAACATAAATTTCTAATTCCTATGGATTTTAATTCCCATGAAATTACTTCCTAGGAAATCAAGTTCCCGAAAATTGAATTTTTGTGTTGAACCAAATGAGGGCTAAATTTAGTTATTATTGTCACATAGCTTAATTTCAGTTTTCATTTCCTTGGGTCTACGGGTGCATCCTCCTTCATGTTCAGGGTATGGGTGCCCCCCATCTTGACCCCCTAGATCCTGCTTGTGCGAGACTATACTGGGGCGATGATGTTGTAGGTATTGGCTAAACTTCTGCAAATCACCCTTTATAACTATAATCGCTACACTATATCCAACTGTCTGTAATTCAATACTCATATATGGTGTTTTTTGTTGCACAACAGCCCTTATTTAGGCATATATATTTTGGACATTTCATACTTTGTAATAACATTTTCACAAGGTTAAAAACTGAATATAGCCATGGTTGATGAAATGCTAACAAAGTTGGTCAAAGTGAGGTTAGACACAATTTTGGTTATAAAGGATAGTTTTGTGCAAAGTGGATCAAATAAAGGTTGATTTTCTGTGATTTACCCTAAGGCTTTTGCCTGGTTGGAAAAGAAATAGAGACTTTTATCAGCATGTTGGTATTTGGTGCGGATAATTTTGATATGAAGAGCAATATACTGATGTGAAACATGAATGCACTTTACAAGTGATTGAGACCAAAAGATTACCTTGAGCCTTGATGGAATATTAGAATCATAATAAGGTCCCTTATTTTCTTCTCCTGGTAAATAAAACCAACAATAGCTATGCATTATTCTAGCTAACTCTTAAGTCGTCCTTCCCAAAGCAGTGAGCGTCTACATTTGCAACCATCCTGTCCTAAATCGTTACAACTTTGTTGTACTGGATTGGTAGGAATGAATGGGTGCAGGTAGTTATGCTCTCATAGAAAATGAACATGCATGTTCCTTTTCTATTAAAAGAAACATAGAAGTGAAATTCAGAGAATAGAACTAATAGGAGGGTGGTTTTGCTTTGATGGTGTCTGCAGGTACAATCGTCTGATCCAACGGATCATTCCCGAGATCCGCAGTTACTTTGAGAAAGCACTAACTAGGCCACATTCGACTGAATCATCACAGTTCTAACCTCGGCGACTAGTTTCTTTTGAGGAACTGACCATTTGAATCTGTACAGGAAAAGAAGTAATCTATACTTCTATTACATCAAATCAGTTTAGCCAGCCACTAGTGATATTTTATTGGGTTACTGACGCTGCTTGCAGGCTGTCATACAAATGTACAACATGACGCCAGCACCAGATTTAGTAGATGTATTGATAAGCAATTTTAGTCTGAGTTAGGCATCCACTTTTCCTTTTGTACCTCAGGATTTTCCCTTCTGGTTGAAAAGTTCATCACAGGATTTGTAGTATTAATGTAAATTGTAGTTCCTGGTTCTTGGATTAAATTCATATTTTTTTTTTTGTAGAAATGAGCTACAAGCTCATTACAAAGCCGACACTAGGATGCCCGTACAATAAAAGGCCACCCTAAATCATCACAGCGGATGATCTTAAGAAAATCAAAAAACAGAGGATGAGTCTGGATCCACACATTAAAACTAAAGGAATCCAAAGGATTAAACAACGATCCCGGAAAAAAATGAGAAATAGCAAAACTAAGATCTGAAACAACTAAACACCTTCTGGCGATAAAATCCGCCGTCGAATTACACTCCCTGAAACAATGAAAAAACACCACACAGGGAATAAAAGCAGCAAAATGACGGATATCATTAACAATAGATTGTATTTCCCAAGGCACTTTCTAAATGTTTTTCAAAGAATTAATAAGAATCAAATTATCCCCCTCAATAATCAGATGAGACGGATTTAACAGGACCGCACTTTTAAGACCATCAAGCAATGCAAGGGCCTCAGCCTGAAGAACAGAAACAGAGGAAATGTGTTTTCTGTCAAAAGACAGGATTTTACTATTATGGTCACGAATTAAGAACCCCGTATAAGTCGAATTATTCAAACGTTTAGAAGCATCAAAGTTTAGTTTTAAAGAATTAATAGGCGGTTTCTTCCAAACACAATTATTTTTCCTTTTAGGCCGAGGTTTGTCATTTCTAGTAGGAGAAGCTTGTGAGGAGACCCATTGGAGGTGTTGTGAGAAAGCCAAATCACAAGGAGGAAGCATGGTCATAAGCTTGGTCGGATTAAAATTTTTTAAATTTCTATGACCCCAAGTAAACCACCATAAGAAGCAAAGCACATTACTTTTTTTATTTGATTTTAAAGTAGACAACAAATTATCAGCGAAATTATCAGAATTTTCAATATAAAAGGTAACGTTAAGTAAAGCCTCCAATTTGGAGATCATTTTAAGAGTAAAAGGACACTTAAAAAAATAAATGATTAAGGCTTTCATCTTTAGAGTCACATAAGGAGCAAGTACTAAAAACACAGTTAAAATGCCTATTAGACGATCAGTAGTTGGGAGACAATCTGCACAAGCTTTCCAAAAGAAATTTTTAATTTTAGGTGGAAGAGAAGATTTTCAAATCCACGAGAAGTCAAAAGAGAACTCAGGATGGGGAGAGTTAAGCATAGAAGATGCTGAATGGACAGAAAAATCTCCATCAGATGAAGGAAGCCAAACTAATCGATCCAAAGAAGGAGAGATGGGAATTCTAATATTTGAAATTAAATTAACTAAAGAATCTGGCAGAATTAAATGTAATTTCTCATAATCCCAGGAATGATACGAAGTTATAAAAGAAGAGACTTTTAACTTAATATTGACATTATCAAAGTAAGGGAATAAATCAATATTTGGAATCCAAGGGTCTGTCCAGAAATTAACAGAAAGGCCATTTCCAATACTCCACAAAATACCTTTCGAAAATCTATCCCTGAGATTCATTAATCTTCCAAACTGCCAAGAACAATTTTTCTTCTGATATTGAAAAAGCGAAGTAGTTCCAAGATATTTTTCCGAAATGATTCGTACCCAATAATTATGGGGAGAGGACAGAATTTTCCAAAGAAGTTTCATTTGAAGAGACAGATTATTATTCTCAGCAGAACGAAGGCCCATTCCCCCATATTCTTTAGGAGAACACACCTTATCCCAGCTAATAAGAGGATGATGATTTGGTTGAAATTTATTCCAAAAAAAAGATTTATTTACTTTATCAATATCACTCAGAATTCCTTTAGGAAGAAGGAAGCTCTGCATTAGATAGTTGACTTGGCCAAGCAGATTAGACTGAATAAGGATAGTCCTTCCAGCTTGAGAAATAATATTCGCTTTCCATTGAGATAATTGTCTCTTAAGTTTAGTAATAGATTCTAGAAAAACTGAATTTTGCACCCTCCCTTTAATGATCGGTATTCCCAGATACTTTTCCATAGACGTAGTAATCTGAATATTTAACACGGAAGCAAGAGAGAGGGCCGAAGTTCTAGGTATATTTTCCGACACCTGAAAGCTACTCTTATGATAATTAATCGAAAGCCCCGAAATTCTCGAGAAATTATCTAAAAAGGTTTTAATATAATTAATATTTTCATGAGAAGCATTTGCAAAAATTAGAGTATCATCTGCAAAACTAAGAAAGGGTAAACACGTACCATTCTTAACTAATTGTATACCCACAAATCTAGAGTCAAGAGTAGACTGCAATTGCAGTGTACGTGCAAGATATTCCATAGCAATGATAAAGATAAAAGGTGCAATTGGACCCCCCTGTCTAATCCCGCACAGAGGAGAGAACTCAACCCCAGGCTCATTATTAACAAGGACAGAAGAAGATGAAGTGGAAATACAAGTCATAATGAGACTAACCCATTTAGAATGGAAACCGAATTTTAAGAGAATTAATTTAATAAAATTCCAATCAAGTTTATCATAAGCTTTTTCCATATCTAACTTAATGGCCATCCAACCTTTTTTCCCATTTTTCTTTTTATGAAAAGAGTGGAAAATTTCATGCGCTATAAGGATGTTATCCTGGATAAGTCTTCCTTTCACAAAAGCTCCCTAAAGCGGATGGATAAGTGAAGGAAGAAGCAAACCCAAACGGATGGCTAAAACTTTAGTAATAATTTTATAAATGGTATTACAAAGGCTAATGGGACGAAAATGGTTAATAGTTAAAGGAGCATCTATTTTAGGAATAAGTGTGACAAATGATTTATTAACAGAACGCAGCATTTGTCCAGAATGGAAGAAAGCCTGTACCGCTAAAATGACAGAATTACCCACAATATGCCAAAATTTTTGGAAAAAATCTGCTGGAAAGCCATCCGGGCCCGGAGTTTTATTCGGAGCAAGATCAAAAGTTGCAAACTTGATTTCTGTCGCCGAAGGAGATTTAATAAGCATAAGATTATCTGTTGCAGATATTAAATGTGGAATGATATCAAGATCAGACGGAAAAATTGAACAGGAAGGGTTAATCAGAAATCTATGACTAAGTTCTTCAGTGATGTTCTGCGAAATCAAACAATGATAAAAAATAACAACACCCGCATGAGTTTGGAAAGAAACAATTCTCTGTTTATAAGAACGAATTTTAGTGATTGATTGAAAATATTTTGTATTTCTATCTACATTTTGTAGATGGGTTACCTTAGCACGTTGCTTTCAAAAGTTATGCTGAAAATTTAGCAGAGCATTATATTTATTTAAATGTGATTGAAGCCTCATAATAATGGTAGGATTAAGGGGGTCAAGTAATAAGTCTGTTGGGTCTTATATGGATATACTGATGGAGGTGGAAAGCACAAAAAAATACGAATTTAGTCAAGCTGTATTGCTTGTTGAAGTATCCACTGCAATTTTTATATTTGTTAACAACGGGCCTCGAGAAAAATTCTTATCCCAAAGAGGGCTTAGACAGGGTGATTTCATTTCAGGGTTGATGTTCTCGCTTTGCAATTACAAAAAGCTAACCAGGAAATATTCAACCTAGTTGGTAGCCAAATCACTAGGAAGAAGGAGCTTCATGCCTTCTGTTCTAAATGAAACGCTACATTCTACCAAAAAAAATAAAAAATAAAACGCTACAAGTTCGAAATTTTCGCTAGGGCCGAACAAGCCCTTAATTTCAAACACCCTAAGCTATTTTCTGGTGATATTTTATCCTTGTTGGACTGAAATATCCTTTTAAATTTACTCTGTTTGCTTTTTATAATTAATTCTCTTAAATTTGAAAGGGTATTTTGATCCAACTAGGATAAATGTCATCGAAAACTACATTAAGGTGTTGATGGCATACTCATCTATGCTAAAGCAAAGAGATCAACAAAAGTCAAGAATATTATTGACAACTTGTGCTATGTCAAGATAGCTTGTAAAGTAATACAAAATGAAATTTTAGATAATTATGAACACAAGTTATCCAACAAATATTAAACATCACTAACTCGGTGTCACTTCACAATTATATTGGGTGTTCGATCATTAAGGAAGGCTAAATGAACAAAAAACTCTTTTTCAAAAGGATGAGAGATCCTTCTCAAGGCTAACTTGTTGGCACGATCCAATTGCCTCATGCAAAGCTTTCATAAAGAGATTGACAAAGTTAACAACTTTTTTTTGGAATAAAAATAATAAATACAATCAACTTATTAGTTGGAGTAGTATTTGCAAGTCAACAAGCCAAAACGTCAACGAGGGTTAGGAATCAAGAAACCTGGATGTATGAATACAACACTCCAAAGAAATGCAAAAAAAAAAAGTTTTGGAAAGACAATTAGACCCACAACAAACCACTTAGTCATTATTGTGAGAATATTGACAACATTAATTGGCATGAGAGTATGAGACGATGTCCCATTATTTAAAACAAGACAAAACATGGAACGCCGACAAGCTGAAGGAATAAGTTGATCACAAGCTTATTGATGGCATTTTAAAGATACTTCTTCCCACTAAAAATATCACTAGCAAATTGTATAGGAGCGCTAGTAATAATGGGTGGTTCTCCACCTAGTTGCAAACTTGCAATTGACATGATGACAACAGGGAGAGAATCGGAGCAGCGAAAATAAACCTAGATTGGATTTGGAGACTCAACATCCAAACTATAATTAGAAATTTCTTGCGGAAAATAGAAAGAAATGGACTACCCACAAAGGCAAGGCTTTATGAACAACAAATAGTTGTCCCACTCCAATGTGTAGATAGCTACAACTTATATGAAGACTTATTGCACAATCATTAAAAATTGTTCTTATAAACAAGTATTATGGCAAATCAACCCCAAAACAAGGAACGTAATACAACAGTTCGCTATGGAGAATAAACAACCATAGAAACCAATACTCAATTGGTCTAGTGGTAAAGTGGTGCTAGACTCCTTAAGTGTTGTCCAGAAGATTCGATGTTCGAATCCTATTGGCAGTATATATGGAGAAACTCATATTGTGAGGGTCTCTCCCAAACCGGGGCCACGAAGTACCCGATTCGAATGTAGAGCGGTGTCCGATTAATCGAACCGGGCGAGCCAAATGGCAAGACCAAAAAAAACATCCGCAGAAATAATAGAGGAAATAAGAGGAATCCATTTGACGTTAATATTTGAGGTTAAATGGACGACTCAAAACTAACAACTAAACTAACTCTTGGTTAAGGACCGTTTATTTAGCCGAAAGTTAGATTTGTGCCCAACTAGCCATGAGCAATGCTTTTTGTGGCTATATTTCGTGGCTAGAATTAGCCTCAAGCGTTTTACGTATAACTGTCTATTTGTGGGTTAGTTTTTTGCGAAATGGCTAAAGTGTTCGGGGCTAATTTCACGTCTATTTGTGTGGCTACTTTACTGACTATAGACGAGTTTTCAAGCAATATATCTACATATTATCGAATGTAAGCAAAACTACAAATGTTCATAATAGAGGTCACAACTAAACTGTACCGACCCAAATAAATTTTTTGACTATTTTCTCATCTTTTAAGAGAGCTTATAATCTTGCTTAATATTTATTGTATTATTATATACACACATGATCTAGGGCTCACAAACATACGTTAATTGATCAAAGAAATTAGGGACTAACTAGAGTTGTATATCTGAGGAAATATAAGGATGTGTTGAGTTGAGCGAAAATATGCGTGGATGGATCTAGTACATAAGCTTATGGGATTTTATCCTAAAACCAATTGACAATAAGAGAAGTAACTCAAGGTTTAAATATGCTAGGCAATTTCTTTTCATATTTCAGATGTTGGATATAGATTATATTCTCAACATGCCCCCTCAAGTGCAAATGGGTCAGCCAATTGACACTTGGACATAAGTAAGGAAGGTCGATAATGGGGCCAGGATCAGGGGTGACGAAGCAAATGTACTGGCACAAGGATGACTGATGCGGCGACACAAGGGCGGCCGAGAACGAGGCTTTGATACCATGAGGAAATATCAAGGACGTGTTGCGTTGAGCGCACACATGCACGGATGGGCCTAGCACATAAGCCCATGAGATTCCATCTTAAAACCAACTAGTGCATTGCCAGTACCATGTACGGAATAATAAAAAAATAAAAAAATTCATTTTTAGTGTAAAAAATATATTTTTCAATATGTAAATATGAGGAAAAATTCAAACATATATAAACAATTGTCTTAATCATTATGATATATTAGTACATACATTTCATGTGGAGGTTGAGCGACCAATAATACTTGCAGTGTACAAAATAATCAAAATACGAAATAAATAAATTGAAATTTCTGGTTTAGTTCTAATTTGGATAGACAAATATAAGCTTATTTTGGTTGCATCTAAATTTCAAAGTCAGTTTCGATTTTTTCTCATTTTGGAGCTTAATTGATCGAACATTTGAAATGTACTGGAACACAAACTACGTACATACAGTCTTTAATCAAAATAAATACCTCACAACACCTTGTTGTTGCTCACAAATACCATGGCTGGTTAATGGTAATGATCCAAATTGATCGATGAGCACTTTGAATTAGATCCAACTAGTATGTATTTCCGTACCTTGTACGGGTTTTAACGATTCTATATAAAAATAAAATAAATATTCTAGAATTTGATGATAGCATAAAAAAATATCCTAATGATCCTACTATCTATCATATCCAAAAATAAAAGATTTTTTAATAATGGGATTTTATATCCTATATTTTAAAAAACATTTTTTTTTGATAAGGAGAATTTAGGGTGGTCACTAACAAGCTAGTGGTCGCCCTAGAGCATCCTGTCGGATGAGGGTAAGGAGGCCCGAATCAACTACAAGTGGGATGGAGGAGACACTCCTGAAAGATCCATCGATGAAGTCCGCTACAGAATTGCACTCCCGAACGACGTGAGAGATACTCCAATCGTGGAACCGGGCAAGCAAACAATGGATATCCGCACGCAGCAACTCAATCTCTGATGTCAGACTTTTTAGTTAGTTTTTGTGGGTTGTTTTCTAGTAAGGTTGAGTCTTTTCTAGATCTTTTGTGTTTTTTGCATATAATTCCGACCCTCTCTCGAGAGTTGGAGTCGTTTGTACTTGTTTGTTGTCTTTGTAGGTGTTTGAAGCGTTGAGGAGGAGATATCCCAGGTTTTTCAGCTTTCTAGGAGGTGGCATTAGAGTTATCTTGTGGCGGTGTCGACTAGAGAGGCAAGAGTAGAAGTTTTTGGAGCTTTGATGTATTTCAAGAAGGAAGTGTGCAAGATGAAGATGTCTTAGAAGAAGCTTAAGGAAGTCTAAGAAGACCAAGAACGTTTAAAGAAGAAACATTGAAGAATACCCAAGCTTTGGTACGAGTTTCGAGCAAAGAAATGAATAAATCAAGTGCTGGCTAGGGTCGTTACTGACCCACTTGGGATCGGTACCGAGCACCCTCTGAGGCTTGCGGGAAGAAACTTGCGTCTTAAGTTAGGTTTTAATAGATGTTTTATTTATGGGTCTTTTAAAGATAGAATTTAGTTTCCTTTTGAGAACATTCCTACTATTATATAAAGGCCCTTTAGGCGTTTTTCTGAGAGAGACGGAGGGAGAATAATCGTTAATCTAGGGTTACCACTTTTATTCCAAGCTCTTGGACAATTTTGAGAGAGCTTTGGAGGATTTCTTTAAGATTTGTAAGTTGTTCTTTCAATTGAAGTTTGCTTTGTTTTTGAATCATGTTTTCTCTCTTCTGTTTGTTTGTTGATTGCATGATGACGTCTGAGAAGTCTACTTTTCTAGGGTTGGGGTGAAATCCGACATGGTTGTGTATAATAAAAGCTTGAATCTTTGATCGAAATCTTTCTTTTAATCTTTATCCTTTATCCTTCTTGTTTGATTTTAATTCCTTGATGAAAGTTTAGGCAAGTTCGTATTCATAATTGAGTTGAAAGAATTAACTGTGAATATGGATGATTATCGGGTTGAAGAAAGTTAAAAGCTTTAGATAACAATTAGGATTACAAGTTTCTATCTTTATGACAGTTGAGATATGTGCTTGTTTATTCGTGGCGAAAGTCATTCATGGGATCATTGGTTGATTGATCTTTGATTCGTGTTTACATACATAGCTTTGCTGTGGTGGATCATTTGTCCTAGATCTCTTTTATATTGATTTTTTCAAAGTTTTGTCGTTACACAGACAGGTCATTACCGACCCCCTTAAGGTCGGTACCGTGCGTTCTATTTTCCCGGTTTTTCCATGCGTTTGTGTGTCGTTTGCAAGTCGTTATCGACCTAGATTTGGTCGGTACCGAGCCTCTCTTGAGTGTGTTTGTTTTGTTTTGCTTCGTTCTTATTAGGATTGATTGCTAGACTTTGATTCTTCTAATTCCCGTGGACGAACCTGACTCCATGTACTCAGCGGGGTCTTGATCTATAAATATATTTGCTTGTTAAGATCAAGGTAAAACCCTTACAACAAATTGGCGCCGTTGCCAAGGAGTTAGTCTAGTTTCTTTGTCTAGTTATCTTTCGGGTTTGGGAATAGCCCATACCCTTTGGTATTTACTAATTTGTTTTCTTGTGATTTTGTGTGCAGGTGTATGCCCTCTAGTTCACGAAGGAGAGTCGACTATTTTCCTTTTGATCCCAAACTCGAGAGAACCCTTCACCGCAGGCTAAGAGAACGAAGAGCAATGGATAACGTTTAGGAAATTGCTCAACAGATGGCTGACCTTCGCCTTCAGATGGAAGGCATTCAAAGAGATCGTGATGCTCAAGCTGTTGCTACGCAGAGAGAGAGAGAGATGTTGCTGCCCGTCTCCAAGAACAACTAGATGCTATTCAACGAAATGCAAAGCAATACATGCATCCGGAATTTAGGGTCCCTGAGTCCGCAATTGTGCTCCCTGTGATCGAGCGCGCCTTCTAGATTAAGTCTCACTTCATCACTCTTATCAAGAGGTCTCAATTTGAGGGCAAGCCCACCGAGTGCCCCATGGAGCATATCAAGAACTTCACCAACTTATGCGAGACCAATGCCGCCGATGGCGTGTCACTTGAATATGTGCTCTTGAAGGATTTCAAGTGGTCCATGGCCATAAAGGCGCTTAGTTGGCTCGAAAGCTTGCCTCCGAGGTCGATTACTACATGGAAGGCTCTGCATGACCTGTTTCTGACGAAGTTCTTTCCACCAACTAAGACTACGGAGCTGAGAAAGCGCATCACTTCTTATCATCAACTTCCTAATGAAACTTTTGTGGAAACTTGGGAGCGGTTCAAGGAACTTCTTCGGCAATGTCCTACTCATGGACAACCACCCTATGTGCTTCAGGAAGTTTTCTTCCAAGGGATTAATGTCGCTACAAAGGACCGCATCAACCTTCACATCGATTGCGGGTTCATTGAGATGGATCCTGATGAAGCTTGGGCTTTGATGGACAAACTCAGTAACTATGATGCAATGTATGGCACCCAACAAGCCGTCAAGGTTCCAATGAAGAAACTTTATGATCCTAATGCCGAACCGATTGATCAAGATGTGAGGTTTCAATACATGCAAGATGAGATTAACCAACTCAAGAAGCAAGTAAGCTACTTCAAATCCACCGCTCAGCCTTGTCAAGAATGCGGTTCCCAATCTCATACTACTGCTTCTTGTACAAACGTGGATCAAGTCCGATCCACCGAGGCTTATGCGGAGGCAAATTATATGCGAGGGCCCTACCGAGGCCAAAACAATGCTTATCCAGGAAGGAACAACAACAACAATTATCCTCAATGGAACAACAATGGCCAAGGCCAATGATTTCCACCTCCCCAACAAGAGCAAAGGGCCCCTCCTTATAGACATCCCGGTTACCAAGAGCCACAAACTTGGGCGCAAGGTCTCCTTGAGGGGATAAATGGCGTCCGCACCGATCTTAAAGGAGTTCAAAACCAATTGGGAGACTTCGAATCATGGAGGAAGAATGTGAACTCCCAACTTGGTGACTTAGCAGCCCAAATTCCACGACCCCAAGGGAGATTCCGGGCCATCCCGATGAGAATCCGAGAGGTCAAATTGCTGCGGTCCACCTGAAGAGCGGAAAGAAGTTGCCGGATCGAGAAACAAGCAAGAAGACGACGGACGAAGAGAACCAGCCCATTTCAGGGGAGGTCGTTACCGACCCATCCAGAGTCGTAACCGACCCTCTCCCCATTATAGAGGAGGTCGTCACCGACCCTCCCCAGGTCATGACCGCCCACTTCCCGGTGTTCCCACATCCGTTCCCGTTACATCAACAACGAAGGTGCTTCCTTTTCCATCCAAGAAGGCCAAGGATTCCACGGAAGGCAAATTCAAACGTTTTGTGCAGGTTCTTCAAGGGCTCAACATCACCATCCCTTTCGCCGAAGCCTTGAGTGAGATGCCCGCGTACACCAAATTCCTTAAAGAGATCTTGTCAAAGAAGCAGTCGATGTCTGAGTTGACCAATGAGGTGCGATCTCTAGAACTCACGGAGAAACTTGACGATCCAGGTAAGTTTGCTATTACTATTGGTATACGTGCTCATCGCTTCAAAGCTTTGTGTGACCTTGGTGCGAGTGCTAATCTCCTTCCCTTTTCTATATGGTCCAAAACCAACATGGGTCCTTTGGTCCTTGTGAATATGAGGCTTTATATGGCGGACGACTCTTGTGTGAAGCCAACCGGTGTTGTTGACGACTTCCCTATCCAAGTCGGCAAGTTCTTTCTGCCCAATGATTTTATTATTATGGAGATGCCGGAAGATCCCGTCGTCCCGATCATTATTGGGAGACCATTCCTTGCAACAGCCGAAGCTATCATTTATGTGAAGAAGGGCCTCCTTACTTTTGAAATTGGCAATGAAGCGGTTGAGTTCCGGTTCAATCCAACAATGAAGGAGACCGATGAATGGAGGTCAAGATGTTCTTCACCCGCTCGGATTACATTGAGAGGATCCAACCGAGCGCTTGTTTGGAGCTTGTACGAGTGAAAATGAAGACGAAGAGGACGCTGGGGGGGTCGTTACCGACCCAGCACAGGTCGTTACCGACCTCACCGTGCACGACTCCTACCCAAATTCCACTCGTTTCTAACGAATTTGCTTACACTTCTAGCTCGGTAACGACCCCTTCATGGTCGAAATCGACCCTTCTAGAAGTAGATGACGAAGAGCAACTCTTGAACGAAAGTGATTACTTTGAGAAGCTATTCAAGATGGAAAAGGAGGATGACATTGTTACACCACCACCACCTACTCTGGAGCTTAAGATTCTCCCCGAGTCTTTGAGGTACGAGTTTCTTGGCCCAAATTCCACTTTTCCCGTAATTGTTAATGCTAACCTTAATGCGGAAGAAGTTGGAAAGTTGGTTGATGTGCTTAGGACTCATAGGAAGGCCATTGGGTACTCACTTGAGGACTTGAGTGATGTTTCACCTTCTTTGTGCATGCATCGTATTTTTCTTGAGCAAGGTCATAGGCCAACCATAGAGCATCAACGAAGGCTTAACCCAAACATGAAGGAAGTGGTAAAGAAAGAGATCTTGAGAATGCTAGATGTAGGTATCATTTTCCCAATTTCGGATAGTAAGTGGGTAAGCATGGTTCATGTTGTGCCTAAAAAGAGTGGTCTTACTGTTGTTAAAAATGAAAAGGGCGAATTGATTCCCACTAGGACTACCACTAGTTGGCTGTGCATTGACTATAGGAAGCTTAATAATGCCAATAGAAAGGATCATTTACCCTTGCCTTTTATTGACCAAGTGCTAGAGAGATTAGCTTTGCATGACTATTTTTGTTATCTCGATGGGTATAGTGGTTTTTGGCAGGTTCCGATACATCCCAATGATCAAGAGAAGACCACCTTCACGTGTCCTTATGGTACGTTTGCCTATAGGAGGATGCCATTCGGGCTTTGCAACGCCCCGACCACCTTTCAATGGTGTATGATGGCCATCTTCTCCGACATGATTGAGGATATCGTGGAGGTGTTTATGGATAATTTCTTGGTTTACGGTACCACTTTTGACTCTTGTCTTGCCAATCTTGCTAGAGTACTTAAGAGATGCGAAGAGACTAAATTTGTGCTTAATTGGGAGAAGTGTCACTTTATGGTTCAAGAAGGGATTGTCTTAGGTCATATAGTGTCTAAAAGGGGGATTGAAGTTGACAAGGCTAAAATTGAATTAATTGAAAAATTGCCACACCCTACTTCCGTGAAAGATGTTAGGTGTTTCCTTGATCATGCCGAGTTTTATAGGAGGTTCATACAAGATTTCTCTAAGATTACTAAACCATTGACTAACCTCTTAATGAAGGATGTTGTGTTTGAGTTTTCTTCCGAGTGTCTTGAAGCTTTTCATAGGATCCGGGATGCACTTGTGTCGGCCCCTATCATGCAACCTCCGGATTGGACACTTCCCTTTGAGATCATATGCGATGCTAGAGACTATGCCGTGGGCTCGGTTCTTGGGCAAAGGAAAGAGAAAAAGCTTCATGCTATCTACTATGCTAGCAAGACGCTCGATGAGGCCCAAAGCAAGTACACCACTACGGAGAAGGAGTTCCTCGCCGTGGTATTTGCTTTTGAGAAGTTCCGATCATACTTGGTGGGCTCAAAGGTAATCGTCTACACCGATCATGCAGCTATCCGTTGCCTCGTGGACAAGAAGGACACCAAGCCAAGATTGCTCTGATGGATGCTCCTATTGCAAGAGTTCGACCTTGAGATACGAGACAAGAAAGGAGCGAAGAATCTTGTGGCGGACCACCTTTCTAGGTTACCCATTGAGCACATCACGGAGTCCGGAGACGCGGAACCCATCAATGACTCTCGCCCGGACGAAACCCTCTTGAGAAACTAAGTTCTACGGGTCAATGTCGGTCATCCTGGGTCGGTCACGACCAATATTGGGTCGGTCACGACCAGTCTTGGATCGGTAATGACCCCCCCCCCCCCCCCCCCCCCCCCTTATGTACAAGAGATGATCGAATCCGAGCAAGACCACACAACTCTGACCCTAGCCGAGGTCAATCCAGGTCACTCTTCTTCTTTTTCTTGTGTACCTACTAGTACTCTTCCTTCATTTTCCCCCATCCTCTCTTCCCATTCTATACATGCTATTAGAGGGGCGACGACCCCTTGGTTTGCGGATTTTGCTAACTATGTTGTAGGAGGCATTATTCCTGATGGATTGACTTCACAAGCTAAAAAGAAGTTCCTACACGACGTCAAGCAATACTATTGGGATGATCCTTACCTTTTCAAGCAAGGGAGTGATCATATCTTTAGGCGTTGTATGTCGGACGATGAGATAGAGGGAGTAATTTGACATTGTCATACTCTCCCGACAGGCAGCCACACTAAGGGATTCAAAACCACCGCAAAGATTCTTCAAAGCGGATTCTATTGGCCCACCCTTTTCAAGGACGTTCAAGCATATGTAACGGCGTGTGATGAGTGCCAACACGCGGGAAACATTACATGGAGGAACGAGAACCCACTCACGGGAATCTTGGAGGTCGAGCTCTTCGACGTATGGGGTATTGACTTCATGGGACCCTTCCCCTCTTCGGGTCCCTACAAGTACATCCTCGTGGCGGTCGACTATGTTTCCAAGTGGGTCGAGGCCATAGCCACAAGAACCAATGATGCACGAGTGGTGGCCAAGTTCATGAAGACCAACATCTTTCCTCGCTTTGGTGTTCCCTGAGTCCTTATTAGTGATGGTGGATCTCACTTCATTGAGCGGAGCTTCGAGGCACTTTTGACCAAGTATGGGGTATCTCACAAGGTGGCAACTCCTTACCATCCCCAAAGTAGCGGTCAAGTGGAGGTTGCCAACCGGCAAATCAAGAGCATATTAGAAAAGACGGTTACCGCACCACCTACAAAACGCCACTCCGCACCACTCCCTACAATCTAGTGTATGGCAAGTCATGTCACTTGCCCGTCGAGCTTGAACACAAAGCTTTATGGGCTCTCAAGGAGCTCAACATGGACCTCGATGCGGCCGGAGCAAAGCTATTCATGGACTTGCAAGAATTAGAGGAGTTGAGGCTAAAGGCGTATGAGAATGCCAAAATCTACAAAGAGAGAACCAAGAAGTGGCATGACAAGAAGCTTGTCCCGAAGACCTTCAAAGCCGATGATCAAGTACTCCTTTTCAACTCTAGACTTCAACTCTTCCCCAGAAAGCTAAGAACCCGATGGAGTGGACCATTCATGGTTCATCACATCTACCCACATGGGGCAGTCGACTTAATAGACGAGAATGGAGGGATTTTTAAGGTCAACGGACATCGATTGAAGAAGTATTTTGCAAGAGCCGAACCCGATGAGGAAATCCGAGCCACATGGGCTCTCACATCTTTCTATTAAGCTGAGGTATTCTTCGTCTAGCTAGAGACGTTAAATAAAGCGCTTACGGGAGGTAGCCCGCTTTTTCCCTTTTCTTTTCGTTTTGGACTTTTGAGCTTAGATTAATTTGTTTTAATTAGTTTAGAGTAGTTAGGAATCTTGTCTTGCATCTCCACTAAAGTTTTGTAGGGATCCGAGGCGTCAAAAAGGAACAAGAGGGATGGAATACACCACAACGC
This sequence comes from Fallopia convolvulus, assembly GCA_964016875.1. Lineage (NCBI taxonomy): Eukaryota > Viridiplantae > Streptophyta > Magnoliopsida > Caryophyllales > Polygonaceae > Fallopia > Fallopia convolvulus. The sequence continues at coordinate 15,963,096 of OZ024736.1, forward strand.
AAGGGAACAAAATGTGCAGGGGTGGTCGTTAACGACCCAAATCCGGTCGGTACCGACCCGCCCAACATAACGGTAAAAATTCCGAATTTTTCGGAAATTGCAAGTAAATCTCTGCACTTTTAACCCTATTCCTCCCCCTCTTTCTTCCCCACCGCCGACCCCTTTGGCTATCAAAAATTCCTTTGCCTCCATTGCTCTCAAAACCTCAAAGATCCATCACTACTCCTCTCAAATCTACCCAAATCCATCTTCGTGCTACACAATCCATCCAATTTCTTCACCAAAAACCGAAATTCAAACCCTCACTCATAACCCCCAATTCTCGACCTACTCTAAGTGCTCGGTTACGACCCTCTTTCTTATTTCATTCTTCTAGTTATACTCATTATTGATTAATTTCGAAGGGTTAGTTGAAATTCATGTTTTCTTGATTAATTTCGAAGGGTTAGTTGAAATTCTAGGTTTTGGGTGTTCTTGAGTTTGAATATGGAATTTTGGGTTGTTTGTGTGCTTTGGTTGTTAAAACTACATGATATGATCATGATTTGTGGTTTGTGAGTGGATTTCTTGCTTGATACTTGGTTGTTTGGTTGATTTTGGGCACATATGATTTTTCTAGGATTTGTAGTAGCCATTACAAGGTCTTTGTGCTGATTTTTCGAGCATGAATTCTGCCCGGCAAGGTCGGTGACGACCCGAACCCGGTTGGTATCGACCCGTCAGTGCCGTTGTCTTGTGCTTTGGCGCGTATTTGTTCGATTACGAGCCTCCAAGGGTCGATTACGACCCCGAATGCCTCGTAATCTTGATGATTGCATGCTTATTGAGCTGATTTATCCATGATTTGTGTGATTTAAGCATGTGATTTCCTTCAACTTACCTATTTTTCATGATTAAACATGATTGGTTGAGATTTTTCTTATAAAATTGGAGCATGTTGCTTATTGTAAGTATAGGTTGCTTCTTTGGTGGCTCTATGTGTGATCTTTGTGTGGTTTTTGTCCTTTATAAATTTGGAAATTATCTTTGGAGCTCAAATGTTTTGTAGGACAATGGCCTCTTCATCAAGAAGACCTGCCAAGAAGCAAATGAAGAACAAGCAAAAGGAGGATTATGTGGAGTTTTCTTCCAATGAGCAACGAGACCGATTCATTGAGATGTGGAAAGGAGACATCTCTGTGCGAGCATATCAAAGAGATGGCACCGCCAAGCTTGGTTTCCATGCAGAGGTACTTGAGGCCTTCTCTTGGATTGGGACTCAATCCCTCATCTTACATCCCATTGAGGAGCACTACGTGGCCCTCACGTGTGAGTTCATGTCCGACTTTAGCATGCAAGTGGACGACACCGACTTCACCAAGTCCATTGTCGGTTTTCAGCTTGGCAACATGCGCCATGAGATGGACATCAAGAAGTTCAACAAGCATCTTGGCTTGCGTGCACCGTCTAGGGTGTACACACTAAAGGATTTCCCCAGCAAGAGGCTGTGGCACTACATCACCGGCCGGGCGGAATTCCCCACCAACGTCCTTCCGGGTCGACACATTGCTAGCCCCGTTTTTAAGGTCATTCTACGCATCCTTGGCTCCACAATTTGGCCCAAGTATGAGCTCTCGTGCCCCACCAAGCAAGAGCTTGCATGCTTAGCCAACATCCTCTTTGAGACGCCCAAGCAGATGAATCTAGGGTTTGAGTACGCCACAGCAGTCCTTGCCCACCGCGACCACTACAACAGCACCTACTTCGGTTGGCTCGTGGTTATCCTTGCCAAGTCTTTGAAGATCAAACTTTCCGCCTACTCCTCCAAGAGAGTCATCCCCATGGATGTGAAGTACTATACCAATGCCAAAGTTGTCTACCAAACCGCCACCGGCTTCGTCTCTAAGTTCCCGCTTGAGGAGGGCACACACAAAGTGGTGCTCACCAAGGAGAACCTCGAGCTCTTCTACCGCCCGAATTGGTATGACACATCGGCTCCTAATCCCTACCTACCCCTTGGTGCCCAATGTTCGAGCTGATGAGATGATTAGACACATGCCCAGCCGATACCCGAGAGCCGAGCCTAACCCACCTCCAAGAGAGCACGTTTTTGAATGGGAAGCACCAAGAAGCCAGCCCGGGGGGGGGGGGGGGTAGTACCGACCCATCAGGGGTCAGTAACGATCAGTCAAGGGTCGGTTGCGACCATCATCAGGTCGGTACCGATCCTATGGACTTCACCATGGGACAGCAGACTGACATGGTACCTGATGTTCGCATTTTTAGTATAGTTTTTAGTAGGTTTTCTTTGCTTATTAGGATTAGTTTTGATAAGTTTAGGTTTAGTTTTGTGTGTTTTTGGATAGTTTTGCATAATTATGTAGAAAGTATGGAAACTACTCTATTTTGTGTATTTTGTAGGTTTTAGCAAGGAAAAGGAGCTATATGGAGCTGATATTGGAGCGCTACAGTGAAAGACGGAGGAGTACGAGTTTGAAGAAGTCAGAGTTCAAGATTTACGAGATAAAGTGTGGAAGAAACCAAGCCCAGGCTCGTTAACGAGACTGTGAGGGCCTGTTAACGAGGCCACGAGATATAAAATTTGAAGGTTGACTTTGTGACTCACCGATCCTGTGCGGAAAATTGTTTCCGTGTCGGTAGAGTATCTTTTTATGATTTTTAGGGTTATTATATTATGTATTTTAGGTCTTGTTATCTTCTTAGATTTTATTTCTATCTTATAGGTTTTATTTCTATCTTTTTAGGAAAGTTTATATCTTCTAGCCTTTTTAGTTTTTAGTTTTTTTTAATATAAATACCCTTCTATCTAGCATAGAAAGGGGGGGACTTTTAGGGGGGGACTTTTAGGGGGAGATTTTTAGGGATTGTTTTTGGAGAGGAGGAAGAACCGAAGAGGAGAGAGAGGATCGGAATCGAGTTCGGAGGTCGGTGAACGAGAGTTACCGAGTTCGTTGATCGAGATTTTGGTTTGGTATTTTGTTCCTTTTTTCGGTTTCTTTCGAATTTTCTGTAAGACAGATTTTTCTATTTAATTTGAGTAGTAATTTGTTTTCAATGTTTTCTTTTATTGAATTTATTTGTTTCGTAGTTATGATTAGTGAGTAGTCTTCTTTTCTAGGATCGGGGTTAAGCCCGGCATAGTTGAGCATGTTTGATAAGTGAGATTGTGTGTTGAATGCCTTTTATCTATTATTGCGATTGTTTGTTGTGCTTATACCAAGATGAAAGTTGAGGTAATTTGAGTTTTTAACTTGATTGAAAGAGAAAGTTAGTAACTTGAAGGTTGATATTGTTTTACAACGAAAGTTTCAAGCTTTAGATCCAAAGCAAACAATTAAGTGAATTAGGATTACGAAAGTAGGTTAATTTACTTGATAATCAACGAAAGTTGATGACTCTATCCGTTTAAAGGCATGATCTTATCTTCTTACGAGTTTATATGCTTGGCTATGTTGTGGTGTCCTTAGTCCTAGATCTTTGTTTTTATTTGAATTATCTTGAGTGAATTTCGTTGCTGAGTTACTTGCCTCGGTACCGAATTTATTTAGGTCGTTAGATTGAGTCTTTTGTTTGCGGTGGTTCGTTAACGACCCTGACAACGTCGTAAACGAGGCTGCTTGTGAGTGTTTTTGCTTGATTTGTTTGTTCTTTTTAGTAGTTGATAAACGAACAATCTTGTTTCCTGTGGAACGATCCTGTCTCTGCTATACTCAGCGGGGTATTGACTTATAAATTTATTTGTTGTCAAGAAACCCTCCTCAACAAATTGGCGCCGTTGCTGGGGAAGCAACGAGTTTGTTAGTTTATCTGGGTTCGGGAATAGCCCGACCCTGTTTTTAATTTTAATTTTTGTTTTCTTTGTCTGTTTTCTCAGCGTATGCCGGTAGGACAACGAAGGCTTGAGTTTGATAACACTAGTTATTACTCAGAACCTCAACGTTCCCTGCACCGTAGACGCCGAGAGAACTGAGCCATGGCCACACCAAAGGAGATGGCTCGTGAAATGGAAGAACTCCGAAATCAGATGGAGGCGCTGAAGACTGAGAAAGAAGGCGCTGTTGCCGACACCGAGCGTCAACGAGCTGCTAATGCTCGTCTACATGAGGAGCTTAATGCCTATCCGAGGAATGCCAAACAATACATGCATCCGGAACTGAGGGAGCCAGAGTCTCCAATCGTGCTTCCCGAGATAGAGAAACCCTTTGAGATCAAATCTCAATTCATATCCTTGATTAAACGGGCTCAGTTTGAAGGGAAACCTACTGAGTGCCCTATGGAGCATATTAGAAATTTTCTTGATTTATGTGACACCATAGCTGCTGAAGGTGTCTCACTTGAATATGTTCTGTTAAAAGCTTTTAGGTGGTCTCTTACTGGAAAGGCCCTAAGCTGGTTGGAGAGCCTACCTTCTAAGTCTATCAGGACTTGGAAAGCTTTGTACGATCAATTTCCTACAAAGTTCTTCCCTCCTGCTAAGATGACAGAGTTGAGGAAACGCATCACCTCCTATCACCAGCTGCCTAATGAAACATTCGTCGAAACATGGGAAAGATTTAAAGAGATGCTTAGACAGTGCCCCACTCATGGGCATCCTTTATATGTTTTGCAAGAACCGCATCAACACGCATACTGCGTGCGGTTTTATAGAGATGAATCCGACGGAGGCATGGGAACTGTTGGATAAGCTGTCCAATTATGATGCCATGTATGGAACCCAGCAGACTCCACAGCCCCAGAAACGTCTCTACCTACCTAACCGAGACGAAGTTGACCCGGATGTTAAAACTCAATTCTTACAAGATGAGGTCAACCGTCTGAAGAAGCAGGTAAGTTTTCTGAAATCCTCTCAATCATGTCAAGAATGTGGTTCTTCTGCACATAGTACTTCTGCTTGCACTAACATAGAGCGGGTTAGAGCCGTTGAGACAATTGTTGAGATGAATTATATGAGAGGACCATACAGGAACCGGCCTAGTTATCATGACAGGTCAAACAACTATCAGGCATGGGGCAATCAGAATACAAGTTAAAACTATGGAGTGCCTCCACCAGATAGACGACTTGCACCCTATCGACCTCCAGGCCATCAGGAGCCGCCATTATGGGTTCAAGGATTACAGGAAAGCATTAACGGAGTAACCAACAAGGTTAATGAAGTTCAAGCCAACCTGAACCAACAAAATAGAAGATGGGGAGAGTTTGATATATGGAAGAAGAGTGTTGATTCCCAACTAGGGAACCTCGCTGCCCAAATTCCAAGACCACAAGGGCAACTCCCGGGCCGCCCCGAGGAGAACCTTAGGGGACAAATAGCAGCGGTGCACCTTAGGAGCGGGAAAACATTACCGGAGCGAGTTCAATCTGAGGACAAGGAGGAACAAGACGTCACCAAACGTCTCGTTAACGAGCCAACAAGGGCAAATAACGAGCCCATATACAAGGATGACGAGGCTCCGAGGGTTCCTAACGACCCTACCACAGGTAAGTTTTCTAAACCGATCCTTCCTCTCAACCCCAGGGTAGTTAACGACCCCACCAAGGTCGGTAACAACCCGCCGAGGCCAACAAACGACCCCAGTGTCGACCCGGTACTCTCACCTCTCGAGCCTAACTTGGTTCCGAGAATGGTGAAATCTCTTCCATTTCCAACTAAGAAATCTATGGACTCTACTGAGAGTAAGTTCAAGCGTTTCGTAAAGATTCTTCAGGGCATTAATATTTCCATCCCATTCGCTGAGGCCCTAAGCGAAATGCCGGCTTACACCAAGTTTTTGAAAGATATTCTTAGCAGGAAAAGATCCATTACAGAGTTGCAGGATGAAGTCAGATCGATAGCTCTACCGGAAAAGCTAGGAAACCCAGGGAGATTTGCAATAACGACCGGCATAGGCAACCACAAGTTCAAGGCTTTATGTGATCTGGGCGCCAGTGCTAGTTTAGTTCCTCTCTCAATCTGGTCTAAAGCTAATATGGGACCACTAGAGCCGATAGATATGAATCTGTACATGGAAGATGGATCATGTTTCAAGGCCACAGGAGTGGTGGACGACTATCCCATTCAAGTCGGGAAATTCTTTATACCGAATGAATTTATCGTCCTCGATATGCCTGAAGAGCCTCATGTCCCCATAATTCTCGGCCGACCATTTTTAGCCACAGCAGGTGCAAGAGTTGATGTGCGGAAAGGACTCCTCACTTTCGATATTGGAGAGGAACGGGTGGAATTCAACTTGGATCAGAATGCTAACGACCCAATTCGGGTCGCACAAATTGAGTTGACCCAACCAGAACTCAACACAACTGTCCCTACCAAGCCTCATTGGCCAATCACCGAGTCCCACATGCAAGAGTCCAATCAAGAAGAGTCCAAACCACCATGGTTTTTGAATTTCACTACCCATCATTTAGGAATACCGAGCATACTGATAGAAGAAAAGGGTCCTAATTTAGCAACTCAAGCACACAAAAGCTGCAAAGCTAAGTATGGGATATCTCAAGACCTCAACATGGCTACACAAGAGCCACCTTGAGTCAAAGGAGCACGTTTGGCTAACGACGTTAAAAATAGCGCTTACGGGAGGCAACCCGCTTTTAGTATAGAATTAGATTCTTCTTTTTCTTTTCTTTTTTTTTAAGATTATTTCTTAGCTTTATTTTGAGTTCTTTTTAGTAATTTTTAGGATAGAAATTAGGATAAATTTTTAGCTAAAAAGATGCAGGAGAAGGGATCGAAAATCACTCCAAGAGGCTACGGTGGCTCGTTAACGACCCACCCAGGGTCGTTAACGACCCGACTCGGCAAACGGGACAGGTAAGTTTTTTTAACCTAATCTATCTTTTTACCTACCCATTGCCGCCGCCCCCCTCTTCATATTCCTATCTCTTCCCTCTCCTATAAAATCCTTTTACCCCTTCCACAAATCCACCCTCAAATCCTCTCAAATCCCACCCTTCTCAAAAATTCAACCAAAGTTCTTGAAGACCTCTTCCCACCGATCGGAATCCCGCAATAACCACCACCGAGCAACCATCGTTACCGAAGCCCGGAAACCCTTCCCTCCACCGTCGAAGATCCGAAGCTTTCGATAACCCTCACCGAGCTCGTTACTCACCCAATTTCCGACCCCTTGTTCTTCAAATTTCTCGGTTCTCCGGTATGTTTTCTAAACCCTAACTCGAAATTGCATGATTTATGGTTTTTAGGGTAGAAATTTCATGTCTAGAATTGAGTTCATATAGAGGGTCGATGTTCATAATTGGAATTTTGCCAATGAAAATTTGATTTCGCTTCATAATTCTAGATCTATAGAAGGATATTCATGTTAGATGTTCCATTGTGAAAAGATGATTGTGAAAAGCATGAATTTTTCTTGTTATAGTATCAAGTTTTAAACTTAGCATGTCAAAATTTCGGGTAAATTTAGCATGTTCGGGATGGGTAATCGAGCAAGTATGGGGTGCGTATATCCGATTGTGTGACTAGTGAAGAAGTCTAGAGGATTGCATGCTTAATTTTTTCTTGAATTTTAAGGTAGATTGAACTCGGAAATTCTGTGATTTGGCTCTCGGCAGCTCGTTAACGACCCACCCAGGCTCGTTAACGACCCTGCATAGCTTCAAAAATCTATACCAGTCCAGAATCGTAAATGACCCAATTGGGTAGTTAACGAACATTTCCGAGTCTATTTCGAGACCAAGTATGGGGTCTCTTGCCTATCTATTTTGAATAGATCTTATCTTGGAAAATTCTTGATTGTTTTGTAGGATCTCATGGCAAGTTCAAGCAGACCCGCTACCCGAGCTCAGAAGAAGAGAAGGAACCAGAGGTCCCCATCTCCACCTCGTGTGGATGACGTGATTTTGAGCACGCAAGGCCAAGTGCGTCGTTATTGTGATATTCTAGAGAAGGACCACTACACCCGTTGGTTCTCGAAGTCTACTGCTGTAAACACGGGGATCTACACGGACATCAAGGAGGCCTTTGTTATTCTTGGTGCCGCTCATCTCCTAAAGCAGGAGAATCTACCACACTATCCGGCCCTCACATCCGAGTTTTTGGCCACCTTGGAGACTAGCTTCTCGTCGAAGACTTCGGCGGGACGAATCTGGTTTCGGCTCGACAATGTGAGCCGTGAGTTCACCATGGAAGAGTTCAACGCAATTTTAGAGCTTCCGAACCCGTCTAGAGACTACAACTTGAAAGATTACAGAGTGACTCGCACTTGGAGCTACATCACCGGGGAGGTTCAATCCTCCACAACGACATTATCTGGGGCAAACATCATCAACCCCATCTTCAGGATTATTCTCCGAGTCCTAGCCGCTACATTCTGGCCGTAGAGAGAGTTGAACAGGCCAACAAGGACGAAAGTTGCTTGTCTCCGCACCATCCTTTTCGAGGAGCCCGACCCCTTGAATTTGGGGTATGAATGGCTCTACTACATCGGGAAATCAACCAAGTCCAAGGAGGTTTGGTGTGGCAACTTGGTTAGCCTCTTGGATAAAAGTCTTGGAGTCGACCTCACTCGCTACACACCGGCTCACGCACAACTCCTCAACAAGAACTATTGGTATAGCTCCAGTGTCTTCATTCAAGCCGAGGGAGGATTCAAGATGAAAGTACAAGATCCTATCGTTACACCGACCCTCGATAAGTTGGAGCTTCTCTACGTACCGAATTGGTACGAGGCGTGGACGGGGAATGCTTACCCATTGGAACCAAAGCCGGAGGATGAGCTTTCACTTAAGCCATGTGAATCCCGGTTTGAGCGAGAGGAAGAGGCCATGGATGAAGATGAAGATGAGGATACCGAGGTAGTAGGCGACGACACTGAAGAGGCCGACCCCGAGGGCGGAATTGAGGAGCTAAACCTCGAAGATGAAGACATCGACACAGAAGTATTGGGGAGCAACGTCCTCGTTGACGAGCCCACCAGGCTTGTTAACGACCATTTCCAGCCTCCTTCTTACACTGCTAACGAGGCACCCAACTTCGTTAATGAGGCACTAAGAGCTTCTATCGACCCACTACCAGCTCCTACCGACCCTCAGTCTTATGGACTCATGCCTTACAACCCGGTGATGTATCAAGATTATTTCTAGCCTCACTATCCACCACCTCCTCAACCCGAGTACACAGGATCGAGTATGCCACCACCATGGGCCGAGGATCTTTCTGCACGGATGCAACAACTTCACTTCCAGCAGGATCATATTCATAGGAGGATGGATAGATGGGAATCCGTCTATTCTGCTCGCATGTCGATGGAGGATGAGAGGCATCGTCAGAGAGAGGCGGATGATGTCGAGCGTTGGAGGACAATGTATGACTTCATGGGGAACTTTGAGCACTACTTTCCTCCACCAAACCGTTGATTCAGCCTGAAGACGCAGTTTTTCCTTGTTTCCCACTTTTGAAACTTTGTAAGTTTTTATGTTTTTCTTTTTCTTATTTTTATCTTTATTTGTTTTATTTTCTATTTCTTTTCCTTCTTCTTATTTTTCTTACAGTGGGGACACTGTAATTTTAAGTATGGGGTGGGAGAAAATAGAGAACTTATTGTCTTATGTGTCTATGTGTTTTTAGTAGTTTTTATTCTGAAAATCGAAAAATTTGAAAAAATTTAAAAAGAGTTTTAGAATTGATAGATATCCCTTTCTTAGGTTCTATGATAGTAGTTGCTATCTTAATCATATAATTCCTTGCAAGCATGTCTTTAATAATATAGCCGGATTCTTAATTTGAAATTGATTTTAGAAGAAGATAGCATTTGATGAAATTGAGCACATATACTTTATAGCATAAGTGATGCAATCCAACAAAATCGTTACCTAGTGAGAAATTTTTGGCCTTATAGGGAGAACATCAATAAATCCCTCTTCTTTTCTTGTGTGATTTACTCTCTTTATGCATATTATCTCTTGGAATTGTGATGGTTATCTATTTCTTGAGACCCATATGGGATTTATAGTTCATTACTTGTGAAAATCATATGATGGAGAACTTAATTTTTATAAGCCCTATTATTCCTTAACCGCCCTTACATGATCCTTCTTTTGACAACCAATTCTAGCCTGAAGCCTTTATTTTTAATCTCCACAAAATTTTCCCTAGCCGAGATAAGCTTGACCCTATCCGGGGATTAGGACTTAGATTGGAGAGGTATTTTTTGTTAAGTATTTAAAAAAAAGGAAGAGTGATATATAATGTTTGCTTTAATTGAAGGATTATTGGGAAGGGTAGATTGGAAGTCTCTTGTTCTAATATTATGTAAAAGAAAGATCTCTTGATAAGTAAAATATGCACAAAATAAAGTTATTTGTTGGAGGTAGTGAGAAAGAAATAAAGAAAGAATACATCCGGAAGCTCGTTAACGACCCTGAAGTTGACTCGTTAACGACCCTGAAGTTGGCAAGAAGAAGAAAAAAAAGGGAGAAAGAAGAAAGTTTAAGTATGGCGTATTTTTAGATGATGGCTATGTCTTGATAAGTATGTTTGTTTGGTTTTGGTTAGTGTTTAGTGATTGCTTGAGGACAAGCAAGTTTAAGTATGGCGTATTTTGATGTTCGCATTTTTAGTATAGTTTTTAGTAGGTTTTCTTTGCTTATTAGGATCAGTTTTGATAAGTTTAGGTTTAGTTTTGTGTGTTTTTGGATAGTTTTGCATAATTCTGTGGAAAGTATGGAAACTAATATGTTTTGTGTATTTTGTAGGTTTTAGCAAGGAAAAGTGCTTTATGGAGCTGAATTTGGAGCGCTACAGTGAAAGACGGAGGAATACAAGATTGAAGAAGTCAGAGTTCAAGATTTACGAGATAAAGTGTGGAAGAAACCAAGCCCAGGCTCATTAATGAGGTTGTGAGGGCTCGTTAACGAGGCCACGAGATAGAAAATTTGAAGGTTGACTTTGTGACTCACCGATCCTGTGCGGGAAATTGTTTCCGTGTCGGTAGAGTATCTTTTTATGATTTTTTAGGGTTATTATATTATGTATTTTAGGTCTTGTTATCTTCTTAGATTTTATTTCTATCTTTTAGGTTTTATTTCTATCTTATTAGGAAAGTTTATATCTTCTAGCCTTTTTAGTTTTTAGTTTTTTTTAGTATATATACCCTTCTATCTAGCATAGAAAGGGGGGACTTTTAGGGGGAGGTTTTTAGGGATTGTTTTTGGAGAGGAGGAAGAACCGAAGAGGAGAGAGAGGATTGGAATCGAGTTCGGAGGTCGGTGAACGAGAGTTAACGAGTTCGTTGATCGAGATTTTGGTTTGGTATTTTGTTCCTTTTTTCGGTTTCTTCCGAATTTTCTGTAAGACAGATTTTTCTATTTAATTTGAGTAGTAATTTGTTTTCAATGTTTTCTTTTATTGAATATTTTTGTTTTGTAGTTATGATTAGTGAGTAGTCTTCTTTTCTAGGATCGGGGTTAAGCCCGGCATAGTTGAGCATGTTTGATAAGTGAGATTGTGTGTTGAATACTTTTTATCTATTATTGAGATTGTTTGTTGTGCTTATACCAAGATGAAAGTTGAGGTAATTTGAGTTTTTATTGATTGAAAGAGAAAGTTAGTAACTTGAAGGTTGATATTGTTTGACAACGAAAGTTTCAAGCTTTAGATCCAAAGCAAACAATTAAGTGAATTAGGATTACGAAAGTAGGTTAATTTACTTGATAATCAACGAAAGTTGATGACTCTATCCATTTAAAGGCATGATCTTTTCTTCTTACGAATTTATATGCTTGGCTATGTTGTGGTGTCCCTAGTCCTAGATCTTTGTTTTTATTTGAATTATCTTGAGTGAATTTCATTGCTGAGTTACTTGCCTCGGTACCGAATTTATTTAGGTCGTTAGATTGAGTCTTTTGTTTGCGGTGGTTCGTTAACGACCTTGACAACGTCGTTAACGAGGCTCCTTGTGAGTGCTTTTGCTTGATTTGTTTGTTCTTTTTAGTAGTTGATAAACGAACAACCTTGCTTCCTATGGAACGATCCTGACTCTTCTATACTCAGCTGGATCTTGACTTATAAATTTATTTATTGTCAAGAAACCCTCCTCAACAGTACCCTACTACCGCAACCCCTATGGCTTTGATGGGCCCTATGGTGGGTCCGGCAGCTCTAAATCTCAAGGGCAAAGTACATACCACACCAGGTCGAGCTCCGGTGGCAACCTCGACATCTTTCTTTTAGCCTCTAAGATGGACGCCCTCATGCTTCACCAACACCACCTCTATGAGGCGCCTAACCACCACCACAACCAGTTCGTTGCCCACCAAAAAGAGCTTCAAGATTTCCGTATTGAGTACTATGAGGACCACAAGCAAGATGTAGCGAGGTGGAACGCTCAAGTGGAATACAACAATTGGTTGGCGCAACAACTCTTGCCCGCCCCACCGCCATCTCCTCCTCAAGAGTGATTCTCCTCCTCTTCCAACGCTTCAAGGTGTCCAAGTTAGTTTCTCTTTCCCTTCTCTTTACTTTTCTAATCAATGGGGACATTGATGTTTTAAGTATGGGGTGGTTTGGGAAATTACTTGTTTGAGTCATGTGTTTTCTTGTGTTTATGTCTAGCTTTGCTTGAGTTTTTTCCTTTTGATTTTTGATGGATGAATGCCCTTTTTCTTAGATGTCCTAGGGTAGAAATTGCTTGCACCATCATGTAAATCCTATAGCATGCTTTATAATAATCGCCTAAATCATGATCTTCCTTTTTGAATTTTGAGCTTATGATGGATATTGAGCATGCATATTTCTAAGTGAAAGCAATCCAACAAATTGAACCTAAGTGAGATATTTTTGGCCTATAAGGAATTTTGATCTTATTCCTTTTTCTTTCATGTGTGATTTGCTCTTCCAAATGCATTTACCACTTGTCAATGGCATGGTTATTTCAAACTTGAAACCAATGGAGATTTATTCATTACTTGATTGAATCAAATGATTTTGAACTCATTTTCATCAGCCTATTATATTCCACTTCCCTACCTATGCATGATCCCTCTGTTTGTAGCCCCTTGTTTGAGCTTTAAAGCCTATTTCTAGCCCCACAAAATTTCCCTAGCCATGATAAGCTTGACCCTTTGATCCGGGAATTAGGACTTAGAGTGGTGGTGGAGGTTGTTGTGGATTGATAGGGTGAAAATAAAGTGATTGTGAAAGGTAGAGAAGGGATGTTGTCTTTGGAAAATTAAAGAATGAAGTGTTTTGGGCTCGAAATTGCACATATTAGTAAATAAAGCAGCTCATTACCGACCCACAAAGGGTCGGTACCGACCCACAAAGGGTCGGTACCGACCCCCCCCAAAAAGAACAATGAATCGTGTAATAAGTGCAAGAGTCCAAAGGCTTCTAATCAAGAAAAGAAGAAAGACAATGAAGAAAGGTGAAGAGGGAAGTACATTGAAAAGTTTAAGTGTTTGGTGATTGTTAGAAGAAAGAGAGTTGGTTGAGTGTTGTATAGTCTAGGAGTCTTGGTTCCCGGATTAGTTAGCACCACAAGACCAAATTATTTCCACACCTTTTGAATTACCAAGCCCCATTACAACCTGACTGAATGAGACTTCTTTGAAGTTTTCATTGAGCCCCCTAAGTTCATTTGATGATTTAACTTGTTTTGATTTCTTCGGTAGAGAGTTTTTGATATAAGTTCCATTGACTATGAGGTTTTGTGTTTGGAATTTGAGTTGAGTGATCGTTGATATACCCTAATCACTTTGAGAGATGAGTGGGACACTCTCCTTGGTGAGGTTGGATTATGATTGCTTAGGATGTTCATGTGTGCTATGATATGGAAGTTATTTGCTCACTATTCTACTTGTTCTTCGATTCTTGAGCTTTGTTATTTGGTATTAATGCATGTTAAGTGATTGCTTGAGGACAAGAAAGTCTAAGTATATGGTGTTTTGATGTCGCACTTTTTAGTTAGTTTTTGTGGGTCATTTTCTAGTTAGGTTGAGTCTTTTCTAGATCTTTTGTGTTGTTTTGCATATAATTCCGACCCTCTCTCGAGAGTTGGAGTCGTTTGTACTTGTTTGTTGTCTTTGTAGGTGTTTGAAGCGTTGAGGAGGAGATATCCCTGGTTTTTCAGCTTTCTAGGAGGTGGCATTAGAGTTGTCTTGTGGCGGTGTCGACTAGAGAGGCAAGAGTAGAAGTTTTTGGAGCTTTGATGTATTTCAGGAAGGAAGTTTGCAAGATGAAGATGTCTTAGAAGAAACTTAAGGAAGTCTAAGAAGACCAAGAACGTTTAAAGAAGAAACATTGAAGAAGAACCAAGCTTTTGGACGAGTTTCGAGCAAAGAAATGAAGAAATCAAGTGCTGGCTAGGGTCGTTACCAACCCACTTGGGGTCGGTACCGAGCACCCTCCGAGGCTTGCGGGAAGAAACTTGCGTCTTAAGTTAGGTTTTAATAGATGTTTTATTTATGGGTCTTTTTAAGATAGAATTTGGTTTCCTTTTGAGAACATTCCGACTACTATATAAAGGCCCTTTAGGCGTTTTTCTGAGAGAGACAGAGGGAGAATAATCGTTAATCTAGGGTTACCACTTTTATTCCAAGCTCTTGGACAATTTTGAGAGAGCTTTGGAGGATTGCTTTGATATTTGTAAGTTGTTCTTTCAATTGAAGTTTGCTTTGTTTTTGAATCATGTTTTCTCTCTTCTCTTTGTTTGTTGATTGCATGATGACGTGTCAGTAGTCTACTTTTCTAGGGTTGGGGTGAAACCCGACATGGTTGTGTATAATAAAAGCTTGAATCTTTGATCAAAATCTTTCCTTTAATCTATATCCTTTATCCTTATTGTTTGATTTTAATTCCTTGATGAAAGTTGAGGAAAGTTCATATTCATAATTGAGTTGAAAGAATTAATTGTGAATATGGATGATTATCGGGTTGAAGCGAAAGTTAAAACCTTTAGATAATAATTAGTATTACAAGTTTCTATCTTTATGAATGTTGAGATATGTGCTTGTTTATTCGTGGCGAAAGTCATTCATGGGATTATTGATTGATTGATCTTTGATTCATGTTTACATACATAGCTTTGTTGTGGTGGATCCTTTGTCCTAGATCTCTTTTATATTGGTTTTTTCGAAGTTTTGTCGTTACCCAGATAGGTTGTTACCGACCCCCTTAAGGTCGGTACCGTGAGCTCTATTTTCCCGGTTTTTCCCTGCGTTTGTGTGTTGTGTGTAGGTCGTTATAGACCCAGATTAGGTCGGTACCAAGCCTCTCTTGAGTGTGTTTGTTTTGTTTTGCTTCGTTCTTATTAGGATTGATTGCTAGACATTGATTCTTCTAATTCCCGTGGACGAACCTGACTCCCTGTACTCAGCGAGGTCTTGATCTATAAATATATTTTCTTGTTAGGATCAAGGTAAAACCCTAACAACAATCTCCCACGGGCAATGCTAGTCAATGAGCACGGCCTTGACCAGTTGCAAATTATCACCTTCAATCTGGATCCGTGGAATGCCACGTCTGATGGCCTCGAGAAGTCCCTGGCGCAAGGCGATGGTCTCGGATATCAGAACAGACTGTCGACCAATCTGTCTCCGTTAAAATGGATGGGGGAGCCACCAAAGTCCCTGAGGATGAACCCGAAGAAAGCCACGCCATTTGCATTCACTGGACCATCAAAATTCAATTTAATATAGTCTCTTTTGGGTTTTACCCACTTCGTTCGCTTTCTTCCTTCCCCACCCCGTACACTTAGAGTACGGGGGTTGGGGGAGGCAGACACTTCTGCAAGTTTCCAGTCTTGAACCTGGTTTCGGATGAATTCAGTAATGTGATCGACATTGGTCAGGTTTGTTCCATTGTTGCTATCAAATACTCTCTTCTTTCTCGAGAACCATAGGCTCCACCATATGTTAATGAGGAGTTCCAATTCCTCTTTTGTTGTCATTTTCAAAATTTCCTGCTCATGTGGTTTTTTGTCATCCGGAGATATCTTGTCGGTGATCCACTGTAGTTTAGGGTCTATGGAATTAAGGGTTTCCCTAGTGAGGGGCAAGATAGTAAAACATGGTTCGTGTCCCCCACCTGGTTGTTACACGCTTCGCAACCTTGGGGTACCGAAACGTGGTTTGCCGCAAGCCTAGTTTTAGTTAGTAGGCCGTTTTGGGCTACTTTCCAAATGAAGTTCTTCATTTTAGGAGGGATATTTAGCCGGTTAATCCATTCTAAGTTAATTTTGGGTTCACCTCTGGATTGGTGGAGCCACTGCATGGTGGAGTGGGTGGAATACCAACCATTTTTGCTTGGTTTCCAGTACAACCTATCTGGTAGTTTATTAATGGGATTGATAATTTTGGAGATTTTTTCGAGGTCATCAAGCGAGATGACCTCATTCAATTTTTCAATGTTCCATGAATTTTCCTCCCGGAGGTACGCCTCAACAGGTTCCTCCCAATCAATGAGGGTTCCAACCTCAGATTTCGGGTTGAGGGGACCATTGCCGGTCTAGTTATCTTTCCAAAATCGGACGGTTTTTGCCGTCCCCCACTTGCCAGATGAGCCCCTTAATGAACAAGTCTCTTAGGCCTACTAGCTTAGACCATTGCCAAGATGTGTTATGTTTTTTCTTATAGTTTAGGATACTTTCCGATTTGAGGTATTTTTCAGTCACTATTTTGACTCAGAGATTGTTTGGTTCCGCAAGGGTTTTCCATAGCAGTTTCATTTAGAGTGCTGGGTTCATATCAGCAGCCTTGGCTATTCCCAATCCCCCGTGCGCGGGAGGGAAACAAATGGAATTCCAACTAATGAGTGGTTTGTAGTTGTTTTCCTTGTTCCGAAAGACGTTTTTGTTAATTTGGTCAAGCTCTTTCAATGTTGATTGTGGTAGTAGAAACGATTGCATAATATAGTTTGATTGTACTGAGAGGTTTACTTTGATTAGTGTTTTCCGCCCTTCTTGGGATAGGGCGTTAGCATTCCATTTTGTTAATTGGGATCTGTTACGCAAAACTAGGGGTTTGGAGGTGTTTTGTGTTACTCTCCCGTTAATTATCGGGCATCCTAAATATTTGTCCAACGCAATTGTGTTTGCTATTTGTAAGATTTGTTTTATCTGATCCTTTGCGTTGCTGTTAGTTTTTTTGGTCACTTGGAAAGCGGATTTGTGTAAATTGACCTTCTGTCCGGAGATCTGACAGTAGTCATCAATAGTGCCCTTAATATTTTTACAGGCTTGGCCGTTGGCTTTTGTAAAAATGATGATATCATCTGCAAAGGCCAGGAAAGGGATTTTTGTTCCATTTCTCGAAATTTAGATCCCGATGCCGCTTTTTGGGTTAGTGCTTAAGAGGTGTAATTGTCTTGCTAGTATCTCGGCGGCAAGGATGAATAAGTATGGCGATAGCGGATCCCCCGGCGTAAGGCCCCGTTGAGGGTAGAATTGTTTAGTCGGTCTGTTATTGACTAGGACTGAGAAGGAGAGTGTTTCAACACATTCTCGGATCTAGCCTAAGAATTTAGCATTAAATCCGAATTTGTGGAGGATCTCAGCTAGGAATTCGCATCTAATCCGATCATAGGCTTTTTCCATGTCAAGTTTGATTGCGATCCAACCCCCCGCCCTCGTTTGTTTCGAAAGGAGTGGAAGATTTCATGCACGATGAGTGTGTTATCGTGGATACTCTGGTTCTGGATGAAAGCCCCTTGCATCGGGTGGATGAGTTTGTTTAACACATTTTTAAGGCGGTTTGTTAGAATTTTCGAGATTACTTTATAGATGCTATTGCATAGGCTAATTGGCCTGTAATGGTTGGTTGAGTTGGGGTATTCACATTTGAGTAGAAGAGTTATGAAAGTATGATTTATTTGTTTCAAAATTTTCCCTGTGTAAAAGAAGCTTTTAACAACTTTGGTCACGTCCGGGCCAACGATATGCCAGTATTTTTTATAGAAGCTTAATGACATGGTGTTCTTTATTTCAGTGTTCGTTACTGGTTTTGTAAGCTCTGTGTTGTCTTCTTCGATTATTTATTTTTGGATGGTTTGGGTCATGCTTTGGAGTTTTCTACGGTTTATTTCCAAGGCCCGGAATCCGTTTTGGAAGTCCCGTTTAATTTCTTTGATTTTTTTTCTATTCCTTTAGCCGCTTGCAATCCGGTAGAAGTATTTCATTTTTGTCATTCAGGTTTTATGTGGGTGTTTTTTGCCCTTTGTTTCCAATAGGAGTTGTGGAAAGTGATGAGGCATGCCCGTTTCTTGACAATCTTTCCTGCTTTTGAACTAATTGCATGTTTTTATTTTCAATGATATTTTTCTGAATTTGAAGTAGATCCTCATCAAGTTTTTTTATTTGTTCGAAAATGTTTCCAAAAGTATGCTTATTCCATGCTTTTGCTTTAGTTTTAAGGAGTTGTGTTTTTTGGTGAGATTAAACATATGTGATCCGCCAACGTTGTATCGCTAGGCTTGCTTGATGACGTTTTGGAAATCTTTTCTAGACGTCCACATCATTTCAAATTTGAATGGTTGTGCTTTGAATGGTACTCCTGTTGGGAGATCACACGAAATAGGGCAATGATCAGAGGTTAAGAAGGCATGGTTTTTTGTCACTATTGACGGGTACCATTGGACAATTTGGTTGCTAACTAAGGTGCGGTCTAATTTCTCAAACGTAGTATTTTCGAGATTTTTGGATCTTCTCCAAGTAAATTGGTTGCCTAGCGTTGGAATATCACAAACGTCACAATCGTTTTTAAAATTAATGAGTCGTTCAAACCTAGAGTGCTTTGGAATGGCGCCCCTTTGTTTTTCGTTGGGGTGTTGGATTTCGTTGAGGTCTCCCATAATGATGCATGGAAGGTTACAATTCTGGATAAACTATTTGAGCTTCATCCAAAACTGATCCTTTTCTTGTGCCCTTGGTGGGGCATAGACAAAAATAATGATCAGTTCGTTATTAGTTTCCAGATTTGTATAATGGAAGCCGATGAAGCGTTCATCTCTGTGGAAAGTTTGGATCCTCTCATTCGAGAGTTGTGCCCCCTTCCAGAGGACACAGATCCCCCCAGTGAATCCGTTTACCGGAATAAACTTAATGGAGTCAAAGCCAGCTTTTTGCTAGAATTTACATTCGGGCGGGTTTTGAGCTTTGGTCTCAACTAGAGATATTAGGTGTATATTTTCAAGGCGGCATAAAGCGCCGACTTCGGTCCAGAAGGTCTTATGCTTAGTGCCCCTACAGTTCCACATGTTGATCTTCATAAACAAACATCTAGTTTGTGGTTTTTGGCCGTCAGAGGATAGGGAGGCATCCATGATATTTTTTTCAAAGATTTTGTTGTATACTTGTTTGGTGCTTCAGCTTGGGTTGTGTGATTTGTGAATTTAATGGTGTCGTTGTTAACTTCAGGGAAGTTTATTCCCTTGCACTGGGTTTCGCCCTTTGTTTTTATGTCAAAGCATTCCCTTAGTTTGCTTTTAATATTGTTGTACCTTTGCTTGAAGTGGTGCACTTCTGCAATAGCAATTTGGTTCTTTTTTGGAGTTTGTACTTCGGGGTCTTCTCCATGTCTGTGTTTTGTGGGTAGATTTTCAAGGTGAGGATTTTCCTTGTTTTTCTTTTTCTCGTTGCTAATCATGTGTTCTTTTTTACAATCGTTTTGGTTCGAGTTTGTCGGGTTCCTGTCCGAAATGTTATAGTCATGTGGTCCTTGAGTTTTTTGGCTTTTGTACATGATATATAGCAGCATGTTTATAGTTACGGCTGATATGCTTTTGGCGTTAGGTTGGCTTTTTTGCCTTTTGGAGTTTATTGGTTTTATGCAATTATCCTTGGGTTTATGGTTGGGCTTCACATTAAGGGGTGGTGTATTATTCTTGTTTATTGGTTTTGCCCATTTCTGCACCAAAAAATGCTCCAAGAAAGCAGGCACAACGACTAGGAAAGTGAAGGGTACATGGCAAAAAAAATATGGCATCAAAGACACCCCATGCCTGCAAACAATACCATACACAAGCACAGTAATTGTTGACACAATTTTGTTAGCGATGGTGGTCGCGTCCTGCAGCTCCATAAATAGTGGGGAGCCGAAAGACAAGTTGTTGTTAGGCACAGAGCTGTTAGGCATAGTGCTGTTAAGCATTTTGAATGGCTTTGCATAGCATATACATAAGCCAAGAGAAGACTTATTCAAGTAATGTTGAGCTTTTGGCCTCATATAATTGGTTTGTTCCAAGTTGCACCGGTCAACAAAAAACACAAAAACAAAGTCTGAAGAGATATAATATTTAGAATAGGTTAGAAATTTCAAATTAGGTGCTTGCATAGTGATTTCCAAAGAGAGTGGGTAAAAAGGACGTGCTTGTTTGAAGCAAAAAAGAGCACAACAGGTATGCACAAAAGAAAAAATGGTTAAAAACCACACCAACACACATGATCTAGGTTGAACAATGTGATCAGGTTTTAAACCCAAAAAACTGGTTTGTTTGATCTGAGTGATCTTGGAGTTTCTTATATTCAATCTCAACCCCTAAAGAGAGAATATAAAAAAGGCAAAGAACCCGAATGAATAGGTGAACAGGTTGTCAGAAAAATCCCCAAAGGGAGAGCCAATACATGTACTAACATTGTTAAGAATAACTTGATAGAGAAGAGGCAAAGCAAGGCCATCAGGAGGAAAAGTAACTGCAGAAACGAAGAACAAGGAGCGTATCAGATCTGGAATATGCCGCCTCGTGCACCCTCTGACGCCAACACCCGAAGCAGCCTCCCCGTTGCCGCCAAGAAGCACGCACCAGATCTGGAAAATGCCCCCGAGCGCACCATGGGACTGATTGAAGGGGATTGATTTTGTTACCCTCCAAGTATACTTGAGCTTTGATTTCTTGTAGCTTTTATTTGGAATTGATTTCTTAGGGACATCGGAGCGAACGCCGGCGAGGCCCGCAGGGATCCCGTGCAACTTCGTCGGGAAGAAGGTTGTGTTAGCCAACCTGATATTTTGGGACCCAGGGATACCGGATCTAGGTTGCGTGATATTGCATTGGAGTTTTTTTATGATTGGGGCGAGATCCGATCGGAGCCACATAGGCGGCGGTTTGGTAGCCACTAGGGTTTTTGCCAGGAGGATGACGATAAGGCAGGCGTGTAGAAGCGCGTAGTTTCTAGGCATTTTTGGGTTTCTCGTGGTCAAGAAATATCAAATTCCTATATTTAAGAACATGAATAAGAATTTATCATATCCAACAATAAAAGATTATTTTTAAAAAAAAAATGTGGTGTTGATGAAACACTTGCTTCTTTATTTATATTTCTCTTATAGCTAGGTTAATAAACAATTGAGAGTTACACCCTAGACCTCCTACGAATATTCGAGATCTCGATCTAACAATGTTCGAGATCTCCTATTTGCTAAACGATTCTACCACCTAAGTATTGTTGGGTCGATCTTGAGACGAGGTGGACTTGAGAGAGTGGTGTAGGGAGTCTTGTGAGATTGTGTAGCGAGGTCTTTGGTGTGAGCGAGGTTTCTATATGACTTGAAGTCTTTTTGTGAACTTCACTTGTCTGTAGCGAGGTCTTTTGATGATGTTTCGATCACTTCGATCTTCAATGAGCAAGATAGTTCTTGAGTTTTAGACGTTTTTCGACCCTTTCTTCGTACGAGGTACCCCTCTATTTATAGGGGATTGGGGAGTCAAGTTTTGATCATAGTCCGATGTGGGACGCCCGAGATCAGGGCTTCTGATTGGTTTAGAGGTGAGGTGGCTGGTGATTGGCTCAGGGGAGCGGCGTTAGCTGAGTGGTTTTGGTGGGTGAGTGTGTCAGTAGAGTCCTCGCTCCGAGGTTTCGGAGGACCTCGTGGGGGTAGGAATTTTGTTAAAATAAATGAGGGGTATGGGTGTGGGACCCCGAATCATCCGTGGAAGGCCCGCCGAGTCGGTTTGTACCTTGTGCCCCGGGCCCAATTCTTATTTTACTATTTCGGACATCATCACAACCCTATGGAATGGGGGTCTCGACCCGAGAGCCGCAGGGCATAAGTTCCTTGAGGTCGCGGGGCATGAGTTTCTAGAGGTTGGGAGTGAGTTTTACGAGATGTGAGGTTTTAGAGGTTGGAGGAGTGTTTTTTGCGAGATGCGAGGTTCTAGAGGTTGGGAGAGTGTTTTACAAGGTGCGAGGTTCTAGAGGTTGGGAGAGTGTTTTGCGAGGTGCGAGGTTCTAGAGGTTGGGAGAGTGTTTTGCGAGGTTTTCTTCTTGCGAGGCTCGGTAGTTGGGTTTTTCTTTTGTTTGTGTGGGCAAAGCTGGGCCTGCTCTTCACATCTTGCTTATTGGGCCGTCCAGGTGGGATAGGCCCAATGAGCCTTTCGGGAGCGTGGGGAGGCCCAAGTGATCGCCTCTCACGGTGTGCGAGGGTCAAGAGATACAAATTATAACCCGACCCCGTTGTAGTACGTGGTGGGTGTCGAACACTCGGGAAGTCTACTCGATCGATGTGCCTAGATACTAGGAATCTAGAAAGGAGAGCATAAAACAAAGGAAAATAAAGAAAACAGTCGGGACCGACACCGAGGTCACGTCGGGCCCGAGGTTGGCGACAAGAGGAAGTCGGGACAGACACTGGGTAAGTCGGGCCCGAGGTAGCTGGGGATGTCAAACTCAAAGATTTTAAAAGTAGATCTTGGGCTTTTGGGTTCCTTCCCTAGTAGATTAAGGCTTTTCCACCCCAATTCAGGCAATGAGTGATGATCGGACTAGGATCGAGTGCTTTCGCCCTCGTTCCAACCACATCTACACCTCGATCCATGGGGAAATCCCCTTCGAAGCAAGGTCTTGTGATTGACACATGTTCACTTTCGCTACTTTGCCAATCTCAAGCCTTGATTCCCGACTTTCGCAAGGAATTGTAGCTCGATGTAGAGTGGGTTCCTTAGATCAAACACTCAAGGCTATGGAATTGGGGTTTCTAGCCTAAACCTAGCTAGGGTTTTCCCCCATAACCCAAGATCAAGGAGATCTACTCCATGTGACAAGCAAAGAAAGCAATCAAATCAAAAGAGAAAGCAATCATCATAATCAATCTCAAAACAAAGCAAGGGTTCATTCAAATCCAAAGCAATCCACAAATTCAATTCAAGGGTTTTCAAATCCACAAGATCAAAGCAAATCAAAGCTAAACAATCAACAAAACCTCTCAAGTCTTCCTCCTCCTTGGCCGATTCTCTCTCTCTTCCTCCTCTTCTCCTTCCTCCTTGCTCTCCAAGTATCCTCTTGGCCCCCTTGGAACCCCCCCTTTTGTGTGTGTGAGGGAACCCCTTCTTAGAAAACAAGAGGGCCTTTTATGGATTAAATGAGGGGCAAAAGTGGAAGTTCACAAATTCGTGCCTTGGAGCCCAAGTAGTCCGGTGACCGACTCGGCCCGACACGGAGGAACCTCGGGCCCGAGGTTCTGTGCAACTCGGTCCGAGGTTGGAAACTTCAAAGTCGGACCGGACGTTGTTGCATCTCGGTCCTGACCTCGTTCCACCTTCTTCTTAGTTGGCTTCTCTTGTTCTTCTTCATGGCTTGCTTCTCTCTTTCCCGCTTTAACTCGGCCTTTGCTCCATGTCTCGACCCTCCTTCAAATCCATCTTTGATTCATGCCAAATTACCTACAAAACACATAAAAGATGCGTAGTCTCCGAATCTTATAGAAATACGGGAACTAAGCTAAAAAGGAACAAAACGCACAAGAAAAGGGGAAAAAGAAACATATTTACAAAGGAAATCACATATGAAAACACCACCAAATAGAGAGACATCAAAACACCCCATACTTAAACTTGCTTGTCCTCAAGCAATAACAATGTAAGCAAGACCGAAACATAATCTTCAAGTAAAGCCTCGTATGAAAACACGTTTTAAGCACAAGTGATCGATATTCAAGCAAGATTACATCATCGCACGTGATTAAGTGTTCCAAGGAATAAAGTCAATGCAACTAAGCCTCACTTTAGGGATATGTGAATGTGTATCACTCATCATGTGTTTGGGTTTAGCAATGAACACTCAAGCTCAAAAATCATGCAAGTAAGGACTTTACTATTGAAGCTAATATCACCAATTCCTCCACCTAGAGATGCCTAATGCAAAGTACACAAAGAATTTCGAACTTGGCTCAATGGAGGTCCTCAAAGAGGTTCCATTCGGCCGGGTTGTAATGGGGCTTTTGGTATTTCTCAAGGTGGGAATTATTTGGTCTTGTGGTGCTTATAATAGGGATTGAACAAACTAAACTCTCACCAATTTCACCAAATCCCACAATTACTTTCACACTCACCAAAAAGACTTAACATTTTCCTTCCAACCCGAAATTTCACTTATCATTCCACTTCATCTTTGCTCTTATGCTTTTTGTTGGATTTTCAACACTTTCTACATTTGGACCGACTTTCTTATGACATCGGGCCCGATGTTGCTTGTAACTCGGTCGGACCATTTTCTCCACTTAAGCTCTTTGCTTTATTCCACCTTACATTTCCAACATTTTCTTTCTTTCTTTTCTTTCATTTTTCATTTTTGTACAACAAAGATGCACTACCCACATGATTCATAACACCATTCCTTGCCCTTAAACCCAAGAGAATCTCAACTCTTCAAATACAATCCAAACCTCTCTTCTAAAGTCCAATCCCATAAGGGTCAAGTCATATAAGGTTAGGAATAATATTTTTGAGGAGTTTCAAACAAAGGCTTAGGCTAGAACGGGGCTACAAACAAAGGATTAACTTCATGGTAGGATATGGAACATTTATGTGACTAGAAGAATAAAGTTCAAAATCAATGTGACCATGCTAGGACAATTCTCATGACGGTCTTGGAAAATAGATAAACACCGCAATAGCAAGTTTTACTAAGCATGAATGAGCTAATCACACAAGAAAAATGAGGGATATGCAAATATGAACAAGCATCCCTAAAATGGCCAAAAATCAATCTCACAAGGGTCACTCATACTTAGTTGCATAAGAACTCATCCTAGAACTCACATGTTCAATAAAACAAGCAAGATATCATGATCACATCAAAAGCAACATCATTTTAGAGGCTAAACTATCCAAAAATATGCAAAGGAATTTACATGCTCACATCATCATTAGCTTTTATTTTGGCAATCTAAGATTGGAATTTCTAGTCCAAAACCTACAAAACACAAAATCTTTTTGTTGTTTTTAACACAATTTTTCAATTTTTTATGGATTTGTTTTTTGCAAAAAAAAAATTTCTCTAAAACCAAAGACTCAAACATTCCAAACACAAACTAGAAACACCAACTAAATATCCTCAAAATAATAAACAAACATAAACAAGTGAAATCATGAACACACTTACCCCCACCCCATACTTAAAATTTTTGATGTCCCCATCAAACAAGGAAATCAAAACTTAAAAGCAAGAGAGAAGAGTATGAAAAGCTCACAATTTCTTATTCTTCAATGGCATGTATGGGATCACTCGAAGGGGTTGTCACGTCTACGTCCTCTTTGGAGCCTTGCTTGCCGCTCCCTCTCGTACACTTGCTCTTGGTAGAAGTCTTGTGGTGGTGGTTGGAGTTGAGGCTCCGGGCGTGTCCATTGGTCCTCACGGGAAGGGAAGTTCCCGCTCATCCACGTATTGTAGCTATCTTGGACTCGCCACCTTTGGTCTTCCACCTCTCTAAGCTCCTCTACCTCTCGCCTAGTGTAGCCGAGGGCCCGGTTCATCTCTTGTTGGCTAGCTTGGAAAGAACTTTGTTGTTGAAGCATTTGTTGTTGTTGTTGATACATTTGTTGTTGTTGGAGATTCACATGATGGACCTCTTGGAGAACATTTTCTTGTTGAAGTTGGAGATGAGCCATTTGGTTGGCTAAGAAGGACATGTCCACCGGTTGTTGTTGCTCGGGAAACACCATTCCCGGACCGTACCATTGGGCATAGCCTTCATAACCGCCACCTTGGAATTGCTCTCGCCTTGCACCGCTCCCTTCTCCACGTTCATAATGCCTCGGGACCTCACCACCATGGAATGAACTGGACCGACGTTGGGGAAAGTCGGGCTCGACTAGGGGTGTACCTCGGTCCTCTAGTGTTGGATCTTGGTGCGTGGCTCGGAGGTTGGCCATCAAACCTTGGAAGCACTCATCTTCTTCACTTTGCCCTTGATCGACATCCATGTCCTCCCCACGAGGTGCAAACATGAAGTTGTCTTGGTCGGAATCCGGTGTAGATGGAGGAGAGGTAAACCGAATGTGTTGAGATTGTTGTCGCCGCCCTTCTCTTGCACCTTGTGGGTCGCCAAATGAGTGTGGCTTGCCGGCCCACACTTGGTACCAATTTTGATACCGAGAAAGATCATAGAGGTTGTGCACTAACCGGATCGACACACCATCATAGTTTGAGTGAGGGGCCAAGGAAATCATGTAGAGCTTCTCCTTGATGATGTTGGCCTTCTTGAAATACTTCATGTTCATGAACTCAACACCATTCGGGGTCGGGGAATACTTGTCAAGATCAACTCCTAGACGCATGGCGAGCCTTGCTATCATCCCGCCGAAGTAGATCCAAGAGGAACTTTGGAAGTCCCGCACCATCTTGACCCACTCCCATGCAAGGTTCATGGGCTTCTCGGTGTTGAAGAGCATCTCATGGAGCAACATGATCTCCTCCTTCATCGGCTTGCTCAACTCATGACGAGCATAGATTGCACACCCCAAGACTCGCACCATGACCCGAAAAAGAGGGCTAGCAATCTTGGTTGTGGAGGCGCCCTTTTCCATCTCACTCTTCTCGGCCACATGACGCCATACTTGGTTCACCTTCTCATTGTTAACGTCGGCCTCTTCTCTTGGGCATGGGAACCCGAAGTAGGTAGCCAAATCCCTAAGAGTGAGATTGTGGTCCTCGTTGCCCAATCGGAAAGTTTTCGCCCCTTCTTCATCCTCCACATTATCATAAGTGCACTCGAATGTGGCCATAAATTCCGAAGTGAGGGCGGGGTAGTGAGTGTTGTTCCACCTTAGCATTCCATTAAGACCGATGTGGGAGTAGCATCTTGGTAGGGCTTGATCCATGTCCATCTTCCTCACGGCTTCCCAATCAAGCCACCTCGTGTGGTGCTCAAGCGCCATATATCTTTCATAATTCTCCACTTGCTCATCATCCTCCAAATAGACATCATCCAACTTCGTCTCTTTCCTCGTCTTCTTGGACTTCTTCCTTGGCCTTTCCATATGAGAGGATGAAGCCCTTGTCTCCATTGTACCTACACACATCCAAACAAAAGGATCCAAGATAAACTCCATACAACCCAACAAAAGCATTCATCAACACACAACAACATCCCAACACAAAGGGAACCCCATACTTAGTCTCTAGACTCACATGCATCTCAATTCAACATAAATCATCATGGACATCTTCTAACAATAGCTAAGCAAATGATCATTCTACATCATGATTAGACTATAGCCAACAATTAAACACATGAATCCACATGATATCACAAGAAGAGAGCAAAAACAACTAGGATCGACTTTCAACCCATGTCGGGCCCGACTTTCTCAACCTCGGTCCGACATGTTGGACCGACTTCCACAACTCGGGCCCGACGCTCCTGGGCACGTCGATCTCGACCTAGTTCATGCTTCGACTACTAACCTCAAATCAACCCAAATCACTCTATCATGCACTTAAATTTCAAATTCAACCATCAAACATCCCTAATCGAAGTTCTAAATGGATCTAAGCATGCATAAACAACTTTAAAGCTCAATTTCACAAATCATGCAAATCCACCATTGATGCTAAAGCTCAAGCTCTCAATCAAACATGGCATTACTCAATCTATGCAATGAAAGCACAAAATTTTCAAAGAGATAAGTAGAGATCGAGTAACACATACCGGATTCGAAGGGTAATTGAACTTTTGAACAAATAAGCAGCTTAGAACTCAAATTTCCTAGATCTAGATCTAGATGGGGGACGAAGGACTATATTGAACTCGAGATTTCTACTTGGATTCGGGTTTGAGAGGCCTTTTTGTGGTTGGAACGAGATGAAGTGGGGATGGATGTGGATCGAGTATGGTGAGGGTAGGGGCGGCCGAGTTTGAGAGTTTTTGAGGGAGAGGGGTTGTATTTTGGGAATGGTAGTTGATGATGAAGATGATAGGTAGGTGGGGGTTGGTATTTAATGGGGGAAAGGGACAAATTAGGTCAAGGGCAAAATTGGCATTCCAACTAGTCGGATCAAGTTGGACCGACTTCATGGACCGACGTCCCTATGTCGGGCCCGACTTACCTGGGCTCGATGTGGGAGTATTCGGGTTACCAATTTTTACTCCATCCTCATGCAACTTCTTTCCCATATTTCCATTTAAATATTTCCCCTCAAATCCTACACAACTTTGGAGGATGCACAACACCATAAATCCACAAAACATTAGATAAGGATTGGTTAGAGAAAAGCTAAGCTAAACTAAGAAAATCAAACTAAAATTACGAAAAGAAAGCTACTAGCTCGGGTTGCCTCCCGAGAAGCGCTCGTTTAGAGTCACTAGCTTGACTTCCTAACCTCAACCTTATGGCGGGTGAAACACGGTGAATTGCTCGCCATTGTTATGCTCATTCCCATTGCCTTCATACCCATAAAACCACCAACGATGGTCCACATAAGCATGGCTCTCCGATCTCGGGCCTATCTCATCATACTCCTCCAACGGATGAGACTTCTCCTCCTTGCTTGCTCTATCATGTTTTCCTTGCCCTACACCATAGTCATCCAAAGTATTCCTAGGAGATTCTACTAATTCACCTTTTAAATCACTAAGGCATATATAGGAGTCTCCTAGCTCCCAAGCTTGATCCGGTGTCAAGTCTATGAACCCACAATCGGTGTGGAGATTGAGCTTGTCCTTCGTTGCCGGATTGATGCCTTGGAAAAAGATGTCTTGAAGCACATATGGTTGTTGGACATGAGTAGGACATTGGCGCAACATCTCCTTGAAACGGTCCCATGCTTCGAAGAGAGGCTCATTCGGACCTTGTTGAAAGCTTGCAATCTTCCTTCTTAGCTCGGTTGTCTTTGAGGGAGTGAAGAACTTCATCAAGAAAGCATCATAGAGTGTCTTCCAAGTTGTGATTGACCTAGGAGCTTGGCTCTCGAGCCAATGTGTGGCCTTGCCCCCAAGTGACCATTTGAACGCCTTTAGAAGCACATACTTCAATGTCTCCTCGTCGGTAGAGATCGTCTCACACATGTCCACAAAGCGTTTGACGTGCTCTATGGGACACTCATGTGGACGGCCCTCGAATTGATCACGCTTGATGAGGGAGATGAATTGCGTCTTGATCTCAAAATTCTTGGCAACCTCGGGAAGCACAATAGCCGGCTCGGGGACCCTCAACTCCGGATGCATGTATTGGCGTGCATTCCGGGGTAGAGCGTTGAGTTGAGCCTTGGCTCTCATCCGTTGCTCCCGTTCTCTTCTTGCCACCTCCTCTTGATTGTCCCTCTCAAGTTGCAATCTAGCCATTTCGGCCCTAAGTTGAGCCAACTCCTCATTAACATGGAGAGCTTGATTCTCCATCCTTTTCCTTCTTCGGGCTTCCTTGAGAATACTTTCCGGATCACTCACAAACTCAAGCTCAAGTGTTCCTCGGGAGGAACGAGCTAGCATACACCTATGAAACAAAAACACAAACCAAAACAAATCAAAAACAAACAAAGGGTTTGGGCTATTCCCTCACCCAAATAACTACCAAAACACAAAAAAACTAACCAAATTGGCACTCAATGCACTTAGACTTCCCCGGCAACGGCGCCATTCTTTTGATCGCCTCTCACGGTGTGCGAGGGTCAAGAGATACAAATTATAACCCGACCCCGTTGTAGTACGTGGTGGGTGTCGAACACTCGGGAAGTCTACTCGATCGATGTGCCTAGATACTAGGAAGCTAGAAAGGAGAGCATAAAACAAAGGAAAATAAAGAAAACAGTCGGGACCGACACTGAGGTCACGTCGGGCCCGAGGTTGGCGACAAGAGGAAGTCGGGACCGACACTGGGTAAGTCGGGCCCGAGGTAGCTGGGGATGTCGAACTCAAAGATTTTAAAAGTAGATCTTGGGCTTTTGGGTTCCTTCCCTAGTAGATTAAGGCTTTTCCACCCCAATTCAGGCAATGAGTGATGATCGGACTAGGATCGAGTGCTTTCGCCCTCGTTCCAACCACATCTACACCTCGATCCATGGGGAAATCCCCTTCGAAGCAAGGTCTTGAGATTGACACATGTTCACTTTCGCTACTTTGCCAATCTCAAGCCTTGATTCCCGACTTTCGCAAGGAATTGTAGCTCGATGTAGAGTGGGTTCCTTAGATCAAACACTCAAGGCTATGGAATTGGGGTTTCTAGCCTAAACCTAGCTAGGGTTTCCCCCCATAACCCAAGATCAAGGAGATCTACTCCATGTGACAAGCAAAGAAAGCAATCAAATCAAAAGAGAAAGCAATCATCATAATCAATCTCAAAACAAAGCAAGGGTTCATTCAAATCGAAAGCAATCCACAAATTCAATTCAAGGGTTTTCAAATCCACAAGATCAAAGCAAATCAAAGCTAAACAATCACCAAAACCTCTCAAGTCTTCCTCCTCCTTGGCCGATTCTCTCTCTCTTCCTCCTCTTCTCCTTCCTCCTTGCTCTCCAAGTATCCTCTTGGCCCCCTTGGAACCCCCCCTTTTGTATGTGTGAGGGAACCCCTTCTTAGAAAACAAGAGGGCCTTTTATGGATTAAATGAGGGGCAAAAGTGGAAGTTCACAAATTCGTGCCTTGGAGCCCAAGTAGTCCGGTGACCGACTCGGCCCGACACGGAGGAACCTCGGGCCCGAGGTTCTGTGCAACTCGGTCCGAGGTTGGAAACTTCAAAGTCGGGCCCGACGTTGTTGCATCTCGGTCCTGACCTCGTTCCACCTTCTTCTTA
Source organism: Fallopia convolvulus (assembly GCA_964016875.1). Lineage (NCBI taxonomy): Eukaryota > Viridiplantae > Streptophyta > Magnoliopsida > Caryophyllales > Polygonaceae > Fallopia > Fallopia convolvulus. The sequence goes on from OZ024736.1 coordinate 15,994,048, forward strand.
GTTGGATTCTCTTGTTCTTCTTCATGGCTTGCTTCTCTCTTTCCCGCTTTAACTCGGCCTTTGCTCCATGTCTCGACCCTCCTTCAAATCCATCCTTGATTCATGCCAAATTACCTACAAAACACATAAAAGGTGCGTAGTCTCCGAATCTCATAGAAATACGGGAACTAAGCTAAAAAGGAACAAAACGCACAAGAAAAGGGGAAAAAGAAACATATTTACAAAGGAAATCACATATGAAAACACCACCAAATAGAGAGACATCACCAAGCCTGTTCTTTATAAGGGCGTATCCCCCATGCTTCCTCTTCATCTTCCTCTCCACCATTTTCGCCCTCTCTCTCTTTGCCTTTTCAGTTTCCCGTGAGCAGTTTTCGAGACGGTTTCCGACGAACTTCTGCTACCTTCCAGTGGCGCCACCGCTTCTTCCACGCCGATTCTGAGCAAGTTAGTACTCGACTCTCCTCTTTTCGCTTTCGGTGTTCTTAGTTTTCCTCCCTCGCCGCCTTTTGCTTTCGACGGGAGACGAATGTTTCAAGGTGTTTCGCGCCGGTGTCACGGTGGCGGAACAGCGGTGGCGGGGTTGCGTGTGTTCCTACGAGTTGCTTTCGCCATCTTTCCTTGTTTTTTCTTCTCTTCTTTTTTCTCTTTTTTTTTATTTTGCGCCTTGGTGGGCGAGGGTTGCTTTTCGGCGTTTCTTGTCCGTGTTGGGGCGACGGGACGGTGGAGTGAGGGCGGCGATAGCCATACCTTCGTACCTTTCGTCTGTCGGTTGACAATTGAGTGTTTGCTTTTCATTATTTTGAATTTTGAGACCCTCAGGAGCCCAAGCGTCATGATGTCCGACTGACGGGACGTTTGGGCTTCCACCGCTGGCCTCCACCGCTGGTTGGTTTTCTTCTTTCTATTTCCTCCTTTTTGGCGCTTCAAATTCTCCTCCGCCGTCCTATCTTGTCAGGGTAGCCTCTAGGGTGCCACGTGGCTGTGCTTCCCTTATGACCTAGAATTCTCTTTCTTCTGGTTGTTGTTATGACCTCGTGTTCCTTTTCCCTTTGGGGTTATGACTCGCGCTCTTCTTCCCTTTGTTGTTGTCACGACCTCGTGTCGTTTTTCCCTTTGGGGCTATGGCCTCGCACCCTTCTTCCCTTTGTTGTTGTTAAGACCTCGTGTTGTTGCTTCTTCTTGGTTACCTTGCGCAATGTCTCAACGCTTGTTTCTTTTCCACGTGCTAGCCTCCCGCGGCCTGGACGTCGTTCTTTCATGCCTAGGAGAGCTTCTGTGAGCCCCCCACCAGGCTTCTTTTTCAAAGTGCAAGAGGGTTTTTACGAGGATGTTTCCGAGTCCGTGGGAAGCGTAGAGCCTAGCGACTCCAAAAACCCGAGGTCTCCGTCGTTGGTTTTTAGCAACCCTTCTTCTAATGACTCTGAGGTTTCCATTAATTCTCGCTTTTCCTGACTTCTTATGTCGTCGGGTGTTGAAATGGCCTCGTCTTCTACTCCCGATGAGGTTGTCGCTAAGGTTGTGGCGACGTCGTCTGACTCCTACGAGCCCGAGATCATTGATGCGGCGTATATTACTGACGCCGTGTCTCGCGTTCCGCCCGTCCTCGAGGAACGTATTCCCATGTCCTCGGACTCGCGCGAGGCTTTTCTGTCCAATGGGGTGCCTACCGAGCTGACGTTTAAGGAGCTCGCTGAAATTGCCAAGAACTAGGCTTAGCCCGAGGGAGTCGAGCTAGCACTTCCCGAAGAGGAGGGCAGCTCCTTGGCGTCTTATGAGAGGTGCGTGGTCGTGCACCTGTTCAGCCTCCAAGCGGGCTTCAGGTTGCCCCTGGCTCAACACATCGTTCCCCGAGGTCAAAAGGGGGTAGTTATTAAGGATCCGACCCCGCCGACGAGGCTACCCCCTACGCAGCCGAAAACTACACCCCCGCCGCCGAAGACGTCCGGGGAGAAGACCTCTGGGGAGTTCCGCCTAAGGGGGATGTCGCGAGGACGTCTTCCCAAGCCTCTCGAGGCTCCGGCGACGAAGCCGGGCAAAAGAGGAAAGGCGCGGAGTCCCCTCGTAAGGAGAGGGGGGAAAACACCGGGCGGACGACCAACGAGGTTCGTTAGGGAAGGACCAGCGAGGTCCATTGGGGAAGGACCAACGAGGTTCGTCGGGGAAGGAGGTCATTCCCTCCTTTAATTTTGAGGGAGGAGCCCTCGACGCCGCTGGTCCTTCGCCCGCCAAGTTTAATTGCCCCGGGCCGGTTAGGGGTGCCCCGGTGAAGTGGGGTCAGGAGGAGTGGAAGGAAGAGGTCGCGTGGGCCAACAACCTCACCGAGGCGACACTTGACGACGAGGCCGCTCGATACTCGGTCATGGTAAGTTTTGCTTTTATGCATTTCACTTCTGTTTAGGGTTTCGTGCCTTCTTTCTTATTTCTCTCTTTTCTCAAACATTTTCGCGAACTTGCAGCACACCTTCTTTGACAACTACAACCGCATCCGCATCGGCCTTGCTCATGCGAGGATGGAAAAGATGGAGGCAGCACTTAAAGCCCACACCGAGGAGTGCGAGAAGCAGGCAATGGAGCTTGTTGTGGCCAAGAAGCGGGTTGAAGCCGCGGAGGTTGCGACAAGGGATGAGGCTAAGGCGGTGGCGAGGGCGAAGGAGGGAGAGGCATGGGCAAAGGAGGGAGAGGCTCGGGCGAAGGAGCGGGAGGGCAAGGCGAGGGAAGTGGTCGAGGTTCTGCAGGGCGAGAACGAGGAGCGTCGGGGTAATCTCTCCGCTGAGCACAACTTCTTCAAGGAGAAAGAGGCGGAGCTCTCGAGGGCTGAGGAGGAGATTACCCGCCTCGAGCGGCACGTTGTTGAGCTTAACGAAGACGTGGAGGTCGCGGGTCCCAAGTATGTGGCCTCGGAGGGGTATAGAGCGGAGCTGGTGGAAAGTGTGAGGAAGATGTTCCACCAAGCCGTCCGTATGGGGGTTAGACAAGCTGTGGCAAAGTACAAGCATATTGATCCCCGCATTACCTTCTTCATCCCCAATTACGAAGAGACTATGGGGGAGGAAATCGGGGAGGAGCCTGAGGGAGAATGTGAGTTCTTTCTCAACGCGGATGGGACTGTGGCAAGCGAGGCACCTCGCACGATGGAACTCGTTCAAGAAGGCCCGAAGGTTGTCGTCACATGCCCTCAACCCGCGGCAGATGTGCCAAGCTCCCAACCGTCAATCACCCCTGCTCCTGCCCTAGAGACTCCCAGGGGACCCGATGCCGAAGCCCCAGAAGCCCTCAAGGAAACCGCCGACCCTGCCACCGAAGCCTCGAAGATCTGAAGGGTATAATTTTTTTTGGTGGCCCTGCGGGGTCTGTAATCTAAACACCTTGGCCCTTGTGGCCCTTATCTTATGCCACTTTTCTTACCTTTTGATTGTTTGTGTTTTTTGTTTTAATTTACTTGTATACGTCTATCCATATCCATCCAACCCCATGGTTCGATTGTCACAACTATTGTGGCACTCGGGCCACATCAGGTGTTTTAATTCCGCACCGATGTCATGAGTCTTGCTCGGATCTTTATAAGATTATGCCGAGGCTACGAGCCTCGCTCGGATCTCGCACGAAGATATTTCAAGTCATAATTTATCCACCCTTCTCTAAATTCAACTCCACTGTTCAAGAAGTTCATACAAATCTAAACAAGTGCTAGTTAGAAGTAATAATATGAAGACAACTTATTACACGCATCTTGATCAAAACTCGTCCGTTTATGATTCCGTTTCCGATGTCAGTGAGATTTGGATGGGGCATTACAACAACTTCCAAAAGATCCTGCTTGTTGGCGAAGGCGATTTCTCGTTCTCATCGTGCCTAGCCACCGGCTTTGGCTTTGCTTCCAATTATTATGCCAAGATCACGAGCTTCACTCGGATCTCGCATGATGATTTTTGGTTGTTTCCAACCCCAAGCAGAAATCGAGGGGTGGATTGTTTTTTTCAAACGAGATTCTCCAACCTCAAGCGGGAAGCGAGGGGTGGACTTAACGAGATTCTCCAACCCCAAGCGGGAAGCGAGGGGTGGACTTAACGAGATTCTCCAACCCCAAGCGGGACCCGAAGGGTGGACTTTTCTTTCAAACGAGATTCTCCAACCCCAAGCGGGAAGCGAGGGGTGGACTTAACGAGATTCCCCAACCCCAAGCGGGAAGCGAGGGGTGGACTTTTCTTTCAAACGAGATTCTCCAACCCCAAACGAGAAGCGAGGGGTGGACTTTTCGAGATTTTCCAACCCCAAGCGGGAAGCGAGGGGTGGATTTTCATTCAAACGAGATTCTCCAACCCCAAGCGGGAAGCGAGGGGTGGACTTTTCTTTCAAACGAGATTTTCATTTTTCGAGAGAGTTTTTGAAAAGCCTGCAATCCTTTATTCACAAAAACTTGTAAGGAACAACGGGGTTTGGGGAGTTTACACATAATATTTCTTGAGCCGCGCGATGTTCCATGTTTTGCTTAGTGTACGCCCCTCGTTGTCTTTGAGCTTAAAGGCTTTGGGTGCGACCTCCTCCCCGAGGAGATATGGGCCCCTCCCAGTTAGGATCCAGTTTGCCACCTTCAGTACGCCTCAGAACGAGGTTTCCCGTGGCCAAAAGACGAGGTCTAACCTTCTTGTCGTGATATACATCCACGCGACAATTGTATTCTCTAGAGCGTAGGTCAGCCACCTCACGCAGCTCGTCTCGGAATTGTAGCTCGACCTTAAGGTTGGACTCGTTCTCTTTCTCGTCGAAGTTAAAAACTCTCGCCGATGGGCCTAGCGCCTCCGCCCTGTAAGTTAGAGCAAAGGGGGTCTCGCCCGTTGCGCGACGCGCGGTCGTGCGATACGTCTAGAGGACGAGCGGAAGTAGTTCTGCCCAGCGACCCTACGCCATGCCCATGCGCTTCTTTAGGTCGGTCAATATGCGAGCGTTGACATTTTCTACCTGGCCATTGGACTGGGGGTGGGCCACGGAGGAGAATTTGAGGACTATGCCTAGCTCGGAGCAGAAAGTCCGAGTCTCTTCGCAGTCGAATTGGGGGCCATGATCAGTCATGATGGTCATGGGAATGCCGAAACGACAAACGAGGTTCTTCCATAGGAAGTCGCAAACCTTTGCCCCGGTGATTTTTTCCATGGCTTGCGCTTCGATCCACTTCGTAAAGTAATCGACAATGACCAAGATGTACTGCACTTGGCCAGCTGCTTTGGGAAAGGGCCCGAGGATGTCCATTCCCCCACAATGCAAACGGGCAGGGTGCCTGGATGGAGTGGAGACGGGAGGTTGGGATGTGCTGGAGGTTTCCGTGCTTTTGGCACCCATCGCACCTTTGGACGTAGGCCTTCGCATCTTGTCGGAGAGTGGGCCAAAAGTACCCTAGATGGATGATCTTATGCGCCAAGGCCCGCCACCCCGGGTTGCCACCACAGACTCCATCATGCGCCTCGTAGAGGATGTGATCAGTGACCTCGGGCGGTACGCATAGCAAGTTGGGTTCAACGTAGCCTCGGCGGTAGAGCTGGCCACCGAAAACGCAGTAGCGTGCTGCCTGCATCTTCAGCTTCCTGGCCAGCACGGGGTCTTTTGGGAGGACACCGCTCTCCACATATTGCGTTATCGGGAACCTCCAATCCTCGGTTCTGACGGAGAGGACCTCACTAGTTACACTACGCGAAAGTTTTCTCTCTACCATCACGCAGTTTCCTACCTCCAAGGGAAGGGCAGATCCCAACCTTGCGAGAGCATCTACCTTTGTGTTCGAGGCTCGCGGGATCGATTCTACCGCAAAAGTCTCTAGGCATGACACCAAGGCCTTTACCTTCTGTCGGTAGGCAGGCAGGAATCCTGTCCTGGTGTCGCATTGGCCATTGAGTTGACGTGCCACCAGCTTGGAATCTGTGTAGACCCTAATTTTGCGGGCTCCGCTAAGGAGCGCCATCTCAATCTCGGCGATCATGGCCTCGTATTCGGCCTCGTTGTTCGTGGCCTCAAAGGCGAAGTTGAGGGCGTACTCCGTCTCGATTGAGGGACCAGCGAGGAATACGTCGGCCCCGCCACCGACATCACACCGTGAGCCATCAACGAACACCTTCCACTCTTCCGAGCTTGCGTCGGTTTCGGGGAAGGTGACGTCCACCATGAAGTCGGCGAGGGCCTGCCCCTTCATCACGGTTCTTGTGAGGTAGCTGATGTCGAAATCGGAGAGCTCGACTGCCCATTTCGTCATACGCCCGGAAAGGGCGGGCTGATGGAGGATTTGTCGGAGTGGGAGGTCGGAGAGGACCTGAATGGGGTGAGCATGGAAGTAAGGGCGTAGTCGCCTCGCAGCGGTCACAACTGCTAGTGCCATCTTCTCCGCCGGGGAGTATTGCTGCTCCGCAGGTTGGAGCACGCGACTTACGAAGTATACTGGGTGCATGGCCTCTCTAGTTAGCATCGCGCTCATTGTCTCCGGGCTCACCGCGATGTATAGCTGCAGATCTTCGCCTTCCAATGGGGGTGACAAAGTGGGGAGCCTTGACAGGAAAGTCTTCAATTCAGAGAAGGCGACCTCGAGCCCCTCGTCCCAGATGAACTTGTCATTCTTCTTGAGGGCGGCGAAGAAAGGAAGGGATATGTCCTCCAAACGGGAGAAAAACCTTCCCAGGTAGTTTACAGCGCCGTTGAGCCGCTGTACTTCAGTTCGCGACCTCGGGGACCTCATCGAGAAGATTGACTCGACCTTGGCGGGGTTGACATCGATCTCGCGCTCGCTGATCATGAAGCCCAAGAACTTCCCTGATGATACGCCGAAGACGCATTTCTCGGGATTCAGGCTTAGACGGTTGTGCCTGAGGGTGGCGAAGACCTCGGCGAGGTCGATTAGATGTTCTTCGGGGCTTTTGCTTTGCACGATGATGTCATCTATGTAAGCCGACACATTTCTCCCCAGATGGTTCTTGAAGATCCGGTCAATGAGGCGTTGGAATGTGGCCCCAGTGTTTTTAAGGCCGAAGGGCATGACCTTGTAGCAGTATGTTCCTCTTTGCGTGATGAAGGACGTCTCTTCCTCGTCATGCAAATTCATCGAGATTTGGTTGTATCTCGAGTACGCGTCGAGGAAGCTTAAAACCTCGTGACCCGCAGTCGAATCAACGAGCTCGTCAATTGAGGGCAAGGGGTAGCTGTCCTTGGGACACGCCTTGTTGAGGTCTTTAAAGTCCACACACAGCCGCCACTTGCCGTTGGCCATTTTGACCAACACGACGTTGGACATCCACCTTGGATACTGGACCTCACGGATGAATTCCGCGGCCAGCAGCTTTGCCACCTCATCGTTGGCGGCGTTTGCCCTCTCTTCATTCATTTTCCTCCGTCGCTGCACCACAGGGCGAGTGGAGACATCGACGTTTAGGGAGTGTTGGGCCAGTGTCTGAGGAACACCGCGGAGATCCTTCGCGGTCCAGGTGAACACGTCGCGGGACCCAGCGAGCAAGGCTTCTAGGTACGTTGCAGACATCCCGGTGAGGCATTCCCCCAAGTAGATTTTCTCGGACTTGCTTTCAAACGGGGTTATCACCCTTCTCTTCGCCTCGGGGGTGGGGATTGTGAAGTCCCGGACTTCAAGGTCGGCCTCCCCGAAGGACTCCACCATGAATCAATCCTTTGCTTTGCCGAAGTCATGTAGCAGACGCGGCCTTCTTCTTGGTTGCCTTTCACCTCCCCGACGCCATTGTCGACGAGGAACTTTATTTTGAGGTGGTAAATGGAAACCACCGCCTGAAACTTCATCAGGGAGACTCTCCCGACGATTGCATTGTAGGCCGAGGGCAAATGCACCACCGTAAACTCCACCACCTGGATTCTTGTTGTGGAGCCGGTGTCGAGCGTCATCCAAAGGTCTATGAGACCAGCGACGTCGACTTCGTTTCCCGAGAAGGAGGTAAGCTTCCCAGCGTAGGGCTTAAGGGACGTTGCGGAGATGCCTAATTGCTCGAAGGCGCCAAAGTACATGATATCCACGGAGGAACCCGTGTCCACCAGCACTCGCTTCACAATTTTTGAGCCTAGTTGAGCGTGCACTACCAGGGGGTCAGAATGCGGCATGTGGAGCCCCTCAGCATCTTCGGAGGTGAAAGCCAAACCCACGTGTGATCGCGAAGTCTGCGCCACGCTATACACCCAGGGCTCGTGGTGGCTGGCCCTTGCATATCTTTTTCTTTCCGCCTGGCTTGAACCTGCCAGCGACTGTCCACCCGAGATAGTATGGATGTACCCATCGGGTGCCGCGGTCTGTCCGGGATGGTGTCTTGCGGGGGGGTGTTGCTCAACGTTGTTGGTCCGAGGTTGGGCCGGACCTTGCTGTACGGTGTTGGGGCCCGATGCGGGGTTGGCACAGCCTCGTTCGTTTGGGTTGTACGCGGGGCCGCCCATGCCTCTGTAGCCTCGCGGTTTTCCACCGAAGCAGCTCCAACCCCCATCGCCGCCTCCGCGGTTGTAATTTCGGTTGTTATTCCATTTGTCGTTGCTCCTGTTGTTGTTGCCTTTGTAGTCGGCACGTCGGTCGTGGGCCTGCGTCATGTACGCATCCCTCGCGGCCAAGCGGCTACCTTTGTCTTCCCCTTAGCCTCGGTCATGATTTCCTTCTCATTCCTCGGTCGCGAGCTCTGGTTGGCGGCATCTTCGACGTAAACTTGGGCCGTGATCCGGGATCACAAACCGTCGTGTGTCGTTGGGCCCTTATAAAAAAATATAAGTCTTGAAAGAACCTGGGCACAGGTTGCCCATGAGGATATCTCGCACCGATGCTTCATCGATGTGTGCGATCTCCGCGACCGCTGTGGTGAACCTGATGTCTCTCTATTTGGTGGTGTTTTTATATGTGATTTCCTTTGTAAATATGTTTCTTTTTCCCCTTTTCTTGTGCGTTTTGTTCCTTTTTAGCTTAGTTCCCGTATTTCTATGAGATTCGGAGACTACGCACCTTTTATGTGTTTTGTAGGTAATTTGGCATGAATCAAGGATCGATTTGAAGGAAGGTCGAGACACGGAGCAAAGGCCGAGCTAAAGCGGGAAAGAGAGAAGCAAGCCATGAAGAAGAACAAGAGAAGCCAACTAAGAAGAAGGTGGAACGAGGTCAGGACCGAGTTGCAACCACATCGGGCCCGACTTTGAAGTCTCCAACCTCGGACCGAGTTGCACAGTACCTCGGGCCCGAGGTTCCTCCGTGTCGGTCCGAGTCGGTCACCGAACTACTTGGGCTCCAAGGCACGAATTTGTGGACTTCCACTTTTGCCCCTCATCTAATCTATAAAAGGCCCTCTTGTCTTCTAAGAAAGGGTCTCTCACACACACACAAAAAGGGGGGTTCCAAGGGAGCCAAGAGGATACTTGGAGAGCAAGGAGGAAGGAGAAGAGGAGGAAGAGAGAGAGAATCGGCCAAGAGAGAGGAAGGCTTGATAGGTTTTGTTGATTGTTTAGCTTTGATTTGCTTTGTTCTTGTGGATTTGAAAACCCTTGATTTGAATTTGTGGATTGCTTTGGATTTGAATGAAACCTTCCTTTATTTTGAGATTGATTATGATGATTGTTTTCTGTTTTGATTTGATTGCTTTCTTTGCTTGTCACATGGAGTAGATCTCCTTGATCTTGGGTTATGGGGGAAAACCCTAGCTAGGTTTAGGCTAGAAACCCCAATTCCATAGCCTTGAGTGTTTGATCTAAGGAACCCACTCTACATAGAGCTACAATTCCTTGCGAAAGTTGGGATTCAAGGCTTGAGATTGGCAAAGTAGCGAAAGTGAACATGTGTCAATCTCAAGACCTTGCTTCGAAGGGGATTTCCCCATGGATCGAGGTGTAGATGTGGTTGGAACGAGGGCGAAAGCACTCGATCCTAGTCCGATCATCACTCATTGCCTGAATTGGGGTGGAAAAGCCTTAATCTACTAGGGAAGGAACCCAAAAGCCCAAGATCTACTTTTAAAATCTTTGAGTTCGACATCCCCAGCTACATCGGGCCCGACGTACCCAGTGTCGGTTCCGACTTCCTCTTGTCGCCAACCTCGGGCCCGACGTGACCTCAGTGTCGGTCCCGACTGTTTTCTTTATTTTCCTTTGTTTTATGCTCTCCTTTCTAGCTTCCTAGTATCTAGGCACATCGATCGAGTAGACTTCCCGAGTGTTCGACACCCACCACGTACTACAATGAGGTCGGGTCATAAATTATATCTCTTGACCCTCGCATCCGAGAGAGCGATCAAAAGATTGGCGCCGTTGTCGGGGAAGTCTAAGTGCATTGAGTGCCAATTTGGTGAGTTTCTTGTTTTTTGGTAGTGATTTGGGTGAGGGAATAGCCCAAACCCTTTGTTTGTTTTTGATTTGTTTTGGTTTGTGTTTTTGTTTCATAGGTGTATGCTAGCTCGTTCCTCCCGAGGAACACTTGAGCTTGAGTTTGTGAGTGATCCGGAAAGTATTCTCAAGGGAGACCGAAGAAGGAAAAGGATGGCGAATCAAGCTCTCCATGTTGATGAGGAGTTGGCTCAACTTAGGGCCGAAATGGCTAGATTGCAAGTTGAGAGGGACAATCAAGAGGAGGTGGCAAGAAGAGAACGGGAGCAACGGATGAGAGCCGAGGCTCAACTCAACGCTCTACCCCGGAATGCACGCCAATACATGCATCCGGATTTGAGGGTACCCGAGCCGGCTATTGTGCTTCCCGAGGTTGCCAAGAATTTTGAGATCAAGACGCAATTCATCTCCCTCATCAAGCGAGATCAATTCGAGGGCCGTCCACATGAGTGTCCCATAGAGCATGTTAAACGTTTTGTGGACATGTGTGAGGCGATCTCTACCGACGAGGAGACATTGGAGTATGTGCTTCTAAAGGCGTTCAAATGGTCACTTGGGGGCAAGGCCACACATTGGCTCGAGAGCCAAGCTCCTAGGTCAATCACAACTTGGAAGACACTCTATGATGCCTTCTTGATGAAGTTCTTCCCTCCCTCAAAGACAACCGAGCTAAGAAGGAAGATTGCAAGCTTTCAACAAGGTCCGAATGAGCCTCTCTTCGAAGCATGGGACCGTTTCAAGGAGATGTTGCGCCAATGTCCTACTCATGTCCAACAACCATATGTGCTTCAAGACATCTTTTTCCAAGGCATCAATCCGGTAACGAAGGACAAGCTCAATCTCCACACCGATTGTGGGTTCATAGACTTGACACCGGATCAAGCTTGGGAGCTACTTGACAAGCTATCCGATTATGAGGCCATGTATGGGGTGAGTCAAGCTAGCAAGGAGGTGAAAGTTCAAGGTGATGGTGCAAGGAAGTTATATGATCCAAAGGGAGAAGACATTGATAGGGATGTGAAGCTCCAATTCCTTGAAGGTGAAGTGAGCAAGCTTAAGAGGCAAGTCCACTACTACAAGAAAAATGCTAGAGCTTGTGAGGAGTGTGGGTCCTTTGCACATTCTACACAAGTTTGTCCGAATGAGATCCAAGTGCGCTTGGCCGAGCGAATTGAGGAGGCAAACTATGTTCGAGGAAATTTCGGTGGAAGAGGCAACTTCAACAATGGTGGCAATGGCCGGTGGAACAACGGTCAAGCTCAAAGCTACAACAACAACTTCAACCAAAACGAGCCAAGGGCGCCACCACCACCATATAGACCACCGGGATTCAATGAGTTACAAACATTTGCTCAAGAAATGAGAGATGGGTTCAAGGAGATGAGGACCCAATTCAATGAGTTTGGTGCATGGAGGAGGCAAGTCGACAATCAATTTGCTCAAATTGCGACTCAAGCCCCGAGAGAGAATGGAAGACTTCCGGGCCGACCCGAGGAGAACCCTCGAGCTCAAAACAATTAAAATGAAGTCCGGGCAATTGGATTGAGAAGTGGCCGAAACCTACCCAAGCCACACGCAGCAAGTCGGGTCTGACGTTCCCCGAAGTCGACCCAGCAAGAAGATCGAATCCTTCACCACGGACCGAGGTTGAGAGCAACTCGGGACCAACGTACACAGACCTCGATCCAACTCCTTTGCCCAGGACTGATATTCACAACATCGGGCCCGACATGGTGCCCAAGTCGGTCCATTCAGAAAATGTTGCAATTGAAGTAGGGAAGTCCAAAGAAGTTGATCCAAGCAAGATTCAAGGTGCAACAATTCTTCCATATCCCTCGAAGAAACCGAAAGATGTTGTTGAGAACAAGTTCAAGAGGTTTCTCAAACTCTTGCAAGGCTTGAACATCTCCATCCCGTTCACCGACGCATTGAGTGAGATGCCATCTTATGCCAAGTTTATAAGGGAGATTTTGAGCAAGAAGAGGTCCATAGTGGAAATGCAAGATGAAGTCAAGACCTTGGAGTTACCACAAAAGCTAGGAGATCCCGGTCGTTTTGCTATAACCATTGGTGTGGGGTCTCAAAATTTCCAAGCCTTATGTGACCTTGGGGCAAGTGTTTCGGTGATGCCCGCTAGCATTTGGAGAAGAGCAAATTTGGGTGAAATCGAGCCGGCCGATATGTCCCTAACCATGGCCGACGGTTCCATCATCAAGGCCAAAGGAATATTGGATGACGTTCCGGTGAGGGTTGGAAAGTACTTTGTCCCCGATGATTTCGTGATCTTGGACATGCATGAGGATCCCTTGGTTCCAATAATCTTAGGGAGACCATTCTTAGCTACGGCGGGGGCAAGGTGTGATGTCAAGAACGGGAAGGTTTCCTTTGAGATTGGGGAAGAGAAGGTCGATTTTCACTTCAACAAAGCTTTGAATGAGCCGGACGCCTTGGCCATTCTTAAACTCGAAGAGAGTGCCAAGAGAGAAAGTGAAGAAGTGGAAGTTGCTAGGGAGGTTGTTGCATTAGGGGGTGATGAAAGCTTCAATGAACAAATACAAGTGAGGGAGTTGTTGGAGCAACTTAAGGATCAAGATGAGTCAAGGAACAATGCTAGCTCAAGAAGAGATGAAGAGTATCCTTACTCATATCCTTTTAATGTTGGTGAAGATCACAATTCTTCCCAAAATTTTGATTCCTACATTTGCTTGAGTGATTTGAATGATGACTTAGAGACTTCTATATTTGCCTTAGTGATTTAAAAGGTGAATTGGTAGAATCTCCTAGGAATACTTTGGATGACTATGGTGTAGGACAAGAAAAACATGATGGAGCAAGCAAGGAGGAGAAATCTCATCCGTTGGAGGAGTATGATGAGATAGGCCCGAGATCGGAGAGCCATGCCTATGTAGACCATCGTTGGTGGTTTTATGGGTATGAAGGCAATGGGAATGGGCATAACAATGGCGAGCAATTCACCGTGTTTCACCCGCCATAAGGTTGAGGTTAGGAAGTCAAGCTAGTGACTCTAAACGAGCGCTTCTCGGGAGGCAACCCGAGCTAGTAGCTTTCTTTTCGTAATTTTAGTTTGATTTTCTTAGTTTAGCTTAGCTTTTCTCTAACCAATCCCTATCTAGTGTTTTGTGGATTTATGGTGTTGTGCATCCTTCAAAGTTGTGTAGGATTTGAGGTGAAATATTTAAATGGAAATATGGGAAAGAAGTTGCATGAGGATGGAGTAAAATTGGCGACCCGAATACTCCCACATCGAGCCCAGGTAAGTCGGGCCCGACATAGGGATGGCGGTCCATGAAGTCGGTCCAACTTGATTCGACTAGTTAGAATGCCAATTTTGCCCTTGACCTAATTTGTCCCTTTCCCCCATTAAATATTATCCCCCACCTACCTACCATCTTCATTATCAACTACCATACCCAAAACACAACCCCTCTCCCTCAAAAACTCTCAAAGTCGGCCGCCCCTACCCTCACCATACTCGATCCACATCCATCCCACTTCATCTCGTTCCAACCACAAAAAGGCCTCCCTAACCCGATTCCGAGTAGAAATCTCGAGTTCAATATAGTCCTTCGTCCCCCATCTAGATCTAGATCTAGGAAATTTGAGTTCTAAGTTGCTTATTTGTTCAAAAGTTCAAATACTCTTCGAATCCGGTATGTGTTACTCGATCTCTACTTATTTCTTTGAAAATTTTGTGCTTTCATTGCGTATATTGAGTAATGCCATGTTTGATTGAGAGTTTGAGCTTGAGCATCAATGATGGATTTGCATGATTTGTGAAATTGAGCTTTAAAGTTGTTTATGCATGCTTAGATCCATTTAGAACTTTGATTAGGGATGTTTGATGGTTGAATTTGAAATTTAAGTGCATGATAGAATGATTTGGGTTGATTTGAGGCTAGAATCGAAGCATGAACTAGGTCGAGATCGATGTGCCCAGGAGAGTCGGGCCCGAGTTGTGGAAGTCGGTCCAACAAGTCGGACCGAGGTTGAGTAAGTCGGGCCCGACATAGGTTGGAAGTCGATCCTTGTTGTTTTTGCTCTCTTCTTGTGATATCATGTGGATTCATGTGTTTAATTGTTGGCTATAGCCTAATCATGATGTAGAATGATCATTTGCTTAGCTATTGTTAGAAGATGTCCATGATGATTTATGTTGGATTGAGATGCATGTGAGTCTAGAGACTAAGTATGGGGTTCCCTTTGTGTTGAAATGTTGTTGTGTGTTGATGAGTGCTTTTGTTGGGTTGTATGGAGTTTATCTTGGATCCTTTTGTTTGGATGTGTGTATGTACAATGGAGACAAGAGATTCATCCTCTCATGTGGAAAGGCCAAGGAAGAAGTCCAAGAAGTCAAGGAAAGAGCCGAAGTTGGATGATGTCTATTTGGAGGATGACGAGCAAGTGGAGAATTATGAAAGATATATGGCGCTTGAGCACCACACGAGGTGGCTTGATTGGGAAGCCGTGAGGAAGATTGACATGGATCAAGCCCTTCCAAGATGCTACTCCCACATTGGTCTTAATGGAATGCTAAGGTGGGACAACACTCACTACCCCGCCCTCACCTCGGAATTTATGGCCACATTCGAGTGCACTTATGATAATGTGGAGGATGAGGAAGGGGCGATCACTTTCCGATTGGGCAACGAGAACCACAATCTCACTCTTAGGGATTTGGCTACCTACTTCGGGTTCCCATGCCCAAGAGAAGAGGCCGGCGTCAACAATGAGAAGGTGAACCAAGTGTGGCGTCATGTGGCCGGGAAGAGTGAGATGGGAAAGGGCGCCTCCACAACCAAGATTGCTAGCCCTCTTTTTCGGCTCATGGTGCGAGTCTTGGGGTGTGCAATCTATGCTCGTCATGAGTTGAGCAAGCCGATGAAGGAGGAGATCATGTTGCTCCATGAGATGCTCTTCAACACCGAGAAGCCCATGAACCTTGCATGGGAGTGGGTCAAGATGGTGCGGGACTTCCAAAGGTGTTGAGTTCATGAACATGAAGTATTTCAAGAAGGCCAACATCATCAAGGAGAAGCTCTACATGATTTCCTTGGCCCCTCACTCAAACTATGATGGTGTGTCGATCCGGTTAGTGCACAACCTCTATGATCTTTCTCGGTATCAAAATTGGTACCATGTGTGGGCCGGCAAGCCACACTCATTTGGTGACCCTGAAGGTGCAAGAGAAGGGCGGCGACAACAATCTCAACACATTCGGTTTACCTCCCCTCCATCTACACCGGATTCCGACCAAGACAACTTCGTGTTTGCACCTCGTGGGGAGGACATGGATGTCGATCAAGGGCAAAATGAAGAAGATGAGCGCTTCCAAGGTTTGATGGCCAACCTCCAAGCCACGCACCAAGCTCCAACACAAGCGAACCGAGGTACACACCAAGTCGGGCCCGACGTTCCCCAACGTCGGTCCACTTCATTCCATGGTGGTGAGGTCCCGAGGCATTATGAACGAGGAGAAGGGAGCGGTGCAAGGCGAGAGCAATTCCAAGGTGGCGGTTATGAAGGCTATGCCCAATGGTATGGTCCGGGAATGGTGTTTCCCGAGCAACAACAACCGGTGGACATGTCCTTCTTAGCCAACCAAATGGCTCATCTCCAACTTCAACAAGAGAATGTTCTCCAAGAGGTCCATCAAGTGAACCAACATCAACAACAAATGTACCAACAACAACAACAAATGCTTCAACAACAAAGCTCTTTCCAAGTTAGCCAACAAGAGATGAACCGAGCCCTCGGCTACACTAGACGAGAGGTAGAGGAGCTTAGGGAGGTGGAAGACCAAAGGTGGCGAGTCCAAGATAGCTACAACACATGGATGAGCGGGAACTTCCCTTCCCGTGAGGACCAATGGACACCCCCGGAGCCTCAACTCCAACCACCACCACAAGACTTCTAACAAGAGCAAGTGTACGAGAGGGAGCGGCAAGCAAGGCTCCAAAGAGGACGTAGACGTGACAACCCCTTCGAGTGATCCTAAACATGCCATTGAAGAATAAGAAATTGTGAGCTTTTCATACTCTTCTCTCTTGCTTTTAAGTTTTGATTTCCTTGTTTGATGGGGACATCAAAAATTTTAAGTATGCGGTGGGGGTAGGTGTGTTCATGATTTCACTTGTTTATGTTTGTTTGTTATTTTTAGGATATTTAGTTTGTGTTTCTAGTTTGTATTTGGGATGTTTGCTTATTGGTTTGTGGAATGACATGGATGAGTTTTTGGTTTTAGAGAAATTTTTGCAAAAAAAATCCATAAAAAAATTGAAAAATTGTGTTAAAAACAACAAAAAGATTTTGTGTTTTGTAGGTTTTGGACTAGAAATTCCCATCTTAGATTGCCAAAATAAAAGCTAATGATGATGTGAGCATGTAAATTCCTTTGCATATTTTTGGATAGTTTAGCCTCTAAAATGATGTTGCTTTTGATGTGATCATGATACCTTGCTTGTTTTATTGAACATGTGAGTTCTAGGATGAGTTCTTATGCAACTAAGTATGAGTGACCCTTGTGAGATTTATTTTTGGCCATTTTAGGGATGCTTGATCATATTTGCATATCCCTCATGTTTCTTGTGTAATTAGCTCATTCATGCTTAGTAAAACTTGCTATTGCGGTGTTTATCTATTTTCCAAGACCGTCATGAGAATTGTCCTAGCATGGTCACATTGATTTTGAACTTTATTCTTCTAGTCACATAAATGTTCCATATCCTACCATGAAGTTAATCCTTTGGTTGTAGCCCCGTTCTAGCCTAAGCCTTTGTTTGAAACTCCTCAAAAATATTATTCCTAGCCTTATATGACTTGACCCTTATGGGATTGGACTTTAGAAGAGAGGTTTGGATTGTATTTGAAGAGTTGAGATTCTCTTGGGTTTAAGGGCAAAGAATGGTGTTATGAATCATGTGGGTAGTGCATCTTTGTTGTACAAAAATGAAAAAAAAAAGAAAAGGAAGAAAGAAAATGTTGGAAATGTAAAGTGGAATAAAGCAAAGAGCTTAAGTGAAGAAAATGGTCCGACCGAGTTACAAGCAACATCGGGCCCGATGTCATAAGAAAGTCGGTCCAAATGTAGAACGTGTTGAAAATCCAACAAAAAGCATAAGAGCAAAGATGAAGTGGAATGTTAAGTGAAATTTTGGGTTGAAAGGAAAATGTTAAGTCTTTTGGGTGGGTGTGAAAGTAATTGTGGGATTTGGTGAAATTGGTGAGAGTTTAGGTTGTTCAATCCCCATTATAAGCACCACAAGACCAAATAATTCCCACCTTGAAAAATACCAAAAGCCCCATTACAACCCGACCGAATGGAACCTCTTTGAGGACCTCCATTGAGCCAAGTTCGAAATTCTTTGTGTACTTTGCATTAGGCATCTCTAGGTGGAGGAATTGGTGATATTAGCTTCAATAGTAAAGTCCTTACTTGCATGATTTTTGAGCTTGAGTGTTCATTGCTAAACCCAAACACATGATGAGTGATACACATTCACATATCCCTAAAGTGAGGCTTAGTTGCATCGACTTTATTCCTTGGAACACTTAATCACGTGTGATGATGTAATCTTGCTTGAATATCGATCACTTGTGCTTAAAATGTGTTTTCATACGAGGCTTTACTTGAAGATTATGTTTCGGTCTTGCTTACATTGTTATTGCTTGAGGACAAGCAAGTTTAAGTATGGGGTATTTTGATGTCTCTCTATTTGGTGGTGGTTTCATATGTGATTTCCTTTGTAAATATGTTTCTTTTTCCCCTTTTCTTGTGCGTTTTGTTCCTTTTTAGCTTAGTTCCCGTATTTCTATGAGATTCGGAGACTACGCACCTTTTATGTGTTTTGTAGGTAATTTGGCATGAATCAAGGATCGATTTGAAGGAAGGTCGAGACACGGAGCAAAGGCCGAGCTAAAGCGGGAAAGAGAGAAGCAAGCCATGAAGAAGAACAAGAGAACCCAACTAAGAAGAAGGTGGAACGAGGTCAGGACCGAGTTGCAACCACATCGGGCCCGACTTTGAAGTCTCCAACCTCGGACCGAGTTGCACAGTACCTCGGGCCCGAGGTTCCTCCGTGTCGGTCCGAGTCGGTCACCGAACTACTTGGGCTCCAAGGCACGAATTTGTGGACTTCCACTTTTGCCCCTCATCTAATCTATAAAAGGCCCTCTTGTCTTCAAAGAAAGGGTTCTCTCACACACACACAAAAAGGGGGGTTCCAAGGGAGCCAAGAGGATACTTGGAGAGCAAGGAGGAAGGAGAAGAGGAGGAAGAGAGAGAGAATCGGCCAAGAGAGAGGAAGGCTTGATAGGTTTTGTTGATTGTTTAGCTTTGATTTGCTTTGTTCTTGTGGATTTGAAAACCCTTGATTTGAATTTGTGGATTGCTTTGGATTTGAATGAAACCTTGCTTTATTTTGAGATTGATTATGATGATTGTTTTCTCTTTTGATTTGATTGCTTTCTTTGCTTGTCACATGGAGTAGATCTCCTTGATCTTGGGTTATGGGGGAAAACCCTAGCTAGGTTTAGGCTAGAAACCCCAATTCCATAGCCTTGAGTGTTTGATCTAAGGAACCCACTCTACATAGAGCTACAATTCCTTGCGAAAGTTGGGATTCAAGGCTTGAGATTGGCAAAGTAGCGAAAGTGAACATGTGTCAATCTCAAGACCTTGCTTCGAAGGGGATTTCCCCATGGATCGAGGTGTAGATGTGGTTGGAACGAGGGCGAAAGCACTCGATCCTAGTCCGATCATCACTCATTGTCTGAATTGGGGTGGAAAAGCCTTAATCTACTAGGGAAGGAACCCAAAAGCCCAAGATCTACTTTTAAAATCTTTGAGTTCGACATCCCCAGCTACCTCGGGCCCGACGTACCCAGTGTCGGTCCCGACTTCCTCTTGTCGCCAACCTCGGGCCCGACGTGACCTCAGTGTCGGTCCCGACTGTTTTCTTTATTTTCCTTTGTTTTATGCTCTCCTTTCTAGCTTCCTAGTATCTAGGCACATCGATCGAGTAGACTTACCGAGTGTTCGACACCCACCACGTACTACAACGGGGTCGGGTCATAAATTGTATCTCTTGACCCTTGCATCCGAGAGAGCGATCAGAACCTCGTAAAGAAGGTTCCCAACTGCTCGCTTTCCCCCTGCACAATACCGTAGAGATCCCGCATGTTCTTCTTGCGCTTCCTCGAGCCGTTGAAGTGCCCGATAAAGGACTCACATAGCTGAGAGAACGAGGCCACCGAATCTACTTTGAGGCTTTTGAACCACTTCATTGCGGCCTTGTCCAAGGTGGTCGGGAAGATGCGGCAGAAAATGGCGTCGTTATAGGAGTTGACGTTCATCTGGACGACGAAGTGTTTTACGTGGTCTTCGGGGTCAGCCGTGCCGTCGTAGAGGCCCATCTGGGGCCAATGAAAACCCTTGGGCATGGGTGCCTCTTGGATCTCGGTCACAAAGGGGTTATGGTACCCAACCTCGACGGATTGGCGGTGCGATTTTGACTTTACCAAGGGGTGCGCCGCACTCCCTGCCGTTTCGGACAGCTCTGTTTCCCGCATCCTCGAACGTCGCGAGCGGGATTTCGAGATTTGCATTGGGTCCTTGGAGGGTCTCTCTGTGGTCGAGCCGTTGGTTGATGTTTCCTGCCCCGGCATATGCCCGGGGAAGTACGCGGGCACGTACTCGAAATGGGGTTGCCCCTGAGTGGGGATAGGACGTATGGGGAGCGTGACCTTGTTGGTATTGTCTGTAACCCGGGTAAGGATACGGGTTCGGGGGTGCACCACCTTGTTTATAACCTTGGGATAGGTAGGGGTTTTGCGGAGCGTTGTACGTCCAACCCGAAGGAACCACGAAAGGGCACCCCGGGGGCCCCGCGGCCATCCATTGCAAGGTCTCGGGCATGTTATCAGGATGTTGGTGAAAGAAGTTGTTTGGGCAAGCCATTTTGAGGGGATCAAAAGCCAAGGTTTGCACCAATCGGGAGACTGGTTAGGATGAAGAAGTTCCCACAGATGGCGCGAGTGATGAAACCCGAAATAACAACTCGCTAGAAGACAAGGAATGAGGTTATTATATTTGATTGTGCAAACACTTGCTTCTTTATTTATATTTCTCTTATAGCGAGGTTACAAGCATGTGAGGTTAATAAACAATTGAGAATTACACCCTAGACCTCCTACGAATATTCGAGATCTCGATCTAACAATGTTCGAGATCTCCTATTTGCTAAACGATTCTACCACCTAAGTATTGCTGGGTTGATCTTGAGACGAGGTGGACTTGAGAGAGTGGTGTAGGGAGTCTTATGAGATTGTGTAGCGAGGTCTTTGGTGTGAGCGAGGTTTCTATATGACTTGAAGTCTTTTTGTGAACTTCACTTGTCTGTAGCGAGGTCTTTTGATGATGTTTCGATCACGTCGATCTTCAATGAGCAAGATAGTTCTTGAGTTTTAGACGTTTTTCGACCCTTACTTCGTACGAGGTTACCCCTCTATTTATAGGGGATTGGGGAGTCAAGTTTTGATCATAGTCCGATGTGGGACGCCCGAGATCAGGGCTTCTGATTGGTGTAGAGGTGAGGTGGTTGGTGATTGGCTCAGGGGAGCGGCGTTAGCTGAGTGGTTCTGGTGGGCAGGTGTGTCAGTAGAGTCGGTTACGAGGTCGAGGCCTCGCTCCGAGGTTTCGGAGGACCTCGTAGGGGTAGGAATTTTGTTAAAATAAATGAGGGGTATGGGTGTGGGACCCCAAATCATCTTTGGAAGGCCCGTCGAGTCGGTTTGTACCTTGTGCCCCGGGCCCACTTCTTATTTTACTATTTTGGACATCATCAGGTGTGGTCCAATCTAAAAGTGACATTTGTCGTTTAATAATTTTTTTTAACCTCCGCTTTAGGTTATAGTTATGATTGTATATTTTAAATCTCCATTGTTCTATATTGAATGTTGGCGCTTCTAGTGATTCATTTCTCTTAATGTGATGTTAAATAGGAGAAGAGGAGAGAGAATAAGTTTTGAGAAAAAAAGAGCAGTTATTATAAAATGGGATAGTTGGTTTAGATAGTGGTTTTAAAAAGTGGGACAAATTATTTGAAATAAAAATATTTATTAAAATAATTTAGGAGGAAAATGGGTAAATTATGACTTGTGGTTTAAATTTTTGTATTATCATAGTTTCTGATTTAGTATTGTACAAAGTAGATTGAAAATAGGATGAGTAACCCAAGGATATACATGCTAGACGATTTCAGATGTGGATATAGATTATATTCTCAATAATATTTTTTTCCATGATCATATACATGCAATTAACTGATCGATCATATTATTATTTTCACATTTTCGCAATAGAGGGCTTAATAATCTTGACTTAATATTTATTATATTATTATATAAACGTATAATCTAGTAATATCAAACATATGTTAATCGATTATAGAAACTAGAGAATAACTAGAGTTATTGTTGGGACATTGTTGGGACCTCTGGTTCTAAACAACGGATCAACGATGTAGTTCTCTTAAGTTTTGATAATGACAAACACCATAGGGAACTAATGTGGTTTGCTCAAGTATTTCTAAGGAACGCAGGTACAACCAAGAACTCCCATGAATGACCAAAAGCCACAGAAGCCTACAATGCAGAGTTTCCATCAAGGGAACTCTAAAGAGGAAAGTTCCAATGAAGTGGGAACTCCCAGAAATGATCAAGAGAACACAAGCTTACAACGATGAAGAGTTTCCATCAAGGGAACTCTGAACAAGACAGTTCCCATGAAATGGGAACTCACATGTGAGGACAACGACCGCTCAGCGCAGATCACGGGATTCTGTCTCAGACAGCCCGAAGGAACAGTCTGAGGATCAGACTGTCACGCTTCATCCAACGGTCCGATTGATCCAAGAAGTTGACCTAGTTCAAACCAAAGTCACATGTGAAGAAAGTACAACTTGGGCATCAAGCAAAGGGCATTTTGGACACAAACGAAAGATGCTACTGCCCAAGCTCACCTGGACTATAAAGCCAAATGAATAGTACTCGGATTGAGTACTTCTCCTAGAACTCTCAAACACCCACATCTGAGAAAAGAAAGAAAAAGAAGAGAAGTCCCCGCCGGCGAGTGTGTGATCTTGACGACGGTGAAGCCGAAGTTCCCAAGGACAAGGGAACTGAGAAGTCGGTGTAAGGTTTGAGTTATTTGTATTTTGCTGTTGTGAGCTTAAGAACTCAGTTGAGAGGATTTACTAGTGTTGCTAGAGTTAGGAAGAACTCGTAGGAACAGGGAAGTGTGAATCCGGCTGTGTAACTAAGGAACAAAGCAATTAATATAAGTAAGTCATTCAAAATCCTCCAAGCGGAGGTAGAGGTATACCCATACAACTAGTTGGTTGTAGTGGGGTTCCTATATAAAAGGAACTGCGTTCTTTACTGTCTTTATTACTTGCGAACTGTTTACTTCCGCTGCCTTGGGAACAACTTAATTGCCAGTTCCCAAGCTCTTTGCTAACGTTTACGATCCAACAATTGGTATCAGAGCCTGCGCTCTAGATTTGTGTTAGCATCGCAGGTATCAGATGGCTCAGGAACTTACTCAGGTGGGGGAACAACACTAGTAAGCCGCCAAGGCTTATTACAGGAAGATTTGAAAGCTGGCAACACGACATGAAGGATTGGATGCGTGGCCAAGACTACCAAGCCTAGTGTGTTATCGAGAGAGGCAACTTCGAAATCGATCCAGCCATAGTCAACGACCTCTCAAAGTGGGGACCCAACGAATACAAGTGTATGGAGGCAAAGTACAAAGCCAAACAATACTTGAAGAGGTCCATGTGCGTACAAGATTGTGACAGGGTAGCAAACCTTGACACAGCTAAGGAAATGTGGGAAGCCATACAACAAATGCACGTTGGGAACTCAGATCTTCGAGAAGATCTTCAGATGAATGCAAAAAGGGAGTTCTACAACTTCCAAATGGAGATGGGAGAGTCTGTCGATAGCTACCAATCCCGATTTGAAGGACTTTGCACCAAAATGGAAGGCTTGGGGATCACCAAAGAAGAAATCACCCATAAGATGAAAGTCCAACAGCTCTTCAACGGATTGACTGGAGAATGGGCAAACGAGAGAACAATGTTCAAGGAAAATCCGGAAAATAGAACACTCATGCTCCATCAAGTGTTTGGAAAGCTAGTGGGACACGAGAAGAGAAAGATCGATGATAAGGAACAGACTCGAGCTCATCGAGGGATCGCACTCAAGATAGAGAAGATGCTCAAATCAACCCAAGAACAACACGAGGACTCCGAAGAAGAAGAGGATGAGGAGCTAGTTCTCGTAACAAAGGCTCTTCGAAAATTCTACAAAGGGAAGTCTCAACGGAACAGTGGGAACTGGGGAAAAGGACAAAGTTCCCAAAGAAAACCCGCAGAGAAGGATCTCTCAGATGTGACCTGCTACAAGTGCAACAGGAAAGGACACTTTGCGAAGGAATGCCCACAAGGAACTGATGGCCAGAAGCAAGGAAAAAAGGCCTACATCGCTACCTGGAGCGATGATGAAGACGAAGATCCCGAGTCATGGGTACTCCCAGATATGTGTGGCATGGCCATAGGAGAAACCACTGAGGAACGACCCAGTGAGGTAACCAATGAAACTGTTCTTGATTCTTTAAATAACTATGAAAAACCTGAGCTGTTGAAAATCCTTTCAAGCCTTGTCAAAGATAACATAAAACTGCAAAACAAGTTGGAAAAATAGGAACACATAAATTCTCAATTAGTTGGTCTTGAGCCCTGTCCCAACTGCATATCCCTTCTCGAAAAACTCAAGTCCCATGTGTCTCACATCGTAGATCTAGAAAGAGAAATCAAAACTCTAGAGAAAGATGAGAACACCCTCTTGCAAAACCTGAGTAAGACTCCCGAACATCTTGAAGCCTCTAGTTCCCAAATTAAGTTTGTCCCAGCCAGACATGGCATAGGATACAAAGGAGAGTGCTCTAAGAACGGTAAGTCACCCCTGAGTGAACATGAAATCCATGAGTGTAGGGCCTTAGAACTTCAATGTGAGAAACAGAAAAATGCTCATCTTGAGGAGAAAATCAGGGTCCTAGAAAGTGGGAATTGTGGTAAGAGAGATTATTACACTGGAAACAATGGACACAAACTTTATGTCCAAATTGCTAAGGGAAACGGGTCACGGGTGTATAACAAGGAAACCATGGATAGGAACAGGATCCAGAGACCACACCCAAAGTACTACCTGGGAGAATACTACAAGACGTGCTGGAACTGTGGTGCTCATGGGCACTACAAGGAAGCATGTCCCAAGAAGAAAGTCCAAACCCTTAGAAACCGTGAGTTCCTAAACAAACAAAAACATCATGCCAATTATCAAAGGAACTCCAACTCTCATGATATCAACATTGCTGACTACGTTTCAAATGAGAATATTTTCCCTTGCAAGGAACCGGGCAAGAGTCATCTTGCCTGGGTCTCAAAACACTAACTTTACCTTGTAGGTGGCAGTGAGAGGGAACAATGCATGGTTCATAGACAGTGGATGCTCGAACCATATGACCGGAAACAAGGATATCCTCATCTCACTCCACACTCATGCCGAGGCCATGTCTCATTTGGCAATAAAAACAAGGGAGAAGTAATTGGAAAGGGAGAAGTGTTGCTAAATAGATCAATCAAAATCAGCAATGTCAACTTGGTGAAAGATCTGGGATACAATCTCTTAAGTGTTGCCCAGATATGTGATCAAGGGAACAATGTTGTCACCTTCGACTCAGACGAATGCCTAGTCATCAACGAAAAGACCAACAAAGTGATTCTGAGAGGAAGAAGCCACAACAACGTTTATATAGTAGATACAGAATTTGAACCACCAATGAAGCTGTGTCTTGCAAGTTCCCAAGATGATACGGAACTCTGGCATAGACGACTGGGACATGCAGGTGTAAATCAAATCCTAAAGCTTTATCTACAAGATCTGGTCATTAGTCTTCCACGGATCAATCTCGAAGGAGTCAAAATGTGTGAAGCATGTGTTCGAGGGAAACAGACTAGGAACTCCTTCAAACCCAAAAAGGTGGTGAGCACAACCAGGCCTTTAGAGCTAATTCACATGGATCTCTGTGGACCCATGAGAACGGCTAGCTACGGTGGAAAAAGGTACATGTATGTTTTAATTGATGATTTTTCAAGATTCACCTGGGTTATTTTCTTGAAGGCAAAATCACAAGCATTTGAAGAATTCGAACCCTTCATCAAAAGAACAGAAGTAAGCTTGGGACTCAAACTGAAAGCAATCAGATCTGATCACGGAATTGAGTTTCAAAACTCAGAGTTCCTAAACTTTTGTGAGAAAAATGGGATCTCTCACAATTTCTCAGCTCCTCGCACCCCTCAGCAAAATGGAGTGGTCGAGAGAAAGAACAGAACCCTGGAGGACATGGCCAGAACCATGATGATTGAAAGTGGAGTTCCCGAGTACTTCTGGACCGAAGTCATCTCCACAGCTACGTACATCTTGAACCGAGCCATGACAAGGCCCCTGATCAACAAAACGTCCTATGAGCTCATCAAAGGGAGAAAACTAAACATCTCACACTTGAGAACATTTGGTTGCACGTGCTTTGTTCACAATAATGGCAAAGACAACCTTGGCAAATTCGACCCCAGAAGCAATGAAGGGATCTTCCTGGGATACTCAGCACAAAGCAAGGCTTACATGGTCTATAATAAGAGGACCAAGAAGATAGAAGAAAGCATCCATGTCGTCTTCAACGAGAAATCCGTAAAGATGGGAACAGAGATCCAAGGGAAGGGAACTCTGTTCAAGCTGGTAAGACAAGAAGACGATGATGATGATGATGATGAGCCAAGGAAGAGGGATGAAGACTATCCAAGTGCAAGCAACATCCCACAACCAGTGAACAACGATGGAGATACAACCCTCACTGATCAAATTTCCCTCGAAGTTCCCTCCTCAGATGAATTACATGACACATCCAACTCTCTTGTTCCCCAAGACAATACCCTGCCAGAATCAAGTATTCAGGGGAAACAAAGAGGGAACTTGCCAGAAATCTCTGAAGAAAACCTCAAATGAAGAAGCTGAAGATGAGTGTTCCCATGACAAAGAAACAACTACTGAAGATGACGCACATGCAAGGGAACCCGCTCATACAAGAAACATTCAACAAAGGAAGGACCACCCCATTGAGAACATCATCTCCCCTTATGATAAAGGTGTATAAACTCGTTTCTCTCTCAATAATTTTTGTGCATTTAATGCGTTTGTTTCAATGGTGGAACCCAAAAATATCAAAGAAGCTTTGAAGGACCCAGATTGGATTCAAGCTATGCAAGAGGAACTCCACCAATTCGAGAGGAACAAAGTTTGGAAGCTAGTTCCTAGGCCCAAGAACAAGAACATCATAGGAACTCGATGGGTCTTTAGGAACAAGCTCGATGATACTGGGGTTGTAGCAAGGAACAAGGCTAGGTTAGTGGCACAAGGCTACAGGCAAGAGGAAGGAATCGACTACGATGAGACCTTCGCACCGGTTGCTAGGATCGAGGCCATCAGACTCTTAATTGCCTATGCTGCTCACAAGGGATTCAAGCTTTATCAAATGGATGTGAAAATAGCCTTCCTCAATGGACATCTTAAGGAAGAAATGTATGTGGCCCAACCTCCAGGATTCGAAGACGAAAAGCTACCCAACCATGTCTACTTCCTGGAGAGGGCCCTCTACGGACTCAAACAAGCTCCTCGAGCTTGGTATGACAGGTTTGCTCAATTCCTCTTGTCCCATGGATACCTTCGCGGTTCCATAGACAAGACTTTGTTTTTAAAGAAAGAGTCTAAAGACATTTTGATTGTGCAAGTATATGTTGATGACATTGTGTTTGGAGCAACTAACGAAACTCTTGTAGAGAAATTTAAGGACCTCATGAGCAGTGAGTTTGAGATGAGTCTCATTGGGGAACTCACGTTCTTCCTGGGACTTCAAATATCCCAAACCAAGGAGGGAACAAAGATTCATCAACAGAAATACATCAAGGAAATGCTCGTGAAGTATGGGATGGAACACTCCAAGCCCATTGACACTCCCATCTCACCAAATTCAAGGCTCAATGCGGATGAAAAAGGTATTAGTGTGGACCAACGGAACTATCGAGGTATGATCGGGTCCCTTCTCTACTTAACAGCTAGTAGACCTGATATCATGTTCTCCGTATGTCTTTGTGCTCGTTTTCAAGCTAACCCTATGGAATCACACCTGAAAGAGGTATAGAGAATTTTCAGGTATCTCAAAGGGAACGATAACGTGTGCCTCTGGTATCCAAGGAACAGTTCCCTTGAGCTCATTGCATACACAGATGCGGACTTTGCAGGGCACCTGGTTGATAGAAAAAGCACATCTGGAATGGCCCAGTTCCTAGGGTCATGCTTAGTCTCATGGGGATCTAAAAGCAAAACTCAGTGGCGCTCTCCACAGCAGAAGCAGAATATGTGGATGCCGCATCTTGTTGTTCCCAAGTTCTATGGCTTAAGTCACAACTCCAGGATTACGGTATGTCTTTTGGCCCAGTTCCCATACTTTGTGATAACACTAGTGCCATAAACATTTCCAAAAATCCTGTGCATCATTCTAGAACTAAGCATATAGATATAAGGCATCACTTTCTACGTGACAATGTTGAAAGTGGGAACATCTCGATGGAACACTGTAGAACTGAAGAGCAAATTGTGGACATTCTCACCAAAGCTTTAGACAGACGTCCCTACTAGCGTTTTCGGATGCTTCTAGGGATGATAACTCTAAACTAAACAAGTCCCTATTTGTTTCTCCCACAATGCCTGACTAGTTTATACAAGATTGCATGATAGGGAACTCGGACTTATTGCTTTCACTATGCCATGATTACTAGTCTAAAGATAAATGTGTACAATGGAACTCTATTTCTTTTGGCCCAAAATGATCAACCAGAGTTCCCTTTATCCCTCTTTACAAGCCACAATGATGGTTGATCATATAACCTACCCTAAGCTAGGGACCAGACAAACGCTTCTCATGAGCCTAAATATTTCCTTTATCGAGTCGCAAATTGTCTGGTTCCCCTTTGAGTTCCCTAGCCCCACAAAAGGATGAGTGTGAAGTTCTCTTAACCACTTCACTCTCCCTGACCTTGATATGATCATGGGAACTGATACAAACTAGCAAGGGAACGCTGACTCATCTATGAAGACGAACCGTCACTTGGGAAACGGACTTTTGTGTCAGAGGCTCAGAAGTGTTAGAGGCCAAGTATTCAAATTTTGAAAAGGACTTCCCGAGAAATCGTGACGCGTGTCCAGAAGCGTGCTATGGAAGTTGAAATAATGCCCCACGTTCATTGGGCGACGGTTATCGAGGTTTTCCACTTCCCTTTCTACCCTTCACTCTTTTCTCCTTAAAACCCTCATTTGCCATTTTTGGGATCTTATTCCATCTTCCATCTCTGCCATTCTTCTTCTCCACATCCCTTTCACTCCCTTTTTCAAGAAACCTCCAAAACCCTCAAAAATCTTACAAAAATGGCTCCTCAACACACCTTTGCCCAGATCAAAGCGTGGGTACATGCCAATCCTCGCATCCTCTTCATCTCTCAATTAAAAGAGATTGAGCAAGAACAAGACCCAACCATGAAGGATGTTCTTATCCAAGGGCTCTACAACAAAGTAAGCCCCTTCTTGCCCCCTCCTCCTCCTCCGGCCGACGAAACTGTCGCCTGGACTTCTTCCTCTTCCGAATCCCTTCCTCCTCCTTCAACCACCAACACCTCCTCCGGAGTTGTCATCGTTGACAATTTCGGAGACGCTCGCCCTTCCATCAATGAAAAACCCCGAAAATCCAAACACCGCCATTCATCCAAACGACGCCACTCCTCAAAAGACCCCTCAAAACCCAAAAAATCCAAACATTCCCACGATCCCTCCAAATCCAAAAAACGCAAACATTCTGAGGTCTCTGAATTTTCGGAGCCCAGAAAGAAAGCTTTCTTCAAGTTTGAGGACTACCTGAACTGCCCCAAGGAGAGTTCCTGTGCTCTCAAACCTCCTTTCCCTTTCCCTTCCGATGATGGGACCTCTCAACCCCAAAGTTTACTCGCCTCTTCCTCCTCCCTCCCTCCTCTTCTAACCGAGGGACCTCCGAAACCTCCTCCCACAAAACAGCAGACTCCTCCTCCACCACCTCCTTCAGTTCCCACCTCAAAGGGAACTTCACCCTCTTCACTTCCTTCCGTTCCCAAAACTACAGGAACTCCAACTCCACCTCCACCTCACAAAACTCCTTCTCCTCCTTCCTCACCACAACACATCTCTACCTCGGGGATCTCTACTCCCCAAGTCACCACAACCATTCCTCCCCCTTCTACACAACTCTCCACTCCTCTTCCTTCTTCTTCTCTTCCCTCTTCCACCATATCCCCCACCACCACCAAACTTCGCTCTCCCTCACCATCCAAAACTATCGTCGCTCTTACCTCAGACGACGATGGTCTCCCTATCTCCGTGGTCATAGGCAAAATGACCAAGGACCCTCCTCCTATCATAATGGGAACTGTGGAGGAGGAGGCCCAGCTCAAAGAAATCGAAGAAGAGCTCAACCGGGACCCCTCTGAACACACAACTGATCACGGGACCATGTCCCCAAAGAAGTTGGCTCCGGAAGAGCCCACGGAGAGAAGGGACCCCGCACCAGCTGGTGGTGCTGGGGCAACAACAAGTCATCCCCAGGGTGACGCGGAGGGCTCAAGCTCAAGCCCCTCCGAGGAAAAAGGGACCTCCCAGGACGAGGTCGAAGAAGAAGAAGAAGCTCCATCTTGATGTCTCTTTATTTGGGTGTGTTTTTATATATGATTTCCTTTGTAAATATGTTTCTTTTTCCCCTTTTCTTGTGTGTTTTGTTCCTTTTTAGCTTAGTTCCCGTATTTCTATGAGATTCGGAGACTATGCGCGTTTTATGTGTTTTGTAGGTGTTTTGGCATGGATCAAGGGTCGTTTTGAAGGAGAATCGGAACATGGAGCAAGGCCCGAGCTTAAGAGGGAAAGAGAGGAGCAAGCCATGAAGAAGAACAAGAGAAAAGCCAACAAGAAGAAGGTGGAACGAGGTCCGGATCGAGCTGGAACCAACGCCGGACCCGAGATGAATTTCTCGACCTCGGACCGACTTGCCCAGTAAGTCGGGCCCGAGGTGCTCCGTGTCGGTCCGAGTCGGTCGCTGGCTGGATTGGGCTCCAAGGCACGAAATTGTAAACTACCACTTTTGCCCCTCATCTATAAAGGCTCTCTTATCTTCTAATTGGAGGAGGTTACCACACACTTAGCAAGGAACCAACCCTCAAAAACTCTCAAGAGGATACTTGGAGAGCAAGGAGGAAGGAGAGGAGAAGGAGAAGAGAGGGAATCGGCCTAGGAGAGGAGATTGCTAGGAGATTTGATAGGTTTGGTTGATAGATTAGCTTTGCCTTGTTTTGATTTTGTGGATTTGGAAACCTTGGATTGGAGTTTGTGGGTTGCTTTTGATTTGTAAATGAAATTTGGCTTTGGTTTGAGATTGATGATGTTGATTGCTTTGCTTTGTGATTTGTTTGCTTTCTTTGTTTGCCATATCGAGTAGATCTCCTTGATCTTGGGTTATGGGGGAAAACTCTAGCTAGGTTGGGCTAGAAACCCCAATTCCATAAGCCTTGAGTGCTTGATCTAGGAACCCACTCTACATAGAGCTACAATTTCTTATGAAAGTAAGGAATCAAGGCTTGTGATTGGAAAAGTAACGAAAGTGAACATTTGTCCATCTCAAGACCTTGCTTCGAAGGGGATTTCCCCAATGATCGATGTGTAGAAGTGGTTGGAACGAGGGCGAAAGCACTCGATCCTATTCCGATCATCACTTATTGCTTGAATTGGGGTGGAAAAGCCTTAATCTACTAGAGAAGGAACCCAAAAGCCCAAGATCTACTTTCAATCTTTGAGTTCGACAAAACCCAGCTACATCGGGCCCGACTTGCTCTACGTCGAACCCGACTTCCCTCTTGTCGCCAACATCGGGCCCGACGTGACACTTGTATCGGTCCCGACTGTTCTCTTTGTTTTCCTTTGTTTTAAGTTCTCCTTTCCAGATTTCTAGTGTTTAGGCACCTCAATCGAGTAGATTTCCCGAGCGTTCGACACCCACTACGTGCTACAACGGGGTCGGGTTATAAATTGTATCTCTAGACCCTCGCATTCGCCATCGATCAAAAGAATGGCACCGTTGCCGGGGAATTCTAAGTGCATTGAGTGCCAATTTGGTGAGTTTCTTGTGTTTGGTAGTGATTTGGGTGAGGGAATAGCCCAAAGCCTTTGTTTGTTATTGATTTGTTTTCGTTTCCGTCTTTGTTTCGTAGGTTTATGCGAGCTCGTTCCTCCCGAGGAACACTTGAGCTTGAGTTTGTGAGTGATCCGGAAAGTATTCTCAAAGAAGCACGAAGAAGGAAAAGGATGGAGAATCAAACTCTCCATGGTGATGAGGAGTTGGCTCAACTTAGGGCCGAAATGGCTAGATTGCAACTTGAGAAGGACAATCAAGAGGCGGTGGCAAGAAGAGAACGGGAGCAACGGATGAGGGCCGAGGCTCAACTCAACGCTCTACCCCGAAATGCACGCCAATACATGCATCCGGAGTTGAGGGTACCCGAACCGGTTATTGTGCTTCCCGAGGTTGCCAAGAATTTTGAGATCAAGACGCAATTCATCTCCCTCATCAAGCGTGATCAATTCGAGGGCCGTCCACATGAGTGTCCCATAGAGCACGTCAAACGCTTTGTGGACATGTGTGAGACGATCTCTACCGACGAGGAGACGATGGAGTATGTGCTTCTAAAGGCGTTCAAGTATTCACTTGGGGGCAAGGCCACACATTGGCTCGAGAGCCAAGCCCCTAGGTCGATCACAACTTGGAAGGCACTCCATGATGCTTTCTTGATGAAGTTCTTTCCGCCCTCAAAGACAACCGAGCTAAGAAGGAAAATTGCAAGCTTTCAACAAGGTCCGAATGAGCCTCTCTTCGAAGCATGGGACCGTTTCAAGGAGATGTTGCGCCAATGTCCTACCCATGGCCAACAACCATATGTGCTCCAAGACATCTTTTTCCAAGGCATCAATCCGGCAACGAAGGACAAGCTCAATCTCCACACCGATTGTGGGTTCATAGACTTGACACCGGATCAAGCTTGGGAGCTACTTGACAAGCTATCCGATTATGAGGCCATGTATGGGGTGAGTCAAGCTAGCAAAGAGGTTAAAGTTCAAGGTGAAGTTGCAAGGAAGTTATATGATCCAAAAGGAGAAGGCATTGACAAGGATGTGAAGCTCCAATTCCTTGAAGGTGAAGTGAGCAAGCTTAAGAGGCAAGTCCACTACTACAAGCAAAATGCTAGAGCTTGTGAGGAGTGTGGATCCTTTTCACACGCTACACAAGTTTGTCCGAATCAGAGCCAAGTGCGCTTGGCCGAACAAATTGAGGAGGCAAACTATGTTCGAGGAAATTTCGGTGGAAGAGGCAACTTCAACAATGGTGGTAATGGCCGGTGGAACAACGGTCAAGCTCAAGGCTACAACAACAACTTCAACCAAAACGAGCCAAGGGCGCCGCAACCACCACCATATAGGCCACCGGGATTCAATGAGCTACAATCATTTGCTCAAGAGATGAGGGATGGGTTCAAGGAGATGAGGACCCAATTCAATGAGTTTGGTGCATGGAGGAGGCAAGTCGACAATCAATTTGCCCAAATTGCAACTCAAGCCCCGAGAGAGAATGGGAGACTTCCGGGCCGACCCGAGGAGAACCCCCGAGCTCAAAACAATCAAAATGAAGTCCGGGCAATTGGATTGAGAAGTGGCCGAAACCTACCCGAGCCACACATGCCTAAGAAGAATGAAGAGAGTCGGACCGACTTACCCAGCAAGTCAGATCCGAGGTTCCCTGAAGTCGATCCAGCAGGAAGATCAACTCCTCTGCCCCGGACCGAGGTTGAGAGTGAGTCGGGCCCGACGTACCCAGATGTCGATCCGACTACACTGCCTCAGCTCTGCCCCAGGACCGTGATACACGACATCGGGCCCGACGTGGTGCCTAAGTCGGTCCAACCAGGAAATGTTGCTAGTGAAGTGGTGAAGTCCAAGGAGGTTGATCCAAGCAAGAATCAAGGTGCAACAAGTCTTCCATATCCCTCAAAGAAGCCGAAAGATGTTGTTGAGAACAAGTTCAAGAGGTTCCTCAAACTCTTGCAAGGTTTGAACATCTCTATCCCGTTCACCGATGCATTGAGTGAGATGCCATCCTATGCCAAGTTTTTAAAGGAGATTTTGAGCAAGAAGAGGTCCATAGTTGAAATGCAAGATGAGGTCAAGACCTTGGAGTTACCGCAAAAGCTAGGAGATCCCGGTCGGTTTGCTATCACTATTGGTGTGGGGTCTCAAAACTTCCAAGCCTTGTGTGACCTTGGAGCAAGCACGAGCATCATTCTTTACACCATATGGAAATCCACATCCATGGGTCTCATAGCTCCGGTCAACATGAGGTTAACGATAGCGGATGGTCGTCCATCGAGCCAATTGGTATCGTCGAGGATTACCCCGTTTGCATTGAAGGCCAATATGTCCCAATCGACTTTGTTGTGGTGGACATGATAGAAGTGCCGGGTGAACCGATTATACTAGGGAGACCTTTCCTTGCTACGGTTGGGGCAATCATTCATGTAAAAAAGGGCCACTTGTCTCTTGACATTGGAGGAAGAGAGATTGAGTTTTTCTTTAGGCCAACTTCAAAAGGGGTCGTACATAAGCAAGCTAAGATGATCCAAGGTCTTTTTGGATTGCAATGGGAAGCCGTTTCTAAGAAGCCAAGGCCAAGGGAGCTTAGGTTGAAAGCCACCCCACCACCTAGAGAAATTGAGATAGAGCGCCAAGGTCTAGCCCTCATAATGATTGAGCATGAGCAATTGGAGGAAGGGATGTCTTATTTGGAGGTGTTCAAGGCCGATAAGGAAGAAGTTCAAGCACCACCGGAACCATCTCAAGAACTCAAGGAGCTTCCAAAAGATTTGAGGTACGCATTTCTTGGTCCCAACTCTTCTTTGCCCGTAATCATAAATGCCAACTTGAATGATGAGGAGGAGTCTAAGTTGTTAGAGGTTCTAAGAAAACATAGAGGAGCTTTAGGGTATTCACTAGAGGAACTAAAGGGAATCTCTCCCTCAATTTGCATGCATAGGATTTATATGGAGGATAACCATAAACCCACTATTGAACCACAAAGAAGATTAAATCCTAACATGAAAGAAGTGGTAAAGAGTGAAATACTTAGGATGTTGGATGCGGGAATCATCTTCCCAATTTCCGATAGCAAGTATGTGAGTCCCGTGCATGTAGTTCCTAAGAAAGGAGGTCTCACCGTTGTGCAAAATGAAAAGGGAGAAATGATACCTACGAGAACCACAACAAAATGGCGTATGTGTATTGATTACCGTAAGCTTAATAGTGGCACTGGCAAAGACCATTTTCCTCTTCCCTTCATAGACCAAGTCCTAGAAAGATTAGCACAACATGAATATTTTTGCTACCTTGACGGGTATAGCGGGTTTTGGCAAATCCCTATTCATCCCGATGATCAAGAGAAGACGACATTCACATGTCCTTATGGGACTTTTGCCTATAGACGCATGCCTTTTGGTTTATGTAATGCGTCGACAACATTTCAAAGATGCATGATGTCCATCTTCTCCGATATGGTTGAGGATATAGTAGAAGTGTTTATGGATGATTTCTCCGTCTATGGTTCCTCATTTGATGTTTACTTAGCTAACTTAGACAAGGTTTTGACTAGATGTGAGGAGACTAGCTTGGTGCTTAGTTGGGAAAAATGCCACTTCATGGTGAAGGAGGGCATAGTACTAGGACACCTCGTTTCTAGTAGGGGGATAGAAGTAGATAAAGCTAAAGTTGAAATAATTGAAAAACTACCTCCTCCCTCTTGTGTTCGTGATGTTAGGAGTTTCTTAGGTCATGCGGGATTTTATAGACGGTTCCTCAAGAATTTCTCTAAGATTGCAAAACCATTATCTAACCTCTTGATGAAGGATGTGCCCTTTGAATTTTCCGAGGATTGCATGAGTTCTTTTTGTAGGTTGAGAGATGCCTTGATTTCGGCTCCAATAATGACGGCACCCGATTGGAATCTTCCATTCGAGGTAATGTGTGATGCTAGTGATTTCGCCGTAGGGGCCGTCCTTGGGCAAAGGAAGGATGGAAAGTTGCATGCCATCTACTACGCAAGCAAAACTTTGGATGAAACTCAATGCAATTACACAACGACGGAGAAAGAATTTCTTGCGGTAGTGTTTGCATTTGAGAAATTCCGTTCATATCTTGTGGGATGAAAGGTGGTAGTCTTCACGGACCATGCGGCAATCAAATACCTCATGAAGAAGAAAGATGCAAAGCCGAGGCTTCTAAGGTGGATGCTCCTTCTCCAAGAGTTTGACCATGAGATCAAGGACAAAACCGGTGCGGAAAATGTGGTAGCTGATCATCTATCCCGTTTGCCCATTGAGTACATGTTGGAGATGGAGGATGGTTTGACTATAGATGATTCAAGGGCAGATGAAGTTCTCATGAGTGGAAAGGGGGAAAGGAAAGGTGGATCGACGAACCAAGTATATCGGGCCCGAGGTCCAGAACATCGGACCAAAGGCAGAGCAGGTACCAGTGAGTCGGGACCGAGGTCTTCAGAGTCGGGCCCGAGTTACCTGTGTGTCTGCGAAGCTAGACCGGCGTCCAACCATGTCGGGCTCGGTACACTTCAATGTCGGTCCGCGGAAGAAAGTAAGTTTCCTAACTCGATTTCCATTCCTTCTCGTTCTCAATTGATTAATTCTTTCTCTCCCACTTGCCTTCTTTCTATTAGTGCCGTAAGACGAGGGGTTTCCCCTTGGTTTGCGGATTTTGCTAACTTTGCCGTAGGGGGAGCGATCCCACCAAATTTGTCTTATCAAGCTAGGAAGATATTCTTACATGATGCTAGACAATATTTTTGGGATGATCCATATCTCTACAAGGAAGGGAGTGATCAAATCTATAGACGGTGTGTGCCAAGTGAAGAGGTTGAGAGCATAATTCACCATTGCCATTCCTTGCCTACGGGGGGTCACGCTAAGAGTTCCAAAACCACTTCAAAAATTCTTCAATGTGGTTATTATTGGCCAACCATGTTCAAGGATGTGCATGATTATGTGAGGAAGTGTGAGGAGTGCCAAAGAGAGGGGAACCTATCAAGGAGGAATGAGACTCCTCAAACTGGCATTCTAGAAGTTGAGTTATTTGATGTATGGGGTATCGATTTCATGGGACCATTTCCCACATCGGGGCCTTACAAGTACATCTTGGTAGCCGTGGACTATGTCTCAAAATGGGTGGAGGCCATACCAACAAGAACCAATGATGCTAGAGTGGTGATGAAGTTTTTGAAAAGCAACATTTTTGCAAGGTTTGGTGTGCCTAGGGTTCTCATAAGTGATGGCGGACCTCATTTCATTGAGAGGTGCTTCGAGAATGTGTTGATCAAGTATGGGGTGTCTCATCGAGTTGCTACTCCTTATCATCCTCAAACAAGCGGGCAAGTCGAGGTGTCAAACCGTCAAATCAAGGCTATCTTGGAGAAGACCGTATCTCGATCAAGGAAAGATTGGGCCTCTAAGCTCGATGATGCACTTTGGGCTTATAGAACCGCCTTCAAGGCACCTTTGGGAACT
Organism: Fallopia convolvulus; assembly: GCA_964016875.1. Taxonomy (NCBI): domain Eukaryota; kingdom Viridiplantae; phylum Streptophyta; class Magnoliopsida; order Caryophyllales; family Polygonaceae; genus Fallopia; species Fallopia convolvulus. The sequence continues at coordinate 16,031,277 of OZ024736.1, forward strand.
ACACCCTTCAATCTAGTTTATGGCAAGGCATGCCATCTTCCGGTAGAGCTTGAGCACAAGGCAAAATGGGCTCTCAAGGAGATGAATTGGGATATCAACTTGGCCGGTGAGAAGAGGTTTCTAGAGCTTCATGAGTTGGGAGAATTGAGGTTGAAAGCCTATGAGAACTCCAAGTTGTACAAGGAGAAGACCAAGAAGTGGCATGATAGGAAGTTAATTCCAAAGACTTATCAAACCGGTGACAAGGTTCTCCTTTCCAATTCAAGGATTAAACTTTTCCCGGGGAAGTTAAGGACTAGGTGGAGTGGACCATTTGTGGTCCACCATATCTATGCTCATGGTGCGGTGGACTTGGTTGATGAACGAGGACATATTTTCAAAGTGAATGGTCATCGAGTGAAGAAGTTCTATGACAAGGCCGAACCAAGCGAAGAAGTTAGAGCCTCATGGGCTCTCGTCCTCGCCAATTGACCTAGACATGCCATTGAAGAATAAAAAAATTATGAGATCTTTGTACTCTTCTCTCTTGCTTTTAAGTTTTGGTTTCCTTGTTTGATGGGGACATCAAAATTTTAAGTATGGGGTGGGGGTAAGTGTGCTCATGATTTCACTTGCTTGTGTGTGTTTGTTATTTTGAGGATATTTGGTTTTCGGTTTCTAGTTTGTGTTTGGGATGTTTGTTTCTTGGTTTGTCGTTTGATGAAAGACATGGATGATTGATTTGGTTTTGAATGGATGAGTCTTTGTTTTTGGTTTTAGAGAAAATTTTTGCAAAAATCCATAAAAATTTGAAAAATTGTGTTGAAAACAACAAAAAAGATTTTGTGTTTTGTAGTTTTTGGACTAGAAATTCCCATCTTAGATGTCCAAATGTAAGCTAATGATGATGTGAGCATGTAAATTCCTTTGCATATTTTTGGATGGTTTAGCCTCTAAAAAGATGTTGCTTTTGATGTGATCATGATATCTTGCTTGTTTTATTGAACATGTGAGTTCTAGGATGAGTTCTTATGCAACTAAGTATGAGTGGCCCTTGTGAGATTGATTTTTGGCAATTTTAGGGATGCTTGTTCATATTTGCATATCCCTCATGTTTCTTGTGCGATTAGCTCATGCATGCTTAGTAAAACTTGCTATTGCGGTGTTTATCTATTTTCCAAGACCGTCATGAGATTTGTCCTAGCATTGTCACATTGATTTTGAACTTTGTTATTTTAGTCACATAAATGTTCCATATCCTACCATGAAGTGAATCCTTTGTTTGTAGCCCCGTTTTAGCCAAGGCCTTTGTTTGAAACTCCTCAAAAATATTATTCCTAGCCTTATATGACTTGACCCTTATGGGATTGGACTTTAGAAGAGAGGTTTGGATTGTATTTGAAGAGTTGAGATTCTCTTTGGTTTAAGGGCAAAGAATGGTGTTATGAATCATGTGGGTAGTGCATCTTTGTTGTACAAAAAGAAAAAGAAGAAGAAAGAAAGAAAGAAAGAAAATGTTGGAAATGGAAAGTGGAATGAAGGTAAAGAGCTTAAGTGAAGAAAAAGGGTCCGACCGAGTTACACACCACATCGGGCCCGATGTCATAAGAAAGTCGGTCCAGTGTAGAAAGTGTGGAAAATCCAACAAAAAGCCTAAGAGCAAAGATGAAGTGGAAAGTTAAGTGAAATTTTGGGTTGAAAGGAAAAATGTTAAGTCTTTTGGATGAGTGTGAAATTGATTGTGGAATTTTGGTGAAGTTGGTGAGAGTTTAGGTTGTTCAATCCCCATTGTAAGCACCACAAGACCAAATAATTCCCACCTTGAGAAATACCAAAAGCCCCATTACAACCCGGCCAAATGGAACCTCTTTGAGGACCTCCATTGAGCCAAGTTCGCATTCTCTGTGTACTTTGTATTAGGCATCTCTAGGTGGAGGATTTGGTGATATTAGCTTCAATAGTAAAGTCCTTACTTGCATGATTTTTGAGCTTGAGTGATCATTGCTATACCCATACACATGATGAGTGATACACATTCACATATCCCTAAAGTGAGGCTTAGTTGCATTGACTCTATTCCTTGGAACACTTAATCATGCGTGATGATGTAATCTTGCTTGAATATCAATCACTTGTGCTTAAATGTGTTTTCATACGAGGCTTTACTTGAAGATTATGTTTCGGTCTTGCTTACATTGTTATTGCTTGAGGACAAGCAAGTTTAAGTATGGGGTATTTTGATGTCTCTTTATTTGGTGGTGTTTTTATATATGATTTCCTTTGTAAATATGTTTCTTTTTCCCCTTTTCTTGTGTGTTTTGTTCCTTTTTAGCTTAGTTCCCGTATTTCTATGAGATTCGGAGACTATGCGCATTTTATGTGTTTTGTAGGTGTTTTGGCATGGATCAAGGGTCGTTTTGAAGGAGAATCGGAACATGGAGCAAGGCCCGAGCTTAAGAGGGAAAGAGAGGAGCAAGCCATGAAGAAGAACAAGAGAAAAGCCAACAAGAAGAAGGTGGAACGAGGTCCGGATCGAGCTGGAACCAACGCCGGACCCGAGATGAATTTCTCGACCTCGGACCGACTTGCCCAGTAAGTCGGGCCCGAGGTGCTCCGTGTCGGTCCGAGTCGGTCGCTGGCTGGATTGGGCTCCAAGGCACGAAATTGTAAACTACCACTTTTGCCCCTCATCTATAAAGGCTCTCTTATCTTCTAATTGGAGGAGGTTACCACACACTTAGCAAGGAACCAACCCTCAAAAACTCTCAAGAGGATACTTGGAGAGCAAGGAGGAAGGAGAGGAGAAGGAGAAGAGAGGGAATCGGCCTAGGAGAGGAGATTGCTAGGAGATTTGATAGGTTTGGTTGATAGATTAGTTTTGCCTTGTTTTGATTTTGTGGATTTGGAAACCTTGGATTGGAGTTTGTGGGTTGCTTTTGATTTGTGAATGAAATTTGGCTTTGGTTTGAGATTGATGATGTTGATTGCTTTGCTTTGTGATTTGTTTGCTTTCTTTGTTTGCCATATCGAGTAGATCTCCTTGATCTTGGGTTATGGGGGAAAACTCTAGCTAGGTTGGGCTAGAAACCCCAATTCCATAAGCCTTGAGTGCTTGATCTAGGAACCCACTCTACATAGAGCTACAATTTCTTATGAAAGTAAGGAATCAAGGCTTGTGATTGGAAAAGTAACGAAAGTGAACATTTTTCCATCTCAAGACCTTGCTTCGAAGGGGATTTCCCCAATGATCGATGTGTAGAAGTGGTTGGAACGAGGGCGAAAGCACTCGATCCTATTCCGATCATCACTTATTGCTTGAATTGGGGTGGAAAAGCCTTAATCTACTAGAGAAGGAACCCAAAAGCCCAAGATCTACTTTCAATCTTTGAGTTCGACAAAACCCAGCTACATCGGGCCCGACTTGCTCTACGTCGGTCCCGACTTCCCTCTTGTCGCCAACATCGGGCCCGACGTGACACTTGTGTCGGTCCCGACTATTCTCTTTGTTTTCCTTTGTTTTAAGTTCTCCTTTCCAGCTTTCTAGTGTTTAGGCACCTCAATCGAATATATTTCCCGAGCGTTCGACACCCACCACGTGCTACAACGAGGTCGGGTTATAAATTGTATCTCTAGACCCTCGCATTCGCCACCGATCACAGCTGCTAAGGAGCAAGCACGGATCCCAACCCCTGGACACCAAAAGGTGGTGTCGACGAGTTCCCAACCGCCAAGGGACCGCGTGCTCATGATCGAAGCGGCTGCACCCCCTCAGCAGAAAGGACCTCGCACGGTCTCTAGGGGGAACACGTCTAGGAGCACCACAAAGAAGGGGAAGGGGACCTCTTCCACAAAGCACCATGTGGATGAGCGCAGGAAGCTCCTTACTCCACTTATCGTTTCAAAAGACGTGCTAAACAACAACGGTCTCGGGGAAATGTGGGACCTGATCAAGGCCCAGGGCTGGGAGAACCTCTGCAAAGAGACTGTGAGCGTTGATCCCTCACAAGTGCGTCAATTTTACAACAATTTCACTATCACCAACGACTACACTCAAGGAACTCTCTCCCATGAAGGCGACGAGTTCATTTTCACAACGTCGACAATCCGTCTTCAGCTCCAAGTCCCAAGTCAAGGGCTCAATGAGTTGCCCAACAAGCTCTGGGGGGACTTCAACAGCGCCGAAGTGTACAACACCATCTTTGAGGGTCGGGTTCCCTCCAAAGTTCCCCCGATGCACCATCTCTCCCTGGTCTCCAAGCTTGCTCACCAATTCATCATCAATGTGGTGATCCCTCGCCAGGAGAAGCGTCTGGTCGTCAACATCCCTGATGACATCATCCTTTGTCACTTCCTTCTCAAGAAGCCCATCAACCTTCCCAGAATCATCCTTGGGCACATGGAGAAGTGCATGGCTTCCAAGTCCCATTCTCTTCCCTATTCTAGGCTGATAAAGAAGCTCCTACAAAAAGAGGGTCTCTACGACGCCTCTAAGGACGAAATAGAGCTTGGAAGGGAACTGGACATTTCAGTTGTCCAGAAGATGAAGCACTCTGAGCCTGTAGAGGAAGCGGCTCAACTGGAGTCTGGTGAACAAGAGGGGAACTCTCAAATGTTGCTCAGCATTGCCAACACCCTCGACCAGATTGCCAAGGACCAAGCAGCGTTGGCCCGAGGACAAGAAAAGCTTACACAAGTCCTGACGCGCCTCTGTGACGCCCTGTTCCCTGAAGCCCCATGATCTCTCCCTTCTTCTTCCCTTAATCCAAAAATGACCACAAAATTGTAATTGAGTTCCCTTGTATATATTATCTTAAGTAATGAAATGGTCTTTATTTTGATTGCGTGTTCTCTTCTTCCCTATTATTGCTTTGCTTGTTTTCGATGATGTCAAAAGCGGGAAAGACAAAAAATGCGAGATGAGTTAAAAGTTTAAGTTATCACAGACCACGCATAAGCTAAGGGCGAACAAGTGCATACAAAGCTTAGTAAGAACTAAATGTCTCACCAGAAGTGGTTCCCTAAATCTAATTGTTTCACTAAAAGTGACTTCCCAAAATCATACTTAGGAACTCATCAGCATATCATTCATTGAAATACTTGCATACTTTGTGATGGGTTTGTCATCATCAAAAAGGGGGAAATTGTTAGGACGTTGTTGGGACCTCTGGTTCTAAACAACGGATCAACGATGTAATTCTCTTAAGTTTTGATATGACAAACACCATAGGGAACTAATGTGGTTTGTTCAAGTATCTCTAAGGAACGCAGGTACAGCCAAGAACTCCCATGAATGACCAAAAGCCACAGAAGCCTACAATGCAGAGTTTCCATCAAGGGAACTCTAAAGAGGAAAGTTCCCATGAAGTGGGAACTCCCAGAAATGATCAAGAGCACACAAGCTTACAACGATGAAGAGTTTCCATAAAGGGAACTCTGAACAAGACAGTTCCCATGAAATGGGAACTCACATGTGAGGACAACGACCGCTCAACGCAGATCGTGGGATTCTGTCTCAGACAGCCCGAAGGAACAGTCTGAGGATCAGACTATCACGCTTCATCCAACGGTCCGATTGATCCAAGAAGTTGACCTAGTTCAAACCAAAGTCACATGTGAAGAAAGTACAACTTGGGCATCAAGCAAAGGGCATTTTGGACACAAACGAAAGATGCGACTGCCCAAGCTCACCTGGACTATAAAGCCAAATGAATAGACTCGGATTTAGTACTTCTCCTAGAACTCTCAAACACCCACATCTGAGAAAAGAAAGAAAAAGAAGAGAAGTCCCCACCGGCGAGTGTGTGATCTCGACGACGGTGAAGACGAAGTTCCCAAGGACAAAGGGAACTGAGAAGTCGGTGTAAGGTTTGATTTATTTGTATTTTGCTATTGTGAGCTTAGGAACTCAGTTGAGAGGATTTACTAGTGTTGCTAGAGTTAGGAAGAACTCGTAGGAACAGAGAAGTGTGAATCCGGCTGTGTAACTAAGGAACAAAGCAATTAATATAAGTAAGTCATTCAAAATCCTCCAAGCGGAGGTAGAGGTTTACCCATACAACTAGTTGGTTGTAGTGGGGTTCCCCTATAAAGGAACTACGTTCTTTACTGTCTTTATTACTTGCGAACTGTTTACTTCCGCTGCCTTGGGAACAGCTTAATTGCCAGTTCCCAAGCTCTTTGCTAACGTTTACGATCCAATAGTTATATATATCTTTTTTCATGATCATATATATACATGCAATTAACCAACCGATCATACGACTACATACATTCTTGTATATAACGTAATTAAACTGATGTGTAATTGTTTCTAGTGTGTGTATATAGGCAGAATACGTCAACAAACTTTTGAACTTTTCTACTTTTGTCAACGACCACTCCGTACTTTGAGATATTCAAATAAACTCTCAAACTTAACTCTTTTTTGTCATTTAAACACCTTAGATCAGATAATTCTTCTCGTGTTATTCATGCACGCTAACTGTATAAGTTTTTTTTTTGCCTCATAAACTTATTTCATGCAACATAATCTTTAATCATGCCACTTAGATAAATTTATTAAATTTTAATAAACTTCACTTTTTTCTTTTTTATTTGATCATCTTCCCCTTTATTCACGAAGAACCCTAAAGTGAAGGAACCAAAACCAAATCTCATCCGCCGAATTCCATCTTCACTTGGGAGACAAATCGAATTACACCCCATTTTAAACAAAGAGTGACCAAACCCTATAATTCGAATCGGCGAAATTCAGCAATGGACGAATCCGAATCGGCGAAACCAAAACCAATCGTCGTTGCCGACTTCGCTCCTCAGAGCCTCCTCCTCCGCTCCTCCACTCCTCTTTTGTATTTCTCGTTTCTGACCCTTTTTTATATTTCTTCGCTTCTTACCCGCAATGGAAGCTGAAAACCCCATCAATCGTAAAACGGCAGTGCTAGTGGTAGCTTCTCTCTTTTCTTCGGTCTTCTTCCCAATTTCCATGTCAATGGTTGCAGAGCAGGTTAGCGGTGAAGTGCTATCATGGTTGAAAACCCTACCCTTATCCCATAGTACCACCCGACAATCCAAGAGTTCCAAGATCCGATCTCCTACATTTTAAAGATAGAGAAAGAGGTCCTCTCCCGCCTCTTCCATGGCCTCTCCACCGTCGCCCGCCGCCACAATCTAGACCCCTTCCTCGACGACTCTTTGGTTCTGGTCCTCATGTCTGGGAAAAGATTAACAAAAAGAAAAAAGAAAATAGAAAATAGAAGGAAGAAGATAAAAAAAAAGAACAAGCTAGAAAAAGAAGAAAAAAGGGAAAAAAGAAGAAACTTAATCAAGTTAGAGAAAAAAGAATCAACATGGAGAAGAAAAAAGAAACCCCGATGGGTGATGCTCCATCAACCCAGATCCAGATTTTCTTGCTTAATTTATTTAAAGGTGCTTATCTAAGCTCGGTGCTCAATCAAGTAGTTGAAGCAACGAGGTGAAGCAGTATACTCACTCGGTCATCAAACAGAGAAATCCACAAGGGCCCTAAATAGGGAAAGTAAAACGATGATGAGAAACCAAATGGGTGTCGGGACCCAATGGAGACAATTTTCAATTCCCGAAAAGGAATGGGGACAGAGATCAAAATTTTAAATGTGAATGAGGACGAAAAGAGGATATGATGCGACCCTTCTATGGTTCGGGTTGCTAGGGGTGGATCTAAGCTCGAAATGCCTAGATCTTGTCCGACAAGTCGCAGGCCTCCAATGCTCGTAAGAACGACGGTGGGGTGATACTTAGGGATAAGAGATGTCGGATCCAAGGGAGGATCGATGAGAGGGAAAGGGGTGGAAGAGATGATGACGTCGAACCCAAAGGGGAGGAGAAACTCTCAACTATAACTCTAGCTTTGGATTAATCTTGACGTGAAGTGAAAGAGCCTCGTGTGACTCTTATATAGAGAGCAAACTCGAAACCCTAGGTTACAAAAAGGAGGAGATCGGATTGGGACAAGCATGAAATCAAGGCCCAAATTAGGAGCCCATAAATCTAATAATAGCAAATACTAAAAAGGGAAAGGTGCAACTAAACCCTAATGACCTAATGGGCTTTATTCTAGCTTAATGGACCTATCTATTAAGCAAAAGAGGACACACACCCAAAATCGTAATAGCGGAAATAGAAATAATATAAATAAAGACTAAGTCCTATGCCAAAGGGATCGCCAAGGCCGAGGGAGACTCGGACTGACCAAGATTGGGTCCGAGCTCAGTCAAAGTCGCATTAGGATATCATGTACCGCACTTGCCTTATTGTCATCCTTAAGTTCATAAAAACTTTTTTTAGGAAATTAAAAAAAAAGTGAGAGGGAAAAAATTAAAATGTTAACTTTTGATAAAAATATAATTCCAGTCACTCACATAAGTTGAGTTTGGTTCAAATGAAAAAAAAAACTCTTATCTTGAAAAATGAAAAAGTGCACTACAAACTACGAAAATTGCATTACAAAATACAAAAAGTGCAATCTGAAAAGTGTACTACAAAAAAATACGAAAAATGCACTACAAAGTACTAAAAATGCAAATACGAAAAAGTGCACTCCGAAGTAGGAAAAGTGCATTTCTTTTCATTTTTCAGGATAAGAGTTTTTTTCATTTGAACCAAACTCCACATAAGTTGCAATTTCTGAAAATTTAAATTGAGCCAAATTGCCCATAGGCCATAACTCTTGCCTTCTGGCTGAGAAGGCCCACCGCCGAGAAGGCAACGAAACCCGCCGAGAAGGCAATGAAACCCGCCAAGAAGGCTATTCCCAGCTATACAAACCTATATCAAAAGATAATACTTTCTAATCAAGGGTTATGTATTTGAGATCCATTCTCATCTCTTATTTGACATCTGGATTTGTTCTTCTCTGTTGAATTTTGTGCCTCACCTACTATTCAAATAGCTTGAAAGCCCTTTGTTAATTTTAACAAATCAAAAATTTGATTCAACTAGAGCTTTGTTTCTTTTGAAGTTGTTGACCTATGCTGTTATGTGTCCTCATCAAACGCTTGATTAGTTTTGGCTAATGCCTAGTTCGATCTCGTTTATATGTAGTTAGACCCTAGGTTTTCTTTAATGTGAGGGTCTGAAGTTTTATGTGGATTTTTATTTTGTCGATGTTTCAATCTAGATTGGCTTTGTTGTTTGTTATATGTCGTCTATCTTGACCTTGATTTGACGTGTTTCTCGTCGGCGGACCTTTTTTATACTTTGGTGGTTTGTTTGAATTGGTGACGACGATCTCGTTTAAGGTTTGTATTTCTGATTTTGATCGACTTTCGGTGTTCGACGCCCTTGAAAATCCCTGCGCGTATTTTGCGCAACTATTGCACTGATTTTCGAAACCGATTGCTTTTGGTTTCTTACCGTTGGCTCCCTCTCCGACTTAACCGTCAACAATATTTGGGGATGTTGATAGCTACAGTCTTTCTCTACCCCTTTGTGACTTTTTGTTTTGATTTTTTTTTATCTTTGTGTGGGTTGCTGGTGTGTGAGACTTTGGTTCCTTTGGCCTATCTCCTTTTCTTTGGCCCAGACTTAATTCGACCCTTAGGCTTTACTTTGGCTATTGGGTAGGGTTTGTTTGGGTATTGTGGTTCTTGTTTATTTTGGCAGGTTGACCCTTATACGGTTTGTACATTTTGAGATTTGGCTTTGGGATTGGGTATGGTTCGTTTGTGATTGGCGCGGTCACATGGACGTTCTCGAGGCTACGGAAGATCATTCATCCCGGTAGAGACAACGTTAGTAGTCCAGTTCATCATATTTGTTCTTTTTTTACCCGAATGTTAAAGACGTTGTTCTTTAACACTTCACTTCTCCCATTACTCATTTCGTTGTAGTGTCGTTTTTCGTCAGATGTACTTACCTATCGTGCCTTTTACTTGTTTCAGTTTGTTTCGTGTCGATTTTCCGAGTGTAGTTTACTCGGCCTTTTAATTTTTATCGAACCTGTAAATCAAATTCTTAGCTAATCAAAAAGAAAAAAAAAACCTGACCTTTTGACTGAGTGACATAGTGGTGAAGACTGAAGCTAGACTATAGTGAATAAAAATCAAAATCTGCTTCGTTCTGTCTGTTGCAAGCGACTGTGCTGAGGTAAAAAATGGCGGTTCAACTCTCAGGGTTTTATCCGTTATCTTCAGCTTTCAACTTGCCCCCACTTCACCAGCGCCCGACGAAGCATCCATCGTTCACAGCCTTCGCCGTTTCCTCCTCCTCTTCTTCTTCCGCTTATTCTCCTACTATTCAGGCCAGTCCTTTACCTAATACTTTCCGCCGTTCAATTTTGATTTCTCGATTGGCAAATTTCAAAAGAAGTTGCTGCAGCTCTTTTCTACTGTATTGGAAAATCAAACCTGTTGTGAATTCAGCTGCCTTTAATTTCCCAAAACACCACCAGTGTTTTGTAATTTCTGGCTATTGTAATTTTATTGATTTATTTATTTTTGCTATTTGATCCTGCTGAAGTAGTGTTTATCACAGACGGTGCATTTCCACAAAGGTCATCATTAGCCTTGTATGCCACCTTATGCAACCAATATACTTTTCTCTGCAAATGCACTGGTTAAGTTTTTCTGTAGGGGGAAACATGATATATGCATCTTGTTCTTAATTTGGACATAATAAGTTTTCTCATATTTTGAACATCAGTTGGCTTATGATGAGTTTGTCTCTAGCTTATGCATTATTTATGGTCACCTTCCTACTCTGTCAGGAAAGTTCTCGCATGCAATTTTTCCATTTTCATTGTTTCATACTCTGCTCATAAAGGAGTCTATGAGATTTTTGAATTGTGCATTAATCATGGATTTGTAATATGTAAGATCTTTCAGATGTTGTGGTGAGAAATAGAATTGGTCTTCCGACTCTTAAAGATTATATTGGGGCACATCCTTCATGCTCATTGGGTTTTATACACTGCCTTTGAGATTGATTTAGTCCCTATATCAATTGTAGTGCACTCTAACTAAATTCAGTTATTATTGTCACATAGCTGAATTTCAGTTTTTCTTGGGTCTATCAGGCGTACCCCTTTCCCTTGGGCAGGGTACCCCCATCTTGACCCCCCAGATTCCGTTGTAGCGGAGCCTCACTAGGTCAATGATGATGATGATGATGACTCTTAAAGATTATATTACTATGCTTATAAGGGTTATGATTGAGTTAATTCTTTCTTATCAAAGGAGGTTGACTTAATGAAGAAGGTCCTTTTGTTAATGTAGATAGTTGGAACTCCAAGTCATATCAGAGGAGGACATGTCAATGAAGAAGATGACTGGTTTGATCTAGATACAGATCTTTACTACTGGACGAAGACATTACGTCCTGTTCAGGTTGAGTTATTGAGTATCTACATATTTGCACGGTTGAAAATCATCAAGAATCATATCAAGCTAAATCACCCTGTTCTTGATCAAATTTTCTCAGTGGTATCCTGGCCATATTGCAAAAACTGAAAAAGAACTCAAAGAACAACTCAAATTGATGGATGTTGTGATAGAGGTCCGAGATGCGAGAATTCCATTATCTACAAGTCATCCACAGGTTGGCTACTGGAACTTTTGATTCTTTTTCGTATAAGACCATGATGTTGAAACTGCTTGACTAGCTTGTAATATTCTAATTTTCTTCATTGGTTGAAGTTACTGTGATAAGGATTGTCACTACTGAGCTGATTGGTTTCTATTCATTGACACCACCTCTTTCATTACAGATGGATTTGTGGCTTGGTAATAGGAAAAGGATTATTGTGTTAAACAGAGAAGATATGATATCCACTACGGATCGCAATGCATGGTCAACCTATTTTGCGAATCAGGGAACAAAAGTTGTCTTCTCCAACGGACAGCTTGGCATGGTAATAAAGAAGAATATATTGGTTTTTCTACTTTGAAGTATTGAGATTTACTTGAAAGGGTAACATTTGGTGCAAATAATAGGGCAGCATGAAGTTGAGCAGATTAGCAAAATCACTTTCTGTGGATGTGAATATTAAGCGCCGAGCCAAGGGGTTGCTTCCTCGTCCTGTAGGTTGCTTCTTTATTGAATCTGCATATCGCATTGCAGTAAATGATTCTTTGCATGGCTCTTTTATGTTTTACTTCCAATGCAAGAGAGTTTTTTTAATAGTCTTTTCTGTGCAAGAGTAAAGAGCCTGAGGGTCTTTTTTTTTTAATGGAAATAATCATGCTTTAAGAGTTGAATCTACGCTGGCTTTACAGTTGCCATTTCCTCTTCAACTTAGGCATGAGTATAAATTCTCTAAAATCAAGAATGGTAATCAATTACTCCCTTCGTCTCATATTATTTTTCATTTGAGAGAGTTTTTTGTATACAATTATCCTTCTGTTTCCACATTGAGCTATATTATTTCTGCTCTCTAATCATTTAAATTATTTAACTTCATAGTCAGTCGGTTAGGTTTTGTCCTTCTACCTTAATTGTTGTTGTAACTAAATTTACCTTCACACGTGTGTATATGGTTACAGAAGTACTAGTTCAGGGCAAGTTATAACTGAAATTGGATGTAAATCTAAAATTGACAGTGTGAGAAGTGTGATCTGCTCTTTGCTTTCATCCTTTTCTGGTTATATTAATGAAAGTTTGGCTTATCTTTTTCTAGGCTTTCAAGCTGAGTCTTTGCAAAGTTTAGCTTTTTTGTTTTTTATATATTTGGTGAAGGATCACATGCTTATAAGTAGAACAGAATATAGCTGGAAAAAATGTTAGCATTTGATTTAGGCTGAAATGCCATTTTGTTATAAAAAAAAGTACTCCCTTTGGACGATTTGGCATACAAAAGGTTTTTTTATTACATTATAGCTTTTAAAACTCCAACTTTTAAATTACTCCTTTTTTGTGGCTGTAAGTCTGTAACGTTAAGTGATTTTATTGTAAGAAAACATGTTACTAGAAATATATCCATAAGGGTGTGAATTGCCATTACTTATCCTGGAACACTAAACCCTTGAGTTCAAAACTAAATCTAATTTTAAAACTTTTCAATTAGTATAATAAAATGATTCGATCTCATTAGAACTAAAGTTTGGCTGAAACTGGGTTAGAAATGTGCATAGAAGTTATAATATCAAGAGGACTCAAATGTAGAGTCTTTTTCTAATACTCAAATGGTGGCAATATTTTTAGTTACCAAACTGTCTAAGGAGATATTATTTAAAAACCAAAACAACATTTTGACCACTAGATTTACATAATTGGAAACAGGGTGGGAATTCTCTGCTTACAATTACCTCAAAGTTTGTGAGTATTATAGCTGTATAAATATTTGAGTTTTATGTTGGCTTTCTTGGATGAGTTTGTTCTTTAAATTAGTATGGAGACATCCTCCCCTGTTTTATCAAGCAAGTGATGTAATGCAGTATCTCACAGGTCAGAGCTGGAGTGGTGGGATATCCAAATGTTGGCAAATCATCCTTAATTAACCGTTTATTAAAGCGGCGAATGTGTACAGCAGCTCCTCGACCAGGTGTCACCCGAACATTGAAGTATGAACTTTCTTCACTATTAGCATCTCCTCAATTGTAAATTGATATGAAACAAGTATTCCGTGTTAATTTTGATCTATAATTCAAACACCAAGATAGAAGCTTCAAGGGACAAGTTCCCTTAACTGAATATCTTATTCCTTGTGTACAAAATGTTTGTTATCTCCACTTGTCAACATTTTGACAGAGGTCACTCTTGTATCAACATCTGGAAACCAAATTAAATTGAAACAACCGAGATTGAATTAGTTACGGTGGATATACTTCACTTGCTCTTCAATGGTTAAAAGATGTATCTGTGACTTACTCAACGATTTTATATCTTGTGAAGATGGGTACGATTTGGAAAAGATCTTGAATTGTTGGATTCTCCTGGTATTATCCCAATGCGGATCAGTGATCAGACGGCTGCTATAAAGCTTGCAATTTGTGATGATATTGGAGAGAGATCATATGATGTCACTGATGTTGCTGCAATCCTCGTCCAGATGCTTGCAAGAATTCCATCCGTAGGTTGTATCTTCTTATCAGTCCATGCCCACCATATATTTGTGTCATTAAGATGATTTGGATTTATTAATGACTGAATATTTGTGACTGGTCTTACTTGAATGCTATTTGGTTTCTCACCAGGCACAAGAGCACTTTATAACCGGTACAGGATTGAGACTGATGGAAAGACTGGTGAAATGTATGTTTCTACAGTCGTCACTTACTGTTATCCACTTATCCATGCCAAGTCAAAAATCAACATGCTATTTCTTGTTAATCTCTGGTCAAGAGAAGATTTGGGCATGGGAGATTTCATAGAATATATCTATAAAGCTAGATTATCCGACATTTTTATGATTTTTTCTATTTCTAATGATTGTGCAGATTTGTGCGTAAATTAGCTCTCAAATTGTTCAGTGGAGATGTCCATCAAGCTGCATTCCGTATTTTGATGGATTTTCGAAAGGGCAAGTTTGGCTGGTTTGCATTGGAGAGACCTCCAAAGTGATGCCATCAGAAACAGTCATTCTACATTTCTGTTGAAGAAATCATCCTATATGTATATAAATGCCGTTGAACTCTCTGCTGGATAATTCTTCCTAGAAACTGTTAACTTCGACATAGGAGAGCTGGTGTTAGGATGCTGAACCAAGCTTAAGCACTCTCTTCTCTTTGGTTCAACCTTTCATCTAAGCCTGTCACTTCATTCTTCCTTGTATGTGCCAGTCATTATCAACTTTATGTATAGGAATGCAACCTGGGATTCGTCTCTGTAAGCTGTATGAAACCAAGATTACCGTATTAGCTCAAATTGGAGCTATCAATTGATAGTTCTGTTGTGTAAGAGTGAAAATTTGACTAAACTCGTTCATGTTGTATGTTTTTTGTTTGTTATGTTGAGAGGGCAACTCAACGGGCAATGGTTGATAACGTTTTTACTTCGCTGAAGATCATCTGGACTGACAGCATGCTAATTGGAATCAATACGAGGCTAGCAGATATAAACAAAATAAAGTTCCACACTTCCACTCCAAACATGCAATTTGATTGACTGGAGTTCAACAGGAGAAGGCTACATTGCTCTCTATATACACAACACATTTGTCGGTGACCATGTCAACAGCCACAAGTGGGAAAATACAAGAAATTGACACAAGTCGAGCATAGGAGCCTAAAAAGAATACATGGGCCTTAAAGCAGCCCCAAATCTTGAAACAATATCAAAAAAAAAAAAAACAATGCAATCATCAACTATCTTGTCCTAACATTCGGCAATTGGTTCATCCTTACAAAGGATACAGAATTATATATCACATTGAGGTGCTTTGACCTCACCTTGCAATTGTCGTTGAGAGTTTTGTCTCATCCTTTTTGGACCAGGTGTCTTTGGTCCAACATGGCCTGATTGGCCGATCAATTTGGCAACCACTTGCTTCTTTTTCCAGCTGCAAGCAATACTTTTTGAATGTCTCAACGTTTACTCTGAGCCTAAAATCTATGCTGAACAAGAACTTCATCTCTAGTTTGTTCATTTCCAGGGAGCTAACTCCTCCAACCTTGGCATAGTAAGCATTGTTGAAAAACCTGCAGATTCATCAATCACACTTGATCAAGAACTATAAAAAAGAGGGGAGTTCTGCAAAGAGATGCGATATAGCATGGTACATTAATAGTTCAACAAATATGGACATTTGCACTATAAGTAAACTTAAATGAGGACCTTATTGCATAGATTGTTAAAAATACAATTTAGCACTTTAAGCATATAGAAAAGTACATATCAGATTGCCTTTTGGGCCAAATTCCATCTCAATTGCTTCAGAAAAACTTTCATTGATAAGGTCATCTTGCTGGTCTTAGAGTACAAATCCCAGGCCTGTGATCTAGTGCAAAATGACAAAAATCAACTACCAAGCACTAATGGGCTAATAATGGGGCTAATGTACATTGTGTATGCACTCTTATACATGAAGTCAGACAGCACCAGCTGTATATAATGGGGAACTTAAAAACAATAATTGTTGTTGTTGTTATTGATGAATAAGCATAGAATTAAATATTTCAAATTCAACTCAATTCTAAGGATATAACTTACGCATCATCAACAAACTTTGCTGCAAGCATTATGCTGGTTATCAGAAGGCGGTGAACATTGAGGGATGACAATTGAGCATCTGTGGACTGAAGGTATCTGTCCACATAAATGTATGCAACAACGAAGCAGGATGGACTACATCCAGCATACTTGAAGATTCTCTCCATATATTGTTGAATGCTCACTGGCGGCGCTCTTAAGCCATGAAACACTGTCATGGCATCCTTAACTAGTGCTGTTTCAGACGAAACCTCATTTTCTTGGACAGATCTCTCAAGAAGAGATGACAAAAATGACAAAAAACGTGGTTTCCCAGCAACTCTTTTGCCTCTCAAACCTAAAGTATGGTAAATTTCTGAACCAGAGTCATCTGAATCAATGGCCAGAGCTCCAATATTCAAGGTGGGCTGCATAAAGATCAAGAATCAATTAGGACAGTAGAAATCCACATAATAATAAACTACATGTGAATTCTACCTCGAGCAATTAATATATTTTTCTACTGTCGGACTTGACTAAAATATCAATTGAAGAAAACAATTCAGATAAGGGACAGATCTGCTCATTTTTACATCAAGTGATGCGACTTGTTCAACAATTTAGGGTTACGCGCATATTTTACATACACGACAAATTGCATATGCAAACGGAGTCAGATAATTCTCACCAACTCTAACTACAAAGATGTCCAAGAACTTGAACCCTTTAGCTCAACAATTGTAAACAAGCCATCCTCAGCAAACAATCTAACGGAGTAAGAACAAGACATGAAGCCTAACAAAAAAAAGAACGCATTGGCATCTTCAAAAATTGAAGATCCGGACATATGAGTCCCAGACAGGGTTTGAACGAGAATTGCAATGTATTTAAAATTTATAGCACGAGAAAAGCTTACAGGCACTGATAGATTCATTGTTTGCTCCGGCATTGGCGACGAGAAAGAGGCTAAATTGAGATTTCAGAGTTGAGAAGACAGAGAAGGCGGCAGTTCCATGTACTAATCCTACCGCGCTTTCCTTCCCTCCATCTCCATCTCGCTTGCTTTGTTCTTGACAGTAGGAGGGAGAGAGAAACAGAGAAGCTTCAAATTAAAAAAAAACAAAAAGAAACAGAGAAGCTTCTTTATTCACCCACCGTCCCCATGTTCCGCTATTTCTTTCTCCAATTCCTCCTCCGCTGTGCACTACCGGAAAGCTAATTGAATTATCCCTATTTTCTTTTCTTTTTTTCTTTTTTTTTTTCCTTTTTGTTTTTGCCCTTTCGTTTTGCTCCACAATTTCCACCGATTTCCTTCCTCTTTTCTTACTTTTTTTTTTTATAACATTTTGGAAACGAAGAGAGTAATATATAAAATCCAAAATAAATTCGCCTTTTCCCTTTCTCACTCATTTGCCTCCATTTGTCGGTAATTAACAACCGGGTCCCTCTTTTGTCTGTATTTTTTTTTTTGTAAATTGCATTTGTATTTTGCGTTAGATTTTTAGGTGTAAATGTGTTCATTAGGCACAGATGAAATCGTCAATTGACAAGGATGGGTGGCTTCTTGGCAGGATTACAATTACAAAGCTTGGACAGATTGCAGGTGAGCTGTCGGCAATCAAACAAGCTATAATTACCAGATTCGTATTATAGAATTTCCTGTCAATGTATACGAGTATGTATTATAACTATTTATTTAAGTATTTTTAGACTAGTAAATGATAGTAGTAATAGTACTTCGATCGGTGTTTGTGATTTCAATCTGTTACAGGTAATGCTCAATTATTTTGCATTTTTAATTAGATCGTTTATTATTTGAAAGCGAATACCTCTATATTAATTAATCAGTAGAATAAACAAATTCAATTGTGGGAACTATGAACAATTCAAAGGATCCTTGAAAGAGTGACAAACAACAATTAAAGTAGTCGATACAGAATTACTATAATTAATGAACACGATGTTTTTTTTTACAATAAATCTTCAAATAGAATAAAAAATTTCATATAATTTTTACTGAATTTTCAGAGCCAATCTGCAACCTTGTTCCCTTGTCCTGAAATGTAATTCACAATGAACTCCCAATCACAATCTCAGCCAGAGCTTTGAATCGGACCACCAATTCATGGATTTGGTTCGGTGGCACGCTGTCTCATCACACACTAGTTTCACCGCCTCCAGCACATCAACCTCCATCACAACCTTTTTCAAGTTCAGTTGTCTTGCAATGATGATACCTTGCAGCATTCCCTTCAATTCGCCTTCAGAGTTGAGTTTCCACCCGATTTCACAACATAAGCTTTCACAAAATTACCATTCTAATCTCTGATTATACCACCGACTCCAATCCAAACCTTCCCCTTCTTTGAACGAGCCATCCGAATTTATTTTATGCCACCCATCTTTTGGTTTCTTCCAATGCGCCATGACTCTGACTCCTGCTTTGTTTGAGCTTTTCTTCTCCCCCTCGAAATCAGGGAATCCATCAGGAACTCAGGAAGTTTCCTTTATTTTATGCTATTCCTACAAACCAGGGAATCCATCAGGAAGTTTCCTTTCTTCCGTTAGCCGAAACTGTGGCTACTAAGAGGACTCGAGTGGTCTCACTCAGAGACACGGTTGCGAAGCGCACAACATTTGGATCAACCTCGCACATGTTCGATGTAGGAAAATGATAGACCATAATTATACAAAACGGGTGATGACGATTCCCATGTAGATGTTGATCCTCGTTGTCCGGTGGTAACTTTAACCACGAAAGAAAATAAATAATTTCATCTTATGTGGTATATTGTCTTGAAGAAAAGTTTAGAACAAAAATGGTCGCTTGAAGGAAGTTTCACGTTGGTTGATATTAGCAATGGCCATTACGTTACGAAATTCTCAAACGAGGAAGACTATATTCATTTGCTCACACATTTTTCTAAAAATGTACCCAATCGGGTAATGGATTATGAAACCAAGGTTAAGAAGTCGACTTACAGTATGATCTTATCAGGTGATGTGACCCCGATAATTATGGCTAGCCATGAGGAGGATTTTATGTTCGTGCGCTCCGACGGACCCATCACACAAGCCAGGACCCGGGCCATTGCTCGTGCATGCCACGACGTCCATCGTCGCGCACACGCTCGCCAGCCACGGAACCCCCACGACCGAGCCAACCTTCACATGCCTAGTCTCCATCGGCACCGCGCCAATCTCATCACTCGGTGTCGAGGACCTCGCCTCGGACCACGCCATTTCCATGCTATCGTTGGGCCACCCCGACGTTGGCACTTGAGGTTCGCGTGCGTCGAGGCCGTGCCGCGACACGCTTTGCGCACACCGACACCCTTGTCGTGTCGTGCCAGCCCTTGTCACACCTTGTCGCGACTCGGCCACTGTGACCACTATCCTTTTACTGCTTTATTTAGTATATTTCCCTTCTATAAACCTTTTAAGTTAAGGAGTTGGTTGTTTTAGTATCCATTTTTGGGCTTGGGTCGGTGTTCGGCTCGCTTGCATGCCACGCCCTATCCGCCCCCATGCCACTAAGGTTTTTGGCGCACTCCTCTATATAAATGAGTCTTGCCCCTCTTGTTTGGTCACACTTAGTTGAATGATAATGAAGTTTTGCCAGTTTTGACCCAGACTCATTATTAGGCGTCATATCTCCTGAAATCATTTCTTCCTCTCTCGAGTTCTCCCTTAAATTCGAGTCTCTCATTGCTAAACTCGTATTTCCCTCTTGATTCTAATCTCAACGCCTCAAACATTATCGGCTATTTGTTCGTGAGACACAATACAAGTTCAAAACAAAGATCCTATGGTAAATCCAGAAACGGGTTCACACCAACTGGTATAAGAGCCTACGGACTACGTAAGTCTCACTTTACCCATTTGCTCTTTGTTTTGCATGAATTATTTTATATTACCTCCAGTATTTTTATTAGCTTCAGCCATCTCTACCATCATCCACGTAGTTTCATCATTTTGCTTCGTTAAAATTAGAAAAATCACAAAAAAAATTAGCCAAAACCACTCGACCTTGCATATTTTGGTTGTTATTGCTCAAGTCCATCAAGTCTTGCATGATTTTGAGTTGAACTTGTCCAATTTCTTGCCGGTTTTTTGCCTTTGTCGAGCATCATCTTTGCGTGTTCTTCGTGTTCTTGTGGTTGGAAAGAGGATAAGATCTATTTCCCTCTTGCTCGATCTAAATGTCAAGAGAATAAAATTCATTGATTTATTTGGATCATCCGAGATTTGCCACGATATTGTTTGTTACCTTTCTTGGGGGATAAGATCCACAAGATTTGTTTTTTTTGGTAGTTGCCGAATATAAAAAGACAGAACCGACATTTGAAAAAATAAAAAAAAAATTGGTGGGGACATACAAGCCAAAATAAGGCAAGTGTTCCCATATCATCTAAGATTACAATCGCCCCCCTCTCTCTCATATCTTGCAATATCTTTTCTTCTTATCTTGCATATCTTTCTTGTTTGGAAACTAACAACTTCATTGATATTGTTTGATATTCAAAGATTCTCGCCAACCCTAGTCCGAGATTTCTTTCTCTTTCATGCTTCTATGTCGTGTGAACCAAGGCTAGTAGCCACCGCTCACCCCTCTCCTCTCTTCTCTCTTCTTGCATTCTTGTGTGCTTGTTGCTTTACAATTGATTGTGCTTTGTCGAGATCTTAAGCCTCCCTAACCATACACGACTATGTGTTCATGCAACTAAGAGTACTTGGGTCAGTGGATCCTACAAGGTCTCGACTTTTGTTTGCTTTTGATTTCCTTGGACTTGTTACTCGTCTATGTCTATGGTTGTAATAGGTGATGGTAGCAACATGGAATCAACAGAATCTGGAGATCAAAGGTAAAATCAAAGTGGCGACAACACACCACCCGTGAGCCAACCGATGCTCTTACCGATGCCCGAGGCCACTTTGCCCGAGGTCACACTGGCTAGTGGAGCGTGTCTAGAGGTGCACTTTAGTGCCATGAAGAAGCTGATTCATGAGATGATGGCCAAGAAAACGGTCGTCCTCTCGATCCATATGCATCCCATGAATCCAAGAGTGCCACCGCAAGGCGTTTCGGTTTTGAGGGCTACGACGCAGGAGAAGGGCAAGCAACAAATGGTAGAGTCCTCGTCCCAACATGGAATCCAACTATTGGAATCCATGAAGAAAATCTGGCCGACCGACAATCATGATGACGTACAAGTGGTCTATGACGTCCATTCCGATGAGGACTATGACTCGGTGGAGTGGCGACGTCATCAAGTGGAAAAGAAAAAGAAGTTTAAGACCCATACGCCGTAAAAGAAGAACAAGGATATTGACAATGATATTGTGGCCATCAAAGCCTGACTAGCCCGTACTCGGATCCTGAGGGCTCCTTTACGGAGTATGATGAGGAGTCCAAGAATGACAGTTTTAAGCACCATCTGATTCGTGAACCGGAGGAGTGGTTAGATAGGGACCAGGATTGGTCACGCTGCCCAAGCTACCCAAGAACTACGTTGACAATGATCGACGACAACGTCTTGACAACTGCGAACGACCTCGGCTCGATGGGAACCGGAGTGACCGGGACTGAGACTGGGATGATCGAAGGAACCCTAGGCATGACATCAGTGATGAGCCGAGTGATGATGGCGACGGTTATGGTCAGCCACCCCGAGACCGTTTTTGTCCTCACACCCCGCCTCCTCATGCCAATCGGCACGCCAACGATGACCATCTGATGCATGTAACACACCGCAACGTGAAGGAATAATTTGAACCATTTTATGGCAACTATGATCATGATGTTTTTATTGCTTGGTTGTAGGGAACGGAGCACGTCTCAAGTATTGCCACTATGAGGAACATGAAAAGGTCGAGGCTGTAACCCTTCACTTCCAAGGGGCTGCACATATGTGGTGGAATTGGCTTGAAGTCGACCGTGCTTGTAAGGGCAAGGTCGCCATTACAGAGTGACACCAATTGGTTTTTATCATGAAGCAAAAATACGTATCTAAGGACTACAAGGAGAAGGTCCGGATGAAATAAATGATGTGTGTCAAGGGTCATGCATGACTCCCCAGGAGTTATTTGCACACTTGGAGGATTTATTCTTCAAGGCGGGCATTAGCACTTCGTCGGGGGCGTTGAGGTCACGCTTTGTAGCGGCACTACACCAATGGATCCGATATAGGCTCGTGGTTTTGCCCATCAAGGACCTTGGCACGGTGATTCACACGAACAAGGAGTTGTATGACCAATATAAGAGGTCGAAGT
Source organism: Fallopia convolvulus (assembly GCA_964016875.1). Lineage (NCBI taxonomy): Eukaryota > Viridiplantae > Streptophyta > Magnoliopsida > Caryophyllales > Polygonaceae > Fallopia > Fallopia convolvulus. Next base: position 16,053,627 of record OZ024736.1, read on the forward strand.
CGACGTACACCCCAAGGTATAATTCTCAAACTAGTCAATCCGGTATTGGTACTAAACCTTCTATTTCTTTTTCTATGTCTAAAGGCAAAGCAGGTATCCCCGAAAGTGACTCCAAGACGCCCTCGAGAGGGCAAAATCATGAAAGGGTAACTACTACCCCACAAATTAGGACTTGAGACATCGAGTGCAATCAATGTGGTGGGCGTGGCCATCTCAAACGATATTGCCCAAATACCAAAAGGGTTTTGTTTTCGGCTCAATCTGTGGCGTATGAGAGCGTTGATGAGGCTTAATCCGAAGAAGAGGAGGTCGTGGTTGTGGACGACGCCATTTGGGCACCATCGGACACCACTGCCGCCTCCAAACTCACGCTTGTGACTAGGTGTGCGTTGAGCATTCATGAGGCCATTAAAACCAATCAACATGAGCAAATCTTTCGCACCGGCTATTTGGTCCAAAATGTGTCCTTGAGTGTCATTGTAGACTCGGGAAGTTGTGGGAATTTCTTGTCAAAGAAAGTTGTGGACCACTTCAAGTTACCTACATCGGATCATCCAACGCCTTACAAGCTTGCATGGATCGCCAATGAGGGTGACTACTGGATTAAGAGGCAAGTCCTAATTTCTTTTTCTATTGGCTTCTATTCCGATTCTTGCGTTTTGATGTCACTCCATGGCAGTTTTACCGTCACGCGCTTCACGATGGCCAGTTGAATACTTACATGTTCAACTACCATGGTAAGTGTCTGACCCTCTTACCAATGTCCCCTAGTGAGGCTTTGTAGGATCAGGCTAAAAGGCAACATGCAAAAGCTAGGGACACTTCTACAGAGCCGTCGTCGACACCAAAAGAAGATCCAAAGGGTGTTTTTGGGCACTGGATAGTTCTAGAGGAGTTTCTGGTTCATTTGGATTAGATTCTGTCCCAAAAACAACATGCCCCGAAGAGCGCCCAATGGAAGACGACCTTTAAGACCAAACACAATCTTTATGAGTGGCTTGTGATGCCCTTCGGGCACATGAACGCTCCGTCTACATTATGCGTTTGATGAACTATGTTCTCAGGAAGTTTTTTGGTCGTTTTGTCGTCGTGTATTTTGACGATACTTTAATTTTTTCAACGACTTTGGACTCTCACGTGGGGGCACATTAGGCAGGTGTTAAATTGCCTCTACTAAGGCTGATTACGGTTCGGTCATAATCGAATTTTTTGACTGAAACCGAAACCAAAAATTTTCGGTTCGGTTATCGGTTTAAGGAATTCCAAAATTCCGATTTCAGTTTTGGTTCGGTTCGTTTAAAATGATCTTTATTTTAAAAAAATATAAAAATATTCTAAACATTATAATTTCATTAGTACACTTAGAATTTCTTCCGTTCTTTTCTACTTTTCTTCGACTTCCTTGTGATTCTTGAGACTTGTGGTGCTGGATCTATCGATTAGTACGCTTAGAATCCCGTAGATCCAAGACCCTAGTCTCGCGACCACGCAATCTTCTAAGCATCTCTGGCCAGGTCGATTTTTGTAGGTCCAAACCCTAGTTTCGCGGCTACACAATCGCTTGAGCACCGCTGGCTAGGCCGATTCTCAAAGGTCCCGAACCATAGTTTCACAGTCACGCAGTCGCCCGAGAACCGTTGGCTAGGCCGAATTCGTTTTTCGCTGACCCAGGCCGATGCTAGTTGATACGATCGTCCTTGGTTGATTCATGGTGTGAGCGATCGACTCCAGGAAACCGACAACCTTGAAGGGGCCCTTTTAAACCCAAGGTCGATCCACTTCAAAGCATTAAAACAAAGCACTAACAAGTGCATTAAAGATGTCTATTCACATTCGCCAACAACCTTTGGCATTCAAACGCAGGGTCGGTAACGAGGCTTATAGCTCGTTACCGAGGGGACTGACGAGGGAAACCAACATGGCATAGTAACGAGGTTGGCCACCTCGTTACCGAACCCTAAGGGTTGGTAACTGTTGATAGGGTTTCTTGACAACAAATAAATTTGTAAGTCAAGACCCCACTGAGTACAGTGGAGTCAGGATCGTTCCACAGGAAGCAAGGTTGTTGGTTTATCAATCTAATAAAAATCAAATCAAATTAAACAAATCACTCACGAGATGCCTCGTTAACGACCTTGTCAGGATCGTTACCGAACCACCGAACACAAATATACCAATTAATGACCTAATAAAATTCTAATTAATACTCGGTACCGAAGCAAGTATTCAGCAACGAAGATTTATCAGAAATAATTCAATTAAAACAAAAATCTAGGATAAGGGACACCACAACATAGCCAAGCATAAAAATTCGTAAGAAGATAAGATCATGCCTTTAAATAGATAGAGTCATCAACTTTCATTGACTTAACAAGTAAATTAATCTATTTTCATAAACTAACTCACTCAATTTCTTGTTTTGGATCTAAAGCTTGAAACTTTCATTTTCAAACAATATCAACCTTCAAGTTACTAACTTTCTCTTTCAATTAAGTTAAAACTCAAATTACCTCAACTCCCGCTTCGGTATTAAGCACAACAAACAATCACAATAAAGATAAAAGGCATTCAACACACAATCTTACTCATCAAACATGCTCAACTATGTCGGGCTTAACCCCGACCCTAGAAAAATAGACTACTCACTACTCATTATTAAGAAACTAAAAACTTCAATAAAAATAAACATTGAAACAAAACTCAAACTTAAATTAATAACAAAAATATTGTCTTACAGAGATCCAGAAGGAAACCAAAACAAAAACAATCATCGAACCATAAACTCGATCAACGAACCTCGAAAACCGTCGTTACCGACCCTCGTCACCGACTTCCGATCCGGTTCTCTCTCCTTCGGCCTTCCTTCTCCTCCAAAACTAGCTCTAAAACTCTACTCCAAAATTAAGCCCCCCCTCTTCTATGCTAGATAGAAGGGTATTTATACTAGAAAATCCTAAAAACTAAAAAGGCTAAAAGATAAAAACTTTCCTAAAAAGATAGAAACAATCTCTAAAAGATAGAAATAAAATCTAGAAAGATATTAAACCCTAAAATACATATTCTAATAACCCATAAAGATTCTAAAAAGATACTCAACCGATACGGAAATAAATTCCCGCTCAGGATCGGTGAATAATAAAATAATACTCCGAAATCTTTCTCTTTGTGGCCTCGTTAACGACCCTTCACAGCTTCGTTAATGAGCCTGGGGTTTTGTTTTCTTCAACACCTCCTCTCGTACTCTCGAACTTTGACTTCTTAAATCTTGCACTTTCCCGTCCTTCACTGTGATGCTCCAAATTTAGCTCCATTTAGCTCCTTTCCTCACTAAAACCTGCAAAATACATAAAATAGCGTAGATTCCACTCTTTTCGTAGATTTATGCAAAACTATCTAAAAACACTTAAAACTAAACCTAAACTAGACAAAATCAATCCTAGTAAGCAAAGAAAACCTATCAAAAACTATACCAAAAATGCGAACATCAAAATACCCCATACTTAGACTTGCTTGTCCTCAAGCAATAAACAAGATACTAACCAAAACCAAAACAAATCATGCTTATCAAGACATAGCCATCTTCAAAAAGCAACATCTACACATAAGAAAATTATAGCAAAAGACTATTAACATCCTCACACATATATGCACTTAAATAGACATAAAATAATACAATCCAACCTCTCAAGGGATATAATGTGTTTCACTCCACTCTCATGTGTTTTGGGCTTATAATTTCAATCTCTCAACTCATCCTATATACAAAAGCTCATAGAAATTGGAACTTATATCACCAATACTCTCCACCCAAGATTTGTCAAAACAAGCAAAGAATCATCAAGATAACTTAGGCTCAATGAAAAACTTCATAGAAGCTTTCATTCGGCCGGGTTGTAATGGGGCTTGGTAATAACAATAGGGCGTGGAAAGTATTTTGGTCATTTCCGGGAATCAAAGACTCCTAAAAACTCACACTTCCAAAACTCTCATAAAAACATATACCAAACTCACTCTTCATATTAGGCACACTCATTTTTACTCACCCTTTATCATCCTAGAAAGTCTCATAATTAAAAATAAAAGAATCTCTCGATATTATATTTAAACACAAATGCACTTCAACTTTTCCTTTCTTTCTCTCTTTTTTATATTTTTTTTTCGCTGCCTCGTTAACAAACCCACATTCGGGTCGTTAACGATCCACCGTATACATTTCTTCCCTTCAAGCTTAATTGTGCATCTTTTTATCAAGAGACCTTTCTTACATAAAGTAACAAGAGACTTCCAATCTACCCTTCCCAAATACCCTTTTAATTCAAACAAATAGAAACTCTTTTCTTTTCAACAAACACAAGACTTCACCTCTCCAATCTAAGTCCTAATTCCCGGATAGGGTCAAGCTTATCTTGGCTAGGGAATAATTTTTGTGGAGCTAAAAATAAAAGGTTTCAGGCAGAATTGGTTATCAAAAGAAGGAATAATGTAAAGGTAGATAGGGGATAATAGGGCTCATAAAAATAAGTTCTCTATCATATGATCTTCACAAGTAATGAACTAAAAATCTTATAAGGGTCTTAAGAAATAGATAACCATCACAATTCCAAGAGATAATATGCATAAGGAGAGTAAATCACACACAAAAAAAAGAAGAGGGATTTTTAAATGTTCTCCCTAAAAGGCCAAAAATTTCTCACAAGGTAGGTTTTGTTGGATTGCATCATCCATGCTATAAAGTATATGTGCTCAATTTCATCTAATGCTATTCTCTTCTAAAAACAATAATTTTAATTTTTAAGAATCCGGCTATACTTTCAAAGACATGTTTGCAAGGAATTATATGATCAAGCTAGTGATTGCTATCATAAAACGTTTTTAAGAAGGGATATCTATCAATTCTAAACTCTTTTTGGATTTTTAAATTTTTCAATTTTTTTTTTCGATTTAACAAAAGTAACAACTACATAGAACATAAAAACACCTAGGACATAGTTTTTCTACTTTTCTTCCCACGCCATACTTAAAATTACAATGTCCCCACTGTAAGAAAAATAAGAAGAATAGGGAAAAGAAATAGAAAAATAATAAAAAATTAAAAAGAAAAAGAAAGACATAAAACTTACAAAAGCGGAAACAAGGAAAGGAAACTTCATCTTGAGCTTGATCAACGATTTGGTGGAGGAAAGTAGTGCTCAAAGTTCCCCATGAAGTCATACATCGTCCTCCAACGCTCAGCATCCTCTGCCTCTCTCTGACGTTGTCGCTCGTACTCCATCGACATACGAGCGGAGTAGACGGTTTCCCATCTATCCATCCTCCGATGAATGTGATCGGTCTGAAGGTGAAGCTGCTGCATCCGTGCAGAAAGATCCTCGGCCCATGGTGGTGGTATGCTCGATCCTGCGTACTCGGGCTGAGGAGGTGGTGGGTAGTGAGGCTGGAAATGGTCTTGATACTGATCGCCCTCTCGGATGCGAGGGTCAAGAGATACAATTTATAACCCGACCCCGTTGTAGTACGTGGTGGGTGTCGAACACTCGGGAAGTCTACTCGATCGATGTGCCTAGATACTAGGAAGCTAGAAAGGAGAGCATAAAACAAAGGAAAACAAAGAAAACAGTCGGGACCGACACTGAGGTCACGTCGGGCCCGAGGTTGGCGACAAGAGGAAGTCGGGACCGACACTGGGTAAGTCGGGCCCGAGGTAGCTGGGGATGTCGAACTCAAAGATTTTAAAAGTAGATCTTGGGCTTTTGGGTTCCTTCCCTAGTAGATTAAGGCTTTTCCACCCCAATTCAGGCAATGAGTGATGATCGGACTAGGATCGAGTGCTTTCGCCCTCGTTCCAACCACATCTACACCTCGATCCATGGGGAAATCCCCTTCGAAGCAAGGTCTTGAGATTGACACATGTTCACTTTTGCTACTTTGCCAATCTCAAGCCTTGATTCCCAACTTTCGCAAGGAATTGTAGCTCTATGTAGAGTGGGTTCCTTAGATCAAACACTCAAGGCTATGGAATTGGGGTTTCTAGCCTAAACCTAGCTAGGGTTTTCCCCCATAACCCAAGATCAAGGAGATCTACTCCATGTGACAAGCAAAGAAAGCAATCAAATCAAAAGAGAAAGCAATCATCATAATCAATCTCAAAACAAAGCAAGGTTTCATTCAAATCCAAAGCAATCCACAAATTCAAATCAAGGGTTTTCAAATCCACAAGATCAAAGCAAATCAAAGCTAACAATCAACAAAACCTATCAAGCCTTCCTCTCTCTTGGCTGATTCTCTCTCTCTTCCTCCTCTTCTCCTTCCTCCTTGCTCTCCAAGTATCCTCTTGGCTCCCTTGGAACCCCCCTTTTTGTGTGTGTGTGAGGGAACTCTTTCTTAGAAGACAAGAGGGCCTTTTATAGATTAGATGAGGGGCAAAAGTGGAAGTCCACAAATTCGTGTCTTGGAGCCCAAGTAGTTCGGTGACCGACTCGGACCGACACGGAGGAACCTCGGGCCCGAGGTACTGTGCATCTCGGTCCGAGGTTGGAAACTTCAAAGTCGGGCCCGACGTTGTTGCAACTCGGTCCTGACCTCGTTCCACCTTCTTCTTAGTTGGCTTCTCTTGTTCTTCTTCATGGCTTGCTTCTCTCTTTCCCGCTTTAGCTCGGCCTTTGCTCCATGTCTCGACCCTCCTTCAAATCGATCCTTGATTCATGCCAAATTACCTACAAAACACATAAAAGGTGCGTAGTCTCCGAATCTCATAGAAATACGGGAACTAGGCTAAAAAGGAACAAAACGCACAAGAAAAGGGGAAAAAGAAACATATTTACAAAGGAAATCACATATGAAAACACCACCAAATAGAGAGACATCAAAATACCCCATACTTAAACTTGCTTGTCCTCAAGCAATAACAATGTAAGCAAGACCGAAACATAATCTTCAAGTAAAGCCTCGTATGAAAACACATTTTAAGCACAAGTGATAGACATTCAAGCAAGATTACATCATCACACGTGATTAAGTGTTCCAAGGAATAAAGTCAATGCAACTAAGCCTCACTTTAGGGATATGTGAATGTGTATCACTCATCATGTGTTTGGGTTTAGCAATGAACACTCAAGCTCAAAAATCATGCAAGTAAAGACTTTACTATTGAAGCTAATATCACCAATTCCTCCACCTAGAGATGCCTAATGCAAAGTACACAAAGAATTTCGAACTTGGCTCAATGGAGGTCCTCAAAGAGGTTCCATTCGGCCGGGTTGTAATGGGGCTTTTGGTATTTTTCAAGGTGGGAATTATTTGGTCTTGTGGTGCTTATAATGGGGATTGAACAACCTAAACTCTCACCAATTTCACCAAATCCCACAATTACTTTCACACCCACCCAAAAGACTTAACATTTTCCTTTCAACCCAAAATTTCACTTAACATTCCACTTCATCTTTGCTCTTATGCTTTTTGTTGGATTTTCAACACTTTCTACATTTGGACCGACTTTCTTATGACATCGGGCCCGATGTTGCTTGTAATTCGGTCGGACCATTTTCTTCACTTAAGCTCTTTGCTTTCATTCCACTTCACATTTCCAACATTTTCTTTCTTCCTTTTCTTTTTTTTTTTTGTACAACAAAGATGCACTACCCACATGATTCATAACACCATTCTTTGCCCTTAAACCCAAGAGAATCTCAACTCTTCAAATACAATCCAAACCTCTCTTCTAAAGTCCAATCCCATAAGGGTCAAGTCATATAAGGCTAGGAATAATATTTTTGAGGAGTTTCAAACATAGGCTTAGGCTAGAACGGGGCTACAATCAAAGGATTAACTTCATGGTAGGATATGGAACATTTATGTGACTAGAAGAATAAAGTTCAAAATCAATGTGACCATGCTAGGACAATTCTCATGACGGTCTTGGAAAATAGATAAACACCGCAATAGCAAGTTTTACTAAGCATGAATGAGTTAATCACACAAGAAAAATGAGGGATATGCAAATATGATCAAGCATCCCTAAAATGGCCAAAAATCAATCTCACAAGGGTCACTCATACTTAGTTGCATAAGAACTCATCCTAGAACTCACATGCTCAATAAAACAAGCAAGGTATCATGATCATATCAAAAGCAACATCATTTTTAGAGGCTAAACTATCCAAAAATATGCAAAGGAATTTACATGCTCACATCATCATTAGCTTTTATTTTGGCAATCTAAGATGGGAATTTCTAGTCCAAAACCTACAAAACACAAAATCTTTTTGTTGTTTTTAACACAAATTTTCAATTTTTTTATGGATTTTTTTTTGCAAAAATTTCTCTAAAACCAAAAACTCATCCATTCTAGACCAAATTAATCATCCATGTCATTCCACAAACCAATAAGCAAACATCCCAAATACAAACTAGAAACACAAACTAAATATCCTCAAAATAACAAACAAACATAAACAAGTGAAATCATGAACACACCTACCCCCACCCCATACTTAAAATTTTTGATGTCCCCATCAAACAAGGAAATCAAAACTTAAAAGCAAGAGAGAAGAGTATGAAAAGCTCACAATTTCTTATTCTTCAATGGCATGTATAGGATCACTCGAAGGGGTTGTCACGTCTACGTCCTCGTTCGACCCTTGCTTGTCGCTCCCTCTCGTACACTTGCTCTTGGTAGAAGTCTTGTGGTGGTGGTTGGAGTTGAGGCTCCGGGCGTGTCCATTGGTCCTCACGGGAAGGGAAGTTCCCGCTCATCCACGTGTTGTAGCTATCTTGGACCCGCCACCTTTGATCTTCCACCTCTCTAAGCTCCTCCACCTCTCGCCTAGTGTAGCCGAGGGCCCGACTCTCCTGGGCACGTCGTTCTCGACCTAGTTCATGCTTCGATTCTAACCTCAAATCAACCCAAATCACTCTTTCATGCACTTAAATTTCAAATTCAACCATCAAACATCCCTAATCGAAGTTCTAAATGGATCTAAGCATGCATAAACAACTTTAAAGCTCAATTTCACAAATCATGCAAATCCACCATTGATGCTAAAGCTCAAGCTCTCAATCAAACATGGCATTACTCAATCTACGCAATGAAAGCACAAAATTTTCAAAGAAATAAGTAGAGATCGAGTAACACATACCGGATTCGAAGAGTATTTGAACTTTTGAACAAATAAGCAACTTAGAACTCAAATTTCCTAGATCTAGATCTAGATGGGGGACGAAGGACTATATTGAACTCGAGATTTCTTCTTGGATTCGGGTTTGGGAGGCCTTTTTGTGGTTGGAACGAGATGAAGTGGGATGGATGTGGATCGAGTATGGTGAGGGTAGGGGCGGCCGACTTTGAAGGCTTTTGAGGGAGATGGGTTGTATTTTGGGAATGGTAGTTGATGATGAAGATGATAGGTAGGTGGGGGGTGGTATTTAATGGGGGAAGGGGACAAATTAGGTCAAGGGCAAAATTGGCATTCCAACTAGTCGGATCAAGTTGGACCGACTTCATGGACCGACGTCCCTATGTCGGGCCCGACTTACCTGGGCTCGATGTGGGAGTATTCGGGTCGCCAATTTTACTCCATCCTCATGCAACTTCTTTCCCATATTTCCATTTAAATATTTCACCTTAAATCCTACACAACCTTGAAGGATGCACAACACCATAAATCCACAAAACAATAGATAGGGATTGGTTAGAGAAAAGCTAAGCTATACTAAGAAAATCAAACTAAAATTACGAAAAGAAAGCTACTAGCTCGGGTTGCCTCCCGAGAAGCGCTCGTTTAGAGTCAATAGCTTGACTTCCTAACCTCAACCATATGGCGGGTGAAACACGGTGAATTGCTCGCCATTGTTATGCCCATTCCCATTGCCTTCATACCCATAAAACCACCAACGATGGTCTACATAGGCATGGCTCTCCGATCTCGGGCTTATCTCATCATACTCCTCCAACGGATGAGATTTCTCCTCCTTGCTTGCTCCATCATGTTTTTCTTGTCCTACACCATAGTCATCCAAAGTATTCCTAGGAGATTCTACCAATTCACCTTTTAAATCACTAAGGCAAATATAGGAGTCTCCTAAGTCATCATTCAAATCACTCAAGCAAATGTAGGAATCAAAATTTTGGGAAGAATTGTGATCTTCACCAACATTAAAAGGATATGAGTAAGGATACTCTTCATCTCTTCTTGAGCTAGCATTGTTCCTTGACTCATCTTGATCCTTAAGTTGCTCCAACAACTCCCTCACTTGTATTTGTTCATTGAAGCTTTCATCACCCCTTAAAGCAACAACCTCCCTAGCAACTTCCACTTCTTCACTTTCTCTCTTGGCACTCTCTTCAAGTTTAAGAATGGCCAAGGCGCCCGGCTCATTCAAAGCTTTGTTGAAGTGAAAATCGACCTTCTCTTCCCCAATCTCAAAGGAAACCTTCCCGTTCTTGAAATCAAACCTTGCCCCCGCCGTAGCTAAGAATGGTCTCCCTAAGATTATTGGAACCAAGGGATCCTCATGCATGTCCAAGATCACGAAATCATCGGGGACAAAGTACTTTCCAACCCTCACCGGAACGTCATCCAATATTCCTTTGGCCTTGATGATGGAACCGTCGGCCATGGTTAGGCACATATCGGCCGGCTCCATTTCACCCAAATTTTCTCTTCTCCAAATGCTAGCGGGCATCACCGAAACACTTGCCCCAAGGTCACATAAGGCTTGGAAATTTTGAGACCCCACACCAATGGTTATAGCAAAACGACCGGGATCTCCTATCTTTTGTGGTAACTCCAAGGTCTTGACTTCATCTTGCATTTCCACTATGGACCTCTTCTTGCTCAAAATCTCCCTTAAAAACTTGGCATAAGATGGCATCTCGCTCAATGCATCGGTGAACGGGATAGAGATGTTCAAACCTTGCAAGAGTTTGAGAAACCTCTTGAACTTGTTCTCAACAACATCTTTCGGCTTCTTCGAGGGATATGGAAGAATTGTTGCACCTTGAATCTTGCTTGGATCAACTTCTTTGGACTTCCCCGCTTCATTTGCAACACTTCCTGGTTGGACCGACTTGGGCACCATGTCGGGCCCGATGTTGTGAATCTCGGTCCTGGACAAAGGGGTCGGATCGAGGTCTGTGTACGTCGGTCCCGAGTTGCTCTCAACCTCGGTCCGTGGTGAAGGAGTCGATCTTCTTGCTGGGTCGACTTCGGGGAACGTCGGACCCGACTTGCTGGTTAAGTTGGTCTGACTCTCTTCACTCTTCTTAGGCACGTGTGGCTCGGGTAGGTTTCGGCCACTTCTCAATCCAATTGCCCGGACTTCATTTTGATTGTTTTGAGCTCGAGGGTTCTCCTCGGGTCGGCCCGGAAGTCTCCCATTCTCTCTCGGGGCTTGAGTCGCAATTTGGGCAAATTGATTGTCGACTTGCCTCCTCCATGCACCAAACTCATTGAATTGGGTCCTCATCTCCTTGAACCCATCTCTCATCTCTTGAGCAAATGTTTGTAACTCATTGAATCCCGGTGGTCTATATGGTGGTGGTGGCGCCCTCGGCTCGTTTTGGTTGAAGTTGTTGTTGTAGCTTTGAGCTTGACCGTTGTTCCACCGGCCATTGCCACCATTGTTGAAGTTGCCTCTTCCACCGAAATTTCCTCGAACATAGTTTGCCTCCTCAATTCGCTCGGCCAAGCGAACTTGGCTCTCATTCGGACAAACTTGTGTAGCATGTGCAAAGGATCCACACTCCTCACAAGCTCTAGCATTTTGCTTGTAGTAGTGGACTTGCCTCTTAAGCTTGCTCACTTCACCTTCAAGGAATTGGAGCTTCACATCCCTATCAATGTCTTCTCCCTTTGGATCATATAACTTCCTTGCACCTTCACCTACAACTTTCACCTCCTTGCTAGCTTGACTCACCCCATACATGGCCTCATAATCGGATAGCTTGTCAAGTAGCTCCCAAGCTTGATCCGGTGTCAAGTCTATGAACCCACAATCGGTGTGGAGATTGAGCTTGTCCTTCGTTACCGGATTGATGCCTTGGAAACAGATGTCTTGAAGCACATATGGTTGTTGGCCATGAGTAGGACATTGGCGCAACATCTCCTTGAAACGGTCCCATGCTTCGAAGAGAGGCTCATTCGGACCTTGTTGAAAACTTGCAATCTTCCTTCTCAACTCGGTTGTCTTTAAGGGCGGGAAGAACTTCATCAAGAAGGCATCATAGAGTGTCTTCCAAGTTGTGATTGACCTAGGAGCTTGGCTCTCGAGCCAATGTGTGGCCTTGCCCCCAAGTGACCATTTGAACGCCTTTAGAAGCACATACTCCAATGTCTCCTCATCGGTAGAGATCGTCTCACACATGTCCACAAAACGTTTGATGTGCTCTATGGGACACTCATGTGGACGGCCCTCGAATTGATCTCGCTTGATGAGGGAGATGAATTGCGTCTTGATCTCAAAATTCTTGGCAACCTCGGGAAGCACAATAGCCGACTCGGGGACCCTCAACTCCGGATGCATGTATTGGGGTGCATTCCGGGGTAGAGCGTTGAGTTGAGCCTCGGCTCTCATCCGTTGCTCCCGTTCTCTTCTTGCCACCTCTTCTTGATTGTCCCTTTCAAGTTGCAATCTAGCCATTTCGGCCCTAAGTTGAGCCAACTCCTCATCAACATGGAGAGCTTGATTCGCCATCCTTTTCCTTCTTCGGTCTTCCTTGAGAATACTTTCCGGATCACTCACAAACTCAAGCTCAAGTGTTCCTCGGGAGGAACGAGCTAGCATACACCTATGAAACAAAAACACAAACCAAAACAAATCAAAAACAAACAAAGGGTTTGGGCTATTCCCTCACCCAAATCACTACCAAAACACAAGAAACTCACCAAATTGGCACTCAATGCACTTAGACTTCCCCGGCAACGGCGCCAATCTTTTGATCGCCCTCTCGGATGCGAGGGTCAAGAGATACAATTTATAACCCGACCCCGTTGTAGTACGTGGTGGGTGTCGAACACTCGGGAAGTCTACTCGATCGATGTGCCTAGATACTAGGAAGCTAGAAAGGAGAGCATAAAACAAAGGAAAACAAAGAAAACAGTCGGGACCGACACTGAGGTCACGTCGGGCCCGAGGTTGGCGACAAGAGGAAGTCGGGACCGACACTGGGTAAGTCGGGCCCGAGGTAGCTGGGGATGTCGAACTCAAAGATTTTAAAAGTAGATCTTGGGCTTTTGGGTTCCTTCCCTAGTAGATTAAGGCTTTTCCACCCCAATTCAGGCAATGAGTGATGATCGGACTAGGATCGAGTGCTTTCGCCCTCGTTCCAACCACATCTACACCTCGATCCATGGGGAAATCCCCTTCGAAGCAAGGTCTTGAGATTGACACATGTTCACTTTCCCTACTTTGCCAATCTCAAGCCTTGATTCCCAACTTTCGCAAGGAATTGTAGCTCTATGTAGAGTGGGTTCCTTAGATCAAACACTCAAGGCTATGGAATTAGGGTTTCTAGCCTAAACCTAGCTAGGGTTTTCCCCCATAACCCAAGATCAAGGAGATCTACTCCATGTGACAAGCAAAGAAAGCAATCAAATCAAAAGAGAAAGCAATCATCATAATCAATCTCAAAACAAAGCAAGGTTTCATTCAAATCCAAAGCAATCCACAAATTCAAATCAAGGGTTTTCAAATCCACAAGATCAAAGCAAATCAAAGCTAACAATCAACAAAACCTATCAAGCCTTCCTCTCTCTTGGCCGATTCTCTCTCTCTTCCTCCTCTTCTCCTTCCTCCTTGCTCTCCAAGTATCCTCTTGGCTCCCTTGGAACCCCCCTTTTTGTGTGTGTGTGAGGGAACTCTTTCTTAGAAGACAAGAGGGCCTTTTATAGATTAGATGAGGGGCAAAAGTGGAAGTCCACAAATTCGTGCCTTGGAGCCCAAGTAGTTCGGTGACCGACTCGGACCGACACGGAGGAACCTCGGGCCCGAGGTACTGTGCATCTCGGTCCGAGGTTGGAAACTTCAAAGTCGGGCCCGACGTTGTTGCAACTCGGTCCTGACCTCGTTCCACCTTCTTCTTAGTTGGCTTCTCTTGTTCTTCTTCATGGCTTGCTTCTCTCTTTCCCGCTTTAGCTCGGCCTTTGCTCCATGTCTCGACCCTCCTTCAAATCGATCCTTGATTCATGCCAAATTACCTACAAAACACATAAAAGGTGCGTAGTCTCCGAATCTCATAGAAATACGGGAACTAGGCTAAAAAGGAACAAAACGCACAAGAAAAGGGGAAAAAGAAACATATTTACAAAGGAAATCACATATGAAAACACCACCAAATAGAGAGACATCAGATACATCACCGGGTTGTAAGGCATTAAGCCATATGCATGAGAGTCGACAGGAGCTGGTGGAGGGTCGACAGGAGCTTGCGGTACCTCGTTAACGAAGCTGGTTGCCTCGTTAACAGTGTTAGGTGGTGGCTGGAAATGGTCGTTAACGACCCTGGTTGGCTCGTCGACGAAGATGTTGCCTCCTAGTTCCTCCATCTCCATGTCTTCTTCTGTAAAGTTGAGCTCCTCAGTGCCGCCCTCGGTGTCGGCTTCCTCGGTGTCATTGCCTACGACCTCGGTATCTTCTTGCTCATCTTCTTCTTCATATTCGTCCACATCGTCCCGCTCAAACCGGGTGTTACATGGCCTAAGTGAGAGCTCATCCTCCGGTTTTGGCTCCAATGGGTAAGGCTGGCCCGTCCACACTTCGTACCAATTCGGTACGTAGAGTAGCTCGTACATGTCGAGGGAGGGTATGACTACTTGATCTCGAACCTTCACCTTGTAACCTCCCTGGGCTTGCACGAAAATCCCGGCACTATACCAATAGTTCTTGTTGAGGAGTTGAGCGTGGGCCGGTGTGTAGTGAGTGAGATCCACTCCAAGATTCTTAGCCAACAGGCTAACCAAATTGCCACACCACACCTCCTTGGACTTGTGGGACTTCTCGACATAGTAGAGCCATTCGTACCCCAAATTCAAGGGGTCGGGCTCCTCGAAGAGGATGGTGCGGAAGCAAGCGACCTCCGTCCTTGTAGGCCGGTTCAACTCCTTCTTCGGCCAAAATGTTGCGGCGAGGACTCTCAAGATAATCCGGAAGATGGGGTTGACTATGGTTGCCCCGGATAGCGCCGCGGTGGAGGATTGAACCTCTCCGGTGATGTAGCTCCAAGTGCGGGTCACTCGGTAGTCCTTCAAGCTATAGTCTCTAGACGGGTTTTGGAGCTCCAAGATTGCATTGAACTCCGCCATGGTGAAGTCACGGTCCTCGTTACCGAGCCGGAACCGAATGCGTCCTGGTGAGATCTTTGACGAGAAGTTGGTCTCCAAGGTGGCCAAGAACTCGGATGTGAGGGCCGGATAATGTGGCAAGCTCTCTTGCTTCAATAAGTGTGCGGCCCCAAGGATGATGAAGGCGTCCTTGACATCCGTGTAGATGCCCGTAGAGACGGCGCTAGACTTCGAGAACCATCGGGTGTAATGGTCCTTCTCCAAGAAATCCCGGTAGCGCCGTACTTGGCTTTGACTGCTCAAAATCACATCGTCCACCCGGGGTGGAGATGGAGACATGTGGTTCCTCCTCTTCTTCTGGGCTCGGGTAGCGGGTCTGCTTGAACTAGCCATGGATCCTACAAAATAATCGAAAATTTTCCAAGATAAGATCCACTTCAAAAATAATAGGTACGAGACCCCATACTTGGTCTCAAAATTAACCTCGGAATTATTCATAAACTACCCAATTGGGTTGTTCACGAGTCTGGGCTCGGATTGATCATCTTATAAAGTGCAGGGTCGTTAACGAGCCTGGGTGGGTCGTTAACGACCCGTCAAGAGCAAAACCAGAAATTTCCGAAATTAAATCTACCTTTAATTCAGCACAAATCAAGCATGCAATCTTCTATTATCTTCCACAATTCCCTCATTGGGTAAAAGCACCCCATACTTACTCAATTACCCATCCCGAACATGCTAAAAATTTCCCGGAATTTTGACATGCAAAGTGCGAATTTTTAGATCTAGAACAAGAAAAATTCATGCTTTCTTAACTAAAGGGTTACAATAGCTAATCTATCATGAATAATCTTACCTAAAACATGAACAACTAAGCACAATCAATAATTTTTAGAACGAAATTTAAGCATGCTCATCGATCTCCCTAAAAATCATGATTCAAGATATGAAATTTAACCCTATAGATAATCAATCATTCAATTTCAAGCAAGGGTTTAGAAATCATACCGGAGAACCGTGAATTAAAAGAACAAGGGTCGGAATCGGGGCGGTTAACGAGCTCGTCGTTGGTGGGTGGCTTCCGAACTCCGGTATCGATGGTGGCTCCGGTGGTCGTTAGCGTGGGATTTCCGACTCGGTGGGAGAGAAGGGAAAGGGGTTGAGAGAGTTTTGGGTTTGAGAGTGAATGTAGGAGAGATTGTGGTAGAATTTTGGGAGGGGTAGAAGGGTTTTTACAGGAGGGGTAAGGATAGAGGGGGGTGGCGGCTAGGGTTAGAAAAATTAACTAGGTTAGAATTACTTACCTGCCCCGTATTGTGACGAATCGGGTCGTCTGAACCGGGTCGTTAACGACCCTGGGTGGGTCGTTAACGAGCCACCGTAGCCTCCTTGAGTGAATTTCGACCCCTTTTTCCTGAAATCTTTGTTAGCTCAACAATCTTATTTCTATCCTATTTAAAACTAAAAAAAGAAACACAATAAAAGAAAGCTAAGAAATAATCTAAAAAGAAAAATAAAAAGAGAATAAAATAAACTAAACCTATTCTAAAAAGGCGGGTTGCCTCCCGTAAGCGCTATGTTTAACGTCGTTAGCCCGACGAGCTCTCTTGCTAGTCTCATGGTGTGAGAGCCATGGTGACTCTTATCTCCTCATTTGGATCAGGCTGCTCATGGAATTTCTTCAACCGGTGTCCATTAACTTTGAAAATGACGCCTCGGTTGTCAGTCAACTCTACTGCTCCGTGAGGATAAATGTGATGAACCACAATGGTCCACTCCGTCGTGTCCTTAGCTTCCCTGGAAATAATCGGAGTCTAGAGTTGAAGAGGAGTACCTTATCGCCGATGTGGTAAGTTTTGGGCACCAATTTCCGATCATGCCACCTTTTGGTGCGCTCCTTGTAGATTTCAGCATTTTCGTACGCCTTCAGCCTTAATTCTTCTAATGCTTGCAAGTCCATGAATCTTTTTGCTCCAGCCGTGTCGAGGTTCATGTTGAGCTCCTTGAGAGCCCATAACTCTTTATGGTCCATTTCGACTGGTAAATGACATGCCTTGCCATACACTAGATTATAGGGGGGTGGTGCGTAGAGGTGTCTTGTATGCTGTCCTATATGCCCATAGAGCGTCATCCAATTTGGAGGACCAATCTTTTCTAGAACTGGAAACTGTCTTCTCTAATATGCTCTTTATTTGCCTGTTTGAAACTTCAACTTGGCCACTTGTTTGGGGATGATAGGGTGTTGCCACCCGATGAGATACCCCATACTTAGCCAAAAGGGCTTCAAAACTCCGCTCGATGAAATGGGAGCCACCATCACTGATTAGGACTCTTGGAACGCCGAATCTGGGGAAAATATTGGTCTTGATGAATTTAGCAACAGTCTTGGCGTCGTTAGTCCTTGTAGCAACAGCTTCCACCCATTTGGAAACATAATCAACCGCAACTAGGATGTACTTGTAAGGTCCTGAGGCGGGGAACGGTCCCATGAAATCAATACCCCATACATCAAATAGCTCAACTTCTAATATCCCAGTTAGTGGATTCTCATGTCTCCAAGTTATGTTGCCTCAGCGTTGACATCCATCACATGCTGTCACATAAGCTTGCACATCTTTGAACATGGTGGGCCAATAGAAACCACTTTGAAGAATCTTCGCAGTAGTAATGAATCCTTTTGCATGACCTCCAGTTGGCAGTGTGTGGCATTGACGGATCACGTTTTCAATCTCCTCTTCTGGGATACAACGCCTAAAGAGGTGATCACTTCCTTGTTTAAACAAATAAGGATTGTCCCAGTAGTATTGTTTCACATCATGGAGAAATTTCTTCTTCTTTTGTGGGGTAAGGCCCTCGGGAATTACGCCTCCTACAAGATAGTTAGCGAAATCCGCAAACCAAGGAGCTTTTGGCCCTCTAATAGCATGGATTGATATTGAGGAAGAAGAAATTGAAGAAGGAGAGGGGGTGGATTTTAATTGAGAAGACTTAGGTTCAGAAATCTTACCTGGGTGGGTCGTTAACGAGCTAGGTTTCCATTTATTGACCTCGGTACCGACCTCCCGTAGCTCAATAACGACCCCATTGGCTTGATTGTCGACCAAACTTGAACATTTTCCCTTTTTATTTGTGTCTTCCAGCCTCGACACCTCGTTAACGATCCTGAAGGGGTCGGTAATGAGGGTCTTGTAGAGCTCAACCTTGTTCAGCAGGAGGTGTTCGTCGGGTCTGGAATCATTTATCGGAACTTCATTATTGGACTCGGTGATATGCTCAACTGGCAACCTGGACAAGTGATCCGCCACTAGATTTTCTGCTCCCTTCTTGTCTCTTATTTCATGATCGAATTCCTACAGTAAGAGCATCCAACGAAGCAATCTAGGTTTTGCATCTTTTTTAGCCATTAGGTATCTAACGGCCTCATGGTCAGTATAAACAATCACTTTGGATCCAACAAGATAGGACCGAAATTTTTCAAAAGCAAATACCACAGCAAGGAATTCCTTCTCCGTTGTGGTATACTTACTCTGCGCCTCATCCAGCGTCTTACTGGCGTAGTAAATGGCGTGGAGTTTCTTATCCTTCTGTTGCCCTAAAACTGCGCCAACTGCATAGTCACTGGCATCGCACATGATCTCAAAGGGTAATGTCCAGTCTGGGGATTGCATGATGGGGGCGAACACAAGGGCAGCTCTTAACCTGTAAAATGCTTCAAGACATTCTGGAGACAGCTCAAACACTACATCTTTCATTAGTAGGTTAGTCAAAGGTTTAGCTATCTTAGAAAAATCCTGAATAAATCGCCTGTAAAAGCCAGCATGCCCTAAAAAACTCCTAATGTCTCTTACAGAAGAGGGGGGAGGTAGTTTTTCAATAAGCTCAATTTTCGCCTTATCTACTTCTATCCCTCTTTTAGAGACAAGGTGTCCTAGTACTATCCCCTCTTGAACCATAAAGTGACACTTTTCCCAATTCAGTACAAGATTGGTTTCTTCACATCTTTTAAGCACTCATGCAAGGTTAGCAAGACAAGAATCAAATGAAGAACCATAAACAGAAAAATCATCCATAAAAACCTCTACAATATCCTCTATCATATCTGAAAAAATAGCCATCATACATCTTTGAAAAGTAGCAGGGGCATTGCAAAGCCCAAATGGCATTCTTTTGTAAGCAAAGGTTCCATAGGGACATGTAAAGGTTGTTTTCTCTTGGTCATCAGGATGAATGGGAATCTGCCAAAAGCCGCTATAGCCATCTAAATAACAGAAGTAATCATGTTGGGCTAAGCGTTCTAAAACCTGATCTATGAAAGGAAGCGGAAAATGATCTTTTCTAGTAGCACTATTGAGCTTCCTATAGTCAATGCACATTCTCCAACTAGTGGTGGTTCTAGTCGGAATAAGCTCTCCCTTTTCATTTTCTATCACAGTCATCCCCCCTTTCTTAGGGACTACATGGACCGGACTCACCCATTGGCTATCCGAAATAGGAAATATGATCCCAGCATCAAGTAATTTAATAATTTCCTTTTTAACTACATCTTTCATGTTAGGATTTAATCTACGTCGATGCTCTATGGTGGGTTTATGATTGTCCTCCATGTAAATCCTATGCATGCAAAGAGAAGGGGATATGCCAGTTATATCATCTAAGGAGTAGCCTATGGCTTTTCTATGCATCCTAAGCACACTCAGGAGTTTTCCTACTTCTTCATCTTTTAATCCAGCATTAATGATGACAGGTAGAGTAGAATTAGGACCGAGGAATTCATACCTTAGGGAATCTGGCAAAGGTTTAAGTGTTGAATGGGCTCTTCTGGTTCCGTCTTCAACACTTCATGAAAGCATTCAAAAGCTGAGATCTCGCCATCTTCGGCTAGGGTCGTTAACGAACCTGAGTGGGTCGTTAACGAGCCTGCATCTTCTGCCAAGAGAATCGGTAACGATGCTGGAGGACTCGTTACTGAGACTGCAGTGGTTATTTCTGCCCATCTTTGCCCTGAAATTTCATCATTACATGCTGATCTTCCTATGGGGTCTCCACATTCAATGATCTCCTCATGGGTGTAGAGCATCTTGACTTCAGCTTTGTCGGACTCCTTGGATTGTTTGAATCGGAATTCCGTCACCTCATCCCCAATTTTGAAAGTTAGGAGTCCTCTCCTAACATCGATTATAGCTCCTGCTGTGGCGAGGAATGTTCTTCCCAAAATAATAGGCACAACTGGATCTTCGGGCATTGCCATCACGATGAAGTCATTAGGAACAAAGAAATTGCCCACTTGAACTGGGAAATCTTCTAGAAGCCCTGTTGGTTTGATGCAAGATCCGTCTGCCATATAAAGCCGCATGTTGACAGGCTCTAGTGGTCCCATATTTGCTCTAGACCATATTGAGAGTGGAACAAGACTAGCACTGGCACCAAGATCGCATAAAGCCTTGAACTTGTGGTTGCCTATGCCGATTGTGATTGCAAACCTCCCAGGATCTCCAAGCTTTTCTGGAAGAGCTATGGATTTGACCTCGTCCTGCAGCTTTGTAATAGATCTTTTCCTGCTAAGAATATCTTTCAAGAATTTTGTGTAAGCCGGCATTTCGCTTAGGGCCTCAGTGAATGGGATGGAAATATTAATGCCCTGAAGAATCTTAACGAAACGCTTGAACTTACTCTCAGTAGAGTCCATGGATTTCTTAGTTGGAAATGGAAGAGTTTTCACCATTCTCGGAACCATGTTAGGCTCGAGAGGTGAGAGTACCGGGTCGACATTGGGGTTGTTCGGTGTCCTCGGTGGGTCGTTACCGACCCTGATGGGGTCGTTAACTACCATGGAATTTAGATGAGGACTCGGTTTAGAGAACTTACCTGGGTTGGGCTCGTCAGGAATCGTCGAAGCCTCGTCATCTTGTCTTGTAAGCTCGGTACTAGCTCTCGCTGGCTCGTTAACGAGCTGGTTGGCGAGATCTTGTTCCTCCTTCTCTTCAGCTTGAACTCTCTCCGGTAGTGTCTTCCCGCTTCTGAGGTGTACCGCTGCTATTTGGCCTCTAGGGTTCTCCTCGGGACGGCCCGGGAGTTGCCCTTGTGGTCTTGGAATCCGTGCAGCAAGGTCTCCTAGTTGGGAATCAACACTTCTCTTCCAAATATCGAACTCTCCCCATCTTTTATCTTGTCGGTTCAGCTTGGCTTGGACATCATCAACCTTGTTGTTCACTCCGTTGATGCTCTCTTTAATCTCCTGAACCCATGATGGTGTCTCCTGATGGCTTGAAGGTCGATATGGTGTAGGTCGTCTATCTTGCGGGGGCCCTGTGTAGTTATGATTTGTATTCTGATTGCCCCATGGTGGATAGTTGTTTGACCTGTCATTATAATTAGGCTGGTTCCTGTAGGGTCCTCTCATGTAATTCATCTCAGCTATTGTCTCAGCGGTTCTAACCTGCTCAATGTTAGTGCAAGCAGAAGTACTATGCGCAGAAGAACCACATTCTTGACATGATTGAGAGGATTTCAGAAAACTTACCTGTTTCCTCAAACGGTTGACCTCATCTTGTAAGAATTGATTTTTAACATCGGGGTCAACTTCATCTCGATTGGGGACATAGAGACGTTTTTGAGTTTGTGGAGCCTGCTGGGTTCCGTACATCGCATCGTAATTCGCCAGCTTGTCCAACAGTTCCCACGCCTCTTTCGGGTTCATCTCTATAAAACCGCACGTAGTATGCGTGTTGATGCGGTTCTTGGTCTCCGCGTTGATACCCTGGAAAAAGATTTCTTGCAATACATATAAAGGTTTCCCATGAGTAGGGCATTGTCTAAGCATCTCTTTAAATCTTTCCCATGTTTCAACAAACGTCTCATTAGGCAACTGGTGATAAGAGGTGATACGTTTCCTTAACTCCGTTGTCTTAGCAGGAGGGAAAAATTTTGTAAGAAATTGATCATACAAAGCTTTCCAAGTCCTGATAGACTTAGAAGGTAGGCTCTCTAACCAGTTCAGGGCCTTTCCAGTAAGTGACCATCTAAAAGCTTTTAACAGAACATATTCTAGTGAGACACCTTCAGCAGCTATGGTGTCACATAAATCAAGAAAATTTCTAATATGCTCCATAGGGCACTCAGCAGGTTTCCCTTCAAACTGAGCCCGTTTAATCAAGGATATAAATTGAGACTTGATCTCAAAAGGTTTCTCTATCGCAGGAAGCACAATAGGAGATTCTGGCACCCTCAGTTCCGGATGCATGTATTGCTTTGCATTTCTTGGATAGGCGTTTAGCTCTTCTTGCAGTCGAGCCTTGTCTGCATCAGCGCCGTCCTTCTCGGCTTTCAGTGCCTCCATCTGGGTCCGGAGGATCTCTAACTCTCGAGCCATCTCTTCAGCTGTGGCCATGGCTCGGTTTTCTCGGAGTCGTCGGTGCAGGGAACGTTCGGGTTCTGAGTAATAACTGGAGCTATCAAACTGAAGCCTTCTTCATCCTACCGGCATACACTGAGAAAACAAACAAAGAAAACAAAAATTAAAAATAAAAACGGGGTCGGGCTAGTCCCGATCCCAAAGATAAACTAACAACTCGTTGCTTCCCCGACAACGGCGCCAATTTGTTGATAGGGTTTCTTGAAAACAAATAAATTTATAAGTCAAGACCCCGCTGAGTACAGTGGAGTCAGGATCGTTCCACAGGAAGCAAGGTTGTTGGTTTATCAATCTAATAAAATCAAATAAAATTAAACAAAACACTCACGAGATGCCTCGTTAACGACCTTGTCAGGATCGTTACCGAACCACCGAACACAAATATACCAATTAATGACCTAATAAAATTCTAATTAATACTCGGTACCGAAGCAAGTATTCAACAACGAAGATTTATCAGAAATAATTCAATTAAAACAAAAATCTAGGATAAGGGACACCACAACATAGCCAAGCATAAAAATTCGTAAGAAGATAAGATCATGCCTTTAAATAGATAGAGTCATCAACTTTCATTGACTTAACAAGTAAATTAATCTATTTTCATAAACTAACTCACTCAATTGCTTGTTTTGGATCTAAAGCTTGAAACTTTCATTTTCAAACAATATCAACCTTCAAGTTACTAAATTTCTCTTTCAATCAAGTTAAAACTCAAATTACCTCAACTCCCGCTTCGGTATTAAGCACAACAAACAATCTCAATAAAGATAAAATGCATTCAACACACAATCTTACTCATCAAACATGCTCAACTATGTCGGGCTTAACCCCGACCCTAGAAAAATAGACTACTCACTACTCATGATTAAGAAACTAAAAACTTCAATCAAAATAAACATTGAAACAAAACTCAAACTTAAATTAATAACAAAAATATTGTCTTACAGAGATCCAGAAGGAAACCAAAACAAAAACAATCACCGAACCATAAACTCGATCAACGAACCTCGGAAACCATCGTTACCGACCCTCGTCACCGACTTTCGATCCGGTTCTCTCACCTTCGGCCTTCCTTCTCCTCCAAAACTAGCTCTAAAACTCTACTCCAAAATTAAGCCCCCCCCCCCTCTTCTATGCTAGATAGAAGGGTATTTATACTAGAAAATCCTAAAAACTAAAAAGGCTAAAAGATAAAAACTTTCCTAAAAAGATAGAAACAATCTCTAAAAGATAGAAATAAAATCTAGAAAGATATTAAACCCTAAAATACATATTCTAATAACCCATAAAGATTCTAAAAAGATACTCAACCGATACGGAAATAAATTCCCGCTCAGGATCGGTGAATAATAAAATAATACTCCGAAATCTTTCTCTTTGTGGCCTCGTTAACGACCCTTCACAGCTTCGTTAATGAGCCTGGGGTTTTGTTTTCTTCAACACCTCCTCTCGTACTCTCGAGCTTTGACTTCTTAAATCTTGCACTTTCCCGTCCTTCACTGTGATGCTCTAAATTTAGCTCCATTTAGCTCCTTTCCTCACTAAAACCTGCAAAATACACAAAATAGCGTAGATTCCACTCTTTTCGTAGATTTATGCAAAACTATCTAAAAACACTTAAAACTAAACCTAAACTAGACAAAATTAATCCTAGTAAGCAAAGAAAACCTATCAAAAACTATACCAAAAATGCGAACATCAGTAACAAGGCTCGTCGGATCGGTAGCGAGAGCAACTTTGATTTGACGGTGCAGGGTCTTCGCCATGGAACGAGTAATTCGCATCACCGACTCCTCTTGTTCTTGCTTCTCGCCCTCAGTGTCCTCCTTGGCGTCCCGGCTTAACTCAGTGAGATCATGATGGGAAGGATTCACATCATCCTCCCCCCCCCTTTGGAAGGATTCGACCTCGAATCTTGCATATAGACCTCATCACCGAAATCGCCTATCAAGTAGGGCCGAAGATCAGCGACGTTAAACACATCATGGACACCCATCTTCGGTGGAATCTCCAAACGATACGCATTGTCGTTGATCTTCTCAAGTACTTGAAATGGACCCTCCGCCCGTGGCTTCAACTTGGAGTTTCTACGTGAGGGAAACCGTTCCTTGCGGAGGTGCACCCACACCAAGTCACCGGGCTCTAAAATCAACTCCTTGCGCCCCTTGTTATGATGGTGCTCGTATTGTGTCGTGCGCTTCTCAAGATCCCTCCTCATGTCCTCGTGCAACCGCTTCAGATAATCCGCTAAATCCTTTCCCTCCTGGCTAAAACCATCAACGATGGGGTGAGCAATAAGGTCTAATGGAGTGAGAGGATTCTTACCATAAGCGACTTCAAAAGGTGTCTTCTTAGTCGCCGAGTGGGTAGTGCGGTTATAAGCGAACTCTATGTATGAAAGACAATCTTCCCACCTGCGGAGGTTAGCTCTCAAAACAACACGAAGCAAGGTGCCAAGCGACCTATTCACTACTTCGGTTTGCCCATCCGTTTGCGGATGACAAGTAGTGGAATAAAGTAGCTTGGTGCCTAACTTGGCCCACAAGGTCCTCCAAAAATGGCTCAGGAATTTGACATCCCTATCCGACACTATAGTTTTGGGAAGACCATGTAGACGCACAACATGGTTGAAAAACAAGGACGCCACATTCGTAGCATCGACGGTTTTTTGACACGCAATGAAGTGTGCCATCTTACTAAACCGATCGACGACTACGAGAATGGAATCCCTTCCCCTTTTTGTCCTAGGAAGACCTATCACAAAATCCATAGATAAGTCTTCCCAAGGATGTTGGGAAATGGGTAAAGGAGTATACAATCCTTGGGGGCTAGTTTTAGATTTAGCTCGTGCACAAGTAGCACAAGAGGCACACAATTTCTCGACGTCCCTAAGCATTCGCGGGCAATAGAAGTGTTCCTTCAAGGCTTGCAAAGTCTTGGCAACGCTAAAATGACCCATAAGGCCACCACCGTGTGCTTCTTGCACTAATAGGCGTCTAATCGACCCCCTAGGAATGCATAACTTAGCACCCTTCATAAGATAACCGTCATGAAGGAAGAATTGATCTTTACTTCCCACGTTACTACATTCCTCATAGATATCCTTGAAGTCAAGGTCTATGGAATATAGTTCCTTAATGAAAGCAAAGCCCAACATCCTAGCATCCATAGTGGAAATTAGGGCGTATCTTCGAGACAAAGCATCCGCCACTATATTGTCCTTTCCCTTTTTGTGTTTGATCACATAAGGGAAAGTCTCAATAAATTCAACCCACTTAGCATGACGTTTATGCAATTTGTTTTGACCTTTGAGGAACCGAAGTGCCGCATGGTCGGAATGAATGACAAACTCTCTAGGGAGGAGATAGTGAGACCATACCTTAAGCACCCTTACCAAAGCGAGTAGCTCCTTGTCATAAGTTGTGTACTTGAGCTCAGCATCATTCAGCTTCTCACTATAATAGGCGATCGGCCTCCCTCCTTGCATGAGCACGCCCCCAAGTCCTACTCCTGAAGCGTCACATTCGATCTCGAACGTCTTGGAGAAGTCGGGTAGAACTAGAAGAGGAGCATATGTGAGCTTGTCCTTGAGAGTAGTGAAAGCTCGTTCTTGTTTTGGACCCCGTTGGAAAGCCACTTTCTTCTTGGTAAGCTCGGTGAGAGGCGTGGCTAACGAGCTGAAATCTTTGATGAAGCGTCGGTAGAAACCAGCCAAGCCTAGAAAGCTCCTCACTTGCGTCATGGTGGTCGGTACGGGCCTTTCCTCAATTGCTTTCACTTTCTCCTTGTCCACTTGAAACCGTTCCTTGCTCAATACAAAACCAAGAAACACCACATTATCCGAACAAAAATGGCATTTCTTAAAGTTAGCATAGAGCTTCTCTTTCCTGAAAACTTCTAGAACCATGCGAACATGCCTAGTATGCTCTCGCAAGCTATGGCTATAGATCAATATATCATCAAAATACACCACCACAAACTTGCCTAAAAATGATCTTATGACATGGTTTATTAATCTCATAAATGTGCTAGGCGCATTAGTAAGGCCAAATGGCATAACCAACCATTCATAGAGACCGTACTTGGTCTTGAATGCGGTTTTCCATTCATCACCTTCCTTCATGCGAATTTGGTGATAGCCACTTTTGAGATCCACTTTGGAAAATATGCATGCCCCGTGGAGCTCATCCAACATATCATCAAGTCTAGGAATAGGATGCCTATACTTGACGGTAATATTGTTGATAGCTCGACAATCCACACACATTCTCCACGTTCCATCTTTCTTAGGAACTAAGATGACGGGAACAGAACATGGACTCAAACTTTCACGCACATAACCTTTAGAAAGAAGCTCTACAACCTGTTTTTGAACCTCCTCCGCTTCCATTGGATTCGCTCGGTAGGCTGGCTTGTTGGGGGATAGAAGCGCGTGACACGAAGTCGATTTGGTGCTCAATTCCCCGAATTGGAGGCAATCCTTCCGACATGTCTTCGGAAAACACATCATAGAACTCCTTCAACAACAAAGAGATGGGAGAAGGTAAGTGTTCTACATCTTTTTCATTAAGCATTACATCCTTAAATAACAAAAGAATGCAAGTAGTACTCCCCTTCACAGCTTTTCTAGTCTCTCGGGCCTTAGCGATAAGAAGATGGCTCGGTGGTGCGGTCGGTGTCGACCCACTAGCCCTCGGTACCGAGGTGTTTGCCTTCGGTAACGAGGTGGACTACTTAGCCTCGTTAGCAGCGTCTCGCCGTTGTTTCCTTGCAATGTGATCAGCCATGATCTCGTGTGGCGCCATGGGCATCAAAGTGATCCTTTTACCGTTAAGGTGGAAAGAATACTCGTTCGTGACGCCTTGGTGAATAACGCCACGATCATATTGCCACGGCCGTCCAAGTAGAATATGGCATGCCATCATAGGGACCACGTCACATACCACCTCATCAGTGTATCCCCCTATAGAAAACATGACACACGCTTGCTCATTCCCCTCAAGAAGTGTGTTAGTATTTAACCAACATAAAGTATAGGGTAATACATGAGGAGTAGTTTTAAGGGCAAACCTTTTGACCACCTCTTGGTCTATGATGTTGCAACAAGATCCTCCATCGATTATAAGATTGCAAAGCTTACCTTGGATGAGGCATGTTGTATGAAAAATGGTCTCCCTTTGGTTAGATGGAACCGGAGCCTCATTGGCGAAAAGTGAGCGCTTGACCATGAAGCACTCCCCATTTGTCTCGGCCACAACTTGCAACTCCGCCACCTCTCCATCACCATCTTGTGGCTTTTCAATCTCGGCCTCTTCATCCGACTCATACTCCCCAATGGTGTTGATTAGAACTTGGCGCTTCGAAGGACAATCCCGAGCTATGTGTCCACGCCCTAAGCACTTGAAGCACTTGATCTCACTCGTTCGTTGCTCTCCTTCACGCTTTCCTCCTTGTGGAGGCCGAGAGGGCTCACGCCGCGTGGACACGTTACCGACGTCTTGCTTGTTATCAAGGCACCGGGCTTGATGTCTAGAAGACCCCCCACCTTGCGCATTCCACGGCTTGGTAGAAGATGGATAACTCCTCTATTGAGGTAGGTTTTGATAAATGTGATTGGTGTAGTGCAACACCTCCTCAATCGTCGTGCCCCTAACGAAATGCTGCGTACTCACAATATATTTAAGGTCAGCATTTATACTGTTAATGAACTTAGAGATAACATACCCCTCGGGAAACCGTAGGCCTGATCTATAGACTAGGATCTTGAGCTCTTTGTAGTACTCATCCAGCGTCTTGGTTCCTTGTTTCAATTGCACTACCCTAGCATGCAATCGAGCAGTGAAGTCCTCGGGTACAAAATGATGCCTTAGCGCAGCCTTTAACTCCTCCCAAGTATCGATAGCCGGATAGCCATTGTATTCTCTTTCTTCCCGGTACTCAATCCACCAATGGTAAGTAAAATCAATAAACTTAATGGTGGCAATGGCTACCTTTTGGGTGTCCGAATATTGGTAGAAGTCAAAGACTTGCTCCGTCTTATGTTCCCACTCCAAGTAAGCTTTAGCATCGGTAGAACCTCCAAAAGGTTGCACTTCCAGCTTAACCTTAGGCCCTCTTCCGTAACCTTGATCCAATTCTTGGCCTTGGTATCCCCGCATGGGTTGTGGAAGTTGCCTAACCGCTTGATGATTGACTCGCCCCGCGCCTCGGCCTCCAGCGGGACGCCTTGGTTGCCATGGGGCCATTGAAGCTCTTGGTTGGAAATCCCCAACATACTCTTGACCTGTAACATTAGCAGGGCCCGAAGACAAAGGCATAGTAGGGTAGGTAGTATAAGGAATGGAATGGAATGAATGCATACCTGATTCTTCTCGATTGGTACTCGAGAGAGTGTGGTAGGAGGTCGTCGGAGCCATCCTCAATGCTGTTACCGAGTCATGCAGGCTCGGTAACGAGGTATGCAGGCTTGGTACCGAGGTGTTCAAACTCGGTAACGAGGACCTGTACGTCACTTGGCCCGAATTTGCTCCTTCTTTGTAGCTTGCTTGAATTCCGCCAAGGCTTCCCAATTGCATTGCTCCCATCCTAGCCTCCATTGAAAGCTTAAAGGCTTCCATCTCCCGTTGTTGTTGTTGCAATCTTTCCTCTTTCTCCGTTTTGAGCCCTTGAATGGCTCGAAACAAATCTTCCATGGTAATAGTGGAAGAAGTCACTTCTCCCTCGACAAGTCCCTTGTTTTTGTTGTTAGGGTCGTCCATAGTGTTCCTAGAGCACAATTCTCAATACACACAACTAGGAAAACGTGTCAATGGATCCCACACACGCAAGGGTCCTTAAACCGATCCTTAAGCAATAAAAATTGGTTTTTAGAAGGGTCGGTAAGGTCTTCTTACGAGGTAAAAAGGTGAAGCAAGAAAATAAACAAACAAGTAATCTTACAAGAAAACTCGACACACTCCAAGAAGTGAAACACAAGAAGGTAAAGGAAAGGTACTTGATTTTTTTTAACGACAAAACATTAACGAAGCAAGTGGTGTAGGTGTCTCCCTTGTGTTGCCTTACTTTTTCTAGGTCACTCCTATTGTTTTACCGGTGACCGGATCTTTCTAAGAACAACCACTTTTTTCGCAAGGGTAGAGCAAGGAAGTGTTGGGTTCAATACCAAGATCTCCCTCCTAGCGTCTTGACACTTTGAAGGAGGATGGGCGAACCAAATCTTCTCCTAATATACCCTAATTTCGAACAAGCCTTTTACCCTTTTTTTAATAATTTCTCGTTCCCTTAATCCTTTAAGCCTTTTCGTGAATTGCACACAACGTTTCGTGTGCCAAGTGCACTTAAAATTGAAATAAAGGCTAAGAACTCAAGGGTTGGGATTGGAAAAGGCACAAATCAGTTCAGATTTTGAGCACACAACGTAGGCATACAAAGACGGAAGGAAACCAATTTCTATGTGCTTAACAATCAAGTTTTAGGAGTCAAACCTCGCGTGGCTTTGATACCACATGATACGATCGTCCTTGGTTGATTCACGGTGCGAGCGATCGACTCCAGGAAACCGACAACCTTGAAGGGGGTCGTAGTGTTTACAACTCGGACAATTGGTGCAGGGTCGTTACCGAGTAACATGGTCGTTATCGAAGGGATGCGAGAAGACGTCTATGAAGAAGATGATCGAGTTGGTTGGAAGATTGATGGGGATATGGACTTTCAATGACGGAAATGACTCACCGACGTTTTAGAGAACTAAGGGCTTGGATATTACACACCAAGTGCTCTTGAAAGATCGATATAACTCACAATCTAAGCAAGAACAAGACCTTCAAAGAGATGAATCTATGCATTCAGCAAAAGAGAGTTTTTATCAATTCAAAGGTAATCAAAACATCACACGAAAGGCCCTTTTAAACCCCAAGGCCGATCCACTTCAAAGCATTAAAACAAAGCATTAAAACGAAGCACTAACAAGTGCGTTAAAGATGTCTATTCACATTCGCCAACAACCTTTGGCATTCAAACGCAGGGTCGGTAACGAGGCTTATAGCTCGTTACCGAGGGGACTAACGAGGGAAACCAGCATGTCATAGTAACGAGGATGGCCACCTCGTTACCGAACCCTAAGGGTCGATAATGAGGCTCGTCGGATTGGTAGCGAGAGCAGCTTTGATTTGACGGTGCATGGCCTTCACCATGGAACGAGTAATTCGCATCACTGGCTCCTCTTGTTCTTGCTTCTCGCCCTCGGTGTCCTCCTTGGCGTCCCGGCTTAACTCGGTGAGATCATGATGGGAAGGATTCACATCAGTAGTGGTGCTCGATCTATCGATTCTACAACACATAGTAGGAATTTTAATTTTTAAACAACCTAAATGTGAGTTGTAGTTAGATTTGAGAAGGTTTTTTTGTGTTTAAGGATTTGTGAAATTTATTTTTGAAAATTTGATGATCCTGATTTGGAAGGATGAGAATGATTGTTGGCCATGGGATAGGAAATTAGAGTTGTTCTTTTTTTTATTATTGGAGTTTGTATCAGAGGAATGTGCAAGAAGGTTGGTTTCACTGACCACAAAGGAAATTGTTGCTCATAAGCTGTAAAACCGTAAAAGTTTAGGTCGATTTGCCTTACGTTTGGTGAATTCGGTTTAAGATGAATCGAACGGACAAAAACCTAAACCGAACCGAAAAAGTTCAGTTCGGTTTTTGGTTCATTAAAAATCAAATACCGGTTTTCGGTTCGGATTTAAATCGATGCTCCACCCTAGCCTCCACGAACATTCTTTGTATGTAAATATGGACAAATGTGTGTTTTGCTCGGATACGATGAATTTTCTTGGCTTCATCGTATCCAAGGATTACGAGTTGATTTTTACAAAATCCGAGCCATTCGTGAGTGGCCAACTCCCACGACCTCCACTATGGTTCGATGCTTTTTGGGGCTCGCCGGGTTTTATAGACGATTTGTCAAGGACTTCAGTTCTATTGTCGGGCCACTCCATAATTTGACCAAGAAGGCGATCACAATAAAGTGGATGTCGTATCACGAGGCCGACTTCGAGGCCGCTTTATGCCGAGCCCTGGTCTTGTAATTGCCGGACTTCTCAAAGCGCTTCAAGATCGAGTGCGACGCCTCCGACTACGACATAGACGGCGTACTCCTTCAAGAGCAACGACCTATCACTTACTTTAGCGAGAAGCTAACAGGGGATACACTGAACAATCTGAACTATGATAAAAAAGCTCTACGCTCTTATTAGGGTCCTAAGTCATTGCAACACTATCTCTGGCCAAACGAGTTCGTAATTCATACGGATCACGCGACCTTGGCGTATTTAAAGAGTCAAACGACTCTTAATAGGCTCCATGCACGCTGGGTGGAATTTATGGGGACGTTTCCATACGTCATTTCTCACAAGAAGGGCAAAGAGAACGTCGTCGCTGACGCTCTCTCTCGGAGGTATGTCCTTTTAACCTAGTTACATTCTAAGCTCCCCGGTTCTCGATGATCAAAGAGTTGTATGCCTCGGATCCATACTTCTCTCCAATCATCAAGACACTCAGGCAAGATCGTATCCATGAGTCCTTCTTCTTGGACAACGTGTATCTATATCGAGCTGAGAAGTGATGCATCCCATACTCATCGGTTAGGCACTTGTTTCTCAAGGAGGCTCATGACGGCCGAGGC
This sequence comes from Fallopia convolvulus, assembly GCA_964016875.1. NCBI lineage: Eukaryota > Viridiplantae > Streptophyta > Magnoliopsida > Caryophyllales > Polygonaceae > Fallopia > Fallopia convolvulus. The sequence goes on from OZ024736.1 coordinate 16,085,998, forward strand.
CATTTTGGCATAGCCAAAATGTTGGCGGCACTTCGGGAACAATTCTTTTGGCCACACATGGCTAGAGATGTTAACAAGTATTGTTACAGTGTGTGTCTTGCAAAATGGCTAAGTCTCGGTTGCAGTCACATTGGCTTTACACGCCTCTCCCTATCCCGAATGCCCTGTGGGAAGATCTATCCATGGATTTCATCACATGACTCCCAACTTCGAGGCGTGATAAAGACTCCATACTTGTAGTTGTGGACCAGTTCTCCAAGATGGCCCACTTCATCGCTTACAAGGGGACAAATTGTGGTGGAAATCGTGAACTTGTTCTTCGAGCATGTGGTGAAGTTACATGGTATCCCTTGCACTATCGTTAGTGATAGGGATACCAAGGTTTGCAGCCACTTTTGGAGGACACTTTGGGGAAAGTTATCGACACGACTCATGTTTTCTTGCTTACCACCCCAAAACCGATGGTCAGACTGAGGTGACCAAAAAGACCTTAGGAACCCTCCTTAGGATGATGCTCAAGGATAACCCACACCGGATGAAGGACATACTATGCCATGTCAAGTTTGCTTATAACAGGTCCTATCACACAACGACGAAGATGACCCTGTTCGAGGATGTCTAAGGGCGTAACTCGTGTACGCCCATGGACTTGGTGTCGCGGCCCTTCAAGACCGGCGAGCATGCTGATGTGGCCAACTATGCCAACCATGTACGTCGCCTTCACGAGCGCACCAAGGCACAACTGGAGAAGCGCTAAAAGCAATACGCCGCCCAACACAATAAGGGGCGTTGTTCACTAATTTTTGAGCCAAGAGACTTGGTTTGGCTTCATCTTCACAAGGATCGTTTTCCTGAGGCTTGTAAGACGAAGCTACATCCAAGGGGAGATGGCCCCTTCAAAGTTCTACGGCGCATCGGGGACAGCTCATACATCCTAGACCTCCCGGGTAAGTACAATGTCTACACTCTACACTTCCTCCAATGTCTTAGATCTCCCTCCTTATGTAGATCCCAAGTATCATGACATGGAAACGGGGACATTTCCCACCCAAGAGGCGGAGGGTGATGTGACCTGGACTATCACCGCTATCCGAGAGGAGGATTCTATGTTCGGTCACTCTTACGGACCGATCACACGATCTAGGACCCGCGCCAATGCTCATGCCACAACGTCCATCGTCGCACACACGCTCGCCAGCCATGGCACACCCATGGCTGAGCCAGCCTTCGCATGCCTAGTCTCCATTGACACTATGCCAGTCCCATCACTCGGCGTCGAGGACCTCACTTGGAACCACTGCACTTCCATGCCGACGTCGGCCACCCTGTCGTCAGAAATTGAAGTTCGTGTGCGCCGAGGCCGTGCTGCACCGCACCAGAGTGCCGCGACATGCCTTGCGCGTGCCCGTAGGTGCGCCGAAGCCCTTGTCGCGTCGCGCCAGCCTTGGTCACACCTTGTCGCGACACTCGCGTCTAGGACACCATGAACACTATATTTTTTATTGTATTATTTAGTATCTTTTCCTTCTATAAACCTTCTAAGTTAAGGAGTTGCTTGTTTTAGTATCCATTTTTGGGCTTGGGCCGGTGTAGGGCACGCTTGCATGCCATGCCCTAGCCGCCCCCATGCCACTCTAGGGTTTTCGGCACACTCCTCTATATAAAGGAGTCTTGCTTCTCTTGTTTGGTTATGCTTAGTTGAATGATAATGAAGTTTTGCCAATTTTGACTCACACTCTCATTATTATACATCGTATCTCCTCAAATCCTCTCTTCCTCTCTCGAGTTCTCCCTTGAATTCGAGTCTCTCATTGCTAAACTCTGATTTCTCTCTTGATTCTAGGCTCAACACCTCAAACCTTATCAACTACTTGTTCGTTAGACACAATACGAGTTCGATCAAGACAAAGATCCTACGCTGAATCTGAAAACGGGTTCACACCATTAGGCCTATGGATTATGAAATTGATGATCCGATTTGGGCTAAAATTTGGAAAATTCCTACCCAATAATGTGCAAGACACTTCTTATTCCTCGTGGCACGAGACATAATCATGTGCAATGAGAATAGAGCACGACGTCATTTGATTCAACCTGCGACTTATCCTAGATGCGATGAAGATGAATGTTGGTGTTTAGGGATTGATCCCTAATTCGGGACATATGACTCTCTTTGAGTGTTAAATATTTAGATCTAATTTTCTTCATAATCATGGACTTGGGGATTTTGATTTTTACTAACATGAACCGTGATGATCAATGAAGTGCAATTTTTGCAATAATGTTTTGGCACACATGGAATGTACGCACTAAACTTGTTTTTAAAGGAAAAAAGTTTTTGATGTATTGCCTTTCTTCTTGTGTTTGCTCAATTGTGGAGGATTATGAAACCTTTGCTGTCAAGACACAATTTGTTACAACCCCATCTGAACTAGGGTGTGGCAACCTCTTCGTTGTGTTGCTCTCCTCCTCTTGATGGTTGGGTTGCTCTTAATGTTGATGCCATATCTAAGGGCAACTCAGGATTAGTAGGGGTGGAGGCGTGTTTCACAACGCTGAGGACTCTTTCATTTAGGCCTATGAGTTCAGAAGTGGTGTCTCTAAAGCAACTATTATAGAGGTATGTACTATAAATCATGGTCGAAATATTACTAGGAGAATGGGTTTTCAATGGTTGCTAGTGTAGATGGACTCGCTCATTGCTTGTAAGTTGTTGACAATGTCGAAGTTAATGCCAAACAAGGACAACTATTTGGTGGAGAACTATCCAAGCTACTTAAAGAGACTCAATGGGAAGCTCAACTCCAGAACATGCCTCGTTCAACCAATAAAGTGGTTGATGCTCTCGTCAATTAAGCAATTGATTTGGCAACCCCTTTAATTGAATATTTCTATATTCCTATTTGTGTTGCTTTTATGTTAGAAGTTGATGTTCATTTCCTTAGTTAAGGACCCTAGCCCTCTTTAATGAATAATATAATACAATGACAAAAAAATACTTCTAACTAATCTAACACACCAAAAACTTATGCATTAAGGAGTATAAACATTTGATCCTACTAGGGCTAGGCATAGGTCCAAAACCGGATCGGATCGGATCGGACCGGACCGGACCGGGACCGAAATCCTCCAAATCTTTGGACCTAGGACCGGACCTAAATTTCTCGGTCCGGTCCGGTCTCGGTCCCGGTCCGGCCCGGTCCAGTGTTGGACCGGTTTGGACCTGGATATTATTTTTTAAAAAAAATTAATATTTTTCAAAGTAAAATTTATGTTTTTAGTAAAAACAATTACGTATTATTTCTGAAAAATATAATGTTACGAAGTATATACATAAAAGTGAAACTTAAATAATAAAAAATAAATTTTATAACATAAGAAATATTATTTATATATATAAATTTATAATTTTATATATATTTTAAAAAAGTCGGTCCGGACCGGAGGACCAGACCGGGACCATAAGTTCTAAAATTCATGGACCGAGGACCGGACCTATTAACACTCGGTCCGGTCGGTCCGGTCCGGTTTGGTCCAAAATTCCGGTCCAGACCTAAATTTGCACAGCCCTAGATCCTACACAAAGGTTAAAGAAATGAAAAAGGGTATGATCGTCAAAGTAAATTCAAATTTCCCAAATACACGAGTAACCAAGCATGGGAGGGTAATTTTAGGGCCGAGCATGGCTCGGTCAAAACAGAAAATTTGGACTGAACCAAAAGCGAACATGTTTGATTCGGTTATTGGTTTAATGAATTCAAAAATTTCGATTTCGGTTTTGGTTCAGTTTAAATCGGTTCGGTTCGATAAAACCGAAATAAAAGAAAAAAAACGAGCCCAATAGTTCACGTCACTAGACTAGTTATCAATTTAAACTTGATAGAAAAAAAAACCCGTAGCCACACAACCCCTTCAATTTGAATTTCTTTCTCACGACAGTGACAAACCCTATCCTCCCAAAGATCCTGTTGCCGCTCCAGGAGACTCAACGTTCGCGCGCCCGTCGCCTTCGTTGTCGGAGCTCGTGGTAGCTAAATCCGCAGTGCACTCGTGACTCGCGATTACTAAACCCTAGCAGGAGCGCTGCATTCCTTCTCTGAGTTGCAAGTTCAGTTCATCAGCACTGACTGCCTTCCGCCCTTCCCTAGTATGTTTCAATCCTTGGATTGTTGTTCTAGGAGACTCAACTAGTCAATTAATCTCTTTCTTTCAATCATTTGAATGTTGTTCGAAGTTTGAACTTGCAATTCTGGTTCTGTGGGTTAACTTTGAACTTGAATGTTGTTATAACTTAAGATTTATTACAATTTAATACGAAGATCGAGAGATGTCCTTGATCTGAAATTTGGTAACCAAAGAAGGGCTGGCCTCTTTTCTAATGTGAAGTCAAATTTATGTTTCCAGTAACAAAGTAGAAAACATTATCAACCATTAAAAAAACCCCACCCTGCCGCTAATTGAGATGCATATTCAGTTCAAAATAATTGAGATTTTGGCTTTATGGTCCAAAAACTGGCCTAAATATTTTCTTTGGACTTTTTTTCGCCATTTCCGAATAGCGCACCCTCCTTTTTTCATAATAGCGCACCCTCCAGCCGTTACGGTCGGAGGGTGCCCAGCCGTTACGGCCGGATACACTCCAGCCGTAACGGCCGGACGTGCTCCAGCCGTAACGGCTGGGCACAGTCTGGCCGTTACGGCTGGAGGGTATTTGGCCAGAACGGCCGGAGCTAATAGTTTAGGGTTTTAAGTTAGTTTATTTATATATGTATTTTAAGTTTTACATATTGTTGTATGTCTCTATATGATTCCATTTTGGATCTTTGGGTGGATTGTTAAAGCCCTAACAAATGTATCATGTTCAACTTACTATTTTTGTTGCGCTATTAGATGACCAAACTCAAGTTTAAAAACAACAAACAACTTCATTACTTCCAAACCATGAACTTACAAACAACACTTGCTTCTACATGAAAAAACATCGAAATATAACTTACTGAATCACGAAATGACAAACAACACTTGCTTCTAAAGCCGAAACATGAAAAAACAACAAACAACATTTAATCCTAAGGCGTAATATTATCAACTGCACGAATCTCAGCACCTTCGAATAGGCGAAGCTGTGCGGCCGTTTCTTTGGCTAACATACGATCTGTTATATCGTTGTCGTTCAGGAAAAAGCGACAATATCCTGGTGGTACTCCCACGCCAGATTGGCTCCATGATATGACCAAGTTTCGTAGGGTGCCCTCGGGTACCATGGTCCATTCCGATCTGCTCTCCTTAACACCTTGCACGAGAACGATGGAGATGTTGATGAAGCGTGGAGTAATGGCGTAGGTTCGCGAGGAACATGCTGCTTTCTTAGGAGCCATGGATGGAGATGAAATTCTGGTTTGGGTTTGAGGTTGGATGGATGGAAGTCTTCTTTTATGGTTGAAAATTGGTCTACCCTCAATGTGATGTACATGCATGGGTCTTGTCACAAGAAAAAACTCATAATAGTGTCATCAGAACATTAAATGGTATATTGTTATCAGAACATTAAATGGGACAGAAAAGCAACTTTGTTCATAATAGCGCACCCTCCAACCGTTACGGCCCAAGGGACCCCAGCCGGAACGGCCAGAGGGCTCCCAGCCGTAACGGCTGGAAGCACTCTGGCCGTTCCGGCTGGGGTCCCTCGGGCCGTAACGGCTGGATGTTTATTGAAACCGACGAATTAAATGCACTCAACTACCTTAACTCTTTTCCGCCGTAGCCTTTTTATTGCCCTATAGCCGTAGCACTCAACCACTTCCATTCATATCTAGTATAAAACCCACAACACTTCTTCAAACCCACAACACTTCTACATAGTTTTCAATCTTCAACCATGAACAACAAAGGAGATTATTTCATGGATTTAGAAGATCAAGCCTTGAACATCAACCATAATGAGGTATGTATTATTTGTTTGTTCCAAGTTGCTTTCTTCCACCACTCTACTTCACTCTACTATATTTGAAAGAAAAAAAATGTGTAAAACTACATGTTTATCTAAAAATAGTTTTAATGTAGAAAAAAAAGTGTATTTAATCTTGCATGTATTGAATATGCAAATCTATATAATTATTAGTAAAAAACTAGGTTAAATGTTACTTTGTTGAGAAAAGATCGTAACTTTTGTCTAAGAACTTCGAAGTGTTCTTAAACAAAAAGATTCGATTTTTAAAAGGATGAAACTGTCTGGCCGTAACGGCTAGGCAGCATCCAGCCGGTACGGTTGGAGTGTCACTGGCCGTAACGGCCAGGTGCTTCCCAGCCGTAACGGCTGGAGGTGATCCAGCCGGTACTGCTTTGGCACACTCTGGCCGTTACGGCTATATTTTACAGAATCTTATTTAAGCTTTGTTTTAATCTTTGTAGGAAGATAATGAAGTGTACATTGGGCTTGATGCACTGAGGATTGAAGATGGACAGAGTGATCCCGCATACAACAATTCTGTTTATGGATATCCCCAGGTGCAGTCAGAACCGATTCCGTTTGCTGGAGATTGGTATAGTAGTGGATATCCGTCGACGCATCCAAGTCAGATGCCAACTACAGGTGATTGGGGTGGATACTCTCAGATGTGTCCAAATCGTTACAATAGTGGGTATGCTCAGATGCATACCGATCAGTACAATACTGATTATACACAGATGGAGTCACTGGCGAGGCGTGGGCTTCCATCTTTGAGCGGCATGCCACAGTTTTTGGAACCCGTGGAGGAGGTGGTGCAAGAGTCCGATGACTATACAGAGTTATTTACCACAGATAGGATATTTGGTAGTAGAGAGGAGGCCATAGAGTGGGTTAAGACAACAGGTATTGAAAATAACATGTGCATTCGAACTGGGCGGACAAAGAAGTCTACATTATTTGGTCAGCTTGGCAAGACTTGGTTGGTATGCGAGAGGGAAGGGGTTTACACCCCGAAGAGAAGGGAAGTAAAGGAGGTCCAAGAGACCATTAAGTCCAAGAAATGTGGTTGCAAGTTTGCAGTGACTTGTATTGAAGGTCTAAGAGGATCGTGGAGGATTGAGGTTGTGCATGGAATTCACAACCACAGGATAAATTCTAGTTTGCATGGGCATGCACTCGCTGGAAGACTCACCGGCCAAAAGCTGAAGTTGGTGGAGTCGATGTCATCAAGCAATTGTAACCCGACTCAGATTGCAGTGGCATTGAAAGATTTCCAATGAACTTCACGAGTAAGAAACAGATCTACACAGCAAGATATGGTTTGAAGAAGGCTGGTTTGGAGGGGCGAACTGTTGTTCAAGAGTTCTTCCTCCGAGCTAAGGAGAACAACTACTTCGTGGAGCACAGATTAGATGATAAAAGCAATCGGATTAGTGACGTCTTCTTCGCCAGTCCTGATTCGATATCACTTCTTAAGGCATTTCCCTACGTCTTAGTACTCGACTGCACATACGCTACAAACAAGTAAGTCATACACTTCGTTTTTAAGTTTTTATGCACTTATTATGAATCAAATTCAAATTCTGTTGAACATGACCATAACAGCCAGATTGTATCCAGCCGTAACGGCCAGAGCGCCTCTGGCCGGTACGGCTGGAGGCAATCCGGCCGGTACGGCTGGATACAATCCGGCCGGTACGGCTGGATACAATCCGGCCGGTACGGCTGGAGAGCCTCTGGCCGTTACGGCTGGTTTAAACAGAATTAAAATCCCCCTCCTTATCCTTTCCTAAATCTATAGGTACGGTATGCCTTTCTTAGAAATTGTTGGATTTACCTCAACATGGTTGAATTACACTGTAGCCGGAGCTTTCTTGGCCTTTGAGAGGGAGGAAAACTTTGCTTGGGCCGTGGAACAACTTCAAAAGCTTTGTGCATTCGCGCAAATTGAGCCTACCTGTTTGGTGACAGATCGTGAGCTGGCTTTGATGAATCCATTAGATAAGATGTTTCCGAGATCAAAGCGCCTTCTTTGTAGGTGGCACATTGAGAAGAATATTGAAGCTAGAGCAAAGACTCTAATGAAGAATGCAACAAGTGCAAAATACTTTTCGAATGATTTTTGGGTATTGTTTAAGGAAACGGCAATAGATGGTTATGAAAGGGAGTTGGCAAGGCTAGAAACAAAATGGTCTATGTGGTCGCGTCTTCTGCAATATGTCAGAAAACAATGGCTTGATCCATACAGGACAAGATTTGTTTCTGCTTGGACAGACACAGTATTGATATTTGAGTGTAATACAACAAACGGGTATGCACATCTATTCCCTAAAAGACAGCACGATATATGGTCTCATCCTTTAAACATTTGGGAGCTAATAGTTATTCTGAATTGTAGGGTAGAAGCACAACACTCATCCTTGAAACATTGGATTGAGACTGCAAACAACCATTTAGATACAGCATTTAGCCTATTCCATACATCAGTAGAGATCCAAGTGAATAACATATGGGCCTCCTTCAATGCATGTCGTCTAAAGACGCGGTCTCATTTGGCCGCAGTTGATGTTTTTAAGCACTTGAAGTACGCTGTTTCTGACAAGTGCATGGAGTTTCTGATAGAAGAGTATCGTAAGGGTGAAGGTGTGTCTTTTGACATGAGGTGTACATGTACTAGACCGGTGACACACGGTTTGCCTTGTTTCCATACTATTGCACGGTATGTGACTCTAGAGGTTCCCATTCCTCTTACTGGAGTGCACGTTTTTTGGAGGACCCTTGACATAGAGAGAGTAGTACAGAACGAGGATGTTGAAGGGTGCAAGGGCAGAGTTGCAAAATGTTTGATGGATGACTTCTACACGAACACATTCCCATAAATATCTGCCGATCTACAACATGATTGTGCCAATGCTGTATATAATATTATCTACCCCGAGATGACCGCTGCACGAGAGCTGTTGCACACTCTCTTGGCATCACTCAAGAAAATTGGAGGCAAGTGCATCAAAGCATGATTAATACGCTCAATGAGCATGAAGGGTGGTTCAGGGGTAGTTTCTATGAGCATACGGTTGAAAGAATGAGGCAAAGACTTAATTTCTTTGATGATGGATTCGCCCCCATCGATTATTGGTTTACACTTCCAGAGATGGGCTCCTTGGTTGCAACGACATTCAGTTGTGCTTTGACATGTGTGGGGAAGACTATCAATCAAACCTACCTTCCATTAGTTTCGAGGACCGGCAAGTTGGACAATGGGGTAATTTCAATTTGTTTCTTGCCAAAGGAAGCTCATTATATATCGGTAAGATAAATTTATTAAAGCATCCATGTATACATGTTTAAAGACCTTCATACTTATAGAATGTCGTAATATTGTAGGTGTCTTTCTCGGACGACTCGCCGTTGTCGCATATTTGTTCACAATGGAAGCTTCATTGTGATAATAGTGCACTATTTCTACTACATGAAATCCAAAACCGTATGAACTTATTCAAGGTTGATGGCAATCATGTTAGGCTTGATTTGGCAACTCAATAGGATGACAAACTGTCTGTTGTAAGTTGTAAACTGTCTGTTTTCTGTGCTGTAAACTGGGTTCTGTAAACTGTCTATTTTATGTTCTGTAAACTGGTTTCTGTAAACGGTGGCCGTAACGGCTGGAGCTGGATTCCATATCTAAAGACTTGTGTCTTTTGGTGATTGATTTTGCGTCAATACGAAAATATGAAAATATCCAAACGTCCAATCTGACAATCTAAGTATGAAAATATCCAAACGTCCAATACGAAAATACGACATAAGCATCGTAAGTCTGAACATATCTAAACGTCAAGTACGAAAATACAACCCAAGTCTAAAAATATCCAAACGTCAAATACGAAAATACCACATAAGTCATAGGAGAATTCTCAAAACAACATAAAAATCAAATGACGGTATCATCATCATCGTCGTGGCGTCCATAACCACTCCCCTGACCGGCCTCTGGCGGGGGCCACTGTCCTCCTAGATCAATCATAGATCTCCTAATGGCCTCACGCAGATCTCGATCGGGAGTCATAGCGAATGGTGTAAGATAACCGACCACACGCTGCATGCGCTGTAAATACATCTGCTCTCCAATCTGTGGACTCACGTACATATGAGTACGAGGCTCATACCAAGACATATAATCTGATGAAGAAGCCGACGGGTCATCCGTCACTGGAGGTCCCATGAGATCTAAAGTAATGGAGTGGAAGTTCTGTGCACCCCAAACCCACAGAGACGCGTCATACTCCACTACGTAACTACGTACGGCTGTTGGTCGTGTGGCAGTGCGGGGCAGGATAGGCAGACGTGGTATCTGCTGCACACGGTGGTACTGCCTAGCGGCTCGATCAGGCATGTACGGCTCTGAGATATCAAGAACAGATATCACGCCGTGGAAACGTGAAGCAGCTAGAGTATCACTGAAATCTAACACTCCGTATGGCGACCAATCAACCTAAAGCATAACAGTTTTAATATAGATTATAACCTAAACAAAACAATATTTATAAGTTGCATTTTTTATGTACTTACATCTGTCGCAGTCATATGATCTAGCTCCGCTCTGAAGTTGCGTGTAGCATCAAGTGATCCACCATCTCCCCATCTCGCGGCCCACGGTGCACCGCCTTCCCAAGCCGGATCGTCAGCAGGGCGAAAGGCAGGAAAGTACAAGAAGATCCAAGCCTACATAGAAAATTATAAGAGAATTATAAGCTTCTTTAATGTACATAATTGACATAGTAGAAACAATCACTTACCTGTAAGAGTGTGGTACAAACACCCATCTGACGGGCGCCCGATCGTGTGCACTCACCGAGCCCTCGATACAAATAAGCGAGCACAACTGAACCCCATGACATGTCATCCATTGCCATGACATCTCGCACTAGAGCGATATATGAAAGAGGAATCCGATGCTGTGACCTGTCTGGAAATAATGTGGACGCCAACAGAAACATCAGAAAACCCGCTGCTAGAATCTTCGAATCAGCCTGCTCATCGATCCGCTTCCCGCATACGTCCTTCAGATCTGAATGTGTGAACCCTCCCTTATCATAATGGTTGTTGAACCACACCTCATCTAACCCAAACAACTTCAGAAACTGTGATCTCTGCAACTCCCTCAACTCTCCCTGCTTCAGATTCCGCTCATTAGGCGGAAGAATAACTGCATCTCCATCAATCCTCAGACCGAGGATAAGTGCCACATCATGCAACGTGATCGTCATCTCTCCCCAAGGCATATGGAACGAGCTCGTCTCTGGCTGCCATCGCTCGAGAAATGCCACAATCAACGGAGTATGAATGCGGCTATACATGAGGTCCTGTAGATGAGCAAGTCCACTATGCCTAACTATGTTAACCCAACCGCCGTCCCCAGCCGGCACCCATCTAGATAGCTGGGAAGTACGTCCATGAATCCTAAACCCAACCCGCTCCTATGCAATAATAATCCAAATAAGATCAAACGTATAAAAGGAGGTTAATAAAAGTGTACAGATAAATGACGTACCCGGCCAGCATAGATGTGGTGGGCGACATGCTCCTCAAATCCAAGTAGCAACTCCGGTATCTGCGGGCCACCGGGTACAAGATCGGTCAGAAACGGATAAATGTTCATCCCGCCGGCGCGTCTCCTATGTCCCTGGCTAGACGAAGGACCAACTGGAGTCGCATGAACTCCACCGCCTGTAGCCTCGGCCTGAGTCCGACCTCGGCCTCTAGCGCGAGACCGTGAAGACTGACTCGCAGTCCTCGACCGTCGAGCCTGACTCCCGTGCGTCGACGTCGGATCCTCTACTGCCTCATCCTCCGGCTCGGCACTATGAATAATAACTGGCTGTGAAGTGCACCGTCGACGGTGCCTAGTATACACAGTACTATAATCACGACGATCCTCCTGGTCCGAGGGAGCCGCAGCCTGCGCCTGTACCGAGGGAGCCGGAGCCTGCACTTGATCCACCAGCTCGTCATGTATGTCGTCCAATCCCTCTATCTGAGGATCTGGCTGCGACACAGCCTCTCTCAATGCATCTCGGCGACGATGACGAGTCGACCTATCTCCCATCTGAAACAGTTAATCAGAATGATCAATACAAGCAAAAGGGGTCGATACAGATATTAGGTAAAATACAGATTCCTAAGCAAAATACAGAATTATAAGCAAAATACTCGTGTCTGGCCGTAACGGCTGGGAGGTCGTCGTCTTCGACGAGCTTCCGCGAGCTCGTCGTCCATGGCGTCCCGCCGTTACGCCCGAGAGCTCTTCGTCCATGCCAGTCCATTTTGCATGTTTCTAAGGTAATTTCTACAACCCTAAACTTCCTAATTTCTTATCTCCATTGTACAACCCTAAATCTAAACTAAAACCCTAATTTTTTTACTTCAAATCTGAAATTTGTAATGAAAAACACCAAAAATTGAAGAAATCTTACCTTAATGTGATGTCTTTGCTTGAAATGTTGAATAAATGTCTTGAAATTGAGTGTTGAGGGAAGTTTGAGAGTTGAGGGAGGAGGAGAGAGTTGAGAGAGGAGGAGAGAGTTGAGAGAGAGAGTTAGAATGTGAATGTGGTTTGATTTGTAATTTTGGGTGAAATTTAATATATAGGTGCTTTAAAATGAAATTTGGAGGGTGCCTTGAAATGAAAGCCCCCTTTTTTTTTGTTTCTCATTAGTTTACCAAAGCTTTTTCTTGGTTACATGCAGTTCGATCCGCGTTGCGCACTTGTCTTTGGTGGGTGAGTCTTCCAAAGGATTTTTTTTGGAAAATTCCTTTTGGTGCCCAAGAAAAAAACTTATTCCTCTTGGTACCCTTGAGGTTTTGGCTTTTCTCGTTGACGCCCTCTCTGGTTCAAATTAGTCAATTTCAAGCTTACCGACATGTTCATCACCCTTAAATTAGTAGGATTTGACTATTAAAACATCAAAATTCATAGCCAAAATACATCAATTTGAATTTTTAAACAATTTTGTAAACAACCCCTTAAAATAGAGGATTGTTTAAAAATTCAAATTGATGTAGTTTGATTATGAATATAAGTGTTTTAAGAGTTGAATCCTACTAATTTAAGCGTGATGAACATGCCGGTAAGCTTGAAATTAGCTAATTTCAACCGGAGAGGGGCATCAACGGAAAAAGCCAAAATCTCAGGAGTACCAAGAGGAATAAGAGGAATAAGCCAAAACCTTAGGAGCAGACCGCTTACTACCTTAGCCAATTCCTTTTGTTCAAAATATTAGGACATTGAATTAGAATGTGTATCACATCCCCATAGCAATAAGAAAACTTCAAAATTGAAACAACCGATGCAAACGCTGAATACCTAAGCAAAATATTTGGGCATCGCCCTAGGTAAATTTAGAAGGGAGAGATGGGCGCTGAATACCTACGCAAAAGTTTTTGAGTTTGTAATCAATTCCCCAATTTCCCTCCATTTCTTTTTTCCTCCAAGTTTCATTTCCTCGTCATTTCAAAAAAAAAATCTTTCTTCTTTCCATCTCATCCTTCTTTCTCAAGCTTTCCCCTTTCTCTATCTTATCGCCGCAGCCGTTTTGGAGGGTTTTTTTCCCCGTCAATATACTCTCCGCTGAGTACTTATCTGGTAAGGTTTGGACTTCTTCAGATCTTTATCCGTATCATCTTTGTCTTTGTTCCATCATTTTTTTTTTGTCAATTGCAAATTTTTTTCACTTCTCGTTAGTTGAAATGTTTGTTGCTGTTGATTCTTCGAGCATTTAGATCGAAAAGGCTGCGGGTGTGTCTGGATTTGAAGTTTGGAGCACTAATGGCGGTTTTTCTACCTTTGTCAATTTACTTCTAGGATAAGAAGTCTTGACTCGGATATTGCTTTGTTTTAGATCAATTGATTTCATGATAGTGGCTTAGATCCAAAACTGCGAGGGATTTTGCTTTTCTCATAACTGAAAATTTAAGTAGCATTTGATTGAGGAGTTAGGGCAAATGCCTTGTCCAACTAGGAAAAAATGTTGAGTTTACTATTGTGGGCTGAAATCTCTCATTTGGACTTTCTTTTTAGCAAAGCTTGTTTCTGCTTTACCTGCATTAAAAAATAGAAACTTCTAAGTAATTTTGTTTATCCCTGAACACTACCTACTACCGAAAGTTGGTAACCGTCAAAACTCCATTGCCTTTTGGATTGGTCAAGCCTGGTAGAATTTTCAATGCTGTTATTAGCCTGTCTTCTTGCAACTGGTTGCCATAACCCTGCTGTGTATATGACTGAATGCCTATCATCAACGTGTTACATGTAAGATGGATAGATCTCAGGTTCTTTTTGTCCTTTGTTTTTGTTTTCATATATGTGTCTCTTTTTCCCTTAATGCTCCATCTGAGCTAAGTTGCTTCAACTGCGCATTTTATTAGGATTGTATGGGAAGATAAGATTCTTATCACCTTGAACACTGAAATTTGTCACCATGTATACATACGCTTATCATTCTGACTCTCTCATACACATGACGTCATTTTCTCACATCCATCTATAAGTTATCGTGCTTTATGACATGAATGTTTCATGTATTGTCCATATATTTTCTGAATTTATTTTAGACATTTCCTATCATGTTGTTTAAGCTCATTCGGATTCTTGGTGTGTTGCTTTTAGGCAATCTTGCAATGGCAGCTGCTAGAAAAGCTACAAACCATGCTGCGCTCATCAAATTGTGGCCTCCTAGTCAGGGCACACGTTTAATGCTTGTGGAGAGGATAACCAAAAATCTCACAACACCATCTTTGCTGTCGGGTAAGTATGGTCTCTTAAGTCTTGAGGAAGCTGGGGCAAATGCAAAGAACATTGAGGAAACTGCATTTGCTGCTGCAAATCAACTCTTTGCAGAGGAACCGGGCAGTGATGGGAGTTCTGCTGTGCACCTCTATGCTAAAGAATCCAGCAAGCATATGATGGAAGTCCTTAAAAGAGGGCCCACCACAAAGAACCGAGAAGTGATTATCTCTGAAGAAGTTTCTGGAAAGGATGAAACTGTTTTTGATATATCTGGAGGTCGCAGGGCCTTTATTGACGGGGCTGAAGCCGGGCAGCTTTTTGCATCGTTGAGAAGGCCTGGAAATTCATATACCAAAATATGTCTTAGCAATAGAAGCTTTGGTTTGGATGCTGCACATGTGGTTGAACCCATCCTGTCTTCCCTGAAGAGTCAACTGGAAGAAGTTGACCTGTCTGATTTCATAGCTGGAAGGCCAGAGGCAGAAGCTCTGGATGTTATGAATATATTCTCATCTTGCTTAGAAGGTTCAAAACTGAGGTATCTAAACCTTTCAAACAATGCACTTGGAGAGAAGGGTGTTAGGGCATTTGGGGCACTTTTAAAATCCCAGGAAAACATGGAAGAGCTTTACTTGATGAATGATGGCATATCAGAGGAAGCCGCCCAGGCAGTGAATGAACTTATTCCTTCCACTGAAAAACTGAAAATCCTGCATTTTCACAACAATATGACAGGAGATGAAGGTGCAATGGCAATTGCTGAGATTGTGAAAAGATCCCCATTACTTGAAGATTTTAGGTGTTCTTCCACTAGAATAGGCTCTGATGGTGGTGTGGCTCTTGCTCAATCACTTGGAAATTGTCCTCATCTGAAGAAACTAGATTTGCGTGATAATATGTTTGGTATCGAGGCTGGGGTTGCCCTGAGCAAGTCTCTACTGGGACTTGCAAGTCTAACTGAAGCCTACCTTAGTTATCTGAACTTGGAAGATGAAGGAGCTGAGGCTCTTGTTCTTGCAATGAAAGAGTGTACACCTTCACTTGAAATCTTGGAGATGGCTGGGAATGATATCACGGTTAAAGGTGCTTCAGCTTTGGCATCTTGTATAACTTCAATGCAATTCCTAACAAAGTTAAACTTATCTGAAAACGAGCTGAAAGACGAGGGTGCTCTCCTGATTGCAAAGGGATTAGAAGGACGTAGTCAAATATGTGAAGTAGATCTGAGCACCAATGCTATTAGAAGGGTTGGAGCTCGAGTGCTAGCTCAAGCAGTTGATAACAACCCAGGGTTTAAATTGTTGAACATAAATGGAAATTATATATCTGATGAGGGCATTGATGAGGTTAAAGAAATTCTCAAGAGGAACCTGGATGTTCTTGGTCCTCTGGATGAAAATGACCCTGAAGGAGAAGATGATGGTGATGAAGATGAGGCTGATCAATCTGAGAATGATGAAGATTTGGAATTGAAGTTGAAGGGGCTTGACATCAAGCTTGATGATTAGATGCTTTTCATTGCTTTGATCTTATTCTAATGAAATGTCAACATCAGTTAAGTAACCTACTTGCTACTAGGAGTAGTATGTTAGATGCTGTTTATTGTCTGTGTACTGTGTTGTGTTTTCTCTCTTTTTTGCAGTTCATGTTTATTTATTTTACTAGACTGTTTTCAGATACCAACATTAATGGTAGGATTTGGGATGCTGGTCTATGACGAAATATGAAATTAAGCACATGATCCCTATTTGCATCAAGACTTCCATTGTTTGAAGACTTGTCAAAGATGAAAAGAAAGTGTTAATGGGAAAGAAGAATTTACTTTTGATGATCAATCGAGTTTTACCCAGAGGAGCATGCATTTGAGATTCGCCTACTAAACATCAGAGTAAGGCGTGGATTCCTTTTTTTTTTTTTTTTTGAATTCCTTCCTCGTCCTGAATTACTGGATTTCTCGTCACGAAAATTGAAGTCCCTGGTTTCAGCAAGCACAAAGAATGAAGAAAACAAATTTGCATGTAAAGTAATTTAACTCGTTCCAAATGCAGCCTCTACATAAACTGCCATGTATCATCAACCACTCCAAATTACATATCAAATAAACAGTGGCTATTACTGCTCAACTCGTAAGAGGATTAAGCATTTTACCAAGTGATAGTTGGCACAAAGCCAAAAAGGAAACGCAAGAGCAAAAGCTTGAAAGGCAAAGGCTAAACTAAACATGAACAAGAACCAAAGGATAAGAAAAAGGACATTTCCTGGTAACTATTTTAGGCTAGTTCTTAGAATCTTTGCATTCCATGGAGCCTCCACTTTTCCCATCTTCTAGCCATGTTTGGATCATGGTAATCCCAGCTCTCAACACAACTCATCCTACCACCATTACCCGTCTCTGCATTTACTCCAACGTCATGTTCACAAACTTGTCTTGTATCACAAGCATCCACCACGACTTCCCCTGTTCTAACACATTCATCTCGCTCCATTCCAAATTCAACAAAACAATAACCAACACAAATACGAGAACACCACTCGCCTTCACCCATATCCAACACAATCCTCCTCTCCTCTTCACATCTCATCTCTCCAAGTCTCGCGATCTTCACATCCTCCCCGTTTCCAATCCTCAGCTGAATTTCCCTGATTCCTCCCCCAATCAACTCATCCAAGAACCCTTCAACTTCACGCAAGATGGACCCAGCTGAAGATACATGGAACCCATGAACAGGAATCGACATCTCCATATAAAATGGTCCTCTAATTCTAGTTGGGTTATCTGAAAGATGCAAGATTGAGCAACACGGGTTAAAATGAACTCGGTCCATGAGAATCTTTATCCCTTTCTTGATTCCTTCAATGGGATCAGCATGTCCAACATAGAACAGCCTGTCAATCACCTGAAGCGCAGCCAGCTTACCATGTGCCGTCATACGGCGGAGAGGGAAGATTCTAGCGGCGGACGAAGAGTAACTCATGATCGCCAAACGGTCAACCGGTCGAAGAGCAAACACGGCGAGCGCCATGGATTGCTTTAGGAGCCTCAAGTGGGACCCGTTTGGGGTCGCTACTAGAACTAAGTCAATGGCTTGTTTGGGCGCTACTTTTATGGATAAATATGGGAAAGAGATGAGAGAGAGTGAGATTCTTGGTTGGGAAATGGAACGTGCTTGATTTGGGTCGATAGGATCGTCGTCATTATAGAGAGTGGAGCGGAGAAATGAGCGCCTGTGGGCTCAAAAGTTGGCGATGGAGTGGTCAAGGATGTGGATGATTGGGTCGTGAGGATGCCAGGTGGGCGGGTGGAGTGAGCGTGGGATGTGGGTCCAGTGGGCCCGGCACATTGGGCATGTTATGCTTCCGTGGCGAATGTTTGAGGAGATGCAGGATAGATGGAATGCATGAGAGCATTGAGCTGTGAATACAACATGCCCTCCAGTTCAGCAGTGGCTCCAGGCAGATTGTGCACAAATTCTGGAACAACATACATGCACAGTTATAAGAATTATAAGATGGGAATAGCTCAATATTTCTTATCAAGTAATATCCAATAGCTTACCTTAGACGAGATGATAGATGGGGAATCCCCTGCTTCCATAATCTCCAATACATTGCGTGAATTCACATTCTGTGACAAAATCAATAACCTGTCTTAATTTTTCAATGCACGGAAAAAAGAAAGAAACAACAACAACTTCAAGAAACTCTACAATTGGGAGAAGGAAGTTAGTTGGGTAAGAAAGAAATTCCTAAGATACCACTTGAAATTTATGGTTGCAGAGAAAGACTCACCGTTGCGGAGGCGCAGGCGGTGGAATTGGGAAGCCCGATGGCAGACGAGGAGGACAAGCCACAGGGAAGTACATTGAGTTTCCAGGCTACTCTTCTGGCGGAAACTCGATATAATGCAACCAGAATCTCCAAAAAAATATAAATGAATTGCTGCTTCGAAAGGGGTAGAAGAATCCTATAGTTGGTATTTTTTAAAGCAATAAAGCCAATCTCCCATGTTGCATTTTGATTTTGGGTCCTCCAGAAAGCATGCACATGCACATCTAGTTAAGCCAAAGGGCCCTTGAGAACAGACTAGATACAATGAAATCTTGGTACCTTTAGATGCCGTGTGTGGTCCATTTTGAGCCGTCCATGCGTGCTGGATTGGTAAGAACAAATAAGTGAGTCACCTCACTTGTTGCAAGTTTAATTATGAGATATTCAGAGAGCTCCCTTTGCAGACTTGTGTATGGGATTGCTAAACATCCAAATGTGTCGTTATTCAGTTCAGTCCAATATGCTTGTATGAAAAAATGCAGAAATGTTAGGCTTATTGAGTAGCTCTATCAGCCGTTCAAGATGCAAGATGTGTCTATCTAGGTCCATGCTGGACTGTTATGGGCGACTTGATTCAGGTGGAAGTCGTGGCTCTCTTGAAAATACATAACTCCAGACCGTACACCGTGAATAAGCAAGATGCTTATGAAGACAGCACTTCCAAGTGTGCAAACCACCTTAGGATGCTGTTTTGTAACGAATTGAATCAAACAGTGTTAAGAAAATGTGTAAAGGAAGGAAGATATGAACAGAGAGCGGGAAAGTCCCAAACCTCTCTTCTTTCTCTATTTTTGTGAATGTCTAGTTACAATGTGTCGTTAACACTATTTATAGTGTCATACATGATAAGCTCATAAGACCACGCCGGGCCACAGTATTACACCAGGCTTATAATACCTATTATACCAACATAGGACGATATAAACATAGAGATATGAGACTCTAAAAGTACATAAATATTTCAATTTCATATATAAGAACCAAGAAGAAAACAAAATTAATTGTTTCTACAAGCTTTTAACAGTTCATATTAATTTGTACGATCATGCTAGCTCACACTTCTAAGTCGTAGCTAAATCTATTGATGTAAAAGGATGAATCAGCCATGCCAATTTTGAATAAATGTGCCCACTCTAATATTCTCCATTGCCACGTACTCAAGTCCAAATCTGAAATTCAAGTGTTTTGCACCCTCGAGTAAAATGAGTTGCATACTATTGAATGATAAAACCCACTTCGCATATTTGCTACAAGTTGAGATTTAAGAAGAAGGAACCCCAACCATGAAAAAGTGATCTTGTTAGCCCTAGACATATAGCTAACCTAGCCTCTATCTCACAGACTTGAGTACAATTTAGTAATCAAACATTCTACACAGTTCATTAAGAAATGGATGATAAAGAAGTTAGATTTATGTTATTGTTATTTTTATGAAAGGAGAGCTTTGATTCTGTGAAACTGTAAGCAAATTAGGATAAACTTGCAGATGCAGCCATGGATATGGAGAGAAATCTCTCTGGGTTTTGTATTTCTGCAAGTCAGTTTGTACAGGAGAGCTAACAACCTATATATACAAAGGGTTAAACCAACTAGGGTTAACCATGAGTTAGCTAACTAGAGTTAAAGGCTAACAAACTAAAGCTGGCAGGTGGGTTGTTAGTGCGTGCTATGTTAGTGCTAGTTATTTACAATATGTACATTATACACTTATGCTCATAGCCTCCCCTCAAGTTGGACTTGGGGGTTGAGAAACAAGGCCCAACTTGGACACCAGAAATTTGTGTGGCTGTTCTCCAAGTGCTTTTGTGAAGATGTCAGCGAGCTGTTGAGATGAAGGAACAAAACAGGTTTCAATGAAGCCTTCCTGGACTTTGTCTCGGACATAATGACAGTCAATATTTAGATGCTTGGTGCGCTCATGGAAAACGGGGTTTTCAGCAATATGTTGAGCTGCTTTGTTGTCACAGTGGAGTGGTATGGGTGTTGGAATTGGGATGTGAAGATCTTGAAGCAATCCATTCACCCAAACAAGCTCGCTTGAAGTAGTGGACATAGCCCTATATTTTGATTTTGTGGAGCTTTTCGAGACTGTCTTTTGCTTCTTTGTTTTCCATGAGATGAGAGATCTCCCAAGGAAAACGCAGTACCCTGTAACTGATCGCCCACTGAAATTGCAAGGCCCCCAATCAGCGTCGGTATATCCAGTGAGTGTGTGTTGGGATTGTGCAGGGTAGAAAAGTCCTAAATCCAGAGTGCCCCTGAGATAACGAACAACATGCTTGGCTGCAAGGAGATGCGGTTCTCTGGGGGCACTCATGAATTGACTCAAATGTTGAGTGGCATAGGAGAGATCAGGACGTGTCATATTCAAGTATAGGAGTCGACCAACTAATCGTCTGTACACCTCTGGATCTGGCAAGAGAGTGCCCTCATCAATAGATAACTTGGGCTGTTTTGTCATAGGAAAACCAGTTGCTTTGCAAGAGAGCATGCCGGTATCCTTGAGGAGATCAATAATGTATTTTCTTTGGTTGAGAAGAGTACCTTTGGAAGATCGAGCCACTTCGATGCCTAAAAAATATCGTATGTCGCCCAAGTCCTTTATAGTAAAGGCTGTGTGCAAGGCTTGTTTGGTGGACTCGATTTCTGTTGGAGAATTCCCAGACAGGAGTAAGTCGTCGACATAGACAAGTGCGACTGTAATGTGATGAACAGAGTGTTTGATGAACATGGAATAGTCCATTTTTGATTGAGAAAACCCCAATGATAGAAGAAACTTGGTAAGCTCCACGTTCCACTGCCGTGAGGCCTGCTTTAGTCCATAAATGGAACGCTTTAAACGGCAGACTTGACCAGGAAGAGCTTTAGAATATCCTTCTGGCGGAAGCATGTACACCTCTTCATCAAGGTAACCATGGAGGAACGCATTATTTATGTCCAATTGCTTGATGGACCAGTTATTTGCCGTGGCAACTGCAAGTAAGGTGCGAACAGATGCAAACTTGGCGACTGGAGAAAACGTATGTTTGTAGTCTTTTCCCTTCACCTGATTGTACCCTTTGGCTACTAAACGCGCTTTGAATCGCTCAACTGAACCATCAGGACGAAACTTAACTTTGTAAACCCATTTGCTCCCAATGGCTTTATGATAAGATGGCAAATTTACTAACTCCCAGGTGTTATTGTTCTCCAAGGCTTGAATTTCAATATCCATGACATGTTGCCAGTGCTTGTCTGCTGCAGCTTGAGAATAGGTAACAGGTTCTAAGACTTGCCATATATTCTGTAGAATAGGCCTTTAGATTAGAATTAGTCACTAAAAATGATAATGACATAGAAGGATAATGATGTAAGGTGGGGCAAATAAAATCATTGCATTTAGCAGGGGGCACAATATGCCTTTGTGGCCTAGTAGATACTGGAGGATCAACAGGAAGCCTACTAGGAACAGTTAAAATGGGAGGTGAGGGAGAAGTCGAATGAGAAGACTCTGTGTCATGAACTGTGGGTGGTATGAGTGGAGAAGGGTTGGATGGTGTGATTGAATGTGGTGAAGTCGAGTGGATAGGAAGGAAAGGAGTTGGTACATGGTCTTGAAAGTCAAAGGCTGGGTTTACAAGAGGTAGTGAGGAATTGGAAGGCTCTTGAATAGTACTGGATTGTGGTGAAGAAGCATAGGGAATGATGTCTTCTTTAAAGATGACATCACGATTGATAATGAACTTATGACTTTCTAAGTCATATAATTTGTAAGCTTTTTGTTGATAAGGGTAACCAACAAGAACACATTTCTTGGCTTTAGGGCCAAACTTATCAGAATTTTTGTGCAAAGCGTAGCATAAGCACCCAATAACCTTGAGTCTACTGTAATCAGGGGGCTGGTTCATCAATATTTCATAAGGAATCTTGTGGTCAAGGACTGAAGAGGGCATAATATTGATGAGATATGTAGCTGCAAGTATGCACTCACCCCCAAATTGTTTTGGAAAATGAGCATGTAACATGAGGCTCTGGCTATTTCAACTAAGTGACGATGCTTTCTTTCAACACGTCCGTTCTGTTGTGGATTCCCTGCTACTAACCTCTGATGAAGAATGCCTTTAGAAGAAAATAGGTCACGACATTTAGAATTGACAAATTCTGTGCCATTGTCACTTCTGATCGTTTTAACTGAAGTGGCAAACTGATTTTCCACCAGAGCTAGAAAACTGATGATGACTGAGTACATTTGATCTTTCGTGGCTAACAAATATGTCCATGTAGTACGACTGTAGTCATCGACTATGGTAAGGAAATATCGAGCTCCTCCTATGCTAGGATATCTGTATGGACCCCAAAGATCCATATGAACCAATGCAAACATACACGAAGCAAGAGATGTACTTCTCACATAAGGCAATTTGTGATGTTTAGCTAAAACACAAGTGTCACAATGAAACTGTTTGCAATCATTCACATCAACTAGATTCAAAACTTTCAACTTAGACAAAGATATATGTCCAAACCGAGTATGCAAAAGCAATAAATCAGATGAAACAACTGAATTAACTGGAGTCATTGTTTGCTCTTTAGGTAAAATAGAACTAGTACGAAATAAACTAGAAGAAATCTCTTTAGACTTGTCCTCAGCACCACGAAACCTGTAAAGACCTCCAACTCTGTCTCCTTTGGCCTTGATATGATTAGTTGAAGGGTCCTGGAAATAACAGCTTTCCTTAGAAAACCAAGCGAGAAAAGTGGTATCCTCAAGAAGCTTAGACACTGATAACAAATTGTGTCGAAACTCAGGAATAAAAAGAACATCATGTAATGTTAAATCAGGAGTAAGAATCACATTCCCTTTCATAGTGACATGCTTGAGTGATCCAT
This sequence comes from Fallopia convolvulus, assembly GCA_964016875.1. NCBI lineage: Eukaryota > Viridiplantae > Streptophyta > Magnoliopsida > Caryophyllales > Polygonaceae > Fallopia > Fallopia convolvulus. Next base: position 16,109,430 of record OZ024736.1, read on the forward strand.
CAGGAAGTCCAACCATCATAGGCTTGGACATAGTGTGAACATTAGAGAATAAGTTTAAAGTATAACACATATGATCTGTTGCACCAGTATCAATAACCCAATCAAACTGTTCAAAACCTACACTAACATTGAAGGCAATTGGATCAGATGTTATACCTGCAAAATCAGCAAAATGAGCTGCAGCATCTACTTTATCCTTGCCCTTGAGAGCTCGCACAAGCTGTTGAAACGTTGCTTTGACAAGTGCTGAATCACATTGCTCAGAAGTACTATCCACATTAGCTTTGGATTTGTCATCATGTGTATAATCAAATGGACTGTCCATTTGATTAGCTGAATTAGCTTCAGATTTCTGATTAGCAAGCTTCTCCTTGTACTCTTTGTACCAATCAAGATAACCATGGAGTTTGAAGCAAGCATCCATAGTATGGCCCTTCACCTTGCAAAAATCACAATATCTGTCGTGCTTCTGCCTTTTGTAATCTCTAGTGTCTGTTTTCCCATTACTAACAGATCCAGAAGACCTAGAATCATGAGGCCTTTGAGTGGTGTTCCTGTGGCCTCCCATTTGATGACGGCCGGCTGCTAAAGCTGTAACATCCTGAACACCAGAGATCTCGCCTGTAACAATAGTCTGGATCTCTCGTTGAGTAAAGAAATAATAGGCTTTGTTAATAGAAGGCAAGGGATCAGTACCAAGAATCTGTGAACGAATTCCATCAAGTTCATCATTCAGCCCCATCAGAAATTGCATCAATCTGTTCTGATTTTCAGCATCATTCACACGCTTAAGCAACAGGCACACACAGTTAGTCATAGCACCACAATCGCAATGAGGGATTCCTTCAAGACTACTGATCTCATCCCATATGCGTTTCATTCGAGCATAGTACTCAACAACAGATAAGTTATCCTGTTTCAGATTTGCTAAATTACGCTTAAGCTGATATATGAGAGGAGCATTAACTTGAGAGTACCTCTCGGTTAACTCATTCCACAACTGCCTCGCAGATTCAACAAACGTAAAACCCTCAGACAAACTCGAAATCATAGAGTTAAGTATCCAGCAACGTACCATATAGTCGACCTTAATCCATCGCTGGAAAGCTTCAGTACCCTCAGTGGGTCGGGTGAGAGAACTAGTAAGAAAACCTTGCTTCGACTTCGCACCATGCGCGAATTTGATGGATCGACTCCAGCTCGGGAAATTGGTAGCGTTGAACGGAGCGGCGGTAAGCTGAGCTCCTGGATGATCGCTATTTGCGAGAAACAAAGGGTCATCGTTTGGTAGAGACCGATAACGACTTGTAGCGGAAGGATTGCGCTCCCTGGGTGAATACCCAACCCCAAAGCTATTTCCAGAACTATCGGAATCAGAGTGATGAGACATCGCAAGCGGAAAAACAAGATGAGAAAGGAAAAGGAAAATTGAGGGTCAAATAAGCAAGGCAGGAAGAAAATAGTCACAGAATCGAGCGTCGTTGCTCTGATACCATGTGAAACTGTAAGCAAATTAGGATGAACTTGTAGATGAAGCCATGGATATGGAGAGAAATCTCTCTGGGTTTTGTATTTCTGCAAGTCAGTTTGTACAGGAGAGCTAACAACCTATATATACAAAGGGTTAAACCAACTAGGGTTAACCATGAGTTAGCTAACTAGAGTTAAAGGCTAACAAACTAAAGCTGGCAGGTGGGTTGTTAGTGCGTGCTATGTTAGTGCTAGTTATTTACAATATGTACATTATACACTTATGCTCATAGATTCAATTGAAGTCAAATAGTAAACGAGGGTTTAAATGTTGAAAGTTATACATTCCCTCCGAGTGGTCTAAATCTGGAAGCCAAATTACCTAATTCAGGATAAAAAAAGCACAATGTATATAATCTTCCATCAATTCAATCCTCATGGAAATAACTAGAACATTGGACTTGAAGCAGAGTAACTAGCTTATTGTCCCTTTAGTTCTCAATTTGTCTTTCTTAATAGTAGGATGCAGCCAGAGCTCAGCTGACTCATGTCAGCCAGTGAAGGTAGCATGAAATCAGTGTGTTTGAATATTCTTCTAAGCAAATTGAACTAAGGCAAACATAGGCATGTACAAAAATAGGGGTATTAAGCTTCTAAGCCACACTATGAAAGTGTGGGAAAAAGTGATTGAAGCTAGGCTGAGGAGGATAATCAAAGTGTCAAACAACCACTTTGGTTTCATGCCAGGACGATCGTCTACTGAGGCTATTCACTTGATCAGAAGGTTGGTAGAAGTCTACAGAGAGAGGAGGAAAAATCTGAACATGGTTTTTATAGACTTAGAAAAGGCCTACGACAGGGTGCCTAGAGAGCTGATTTGGAGGTGTTTGGGAGCTAGAGAAGTTTCAGGGACTTATATCAGAATCCTCTAGGATATGTATGAGGGTTCACTAACGAGTGTTCGCACCCCTGGGGGGAGCACAGAGTACTTTCAGGTGGGGGTAGGCTTGCACCAGAGGTCGGCATTGAGCCCCTTTTCGTTCGCTACCGTTTTGGATGTTCTGAAGACGGAGATCCAAGAAGAGGTCCCGTGGTGTATGCTTTTAGCCGACGACATTGTTCTAGTCGATGAGTAGAGGGAGGGCGTTTGCAGAAAGCTAGAAACTTGGAGAGAGAAGCTCAAGACAGAGGGCTTTAAGCTAAGTCGGACTAAAACGAAGTATGTAGAGTTCCAGTTCAGTCAGGAAGTGGAGCTAGAGGATGAAGTACTGTTGGGAGGAGAGGCAGTAGCGAAAAGGGAGGCATTCAAATACCTAGGATCTGTGGTATAGAGCAATGGGAGTATCAATGAGGACATTAGACATCAAATTCAAAGAGGCTGGAAGAAGTGAAGGGGTGCTTCTGGAGTGCTATGTGACAGAAAGATTCCACTTAAGCTGAAGACAAGTTATATAAAACTGTGGTAAGATCATCCATACAGTACGGGGCAGAGTGTTGGCCGACTACAAAGGCTCAAGAGCAGAATTTGATGGTTGTTGAGATGAGAATGCTTAGATGGATGTGCGAGCACACGAGATTGGAGAAGATTAGAAATGAAGAGATAAGGAGAAAGTTGGGAGTGGCCAGTTTAGGGAAAAAGCTCCGAGAAACAAGGTTGAAATGGTTCGCTTGTGTTTTTGCCTTGTGTGCATCTGCCTTCACTTTTCTGTCTTGTTTTTATCCTGGTATTTTCTTTTGTTTGGGCCCGCCTTAAATACCCTCCCGACTCCCACTCGGGGCAAGGGTGCCTACATCTTCGACCCCCCAGATCTCGCTCATACCTGGATACACCTGGGTTGATGTTGTTATTGTTGTTGTGATAGGCATGTACAAAAATCATGTAAACGATTTTAAGTTGTAAAAGAGAACCACATAATTCATTTGCACAACTGGAAAATTATATATTTCGATTGTGCTGACGGATTACCTGGGTTGGGGACCATAGACCAGAACAATATAGTGCACCTACGTCACACTAGAGTGTTTCTCTTAAATGTTGTTAGCTCTTCTGGATTCATATAAATACTTGTAATGAGTTTGATCATGTACACAATTCAGTCTCAATAATCAATACAATGAAAATTCGCTCTCAATTTCTATCATGGTATCAGAGCATCTTGATCTCCTTTCTCTTCCGCACAAACCCTAGCCTCTGAAATTTCGATTTCGTAGCCATGACTGGAACCGAATCGCAAATCGATCATAATAATCCTTTGTATCTTCATCCCTCTGATCATCCTGGACTTATTCTCGTCACCAAAACCTTCAATGGCCAAAATTATGGTGAATGGAGACGTTCCATGCGATTCGCCCTTTATGCGAAGAACAAGCTTTGCTTCGTCAATTGCGTTCTTCCCAAACCAGCTCTTACAAATCCGAATTTTCCTCTTTGGGAACGCTGTAATGACATGACCGTCTTCTGGATCTTGAATACCTTGAGTGACGACATCCGATCAAGTGTTATTTTTAATGACCTAGCTAAAGGAGTTTAGGATGAGCTTGATACTCGTTACGAACAATGAAATGGAGCTCAGTTGTACTCGTTGAAGAAGGATCTCATGGCTGTAACGCAAGGATCGTCTTCAATTTCGGTTTATTTCACCAAACTGAAAGCTCTTTGGGACGAACTTGCGAGTCTATTGCAAATTGCTTCCTATTCTTGCGGTGTGGCTCAAGCCTTCATCAAATATGAAGAAGATCAGAAGTTAATATCCTTCCTGATGGGGTTAAATGATGAATACATCACACTCAGAGGAATTTGTTGATGCGACAACCTTTGTCGTCTGTCAATATTGCTTATTCTCTACTTCTTCAAGAGAAAAAAATAGGAGCATTCAAACTATGTCTCCAATTCAAGCTAATTCAATTGCACTTCATGTCAGTACTACCAAATAAAAAGACAAATCGGAGTCCTCTTCAACTGGCAAATCCGAGAAAAGATCTGTTCCTTTCTGCAAGAACTATAAGCAAAAAACTCATTCCATTGATAAATGTTATTTCATCATTGGATTTCCTCCAGGATATAAATCAAAGAAAGATAAATAATCGAAGAAAGACTCAACCACATCTGGCTCTCAAGCTAATCACGCATCCAGTTCACAATCTCACTTCACTCAAGAACAATTCTCTCAACTAATGGCTTTGCTTCGACCATCTGGTGCTTCTGGTTCTCAAGATGATTTCGTTGCTTTTGTTGGTCCTATCTCCTCCTCTACTTGTGATTCTTCTTACAGTTTTCCTGGATTTTAGACACGAGAGCTAGCAATCACACGTGTTGCATTTTGTCTTTATTTGACAAACCAGCTTCTATGACTAGACCTTTTCATGTGGCACTTCCTAATGGCCAAAATGAAATTGTTAGTACTGTTGGGAATGTGAAATTGCTTGATAATATGATTCTTCAAGGAGTTCTTTATGTCCCTAGCTTTCATTGCAATCTTATCTCTATCAGCAGGCTAGTTCAAGATATGAAATATGAGATCACTTTCTCACCATCAGAATGTGTTATACAGGACACTCTCACCAAGAGGAAAATGATCCTTGGGCAAGCTAATAGAGGCTTGTACATATTTCAGAAACCAACTTATGCAAGTACACCTTTAGCTTCTATTTCCAAAAACAGTGTTGCTAATAGCTCTTCTGCTGTTGATATTTCTTCTGAAATTTGGCATGCTCGATATGGGCACTTACCTCTGTATAAACTAAAACATTTGTCTCTCATTCCTGTTAATATGAATGAACATGATGCAATTACTTCTTGTAATGTATGTGCCAAAGCCAGAAAACATCGTTTACCTTTTCCTCATGGTTCTATTAAGACTACATATCCTTTCCAAATGATTTATGTTGACATTTGGGGACCTTATAAAACAGCTACGTATAATGGCTTCAAATATTTCCTTACTGTGGTTGATGATTTCAGTCGCACCACATGGATTCATCTATTAGTAACAAAAGCCAATTCATTTGACTTCATTAAGTCTTTCGTACACATGGTTGAAAGACAATTTGGTAAACAAGTTCAACATATCAGGGCAGACAATGCATGCTTTAGAGTTAGGTTCTGGAAAATTAGCTTATGAATGGCCTGCTGAACGAGGAACTTTCCTTCAACTAGTTGTGCTTCTACTCCTCAGCAGAATGGAGTTTCTGAGCGTAAGCATAGACATATTTTGGAGGCAACCCGAGCACTCCTTTTTCATTCTCATTATCTCATAAGTATTGGAGAGATGTTGTGTTAATTGTTGTTCTCATCATCAGTCATATTCCTTACACTCTTCTCAACAATAAAACTCCTTATGAGTTTGTTCATTCTAAACCCCCTTATCCTCATACCCTTTGAGTATTTGGCTCATTATGCTTTGCTTCCACACTTTCCCAAAATCGAAGCAAACTTGACCCTAGAGTTGTTCCTTGTCCTACATTTACTTTATTCTCGTGATGTGATTTTTCATGAGCATATTATACCCCTACATCCTAACTCTCAAAAGCATTATGAAAATTTGCCTCTTTGACCTACTCAACTTACTTTCTTATATGACACACCTTTACCTATTATCCCTTCTCAAAATCCACAAGATATTTCCCCTCCACTTTTACCAAATTCTGTCTTGTCTCCTCCTACAAGGTCTACCCGGATCCCTAAAAATTCTTCTTATCTTGATCAGTATATTTGTCAAGTTTTAGATTTTTTATCTTCACCCCCAACAGCTACATGTTGTCACACTCTTACTTCTACTCTTTCCTTTCCCTCCTTAACCACTACCTCTAAAACAACCAATTCTCCTATTCCCGTACCTTTATCTTTTCACCAAGCTAATACTTATACAGAGTGGAAAGATACTATAGCCCGAGAGTTTAAAGCCCTAGAAGTCAACAATACTCGGGACATTGTTCCTCTTCCAAAAGGAAAGAAGCCAGTTAATTGCAAATGGGTTTATAAAACCAAGCTTAAATTGGATGGAAGTGTGGAGAGATACAAAGCTAGATTAGTTGTTAGAGGATTTACACAAAATGAGGACATTGACTACACTGAGGCTTTTTCTCCCGCCATAAAAATGACAACCATTTAGAGTCTTATATTTGTTGCAGTCAATACCGCTTACTACATCACAAATCGAGCAGCTATTTGTTCTAATCTTTCTAAAACTTCATATGAACTAATCAAGGGACGAAAGCCAAACATTTCCCACTTGAAAGTCTTTGGATGCAGGTGTTTTGTTCACGACAACATAAAAAATGAGATAGACAAGTTTGATCCAAGGAGTACAGAAGGAATTTTTCTGGGATATGCATCAAACAACAAGGCTTACAAGGTGTTCAACTAAAGGACAAAGAAGTTCAAAGAAAGCATTCATGTTGTCTTTGACGAGTCCAAAAGTGTAACACCCTTATTTTGCAACACTGGGTATTACCGCCAATGACCTTGGATTTTACCGTCCAAAGTCACCCAAGGCTTTAAATAATTTATTGAGAATATAATTAAAGAAGAAATTGATGAAATGCGGAATTTTATTCATTGATAAGAACTTTTATTCATTACATTGAGAGTTGTTTTACAAATGATGTAACAACGGAAAATGAAGCCAATATTAAAAAGGGTTGAAAAGATGTATTTAAAAATACATGTATGCTTCTCCAAGACAAATCATATGATGATGATGATTTGTTTGGTTAAAATACAAGAGCTAGTGCACTATCTTCTGAATGCTTTGCTCTTTGAAAATTCCTTCCTTCCTTCAACGTCGCCTTGCCTTGATCTTCTATCCTTGTGTAAAGCTTCTCGAATCTTCTAGCCTTGTATAAAGCTTCTCGAATCTTCTAGCCTTGTATAAAGCTTCTCGAATCTTCTAGCCTTTGTCTTCAAGCTTTGGTGGGGGACTTCCTAGAGTCTGGCATTTGTCGCGAAGGGCGAGAAATACCAAGCAAAAATGCGGAAGTAGGGGAATTAGTCTAAAGACTAAGCGGGAACAGAACTTCCCTAGGATAATTTGGTAATTTTTAGTATACGAGGGAGATATGATCGTATGTGTTTTGAAGTATAGAACTTTATGTGGGGTTTATCGTAACGAAGAAGAGCGTATCTCAAGCGGAGATAGCTCGTTAATCGAGAGAAGAGCTACTAGATTGTAGACTTCTTTTAAAGTACAAAGGACGTTGGGAACGTTATTAAGTCATACAACCCTGAGCGGACCGAGAGCCGGATCGATCATTTGAGATCGGTCCGGTTTTTGATGTCTTTTAAATGTGCATTGGGCACTTATCTTGTATAGTGATGAAAGTATCGATTACGTTATTGAATTTTAAAGAGGGTGGGGGCTTGCATGGCCCGGACCACCAAGGGAAAACTCGGTTCCCGACACTTAGCTAGAGTGCCACACATCCCTCCTTGCAATCGGAGCGGACATGGATCATGACCCTGAAAGTCGTACTTTAAGCGCAAAGACATACGACTTAGTAAGTTATATAGAGGCGTCGGGGAATTTCCACTTGCCCTAGCTTTACGAGCGTTTACGATCAACGAACGAAAATCGTTGCCTTAGTCGAGACGGAAAACTCGACCTAACTACACGAGAGATACGAGCGAAATTTAATAAGAATTTCTTTAATTCTTCTAAAGTTTTAAATTTTCTCTTATATTTCTTTATAAGAGGAATAATACTAAATTATTATTATAATAATAATTTAGGTGGGAATGATAAAATAATAATATTCTTTATTATTACTTCCTTGTTTGTAATATCCCAAATATTTTATAAAACTTTATTTTATTTTAAGTATTATATGCTTTCGAAAAATCAAGACATACCATTATTTAAATTATTAAATATTCATTTAACTTAATGTAAGTATTAGTTTATAACTCTTTTATTTATTTACTTAAGGTCACAAAAATATCTTCTTAATATTATTAAGTAAATCTTTTATTCTAGGCATGCAAAGTGATAAATTACATAAAGTCCATTCATAAAATATTTCCCATATTATTTATATTCCAAATTGATTATAACAATATTCTCTTGATAGAAAAGACAATAAAAAGCCCTTATTATACTATATCTTTAATCTTCTTCCCATATATCTTTTTATTCCATATTTTAATCATAATGTATACCTTAAGACTAATATATTTTATCTAAATAAACTTAAGTTTATAATATGATTTTTAAAGGGCATGCAAGCCTTTTTTATATAAATATTCTTAAGATAATAATTTTCATTCTCTTTGCTCTAGTTCTTTTATTTATTATAATAAGCTCCAAATAAAATAAACATATTATTTATATTATACTTTTCATGTATATAAAGCTCATATTTTAATCCTATGATTTCATTTAACAATTTTTCCATGTCTATCAAAATGTATTTCTTTATATAAAAATACATGCAAATTGTTTATTTAATTTACTTAAGTAGTATATTCTTTAGAAGTTTACTTTAGTTAACAAGCTCATAAATAATTTATTTCAACATTATAATAGGGCTAAATTGACATGCAAAGGCATTTCTTATTAATAGAACCTTGGTTATTTATTTCTTTTATTTTAAGTTACTTCTTTTATGATAAAGGAAAATATGCCTAAGTTAATACTTTTCCAATATTTAAACCAAAAATGCTTAAACTATCATTCTTATGAGTATTAATATTCTAGGAATTTATTAAAATTATATTATTCCTAGATGGACATGCAAAATAATTTAATTTCATAAATTTCTTTTTAATAACTCATTTGTAATATTTATTTGATTAATTTAAATAAATATTATATATATGTAGAAAATATTTAATAAAACGTTATTAATTAAAATATGAGTCGGAAATTTATACCGAGCGAAAACGAGAGCGGAAAGGACACGAATTTCGAGGTGGGCGGGATTTTGGGCCTCTTCTTCTCGTTTCCTTATTTAAAAATTCTGATGCCTACTATTAGACATATGGGCCTAATTGAATTAGCCCAAAAGCAGCCTAAACAACCCAAAGGAGCAAGCCCACCCTTCCTTCTTCCTCTTCCTTTCTTCTCTTACGTACAAAGGAACCAGAGAGCCAGGACGCGAACGACGATGGAACACCGGAAGCAGCAGTGGCAGCCAGTGGTGGCGAGGGCTCCGGCGAGGCGGCGCGCGCAGTGGTGGCCGACGGTCCGGCGAGGGAGGCCACCTAAAATAGGGTATTTGGGAGTTTTTGTGAAAAAAAATCAGATTTGGGAAAAATTTATTTTGGGATTTCTAGGCTTGATTTTTGGAGGATTTGAATAGCAAAGTTGCTAGATGAGAGAAGAGAGCTTTGTGTGTGAATTTTGATGAAAGAAATCAGCCTTTAAATAGGCAAGCAATGCAAATTTGGTGATCCATGACAATGACAATCAACCAATGGAGAATGGGTTGATTGATGAGGATTGGGGAGTGTTGTGTTAGTTTGATGATGATGTGGGGGTGATGACATCTTTGGATGGTCTTTGAAGCAAAAAGGAGAATTAAGAGGCCATTGATGGAAGCATTGATTTAACGTCAGTTCAATCAGGAACATATTAGACTTTTGAGGAAGAAGAAGAATTGGTAGAGTTTATAATTAAAAGAGTTGGGTTATGAGTAGTTAAGTTACAATGGCATAGCGGAAGAGGAGGTGTGTCTTAATGAGAATATGCAAGAGGTCTCAGGTTCGAGTCCTACCTCTTGCAATTTAATTTTGGCCCTTGTTGAACAAAAATGTGAAAATATTCACAAAACATATTTTATTTGATTTTTAAAATTGAGTTCGACCCTTTATTTTTACCCTTTTGCTTAAAAGTCATACACGTACAAAATATTTGGTTTGTTGTATGATTTGGGCTGCACCCGAATTTTGACGGGTTGCCTACGTATCTCTTTAAAGAGAATCAAGCCTTATGTCCAGAGTGTTTTTTTTTATTTTAATTTTTGTGTGTGTAGTTTTTCATGCATCAGAGGAATGGGAATCGACCCACCTGCTAGGAAGGGTTGCCTAAACCACTCCAACTATCATTTGCATGACGTGAAGGGTACTAAACCCACCTTCTAGGAAGGGTGATCTAGTCCTTCACATTTGGCGTGCACAATTATTTTTAGTGCGTTTTTGTTTATTTGAAACTTTTAGTTTGGTTTGGGTTTGCGACTGTAATCGATAAAAATTTGCATCGAGTTACCTACGTAGCCTTTTTTAGGCGTCAAGTCCTTACGTAGTTCTTGCACACAATTTAATTTATTGACCTAAATTTAAACATGGCTAAAATATTTTTAGACTAAGCTTTGTGCATTAAATAGCCTAATTTTTATATTAGTCATTTTTTGATTGAAAACATTTTAAGTGGGTCACTTTTGTGAATTTTGAAAATTCATGGGCTAGCATATACAGAATTGCTACGTACAAATATATATATAAGCTAGACATGAATATTGATGGGACCTGGAGGCAAATCATTTTTATTTTTTTTTTGATATTGGTAAGAATTAGGATCCCTTACGGGGGGCGTTCTAGAGCATCCTTGCGGATGAGAACACAGAGTTCTTCATTATCCAGGAGGAGGTTGCTAGGGATGATGTGGCCCAGCTTAGCGATTTTATCGGCCACAACATTACAATCCCTAGAAACATGACAAATGGAGGTATTATTAATTTGGTGTAGTGAAATCATGATATCAGAAATCAGCATCTCAATTTCCCATGGACATTTTATCGTTCCTTTAAAAGCATTGATAACTGTTATATTATCTCCTTCAATTTCTAGATTAGTTATTCCCATGCTTTTGGCAGTTCTAATTCCATCACGCAATGCTAATGCTTCTATCCGTAGTACTGAGTTGGGTCCATAAATTTTTGTGCCCATGCTTATGATGTGGGCATTATGGTCCCTAATCACAAATCCCGTTGAAGAGGAAGTAGGGTTATATTTTAAGCCATCAAAGTTTAGTTTATAGGCATTAATTGCTGGTTTCTTCCATCCCTTTTCCATTATCTTTTTGGTACTATATTTCTTTTTTGTGTTACTTTCAGTCTCTTCATCCTCGTTCTAATTTTTTACTATTTCCCACTGGTTAATCTGATTTTTAGTATATTATTCCAAATTTTAAATGTAATCATTTGGGGTTTGCTGAAAAACAAGTCTATTATTTCGATGATTCATGTAAATTTAGATAACCTCCTTAATGGGCTGGTAACAAAATTAAACAACCCACATTTATAATACAGGAGCAGTAGTCTGCATTTTACATAGTCCATTTTTTTGTGGCGGAGTTAGAAAGTACTCTTACATTTTGCTAAAAGAAAAGGAAATCATTGATTTGACTTGACAATGAAATACACTTTATTTATCTCTTAGCTAGCTAGTCTGTATATTTTTTTTGGTAGGCATCAAGCCCATCAATTCAACACCAACTAGGCTCATTAAATATTTTAATTAGATCTTAATTAAGATCCCAACTTGATTTGGGCCTAAGAAAAAACTTGGCCCACTTGTTAAGTTACTAGACGAAATAATCAATCCCTACTTTCTTTTTTGCATATATTGACTTTCCTTAAAATAAATTCAAGGATCAAACTAAATTATTTTATCCAAAGAATCTGGGATTCAATTTGGATTTAATTTAAAAGATAACAAATTTTTTAACAAAGCAGAATCATCTAGCTTGCCTATATATATTAACCCTAGTTCCTTTTTTTTCGTACAAGGACTTTGGATCAAAATACTTTGTTTTTTTTTTCAGGAGCAATTTTTCAATCTGAGCAAAATCATTCGTTTGCCTTTAACGAGAGTAGTGGTTTATTTAAAGAGATAATTAAGGGTAAACTCAAAGCTTAATTTTTGTACCCTTTTTTTTATTTAGTTTTGTACGCAGGATGGGTATTTTGGCTCTTTTTTTTTTCTTCAAAATCCCCTACTTGTCAACTCCCCTCCTCTCTTCATTCATTCATTATTTTTTTTACGGATATCAATCCAATAAAATTTGTAATATTTCTATAAACCGATTTTACTGATCCTTAAAGAATATCAACCCCATGTGAAGACCCGAAAGTAACTACTTTCGAATCAACCACGCTCCTGGATGTGATGTAATGGTTCGAGAGTAGTTACTCTCAAATCCATCACTATTTTTCTTAACATGGAGACCCAAAAGTAATTACTTTTGGATCAACTACGATCTTGGATGAAACATAGAGGCCCGAGAGTAACTACTCTCGGATCAACTATAGATCTGGATGTAGCATAGAGACCCGAAAGTAACTACTCTCGGATCAACTATGGACTTGGATGTAGCATAGAGACCCGAAAGTAACTACTCTCAGATCAACTATGAACAGTGGAATGATGGAGAAACACGAAAGTAACTACTCTCGATCTCCCTTTGGGCCTTTGATAAGACTATTTTGATATCCTGAGTAAATTAAACAAACTCAAGAATCTTATTTATTAATTAAAAAAGTTTCTTTTTTTAAAAAATGGATCACAGAATGAGTTTAATGTGGTATTTTGATTTAAAATACATGGAAAGATTCCATGAAAGAGTGACAAATTGGATGGGGGGAAAATTTGCCCCACAAAAACTCAAAATCAACTTAAATTTGGAAGAATAAAATAAGGTGAAATAAAAGCTATGAACCATCTCTGCACATATGAGAAGCCTTCTTCCAAAAAATTGATTTGACCCACCAATTGACAATGACAAGCAACGAATTTTTAATTTGATTTTTAAAACAAAAGACCAAAGAAAAGGGAAGAATCGTACTGGTAGAAAAAAATTAGTACTTGGCCTTACCAAAAAAAAAACACCTTTGAAAACTGCAATCTACTAATTTTTTTTCTCTTGCTTTCTCTTTCTTTCGTTTCTTTTGGTCGCTCATTTGCGCACTCCTCTTTTTATGTTGCGCATTCAGCTATGGGTGTATTCATAATCCGCACAAGGAAAACCAGTTTTTTACCGAACCATGGACGGATCCTAAACCCGTACAAAAAACGACACCAGTTTTCGTAAAAAAACCGGCTTTATGGACGGATTCCGGATGCGGCCAAAAAAAGCCCCTTTGGGCGGGTTCTCGGCACGCCCATAATGGGCTGGTTTGAGACCCGCACATAAAAGTGTATTTTTGGAAAAACGGCACCTTTGGGCGGGTTCCCGGCACGCCCATATTGTGCGGGTTTTAAACCCGCACATAAATTAGGGTTTCAACCAACACAACGCGTCTTTTATATAGCGGCCGAGTTTTTTACTATTCAGTTTTCAATTGTTAATTCCACTAAAAAAGAGAGCATATACGACAAAGTGCATTCTCGTGAGATGTCGACTTCGAGTAGCGGGTCCACAAAGACGTCATCGTTTAGCGGGTCATCCTATTCGTCGGATTCAACCTCTTCTGTGGGCAATCTTTCTCTTCCCGATAATGAATTGGTTAGTATATGTTGAATCCTAAAATTATAATATATCTGTTTAGTTTATACTTTATTGGTTGTCGGTCGATTAGTAGCGTCGTGTCTAATTTGGCGTATGAAATTTAAAATTTATTTCGTAAGGATGATGATGATCATATTTTATTTGATTATTTTTAATACTTGCAAGTTCGTAGTTATTACAGTCCTAGTTTAAAGGTTTTCGGTTTTATTCATAGGTTTGTCCGTATAGTGAGCATGTTGATCACACGGAAGTCGACTTCTCTACGTACTTTAATAACAATGATGGATTTGATACAATGGGTTAAAACTATCGGTCTTGGTTTGTCTATGATCATAACGACCAAGTCGTCCAAACACGATAAGATCATTTTACAATGTTCAAGGTCGGGTAAGTATAGATCGGGGAGGAAGAATGAGGTGAAGAAAGCACGGGATTCGATGAAGACCGAGTGTCCGTTTGAGTTGCATGGGTTGTTTAGGAAAGGGAATTCATATACACCCTCTCGTTGGACATTATCGGTGATAAGAGGGTTCCATAACCATGAGCTTCCCCCGGATTTGAAAGGGATTAGGGGTGCACATCGTCTTAGTGCGGAGGAGCGTAACCACATAATACTTGCTAGTACGTCGGGTACAAAGCCTAAGTCTATCTTTTTGGAACTTATCCAAAAGAACCCCGAAAGCTTACTATCGAGGACACAAGTCTATAATTTCAAGGCGTCTCAATGGAGGATTTCAATGGGTAAATTGAATGTGACAAAATACTCCTTAGCGTGGTTGAAGGAGAAGGGATACTTCACCGACACGATGAGTGGGAGGCAAAAAGATGGGGAGTTGGCGTTGAGCGCGTTGTTTATTAGTCATCCTGACTCACGACATTTGTTGAGGATGTTTCCGAATGTCGTTATCATGGATTGCACGTGCAAGACCAATAGGTATGTCATCTCGTTTATGTACCACGTTATTCCTATTGAGTTGTTTTAGTGATCATTAATTCTTTATATATAACTATTTGTTGTCAATGTCTAGGTATGGATGGCCTTGTTTGGAGTTTGTAGGGATGACATCCACAAACTTGACGTATTGTATTGCTATTGTTTTCATGAGGAAGGAGAAGACGGAGTACTTCACATGGGCACTATTGCGATTGAAGTTCTTTTTCGGCAACCAAAAGCCGCGTTGTTTCATGTCGGATAGAGAGCTTGGAGCATTGAAGGCGGTGAAGAGTGTCTTCAAGGTCCCCCACTTCTTGTGTCAAGTCCACGTGGCTCGGAACGTGAGGGCATATGCAAAAACACAAGATATAGACCCGGAACGATTCACTAGTAGCGTTCGTCGAGTTATGAGGTCACACACCGAGGAGGAGTATGAGGCCCGACTTGAACATTTTCGGAATATATGGAACGACAAAGGTGGAACCGGTTTGTTGTCATATGTTGAGAAGACATGGTTCACTCCGCATAAGGAGAAGCTAGTATGTGCGTGGTCCGATCATATTCTACATTTTGCAACAAGAACTAATAACCGGTAACCTTACCCTCCTATCATTTTTGTTCAATACTCCATCCGTTTCAAAATAGTTAATCTTAGACAAAATTGCACACTTGTTAAGGAATTTTTTTTTACCCAAACTACCCCTATAAGTACACTTTGAGAGATTCAACTAAAAATAAATAAATTTTGGGATATGTGTAATGTGGGGTATAGATAAGGGTATAAATAGAAAAAAAAGTTAGATGAACAAGTATTTTGAAACAAAAAAAAGGCTTTAAGATCAACTATTTTGAAACGGAGGGAGTATTATTTATCCGATTATATATATATATATATATTTATTTATTTTCTTCTTATAGGGTTGAGGCTCAACACTATATGCTAAAAGACATGTTGCAATCTTCCGTTGGAGGCTTTGACACGATCATACAACACTTGGATAACATGTTTATGGATCAAGTTCGTCGAATCCAAGAGGAGATGGGAAGGAGTAGATCGGTGACACCAGTTGAAATACTAGATGGGCCCGAATGGAAGAAGGTTTTCTTCGACCGCATAGTGAGAAGGTGTTCGAGAGAATGCATTAAATTGCTATTGCAACAAGTACAAAGAGCGAAAGATGGGGACATATCCGACGAAGTGAGTCCTCGAGACCGTTGGTGGAGTACCTCTATGGGATTGCCTACACCCCAAACGATCAAGGGATATGTTAAAGAAGGCATCACGTTGTTTCCCGATGAAGTTGATATATATTGGAGGCAAGTCCGGTGGGAAGGTTTGGGGGCGAATGATCGATTGCCCAATGATGGGGTCAAAGTTTCGTACGAGAAGAAGATATTGGGGAAGTTTTGGTCCAAGTTGCAAGCGGGAGAAATTCCCAAGGATACTATCTTCAAGGTCGCCCAAAAGGTGGTGGAGTGTGAAGACCCCCGTTCGGCTAATTTACAAGACGCCTCTCGTGGTGAAGCCGATAAGGAAAGGCCAAGGGGGAGTGAGAAGAAGAGTAGTACTAAGAGGGGGAAGACATGGGAGGAGTACATTGACGACGAGAATAGTAAAGGCAAGGAGAAGACGATGACGAAGAGGAAGAGGGGGGAGGAGAAGAAGAATGAAAGGGAGGAGAAGAAGAAGAGGAAGGAGGAGGAGATGCAAAAGAGGGATGAAGAAAAGAAGAAGAAGGGGAGGAGGAGAAGAAGAGGAAGGAGGAGGAGAGGCAAAAGAGGGATGAAGAAAAGAAGAAGAAGAGGGAGGAGGAGAAGAAGAAGAGGGAGGAGGAGAGGAAGAGGAGGGAGGAGGAGAGAAAGAAGAAGAAGAAGGAGGAGAAGAAGCGCACTACCGTTGTATCACCTAAGTCGACGTATGACCTTGATTTTGATTGGTGTAATGACACGATTGACCCCTTCATGTTTCAATACATATCTCGGCACCAAGATGTAGAGGGTGATGGTCATTGTGGTTATCGATCACTTGCCGTGTTACTAGGTGAAGATGAAAGTAAGTACATGGATGTTCGGTTGAATCTTTCGAATTACATTGTACAACATCAAAATAATTTGGAATTGGTGTACGAGGAAAATGGTGGAATACCGAGACTTGTTTAGGAAGTGAGCATGACAACATCCCCATGCCGTAAAGAGGGTTGGATGGTAGTTCCGATGATGGGGTTGGTGTTCGCGACTTTGCACAAAGTGGCTGTCGTCGTGTTGAGTAGATTTGGGCCGCACACATGCCTCCCATTGTGGGCCGATGAGGGAGATGAGCCTCCTTTGACTGTATATGCTATGGCACTTATCGGGACCCCCAACGCTGGACATTTTGTACCGGTATGTTTTCTTGACCAAAAGCTTGATTTTAATCTAAATTTGATAGCATATTTTAATAATGTTACATTGTGTGTAGATTTGGTTAGAAAACGATAAATGTCCTATTCCCCCACCGCCTAGACAATGGACAATATACAAGCAACCGAGTGTGGATGGATGGGAAACGCACCACCGCTACAAGAGCCGAATGCAAGAGTATGAGGTTCGACGAGCGAGTTCTGGACGAGGACCTATAAATACTTAGGGTTGTAATTAATGTTATATATTATAGTTACACTTTTGACTACTATATGTAAAAATAAAATATTTTTATTTAAATAAAGCGTCGTCGTTTTTATATTAAAATCAAAATTAGAAATGGGGTCAAAACGCGACCGAGTTTTTTCCGCCCCGAATTGCGTATACCACTGTTTTGGATAGTGGCGTAGAAATGCCCACATAGACGAATTTGGGACACGCCCTATGGGCCCATTTGCAACCCGCCCAAGGGGTTTAATCGCCCACTTATGGGCGGATTTGTAATCCGCCCATAAGGTTTAGGGTTTGTAGATCGGACACACATTTGGGCGGATTTGAAATCCGCCCATTTAGGCGGATTAGGGTTTAGGGTTTAGGGTATAGGGTTTAGTGTTTTGAGTTTTGATTTGGAACACGCATATACGGGCTTTCTCGTATTAAAATTTAATAACTCGTGCGGGTTATAAATCCGCACAAAATGTTAATGTGTTTCTGGATGTCATTTAACATATTAATACAACCATGTTGTCCTTCAATCATCAAATAATCCTTCCAAGCCTCACATATCTTAGTTGCAACTAACGAACCACTCATTGAGAATTCTTAAACCATTATTCAACGTGATAGTGGACTTTATCGGTTGATGGCTTCTTGTTGTGCTGAGTAGTTAGGGCAAATGATGTATATGAGTTGAACCATCGTAAGCAATGTCTAGTAGAAAGTGTCAAACGCCACTATAAGCTCATTGTAAGCAATGTATAGGAAAAAGCGTCAAACTTCATATATCACTTTCAAATCTCATGTTTAACTATCAAAACTCATGTCTAATTTCATATATTACTTCTCTTAGACTCAATCCATTCATGTTTGTTTTGTATGGAAAGTGGCATAGGAGGTCTTCAACCATTTAATTAAGCTCATGTATGTTTTATTTCAATATTATTTTCAATAACCATTTAATCAGTTCACTTTACGAAGATTTCGATAAAGACATTTTTAATCAAAACTACCAAATACATGTAGAAGATATGAGTGATATGTTGTATTTCATATAGCATAATTAGGACTAGTTAATACATTTTATGTATAGATTTAGGTCCATTTAGTGCTTGTAACGATATATGAGTAGAAGACCAACGACTTGAAGAAAATTGGTAGAATAGAAGTCGGGACAAGAAGATCGAGAAGTGAAGGCCGCGGAGCTAAGCAGTCCGCGGTGGAGCAAGATTCAGTGCCGCGATCGCGGTGGCCTAAGGCCGCGGTCCCGGGTGAACGTTGACTCGGAGGAGGATTCTGTAGTCCGCGGTCGCGGAGGTTGTTCACCGCGATCGCGGAATTCCACGTCAGCAAGATCCGAGGCGGTGTTTTATCTATCTATTTATCTTTTATTTTAGTTGCCTTTTATATTTTTATTTCGATATTTTTCGAGACTATTTAAGTTTAGTTTTCAGACTTTGTTTTGTATTCTGCTAGACCTAATTTCAGACCTTTGGTGTTTTTCTCTCTAATGGAGAACTAAACTCTTTACATTTTATTTGAGTTGAAGCTTTTCAGACTCAAGTTGTTGTGAGATTCGTCTTCAGGTTTATTTCTACAGGTTATTTCAATTCTCTTGTGCTTAATTATTATTGATTGTATTGATTTCTGCTTGTCTGGCCAACTTAGTGGAATTGATATTATCTATTGCTAGATCTAGGTTTTCTCGTAGCAAAGCCTAACCTTTGTAGCAACTCAATTGATTTAGGACTCGTTGGACTAAAACAATTGAGAAGAGATTTGAATGCATGTTGATTGTTTGACTCGTTGGAATTCAATTGCATGTATCCTGTTTATCCTTGTTCTTAATGCTAATATCCTTATTATTTATGATCGTTTCATGAATTGTTTGGATGTTAAGTTGCATGTCTCGTTGCCATGTTATAATTCTGATCAGGATAGGAATAATTGAAAGAAATAACTTGATTGAATCTAGGATCAATAACTTGAGGAAGAAAAGTGGATACTTGAATAGAATTGTTTTCCCTAATTGATAAAAATCCGACCTTTGTTTTGTTTGCTTGTCTTGTCTGCTTTAATTTTCCTAGTTTTAGATTAAAATACCAAAAATCCCCCCTTTTGTTACTTCTTTGAGTTGATAATAATAAAACTTAGGATACAAGTGTCTCTTGGGTTCGACCCCGACTTACCGACTATACTAGTTGAGTAACTAGGGATTTATCTTTGATTTGGCACGACGACTTTAAACCAATCAAATTTTGGCGCCGTTGCCGGGGACACTTTTGTTTCATTCTAAGTTTTTATTGCTACCAACTCTGGTGTGGACCCTAGTTTATGGTCCACACTCGTGCTACTGATTCTTCTATTTTGCCTCTTGATTCAGAAATCGAAAGGACTCTTTCCAGGTTGAGACGTGAAGCTCGGGAACAACTCCGTGAATTACCTTTCAACTTGGATTCTGCTGAAACTGAGACAATGGGAGATCAGACTTTGAGGCAGTTAACTGCCCCAAACATTAAACAGCAACCCCTGGCTGTTGAGTTTCCTGCGCTGAATGACGGTGTTAAGTTTGAGTTGAAATCGGGTTTGATCCATCTTTTACCCCAATTCCATGGGCATGGTGGAGAAGATCCAAACAAGCATCTTGCTGAATTTGATCAGGTCTGCTCAAGTATGAAGCCTGCTGATGTAACTGAGGACCAGATCAAGCTGAGAGCGTTTCCTTTCTCTCTGAAGGATTCAGCCAATGAGTGGCTCTACTATCTTTCTCCAGGATCAATAAACACCTGGAATAAGATGAAAGCAGCGTTCTTAGAGAAATACTTCCCTGCCACCAAACAGAACAGCCTGAAGAAGAGCTTGAGCAACATTGAGCAACAGGCTGGGGAGAGTCTGTATGATTATCATGAGCGATTCAAGAGACTGTGTGCCAGCTGTCCATATCATGGGTATTCTGATCAAGACCTAGTACTGTATTTCTTTGGTGGATTATTGGATGAAGAGCGTAGAATGGTGAATGCAACTTGTGGTGGGAGCCTGATGAATAAGACACCAACAGATGCCCTTGAGCTCTTCTCTGAGCTATCTGAGAACTCAAGGCAATTCAACAAAAGAACTGGCACTAAAGGAGTCAATGCTGTGGACTCCTCGTCTGTTATAAAAGCTGAAATGGCAGAATTGAAAGATATGATGAAGAGGTTCATGCTGTCAGGAACCCATCAACAATTGAAGGCATGTGAAATATGTGCTGATACACTACATCCTACTGATGCCTGTCCACAACTCCAGGAACCTCATGCTGAGGTTAATGCTGTAGGAGGATATGGACCACCTAGACCTCATTTTGATCCATACTCTAATACATACAACCCAGGTTGGGGGGCCCATCCAAATCTGAGGTATGGGAATCAAAATCAGCCTCAATATAATCATCAACAAGGAGGAAATCAACAACCCAGGCAACCCTATGTTCCTAGACCTCCAGTTCAAAATCAAAACAACTCATTCAATGCTGAAGAGATGTTTGCAAGGCTAGCCAACACAGTAGACCAGCTGGGACAAAACACGCAAACTTGCATCAAGAGTACTCAAGCTAGTATCAAAAATATAGAGACACAGATCAGTCAACTGGCTACTACAGTTAGCAAATTGGAGGCCAGAGATTCTGGAAAATTGCCATCACAGCCTATCAACCCAAGGGAGAATGTGAGTGCTATCACATTAAGAAGTGGAAAAGAGCTAAATAGGGACGTGGAGGTAAATGACGATCCACGAGCTGACAGTATTGATTTTCTGAAGAGCGATTCCGCGCCCGCGATGAACGGTTTCCGCGATCGCGGAACCCCAACTGAGAGCATGGTGATTCTGGACGAAGCCTCCGCGCCCGTGGTGACCAACCTCCGCGATCGCGGAGACGGTGAAAAATCAGATTCTGAAAAACCCGAAATTCCGCGACCGCGGGACCCTCTCGACCGCGCCTGCGGATCTGTAGCTGAGCCCGAAAAAGCTTACGTTCATCCAGATTTCCCTTCTATGGTTTCTCAGAAGCCACCCCCTCCTTTCCCTGAAGCACTGAAAGACACAAGGAAGCCAGATAATGACAAGGAGATCTTTGAGACGTTTTCCAAGTGTGAGGTAAATATCCCTTTGCTCAATTTAATTAAAAGTGTTCCTAGGTTTGCTAAATTTCTGAAAGAATTATGCACTATCAAAAGGAACCAAAAATTAAAAGGGAAACAAAAAGTTAAGGTCAGTGAACATGTCTCTGCTGTATTTCAAAGACGCATGCCTAAAAAGTGCAGTGATCCAGGCATGTTCAACATTCCCTGCATAATAGGAGAAACTAAAATAGATAAAGCCATGCTTGATTTAGGAGCTTCTATTAATGTTATGCCTTACTCTGTTTACACTTCACTAGGCCTAGGACCCTTGCATGAAACTGGTGTTATTGTTCAATTAGCTGATAGATCTACAGTTTACCCGAAAGGGGTTGTTGAAGATGTCCTTGTTATGGTAGATAATCTGATTTTCCCTGCTGATTTCTATGTGCTTGATATGGATCATGATGTGCATGTTGCACCCATTTTGTTAGGACGTCCTTTCATGAAAACTGCTAGAACAAAAATTGATATGTGTAAAGGTGTCCTAACTATGGAATTTGATGGGGAGAAATTTGAATATAGTATGGATAATGCTATGAAATACCCCCAGGATGATCACTCTCTATGCTCAGTTGATGTAATTGATCAGATTGTACAAGATGTATTTGATACTACTTGTGTAGATGAGTTACAATCTGTTCTAGAGAATGACATAGATCCTGCATGCCCAGATTATGAATTACCTGAGAGATATCATAAAATTTTTGCTGATTTGAATGCTTGCTATGACACTCCTGCTGATGCTTTGGCCATTGGGCCCATATCACTAACTCTCCCTAGCGAGAAATTGCATCCTTCTGTAGTACAGGCACCTGAAATTGAGCTTAAACAGCTCCCTGAGCATTTAAAATATGCTTTTCTTGGAGATGGTGACACTTTGCCTGTCATTATTTCCAACAAACTGTCCAAGGAGCAAGAAGAAAGACTGGTGCAGGTATTGAAAGAGCACAAGACAGCTCTAGGATGGACTATTGCTGACATTAAAGGGATTAGTCCTTCTACATGTATGCATAGGATCCTCCTAGACGATGGTGACAAGCCATCCAGACAGCCGCAGAGAAGGCTCAACCCACCTATGATGGAGGTAGTCAAAAAGGAGGTACTGAAGCTCCTATAGGCAGGTATGATTTATCCCATCTCTGATAGTCAGTGGGTTAGTCCGATCCAAGTTGTGCCCAAGAAGGGCGGTATCACAGTGGTAGAAAATGTGCATGGGGAATTAGTCCCCACACGAGTTCAGACTGGTTGGAGAGTCTGCATTGATTACCGTAAGCTGAATGCGGTAACCAGAAAAGATCACTTTCCCTTGCCATTCATTGATCAAATCCTTGAGCGACTTGCCGATCGTTCCTATTATTGCTTTTTAGATGGCTATTCAGGGTATTTTCAGATTGCTATTGCACCGGAGGATCAGGAGGAAACGACATTTACATGTCCGTTTGGCACTTTTGCATACCGCAGAATGCCATTCGGATTGTGTAACGCACCCGGTACATTCCAACGGTGTATGGTAAGCATCTTTTCTGAGTACATTGAAAATTTTATTGAGGTTTTTATGGAGGACTTTACAGTACATGGTGATGACTTTGATGCCTATTTAAACCATCTTTCTTTAGTCCTTCAAAGATGTGTAGAAACCAATTTGGTTCTAAACTCTGAGAAGTGTCACTTTATGGTTGAGCAAGGCATCGTTTTAGGTCATATAGTGTCATCCAGGGGTATTGAGGTCGATAAGGCAAAGATTGATATCATTCACTCCTTGCCTTATCCTACTAATGTGCGTGAAGTGCGTTCCTTTTTAGGCCATGCAGGGTTCTATCGCAGGTTTATTAAAGACTTTTCCAAGATCTCGGCCCCATTATGTGATTTGTTGAAAAAGGAAGTGCCCTTTGAGTTCCATGAGGCATGCAAAAAGGCGTTTGATGAGCTGAAATCACGCCTAACAAGTGCACCAATAATTCAAGCCCCAAATTGGTCTCAACCTTTTGAGATCATGTGTGATGCAAGTGACTACGCTGTTGGGGCTGTTTTGGGTCAAAAAGAAGATAGAGCATCCCATGTTATACATTACGCTTCTATGACCTTAAATGATGCCCAAAGAAACTACTCCACCACTGAAAAGGAAATGCTTGCTGTGGTGTTTGCTTTGGAGAAGTTCAGACAATATCTTTTGGGGACAAAGGTGATAGTATATTCAGACCATGCAGCGCTTCGTTATTTAATGACGAAAAAGGAGGCTAAGCCAAGACTGATTAGATGGATTCTCCTGCTGAGTGAGTTTGATATAGAGATCAGAGACAAAAAGGGAGTTGAGAATCTGGTGGCTGATCATCTAAGTCGGCTTGTGCACGAGGAAAATACGCCAGGAAACCAAGATCAGATTCAAGGACGTTTTCCTGACGAAACATTGTTCGGAGTTCGCAAAAGCGATTCCGCGATCGCGGTGAAGGTGTCCCGCGCCCGCAGAACTGTATCTGAGAGCAACGATTCTGCTGAGCCTTCCGCGATCGCGGAAACCAGCCGCCGCGCCCGCGGAGCTGAGTCTGAACCTCGATTTGAAGAATTCATTTTTGGGGTCCATTCATTCCGATCATGGTATGCAAATATTGTCAACTACCTCGTCTCGGGGGAGTTTCCACCTACTTTTACCAAGGCGCAGAAGGACAAAGTTCGTCATGGATCCCGATTCTATGTCTGGGATGATCCTTATTTATGGAAGCACTACACAGATCAGGTAATCCGACGGTGTGTTCCGGATTCTGAGGTACAATCTATCCTTTCTTTTTGTCATACCTATGCATGTGGGGGTCATTTTGGGACTAATAAAACTACTAGGAAAATTTTAGAAGCTGGATTTTATTGGCCTCATACTTTTAGAGATGCTTATGCTTTCTGTAAATCATGTGATCGTTGTCAGAGGGTGGGTAATATTTCTAAAAGACATGAGATGCCTCAATCTCGCATGATATTCTGTGAAGTTTTTGATGTTTGGGGCATTGATTTTATGGGACCCTTCCCCTCTTCCTATGGGAATCTGTATATTTTACTTGCGGTGGACTATGTTTCCAAGTGGGTGGAAGCAAAGGCCACCAGAACTGATGATTCAAAAGAAGTTGCAGGTTTCCTTAAGGACAACATTTTTTCCAGGTTTGGGATTCCAAAATCTCTAATAAGTGACAGGGGTACTCATTTTTGCAACAAGACTGTGAGCGCTTTATTGAAGAAGTACCATGTCACTCAGAAGATCTCTACAACCTATCATCCCCAGACCAATGGACAAGCTGAAGTGTCCAACAGGGAGATAAAATCTATTCTGGAAAAGACGGTGGCGCCTAACAGGAAAGATTGGAGTTTGAGACTCAATGATGCTTTATGGGCCTACCGTACTACTTACAAGACACCCATCGGGATGTCTCCCTTCAGATTAGTTTATGGCAAAGGTTGTCACTTGCCGGTTGAGCTTGAGCATAAGGCTTATTGGGCGTTCCAGAAGTGCAATTTCAACATTAAAGAGAATGGAGAGTTCAGGAAATTACAATTGCAAGAATTGGAAGAGTTGAGATTGGATGCCTATGATAATGTTGTGAATTACAAGAACAAAATCAAAGCATGGCATGACAAAAACATCCTAAGGAAGGAGTTCAAAGTTGGAGACAAGGTCCTCCTATTTTAGTCCCGTCTCACACTCTTCCCAAGCAAACTCCGATCCAGATGGGCTGGACCATTTACAATCACTCAAGTCTTTCACATGGGGCTGTGGAATTATTGGATGGGGACTCTCAAAATGTGTTTAAAGTTAATGGTCAAAGACTGAAGAAATATCATGAGGGAGTCAGCCAAGAAGTATTAGAAGAGTTGGATCTTTCCGATCCAAAAGAGTTGGATCTTTCCGATCCAAAAGAGTTGGATCTTTCCGATCCAAAAGAGTTGGATCTTTCCGATCCAAACTCCGGTGCTAAATAAAAGGGCTAAATGTCGGGCCAACGACATTAAATAGAGGCGCTGCTCGGGAGGCAACCCGAGGTAAGTTTTCTGTTTCTCATTTTATTTTATCATTTTGGATAGTTTTTTTTTAGGTTTTTAGTTTTAGTTTTTTATTTTATTTTATTTTTCCTTTCAATCTTGTCGGACTAACATGCAGGTACTAGGTTCGAAAGACCAAAAATATTTTGGGGAATTTATTCCTCGAAATACACAGAACAAAAGGTGAACATGTACTAGAACACAGGTCCGCAATCGCGGGGGCCCTTCACCGCGATCGCGATACTGTTCATCCGCAAGACAAATAAAAAAAAATATAAAAAAGGACTTGACGGAAAATACCGGTTCTACCCCTCACCTATCGGCCGGCCCTACCCTCTTCTCACCTTCTTCTTCTACCCTCATTCCCCCTCCATTATCAAGCCTCCATTGTTACAAGCTCTCAAGCTCTCGAACCGAAATTTTCCAACTCCACCAAAAATCAAAATCAAACCCATTTCCTTAACCCTTTCGCCATTCTAAACCCAAATCCGATTTCCAAATTTCCAAATTCCCACTCAATAATCCTCAAATCCACATCTAAAAACCAAACAAAAATTCTCCAAATCTCCCTCAAAACCTCTCCAAATCCACTCATTCCTCTCGGAATTCCCATTAACAAGACGTTGCGAAGACGCCGCGAGCCACCGCGAGCCGCCGTGAGCCACCGCGAGCCACCACGAGCGAAAAACCAGATCCTGCGGGGAACTGCCTTCCGCGATCGCGGTGACCAGCTTCCGCGCCCGCGGACCCCGACAGAATCCACAATTTCACTTTGTGAGTTTGATTTCGCCCTTCTTCGGTTTATTTGTTTCTATGGCGTATCCAGTTAGGCTGAGTAGGGATGAGAAGGCATTGTGGAATGAAATTGATAGGAAAACCATGTTGTCTACTAAATTCTTTCATGAACCGACATTGCATACGTTGGGTTTATATCAGTCGGTTCAGCAGTTATTACAGCGGGGTGGCTTAGGTGGTTTGATCCCTTTACATGCACATACATATAAGTTTCTAGTATTGGAATTTCTGGTTACTTACAAAGAGCTTGATGATGGGAGTATTAGCTTTAGATTGCTCGAGAGGAATTACTCACTGACTAGGAATCAGTTAGGTGAGTGTTTTGGGGTGACGAGTCAGCCTACAGCTGGTTGGTCTGACATTGAGGATAACCCGGGGGCGATGCATTTCTGGACTGTAGTGACCCACACTTCGTATAGTCTTGGCCCTGGGTTACGGAATTACAATATTGTTCATCCGGGGTTGAGGCTTTGTCATAAGGTGATTTCTAACACCTTTTTAGGGAATGGAGAGGTTAATAAAATGGCTGCTAAGGATGTTTCTATGATGTGGTGTTTGATGGGGGATCAACCTGTGGTCCCTGATTGGGTGACATTATTTTTACGAGCTGTGAGGAAGGCCCGGTCTCAGCCCGGGAAGATTGCTTTTTGAGGTTTGGTTACTCTGATAGCCTTGCGTTTTGTCAGCTTGGATGTTATACGGGGCAAATATAGAGTGGTAGTAGGTGGTGGGATTCGCTTTGATCTGTCACAACTGAAGAAGCCCAAGTGTTTATCTGAGGGTGCGAATGGAGGTTGGATCTGGCATTGTGGTGGAGATCATGATGAGTATTTACGTCTGCCTAGGGAGTTTGGAGATGAGGTGACAGTTGCTGATTATTATTTGGAGTCTGATGTGATGGCAGTAGAGAATGAAGAGGAAGAGGATGAGTATGAGCAGTATGATGAGCCTCCGCAGGGACAGCACGAGGCTAGTCCTTCTGGTGATGGAGATGCTCCAGAATGGTATGAGGGGATGACTTCTGCTATGGCGCACTTGAGTATGAGGCTTGACTCTATGGCTGATCGGCAGGATTATTTTATCAGAGAGCAGGCTAGTATGAGGAGTACATTAGCAAATGTGGGGAGGAATGTCAGAGACATGTCCCTCACCATGGATCAGATGAGGGAGCAACAGGAGGCATTTTATCAGCATTATTGGCCTCAATACCCTCAGTATTTTCCACCGCCAGGCCCTTCACAGTGAGTCTTCTGTTTTCCTTTTTCTATATTTTTTATTTGATTTGTCTTTATTTCATTGAGGGCAATGAAAGGTTTAAGTATGGGGGAGGGAGTACTCACTATTGTATATATGTACAGATGCATCATTTCAGTTTGAGCATTTCAGATTAAAAAAATAATAATAATAAAAAAATATAAATAAAAAAAAGCCATAAAAATTATGAAAAAGGCATATAAAATCCTGGGAAGAGCTGAAAACCCGAAAGGGCGGATCAGGTAATAAGCAGGTAACCCGGACCAGCATTAGACTGGGGTAATAAGAGGTTAATGAGAGATGTGAGCAATTGTGAGCACACCTAAAAGAAAAATGAAAAGAGTGATTAGGTGAAAACCCGAAAGGGCGCCTAAGTAGAATGAGTGGTAAAATCGGAGTGTTTAGGATAATATTCTACTTTGGGGTTTGGGGATTACATTTTAGATGTCGGGTAGATCCTAGGTTGCTCTACATTTTTTGGAGCTTGAGTGTTATATCTTGTATCTGTGAGGTGTGTGATTTGAGCTTTCATGTTTTTGGCTCAGTATTTCTCTACATGGGTTCGGGTTGTGAGATTATTTTTGAGTGTTTTCTAGTTTTAGATCATCTTCTCCCATTGCTGTCTGTAGACCTATGATGATTTGTCATGCTTGATTTTATTTTTTGAGCTTACTCGAGGACGAGCAAGGTCTAAGTATGGGGGAATTTGATATGTTGTATTTCAAATAGCATAATTAGGACTAGTTAATACATTTTATGTATAGATTTAGGTCCATTTAGTGCTTGTAACGATATATGAGTAGAAGACCAAAGACTTGAAGAAAATTGGAAGAATAGAAGTCGGGACAAGAAGATCGAGAAGTGAAGGCTGCGGAGCTAAGCAGTCCGCGGTGGAGCAAGATTCAGTGCCGCGATCACGGTGGCCTAAGGCCGCGATCGCGGGTCAACGTTGACTCGGAGGAGGATTCTGTAGTCCGCGGTCGCGGAGGTTGTTCACCGCGGTCGCGGAATTCCACGTTAGCAAGATCCGAAGCGGCGTTTTATCTATCTATTTATCTTTTATTTTAGTTGCCTTTTATATTTTTATTCCGATATTTTTCGAGACTATTTAAGTTTAGTTTTCAGACTTTGTTTTGTATTCTGCTAGACCTAATTTCAGACCTTTGGTGTTTTTCTCTCTAATGGAGAACTAAACTCTTTATATTCTATTTGAGTTGAAGCTTTTGAGACTCAAGTTGTTGTGAGATTCGTCTATTCAGGTTTATTTCTACAGGTTATTTCAATTCTCTTGTGCTTAATTATTATTGATTGTATTGATTTCTGCTTGTCTGGCCAACTTGTTGGAATTGATATTATCTATTGCTAGATCTAGGTTTTCTCGTAGCAAAGCCTAACCTTTGTAGCAACTCAATTGATTTAGAACTCGTTGGACTTAAGCAATTGAGAAGAGATTTGAATGCATGTTGATTGTTTGACTCGTTGGAATTCAATTGCATGTATCCTGTTTATCCTTATTCTTAATGCTAATTCCTTATTATTTATGATCGTTTCATGAATTGTTTGGATGTTAAGTTGCATGTCTCGTTGCCATGTTATAATTCCGATCAGGATAGGAATAATTGAAAGAAATAACTTGATTGAATCTAGGATCAATAACTTGAGGAAGAAAAGTGGATACTTGAATAGAATTGTTTTCCCTAATTGATAAAAATCCGACCTTTGTTTTGTTTGTTTGTCTTGTGTGCTTTAATTTTCCTAGTTTTAGATTAAAATACCAAAAATCCCCCCTTTTGTTACTTCTTTGAGTTGATAATAATAAAACTTAGGATACAAGTGTCTCTTGGGTTCGACCCCGACTTACCGACTATACTAGTTGAGTAACTAGGGATTTATCTTTGATTTGGCACGACGACTTTAAGCCAGTCAATGAGCAACCCGCCAACTGAGCCACCGCGACCCGTGAAGCCTCCCCGAGATTGCGGTAGAGAAATTCCAACGTGCCGACGCCCCATGCAGTCTCAACAACCCGACCCCAATCCTCAAACAACGCCAACATATCAACATCTACACTGTTCGTGGATTTGTCCACGAACAAGTTGGTGGACAAGTAATGCCATAGAAAACCGGCAGCTATGCACTCTGGCGGGTAGTCGGAAGCCATCATCACAAGTAAGTGATCGAAGAAATCTCGGCTGTGTAGATGACCCTTCTTAAGTCCCTTGAGGAAGTCACGCTGGCCGGGTAACACATAGTCGTCCATCGTGCCAAACATATACTCAACCATATCAGCGCACTCAGCAGAGGAGAAAGTGTGAGCTACCTCGTGCCCCTCAGTCGGCAAACCGAGGATGATGACAACGTCGTGGAGCGTAATCTTCATCTCGCCCCACGGAAAATTAAAGCTGTTGGTCTTAGGATGCCAACGCTCTACAAAATAAGAAATGAGGCCATGGTCGACGTTGCCGAAATCGAAGTACAATAGCTGCGTCAGGCCGATCTGTCGAATCATCCATAACAACGAACCCTGTGCAACATCAACGTCGGCTGACGGAATGTGAGCCCTCCATTGGCGAAACTCCCTCGGTCTGCTGTGACACGTAATACGTCGAACAGGTCCGTCCATGTCGTTCCTAAACAGGCCGAGTGACCCCAAATCAAGTCGGCGATGTGTGTATGGAAATCCTGTAATACAGATGGATCGTCGAGCCCATACAGTGTCTGCTCGGGCAAGTCGGCCTGTGGTGGCTGGCCTTGTGGAGGCTGGGCTTGTGGAGGCTGGGCCTCCGTCCCCCCAACAGAATCTACAACCACCTCATCCAAATGAATCTAAGTCGGGTTAGAGGGCAAAGTATCAGACTGCGGAGGGTCGGAGCCTCTCCCGTCCCAACATAATCCCGATAAGCCTCTGTCGTCCCAACCGAATCAACCATCATATCCTCTAACTGAGTCGGTGGGAGCTCATCATGGAGAGGCTGATCCTCTCCCGTCGCAGCAGAATCAGGACGAGCATCCGGCTCGGAGGTCGATTCTTCGTGTCGCCTCTTGCGACCCGAAGCCGTGACAAAACGATCCGCAGGTCGTCTACCATCAGCTGTAGACTGTCGAATGTGTTCTACTACCTCCTGTTATTTAATATATTATTAATTATTTGCCTCATTTATTTTATTTCAATTAAACTAATCCTAATTTTTTTATTTCTATTTAAGATTGTTACCACATAAAAATAACATTTCTAATCTAATAAATACATTATTTGTACGTTACGATTTCTAATCTAATATGAATTTCATATATATTTTGCTAAATCAATTATATGCATTTCATATAACATAATTTATAATCTAATATGCATTTCTATATATATTTTGATAAATAAAGTATATGCATTTCATATAACATAATTTATAATCTAATATGCATTTCTATATATATTTTGATAAATAAAGTATATGCATTTCATATAATATTTTTTTTGATAAAGTAAGAATTCGGATACCAAACAGACTTGGTAATCCGAGAGGCCGCTAGAAAACGGCAGCCGTGAACGGCTGAGAAAGTCAAAGCATGCAGGAAAGCAATAAAAAGTACAAGATTCCGTAAAATAAGAACTAGTAAGAGTTTGGAATTAGGGTGAGTAAAGCACTATAAAATAGCGCCGCAGGCAACATGTCGACCCCTCTTGGGCGTGCGAAATGGACATCTGACGTTCCCTCCATCGAGATGAAGGATCTTTAGAAGCCCCAGAGCACCAAGCGACTTTGCCCAATACAACTCGGTCCAATGCCATACTCAGCTCAAATTTCACGAAAAGAGTACTAAAATTAAGCTCCAGCAAACCTGCTACAAAGAAAACAAACATGCCTTGTCTAGCAACGACTTAATTTATTTAAATATAAATATAAATAAAAAGATAAATATAACTTGCAGCCCAAGCCCAAGGAATAAGACTTGCGACCCAAGTACAAAGATTTTCACAAAAATTTTAAATTATCCTAATCAAGTACATGAAATTTCTTTAATTTTTTCCTTCTTTTTTATTTCCAACTTTGTGCCCAAGCATAAATATTTCGCTAAATCAATACAAGATTCATATAATATAATTTCTAATCTAACATGCATTTCAGATATATTTCGCTAAATCAATTATATGCATTTCAAATAATATAATTTCTAATCTAATATGTATTTCATATAAATTCCGCTAAATAAACTTTATGCATTTAATATAAAATAATTTCTAATCTAATATGCATTTAATATATATTTCGCGGAATCAATTATATGCATTCATATAACATAATTTCTAATATAATATGCAGTTCTATATATATTTCGCTAAATAAGGTATATGCATTTCATATAATATAATTTCTAATTAAACATGCATTTCATATATATTTCGCTAAATCAATTAAATGCATTTCATATAATATAATTTCTAATCTAATATGTATTTCATATAAATTCCGCTAAATAAAGTATGTTTAATTTTATTTTGATATTAAAAAATACCTCGTTCGTCGGTCTTCTCTGACGCACTCGACGACCCGGATCCGCACCCTCCGTCGTTGTCAATCCGCTCGGGCCCACTCCAGCCTCCATCTCTACCGCTGGCGCCATCTCTACCACCAACTCCGGTGCCACCTCCCCCACCACCTTCGGCGCCATCTCCCCCACCACTGGCATTGCCCTCACCCCCACCACTTCCGGCGCCACCTCCCCCACCGCTGTCGGTTCTCCTTCCCCGCTGCGAATCGCCGTGTCCGACCTCTGTGCGGGGACGGAATCCACCAACGACTGGTGTGCGGAACCCAAACCCGCCGAAGAAGGTGCCTCGGACGACCTTTGTGCGGAGCCCGAATTCGTCGAAGAAGGCGGTTCTGCCATGCCGGAATCATCGAATTCATGGTTCTCCATTGCCGAATCATTCTCACTTGCTCGAGATTCCATACAAATTTGACCGATTTTTCACACTCGCTATCGCACTTTCGCTCGGAATTTGCTAAAATGAATCGGAAAAATCGAAGGTAGAAGACGGAGTTGTGCGGCGCCCGTTTATAGCGAAGTTGTGCGGGTTTGAAACCCGCACAACTAGGGTTTTATGGACGGGTTTGAAACCCGTCCATAAAGCGTCAATTTTTGGTCAAAATTTATCGGTTCTCAGATTGATCGGGTTTTTTTAATTTTTTTGTGCGAGTTTCGGATCCGTCCAAGAGAAACCGGGTTTTTTTTTATTTTTTTGTGCGAGTTTCGGATCCGTCCAAGAGAAACCTGTTTTTTTTTAAAAAAAACTGTGCGGGTTTATAATCCGCACATAATCGAGTGCGCAACCTAAAATTTAGAGTGCGCAAAAAATTGTCGTTAATTAATTTCTTCATATTTGTACGTGATATACTATTGGAGTATTGGGCTTTGATTAGTCTTTTTCTTTGGCCCGAGATAACCAAGTTGGGCCAATAGCTCGATTTTTTCCACAATTTGGATCTCTCCCTTTTTGTAAAGCAAATTTTGACTTTATGATTTTGTTTAATTTCCAGTTCAACAGTTACCCCCCGAACTTTGTGCGTGTGAAAACTTGAACGCGTTCAAAGTTTGACATCTTTGCCTTTCGAAGCATTCTTTTGAACGGAACATTTAGTTTGACTATTTGGTCCAACAAGGAGTATAGACATATGTGAATTTGAGAAATAAATTTTTGTTTTGTTTTTGAAGGCTATAGCTATGGACCCATATGGAGAAGCTCCGTCTGAAAAGGCTTTAGGAGCTAATGGTCAAGAACTTGTATATAGCCCATTGTATAATCGCTCCTTATCTATTCGGGAATTAAAGATCTCTAAACATGATAAATGGCGAATGAGTTGGGCTAAGAGAAGTGAAGCCTCTGAGGGCTGTTTGAGATTTGTTCGAGATGATGAGAGGGGTTGTGTGCAAACTAACAGAGAGTTTGGAAGACGGTTTAAAGGGATGTTCCTTGAGAAAGTGCATCCTGAGAATGGCTACACTATGAAATCCCCAATCCCTGAAGAATTTTATCCCCCTTTGTATAGATTTTTGAAGACGCCAGAAAATTGGGGCACAAAATTTCTGTTTAGGGGGCTTGCTAGCTTTATGCCATGCTTGATGGAATGGACTGAACAGATCTTGGACAAGTACGGGGATGTGCTTCGCAAAGCGGATATCTATGGACTTGCAGCAATTTCTTGTTTTCCATACATGTATCACATTGATGTATGGAGAGCGTTTTGTGAACTTTGGGGGCCTCTAACCAACACTTTACATCATGTGGGTGGTGAGTTAGGGGTTTCTCTCCATGATTTAAAGCAAATTGCGGGTTTGCCAATTCTTGTGAACCCTATGAGGAATTTTTACCACCGAATGAACAATTGTTACATAAAACAAAATTCCCATCAACTGTTTTGGAGCTTTTGCGAATCCACGCTAGTCTTTGCAAGGATTCAGGTGGAGAATACGTCTCTTGGTGGCAATGGTTAAAGCACTTCTTTAGGGGTAAACAGATTTATTATGCTTTCCCAGAAGATCCTTTCGCAACGAATAAGAGGTGAGCCCCTAGCAAGCAAACATTTGCTTCATCTAAAGCAAAGAGCACTGCTAAAGTCAAAATTGATAGTGAGTGATGAAGGACAACTAGCAGCATTTATAGTTCTTCTCGTGAGCAGATTTGTTTTCCCAAGTGGCACGAGGGTTATCCGCCCTACGACCTTTGTAATGGCTTGCTTTATGGCAAAAGGTAGGAAAATTTCATTAGCTCCAACAGCATTAGGCCATATTTATCATGGTAGGAACAGAATGGCGACCCATGAACACCCCAGTAGGGCTAATCGGAGTTTTGGGCTCCATTTCATGATCGGTTGGATGGGAGAATACTTTCCTAATCTGTATATGGCACGTCCACATAATCGATGTCCTAAAGATTACCCTCGCCTAGCACGGTATGCCGGAGTGAAAGGGGAACTTCTCAATCTTCAGCAGGCTAGGATGATATTGAGACACTCTGACAATGTGAAGTACCGTGCCATTTTGTTCGGTGATGATACTAGCTCAGACTAAGTTGATCTGACATGGAATTCAGATCTTGATTTTGAGCGCCTAATTTGTATACGCTCGAGTGTTTTGCCTGTTAGAGTTGGCAGAAGTTTGATTTTGGAACCTTATTATCCGAACAGGTTTGCTCGTCACTTTGGGTTTGATCAGGGAGTTCCTATAAATTCTTTGACATTCAGTATTCCCCTAAGATCTCGAAGATCTTTACGTGACATTGCTCATTGTTATGATAAGTTATTTAAGCAAAACACTGGTGTTGAGTATCATATTCCATGTTCTGACTACCTAGGGGCATGCACCACGAGTTTTTGTTGGTGGTGGGTCGCAGTTTCAACCCCTTATCTTAGTCAGTCGATACAGAAAGTCAACACTATTTTGACTGGGAAGGAAACTCATTTGAGGGAAAATAATTATGTCATCACTGACTTAAAAGAAGTTATTACTGGCCTCAAAGATGGTGTAATGGTTTCTGCTGCAGAATCGCTCAAATCGAATGATTCAACTTTTCAACCGGTTGCTACTTTGCCGAAGAACAAAAGAAGCAGTAAGGATCGATCTTTGAGTGATGATGTCAACTTCAAAAGAAGAAGATATAAGAAGTCATCAGATTCATGCGAGTCTGGTTTTCATGGCAAGGGTTATGATCACCCTGATCCAATCTCAACATCTATTGGCTGTGTCGATGTTACAAGTACACCTGAGGTTCTTAATAAGCCCAATTTGCAAGAAGGGATCGATCAGAATTCTACTCAAATTCCCCAGCCCATTCATTCCCCTGGCCATGTTGGTACTCCCATTGATTTGGATGAACCACCTTCAGAAGAAAAGCTTGATTATGAACCAAAATCAATGTCTGCTTTTGATACAGATCATAACCATGATGCCCTCGTTGTTGTCCCTGAGATGAAACCTTCAGAGTCATCACAAGCTCCGTTAGATATTGTGCCTCTTGAGACCGTACCCTTGTCTGTACGTGGTATGTTTTCCAACCCAGTTAAAGAACATGTTCGTCAAGCTTTTGTGGCCAGTGTGCAAGCAATTTCTGAAACCATGTTGAAGATTCAGTCTACTCAAAACATGTTGTCTATGAAGAATGAGCTTCTTGAGGATCTAGCAACATTGAATATCATAGCCAAAGCAGCCAATATCGACGACCTTCATTTGTCTTGGATTTTTTCTCAAGTCCATAATTTCTCTGAAGGAGTTGACATAATAGGCAAATTGGTAGGTACAATTGACACAACATCTCTGAGCAAAGTATTTGCTGACCTCTCACTTTGCAAAACAGAACTCACTTCCAAAGAAGCTAAATTATTGCAATTTCAAGAGAAGGCTTCTGTTATGAAGAAGCGCGAAGAGAAAATTCTGGATACAAGAGCTAAGCTTCGTCAAATGGAAGAGAGTTTTGCTGCTGATAAAGAGGCATTGGCGAAGAGTAAATATGAAGTAGAGACATGCATTCAACTTCAAAGAACAAGGCGAGGGAATTTGGAGGAAATGGAGAAGGATGCCAAGGCTAAACTTCAAGAGTTGCATTCGAAGAAGACTATTATTGATGGCATTATTGCAGCTTTTACTTCTTTTGCTTCTAGTGGCTAGATTTCTTTTGTTCTCATTTACTTTTCCTAGTTTTGGCTTGTTTAGCTTTGTTTCTTACCTTGGTATTAAATAACTTTATTTCCCTTGTAGTCACCTTTATTAATAAAATAGTATTATTTACTTTTTTTTTACAATCTTATACAAGGGCGACAAAAGAGAAATACTAGACATATTTGTAGTTTTTTTGTTGTTGTGGTTGTGTCTAGTGTTTTGATTAACTAGATTGCCTACGTACCCCCTTTGTGGAGGATCAAACCATTCGTAGTTCATTTGGGATCTTTTATTTCTTGCGTGTGCATCAACAAATTAATTTAAACCCACCTTCTAGGAAGGGCTGTCTAAACCAATCCGACTATCATTTGAATGCAAATTTTTTTTAACCAACAATTGACACATAATTGATGGGAATTTTCACATTTGCTCACATGGGAGAAAATGTCTTTGTTTATTTGTTGTGGCTGCATCTAGTGATTTGAGAGACTAGATTGCCTACGTACCCCCTTGGTGAGGGATCAAGCGATCCGTAGTTCAAGCTCTCCATTTTCTTCTACTTTATTTTTCTTCTTCTTCTTCTTCTTCTTCTTCTTCTTCTTCTTTTGTCCTTATGTGTACGCATCATTGAAATAACTTGAACCCACCTTCTAGGAAGGGTTGCTCAAATCACTTCACTATCATTTGCATACAAAGAACTTAACTTGCCTAAGTAAAATATTTTTTTACAAACTTTCCGTTCACAAAAGGGTATATGACTTCGCCCTCGACTCGTTTAGAGCTCATACGCTCCCTTAGGGAACACTTTAGTCACGACATATGGGCCCTCCCATTTTGGCTCAAATTTTCCTTTTGATTTTCGAGTGATGACAATTGGCCGCCTTACGGTAAGAACCAAATCACCAACTTTAAATGAACAGAATTTGACTCTCTTGTTGAATGCACCAACCACCTGGGCTTGGTAAATTTCGAGCCTTTGTTGCGTCGCTAGCCTATGTTCATCTAGAGCTTCAAGCTCGGCTAAACGAATTTTAACATTTTCTTCAAGCTCTGTGAGTTGGGTTGCAACTTTAAGAGAAGGTAATTGAACCTCCAATGGTAAGACGGCTTCAGACCCAAAGACTAAGTTGTAGGGTCTACATCCAGTGGACGTTCGAACAGTAGTCCGATAAGCTCACAACGCTTCAGACAGTCTTTCATGCCAATCTCTCTTCGAACTTGACACCATTTTCTTAAGAATCTTGCAAAGCACTTTATTGAATGCCTCTGCTTGGCCATTCGAAGAGGGATTATAGCTTGATGAAAAGCTTTGCTTGAAACCAAATTTCTCAGCCAACTTAACCATTTGTTGATTTTTGAAGTAAAGGGCATTATCAGCTATTATCTTTGCAGGAACTCCATATCGATAGATCAAATGGACCCTTATAAAATTGACAACTTCTTTTTCCCCTACCCCCTTCAAGGGTATAGCATCAGCCCACTTTGAGAAATAATCAGTTGCGGCCAAAATGTATTGATGACCACGAGATGATGATGGGCTAATGGGCCCTATCACATCAAGACCCCATGCGTTGAAAGGCCACGATAAGATGGATGGATGGATGGAGCAATTGAGGTGATTGATGGATGAAATCGCTATGAACCTGGCAAGCATGACATGCCTTAGCAAATTCCATCGAATCCTTCACCATAGTTGGCCAATAATAGCCTAGTCATTTGACTTGATCGGCTAATTTAGGGCCAGCTTGATGTGCCCCACATATCCCTGCATGAGTTTGTTCAAGAATATGCCGAGCTTCTAGCGTTGACAAACACCAGGGCAATATCCCATCGAAGGATCTACGATACAATGTATCATTTTTCAATGTGAACCGTAGAGATCGTCGCTTGACATCTACTTTCTTTTTTGCATCCTCTGGTAACACACCATATTGAAGGTAATCAACTATTGACTGTCGCCAATCAAGATCCTCTTCAATCTCATAAACCGAGACGAGATTCACTTCTTCAATTTGGTTGGATCTTTCTAAAGCCGGAGCTAGTAAATGACGTTCTCCTATTGTAATTTGGATTTCCCTTTCATCAGGTAACGTCAATGATGCTGCTAGTTTGGCCAAAGCATCGGCTTTATCATTTTTAGATCTTAATATGTGTGTCACCTCTATTTGGTGGAATTGGTCAATGAGATGTCTCGCTCTTTGATGAAGAAGAATTAGATTTGAATTCTTGACCTCATAGACACCATTCATTTGTCTAACGATTAATTGAGAATCACCAAACACTTTTAATGTGTCGATATGCATTTCAAGAGCTATCTCAAGTCCGATGATGAGTGCCTCATACTCTGCTACATTTTTTGTGCAAACCTCCAAAAGGGAGAAAGAATAAGGCACTATTCCACCCGATGGCATAACAAATACAATGCCAACCCCAACTCCTTTTGTCCTTGATGCTCCATCAAAGTATATCTGCCATGTTTTTTCTTCTATCATAAAAACTTTTTCATCTGGGAAGTCATACGATAATTCTTCACCATCAGGGGTTGGATGAGCAGCCAAGAAATCAGCTATGACTTGCCCTTTAATCGCCTTTTGAGGCACAAACTTGATGTCAAAAGGTGCCAGGAGCATAGCCCACTTGGCTAGTCTCCCTGACAACACAGTCTTAGACAAGATATACCTTACCGGATCAGCCTCAGAGATTAATGTGATTTGGTGGGTTAAGAGATAATGTCGTAACTTTTGTACGACAAATATCAAAGCAAGGCAGACCTTCTCCATGGCAGAGTAATTGCGTTCTGCTCCCACCAATGTTCGGCTGATGTAATACAAGGCATTTTCTTTTCCCTCATCATTATTTTGGGCTAACATGGCCCCTAAGGACTACTCAAGAGCCGCAGTATAGAGGATTAATGGTCGCCCTTGAATCGGTGCCATCAAAATTGGCGGACTCATCAAATATTCTTTGATGCTATTTAAAGCATTTTGGCATGATTGGTCCCATATGAAAGGAGCATCTTTTTTCATTAACCGTAGAAATGGTTGGCACCTCCCTGTTAGATTTGAAATGAAGCGCCGAATGTACGCAAGTCTTCCTTGTAGACCTCGAAGCTCACGAAGGTTTCTCGGAGGCGGCATTTGCATGATGGCCTTGATTTTATGGGGATCAATTTCAATTCCCCGATATCGAACAACGAACCCAAGAAACTTCCCAGATGTCACACCAAATGCACATTTGAGAGGATTCATCTTCAATTGATGCTTACGCAGTCTCTCGAAGATTTCTCAAAGATCTTTTGGATAATCCTCACGCTCTTTTGTCTTTACCACTAAATCATCTACATAACATTCCAACGAATGATGGAGTAAATCATGAAAGATGACGGTCATGGCCCTTTGATAGGTTGCACCAGCGTTTTTCAAGCCAAATGGCATTACTGTGTAACAATATGTGCCTTGAGGGGTTCGAAAAGCTGTTAACTCTTCATTTTCAGGATTCATCTTTATTTGGTTGTACCTTGAAAAACCATCCATAAAGGACAAAGCTTTGAACCCGGTCGTAGCATCAACCAGTAGCTCTGTTATGGGTAGAGGGAATTCATCCTTAGGGCACGCTTCATTCAAGTCCCTAAAATCCACACAAATACAGAGTTTGCCATTCTTCTTCCTTACAGGGACAATGTTAGCCAACCATATCGGATATTGAACTTCACGGATGAACTCAGCCTCGATGAGCTTTTTAACTTCAGAATTGATTTGAACCGTCAACTCGGGGCGAAAACGACGTTATGCTTGCTTGACAGGTTGTTTGTCCTCAGAGATAGCTAGCTTATGCGTCGCAACTTGTGGATCCAAACCAGGCATGTCTTGGTATTCCCAAGGAAACACATCTTTGTACTCCCTAAGGAGTTGTTCATATACCACTTTTTTCTCGTCAGTTAGTAATTTGCTAACGATAACGGGTTTGGGCTCTTCACCGCTCCCCAAGTTGATTTCTTCAAGTTCATCAACGGTGGCTTGACCACCATCTTCCATTTTCGGTGGTGCAGGCTGAATTGTATTGATGAAATCTGGTGAGGCATCTTCATTGGTAATTTCTTTAGGAGAGTCGTGACTTGGTGATTCTTCAAACGAGGTCATATTCACATCCTCCATTTCGACATCACCTGATTGTCGTACAAAAAACTTTGACTTTTGCTTCTTCTTGATTCCCCATTTTTTAGCACCTTTGATGTGACTCTTCTTGCTTTCGAAATCACCAAAATCCTCGAGCCTGTTGAACACAGAAGGTCTCGTTGTTACATTTACCAACGTTGTATCGAGTCTCTCAAACACTGACACACGAGGCATTGTCGCTTCCTCTTCTAAGAACAAGCTTTTCTCATCAGAGGTCAAGGTCATAGGCTCTAAAACTTTAGCCGTCAATACACCTCCCTCGTGAGAGACTTGCAAATTCTCAAAAAGCTTTTGGTGTAGAGGTTTGTAGAAAGCCTTTCTCTTTGAGGAAGATTTTGATCCTTGCACCTTCAACTTCAACTTCTTGTGTGATTGCAAGGGAAAAGACTTTGTGAAGTAACTAGAAGATTCCCCTCTTAACACCACTCTCTTGCTATCTCCGGAGAGCTTATGGATGATCAACGTCTTTTCTGGCACAGATTGGTCTATCTTTCGAAGGGGACAAGTATAACTTGTCATCAAAGAGTGCATGGCGTTCTCAATTGAGCTTAAAGGCTTTTGGCTAGCTTGTCTCATCTCCTTTGGTGTGTATCTGAACAACACTTTAGGACGAGTGCTCTCCCCCTCGCTTTTCTCATTAAGAGAAAATCTTGACAATTGAGCAGTACTTGAGGCTAGCTCGTTACCTTGGAGCATTTTGATACTTTCAACTCTTTTCATGGCCATTTTAGGCTAAAAACTAACTGACTTATAAAACTTGGCGTCAGCATAGTTCACACTTTCTCCATGAAAGATTTTGATCTCCTCGGATAGTCTTTTCATTTCCATTTTAATCGGTGTACTTTAAACATTGATGAAGTGTGGAAACAATGGATTTGCTAGCATGAAGCCATCGTCTCCCCAACAAGGCATTATAAGACGTGTCAGCATCTATGACATGAAATAACGCGTCTTTATAAAGATCATCCATCACCACTTTTAACGCAATGGTACCCATGGCTCTTTTCCCTACTTGATTGAACCCTTGAATTGTAAGCAAGGTGGGAGACAAATGACTAGTTGTCAATCCCATGGCTCTCAACACCCTCAACGGGAGAATACGATTGACCTTTGTATCACCGATGAGACCCATGACATATAATGGTCGATTGTGATACTCTTCCCCTAACTGAAGATCTTCGTCAAAAAAGGTTATACATGCCATGCATGCGGCACAATGAGTTGGCGGAGATAAAGACACCTCATTGACTTCTACAGGGTCAACTTGGTCCTTATAATCTTCGGGATCCATGAGAGCTTGGATAAGCTCCCTTCTTAGCTCATTTGACATTTGTAACGCATCATATACACTTAAACACGCGGGAATACGCTTCAAGTGACTAACGACGTTGATGTCTCTCTATTTGGTGGTGTTTTCATATGTGATTTCCTTTGTAAATATGTTTCTTTCTCCCCTTTTCTTGTGCGCTTTGTTCCTTTTTAGCCTAGTTCCCGTATTTCTATGAGATTCGGAGACTATGCACATTTTATGCGTTTTATAGGTAATTTGGCATGAATCGAGGATCGATTTGAAGGAGGGTCAAGACATGGAGCAAAGGCCGAGCTAAAACGGGAAAGAGAGAAGCAAGCCATGAAGAAGAACAAGAGAAGCCAACAAAGAAGAAGGTGGAACGAGGTCAGGACCGAGTTGCAACCACATCGGGCCCGACTTTGAAGTCTCCAACCCCGGACCAAGTTGCACAGTAACTCGGGCCCGAGGTCATCCGTGTCGGTCCGAGTCGGTCACCGAACTACTTGGGCTCCAAGGCACGGATTTGTGGACTTCCACTTTTGCCCCTCATCTAATCTATAAAAGGCCCTCTTGTCTTCTAAGAGAGGGTTCCCACACACACACAAAAAGAAGGGAACCAAGGGGATTCTTGGAGAGCAAGGAGGAAGGAGAGGAGAAGGAAGAGAGAGAGAATCGGCCAAGGGAGGAAGCCTTGATAGGTTTTGTTGGTAGATTTGCTTGGATTTGCTTTGTTCTTGTGGATTTGAAAACCCTTGATTGGGATTTGTGGATTGCTTTGGATTTGAATGAAACTTTGCTTTGTTTTGAGATTGATTATGATGATTGCTTTCCCTTTTGATTTGATTGTTTTCTTTGCTTGTCTCATGGAGTAGATCTCCTTGATCTTGGGTTATGGGGGAAAACCCTAACTAGGGACCCCAATTCCATAGCCTTGAGTGTTTGATCTAAGGAACCCACTCTACATAGAGCTACAATTCCTTGCGAAAGTTGGGAATCAAGGCTTGAGATTGGCAAAGTAGCGAAAGTGAACATGTGTCAATCTCAAGACCTTGCTTCGAAGGGGATTTCCCCAATGATCGAGGTGTAGAAGTGGTTGGAACGAGGGCGAAAGCACTCGATCCTAGTCCGATCATCACTCATTGCCTGAATTGGGGTGGAAAAGCCTTAATCTACTAGGGAAGGAACCCAAAAGCCCAAGATCTACTTTTAAATCTTTGAGTTCGACATCCCCAGATACCTCGGGCCCGACTTACACAGTGTCGGTCCCGACTTCCTCTTGTCGTCAATCTCGGGCCCGACGTGACCTCTGTGTCGGTCCCGACTTCCTTTGTTTTCCTTTGTTTTATGCTCTCCTTTCTAGCTTCCTAGTATCTAGGCACATCGATCGAGTAGACTTCCCGAGTGTTCGACACCCGAGATGAGAGACGGGTTCAAGGAGATGAGGACCCAATTCAATGAGTTTGGTGCATGGAGGAGGCAAGTCGACAATCAATTTGCTCAAATTGCGACTCAAGCCCCAAGAGAGAATGGAAGACTTCCGGGCCGACCCGAGGAGAATCCTCGAGCTCAAAACAATCAAAATGAAGTCCGGGCAATTGGATTGAGAAGTGGCCGAAACCTACCCGAGCCACACGTGCCTAAGAAGAATGAAGAGAGTCGGACCAACTTACCCAGCAAATCGGGTCCGACGTTCCCCGAAGTCGACCCAGCAAGAAGATCGACTCCTTCACCAAGGACCGAGGTC
The DNA here is from genome assembly GCA_964016875.1 of Fallopia convolvulus. Lineage (NCBI taxonomy): Eukaryota > Viridiplantae > Streptophyta > Magnoliopsida > Caryophyllales > Polygonaceae > Fallopia > Fallopia convolvulus. The sequence goes on from OZ024736.1 coordinate 16,152,984, forward strand.
GAGAGCAACTATGGACCGACGTACACAGGCCTCGATCCGACTCCTTTGCCCAGGACCGAGATTCACAACATCGGGCCCGACATGGTGCCCAAGTCGGTCCATTCAGAAAATGTTGCAAATGAAGTAGGGAAGTCCAAAGAAGATGATCCACGCAAGATTCAAGGTGCAACAATTCTTCCATATCCCTCGAAGAAGCCGAAAGATGTTGTTGAGAACAAGTTCAAGAGGTTTCTCAAACTCTTGCAAGGATTGAACATCTCTATCCCGTTCACCGATGCATTGAGCGAGATGCCATCTTATGCCAAGTTCTTAAAGGAGATTTTGAGCAAGAAGAGGTCCATAGTGGAAATGCAAGATGAGGTCAAGACCTTGGAGTTACCACAAAAGCTAGGAGATCCCGGTCATTTTGCTATAACCATTGGTGTGGGGTCTCAATACTTCCAAGCCTTGTGTGATCTTGTAGCAAGCACGAGCATCATTCCTTACACCATATGGAAATCAACATCCATGGGTCTCATCGCTCCGGTCAACATGAGGTTAACAATAGCGGATGGGTCGTCTATCGAGCCAATTGGTATCGTCGAGGATTATCCCGTTTGCATCGAAGGCCACTATGTCCCAATCGATTTTGTTGTGATGGACATGATAGAAGTGCCGGGTGAACCGATCATACTAGGGAGACCTTTCCTTGCTACGGTTGGGGCAATCATTGATGTAAAGAAGGGCCACTTGTCTCTTGACATTGGAGGAAGAGAGATTGAGTTTTTCTTTAGGCCAACTTCAAAAGGGACCGTACATGAGGAAGCTAAGATGATCCAAGTTCCTCTTGGATTGCAATGGGAAGCCGTTTCTAAGGAGTCAAGGCTAAGGGAGCTTAGGTTGAAAGCCACCCCAACACCTAGAGAAATTGAGATAGATCGCCAAGGGCTATCCCTCAATATGGTTGAGCATGAGCAATTGGAGGAAAGGATGTCTTATTTGGAGGTGTTCAAGGCCGAGAAAGAAGAAGTTCAAGCACCACCGGAACCATCTCAAGAACTCAAGGAGCTTCCAGAAGATTTGAGGTACGCATTTCTTGGTCCCAACTCTTCTTTACCCGTAATCATAAATGCCAACTTGAATGATGAGGAGGAGTCTAAGTTGTTGGAGGTTCTAAGAAAACATAGATGAGCTTTAGGGTATTCACTAGAGGAACTAAATGGAATCTCTCCCTCAATTTGCATGCATAGGATTTATATGGAGGATAACCATAAACCCACTATTGAACCACAAAGAAGATTAAATCCTAACATGAAAGAAGTGGTAAAGAGTGAAATACTTAGGATGTTGGATGCGAGAATTATCTTCCCAATTTCCGATAGCAAGTATGTGAGTCCCGTGCATGTAGTTCCTAAAAAAGGAGGTCTCACCGTTGTGCAAAATGAAAAGGGAGAAAGGATACCTATGAGAACCACAACAAAATGGCGTATGTGTATTGATTACCGTAAGCTTAATAGTGGCACTCGCAAAGACCATTTTCCTCTTCCTTTCATAGACCAAGTCCTAGAAAGATTAGCACAACATGAATATTTTTGCTACCTTGACGGGTATAGCGGGTTTTGGCAAATCCCTATTCATCCCGATGATCAAGAGAAGACGACATTCACATGTCCTTATGGGACTTTTGCCTATAGACGCATGCCTTTTGGTTTATGTAATACGCCGGCAACATTTCAAAGATGCATGATGTCCATCTTATCCGATATGGTTGAGGATATAGTAGAAGTGTTTATGGATGATTTCTCCGTCTATGGTTCCTCATTTGATGTTTGCTTAGCTAACTTAGACAAGGTTTTGACTAGATGTGAGGAGACTAGCTTGGTGCTTAATTGGGAAAAATGCCACTTCATGGTGAAGGAGGGCATAGTACTAGGACACCTCGTTTCTAGTAGGGGGATAGAAGTAGATAAAGCTAAAGTTGAAATAATTGAAAAACTACCTCCTCCCTCTTGTGTTCGGGATGTTATGAGTTTCTTAGGTCATGCGGGATTTTATAGACGGTTCATCAAGGATTTTTCTAAAATTGCAAAACCATTGTCTAACCTCTTGATGAAGGATGTGCCCTTTGTATTTTTCGAGGATTGCATGAGTTCTTTTTGTAGGTTGAGAGATGCCTTGATCTCGGCTCCAATAATGGCGGCACCCGATTGGAATCTTCCATTCGAGGTGATGTGTGATGCTAGTGATTTCGCCGTAGGGGCCGTCCTTGGGCAAAGGAAGGATGGAAAGTTGCATGCCATCTACTACGCAAGCAAAACTTTGGATGAAACTCAGTGCAATTACACAACAACGGAGAAAGAGTTTCTTGCGATAGTGTTTGCATTTGAGAAATTTCGTTCATATCTTGTGGGATCAAAGGTGGTAGTCTTCACGGACCATGCAACAATCAAATATCTTATGAAGAAGAAAGATGCAAAGCCGAGGCTTCTAAGGTGGATGCTCCTTCTCCAAGAGTTTGACCATGAGATCAAGGACAAAACCGGTGCGGAAAATGTGGTAGCGGATCATCTATCCCGCTTGCCCATCGAGTACATGTTGGAGATGGAGGATGGTTTGACTATAGATGATTCAAGAGCAGATGAAGTTCTCATGAGCGGAAAGGAGGAAAGGAAAGGTGGATCGACGAACAGAGTAAGACGGGCCCGAAGTTCAGAACATCGGACCGAAGGCAAGGCAAGTACGAGTGAGTCGGGACCGAGGACTTCAACATCGGGCCAGAGTGACCTGTGTGTCTGCGAAGCTGGACCGGCGTCCAATCATGTCGGGCCCGGTACACTTCAATGTCGGTCCGTGGAAGAAAGTAAGTTTCCTAGCTCGATTTCCATTCCTTCTCCTTATCAATTGATTGATTCTTTCTCTCCCACTGGCCTTCTTTCTATTAGTGTCGTAAGACGAGGGGTTTCCCCTTGGTTTGCGGATTTTGCTAACTTTGCCGTAGGGGGAGTGATCCCACCAAATTTGTCTTATCAAGCTAGGAAGAAATTCTTACATGATGCTAGGCAATATTTTTGGGATGATCCATATCTCTACAAGGAAGGGCGTGATCAAATCTATAGACGGTGTGTGTCAAGTGAAGAGGTTGAGAGCATAATTCACCATTGTCATTCCTTGCCTACGGGGGGTCACGCTAAGAGTTCCAAAACCACTTCAAAAATTCTTCAATGTGGTTATTATTGGCCAACCATGTTCAAGGATGTGCATGATTATAAGAGGAAGTGTGAGGAGTGCCAAAGAGAGGGGAACCTATCAAGGAGGAATGAGACTCCTCAAACCGGTATTCTAGAAGTTGAGTTATTCGATGTATGGGGTATTGATTTCATGGGACCATTTCCCACATCGGGGCCTTACAAGTACATTTTGGTAGCCGTGGACTATGTCTCAAAATGGGTGGAGGCCATACCAACAAGAACCAATGATGCTAGGGTGGTGATGAAGTTCTTGAAAAGCAACATTTTTGCAAGGTTCGGTGTGCCTAGGGTTCTCATAAGTGATGGCGGACCTCATTTCATTGAGAGGTGCTTCGAGAATGTGTTGATCAAGTATGGGGTGTCTCATCGAGTTGCTACCCCTTATCATCCTCAAACAAGCGGGCAAGTCGAGGTGTCAAACCGTCAAATCAAGGCTATCTTGGAGAAGACTGTATCTCGATCAAGGAAAGATTGGGCCTGTAAACTCGATGATGCACTTTGGGCTTATAGAACCGCCTTCAAGACACCTTTGGGAACTACACCCTTCAATCTAGTTTATGGCAAGGCATGTCATCTTCCGGTAGAGCTTGAGCACAAGGCGAAATGGGCACTCAAAGAGATGAATTGGAATATCAACTTGGCCGGTGAGAAAAGGTTTCTAGAACTTCATGAGTTGGGGGAATTGAGGTTGAAAGCCTATGAGAACTCCAAGCTATACAAGGAGAAGACCAAGAAGTGGCATGATAGGAAGTTAATTCCAAAGACCTATCAAACCGGTGACAAGGTTCTCCTTTTCAATTCAAGGCTTAAACTTTTCCCCGGGAAGTTAAGGACTAGGTGGAGCGGACCATTTGTGGTCCACCGTATCTATGCTCATGGTGCGGTGGACTTGGTAGATGAACAAGGACATATTTTCAAAGTGAATGGTCATCGAGTGAAGAAGTTCTATGACAAGGACGGTCCAAACGAAGAAGTTAGAGCCTCATGGGATCTCGTCCTCGCCGATTGATCCTATACATGCCATTGAAGAATAAGAAATTGTGAGCTCTTCATACTCTTCTCTCTTGCTTTTAAGTTTTGGTTTCCTTGTTTGATGGGGACATCAAAATTTTAAGTATGGGGTGGGGGTAAGTGTGTTCATGATTTCACTTGTTTATGTTTGTTTGTTAGTTTGTGTTTCTAGTTTGTATTTGGGATGTTTGTTTCTTGGTTTGTGGTTGATGAAAGACATGGATGATCAATTTGGTCTTGAATGGAAGAGTTTTTGGTTTTAGAGAAATTTTTGCAAAAATCCATAAAAAAAAAATTGAAAAATTGTGTTAAAAACAACAAAAAGATTTTGTGTTTTGTAGGTTTTGGACTAGAAATTCCCATCTTAGATTGCCAAAATAAAAGCTAATGATGATGTGAGCATGTAAATTCCTTTGCATATTTTTGGATAGTTTAGCCTCTAAATGATGTTGCTTTTGAGGTGATCATGATATCTTGCTTGTTTTATTGAACATGTGAGTTCTAGGATGAGTTCTTATGCAACTAAGTATGAGTGACCCTTGTGAGATTTATTTTTGGCCATTTTAGGGATTCTTGTTCATATTTGCATATCCCTCATTTTTCTTGTGTGATTAGCTCATTCATGCTTAGTAAAACTTACTATTGCGGTGTTTATCTATTTTCCAAGACCGTCATGAGAATTGTCCTAGCATCGTCACATTGATTTTGAACTTTATTCTTCTAGTCACATAAATGTTCCATATCCTACCATGAAGATAATCCTTTGTTTGTAGCCCCGTTCTAGCCTAAGCCTTTGTTTGAAACTCCTCAAAAATATTATGCCTAGCCTTATATGACTTGACCCTTATAGGATTGGACTTTAGAAGAGAGGTTGGGATTGTATTTGAAGAGTTGAGATTCTCTTGGGTTTAAGGGCAAAGAATGGTGTTATAATTCATGTGGGTAGTGCATCTTTGTTGTACGAAAATGAAAAAGAAAGAAAAGAAAGAAAGAAATGTTGGAAATGTAAAGTGGAATAAAGCAAAGAGCTTAAGTGAAGAAAAGGTTCCGACCGAGTTAAAAGCAACATCGGGCCCGATGTCATGAGAAAGTCGGTCCAAATGTAGAAAGTGTTGAAACTCCAACAAAAAGCATAAGAGCAAAGATGAAGTGGAATGTTAAGTGAAATTTTGGGTTGAAAGGGAAATGTTAAGTCTTTTGGGTGAGTGTGAAAGTAATTGTGGAATTTTGGTGAAGTTGGTGAGAGTTTAGGTTGTTCAATCCCCATTGAAAGCACCACAAGACCAAATAATTCCCACCTTGAGAAATACCAAAAGCCTCATTACAACCCGACCGAATGGAACCTCTTTGAGGACCTCCATTGAGCCAAGTTCGAAATTCTTTGTGTACTTTGTATTAGGCATCTCTAGGTGGAGGAATTGGTGATATTAGCTTCAATAGTAAAGTCCTTACTTGCATGATTCTTGAGCTTGAGTGTTCATTGCTAAACCCAAACAAATGATGAGTGATGCACATTCACATATCCCTAAAGTGAGGCTTAGTTGCATTGGCTTTATTCCTTGGAACACTTAATCATATGTGATGATGTAATCTTGCTTGAATATCAATCACTTGTGCTTAAAATGGGTTTTCATACGAGGCTTTACTTGAAGATTATGTTTCGGTCTTGCTTACATTGTTATTGCTTGAGGACAAGCAAGTTTAAGTATGGGGTATTTTGATGTCTCTCTATTTGGTGGTGTTTTCATATGTGATTTCCTTTGTAAATATGTTTCTTTCTCCCCTTTTCTTGTGCGCTTTGTTCCTTTTTAGCCTAGTTCCCGTATTTCTATGAGATTCGGAGACTACGCACATTTTATGTGTTTTATAGGTAATTTGGCATGAATCGAGGATCGATTTGAAGGAGGGTCAAGACATGGAGCAAAGGCCGAGCTAAAGCGGGAAAGAGAGAAGCAAGCCATGAAGAAGAACAAGAGAAGCCAACAAAGAAGAAGGTGGAACGAGGTCAGGACCGAGTTGCAACCACATCAGGCCCGACTTTGAAGTCTCCAACCCCGGACCGAGTTGCAAAGTAACTCGGGCCCGAGGTCCTCCATGTCGGTCCGAGTCGGTCACCGAACTACTTGGGCTCCAAGGCACGAATTTGTGGACTTCCACTTTTGCCCCTCATCTAATCTATAAAAGGCCCTCTTGTCTTCTAAGAGAGGGTTCCCCCACACACACAAAAAGAAGGGAACCAAGGGAATTCTTGGAGAGCAAGGAGGAAGGAGAGGAGAAGGAAGAGAGAGAGAATCGGCCAAGGGAGGAAGTCTTGATAGGTTTTGTTGGTAGATTTGCTTTGATTTGCTTTGTTCTTGTGGATTTGAAAACCCTTGATTGGGCTTTGTGGATTGCTTTGGATTTGAATGAAACTTTGCTTTGTTTTGAGATTGATTATGATGATTGCTTTCCCTTTTGATTTGATTTTTTTTTTGCTTGTCTCATGGAGTAGATCTCCTTGATCTTGGGTTATGGGGGAAAACCCTAGCTAGGTTTAGGCTAGAAACCCCAATTCCATAGCCTTGAGTGTTTGATCTAAGGAACCCACTCTACATAGAGCTACAATTCCTTGCGAAAGTTGGGAATCAAGGCTTGAGATTGGCAAAGTAGCGAAAGTTAACATGTGTCAATCTCAAGACCTTGCTTCGAAGGGGATTTCCCCAATGATCGAGGTGTAGAAGTGGTTGGAACGAGGGCGAAAGCACTCGATCCTAGTCCGATCATCACTCATTGCCTGAATTGGGGTGGAAAAGCCTTAATCTACTAGGGAAGGAACCCAAAAGCCCAAGATCTACTTTTAAATCTTTGAGTTCGACATCCCCAGATACCTCGGGCCCGACTTACACAGTGTCGGTCCCGACTTCCTCTTGTCGCCAATCTCGGGCCCGACGTGACCTCTGTGTCGGTCCCGACTGATTCCTTTGTTTTCCTTTGTTTTATGCTCTCCTTTCTAGCTTCCTAGTATCTAGACACATCGATCGAGTAGACTTCCCGAGTGTTCGACACCCACCACGTACTACAACGGGGTCGGGTTATAAATTGTATCTCTAGACCCTCGCAATCCGAGAGGCGATCAGATGTCATACTTGATCCTTTCTTTAAATGGAGCTTTGCGAAGGACCATTGGCACTTGGTGACTAGCCTCCTTTTGAGGTTCTTCCTTTTTTCCTTTCTCTTTGGTAGAAGAAGTAGGAGTTTCTTTATCAACTAGCTCATCAAGGCTTGTCTCCTTCACGTCGTCACTAGACGACTCTTTTTCCTTGCCTTTTTCTTTTGGCTTTGGAGATGTGAGTTGACGTCCGGAACGAAGTGTAACTTCGTCAACTTCCAAATCCCACTCTTCACACATGTCAGCCCAAGTGGCCATACAACATTGGGCAATTTCTTCACCCCAAAAGGCATCATCTTCTGAAGAATCCTCCTCAAGAATTGGAGGTACATGTTTTACCTCGAGCCAACTGTCATTCGACATTGCAAGCTTTTGACACTAAGGCGTCAAAGCCTCGAGGTTCTACACTGCCAACATGTACCGCCAATTCAGGAATTAGGTTATTGGTGCACATTTGGACACATGCCTCTTCACTTAACTTCTCAGGGCATTGCAATCTTAGGCTCCTCCATCTTGCGATGAAATCATTAGCAAGTTCATTTGGCCGTTGAAGAGTTTTTGCAAGGTCCATGATGGAAACCTTTGCCTTCGAACTCATGAATTGTGCTAAGAATGCTCTTTGTAAGTCATCCCATGTTTGGATCGATCCAGGTTGAAGTTGTGTGTACCAAGTGAATACCGACCCCTTTAACGATTGCACAAACTGTCTGATGAGTAATGCATCACTCAGTACGGTTTCACCACAAGCTGAATAAAAGTGAGCCAAATGCTCATGTGGTGACCCATGGATACAATCGAATTTATTGAAATTTGGTCTTTGGTAACCCAAAGGGAATGGGACAGCATCGTAATGCACTGGGTACGGCTTTCTGTAGCCAAGAACAGGTGGATTTTGAGACACTTGAAATTCTCGAATCCCTTGAGCGATCAACTCCCTAATTTCTTGTGGGGAAATGGATGAACTACTACTCGGACCATCGTCATTTGTTCTTACCTGTTCGTTCCTACTCTCTTGAGCACGACTATTGGCTTGCGCAACAAGTGTAGCTATTTGGGCGTCTTTCTCAGCGAGTTTTCTTTGCAACTCTTGGAGTTGTTCTTCAACACTAGATGTTCCTGTCATCAAAACAGGCATGTTTTCTGACTCATCTTGCAAGACAGTCTTTGTTTGTCCTCCTTTGACAGCCATGGAAGGAAACTCCTCCTCTTGGAAAAGAGAATTCAAGTCTCCATACAAAGGAGAACCAGGTTCCTCTTCACATTGAGATCTCTTCGGACTAGGTGGTGTTGAAGCTACATCAACATAAGAAATCATTTTGGCCTTAGATGTCATAGGACCATCATGAAGTTGTCCCGTTTGGTCACTTAAACTTCTTGAGCTACACGAGTCTCCTTTCCTTGGAGCGTCAATGAGATCGTTCTCCATCTTGTTCCCTTTGTGAACTCGAACCTTCTTGGCTTTCGAGGACTTGATCACTTTGACCTTTTGAGTTTTTACTTGCGTCTCCCCTTCAGAGTAACAGGTCACACAAACTTGCTCGACCTTTTCAAGCGTGACAGGAATAGACCCTATGAGGATCTGGCTTGGAGCCACTATTGGAGGATTAGGTAACACCTCCTTTGAGTCAAAAAGGTCCTTTGCAACCTTCTAGAGGGTTGCATTCGCTTGAGCTAAAGCTGGCGAATTTGCTAACTTGCGGAACGGCCCTGTCTTCGAACGCTTTGAACCATTTTTGCGGCCTCTCTTTTTGTTAGCCTTCTTGACTTTTGGGAAAAATGGTACAGGCTTTCCTAAAGGCCCACCATTTCTTTTGAGAACACGAATGATAGGTCGTTGAGCACTCACGGGGATAGGCTTTGTGCCACTGGTTCCCGGATTGCCGACACCACCAGTTGTCTTAAAGTTGGGCTTGTTGCCCTTTTGCTCCTCCAAATGGTGAAGCGGGTTGAAGGAATTTTCCAACGGGATCTTTGTGTGGATTTCATTACGAGAAACATCGAAGACCACCGAGAAGGACCTCCGGCGGACCCAACGACCCCCTTGCATGATGAAGGTAGCAGGAAGTTCGTTGAAGTTCACAGTTGCCATTGGCCCTTTGATAAGACTATTTTGATTTCCTGCGTAAATTAAACAAACTCAAGAATCCTATTTATTAATTAAAAAAGTTTCTTTTTTTTAAAAATGGATCACAGAATGAGTTTGATGTGGTATTTTGATTTAAAAATACATGGAAAGATTCCATGAAAGAGTGACAAATTGGATGGGGGGAAATTTGCCCCACAAAAACTCAAAATCAACTTAAATTTGGAAGAATAAAATAAGGTGAAATAAAAGTCATGAACCATCTCTGCACATATGAGAAGCCTTCTTCCAAAAAATCGATTTGACCCACCAATTGACAATGACAAGCAACGAATTTTTAATTTGATTTTTAAAACAAAAGACCAAAGAAAAGGGAAGAATCGTACTGGTAGAAAAAAATTAGTACTTGGCCTTACCAAAAAAACACCTTTGAAAACTGCAATCTACTAATTTTTTTTCTCTTGCTTTTTCTTTCTTTCGTTTCTTTTTCTGCCTTTCTCGTCTGTTCTGTTTTGCTTTTTCCTCAGATCGTCTACTTTAATGGGTGCATGGGAGGAGTTGTACAGTTAAGTGAACTGCCCACTAGAAAGTTAATTATATATATATATTTATTTTTAATTAACTCACCCTTTAATTGTAGAAAATGAGCCTAAATTGGAACGTGGCTAACTCCCTTTTCCTTCAGTTGTGATTTGTAAACACGTAAGGAGAGATATATTCAACTGATGTGTACAGGGTAGTTGCCCACCTCCAGTAACCGACACCACTTTAATTAATTTCTTCCTTTCTCTTTGCTTCTTTTTTTTGTCTTTATTAAGCCCATCACAAACATCATATTTGTACGTGATATACTGTTGGAGTATTGGGCTTTGATTAGTCTTTTTCTTTGGCCCGAGATAACCAAGTTGGGCCAATAGCTCGATTTTTTCCACAATTTGGATCTCTCCCTTTTTTTTAAAGCAAATATTGACTTTATGATTTTGTTTAGTTTCCAGCTCAACAGCCCTTTCCCCATTTTTTTGTATTATAAATTTAATTAAATTAAGTTCCGAAATTTTTATTTAATGGCAACTAATTAAATTTTATTTGTCATTTTGTTAATCCTTTGTATAATTTTTATAATTTATTAAGAAAATTATAAAAGTATTTAAATGAATACCCGACTTGCTTAATATATTTAAGTAAATTCTTAATTGACATGGTAGTAAAATTTTATAACCTTTCATAATATAATATGAAATTATAGAGATTATTAAATTCTCTATTTTAGAGAGAAAAAATTATTGGGATAAATATCCGCTTTTATTTTATTTAGAATTTAGCGGATATTACAAAAAGTGGAGGTAACCTATCTAGTAAAAAGGAGGTACTGAGAGTTCTAAATATAGATTCAGATAATGAAGTCGATGTAGATTCAAGTGAACAAGCTCCAAAAGAAGGAATCACTCCTCCCAATCCAGTTTTGTAAGGAGATGATTTAGGAGGCGCTTTGAATTCTGTGGATGATACTCAACAAGACCAATCTCTGTCTGGAGGAACATCCCGGGAACGACTAATCAACAGGAGGAAGAGGAGTCAAACATAGATCCCACTCAAATTGAAGTAAAAAACTACCATCAGAAAAGGGATCATCCTGTTGATAACATCATAACTCCATACGAAAAAGGTGTGCTTACTCGTTCCTCTCTTAAAACCTTTTGTGCTTTTAATGCGTTTATCTCTCTTGTAGAACCAAAGAATGTAGCGGAAGCACTAAAAGATCTAGACTGGATAGTTGCTATGCAAGAGGAACTGCTCAAGTTTGAGAGGAACAAAGTACGAAGATTGGTTCTCAAGCCAAAGCACAAGACGACTATAGGAACGAAGTGGGTATTCAGAAACAAACTTGATGACACCGGTGTTGTCACAAGGAACAAGGTAAGGCTTGTGACAAAAGGGTACAATCAACAAGAAGGAATTGACTACGATGAAATGTATGCTCTTGTTGCAAGAATAGAAGCCAATCGTCTTCTAATTGCCTATGCTGCCCACAAAGGATTTAAACTCTATCAAATGGATGTGAAGACAATGTTCCTGAATGGGGTACCTACAAGAAGAGGTGTATGTGTTACAACCTCCAGGGTTTGAAGATGTGATCACCCAGACCTTGTCTACTTGCTGGATAAGGCTCTCTATGGTCTTAAATAGGCACCTTGCGCTTGGTACGATAGATTTGCCCAATTTCTGTTGACAAATGGGTACATACGTGGTGTGATAGACAAGATGTTGTTCCTAAGGGAACAAGACGTGAGGTTTTAGTAGCTCAAGTATATGCTGATGATATTATATTTTGTTCTACTAACCCAAAACTTGTAAAAAGCTTCAAGAATCTGATGAGCAGTGAGTTTGAGATGAGAATGATCGGTGAACTCACTTTCTTTCTTGGTCTACAAGTGGTACAAAGTGATGAGGGAACAAATGTACATCAACAAAAGTACATCAAGGAGTTGTTGAAGAAGTATGGTATGGATTCTATGAAACCATTTGACACTCCTATTTCTCCTAATACTCGTGTTGATGATGATATTAATGGTGTTGATGTTGATCAAATGACGTACCGAGGGATGATTGGTTACCTATTGTACCTAACGGCCAGTCGGCCAGATATTATGTTCAGTGTGTGTCTTTGTGCCAGGTGCAAGGCAATCCAAAAGAATCACACCTGAAAGAAGTGAAGAGAATCCTATGATACTTGAAATGGAACAATGGGTTGTGTCTATGGCATTCAAGACACAATTCGTTCAATCTTGTTGGATTTTCAAATGCAGATTTTCCAGGTCACTTGGTGGATAGGAAGAGCACATCAGGCATGACCCAATTTTGTGGACCTTGTTTGGTGTCTTGGGGGATCAAAGAAGCAAAATTCAGTAGCTCTTTCCACAGCTGAAGCGGAGTATGTTGCAGCAGTCGCATGTTGTTCCCAAGTTTTATGGTTAAAACAACAACTTGTCGATTTTGGTATGTCTCTTGAAACTATTCCTATCATGTGTGATAATACAAGTTCCATCAATATTTCCAAAAATCCTGTGCATCATTCTAGAACCAAACATATAGACATTCAACATCATTTCTTACGAGATAATATGTTGAAAAAGTTCTCATCAAGATGGATCATTGTAGGACTGAAAATCAAGTAGCAGATAGTTTCACCAAGGCTTTGGATAGAAAACCCTATGAGCATCTGAGGATGTTGTTGGGAATGATTTCCCTTGAGTAAACAAGTTCCGGTCCTTTATTCCCTCAATGCTTGACTAAAGAGGTAACTTCTCAAGGAACTACGTATCACTTGACATGTTTTCTAATGGCTAATATCTTTCATCTATGCATTAGAGTTATATACATTATAAATTGTTGAGTGTTGCATGCTAAAAGGAACTTAAGCTGAAATGATTAAATCCAAGATTTTCTTTTTAGCCCAAAATAACCAACTTGATCTATTCTATCCCTCACTTCAAGCGAAAATGATAGTTGGTTATAACTTGTCCCTTGGCCTGGTTCAAACAAACGTTCCCTATTACCCCCATAGATCACCCTTGAACGGAAAATAATTGTTTGGATGTCAAAAATATTCCTATTCCTCAAAAAGTTTGAATGGAACATCCGTTGTCCCTTCTCTGTTCAAATAAGCCTTTTTATTCCACTCTTGGGAACGAGGAAAAGAACAAGCGCTTCATGGATCTTTATTTTTGGAGGAGAATTTTTTATTGTTATTTAAGTTATCACTTTGAAAAGGAACAATTGTCAACTCTGATAAGAAAAGTCTTAGGAAACTAGCCGTTGTGACTGTGTTTTGAAAAATCCAACCGTTGAATAGTGAACTTGCAAGGAACGATGAACGTTTTTGCAGTCTTCTCATTATGGCGGTGTAAAATCGCAATTATGGAAAAAATTTAGTCGTTGAGATATGGATAGAAGATTTTAGAAGATTGTGATCCTAATCTAAAAGAAAAGAAGTGTGCTTTATATCTCTTTCTCTCTCGGTCCAAATTCTTAAACCGCACACTCTGTTTTACCTCTTCAAAACCCTAACCTTCTTCAAGCTTCAAGCTTTCACCTTTTGCTTCAATGGCGTCTTCCTCAACCACTCTTGGCCTAAACATTAAAGGTCTCGATGTTTCGGAGATCGAGGCTCTTAAAGCTTAACTTGAAACTCTAAAAAAGGCCAAGTTGTGTTCCCCTCTCCCGTTTCTAAACTCCAACCACAATTTGATGTTGTTGCCGACATTGGAGTCTAGGCTGTTGCTAAGGTCTCAAGTGAGAAGGATGTTATCCCTGAGGATTCAAAGAAAGATCCATCCATCGATCCCTCTGCAACTCCTTCCGAGAAGGAAAACTGAAACAAGGGAAGAAAAAGGACTGGGAGAATTAGAAAAGGGAGAAGTTAATTCGCCTCCAAAAGTAGATGCGGAACAAGAACAGAAGAAGGCACTCCCGATGCACTTGAGTCCTGGTTGGTTCAAGCCCACAAGCCAGGGCAAGACCAAGGAAAGGAAGAGAGTTCCCCTAACTCCGTCTCAGATTCTCCATATATCTGATTCGGAAAGCACTCCTTCTCTGACTATAAAGAAAGAAAAGACGGTTCTCAAAGGGTCGAAGTACAACCTTCGTTCTACAGCAACCACTTCCAAGAAAAAGGTGGTTGAAGATCCTATTGCTAAGGAGGAGGCTGAGTCGGAAGAAGAAGAAGAGGTGGTTTCTGATCAAAAGTAGGAGGAAACTGAAGAAAAAGATGATCTTGAAGAAGAAGAAGAAAAGGACGAGGAACTAGAGGAAGAAATTGAGAAGGACCTCAAAGTTGCAAAGGTGATGAGGTATTTTTCAGTCGTTTACCTATCAAAGAATCCTAACTTAACCAAACTGAGTAGAATGGTAAGTAAGGGTCGATCCCACAAAGTCTCATGTGTTTATGTTATTACTTAGGTGCCAAGTAACAAAATAAGGGGGGTTTTATGATTGAAAATCTAATCTAATATGCAAACTAAAAACTAACTATGAATGCAAATATGATTGTGTTAAACAAGTATGAGAAAAGCGTGTTCAACTAGTTAAATCCATCATAGATGTGCTTATTGATCATTGATTCTCTTGATTCTCAATTCACTTGAATAATCTATCGTGGATTATTATCCAAAACTTTATATTTAGTTGAAAGAGCTAACAATATGAACAACCCTAATCATCTAACAACCTAGAACAACGTCTAGATTCAATTAAACGACAACTTTAAATTCAAAGTATCGATAGAAACAAATACTCAACGCAAATAGCTAATCAAGTTATTTGTGGTTTATTCCTTTCTACAATTGAATAGCCCGAACGGGTCCAAACAATTATAGATGCTAATTTATCTAATCAATCCCGAACGGGACTTGATCAGATTAGTTGTAAATTAACCTAGAAATTCTATTAGGTGGCCAATCTAACAAAACCCTAGAATAAATCTGATTCAATTAAGCACATGGAATAAAACCTATTCAAGTTGTTGAGAATCAATCTAACCTCACAATAATATGCAATCTATGATTTCAATAACTAGTCAAACACAAAGAAATTTAGCAATGCATAATTCAATTAAAAACAAACTTACAAGAGGTTCAAAGATTGCTCCTTTAAGAAAACTCTCTCCAAAGAAACCCTAGCCTCCAAAAGTATGTTCTAAGTTATGACAATTAGAAACTAAAAACAAGGTTTAAATACCCACAAGATATCCAAAGATCAAAATATCCCGAAATACAATCAAACATGTCGGTTAAGACCTAACTTAAGCCCATCTCGAAGCCCAAAACACACGGCCCAACTTCTCCGTGTATAACAGCAAGGGGCCGTCTCCTTCTAACGTGCCGCGGCCGCGACACCTTGTTCTCCAGCCCGCGGCACTCTCAGTTCAGCATTCGAGCGACACTTCAGAGGCTGTTTTCACCCCTTCGAGTTGGAATTTGGACTCGTAGTAAAAATTTGAATTATACCTCTTCGAGTTAGCTTTCTAGTGATAAAAAATTCAGCTTCATCCAAGCACTATAGCTCCCAAACCAAGCATTGCAAGATAGAGATTTCAAAACAAGTCTCCAAGGCATAGCCCGTGTTTAAGCATTCTTTTCACACAAGCTCTTGGGTCTTGGGTCTTCCAATCTTCACTTGTATCACTCTAAGCTTCCTCAAACTCCACCATAGTCCCCTAGGATCCATCCCGTCCACTCTTGTTTACCTAAAGATCTGCAAAACCGAACAAAACAAGCGCAAAACCCGAATTTCCTAGAAAACCTAAAAACCTAAGAACTACACTAAACTAAGCTAAAACACATGAAAAACAAACATAAATATGCATCATAAACTATACCTATATGTAAGCTATCAAATTCCCCCATGCTTAACCCTTTCTTGTCCTCAAGCAAGACATAAATCCAAATCACACCAAACAAATGCAATCATACACCCGTCTCAAGTCAAACAAGCATTTCACATATAATCATAACCCGACCAAGACTTCCTAGCATGTATTATAACAAGAAAAGAGAAAAGATCATTCATTCATTCCAGACCTCACCAAGGTAAATGTGTTTGCACTCAAACTCTCAAGTGTTTAAGGGTATGTGTTTCACTCAAAATCAACCATGAGAACTAGACTACCATAAGCTTACATTAGAGTTCTAAATCTCCACCGCTGGGGATCAAACACATATCAAAAATCATGAGGTCTTTTTCAGGGTTGTAATGAGGCCAAGATAAAGAGAAATTTGGAATGGATAAATTTTTTGGCTTGTGGTGCTAAATCCGGGATAAAGAACTAAGTTTAAACCAATATTCAACACTTTTCTTCTCTTACAACACTTCCCCCAAACTTTCTTTTTCAACTCCATACACTTCCATCCAAGCACTTTGTTTCTTTTTTTTCTTTCTTTCTTTACACTTATGAAGATTACTAACATTTGTACTCAACTTTTTCCTTGCTTTGCAACATACTTTCATCTTCATTTTTTTTTCACTTCGAACACTTAGAGTTGTATTCCTCTTTTCCTCCTTTTCTTCCAACTCCCCCATACTTGTACATAACTCACACAAAACAAAAACACAACCTAAAGTCCTAAATCCCGGATGGGTAAAGCTTATTAGGCTAGGAAAATTTTGTGGAGTTATCAAAAATAGGCTTAAAGCTCAAAAGAAATAGGGTATCAAGAACATGGATCTTGTAAGGTAGGAAAGGAAATGATAGGCTTATAAAGAAACATTGCCTCATTCATTTTAATGTCATGTATTCAATCATATAAAGCAGCCTTGAAAAAGAGTCATAACGCAAGTTCTAGAGCTAGAAAATCATGGTGATACACTCAATAATGTAGAAAACAAATATAATCATGAAAGGCCAAAAATATCTCACAAGGCTAATTTTTGTCTAGAACTTCATAATGAATCAAATACCCAAGCTAAATACATGCTCAGTCCTATAATCAAGGTAATCAATCAATGATAATGCTCATATCATATCAACTTCAGCAATTCATGCAAATCATGGATTAGAACTTATACTTAGCATAGAAACACAAGAGGTATCAAACGATGGGGAAATAAGAACCTAAATGTAATATTTTTTGTATTTTTTTCTAATTTTTTTTTTATTTTTCAAGATTTCAAATCAATTCATGTAAAACTTTAAATATGCCCTAAACTAATGTAACTATATGCAACGCAAACAAGTAATTCCATTCCCCCATGCTTAAAACATACTTTGTCCCCAAAGTATAGTAAAAAGTAAAGAGACAAGAAATACTCACAACGATCTAGCTATCCGGGTAATGCGGAGGGAAATCCGAAGGTGGTGGTGGTGGCTTCTTCCGGTTATCAATCTTCAGACCTAGGATATCTAACGCACACACAAAACTACCTAAAAAGCAAAAGATTATAACTAAAAAACAAAACTACAATACTCTAATCCTTGGGTTGCCTCCCAAGAAGAGCTTATTTAACATCATTAGCTTGACTCTTAGCATGATTAGACAAGATTAGACATTGTCAATGCCCTTAATAACCCGTCAAAGCCTTGTGCACACATCTCAGAAAAGCATAAGTAACACATTGATAAATCAAAGATGCATAATAAAACTTTCAAAGACCGTTTTAACTTATCAAACATGTGTGCCCAGTTGGCATGAAATGGCATATGTTCTAATAAATTTAACAAAAGTGGTGGCTTTAGAAAATAATTATAGTATGAATCAAAGCACTTGTCAGCAATACCACTTCTATCCAAGATGAACTCCATATATTTCTCATCGTCTACCTTGTGTTCTAGACTTGGCTCCTCATCTTGGAACTCCATCAGCTCTGGATGTGAGATGGTGGGGGAAACTGGCACATGGGATGTCAAGGCCTAACATAGGGAGCACCATGACAGCGGGAGCCTTAATATATGTATCATGTTGTTTTTCTCCCTCATGGTTGTCTACTTCATCACCAAAGAAGTCATCATTGTCAACAAACGAGTCTTCTTCCAAAACCACAAAACCCTCAAGCAATTTACTCCACATGGGTGAATATGACTCAGGCTCCCTAGGCTCTGTAAGAATCTCTATGCCATCATAGAGTTCAGTAGGTTGTGTGGTGATCTGCTCAGCATGACTTATAGGTGCGACTTCATGTTGGGTGTCAAATTCATCCTCATAATCGAGATCAAGTGTTTTAGATTGATCCTCAACTTGCATCTGGGTGTCTGACTCTTGATTGTTTGATTCCAACATGATTCCACCACTTCTTTCACACAACTCAAGAGGACATGAGATTGTGGAATGAAAATATGAAGAACAAGACTCACAGTGCTCCATGATTAAAGCATCCGCCCCTTTGGAGAGATCCCTGATTATATTCTCAAGAGATTTATCAACCGGCTGGGGTAGTTGGGAAGATGACTCAACCAAAAAGCATTAATGGCTCATGAAACAGAAAAAATCACAGCATTCCTCAAATCCCATAAATAAAAGCCTCTCATTTCTCATATAGTCAGCCAATCCCCTTGTCTCAAGATTCATACCATGGATAACTCCCATGTTTACCTCTCTATCACTGTATTGGAATCCCCAAGTACAAAGTTTAAACACATGGTCTTCAAATCTAACAAAATAGTCATGGAAGTGTTCATCCTGCAGCTGTCTACAATCGAACAAAGCCATGGATTAGTAGCACGGGTGTTATTAACCGTAAGATAGGTTCACAACACCAAAAAATAGTAATACTAAATAAACACAAATAAATAGCCGAGTCCCCGGCAACGACGCCAAATTTCACGAGGTATTTTTCAGTCGTTTACCTATCAAAAAATCCTAACTTAACCAAACTGAGTAGAATGCTAAGTAAGGGTCGATCCCACAGAGACTCGTGTGTTGATGTTATTACTTAGGTTCCAAGTAACAAAATAAGTGGGGTTTATGATTGAAAATCTAATCTAATATGCAAACTAAAAACTAACTATGAATGCAAATATGATTGTGTTAAACAAGTATGAGAAAAGCGTGTTCAACTAGTTAAATCCAACATAGATGTGCTTATTGATCATTGATTCTCTTGATTCTCATTTCACATGAATAATCTATCGTGGATTATTATCCAAAACTTCATATTTAGTTGAAAGAGCTAACAGTCTGAACAACCCTAATCATCTAACAACCTAGAACAACGTCTAGATTCAATTAAACGACATCTTTAAGTTCAAAGTATCAATAGAAACAAATACTCAACGCAAACAGCTAATCAAGTTATTTGTGGTTTATTCCCTTCTACAATTGAATAGCCCGAACGAGTCCAAACAATTATAGTTGCTACTTTATCTAATCAATCCCGAATGGGACTTGATCAGATTAGTTGTAAATTAACCTAGAAATTCTATTAGGTGGCCAATCTAACAAAACCCTAGAATAAATCTGATTCAATTAAGCATAGGGAATAAAACCTATTCAAGTTGCTGAGAATCAATCAAACCTCACAATAATATGCAATCTATGATTTCAATAACTAGTCAAACACAAAGAAATTTAGCAATGCATAATTAAATTAAAAACAAACTTACAAGAGGTTCAAAGATTGCTCATTTGAGAGAACTCTCTCCAAAGAAACTCTAGCCTCCAAAAGTATGTTCCAAATTATGACAATTAGAGACTAAAAACAAGGTTTAAATACCCATAAGATATCCAAAGATCAAAATGTCCCGAAATACAATAAAAAATGTCGGTTAAGACCTAACTTAAGCCCATCTCGAAGCCAAAAACACGCAGTCCATCTTCTCCGCGTATAACATCAAGGCACAGTCTCCTTCTAACGTGCGGCGGCCGCGGCTCTTTTATCTCCAGCCCGCGACACTCTCAGTTCAGCATTCAAGCGACACTTCAGAGGCTGTTTTCACCCCCTTCGAGTTGGAATTTGGACTTGTAGTAAAAATATGAATTATAGCTATTCGAGTTAGCTTTCTAGTGATAACAAATTCAGCTTCATCCAAGTACTATAGCTACCAAACCAAGCATTGCAAAATAGAGGTGTCAAAACAAGTCTCCAATGCATAGCCCAGGTTTAAGCGTTCTTTTCACACAAGCTCTTGGGTTTGGTTTTTCCAATCTTCACTTGTATCACTCTAAGATTCCTCAAACTCCACCATAGTCCCTTAAGATCCATCCCGTCCACGCTTGTTTACCTAAAGATCTGCAAAACCGAACAAAAAAAGCGCAAAACCCTAATTTCCTAGAAAACCTAAAAACCTAAGAACTACACTAAACTAAGCTAAAACATATGCAAAAAAAACATAAATATTCATCCTAAAATATACCTATATGCAATCTATCAAAAGGCTAAAGGGAAATTGCCCATGGAATCAAATGTATCTACTGTGAAGGGTGCAAAAAGAGTTATCGGTCCTCTAGTGATAGTTGAGGAATTTCTCAAAGAGAAAAATCTGGAAGAGTTTTGGGAACTTCTCAAGTTCCAAGGCTGGGAGAAGCTCTGCTCGTTAAGAGTTAAGGTAGATGTGTCCATCCTGACTGAATTCTTTTCTCGCTACGAACTTGCTGAACTTCCTGGTGGACCCTTGGGTTTCTCTACTATTGGGGAATCCAAGATTTATTTTCGATTGGTTCTAAACGTTCGTAGTGATGGGTATGAAGATGTGCATTCTTCAAGTAACTGGCCCAAGAATAAGAAAGAGCTCATCAAGCATGTCATGGGGAAACAGTCTGTTAGTCCCTACCTAATGGGTGAGCTTGGGTACACCGCGAGGATTGCACATCAGTTTCGAACAAGGTTGTAGTTCCAAGGTTAGAGAAGAGGGACAATATCACCAT
This sequence comes from Fallopia convolvulus, assembly GCA_964016875.1. Classification (NCBI taxonomy): domain Eukaryota; kingdom Viridiplantae; phylum Streptophyta; class Magnoliopsida; order Caryophyllales; family Polygonaceae; genus Fallopia; species Fallopia convolvulus. The sequence goes on from OZ024736.1 coordinate 16,173,807, forward strand.
CAATGATATGATTCTGCTTGACATGTTTCTGAGAAGGAAAAGGATTAGTCTCCCGGAGATTATGCTGAGACACATGGCTAAGAGCACGAGGAAGAATCATGGGTTGCCTTATCCTCAGTTCATTAAAGCAATTATGAAAAACAGAAAGGTGTATGTTCCCTCTCGTGAGGAGTTCTTTGGATTTCCCCTCCACATGAGAAATATCTCCAAAATGAAGTACCAGGTCAATTCAAAGAGAACAACGACAAAGAAGACTGCTCAAACGGGTGTTGGTAGTTCTTCGTTGATTGGGAGTGTTAATGCCAATATGTTACTCGAGCTTCAACTGATTTCCTCTCAGCTTAGTACCATTATTGGCTACTTAGCTAATAGAGACACTACCACTGTTGTCGCTGATCCCAACTCCTCAGAACCATGATGTGGAACCCTCTCTTGTTACCCTACGTATCTATCCTCTAAAAAGTTTAAGATGTTCTCTTGGATTAAATGGTTTTTATGTTTCTATGTTTTCTCTATGGTTGTGATCGAAGAACAATTATCTATGGAATAACTAACTTTTACTTATGAATGATTTCAAGCTTCAATTAAATTTGTTCAAATGCTCTGCGTTTTGCTTGATGAAGTTAACGTTTTGATGATGTCAAAAGGAGGAGGTTCGGAAAAATGCAGTGATGCGTTCTATCCAAGAAATATAGAGGGAACTTTGGTTAAGAGAGAATATATTGTTACAATTGATGAGTAGGAACATGCCTCTGTTAAGGGGGAACCAGGAAGATTTTGCAGCTTTGCGCGGTTGCTTAAGAAGGTCAAGGAAGGATAAGATCAAGCTTGGACATTCTTATCTAGGAAATCCGATAAGACCGATATCATTTGGTTTTGGAAAGAATCGAATTGGTTGAGGATACAAATTTCGTTAAAACACATTCTCCTTTTTTTAGTGGGATTGGTTAAGTGGATATCTGGGCAATTAGGCAAGAATCGCGTGTGAGATCAGACTTAACATTATTCTATATAAGGCTAGGTTATAGCTAGGGTTAAGTGTGGTGATTAACGGCGAACTTGAGAAGAGAGCGTTTTCAAGTGTACGAGTGTGCGTGTTTTTTTCTGGTGAAGAATCCACATTTGAGTGAGTACTCAGGTTGGTAGTTTACTTTTATTTAGATTTACGATTAGGGTAGAAGAAGTCTAGTTGACTGAACTTTGGTTGGTGCCTTAGTTACCAAGGAACTTGACTTGCCTTGTAACCGTTGAAACTTAATACATCCTGTTGAAATCCTCTAAGAAGGAGTCACAAGGGAAGAGGTTTTCTTTCTACGACTAGTTGGTCGGTCAGAATATTTCCTCTCTAAATACTGTGTTCCTATTATTGTCTATTTCCGCTACCCAGGGAACATTGCTAGTTCCATGCTTTTTTGCTAACACATCAAGCTCGGTTGTGTGAAGTGTAGGTAGTGTGTTGGTTTCATGAGTGGATCCATGCGGGGGCGACCTCCCCCACATCTGATCTAAGGAGCAACGAGTTCACATAGGGAGACTCGGGAGAGAAGAAGTTTTTTTAAATTTCTCCCTCACAACAAAATTTTTGATAATTAATTTTTAAGTTTCAATCCTTGTAATTAATTAAAGTATTTGATAAGTTCGATAAGAAATTTGAAATTAATAAAGTTGATATTGAAATATTTGATAATTTGGATGACTTTTTTTAATCGGAGGTTAATTTTTATGCACTAGCTCGATATATTAAATCATTGATATGATACTTTCGGACAATTGTGAATCCACGCTGTTTTTTTTCTTTCTTCTAGGTTCTTGTAGATTTTCTTGTAATAGGTTTGGGACTTTTTAGGTAGATTTGTTGTAAACACTCTCTCATCTTTTTCATTTGATGTGTCTAGGCTCTCGTGTGATCTAGTTGTTTGATTTATTTTGTGCCAATTATCCTTTATGATCAATAATTGGAGGTTAATATTCCCTCTTCCCTCTCTTTTCTATACAAATTACCACTTTCAGAAGAAGATGAAGTTAATCGAATTGTTTTCTGTTCTATGCTCTTTTGAAACTTTAATTATAGAAATAGGATCGTTTGAAAGTTAAAACAATTCTAGAGAAGAGGGTTGGATTAAAGTCGATGAATGGGACAACGACTTACAACAATATTTTTTTAATTTTCATCAAGGTTTTTTTGTTCTTTTAATACCCAATTCAATAAAATTGGGAACTTGAAAAAAGAACAAAAAACACCAAAGTCGCTGTTCAACACAATTACTTTGGTTGAAAATTAAATATTTTTTTAGAAAGTCGTTGTCCCGTTCAACGACTTTGGTCTGACCTGTCAGTCTATGTCCGATTTTTTTATACGAGCTGTTGAAACCCGATATAATCTGCGCTATAAACAGGATTATAAAAATACTAACTCTCGGAATTCGTACAACCGAACGGTTTTCGTACGTGGATTATTCCTCCTCCCCACCCCTCAGCCGATTGTTTTTGTGCTCTTTACGAATAAAGTCTTTAGACCTTATACCGTTTATAGCGCGATCTCACTCGGAGATCAAACACGTCGAGCTTTGGCAAACGAGAAAGTTCTCGAGCCAGAGAGGATTTTCGACCCCTTATTATGTTGGTCTTTCTCCTTATTTATAGTGTTGGCCAGCTGCAAGCTTGCCCATTTATTATCGATGTGGGACGACATTTTCACAAAGATGAAAGCCCCTGATTTGATTATTACGCACATGAGTGGAGTAGTGACATGGCAATGTAATTTTGTGGATCAAAGCCACTAGGCTTTCCCATGCGTGTATTTATAAGGAAGTCAGCCTTATCCCACGTAAGAATATATTAGAGCCATGCATACTATATATCATGTTTCGACGCGTATACATTATGCGGCGCTTAATCACTTTTCACTCTTATATTTATGGCTTTTCTCTTAATCAGCTAGCGGTTATTTCGCGCACCATCACAACCCCTTGGCTCGGTGTCCTCGCTCCACGAGGGCAACGAGACAACAAACAGGTGCGCCAGCTTATCGGTTTTATGCGATGTGATATAAACTCGAGACTAGGTGGAGTTTACGCATTCTTCGAGAGTTGGGAGTCAGCGGACCTCGTTCGCTTAGAGAGTTAGGACCTCGTCTCCTAGAGAGTTGCCTTAACGAGATTCTCCAACCCCAAGCGGGAAGCGAGGGGAGGACCTTTTTAACGAGATTCTCCAACCCCAAGCGGGAAGCGAGGGGTGGACCTTTAAACGAGATTATCCAACCCCAAGCGGGAAGCGAGGGGTGGACCTTAACGAGATTCTCCAACCCCAAGCGGGAAGCGAGGGGAGGACCTTTAACGAGAATCTCCAACCCCAAGCGGGAAGTGAGGGGTGGATTAGCGCACTTTTCGAGAATCTCCAACCCCAAGCGGGAAGCGAGGGGTGGACCTTTAAACGAGATTATCCAACCCCAAGCGGGAAGCGAGGGGAGGACCTTTAACGAGATTCTCCAACCCCAAGCGGGAAGCGAGGGTTGGACCTTTAAACGAGATTATCCAACCCCAAGCGGGAAGCGAGGGGTGGACCTTAACGAGATTCTCCAACCCCAAGCGGGAAGCGAGGGTTGGACCTTTAAACGAGATTATCCAACCCCAAGCGGGAAGCGAGGGGTGGACCTTAACGAGATTCTCCAACCCCAAGCGGGAAGCGAGAGGAGGACCTTTAACGAGATTCTCCAACCCCAAGCGGGAAGCGAGGGGTGGACCTTTAAACGAGATCATCCAACCCCAAGCGGGAAGCGAGGGGTGGACCTTAACGAGATTCTCCAACCCCAAGCGGGAAGCGAGGGGTGGACCTTTGAACGAGATTATCCAACTCCAAGCGGGAAGCGAGGGGTGGACCTTACCGAGATTCTCCAACCCCAAGCGGGAAGCGAGGGGTGGACCTTTGAACGAGATTATCCAACCCCAAGCGGGAAGCGAGGGGTGGACCTTAACGAGATTCTTCAAACCCCAAGCGGGAAGCGAGGGGTGGACCTTTAAACGAGATTATCCAACCCCAAGCGGGAAGCGAGGGGTGGACCTTAACGAGATTCTCCAACCTTAAGCGGGAAGCGAGGGGTGGACCTTAACGAGATTCTCCAACCCCAAGCGGGAAGCGAGGGGTGGACCTTTAAACGAGATTATCCAACCCCAAGCGGGAAGCGAGGGGTGGACCTTAACGAGATTCTCCAACCCCAAGCGGGAAGCGAGGGGTGGTCCTTAACGAGATTCTCCAGCATGCGAGTATATACCGAGTATAATTAATTAGCGATTCGAGTTTTCAAGGCTTACCTCGTTCCAGAATTATGTAACGCGAGATTAATCAACAAACGAGGTTCTGTTATCCCAGATGCAAGACTTTGCAAGCTCCATTGCAAATGGCATGCTTAACTTGGATTTGGCCCAAATAAAGGGTGGCCCAACAGGAGTATTCGGCCCGAAGACCACGTGGGTTGGCATTCTCAATAACCAAATTGTATAATTAATTTGTAACGAGACCAACGAGATTAGCCCTCCAGACTATGCAATATCATGCCATGGATGCCCATACATCACAAATGGCCATGCTTGCCCCCACATAATTAAATAAGGCCATGCCACACGTTTTTATGGGGTCACATGCCATTTGCGCATGCCTATGGGACTAATTTCACGCTACTTAAGCACGAATAAACATCATCATGCATAATTAATTAACTAGGCATGATTAATTGTTAGAAGGTTTGAACGAAGCTTACCTTCCTTCAAGGCCGTACGAGACGTGAATTCAAAACCCGTACTTCAAGATTTGCCATTGCCTACATGAGCCTTAAAAGTCCGGGGCGACAACGGCAGGGCAAAGGCACGCAGACATCGCAGCCTTTAAAAGACCTCGCTCCATGCCACACGTTTTTATGGGGTCACATGCCATTTGCGCACCTCGCCGATCGCCGCACACGAAGAACGCGGTGACCTCGCACAGGACATGGCCACGCAAGATGGTGAGATGAAGCCGATCCCGCGCCGACATTTGCAATTACGCAAGGACCCCGCATGGCTTCCTCAACCTTTGGCCTCGCACTTTTGGCCTTGCTTGGGAGATTGGCCTTGCTCGCCGGCTTGCCTTCACAAGGACTCTGCTTGCTTGGACGTCTCCGAAAGCGACATTGTCGTGGACTAAGAGAAACTCGTCCAACCGGACATGCCGAAGGAGCCCGCAACATGCCACTTGAGTATGACCAAGGCAACTCTGCGCCGAGAATGAGCCACGCGTCGACACCCGCCGAGAATGAACCTCGCTTCGATACCCGCCGAGAATGAATCTCGCGTCGATACCTGCCGAGAATGAACCTCGCGTCGATACCCGCCGAGAATGAACCTCGCGTCGATACCCGCCGAGAATGAATCTCGCGTCGATACCTGCCGAGAATGAACCTCGCGTCGATACCCGCCGAGAATGAACCTCGCGTCGATACCCGCCGAGAATGAATCTCGCGTCGATACCTGCCGAGAATGAACCTCGCGTCGATACCGGCCGAGAATGAACCTCGCGTCGATACCCGCCGAGAATGAACCTCGCGTCGATAGTAACCCAAGAACAACTCGAAGGAAACACGAAATCACCGCGAGGTTTCGCCGAGGTGGAGACCGCGATGATGAGCCGAAGATGACAGCGGAGGTTACATCATGACCTCGCTTGGAGATGCGCACAAAGAAAATTGCGGAGGCCGGCCTCGCACGACCTCGCTTGATTTGTTTGCCAATGGCCATCTTTGCTTGACCCCGCTTGCTTGTTTGCCAAGGACCTCGCATGCTTGGCGTCACCTTGCTTGTTGACCATGACCTCATTTGTTGACCTCGCTAGTTAATGGACCTCGCACTACTGCCAAAGACTGCTAGCTAGCCTTGAACAGAACTCGCTATCCATTCTTGACCGCGATGTTTGGCCTTTCAAAAGACCTCGCCAGGATCCCACGCCCTTGCCTTTGAAGGAGCCCGTAATTTGGCCTTCGAAAGATCCCGCAAGTTGGCCTTCAAGTGATCTCTCACTTGCCTTGCTACATGACCTCGCTTGTTGGCCCAACCTCGCACCTTTGAGATGGATCTCGCAATTTAGCCCATCAACCGTGGCCTTGTCTTGACCTGGCTGCCAAGATCGAACGGAGGGGAGAGGTCGCGACCCATTTGATTATCTCCCGAGAGTAGGTCGGATAGGGAGAGTTGGTTCCCACAGACGGCGCCAGTGTTGAAACCCGATATAATCTGCGCTATAAACAGGATTATAAAAATACTAACTCTCGGGATTCGTACAACCGAACGGTTTTCGTACGTGGATTATTCCTCCTCCCCACCCCTCAGCCGATTGTTTTTGTGCTCTTTACGAATAAAGTCTTTAGACCTTATACCGTTTATAGCGCGATCTCACTCGGAGATCAAACACGTCGAGCTTTGGCAAACGAGAAAGTTCTCGAGCCAGAGAGGATTTTCGACCCCTTATTATGTTGGTCTTTCTCCTTATTTATAGTGTTGGCCAGCTGCAAGCTTGCCCATTTATTATCGATGTGGGACGACATTTTCACAAAGATGAAAGCCCCTGATTTGATTATTACGCACATGAGTGGAGTAGTGACATGGCAATGTAATTTTGTGGATCAAAGCCACTAGGCTTTCCCATGCGTGTATTTATAAGAAAGTCAGCCTTATCCCACGTAAGAATATATTAGAGCCATGCATACTATATATCATGTTTCGACGGGTATACATTATGCGGCGCTTAATCACTTTTCACTATTATATTTATGGCTTTTCTCTTAATCAGCTAGCGGTTATTTCGCGCACCATCACGAGCCTGTTGAAACCCGATATAATCTGCGCTATAAACGGGAATTTAAATAAATACTAACTCTCGGGATTCGTACAACCGAACGGTTTTCGTACGTGGATTATTCCTCCTCCCCACCCCTCAGTCCATTGTTTTTGTGCTCTTTACGATAAAGTCTTTAGACCTTATACCGTTTATAGAGCGATCTCACTCGGAGATCAAGCACGTCGAGCTTTGGCAAACGAGATAGTTCTCGAGCCAGAGAGGATTTTCGACCCTTATAAGTAACTTATAGCCTCACTATATATAGTAAAGGGGAGCTGCTTGCTTGGATTCATTCGGTCGATGTGGGACAAGCTTTCCCACAAAATTGGTGTTTTGGAGTTCTGTAAACTTGCATGCATACTAACTTACGTGGAATTTGTTGACTTGTACGAATTGTTTGACTAAAGTGATGATCAAGCACAATCAATTTGCCATGCTCCTCACATGCATGAGATAGCAAATGCATGTAGCTTTTACGTACGTAAGAAGCCACATGAGAAATCAATTGATTTGTATAACAATTGTCATGCTTAGTGGGCCGAATTACTTGGTGGCCCAAAACATGCAGCTCGGCCCAACTTCCACAAATATGAAAATGTCCAAGAAGACATTTATACAACGAATCCTTTGGTTTAGACGAGTATGATTTTTACCCTAGATTAATTAGCGGTTATTTCGCGCACCATCACAACCCCTTGGCTTGGTGTCCTCGTTCCACGAGTGCAACGAGATAACAAACAGGTGTGCATGCCTTTCGAGAATCGGGACCTCGTCCCTTGAGAGTTAGCGAACCTCGTTCGTTTAGAGAATTAGGAACTCATCCTTTGAGAATTGGCGAACCTCGTTCGCTTAGAGAGTCAGGACCTCGTCCATAGAAAGTTTGGACCTCGTCCATAGAGAATTTGGACCTCGTCCTTAAGAGAGTTTGGACTTCAACGAGATCCTCCAACCCCAAGCGGGAAGCGAGGGGTGGACCTTAACGAGATTCTCCAACCCCAAGCGGGAAGCGAGGGGTGGACCTTAACGAGATTCTCCAATCCCAAGCGGGAAGCGAGGGGTGGACCTTAACGAGATTCTCCAACCCCAAGCGGGAAGCGAGGGGTGGGCCTTAACGAGATTCTCCAACCCCAAGCGGGAAGCGAGGGGTGGACCTTAACGAGATTCTCCAAACCCAAGCGGGAAGCGAGGGGTGGATTTTAACGAGATTCTCCAACCCCAAGCGGGAAGCGAGGGGTGGATTTTAACGAGATTCTCCAACCCCAAGCGGGAAGGGAGGGGTGGACCTTAACGAGATTCTTCAACCCCAAGCGAGAAGCGAGGGGTGGACCTTAACGAGAATCTCCAACCCTAAGCGGGAAGCGAGGGGTGGACCTCGAAACCATAAAACCGAGAATCTCCAACCCCAAGCGGGAAGCGAGGGGTGGACCTCGAAACCATAAAACCGAGAATCTCCAAGCCTAAGCGGGAAGCGAGGGGTGGACCTCGAAACCATAAAACCGAGAATCTCCAACCCCAAGCGGGAAGCGAGGGGTGGACCTCGAAACCATAAAACCGAGAATCTCCAACCCCAAGCGGGAAGCGAGGGGTGGACCTTTTTCGAGATTCTCCAATCCCAAGCGTATGCATAGATGCATGTATCAATGCATCAAGATAGGCAAAGCTTGTCTGGGAATGCTCACCACGAACAACCTCGTTGTTTTGCCATGCTAGACAGGTCATATTTCTGACCCACTTCTTTCTTTCATTTTTGGAGTTTGCAAGCTTTTGTTGGATGGTTTTTAGTGGTGGCGGACAGGAAGTGGCCTCAACCCAAAAATTAAAGCTTGGTCTCTAGAGCCCAAATTCAGCCCCACAAGCCCAGCATTTAATATACTCTCATTTTTCTAAATTCATGCGTGCTTTAAAGAACTTTTATGCCGCCATGCATGTACATGAAATAATATGTTCATGAATAGCATGCATATATAATATGAGGTGGCACGAGATTGTTCATGAATTGAATGTATATATCATACGAGGTTGCACGAGATTGTTCATGACATCATGCATATATCATACGAGGTTGCACGAGATTGTTCATGAAATCATGCATATATCATACGAGGTTGCACGAGATTGTTCATGAAATCATGCATATATCATACGAGGTTGCACGAGATTGTTCATGAATTGAATGCATATATCCCTCTTCATGATTATAATGCATGCATGTAAATAGCCAATAATTATTATCCACCATCAATTAACCATACCTCGCACCTCGCAGACTGGCGTTCACAAGGACCCCGCACGAAGACTTCCACCAACAAAAGCCAGTTCGGAAACAAACCGTGCCTTGAAGACACCATGCACCTTCCACCCGGCGTCGGCCGTAACATCGCGAGGAATGGCCGAGATGTTGTGGCGAGGCACAAAGGTTGAGATGCCTGAACGTGGAGATCAACCTCGCCTGGCAGTTGGCATGACCTCGCACATTGGCCTTGGATCACGCCGCACCGGAATCACGTCTCACCCACCATAGAGAAACGAGGATCGCGCCGACTCGCCTTGGAGCGGGTAGACCGCGGAGCATGAAAGGTCTACCTTAGAGAGTAGTCCCCCGAAAGATGATGCGCGGTCCCGGTCGATTGAGAATGGGCCAAACACCCCGCTCACCTGCCTTGGAGGAACACCTCGCAAGCCTGCGTTACTTTTAAAATGACCCCGCCGCGCATCGTCACCGTCACGCCACCTGCCTAGCGAGGTACCGCCACGAAGACCACGGAGAGTAGCCGTGTCTTCCGCACATGAAGATGGTGAAACATGGGCCTTGGAATCACCTCGCCTTCGTATTGTTTGATAAGGGTGTTTACGGGCTCGATCGGCCTCGCCAAGGCAGAGCAAAGGAGCGCCGGATCTGAGAGTGCGCCGAACGCCGGTGACGCGGCGAAAATGTGCGCCGGAATAGTGGCATGACCAACCAGCGCCCCTGCCTTAAAGTAGACCTTGCCCACCAACCTCGCGATTTTAAGCTAGCTAGCCCTCCTTAAAGACCTCGTGTGTTGTTGCGAGGCTACACGACCTCGCTTGGCCACATGACCTCGCCTGCTTGTTTGCCCAACACCTTGGCCTCACTACCTCGGAACGACCTCGATGCTTCGCTTTTGATGAAACCGGAAGCTTGGCCTTCAAATAGAGCCCCAAGTTGGCCTTCTCTTCCTTCAATGGGAACGAGAGGAAACGCCACGCATGGAAGCCTCGCGGAACGGAGGGGAGCGGATGCACCCACTTAATTGTGACCCGAGAGTAGGACGGTTAGGGAGAGATCCATTCCCACAGACGGCGCCAGTGTTGAAACCCGATATAATCTGCGCTATAAACGGGAATTTAAATAAATACTAACTCTCCGATTGTTTTTGTGCACTTTACGATAAAGTCTTTAGACCTTATACCGTTTATAGCGCGATCTCACTCGGAGATCAAACACGTCGAGCTTTGGCAAACGAGATAGTTCTCGAGCCAGAGAGGATTTTCGACCCTTATAAGTAACTTATAGCCTCACTATATATAGTAAAGGGGAGCTGCTTGCTTGGATTCATTCGGTCGATGTGGGACAAGCTTTCCCACAAAATTGGTGTTTTGGAGTTCTGTAAACTTGCATACATATTAACTTACGTGGAATTTGTTGACTTGTACGAATTGTTTGCCTAAAGTGATGATCAAGCACAATCAATTTGCCATGCTCCTCACATGCATGAGATAGCAAATGCATGTAGCTTTTACGTACGTAAGAAGCCACATGAAAAATCAATTGATTTGTATAACAATTGTCTTGCTTAGTGGGCCGAATTACTTGGTGGCCCAAAACATGCAGCCCGGCCCAACTTCCACAAATATGAAAATGTGCAAGAAGACATTTATACAACGAATCCTTTGGTTTAGACGAGTATGATTTTTACCCTAGATTAATTAGCGGTTATTTCGCGCACCATCAATATACATTGATCTTAAAGAATTAATAACTTCTATAAAAATATATTTTTATAGATACTTTGATTAGAAAAAGTAAGTATAATATGATAAATCACCAATAAGTAAAGTGACATAATTAAATAGTATTTGAAAATTATAATGTGGTAGAATTAAGTAATATTTGAAGATTTAGATGGGCAAATTAGTAAATATAAAAATTAATTTACTGATTGACACGTAGGATTGAGATATTCGACTTTAGTAATAGTATATAGATTAGAATTGTGTAGAATAGAGAATGAGAAGGGAAAGAGAAAAAAGTAAATTTGGACTGATTTTGTAATTTTTAAAAAATTAAAAGTTATAAACTAATTTTAAAAATGCTACATAACATGACTCCTTTCAATCGAACTAAAAGGGATCTTATTGCTTGATCAATCTTTTTGGCTCTACTTCTGATTATTAGTCTTTTAAATGATATTCGAATAAAATTCTCAACGTTGGTAAGAGACATCGTTGATTTCACTGCATCAGACCCGATTAACATGCCGGTATACTTCCTAATGACAGACGGCCACTAGTTAATGCAAGCCTTTAAAACGAGGTTCATTGGGACGTAATTTAAGCCCTTCTCCGGGTATCCGATTAGTTTTTATGCTCATGGATTACAACTTACAAGCTTACAAGTACGCAACCCAAGTATGAAAAATCAACCTAATAAAAGCTGGGCAACACCCGTTTGCGAATGAAGGTCTGACCTTGTTTTATTTCAAGTTGACTTCACCATATGCAAGCTCTACATGAATATTCTTTTTCAGATTATGCTTCCAATTAATATATGGGTCCATTCTTTCATTCTCTTTTTGCGCAATATATATATATATGGTATAAAGACTTTTAGAGTAGAAAGTAAGTGTAATTTTAAACCATTAGATGTGGAAATTTTAACGTTCCAGATCAGCCCGAAATAGATGCACTAGTAGAGTATAGGCGCATAACATTCTATTATATCCATTAGACGGATTTCATGGGATTATAATTTTCAGTTTCAACCTCTCTCTATATCTAATTTATACCGCTTTATATCGCTCTTCTTCCAAAATCAAGATTTGGCGATTACGACGACGCAACCGTTCGGAGATGAAATTACGATCAAATTGTCGGCATCACGTACAGGTCCGTATCCCATGTTTTCTTGTACGCTCTTTTCTATTGAGTGAATAATTCATAGAGTTTGAATAGAAAGAACAACAAACTATTTTTTTCCGTCGTGGGATCTGAATAGATAGATAGAACAACAAACTACTTTTTTTATGGAGAAATTGGATATGATCATTAATTGTATTTGGGGGAGCTTTTAGTTACTGGGTACGTAATTTCTTTTTTTATAACTAATGTCATTGGATTTTTTTTTCATAATCTTTGTCTAGAAATGTAAGGAACGATTTTGACTGTGGTCATACAACACTTCTATTCTCCTTATTTTTTGGCAAGATAATATGGTTATTTCCAACTTGATGTTAATAAAAAAAGAATCGATAATTTTTGGTTGCTGATTAACATGGGTACTTATTCATCTTTGAAATGTGGTTTATTATGTGATATTCTCTGTTTAGTTTTGTACTTTACTTATTTACTAATGATATTCTTAGAGATTAATTATGATATTCATCTTTGAGTACTAGTTTATTATGTGGTATCCCCTGTTGAGTTTTTGGCTTTACTTCGTATGCACTGATGATAAACATTGATAATATTATCTAATACGAATGTTTGATATTCATTAGTTGTCATATTGATATTCGTTTTTGTCAAAGTTGATATTCGTTAGGGTTTAATTTAAGTATTTAAGTTTATAGTTGTTTATGATATCGTTTCTCATTAATGGATCGTGTGCTTATCTTGTTATGATTGTTTTGTGATTTTTATGAAGTATGTGATTTCGATTTGTAATTGAAGATATTCATTGTGATTTCGATCTATATAGTTGTTTAGGATATCGTTTTGTGTTTTTTATTTATTTGATGATATTCAATGTTAACAGGCATTGATATTCACCGAGTAATGTTATGATATTCACATAAAAAATGTTATGAATCAATATTCGTTGGAAAAATATATAATAATATTTATTATTTTTGGTAACATTCTATTGCTATGATATTCAACCCTTATAGTGTTGATATTCAATAGTTGCTTTTATGATATTCACAACTTTCTATGGGAATAAGTGCAGTATGAAGATCCGAAGTATGAAGATCTTGAAGATAAAAATTAGAAGATGAAGATCGAGAGATGAAGACTAGATGGTGATATTCATGTAATTAGTGGTGATATTCGTAGTGATCTGTTATGTTATTGGGTGGTGACAAAATGATAGTATTCATTTAGTTGAATAATTATATTCGTCTTCATTTTAGGATGTATTCATTTTTATTTTAATACATATATTCATTTATAAAATTATAAAAGGTGTACAATTACTCATTTTTTTCATATTCATCGTAATACAAGTACATATTCAGTGTTTATCGTCTTGGTATTCACTCGGCACACTACGAGAATGTATATTCATTATTTGTCACGTTGATATTCATTTAGCAAGAAAAAACAGTGAAAATAGAGATAAAAAAGTATGTTAACATTTCTTCATTTTAAAAAATAGAAGTGAGAATCAATATTAAAATTATGTCACTGATAATTAATTAAAGAAATAATTAAGAGAAAATTAAAATTAATTTCTAATATGTTTTTAGCGTGAGTTTTGATTCCTTCCTTTTTAATAAATTTGAAACTAATTTCTGCTATATTTTTGGAACGTGGAATATTTTTTAGAGAATGATTCCTATCTAGTGATATTCACCTTATCTCAACTAAAATGGAATATCAAATCTCAACATTAATTATTTCTAATCCAATGCACTATATTCACCCTCACTTTCTACTATAAAAACCTTTCTACCGGAATCTCCCCCTATATATATATATATATAATTAATAATGCATTCGATACAGGAATCGAACTCTTCACAATTAAATAAAATTAACGATGCAATCTCAATGACAAGGAATGAAAAATCTACTACGTAAATACATAATAGAGAAATGATCCACATATATTATTAATAATTTCAGATAATAAAATTCAACTCGCCAGCCAGACAAATGAAAGCACAATTACTCAATCATATCCATAACTCGATCGATCTCACGCCATATATAGTATTTATTAAGGAGTAGCAAGTCAACACACGTAATTAACAAAGTCTAATCAATTAATTAATCAAACCGCGGATGTGAAGTTGAAGTTGGAGCACGTTGTCTGGAAGAAGAAGAGCAGCGAGCTAAATCCAAGCCTAGACTTGTCCAAATCAAACAGCAGGAAATTGTTCTCAATCTGAAAGGACCCAATCACAACGGCCGGCTCCGCCTTCTTCCCGCCATCCACGAAGGCAAGGCAAGCCACGTCATCCGCCACCTGCTTAAACGTGTTGGCGCCGAACATAGTCCAGTTCTTGCTACCGGTGAGCTGGAGGTCCACCTGGGGCACTGGGAGCCCCACCCTGGTGGATCCCAGCTGGCTCGTGTTAAGGCAGAGTTCGAACGGCGCAACGTTCTTGACACGTGGGATGCCGCTGGTTGCGCGCATGTATTGTCCCAAAAAGGCGTGGTAGACGGTGCTCCGCATCGCGGTGTACGGAGCCACCGTGCTTAGTTGGACGCCGCCGCCAAGAGTCTGGCTCGGGAGCTCAACGGCTTGGCCGTTGATGGCGACGCCCTTGGCGCCAATGTAGTATCCGAAGCTGGATTTACCTTGAGGTTTGATCAAAGGTGTGAACTGCAAGAGCGCGGTGACGTTTCGGCCAGGTGGGGGCAATAGGTAATAGGGTCCCGACCCGAAAAAGGCGACGCCGGGAGAAGAGTCGGTGCTGGGGAGACAAATGGCGAACTGCTTGGGGACGGGGAGTTGGGAGGGGATGGAGAGAGGGGAGCGGGAGAGGGTGGCCAATCCGGAGGTGCCGCGTGGAAGGGAGGAGAGGAAAGAGCCGGGGGCGCAACCGAAGACGACTTTGGGGAGGGTGACGGCGGATAGCGGGGTGTGGCCGTCGGTGGAGGGGAGGGAGAGGGTGGTGTAGGATAAGGACGAGGTGGAGCAGGAGGAGCGGCCATTGAGGGGGTTGGTGAGAGTGGCGGAGCACGTGCATGGGCGGGATGGACGAGCGGTGGAGGTGGGGCAGGAGGAGGTGGCAGATGCCGCGGAGGAGCAGATAGGGGAGCGGCAGGGGACGGGGGTGGTGGAGTGGGGGCAGCGGAGCCAGGAGAGAGGGGCGGAGAGGTCGAGGACGAAGGAGCGGTTGGTGTTACTGTGGAGGGAGAGGCTGAAGAGGGAGGAGTTCTTGGTGATGGGGCTCACCAAGGCTTTGATGGGTTTAGACTGGATTGCATTTGGGAGGAGGGCCACGAGTAAGATGGTGAGGAGGAATGGAGTCCTTGACATTGTGTTTTTTGGAGAGATTTTGAGATGGGTATAGCTAAGTAAGGATATTGTGGGGTATTTATGGATGATGAGGGAAACATGGGTTGAATATTTTAAAGTGGATTAAGCATTGGATTCAAATAAATTAAAATAGTGTAGTATCAATCAAGACGTGGTAGTTTCTTATACTTTAGCATACTAGAAATTGCGCTACAAAACCCCCAAAGGCCGATCTTTTCGACTTTGTTGTGTTCAATCGACTACGTACGTACGTACCACATTGCATCATTCCATTTACCCAAATACTAAACTATTATATTTTCCAATTGGGCGGCAATTTTTTTATGCTCATTCTTTTTTATGTATTTAATATACTAGTATAAACTTAAGAAACAATATTTGTGAGATTGTAATCTGTATTCTCATTGTACTGAAGGATTTATAATAGCGTAAATATATACAAGTGAAAGCCTCGGAGCCCAAGACAAATCATCTACAAAATACGGTAAAGATATACATATATAGAATTTTCCCATAAGATAATTGCTATACAAAAATATATCTTAGAGAATATTTTCTATCCTAATACCCCCCACAAGCTCATGGAAGAGGTCGGACATGAAGCTTGGAACGTAACTGAGCAAATCGAGTGGTTCCAACAACCTTGGGAAATATATCAGCGATTTGATCATTAGCACGCACATGGCGAACAATTAAAGAACCGTCTTCCACCTGCTCTCGAACAAAATAATAATCAATCTTAATATGTTTAGAACATTGATGAAAAAGGGGATTGGCTGACATGTAAGTAGCACTGAGGTTATCACAGAGCAAAATGGGAGGCCGAATTAAAGGAGCTTGCAGTTTAAGTAATAATTGTTGAATCCAAATCAACTCAGTAGCAGCAAAAGCAATGGCTCGATACTCAGCCTCAGAGCTGGATTTAGCAACAACATGTTGCTTCTTTGAAGCCCAACTAATGAGATTACCACCATAATAAATTGTAAAACCATGTTGTGACCTACAATCATCACCATCAGACGCCCAGACCGCATCAGAGAAAGCTACCAAACGAGAATTAGTAGACGGACGAATAAATAAGCCAGAAGAGATGGAGCCCTTAGGATATCTTAGAATCCGTTTGACAACAGACCAATGAGTCTCAATAGGAGAGTGCATAAACTGACAGACACAATTGACATAATACGAGATCTCAGGCCTTGTGATGGTAACATACTATAATGCACCAACAATGTTGCGATATAAATGAGGATCAGGTAATGGATTGCCAGAACGTACAAGCTGAGAGGCAGGTTCGGCCGGCGAGTTGATCGGTTTAGCACCATCCATTTTACTGCGAATCAAGAACTTCTAAATGTACTTTTGCTGAGTGAGAAGCATATGATCAAAAGAGCGTTGAATTTCAATGCCCAGAAAATAATGTAATGGTCCCAAATCTAGAAGAGAAAAGGCATGATTAAGCATAGAAATGAATGTGTGAACTGCAGCGGAATCAAAACCGGTGATAATTATATCATCAACATAGACAAGAATGTATAAAACAGACTGACCATGGCGCTTCACAAAAAGAGACGTGTCTGATTTACAGGAATGAAAACCATGTTGCTGTAAAAAGGTCCGCAGCTTATGAAACCAAGCCCTAGGCGCTTGCTTAAGCCCATATAAGGCTTTTTGTAACAAACAAACATCATTAGGGCGATTCTGATCAACAAACCCTGGCGGTAGAGCCATATAAACCTGCTCTGTAAGATCACCATTAAGAAAAGCATTATTTATGTCAACTTGTCGTAATTCCCAAGAAAACTGTAAAGCCAAGGAGAGAATGATACGGATTGTAGTAGGTTTTACAACCGCACTGAAAGTGTCAAAATAATCAAAACCTTCTTCTTGATTGAATCCTTTGGCAATAAGACGCGCCTTATAGCGCTCAATAGATCCATCTGCCTTTCGTTTAATCATGTACACCCACTTACAACCAACAATGTTAGAATGCTTAGGACGAGGTACAAGTGCCCAAGTCCAATTACGTAAAAGTGCATCATATTCAACCTGCATGGTGTTTTGCCATTCGGGAAATTTGGAGGCTTGAACAAAGGTTTTCGGTTCATCAGTGGAGGAAGATGAAACTGGTAATGGATGTTTGGTGGAGACAAATGATTTGGGATTTAAGTTATTGGTTTTAGATCGAGTGACCATCTCATGACGAGTATTGGGCACCGGTCTAAAATAGGATGGAATAGTAGATTGTAAATGTGGTAAAGAGGAAGAAATAGGAGAGGATGAAGGTATCATACCTGTCGAATGTGAGGATGCTGTAGAGAGATCTCCATCCAAAGCACGTGAAGCCGAGCTCAAATCATGATCACGAGGAGTGGTTTGTGGACTTGTAGGTGTTGGTGGATCAGAAGAGCCGGCTGCAACAGGGAGATACGGAGCTTGTTCATGATCCGCCCTCAGAAAGGATGTCGGTGTTTCTGAGGGTGATGCGATCCAGTCTTAGACCTAGATCGATCAAGGCGAACCTGAGTTTACCCAAGACGTGGCGTCCTCCTTGGAAACGAACCCTATTGAAGAACTCGTGCCACGCCCGCAGAAGACAACCATCTCGGAGCGCGGGAAGAACGCCGGGAGCGCGACCGCGCTCCGGCAGGTTGTGGCCGTGCTCCAGCCGCAGAATCGCGACATCCTCGAGCGCGGGCTAGACCCCGAGAGCGCGACCGCGCTCTCCCGGGCCAAACCGCGCTCTCCCGGGCCAAACCGCGCTCTCCCGGGCCAAACCGCGCTCTGACCGACGGTGTTCTGAGTTGTCCGAGCTTGTGCGAGTTCTTCCGAGACCTCAGGTCTTCGGGCTTCTATCTTTATATTTATGTCGGGTTTTTTAAGTTGAACAAATACTTTATTTAGTATTATTTATATTTTCGCTATTTATTTTAAATAATGAGATGGGTTGGGCTTGCATGCTTGGGCCCATCTTCATTAGGGTTTTTAGGATTAGACCTAGTTTTCTATTTGAGTTGTCAAACTCTCATATTTTCAGTTTACGCTTGAATTGAATTGAATTTGCCTTGGTTGAATCGAGTTTCTCTTCCCCAAGCATCAGGCGTCAAAACCCTTCTATCCTTCTTCCAATCGACGTACAATTATTCTGAGGTTTCGCTTGTCAGAATCAATACCACCTCGAGACGCCGCTAGAACCCTAGCATCGTAACATCCATTCTGTCCCGCGCGCCCCTGCGTGTCGTTATTCCGTTTGCAACCGCTCCATCATCCGTTCAAGAACGTGACGGGATTCAGAATACGAGACGTCGGTCCGTGTAGCGAGGCGAAACGCATCAACTGGTATCTGTGTGATGAAACCCGAAATAACAACTCGCTTGAAGACAAGGAACGAGATTATTATACTTGATTATGCAAACACTTGCTTCTTTATTTATATTTCTTTTACAATGAGGTTATAAGCCAACGAGGCTAACAAACAACTGAGAAGTACACCTTAGACCTCCTACGAGTATTCGAGATCTCAATCTAACACTGTCCGAGATCTCCTATTTGCTAAACGATTCTACCCCTAAATTACTACTTGATTGATCTTGAGACGAGGTAGACTTGAGAACGTGGTGTAGGGAGTCTGGTGAGATTATGTAGCGAGGTCTTTAGTGTGAGCGAGGTTTCTGTATGACTTGAAGTCTTTTTGTGGACTTCACTTGTCTATAGCGAGGTCTTTTGACAATGTTTCGATCACGTCGATCTTCAACGAGCAAGATAGTTCTTGAGTTCAAGAGGTTTTTCGACCCCTTTTCCGTATGAGGTACCCCTCTATTTATAGGGGATTGGGGAGTCAAGTTTTGATCATAGTCCGATGTGGGATGCCCGAGATCAGGGCTCCTGATTGGTTTAGAGGTGAGGTGGCTGGTGATTGGCTCAGGGGAGCGGCGTTAGCTGAGTGGTTCTGGTGGGCGGGTGTGTTAGTAGAGTCGGTTACGAGGTTGAGGCCTCGCTCCGAGGTTTCGGAGGACCTCGTGGGGGTAGGAACTTTGTTTAAATAAATGAGAGGTGTGGGTGTGGGACCCCGAATCATCCTTGGAAATCCCGTCGTGTCTATTTGTTTTTTTGTACCCCGGGCCTACCTATTATTTTACTTATTTAAACGTCGTCACAACCCCATGGCCTGGGGGCCTCGCCTCGAGGGCCGCAGGGTATAAGTTCCCCATGGTCGCGGGGTACGAGGTGTTTTTAGAGGTTGGGAAGTTCTCTGCGAGGTGTAAGGTTCTCGAGGTTGGGAGGGCACTTTGCGAGGTGTATGGTTCCCGAGGTTGGGAGGGCACTTTGCGAGGTGTATGGTTCTCGAGGTTAGGAGGGCATTTTGCGAGGTGTGAGGTTCCGTACTTAGGCGTTCTTCCTGTCCTGCACGGATGAAGCTTTCTGGGCCTGCTCGCCATACCTTGCTTAGTGGGCCTTCCAGGTGAGACAGGCCCAATAAGCCTTTCGGGAGCGGGGGCGACCCAAATCTGCTCTTTAAAGGGGCGTATTTCACACGCCTCCCCCTCATCTTCTCTTCCAACATTTTCGCTCTCTCTCTCTCTTTGTCTTTTCGGTTTCCTACGAGCGTTTTCTCTAGACGATTTCCGACGAGCTTTCGCCATTTGCCAGTTGCGCCACCGCCCTTTCTTTCCCGACTCTACACAAGTAAGTTCTTGACCTTCTTCTTCTTGTCTTTCGGTGTTTTTTGCCTTCGATTTTTCCCTGTTTGCTTTTTGTTCCGTGTTCCGGAAAGGCGGCGGTGTGTCGCCTGGTGTTTCGCGCTAGTGTCACGGTGGCGAAGCGGCGGTGGTGGGGTTGCGTGTGTTTCTAGTCGTTGCCCTCGTCATTTTTCTTCATTCTTTCCTGGTTTTGCATTACACTTGGGTGGGTGATGGTGATTTCGGGGTGTTTCTCGTTGGTGGTGCAGTGGCAAGGCGGCAATGTTGAGGGTGGTTCTTGCTCGGGTGTTGTGCCGTTGTTACCTCTTCGCTTTTCTTCTCCTCCTTTTTCTTTTCGTTTCGCTTTGCTTTTTGTTTTGTGCTTCGGGTGGGCGGTGATTGTTTCCTGGTGTTTTTTGCTAGCTTTGCGGCGGTGAGACGATGGTGGCAAGGGGTCACCACCGTCATACCACCGCCATGCCCTTGAAGCCTTTGTTCATTTTTGTGACGGTTGAGTCCCTGCTTTTTTGTCCGCCATTTTTCGAAAACTTGAGGTGATCGCAAACCCAAACGTCATGATGTCCGATTGACGGGACGTTTGGGTTTCCACCGCTGGTTGGCACTCTTCTTTCTCTTTCTTCCTTTTGGCGCTTCAAATTCTCCTCCGCCGTCCTATCTTGTCAGAGTAGCTTCTAGGGTGCCACGTGGCCTTCTCCCCTCATGACCTCGTGTTGCTTTTCCTTTCTTTGCTAGCACGACCTCGTGTTGCCTTCCTCTTTGTTGTTGGTACGACCTCGTGTTGCTTTTTCCTTTGGGGTCATGACCTCGCGCTTTTCTTCCCTTTGTCGTTGTTACGACCTCGCGTTGCTTATTCCCTTGGTTATCTTGCCCGATGTCTCAACGCTTATCTCTTTTCCAGGTGCTAGCCTCCCGCGGCCTGGACGTCGTTCCTTCATGCCTAGGAGAGCTTCTGCGAGCCCCCCACCAGGCTTCGTTTTCAAAGTGCAAGAGGGTTTTTACGAGGAGGTTTCCGAGTCCGTGGGAAGCGTAGAGCCTAGCGACTCCCAGAACCCGAGGTCTCCGTCGTTGGTTTGTAGCGACCCTTCTTCTAGTGACTCCGAGGTTTCCATTAATTCGCGCTTTTCTCGACTTCGTGCGTCGTCGGGTGCTGAAATGGCCTCGTCTTCCTTCTCCTATGAGGTCGTTGCCGAGGTTGTAGCAACGTCGTCTAACTCCTATGAGCCCGCAAACTTTGATGCGGCGTATATTACCGATGCCGTGTCTCGCGTCCCACCTGTCCTTGAGGAAAGGATCCCCATGTCCTCGGATTCACGCGAGGTTTTTATGTCCGGGGGAACGCCTACCGAGATGGAGCCTAAGCATCTTGCGGAAATCGCCAAGCACTTTGCTTGGCCCGAGGGGGTTGAGCTAGCACTTACCGAGGGGGGGCAACTCCTTGGCGTCTTATGAAAGGTGTGTGGTCTTGCACCTGTTCAGTCTTCAAGCGGGCTTCAGGTTGCCCCTGGCCAAACACATCGTCGACTTTCTGTGGGCCATGCAGATCTGCCCTGCATAGTTGTTTCCCAACGCTTGGAGGTTGCCGTGCGCCTACACGGTTCGCAGTCGCGAGATTGGGGATGGGCAGAATGTCGACAACATGTCGACTCTATTCCTAGCGAGGAAGGAGAAAAAGTCCTGTCTCGTCAACCTTAGCCTGTCGGGCATCAAGATTACCACGAACGTTTCGAACGTTGGGCCATGGAAGAAGAATTGGTTCCTGGTTCGGGACGTCACTAGGAGGTATCTTAATTTTCCCACGGTGTCGGGCAACTTCATCCGGCAAGTGGGTTCGCACACGATTGCCCAACTCAATTCACTTAAAGCACGATATGCTCCGGTGTGTCAGGCCCTGTACCAGAAGTATTTAGCACAGGACCAGCTTGAGCGGGCCGGCCTGAGCCTCGCCCTTCCGCCACGCGAGGGTAGCAAGGGTACTTAATTTTTCTTCCTTTGTTATATATGTATTTTTTGTCTGCCCTCTTTTGTTGGGTAGCAAGGTCAACATCCTCGCAATCTTAGCTTATTTAACGCCGTCTTCTAGAAACCTTGCTAACCTCGCTTTGTTTCTTTGCTCTTCTTTTTAACTTATTTTCATGTTTCTCTTTGGTAGTGGATCTTTTGCGCGCTCTTACCTCGAAGTCGGAGGGAAAGAAACCTGTGACTTCCAGTTCTACGGCCCCAGTTCCCCGTGGTCAAAAGGGGATAGTTATGAAGGATCCGACCCCGCTGGCGAAGCCGCCCCCTCACAGTTGAAACCTACACCCCCGCCGCCGAAGACGTCCGGGGAGAAGACCGCTGGGGGGTCCCGCCGATGGGGGATGTCACGAAGACGTCCTCCCAAGCCTCTCGAGGCTCCGGCGACGGAGCCGGGCATAAGAGGAAAGGCGAGGAGTCCCCCCCTAAGGAGAGGGGGAAAAAACACCGGGCGGACGAGCAACGAGGTTCGTCGGGGAAGGACCAACGAGGTCAATCAGGGAAGGACCAACGAGTTACACGCCACATCGAGCCCGATGTCATAAGAAGTCGGTCCAATGTAGAAAGTGTGGAAAATCCAACAAAAAGCCTAAGAGCAAAGATGAAGTGGAATGTTAAATGAAATTTTGGGTTGAAAGGAAAAATGTTAAGACTTTTGGGTGAGTGTGAAATTGATTGTGGAATTTTGGTGAAGTTGGTGAGAGTTTAGGTTGTTCAATCCCCATTGTAAGCACCACAAGACCAAATAATTCCCACCTTGAGAAATACCAAAAGCCCCATTACAACCCGACCGAATGGAACCTCTTTGAGGACCTCCATTGAGCCAAGTTCGAAATTCTTTGTGTACTTTGTATTAGGCATCTCTAGGTGGAGGAATTGGTGATATTAGCTTCAATAGTAAAGTCCTTACTTGCAAGATTTTTGAGCTTGAGTGTTCATTGCTAAA
The DNA here is from genome assembly GCA_964016875.1 of Fallopia convolvulus. Lineage (NCBI taxonomy): Eukaryota > Viridiplantae > Streptophyta > Magnoliopsida > Caryophyllales > Polygonaceae > Fallopia > Fallopia convolvulus. Next base: position 16,196,779 of record OZ024736.1, read on the forward strand.
CCCATACACATGATGAGTGATACACATTCACATATCCCTAAAGTGAGGCTTAGTTGCATTGACTCTATTCCTTGGAACACCTAATCATGTGTGATGATGTAATCTTGCTTGAATATCAATCACTTGTGCTAAAATGTGTTTTCATACGAGGCTTTACTTGAAGATTATGTTTCGGTCTTGCTTACATTGTTATTGCTTGAGGACAAGCAAGTTTAAGTATGGGGTATTTTGATGTCTCTTTATTTGGTGATGTTTTTATATATGATTTCCTTTGTAAATATGTTTCTTTTTCCCCTTTTCTTGTGTGTTTTGTTCCTTTTTAGCTTAGTTCCCGTATTTCTATGAGATTCGGAGACTATGCGCGTTTTATGTGTTTTGTAGGTGTTTTGGCATGGATCAAGGATCATTTTGAAGGAGGATCGGAACATGGAGCAAGGCCCGAGCTTAAGAGGGAAAGAGAGGAGCAAGCCATGAAGAAGAACAATAGAAAATCCAACAAGAAGAAGGTGGAACGAGGTCCGGACCGAGTTGCAACCAACGCCGGGCCCGACTTGAATTTTCAACCTCGGACAGACTTGCACAGTAAGTCGGGCCCGAGGTCCTCCGTGTCGGTCCGAGTCGGTCACTGGACTGCTTGGGCTCCAAGGCACGAAATTGTAAACTTCCACTTTTGCCCCTCATCTAATCTATAAAGGCTCTCTTATCTTCTAATTTTAGGAGGTTCCCACACTTAGCAAGGAATCCAACCCTCAAAAACTCTCAAGAGGATACTTGGAGAGCAAGGAGGAAGGAGAGGAGAAGGAGAAGAGAGAGAATCGGCCCAAGAGGAGGATATTTGATAGGTTTGTTGATAGATTAGCTTTGCTTTGTTTTGATCTTGTGGATTTGGAAACCTTTGATTGGAGTTTGTAAATTGCTTTTGATTTGTGAATGAAACTTGACCTTGGTTTGAGATTGATGATGTTGATTGCTTTGCTTTTTGATTTGTTTGCTTTCTTTGTTTGCCATATGGAGTAGATCTCCTTGATCTTGGGTTATGGGGGAAAACTCTAGCTAGGTTTGGGCTAGAAACCCCAATTCCATAGCCTTGAGTGCTTGATCTAGGAACCCACTCTACATAGAGCTACAATTCCTTGCGAAAGTAAGGAATCAAGGCTTGTGATTGGCAAAGTAGCGAAAGTAAACATGTGTCAATCTCAAGACCTTGCTTCAAAGGGGATTTCCCCATTGATCGATGTGTAGAAGTGGTTGGAACGAGGGCGAAAGCACTCGATCATACTCCGATCATCACTTATTGCTTGAATTGGGGTGGAAAAGCCTTAATCTACTAGAGAAGGAACCCAAAAGCCCAAGATCTACTTTCAATCTTTGAAGTTCGACAAACCCAGCTACCTCGGGCCCGACTTGCTCTACGTCGGTCCCGACTTCCTCTTGTCGCCAACATCGGGCCCGACGTGACACTTGTGTCGGTCCCGACTGCTCTCTTCGTTTTCCTTTGTTTTAAGCTCTCCTTTCCAGCTTTCTAGTGTCTAGGCACCTCAATCGAGTAGATTTCCCGAGCGTTCGACACCCACCACGTGCTACAACGGGGTCGGGTTATAAATTGTATCTCTATACCCTCGCATTTGTGAGCGATCAAAGTGAGGGGTGGATTTTAACGAGATTCTCCAACCCCAAGCGGGAAGCGAGGGGTGGACTTAACGAGATTCTCCAACCCCAAGCGGGAAGCGAGGGGCGGACTTTTCTTTCAAACGAGATTCTCCAACCCCAAACGGGAAGCGAGGGGTGGACCTTATGGGATTTCCCAAATCCCATAAGAACTACGTACGTACGATTTGATCCCTTTTAAAAGAGTACGTAGGAAACTCGATATAAGACAATTTGTCCATCGTGTTCAATCAACACCTCAAATCAAATTAAAATTCCCAAATCCAAAAATGAACTAAAAATAATTATGCACGCCAAATGCGAACGACTAGATCACCCTTCCTAGAAGGTGGGTTTAGTATCATTCGCGTCATGCAAATGATAGTTAGAGCGGTCTAGGCAACCCTTCCTAGAAGGTGGGTTTAGATCCGTTCCTCTGATGCATGAAAAATCTCACGCACAAAAACAAAACCAAAACACACTGAATTGCGTAAGGCTTGATTCTCTTTAAAGAGATATGTAGGCAACCCGTCAAAACATGGGTGCAGCCCAAATCCTAAAACAAACCAAATTCTTTGTATTTGTATGACTTTTAATCAAAAGGGTAAAAAGAAAGGGTCGAACTCAATTTTAAAAATCAAATAAAATTTGTTTTGCGAATATTTTCATATTTTTCCTCAACATATTTTTGGCATGCCCAGTGGGACCTTTTCTTCTTTTTCATCTTTAAGTTATACATTTACAAACGCTTAGTCGTGTTTTGATTGCAAGAAAATGGCATCAAGACCGATTGTGAATTTCAATGAGCTTCCAGCAACCTTTGTTGTACAAGGAGGCAAATGGATGCGCAAGAGGTCCTTTGAAGTCATCTTTGACATCACGAAGGAAAAAATTTGTGCTCAAATCTAAATCAAGAACTCTTTTGAGGCGCTCCAATCCTCGATGGAGAAGACCGCTGTTGGGACGTTGTTGGGACCTCTGGTTCTAAACAACGGATCAACGATTCAATTCTCTTAAGTTTTGATAATGACAAACACCATAGGGAACTAATGTGGTTTGTTCAAGTATTTCTAAGGAACACAGGTACAGCCAAGAACTCCTACGAATGACCAAAAGCCACTGCATGCCACAATGAAGAGTTTCCATCAAGGGAACTCTGAAGATGAAAGTTCCCATGAAGTGGGAACTCCCAGAAACAATCAAGAGAACACAAGCTTACAACGATGAAGAGTTTCCATCAAGGGAACTCTGAAGAAGTCAGTTCCCATGACATGGGAACTCACATGTGAGGACAACGACCGTTCAGCGCAGATCACGGGATTCTGTCTCAGACAGCCCGAGGGAACAGTTTGAGGATCAGACTGTCACGCTTCATCCAACGGTCCGATTGATCCAAGAAGTTGACCTAGTTCAAACCAAAATCACATGTGAAGAAAGTACAACTTGGGCATCAAGCAAAGGGCATTTTGGACACAAACGAAAGATGCGACTGCCCAATCTCATTAGACTATAAAGCCAAATGAATAGTACTCGGTCTGAGTACTTCTCCCAGAACTTAAAAACACCCACATCAGAGAAAAGAAAGAAAAGGAAGAGAAGTCCCCGCCGGCGAGTGTGTGATCTCGATGACGGTGAAGCTGAAGTTCCCAGGAGCAAGGGAACTGAGAAGTCAGCGTAAGGTTTAAGTTACTTGTGTTTTTGCTGTTGTGAGCTTAGGAACTCAGTTGAGAGGATTTACTAGTGTTGCTAGTGTTAGGAAGAACTTGTAGGAACAGAGAAGTGTAAATCCGGTTGTGTAACTAAGGAACAAAGCAATCAATATAAGTAAGTCATTCAAAATCCTCCAAGCGGAGGAAGAGGTTTACCCATACAACTAGTTGGTTGTAGTGGGGTTCCTCTATAAAGGAACTGTGCTTTTTACTGTTTTTATTACTTGCGATTATTTACTTCCACTGCCTTGGGAACAACTTAATTGCCAGTTCCCAAGCTCACTGCTAACCGGTTACGATCCAACAATTGGTATCAGAGCTTGCGCTCTTGATTTGTGTTAGGATCGCAGGTGTCAAAATGGCTCAGGAACTTACTCAGGTGGGGAACAATACCAGTAAGCCGCCAAGGCTTATCACAGGAAGATTTGAAAGCTGGCAACGCGACATGAAGGATTGGATGCGTGGCCAAGACTACCAAGCCTGGTGTGTCATCGAAAGGGGGAACTTCGAAATCGATCCAGCTATTGTCAACGACCTCTCAAAGTGGGGTCCCAACGAGTACAAGTGCATGGAGGTAAACTACAAAGCAAAACAGTATCTAAAGAGGTCCATGTGTGTACAAGATTGTGACAGGGTTTCAAACCTTGACACAGCCAAGGAAATGTGGGAAGCCATCCAACAAATGCACGTTGGGAACTCAGATCTCAGAGAAGATCTTCAGTTGAATGCAAAAAGGGAGTTCTACAACTTCTAAATGGAAATGGGAGAGTCCGTAGACAGCTACCAATCCCGGTTTGAAGGACTTTGCACTAAGATGGAAGGATTGGGGATCACAAAAGAAGAAATCACCCACAAAATGAAGGTCCAACAGCTCTTCAATGGATTGACTGGAGAATGGGCAAACGAGAGAACGATGTTCAAGGAAAACCCAGAAAATCGAACGCTTATGCTCCATCAAGTATTTGGAAAGCTAGTGGGACATGAGAAGAGGAAGATCGATGATAAGGAACAAACTCGAGCTCATCGAGGGATCGCACTCAAGATCGAAAAGATGCTCAAATCAACCCAAGAACAACATGAAGACTCCGAAGAAGAAGAGGATGAGGAGCTAGTTCTCGTAACAAAGGCTCTTCGAAAATTCTACAAAGGGAAGTCTCAACGGAACAGTGGGAACTGGGGAAAAGGACAAAGTTCCCAAAGAAAACCCGCAGAGAAGGATCTCTCAGATGTGACCTGCTACAAGTGCAACAGGAAAGGACACTTTGCGAAGGAATGCCCACAAGGAACTGATGGCCAGAAGCAAGGAAAAAAGGCCTACATCGCTACCTGGAGCGATGATGAAGACGAAGATCCCGAGTCATGGGTACTCCCAGATATGTGTGGCATGGCCATAGGAGAAACCACTGAGGAACGACCCAGTGAGGTAACCAATGAAACTGTTCTTGATTCTTTAAATAACTATGAAAAACCTGAGCTGTTGAAAATCCTTTCAAGCCTTGTCAAAGATAACATAAAACTGCAAAACAAGTTGGAAAAATAGGAACACATAAATTCTCAATTAGTTGGTCTTGAGCCCTGTCCCAACTGCATATCCCTTCTCGAAAAACTCAAGTCCCATGTGTCTCACATCGTAGATCTAGAAAGAGAAATCAAAACTCTAGAGAAAGATGAGAACACCCTCTTGCAAAACCTGAGTAAGACTCCCGAACATCTTGAAGCCTCTAGTTCCCAAATTAAGTTTGTCCCAGCCAGACATGGCATAGGATACAAAGGAGAGTGCTCTAAGAACGGTAAGTCACCCCTGAGTGAACATGAAATCCATGAGTGTAGGGCCTTAGAACTTCAATGTGAGAAACAGAAAAATGCTCATCTTGAGGAGAAAATCAGGGTCCTAGAAAGTGGGAATTGTGGTAAGAGAGATTATTACACTGGAACGCTTATGCTCCATCAAGTATTTGGAAAGCTAGTGGGACATGAGAAGAGGAAGATCGATGATAAGGAACAAACTCGAGCTCATCGAGGGATCGCACTCAAGATCGAAAAGATGCTCAAATCAACCCAAGAACAACATGAAGACTCCGAAGAAGAAGAGGATGAGGAGCTAGTTCTCGTAACAAAGGCTCTTCGAAACTTCTACAAAGGAAAGTCTCAACGGAACAGTGGGAACTGGGGAAAGGGACAGAGTTCCCAAAGAAAGCCCATAGAGAAGGATCTCTCAGAAGTGACTTGCTACAAATGCAACAGAAAAGGACATTTTGCAAAGGAATTTCCACAAGGAACTGATGGCAGGAAGCAAGGAAAGAAGGCCTACATCGCTACCTGGAGCGATGATGAAGACGAAGATCCTGAGTCATGGGCACTCCCAGACATGTGTGGCATGGCCATAGGAGAAACCACTGGGGAACAACCCAGTGAGGTAACCACTGAAACTGTTCTTGATTCCTTGAGTAACTATGAAAAACCTGAGTTGTTGAAAATTCTTTCAAGTCTTGTCAAAGATAACATAAAACTGCAAAACAAGTTGGAAAAACAGGAACACATAAATTCTCAATTAGTTGGTCTTGAGCCCTGTCCCAACTGCATATCCCTTCTAGAAAAACTCAAGTCTCATGTGTCTCACATCGTAGACCTAGAAAGAGAAATCAAAACTCTAGAGAAAGATGAGAACACCCTCTTGCAAAACCTGAGTAAAACTCCAGAACATCTTGAAGCCTCTAGTTCCCAAATTAAGTTTGTCCCAGACAGATATGGCATAGGATACAAAGGTGAGTGCTCCAAGAAAGAAAAGTCACCCCTAAGTGAACATGAGATCCATGAGTGTAGGGCCTTAGAACTCCAGTGCGAGAAACAGAAAAATGCTCATCTCGAGGAGAAAATCAGGGTCCTAGAGAGTGGAAACAATGGTGAGAAAGACTACTATACTGGGAACTCTGGACATGGAATCTATGTCAAAATTGCTAAGGGAAATGGGTCTCGAGTGTACAACAAAGAAACCATGGATAGGAACCGTATCCAGAGACCACACCCAAAATACTACCTGGGAGAATACTACAAGACATATTGGCACTGTGGTGCTCATGGGCACTATAAGGATGCATGTCCCAAGAAGAGAGACCAAACCCCTAGAAGCCATGAGTTCCCAAACAGACAAAAACGTCATGCTCATCACCAAAGGAACTCCAACTCTCAAAATTCCAAAGACATCAATATTTCTGACTATATCTTGAATGAAAATGTTTTCCCTTGCAAGGGACCTAGCAAGAGTCATCTTGCCTGGGTCTCAAAACACTAACTTTTCCTTGTAGGTGGCAGTGAGAGGGAACAGTACATGGTTCATAGATAGTGGATGCTCGAACCATATGACAGGAAACAAGGATATCCTCATCTCACTCCACAATCATGCCGAAGGAGGCCACGTCTCATTTGGCAACAAGAACAAGGGAGAAGTTATTGGAAAAGGAGAAGTGTTGCTCAATAGATCTATTAAAGTTAGCAACGTAAATCTAGTAAAGGATCTGGGATACAATCTGTTGAGTGTCTCCCAGATGTGTGATCAAGGGAACAATATCGTCACTTTCGACTCAGATGAATGTCTCGTCATCAACAAGAAGACCAACAAAGTAATTCTGAGAGGAAGAAGATACAACAATGTGTATGTGGTGGACACCAACTTTGAACCACCAATGAAGCTGTGCCTTGCGAGTTCCCAAGATGACACGGAACTCTGACATCGAAGACTGGGACATGCTGGTGTAAATCAAATCCTGAAGCTTTATCTACAGGATCTGGTCATTGGTCTTCCACGGATCAATCTCGAAGGAGTCAAAATGTGTGAAGCATGTGTTCGAGGGAAACAGACCAGGACCTCCTTCAAACCCAAGAAGGTGGTAAGCACAACCAGGTCCCTAGAGTTAATTCACATGGATCTCTGTGGTCCCATGAGAACAACTAGCTACGGTGGAAAAAGGTACATGTATGTTTTAATTGATAATTTTTCAAGATTCACCTGGGTTATTTTCTTGAAGGCAAAATCACAAGCGTTTGAAGAATTTGAGCCCTTCATCAAAAGAACAGAAGTAAGCTTGGGGCTGAAACTGAAAGCAATCAGATCTGATCACGGAACTGAGTTTCGAAACTCAGAGTTCCTAAACTTCTGTGAGCAAAATGGGATCTCTCACAACTTTTCAGCACCTCGCACTCCTCAGCAAAATGGAGTGGTCGAGAGAAAGAACAGAACTCTGGAGGACATGGCTAGAACCATGATGATCGAAAGTGGAGTTCCTGAGTACTTCTGGACTGAAGCCATCTCCACAGCTACATACATCCTAAATCGAGCCATGACAAGGCCCCTGATCAACAAGACCTCCTATGAGCTCATCAAAGGGAGAAAACCAAACATCTCACACTTGAGAACATTTGGTTGCACATGCTTTGTTCACAACCACGGCAAAGACAATCTTGGCAAATTCGACCCCAGGAGCGATGAAGGGATCTTCCTGGGATACTCATCACAAAGCAAGGCTTACAGGGTTTACAATAAAAGAACCAAGAAGATAGAGGAAAGCATTCATGTCGTCTTCAATGAAAAGTCTATAAAAATGGGAACCGAGACCCAAGGGAAAGGAACTCTGTTCAAGTTAGTCAGACATGAAGACGAGGATGATGACGAGGATGAGCCAAGAAGAAGGGATGAAGACTATCCAAGTGCATGCAATATCCCACAACCAGGGAACAACGACGAAGGTCCAATCCTCACTGATCAAACCTCTCTTGAGGCTCCTTCCTCAGAAGAACTACAAGACACCTCCAACTCTCTAGAGGTCCCCTCTTCAGGGAACAACTCTGTTGTTCCCCAAGACAATACCCTGCCAGAATCAAGTATTCAATGGGAACAAAGAGGGAACCTGCCAGAAATCTCTGAAGAAGCTGGAGATGAGAGTTCCCATGACAAAGAAACACCAACTGAGGATGATACACATGCAAAGGAACTCACTCATACAAGAACCTTTCAACAAAGGAAGGACCACCCCCTTGAGAACATCATCTCCCCTCTTGATAAAGGTGTGCAAACTCGTTCCTCTCTCAATAATTTTTGTGCTTTTAACGCGTTTGTTTCAATGGTGGAACCCAAAAATATCAAAGAAGCATTAAAGGACCCAGATTGGATTCAAGCCATGCAAGAGGAACTCCACCAATTTTAGAGGAACCAAGTTTGGAAGCTAGTTCCTAGACCCAAAAACAAGAACATCATAGGAACTCGATGGGTCTTTAGGAACAAGCTCGATGATACTGGAGCTGTAGCAAGGAACAAGGCTAGGTTAGTAGCACAAGGATACAGGCAAGAGGAAGGGATTGACTACGATGAGACCTTCGCACCAGTTGCCAGGATCGAGGCAATCAGACTCCTCATCGCCTATGCCGCTCACAAGGGATTCAAACTTTATCAAATGGATGTGAAAACAGCCTTCCTCAATGGACATCTCAAGGAAGAAGTGTATGTGGCTCAACCTCCAGGATTCGAAGATGAAAAACTACCCAACCATGTCTACTTCCTGGAGAGGGCCCTTTACGGACTCAAACAAGCTCCCCGAGCTTGGTATGACAGGTTTGCTCAATTCCTCTTGTCCCATGGGTACATTCGTGGTTCCATAGACAAGACTTTGTTTTTAAACAAAGAATTTAAAGACATTTTGATTGTGCAAGTATATGTTCATGACATTGTGTTTGGAGCAACTAACGAAACTCTTGTAGAAAAGTTTAAGGACCTCATGAGCAGTGAGTTTGAAATGAGTCTCATTGGGGAACTCACGTTCTTTCTGGGACTTCAAATATCCCAAACCAAGGAGGGAACAAAGATTCATCAACAGAAATACATCAAGGAAATGCTTGTGAAATATGGGATGGAACATTCAAAGCTCATTGACACACCCATCTCACCAAATTCAAGGCTCAATGCGGATGAAACAGGTATTAGTGTGGACCAAAGGAACTATCGAGGTATGATCGGGTCCCTTCTCTACTTAACAGCTAGTAGACCTGATATCATGTTCTCTGTATGTCTTTGTGCTCGTTTTCAAGCTAACCCCAAGGAATCACACCTGAAAGAGGTGAAGAGAATTTTCAGGTATCTCAAAGGGAATGATAACTTGTGCCTATGGTATCCAAGGAACAGTTCCCTTGAGCTCATTGCATACACAGATGCAGATTTTGCAGGGCACTTGGTTGACAGAAAGAGCACATCAGGAATGGCCCAGTTTCTAGGGTCATGCTTAGTCTCGTGGGGATCCAAAAAGCAAAACTCAGTGGCACTCTCCACAACTGAAGCCGAATATATGGCTGCCGCATCATGCTGTTCCCAGGTTCTATGGCTTAAGTCACAACTCCAGGATTACGGTATGTCTTTTGGCCCAGTTCCCATACTCTGTGATAACACTAGTGCCATAAACATTTCCAAAAATCATGTGCATCATTCTAGAACTAAGCATATTGATATAAGGCATCACTTTCTACGTGACAATGTCGAAAATGGGAACATCTCGATGGAACACTGTAGAACTGAAGAGCAAATTGCGGACATTCTTACCAAAGCTTTAGACAGACGTCCCTACCAGCGTTTTCGAATGCTTCTAGGGATGATAACTCTAAACTAAACAAGTCCCTATTTGTCTCTCTCTCAATGCCTGACTAGTTTATATAAGATTGCATGATAGGGAACTTGGATTTAGTGCTTTCACTATGCCATGATTACTAGTCTAGAGAAAAATGTGTACAAAGGAACTCTATTTCTTTTGGCCCATAATGATCAACCAGAGTTCCCTTTATCCCTCATTACAAGCGACCATGACGGTTGATCATATGACCCACCCTAAGCTAGGGACCAGACAAATGCTTCTCATGAGCCAAAATATTTCCTTTATCGAGTTGCAAATTGTCTGGTTCCCTTTGAGTTCCCTAGCCCCACAAAAGGATGAGTGTGAAGTTCCCTTCACCACTTCACTCTCCCTGACCTTGAAAAGATCATGGGAACTGATGCATCTACAAAGGGAACGCTGACTAATCTTCAAAGAAACACCGTCACTTGGGAAGCGGACTTTTGTGTCAGAGGCTCTGAAGCGTTAAAGGCCAAGTATTCAAAATTTGAAAAGGACTTCCCAAGAGATTGTGACGCGTGTCCAGAGGCGTGCTTGAGAAGTTGAAACGGTACCCCACGTTCATTGGGCAACGGTTATCGAGGTTATTCCACTTCCCTTTCTACCCTTCACCTCCTCTCTCCTTTAAAACCCCTCTTTGCCATTTTTGGGTCCTTTATTCCCTCTTACATCTATGTCAATCGTCTTCCCCAAATCTCTTTCACTCTCTTTACAAGAAACCTCCAAAAAACCCCAATCTCTTACAAAAATGGCCCCTCAACACACCTTCGCCCAGATCAAAGCGTGGGTACATGCCAATCCTCGCATCCTCTTCGTCTCTCAACTAAAAGAGATCGAGCAAGAATCGGACCCAACAATGAAGGATGTACTTATCCAAGGGCTATACAATCAAGTAAGCCCCTTCTTGCCCCCATAAATCTTCCCCGAATAATCCTTGGGCACATGGAGAAGTGCATGGCCTCCAAGTCCCACTCCCTTCCCTACTCCGGGCTGATCAAGAAGCTCCTACAAAAAGAGGGTCTTTACGACGCCTCTAAAGATGAAATCGAGCTTGGAAGGGAACTGGACATTACAGTTGCCCAGAAAATGAGGCACTCGGAGCCTGTAGAGGAGACGGCTCCACTAGAGTCTGGTCCATAAGAGGGGAACTCTCCAGTGTTGCTCCGCATTGCCAACACCCTCGACCAGATTGCTAAGGACCAAGCAGTGTTGGCCAGAGGACAAGAAAAGCTTACACAAGTCCTTACGCGCCTTTGTGATGCCCTGTTCCCTCAGAACCCATGATCTCTCCCTTCTTGTTCCCTTAATCCAAAAATGACCATAAATTGTACTTGGGTTCCCATTGTACATATTATCTTAAGTAATGAAATGGTCTTTATTTTGATTGCGTGTTCCCTTCTTTCCTAATATTGCTTTGCTTGTTTTCGATGATGTCAAAAGGGGGAAAGACAAAAAATGCGAGATGAGTTAAAAGTTTAAGTTATCATAGACCACGCATAAGCTAAGGGGGAACAATTGCATAAAAAGCTTAATAGGAACTATGTGTCTCACCAGAAGTGGCTCCCTAAATCTAAGTGTTTCACTAAAAGTGACTTCCCAAAATCATACTTAGGAACTCATCAGCATATCATTCATTGAAATACTTGCATTTTTGTGATGGGTTTGTCATCATCAAAAAGGGGGAAATTGTTGGGACGTTGTTGGGACCTCTGGTTCTAAACAACGGATCAACAATTCAATTCTCTTAAGTTTTGATAATGACAAACACCATAGGGAACTAATGTGGTTTGTTCAAGTATTTCTAAGGAACACAGGTACAGCCAAGAACTCCTACGAATGACCAAAAGCCACTGCATGCCACAATGAAGAGTTTCCATCAAGGGAACTCTGAAGAGGAAAGTTCCCATGAAGTGGGAACTCCCAGAAACAATCAAGTGAACACAATCTTACAACGATCAGGAGTTTCCATCAAGGGAACTCTGAAGAAGTCAGTTCCCATGACATGGGAACTCACATGTGAGGACAACGACCGTTCAGCGCAGATCGCGGGATTCTGTCTCAAACAGCCCGAGGGAACAGTCTGAGGATCAGACTGTCACGCTTCATCCAACGGTCCGATTGATCCAAGAAGTTGACCTAGTTCAAACCAAAGTCACATGTGAAGAAAGTACAACTTGGGCATCAAGCAAAGGGCATTTTGGACACAAACGAAAGATGCGACTGCCCAAGCTCATTGGACTATAAAGCCAAATGAATAGTACTCGGTCTGAGTACTTCTCCCAGAACTTAAAAACACCCACATCAGAGAAAAGAAAGAAAAGGAAGAGAAGTCCCCGCCGGAGAGTGTGTGATCTCGACGACGGTGAAGCTGAAGTTCCCAGGAGCAAGGGAACTGAGAAGTCAGCGTAAGGTTTGAGTTACTTGTGTTTTTGCTGTTGTGAGCTTAGGAACTCAGTTGAGAGGATTTACTAGTGTTGCTAGAGTTAGGAAGAACTTGTAGGAACAGAGAAGTGTAAATCCGGTTGTGTAACTAAGTAACAAAGCAATCAATATAAGTAAGTCATTCAAAATCCTCCAAGCGGAGGTAGAGGTTTACCCATACAACTAGTTGGTTGTAGTGGGGTTCCTTTATAAAGGAACTGTGCTTTTTTACTGTTTTTATTACTTGCGATTATTTACTTTCGCTGCCTTGGGAACAACTTAATTGCCAGTTCCTAAGCTCACTGCTAACCGGTTACGATCCAACAACCGCTACTAAGTGGATTCCAAAATCCTCTACCAAGCTCTCAAGCCAAGGGGTAAGAAGTCCAAGACTGTTCAAATTTGTCACAAAAATGGCAACAAGGCCAATTACCAACTCAATGGCACAAAGCCCAATTTTCATCAAGCTAGTGTCACTAGCACTCCAAGTGTTGGTGACAAAAAGCCTTTCACCAGAGTTCCTAATGCACCTACCATCCAAGTCATAAAGACCAATGGTGGGATTGTCACAACTTTTGCTCAACCTTCCATCAATTCCAAGAAGGCAAACAAGTCAAGAAAAATGCATGGAAGTAAGAATCGTTCGAGTAGTCAAGGGACAAGGGCATTTAACAAGCTTGCTCCTTCTCCGACCTTGGATCTTGCTAAGGAGACTCTTTGGAAAGCCGCTAGAGATCTCATCTCACCAAGGAAGTCAACGGGTGTTCCTCTAGTCAACACTTCAAGACAAATTTACATAGGTTCCATTCCTATCGATATTGGAGGATTTGAGCAAGTTTTCACAATCTCTGCTTTGGAGGAGGTTCGACCGAAGGCCCTAAAGGTCAAAACAACTAAGCCTTCAAGATCCAACAACGATCAAAAGGCTCAACAAGTTGGCCAAGTTTCCCGGGTTCATGTAAAAACAAGAGGTCCATCAAGGTCAACGTCTCAAATGACCAAACCTTGAACATGTACAAACCAAGTGACACAACCAAGTGCTAAAACAACGTCATTGGTTGACATGGTTTCAAAACCACCGACTTTGACCACTCCAATTTTGAAAACTTAAGGAGTGATAAAAGAAATCCCAAGTTCCCCATTGTGTGGAGACATGTCGTCTATATTCCAAGATGATGAATTTCCACCTTTATCTTGGAAGGGAAGTAAAACAAAAGTTAGCTTCCCAGATGAAATAGAAAATGCATCTGTGTTCATGACCAATGTATCAAATATTGAAGAGCAACTTCAAGAGTTACAAAAGAGACTTGCTGAAAAAGATGCTCAAATAGCCTCACTCGTGGCTCAAGTCAATATACAAGAAAATGAAAGAAGACGAGAGCAAGCGAGGTCAAATGATGAAGGGATAAGTAATAGCTCAAGCATTTCTCCTCAAGAAATCAAGGAGATGATTGCTCAAGGGTTTCGAGAATATCAAGCATCACAAAATCCACCTATGCTTGGGTATAGAAAGCCATATCCAACATATTATGATGCAATTCCATTTCCCGCGGGCTACCAAAGACCAAAGTTCGATAAGTTTGATGACATTCATGGCTCTCCACATGAGCATCTTGCCCATTTTTACTCAGCTTGTGGTGAAACCGCCTTGATGTCTTGTTAATAAGACAATTTGTCCAATCATTAAAGGGATCGGCCTTCACTTGGTACACTCAACACCAACCAGGGTCGATCCAAACATGGAACGAATTACAAAAGGCATTCTTAGCTCAATTTGTCAGCTCAAAGGCAAAGGTCTCCATAATGGACCTCGCAAACACCTTTCAAGGGCCCAATGAACCTGCAAATGATTTCATCACAAGATGGCGGAGTTTAAGACTTCAATGCCATGAAAAACTAAGTGAAATAGCATGTGTTCAAATGTGCACCAACAACTTTCTTCCAGAGCTGGCAGTGCATGTTGGTAGCGCCGAGCCTCAATCCTTTGGTGATTTGGTGTCTAAGGCATGCAACGTTGAAAAACAACTTGCTCGACAAAAGCAAGGACCTAGTTATCCAAAAATCAGTGAATCTGAAAAAGATGACGATGAGGAGTCACAAAATCAAGAAGACTCTATGGCGACATTCATCAAACCTAATGACAAACTCTCTGCCGAGAGTGGCTTAAAGGCTCAAAATAAGAGGAGAGTCAAGGAGTTCGCCAAAAGACTTACTCTCCATGAAAGAAAACAAAAGAAGTATCCTTTTGACGATGATGATGTCGAAGGGATATTTGAACAGTTGATGGTCGCCAAGATTTTGACACTTCCAAAGCAAAAAAGGCTAAATGAGGTTGATAAGAAGGGTGATCCAAATTATTGTCCTTATCATAGACTAATAAGTCACCCAATTAAGGATTGTTACGTCTTCAAAGATGTAATAGATGAAATGATTAAAAAAGGAGAGATTGAAATTGAGGGGGTAACATTAAAGACTCCAATAGTTACATCAAACACCATTTCCATGGTAGATGTTTTCGAGGTCCTCCCCACAGTCCAAGAATCTCTTCAAATATGTGACTTGTTAGTTCCTAAAAGGTCTCTCAAGGATGACTCAACAAGTGATGATTCAGAGGTTGCTCAATGTTGCACTACCTCGTCAATCTATATTTGTGCAGAAAACCAATCAACTGTTGACGAGATTCTTGCCAGGAACTTACAAATTTCCCAAGAAGGAGGAGTTCTAACCGCGAGTGTCAAAGAGTCAATGACAATAGAGTCAAATGAGCTAAACACAATCCCAAAGGATAAAGAAGCAATGCCTCGAGTGTCAGTGTTCCAAAGGCTCACAATAAGCTCAATATTTAAGCCTAATATATTTGAAAGGCTTTCCATTACTTCAAGAAGTCAAGCGTTCAAACCTTCTGTGTTTGAAAGGCTCGAAAAACCATGCAAACCAAAGGACAAGGTGATTCGAGTCAAGAACAACAAAAAGTGGAAGGTCAAGAACGAGAGATTAAAATCTCTAGTTCATAAGTTTGAGGATGAAATGAACTCCTAAGTAGGAGAAATGAGATCGATAACCATCCTTAGAAAAATCTTAGGATCGATTGGGGGTATCGTCATCAAGCACATGTCTATGCAGAAAAAAAAAAGTTCAACACCTTGTCTTCAAGCTCGAAAGCCTCAAAGTGTTGGATTAAAAAAAAACTGAAGATCGATCTTTAAGAACTACGTCAAGACTTGATCCCAACAAGGGTACGTAGGAAGTTCGATATCAAATTCAATATATCGGATTCAGTCGCAAACCTCAAAAAAAAAATCAAAAAAATTGAAAAAACTTTGTGCAAATGATAGTCGAGATAATTTGAGCAACCCTTCCTAGAAGGTGGGTTCAAGTTGTCTCGGTGATGCGCGTAAAAAGGTTATAAAAAAGCATGCACATCTTAGTTGTGCTAATCTAGACAACCCTTCCTAGAAGGTGGGTTTAGATCTTGTCCTGTATCGCATTAAAAAAATGCGAAATCAAATTGGTTCACAAAGAACTACGAACGGCTTGATCCCTCACAAAGGGGGTACGTAGGCAATGTAGTTAATCAAAATGCTAGATGCAGCCACAACGACAAATAAAACAACTTCTTTCCAAAAAGAAGTAAATGAGAAATGATAATTCACCATCTCTCGTAGTCGCTTGATCATTATCTCGACTACACAAAAAGATAAATCAAATGTGGTCCGAAGATAAGCACTTAGTTGTACAAAAATATAGTGTTAAATTTAAAAAAGAGAAAAAAAGATACATCTTTAAAAGATGTTCTCAAGAAGAGGAAAAGAGGTTTCAAGTTAAATTTAATAGACCTCGTTCATCAAAATTAAATCCGGTTATTGATCCAAGTCTTCCCAATCAAAAAAATTTCCTCCCAAAGAAACATCTACAAATCTCCTCAAAATTCCAGAAACCAAGTTTTCTTCTCTCCAAAGTTTCAAACTATATATTATAAAAAGCCTTTCAACACCTATTCTAGATCAAAGGAGAAAAACAAATTGACCTATATCATTTTCATATATGGTCATTCGAAACACCAAATTTTGAAAAAGCCGCTAAATCTCGTGGTGTAAATTGGTATGGGTACATGATACAAATTCATCCTTTATGAAGGAAGCCAAAATTCCAAACCTTGTAGCACGAAGCTCTAAGAAAATCCTTGTTCACCAAGAACGTTCTTATATCCTTATATCCAAATTGACCCAAAGCCCTATATACAAATCGGCATGAAACTTCAAGTTCAAAGCCAAACCCTATTTTCCAAAAACAATTAAAACTTTCCAAATTTTCCTATGCCCATACTGCCATACCATTTCGATGGTCGCAAAACATCTTCACATGGATCACGCTCCCCGTGTGATAAAATTTCAATGGGAATGATATTATACGTTCCTATCTTCTTCGGACCAAAAGTCAAATTAAAAGCTCTCTTCAACAGAAAACCTTGAAAGGAAAAACATGTCGAACTTTGAACGCGTTCAAATTTTCACACGCACAAAGTTCGGGGGGTAACTGTTGAGCCAAAATTTTTAACAAAATGCAAGCTTAGGCTAGAGAAAATCTATCTCATATATACCTCATTATATGGCCCAAAATTATTAATTAAAAAAAGGGGTCTAAATTATCTTCAAGACCCGCTTGATGATCAGAGCCCAAAAGCTCGTGGCCCAATAGTCAATTTGGGCTTACGTTGACTTTGAAGAAAAAAAATCAACAAATACAAATTGGAAAATTTAGAGTGTGCTGAAAGTAACTTCCATGTGCATGCACATTAATTTATGGCTTTCAAAATTTAAACGAAAAAATATATTAAAAAAGGGGGTGGATGGAATGTGCGTAGTTGTAGTGGGAGTGGGAAGTTACATAAATATTCCTCCCATCCTCTCTACAAAAAAGGGCATTATTTCAGATGGATCTTTCTTTTAATCTGGTACAAGAGAAGAACAAAAAAAACAGAGAAAAAAGGTTAAAGAAATCTGTAGCCAAAAAACCACCTTCTCTCCATCAATCAATTTCTACCCAATCTACTGAGATTGCCCATTACATAAAAAACTACCCTACCCTTCAGATCAAAGAGAGGAACAAGAAGGTAGATTTCTCTTTAGTATTCATTTCCCCCTTCAAGAAAGTCAAAAAAAATGATCCCCACTTGATCTTCATCACTGGCTTCCCTGCAAACAAAAAAAAATCAAATCAAAGTAAAACACAGTAGAGGACAAGCCCTGCCTTCGAAGAGATCGGTAGCGTACGGTGTTTCGGGCGGACTTCAACAGGCTCGTTTCAGTAGCCATGGCTGTTCCAAATCCGGTTCATGCCTAAATCTAAGAGCGAGGTCCGTTTGAAGCTTCGACGGCCCGGGTCCGGTCAGATGGGGCTTCAAGTCAAGGAAGCCGGTTAACGGCTTTGATGAATGAAGAAGAAGACCACATGCATAATTATGTACTGTGGAAAAAATTAATTACCCAATTTTGATCAAATTATTTTGACTAATTGGAAGATCACATTGTGATGTGGGACTAATCAGTCCATAAATTTAGAAACTAGTTAGTTTCCTCCTGATTAATTAATCAGGTTTCCCATGAAATATTTGGGGTCCTTTGATAAAATGGGAACTAATTAGTTCCTAAATTCGGATCTTGAGTAGTCACTCGGGATTTCAACAAAAAAATTCTCACATATGTGTAGTTACGTACTTGTGTACAATTTGCCAAACCCACATGTGCGTAGTTACGTACTTGTGTGCAACTCCTTGTGAAAGGGGTGTGTTTGGACATTGAAACTAGTTAGTTCCTAAATTCGGATCAACGCTTATCTCTTTTCCAGGTGCTAGCCTCCCGCGGCCTGGATGTCGTTCCTTCATGCCTAGGAGAGCTTCTGCGAGCCCCCCACCAGGCTTCGTTTTCAAAGTGCAAGAGGATTTTTACGAGGAGGTTTCCGAGTCCGTGGGAAGCGTAGAGCCTAGCGACTCCCAGAACCCGAGGTCTCCGTCGTTGGTTTTTAGCGACCCTTCTTCTAGTGACTCCGAGGTTTCCATTAATTCGCGCTTTTCTCGACTTCGTGCGTCGTCGGGTGCTGAAATGGCCTCGTCTTCCTTCTCCTATGAGGTCGTTGCCGAGGTTGTAGCAACGTCATCTAACTCCTATGAGCCCGCGAACTTTGATGCGGCGTATATTGCCGATGCCGTGTCGCGCGTCCCACCTGTCCTTGAGGAAAGGATCCCCATGTCCTCGGATTCACGCGAGGTTTTTATGTCCGGGGGAACGCCTACCGAGATGGAGCCTAAGCATCTTGCGGACATCGCCAAGCACTTTGCTTGGCCCGAGGGGGTTGAGCTAGCACTTACCGAGGGGGGAGGCAACTCCATGGCGTCTTATGAAAGGTGTGTGGTCTTGCACCTTTTCAGTCTTCAAGCGGGCTTCAGGTTGCCCCTGGCCAAACACATCGTCGACTTTCTGTGGGCCATGCAGATCTGCCCTGCATAGTTGTTTCCCAATGCTCGGAGGTTGTCGTGCGCCTACACGGTTCACAGTCGCGAGATTGGGGATGGGCAGAATGTCGACAACATGTCGACTCTATTCCTAGCGAGGAAGGAGAAAAAGTCCTGTCTCGTCAACCTTAGCCTGTCGGGCATCAAGATTACCACGAACGTTTCGAACGTTGGGCCATGGAAGAAGAATTGGTTCCTGGTTCGGGACGTCACCGGGAGGTATCTTAATTTTCCCACGGTGTCGGGCAACTTCATCCGGCAAGTGGGTTCGCACACGGTTGCCCAACTCAATTCACTTAAAGCACGATATGCTCCGGTGTGTCAGACCCTGTACCAGAAGTATTTAGCACAGGACCAGCTTGAGCGGGCCGGCCTGAGCCTCGCCCTTCCGCCACGCGAGGGTAGCAAGGGTACTTAATTTTTCTTCCTTTGTTATATATGTATTTTTTGTCTGCCCTCTTTTGTTGGGTAGCAAGGTCAACATCCTCGCAATCTTAGCTTATTTAACGCCGTCTTCTAGAAACCTTGCTAACCTCGCTTTGTTTCTTTGCTCTTCTTTTTAACTTATTTTCATGTTTCTCTTTGGTAGTGGATCTTTTGCGCGCTCTTACCTCAAAGTCGGAGGGAAAGAAACCTGTGACTTCCAGTTCTACGGCCCCAGTTCCCCGTGGTCAAAAGGGGATAGTTATGAAGGATCCGACCCCGCTGGCGAAGCCGCCCCCTCACAGTTGAAACCTACACCCCCGCCGCCGAAGACGTCCGGGGAGAAGACCGCTGGGGGGTCCCGCCGATTGGGGATGTCACGAAGACGTCCTCCCAAGCCTCTCGAGGCTCCGACGACGGAGCCGGGCATAAGAGGAAAGGCGAGGAGTCCCCCCGTAAGGAGAGGGGGAAAAAACACCGGGCGGACGAGCAGCGAGGTTCGTCGGGGAAGGACCAACGAGGTCAATCAGGGAAGGACCAACGAGTTACACGCCACATCGAGCCCGATGTCATAAGAAGTCGGTCCAATGTAGAAAGTGTGGAAAATCCAACAAAAAGCCTAAGAGCAAAGATGAAGTGGAATGTTAAATGAAATTTTGGGTTGAAAGGAAAAATGTTAAGACTTTTGGGTGAGTGTGAAATTGATTGTGGAATTTTGGTGAAGTTGGTGAGAGTTTAGGTTGTTCAATCCCCATTGTAAGCACCACAAGACCAAATAATTCCCACCTTGAGAAATACCAAAAGCCCCATTACAACCCGACCGAATGGAACCTCTTTGAGGACCTCCATTGAGCCAAGTTCGAAATTCTTTGTGTACTTTGTATTAGGCATCTCTAGGTGGAGGAATTGGTGATATTAGCTTCAATAGTAAAGTGCTTACTTGCATGATTTTTGAGCTTGAGTGTTCATTGCTAAACCCATACACATGATGAGTGATACACATTCACATATCCCTAAAGTGAGGCTTAGTTGCATTGACTCTATTCCTTGGAACACCTAATCATGTGTGATGATGTAATCTTGCTTGAATATCAATCACTTGTGCTAAAATGTGTTTTCATACGAGGCTTTACTTGAAGATTATGTTTCGGTCTTGCTTACATTGTTATTGCTTGAGGACAAGCAAGTTTAAGTATGGGGTATTTTGATGTCTCTTTATTTGGTGGTGTTTTTATATATGATTTCCTTTGTAAATATGTTTCTTTTTCCCCTTTTCTTGTGTGTTTTGTTCCTTTTTAGCTTAGTTCCCGTATTTCTATGAGATTCGGAGACTATGCGCGTTTTATGTGTTTGGTAGGTGTTTTGGCATGGATCAAGGATCATTTTGAAGGAGGATCGGAACATGGAGCAAGGCCCGAGCTTAAGAGGGAAAGAGAGGAGCAAGCCATGAAGAAGAACAAGAGAAAAGCCAACAAGAAGAAGGTGGAACGAGGTCCGGACCGAGTGGCTACTGAAAAAGGGAGTTGTTGTCCCTAACTATGGCCGACGGTTCCATCATCAAGGCTAAGGGAATATTGGATGACGTGTCGGTACGAGTTGGAAAGTACTTTGTCCCCGATGATTTCGTGATCTTGGACATGCACGAGGACCCCTTGGTCCGAATAATCTTAGGAAGACCATTTTTAGCTACGGTTGGGGCAAGGTTTGATGTCAAAAACGGCAAAGTTTCCTTTGAGATTGGTGAAGAAAAGGTCGATTTTCACTTCAACAAGGCTTTGAATGAACCGGACGCCTTGGCTATCCTCAAACTTGAAGAGAGTGCCAAGAGAAAAAGTGAAGAAGTGGAAGTCGCTAGAGAGGTCATTGTGTTGAGAAGTGATGAAGGGTTCAATAAACAAATACAAGCAAGGGAGTTGTTGGAGCAAGTTGAGGAACAAGATGAGTCAAGTATCAATGCTAGCCCAAGGAGAAATGACGAGTATCCTTACTTATATCCTTTTGATGTTGGGGATGACCACAATTCTTCCCAAACTTTTGATTCCTACATTTGTTTAAGTGATTTGAAAGATGACTTAGGAGACTCCTACATTTGCCTTAGTGACTTGAAAGATGAATTGGTAGAATCTCCTAGGAATTCTTTGGATAACTTTGGTGTAGGAAAAGAGGAACATGATGGAGCAAGTAAGGAGGAGAAATCTCATCCGTTGGAGGAGTATGATGAGAGAGGCCCGAGATCGGAGAGCCATGCCTATATAGACCATCGTTGGTGGTTTTATGGGTATGAAGGCAATGGGAATGGGCATAACAATGGCGAGCAATTCACCGTGTTTCACCCGCCATGAGATTGAGGTTAGGAAGTCAAGCTAGTAACTCTAAACGAGCGCTTCTCGGGAGGCAACCCGAGCTAGTAGTTTTCTTTTCGTAATTTTAGTTTGATTTTTCTTAGTATAGCCTAGATTTTCTCTAACCAATCTCTATCTAGTGTTTTGTGGATTTTTGGTGGTGTGTATTCTTCAAGGTTGTGTAGGATTTGAGGTGAGAAAAATATATAAATGGAAATATGGGAAAGAAGTTGCAAGAGGATGGAGTAAAATTGGTGACCCGAATACTCCCACATCGAGCCCAGGTAAGTCGGGCCCGACATAGGGACGTCGGTCCATGAAGTCGGTCCGACCCGATTTGACTAGGTGGAATGCCAATTTTGCCCTTGACCTAATTTGTCCCTTTCCCCCATTAAATACCATCCCCCACCTACCTACCATCTTCATACTAACCACCATTCCCAAAATACAACTCATCTCCCTCACACTCTCAAAATCGGCCCTCCCTCTCTCACCATACTCGATCCACACATCCTTCCTTCTTCATCTCGATCCAACCACGAAAAGGCCTCCCTAACCCGATTTCAAGTAGAAATTTCGAGTTCAATCTCGTTCTTCATCCCCCATCTCGATCTAGATTGAGAAAGTTTGAGTTCTAAGTTGATTATTTGTTTAAAAGTTCAATACTCTTCAAATCCGGTATGTGTTACTCGATTTTTACCTATTTCCTTGGAGATTTTGTGCTTTCATTGCATAGATTGAGTAATGCCATGTTTGATTGAAAGTTTGAGCTTGAGCATCAATGGTGGATTTGCATGATTTGTGAAATTGAGCTTTAAAGTTGTTTATGCATGCTTAGATCCATTTAGAACTTCGATTAGGGATGTTTGATGGTTGAATTTGAAATTTAAGTGCATGATAGAGTGATTTGGGTTGATTTGAGGTTAGAGTCGAAGCATGAACTAGGTCGAGATCGACGTGCCTAGGAAAGTCGGGCCTGAGTTGTGGAAGTCAGTCCATCAAGTCGGACCGAGGTTGAGTAAGTCGGGCCCGACATAGGTTGAAAGTCGATCCATGTTGTTTTTGCTCTCTTCTTGTGATATCATGTGGATTCATGTGTTTCATTGTTGGCAATAGCCTAATCATGATGTAGTATGATCATTTGCTTAGCCATTTTTAGAAGATATCCATGATGATTCATGTTGGATTGTGATGCATGTGTGTTTAGAGACTAAGTATGGGGTTCCCCTTGTGTTGAAGTGTTGTTGTGTGTTGATGAGTGCTTTTGTTGAGTTGTATGGAGTTTATCTTGGACCCTTTTGTTTGGTTGGATGTGTGTAGGTACCAGGGAGACTAGAGCTTCATCATCTCATGCGGAAAGGCCGAGGAAGAAGTCCAAGAAGTCAAGGAAAGAGCCAAAGTTGGATGATGTCTACTTGGAGGATGATGAGCAAGTTGAGAGTTATGCAAGGTATATGGCGCTTGAGCATCACACAAGGTGGCTTGATTGGGACGCCGTGAGGAAGATGGACATGGATCAAGCTCTTCCAAGGTGCTACTCTCACATCGGTCTCAATGGGATGCTAAGGTGGGACAACACCCACTATCCCGCCCTCACCTCGGAATTCATGGCCACATTTGAATGCACTTATGATAATGTGGAGGATGAGGAAGGGGCGATCACTTTCCAATTGGGCAATGAGGACCAAAATCTCTCTCTTAGGGACTTGGATACCTACTTCGGGTTTCCATGCCCAAGAGAAGAGACCGGCGTCGATAACGGGAAGGTGAACCAAGTGTGGCGGCATGTGGCCGGGAAGAGCGAGATGAGAAAGGGCGCCTCCACAACCGATATTGCTAGCCCTCTTTTTCGGGTCATGGTGCGAGTTTTGGGATGTGCAATCTATGCTCGCCATGAGTTGAGCAAGCCGATGAAGGAAGAGATTATGTTGCTACATGAGATGCTCTTCCACACCGAGAAGCCCATGAACCTTGCATGGGAGTGGGTCAAGATGGTGCGAGACTTCCAAAGCTCCTCTTGGATATACTTCGGCGGGATGATAGCAAGGCTAGCCATGCGTCTAGGAGTTGATCTTAACAAGTATTCTCCGGCTCCGAATGGTGTTGAGTACATGAACATGAAATATTTCAAGAAGGCCAACATCATCAAGGAGAAACTTTACATGATTTCTTTGGCCCCTCACTCAAACTATGATGGTGTGTCGATCCGGTTGGCGGCCAACCTCTATGATCTTTCTCGATATCACAATTGGTACCAAGTGTGGGCCGGCATGCCACACTCATTTGGTGACCCCGAAGGTGCAAGAGAGGGACGGCGACAACAACCTCAACACATTCGGTTTACCTCCCCTCCATTTTCACCGGATTTCGACCAAGATAACTTTGTGTTTGCACCTCGTGGGGAAGACATGGACGTCGATCAAGAGAAAAATGAAGAAGATGAGCGCTTCCAAGGTTTGATGGACAACCTCCGAGCCACACACCAAGCTCCAACACTGGCGGACCGAGGTACACACCACGTCGGGCCCGACTTCCCACAAAATCGGTCCGTGCTTTCTATGGTGATGAGGTCCCGAGGCACTATAGCGTGGAGAGGGGAGCGGTGCAAGGCGAGAACAAGCTCAAGGTGGCGGTTATGAAGGCTACGCCCAATGGTATGGTCCGGGAATAGTGTTTCCCGAGCGACAACAAACGGTGGACATGTCCTTCTTGGCCAACCAAATGGCCCATCTTCAACTTCAACAAGAGAATGTTCTTCAAGAGGTCCATCAAGTGAATCTTCAACAACAACACATGTACCAACAACAACAACAATTGCTTCAACAACAAAGTGCTTTCCAAGCTAGCCAAGAAGAGATGAACCGAGCCCTCGGCTACACTAGGCGAGAGGTGGAGGAGCTTAGAGAGGTGGAAGACCAAAGGTGGCGGGTCCAAGATAGCTTCAACACATGGATGAGCGGGAACTTCCCTTCCTGTGAGGACCAATGGACGCACCCGGATCCTCAATTCCAACCACCGCCACAAGACTTCTACCAAGAGCAAGTGTACGAGAGGGAGCGGCAAGCGAGGCTCCAAAGAGGACGTAGGCGTGACAACCCCTTCGAGTGATCCTAGACATGCCATTGAAGAATAAAGAAATTGTGAGCTCTTCATACTCTTCTCTCTTGCTTTTAAGTTTTGGTTTCCTTGTTTGATGGGGACATCAAAATTTTAAGTATGGGGTGGGGGTAAGTGTGCTCATGATTTCACTTGCTTGTGTGTGTTTGTTATTTTAAGGATATTTGGTTTTCGGTTTCTAGTTTGTGTTTGGGATGTTTGTTTCTTGGTTTGTGGTTTGATGAAAGACATGGATGATTGATTTGGTTTTGAATGGATGAGTCTTTGTTTTTGGTTCTAGAGAATTTTTTGCAAAAAAAAAATCCATAATAATTTGAAAAATTGTGTTGAAAACAACAAAAAGATTTTGTGTTTTGTAGTTTTTGGACTAGAAATTCCCATCTTAGATTGCCAAATGAAAGCTAATGATGATGTGCATATTTTTGGATGGTTTAGCCTCTAAAAAGATGTTGCTTTTGATGTGATCATGATATCTTGCTTGTTTTATTGAACATGTGAGTTCTAGGATGAGTTCTTATGCAACTAAGTATGAGTGACCCTTGTGAGATTGATTTTTAGCCATTTTAGGGATGCTTGTTCATATTTGCATATCCCTCATGTTTCTTGTGTGATTAACTCATGCATGCTTAGTAAAACTTGCTATTGCGGTGTTTATCTATTTTCCAAGACCGTCATGAGATTTGTCCTAGCATTGTCACATTGATTTTGAACTTTATTCTTCTAGTCACATAAATGTTCCATATCCTACCATGAAGTGAATCCTTTGTTTGTAGCCCCGTTTTAGCCTAAACCTTTGTTTGAAACTCCTCAAAAATATTATTCCTAGCCTTATATGACTTGACCCTTATGGGATTGGACTTTAAAAGAGAGGTTGGGATTGTATTTGAAGAGTTGAGATTCTCTTGGGTTTAAGGGCAAAGAATGGTGTTATGAATCATGTGGGTAGTGCATCTTTGTTGTATAAAAAGAAAATGAAATGAAGAAAGAAAGAAAGAAAGAAAATGTTGGAAATGTAAAGTGGAATGAAGGTAAAGAGCTTAAGTGAAGAAAAAGGGTCCGACCGAGTTACACGCCACATCGGGCCCGATGTCATAAGAAGTCGGTCCAATGTAGAAAGTGTGGAAAATCCAAAAAAAAGCCTAAGAGCAAAGATGAAGTGGAATGTTAAGTGAAATTTTGTGTTGAAAGGGAAAAATGTTAAGAACTTTTGGGTGAGTGTGAAATTGATTGTGGAATTTTGGTGAAGTTGGTGAGAGTTTAGGTTGTTCAATCCCCATTTTAAGCACCACAAGACCAAATAATTCCCACCTTGAGAAATACCAAAAGCCCCATTACAACCCGACCGAATGGAACCTCTTTGAGGACCTCCATTGAGCCAAGTTCGAAATTCTTTGTGTACTTTGTATTAGGCATCTCTAGGTGGAGGAATTGGTGATATTAGCTTCAATAGTAAAGTCCTTACTTGCATGAATTTTTGAGCTTGAGTGTTCATTGCTAAAACCCATACACATGATGAGTGATACACATTCACATATCCCTAAAGTGAGGCTTAGTTGCATTGACTCTATTCCTTGGAACACCTAATCATGTGTGATGATGCAATCTTGCTTGAATATCAATCACTTGTGCTAAAATGTGTTTTCATACGAGGCTTTACTTGAAGATTATGTTTCGGTCTTGCTTACATTGTTATTGCTTGAGGACAAGCAAGTTTAAGTATGGGGTATTTTGATGTCTCTTTATTTGGTGGTGTTTTTATATATGATTTCCCTTTGTAAATATGTTTCTTTTTCCCTTTTCTTGTGTGTTTTTGTTCCTTTTTAGCTTAGTTCCCGTATTTCTATGAGATTCGGAGACTATGCGCGTTTTATGTGTTTGGTAGGTGTTTTGGCATGGATCAAGGATCATTTTGAAGGAGGATCGGAACATGGAGCAAGGCCCCGAGCTTAAGAGGGAAAGAGAGGAGCAAGCCATGAAGAAGAACAATAGAAAATCCAACAAGAAGAAGGTGGAACGAGGTCCGGACCGAGTTTGCAACCAACGCCGGGGCCCCGACTTGAATTTTCAACCTCGGACCGACTTGCACAATAAGTCGGGCCCGAGGTCCTCCGTGTCGGTCCGAGTCGGTCACTGGACTGCTTGGGCTCCAAGGCACGAAATTATAAACTTCCACTTTTGCCCCTCATCTAATCTATAAAGGCTCCTCTTATCTTCTAATTTTAGGAGGTTCCCACACTTAGCAAGGAACCCAACCCCCTCAAAAAAACTCTCAAGAGGATACTTGGAGAGCAAGGAGGAAGGAGAGGAGAAGGAGAAGAGAGAGAATCGGCCCAAGAGGAGGATATTTGATAGGTTTGGTTGATAGATTAAGCTTTGCTTTGTTTTGATCTTGTGGATTGGAAACCTTTGATTAGAGTTTGTGGATTGCTTTTGATTTGTGAATGAAACTTGACCTTGGTTTGAGATTGATGATGTTGATTGCTTTGCTTTTTGATTTTGTTTGCTTTCTTTGTTTGCCATATGGAGTAGATCTCCTTGATCTTGGGTTATGGGTGAAAACTCTAGCTAGGTTTGGGCTAGAAACCCCAATTCCATAGCCTTGAGTGCTTGATCTAGGAACCCATTCTACATAGAGCTACAATTCCTTGCGAAAGTAAGGAATCAAGGCTTGTGATTGGCAAAGTAGCGAAAGTGAACATGTGTCAATCTCAAGACCTTGCTTCAAAGGGGATTTCCCCATTGATCGATGTGTAGAAGTGGTTGGAACGAGGGCGAAAGCACTCGATCCTACTCCGATCATCACTTAGTTGCTTGAATTGGGGTGGAAAAGCCTTAATCTACTAGAGAAGGAACCCAAAAGCCCAAGATCTACTTGGAAGGGAACTGGACATTACAGTTGCCCAGAAAATGAGGCACTCGGAGCCTGTAGAGGAGACGGCTCCACTAGAGTCTGGTCCACAAGAGGGGAACTCTCCAGTGTTGCTCCGCATTGCCAACACCCTCGACCAGATTGCTAGGACCAAGCAGTGTTGGCCAGAGGACAAGAAAAGCTTACACAAGTCCTTACGCGCCTTTGTGATGCCCTGTTCCCTCAGAACCCATGATCTCTCCCTTCTTGTTCCCTTAATCCAAAAATGACCATAAATTGTACTTGGGTTCCCATTGTACATATTATCTTAAGTAATGAAATGGTCTTTATTTTGATTGCGTGTTCCCCTTCTTTCCTAATATTGCTTTGCTTGTTTTCGATGATGTCAAAGAGGGGAAAGACAAAAAATGCGAGATGAGTTAAAAGTTTAAGTTATCATAGACCACGCATAAGCTAAGGGGGAACAATTGCATAAAAAAGCTTAATAGGAACTATGTGTCTCACCAGAAGTGGCTCCCTAAATCTAAGTGTTTCACTAAAGTGACTTCCCAAAATCATACTTAGGAACTCATCAGCATATCATTCATTGAAATACTTGCATTTTTGTGATGGGTTTGTCATCATCAAAAAGGGGGAAATTGTTGGGGACGTTGTTGGGACTCTGGTTCTAAACAACGGATCAACGATTCAATTCTCTTAAGTTTTGATAATGACAAACACCATAGGGAACTAATGTGGTTTGTTCAAGTATTTCTAAGGAACACAGGTACAGCCAAGAACTCCTACGAATGACCAAAAAGCCACTGCATGCCACAATGAAGAGTTTCCATCAAGGGAACTCTGAAGAGGGAAAGTTCCCATGAAGTGGGAACTCCCAGAAACAATCAAGAGAACACAATCTTACAACGATCAGGAGTTTCCATCAAGGGAACTCTGAAGAAGTCAGTTCCCATGACATGGGAACTCACATGTGAGGACAACGACCGTTCAGCGCAGATCGCGGGATTCTATCTCAGACAGCCCGAGGGAACAGTCTGAGGATCAGACTGTCACGCTTCATCCAACGGTCCGATTGATCCAAGAAGTTGACCTAGTTCAAACCAAAGTCACATATGAAGAAAGTACAACTTGGGCATCAAGCAAAGGGCATTTTGGACACAAACGAAAGATGCGACTGCCCAAGCTCATTGGACTATAAAGCCAAATGAATAGTACTCGGTCTGAGTACTTCTCCCAGAACTTAAAAACACCCACATCAGAGAAAAGAAAGAAAAGGAAGAGAAGTCCCCGCCGGCGAGTGTGTGATCTCGACGACGGTGAAGCTGAAGTTCCCAGGAGCAAGGGAACTGAGAAGTCAGCGTAAGGTTTGAGTTACTTGTGTTTTTGCTGTTGTGAGCTTAGGAACTCAGTTGAGAGGATTTACTAGTGTTGCTAGAGTTAGGAAGAACTTGTAGGAACAGAGAAGTGTAAATCCGGTTGTGTAACTAAGGAACAAAGCAATCAATATAAGTAAGTCATTCAAAATCCTCCAAGCGGAGGTAGAGGTTTACCCATACAACTAGTTGGTTGTAGTGGGGTTCCTCTATAAAGGAACTGTGCTTTTTTACTGTTTTTATTACTTGCGATTATTTACTTTCGCTGCCTTGGGAACAACTTAATTGCCAGTTCCTAAGCTCACTGCTAACCGGTTACGATCCAACAACCGCTACTAAGTGGATTCCAAAATCCTCTACCAAGCTCTCAAGCCAAGGGGTAAGAAGTCCAAGACTGTTCAAATTTGTCACAAAAATGGCAACAAGGCCAATTACCAACTCAATGGCACAAAGCCCAATTTTCATCAAGCTAGTGTCACTAGCACTCCAAGTGTTGGTGACAAAAAGCCTTTCACCAGAGTTCCTAATGCACCTACCATCCAAGTCATAAAGACCAATGGTGGGATTGTCACAACTTTTTCTCAACCTTCCATCAATTCCAAGAAGGCAAACAAGTCAAGAAAAATGCATGGAAGTAAGAATCGTTCGAGTAGTCAAGGGACAAGGGCATTTAACAAGCTTTCTCCTTCTCCGACCTTGGATCTTGCTAAGGAGACTCTTTGGAAAGCCGCTAGAGATCTCATCTCACCAAGGAAGTCAACGGGTGTTCCTCTAGTCAACACTTCAAGACAAATTTACATAGGTTCCATTCCTATCGATATTGGAGGATTTGAGCAAGTTTTCACAATCTCTGCTTTGGAGGAGGTTCGACCGAAGGCCCTAAAGGTCAAAACAACTAAGCCTTCAAGATCCAACAATGATCAAAAGGCTCAACAAGTTGGCCAAGTTTCCCGGGTTCATGTAAAAACAAGAGGTCCATCAAGGTCAACGTCTCAAATGACCAAACCTTGAACATGTACAAACCAAGTGACACAACCAAGTGCTAAAACAACGTCATTGGTTGACATGGTTTCAAAACCACCGACTTTGACCACTCCAATTTTGAAAACTTAAGGAGTGATAAAAGAAATCCCAAGTTCCCCATTGTGTGGAGACATGTCGTCTATATTCCAAGATGATGAATTTCCACCTTTATCTTGGAAGGGAAGTAAAACAAAAGTTAGCTTCCCAGATGAAACAGAAAATGCATCTGTGTTCATGACCAATGTATCAAATATTGAAGAGCAACTTCAAGAGTTACAAAAGAGACTTGCTGAAAAAGATGCTCAAATAGCCTCACTCGTGGCTCAAGTCAATATACAAGAAAATGAAAGAAGACGAGAGCAAGCGAGGTCAAATGATGAAGGGATAAGTAATAGCTCAAGCATTTCTCCTCAAGAAATCAAGGAGATGATTGCTCAAGGGTTTCGAGAATATCAAGCATCACAAAATCCACCTATGCTTGGGTATAGAAAGCCATATCCAACATATTATGATGCAATTCCATTTCCCGCGGGCTACCAAAGACCAAAGTTCGATAAGTTTGATGACATTCATGGCTCTCCACATGAGCATCTTGCCCATTTTTACTCAGCTTGTGGTGAAACCGCCTTGATGTCTTGTTAATAAGACAATTTGTCCAATCATTAAAGGGATCGGCCTTCACTTGGTACACTCAACACCAACCAGGGTCGATCCAAACATGGAACGAATTACAAAAGGCATTCTTAGCTCAATTTGTCAGCTCAAAGGCAAAGGTCTCCATAATGGACCTCGCAAACACCTTTCAAGGGCCCAATGAACCTGCAAATGATTTCATCACAAGATGGCGGAGTTTAAGACTTCAATGCCATGAAAAACTAAGTGAAATAGCATGTGTTCAAATGTGCACCAACAACTTTCTTCCAGAGCTGGCAGTGCATGTTGGTAGCGCCGAGCCTCAATCCTTTGGTGATTTGGTGTCTAAGGCATGCAACATTGAAAAACAACTTGCTCGACAAAAGCAAGGACCTAGTTATCCAAAAATCAGTGAATCTGAAAAAGATGACGATGAGGAGTCACAAAATCAAGAAGACTCTATGGCGACATTCATCAAACCTAATGACAAACTCTCTGCCGAGAGTGGCTTAAAGGCTCAAAATAAGAGGAGAGTCAAGGAGTTCGCCAAAAGACTTACTCTCCATGAAAGAAAACAAAAGAAGTATCCTTTTGACGATGATGATGTCGAAGGGATATTTGAACAGTTGATGGTCGCCAAGATTTTGACACTTCCAAAGCAAAAAAGGCTAAATGAGGTTGATAAGAAGGGTGATCCAAATTATTGTCCTTATCATAGACTAATAAGTCACCCAATTAAGGATTGTTACGTCTTCAAAGATGTAATAGATGAAATGATTAAAAAAGGAGAGATTGAAATTGAGGGGGTAACATTAAAGACTCCAATAGTTACATCAAACACCATTTCCATGGTAGATGTTTTCGAGGTCCTCCCCACAGTCCAAGAATCTCTTCAAATATGTGACTTGTTAGTTCCTAAAAGGTCTCTCAAGGATGACTCAACAAGTGATGATTCAGAGGTTGCTCAATGTTGCACTACCTCGTCAATCTATATTTGTGCAGAAAACCAATCAACTGTTGACGAGATTCTTGCCAGGAACTTACAAATTTCCCAAGAAGGAGGAGTTCTAACCGCGAGTGTCAAAGAGTCAATGACAATAGAGTCAAATGAGCTAAACACAATCCCAAAGGATAAAGAAGCAATGCCTCGAGTGTCAGTGTTCCAAAGGCTCACAATAAGCTCAATATTTAAGCCTAATATATTTGAAAGGCTTTCCATTACTTCAAGAAGTCAAGCGTTCAAACCTTCTGTGTTTGAAAGGCTCGAAAAACCATGCAAACCAAAGGACAAGGTGATTCGAGTCAAGAACAACAAAAAGTGGAAGGTCAAGAACGAGAGATTAAAATCTCTAGTTCATAAGTTTGAGGATGAAATGAACTCCTAAGTAGGAGAAATGAGATCGATAACCATCCTTAGAAAAATCTTAGGATCGATTGGGGGTATCGTCATCAAGCACATGTCTATGCAGGAAAAAAAAAGTTCAACACCTTGTCTTCAAGCTCGAAAGCCTCAAAGTGTTGGATTAAAAAAAAACTGAAGATCGATCTTTAAGAACTACGTCAAGACTTGATCCCAACAAGGGTACGTAGGAAGTTCGATATCAAATTCAATATATCGGATTCAGTCGCAAACCTCAAAAAAAAAATCAAAAAAATTGAAAAAACTTTGTGCAAATGATAGTCGAGATAATTTGAGCAACCCTTCCTAGAAGGTGGGTTCAAGTTGTCTCGGTGATGCGCGTAAAAAGGTTATAAAAAAGCATGCACATCTTAGTTGTGCTAATCTAGACAACCCTTCCTAGAAGGTGGGTTTAGATCTTGTCCTGTATCGCATTAAAAAAATGCGAAATCAAATTGGTTCACAAAGAACTACGAACGGCTTGATCCCTCACAAAGGGGGTACGTAGGCAATCTAGTTAATCAAAATGCTAGATGCAGCCACAACGACAAATAAAACAACTTCTTTCCAAAAAGAAGTAAATGAGAAATGATAATTCACCATCTCTCGTAGTCGCTTGATCATTATCTCGACTACACAAAAAGATAAATCAAATGTGGTCCGAAGATAAGCACTTAGTTGTACAAAAATATAGTGCTAAATTTAAAAAAGAGAAAAAAAGATACATCTTTAAAAGATGTTCTCAAGAAGAGGAAAAGAGGTTTCAAGTTAAATTTAATAGACCTCGTTCATCAAAATTAAATCCGGTTATTGATCCAAGTCTTCCCAATCAAAAAAATTTCCTCCCAAAGAAACATCTACAAATCTCCTCAAAATTCCAGAAACCAAGTTTTCTTCTCTCCAAAGTTTCAAACTATATATTAAAAAAAGCCTTTCAACACCTATTCTAGATCAAAGGAGAAAAACAAATTGACCTATATCATTTTCATATATGGTCATTCGAAACACCAAATTTTGAAAAAGCCGCTAAATCTCGTGGTGTAAATTGGTATGGGTACATGATACAAATTCATCCTTTATGA
This sequence comes from Fallopia convolvulus, assembly GCA_964016875.1. Classification (NCBI taxonomy): domain Eukaryota; kingdom Viridiplantae; phylum Streptophyta; class Magnoliopsida; order Caryophyllales; family Polygonaceae; genus Fallopia; species Fallopia convolvulus. Next base: position 16,229,978 of record OZ024736.1, read on the forward strand.
AGGAAGCCAAAATTCCAAACCTTGTAGCACGAAGCTCTAAGAAAATCCTTGTTCACCAAGAACGTTCTTATATCCTTATATCCAAATTGACCCAAAGCCCTATATACAAATCGGCATGAAACTTCAAGTTCAAAGCCAAACCCTATTTTCCAAAAACAATTAAAACTTTCCAAATTTTCCTATGCCCATACTGCCATACCATTTCGATGGTCGCAAAACATCTTCACATGGATCACGCTCCCCGTGTGATAAAATTTCAATGGGAATGATATTATACGTTCCTATCTTCTTCGGACCAAAAGTCAAATTAAAAGCTCTCTTCAACAGAAAACCTTGAAAGGAAAAACATGTCGAACTTTGAACGCGTTCAAATTTTCACACGCACAAAGTTCGGGGGGTAACTGTTGAGCCAAAATTTTTAACAAAATGCAAGCTTAGGCTAGAGAAAATCTATCTCATATATACCTCATTATATGGCCCAAAATTATTAATTAAAAAAAGGGGTCTAAATTATCTTCAAGACCCGCTTGATGATCAGAGCCCAAAAGCTCGTGGCCCAATAGTCAATTTGGGCTTACGTTGACTTTGAAGAAAAAAAATCAACAAATACAAATTGGAAAATTTAGAGTGTGCTGAAAGTAACTTCCATGTGCATGCACATTAATTTATGGCTTTCAAAATTTAAACGAAAAAATATATTAAAAAAGGGGGTGGATGGAATGTGCGTAGTTGTAGTGGGAGTGGGAAGTTACATAAATATTCCTCCCATCCTCTCTACAAAAAAGGGCATTATTTCAGATGGATCTTTCTTTTAATCTGGTACAAGAGAAGAACAAAAAAAACAGAGAAAAAAGGTTAAAGAAATCTGTAGCCAAAAAACCACCTTCTCTCCATCAATCAATTTCTACCCAATCTACTGAGATTGCCCATTACATAAAAAACTACCCTACCCTTCAGATCAAAGAGAGGAACAAGAAGGTAGATTTCTCTTTAGTATTCATTTCCCCCTTCAAGAAAGTCAAAAAAAATGATCCCCACTTGATCTTCATCACTGGCTTCCCTGCAAACAAAAAAAAATCAAATCAAAGTAAAACACAGTAGAGGACAAGCCCTGCCTTCGAAGAGATCGGTAGCGTACGGTGTTTCGGGCGGACTTCAACAGGCTCGTTTCAGTAGCCATGGCTGTTCCAAATCCGGTTCATGCCTAAATCTAAGAGCGAGGTCCGTTTGAAGCTTCGACGGCCCGGGTCCGGTCAGATGGGGCTTCAAGTCAAGGAAGCCGGTTAACGGCTTTGATGAATGAAGAAGAAGACCACATGCATAATTATGTACTGTGGAAAAAATTAATTACCCAATTTTGATCAAATTATTTTGACTAATTGGAAGATCACATTGTGATGTGGGACTAATCAGTCCATAAATTTAGAAACTAGTTAGTTTCCTCCTGATTAATTAATCAGGTTTCCCATGAAATATTTGGGGTCCTTTGATAAAATGGGAACTAATTAGTTCCTAAATTCGGATCTTGAGTAGTCACTCGGGATTTCAACAAAAAAATTCTCACATATGTGTAGTTACGTACTTGTGTACAATTTGCCAAACCCACATGTGCGTAGTTACGTACTTGTGTGCAACTCCTTGTGAAAGGGGTGTGTTTGGACATTGAAACTAGTTAGTTCCTAAATTCGGATCAACGCTTATCTCTTTTCCAGGTGCTAGCCTCCCGCGGCCTGGATGTCGTTCCTTCATGCCTAGGAGAGCTTCTGCGAGCCCCCCACCAGGCTTCGTTTTCAAAGTGCAAGAGGATTTTTACGAGGAGGTTTCCGAGTCCGTGGGAAGCGTAGAGCCTAGCGACTCCCAGAACCCGAGGTCTCCGTCGTTGGTTTTTAGCGACCCTTCTTCTAGTGACTCCGAGGTTTCCATTAATTCGCGCTTTTCTCGACTTCGTGCGTCGTCGGGTGCTGAAATGGCCTCGTCTTCCTTCTCCTATGAGGTCGTTGCCGAGGTTGTAGCAACGTCATCTAACTCCTATGAGCCCGCGAACTTTGATGCGGCGTATATTGCCGATGCCGTGTCGCGCGTCCCACCTGTCCTTGAGGAAAGGATCCCCATGTCCTCGGATTCACGCGAGGTTTTTATGTCCGGGGGAACGCCTACCGAGATGGAGCCTAAGCATCTTGCGGACATCGCCAAGCACTTTGCTTGGCCCGAGGGGGTTGAGCTAGCACTTACCGAGGGGGGAGGCAACTCCATGGCGTCTTATGAAAGGTGTGTGGTCTTGCACCTTTTCAGTCTTCAAGCGGGCTTCAGGTTGCCCCTGGCCAAACACATCGTCGACTTTCTGTGGGCCATGCAGATCTGCCCTGCATAGTTGTTTCCCAATGCTCGGAGGTTGTCGTGCGCCTACACGGTTCACAGTCGCGAGATTGGGGATGGGCAGAATGTCGACAACATGTCGACTCTATTCCTAGCGAGGAAGGAGAAAAAGTCCTGTCTCGTCAACCTTAGCCTGTCGGGCATCAAGATTACCACGAACGTTTCGAACGTTGGGCCATGGAAGAAGAATTGGTTCCTGGTTCGGGACGTCACCGGGAGGTATCTTAATTTTCCCACGGTGTCGGGCAACTTCATCCGGCAAGTGGGTTCGCACACGGTTGCCCAACTCAATTCACTTAAAGCACGATATGCTCCGGTGTGTCAGACCCTGTACCAGAAGTATTTAGCACAGGACCAGCTTGAGCGGGCCGGCCTGAGCCTCGCCCTTCCGCCACGCGAGGGTAGCAAGGGTACTTAATTTTTCTTCCTTTGTTATATATGTATTTTTTGTCTGCCCTCTTTTGTTGGGTAGCAAGGTCAACATCCTCGCAATCTTAGCTTATTTAACGCCGTCTTCTAGAAACCTTGCTAACCTCGCTTTGTTTCTTTGCTCTTCTTTTTAACTTATTTTCATGTTTCTCTTTGGTAGTGGATCTTTTGCGCGCTCTTACCTCAAAGTCGGAGGGAAAGAAACCTGTGACTTCCAGTTCTACGGCCCCAGTTCCCCGTGGTCAAAAGGGGATAGTTATGAAGGATCCGACCCCGCTGGCGAAGCCGCCCCCTCACAGTTGAAACCTACACCCCCGCCGCCGAAGACGTCCGGGGAGAAGACCGCTGGGGGGTCCCGCCGATTGGGGATGTCACGAAGACGTCCTCCCAAGCCTCTCGAGGCTCCGACGACGGAGCCGGGCATAAGAGGAAAGGCGAGGAGTCCCCCCGTAAGGAGAGGGGGAAAAAACACCGGGCGGACGAGCAGCGAGGTTCGTCGGGGAAGGACCAACGAGGTCAATCAGGGAAGGACCAACGAGTTACACGCCACATCGAGCCCGATGTCATAAGAAGTCGGTCCAATGTAGAAAGTGTGGAAAATCCAACAAAAAGCCTAAGAGCAAAGATGAAGTGGAATGTTAAATGAAATTTTGGGTTGAAAGGAAAAATGTTAAGACTTTTGGGTGAGTGTGAAATTGATTGTGGAATTTTGGTGAAGTTGGTGAGAGTTTAGGTTGTTCAATCCCCATTGTAAGCACCACAAGACCAAATAATTCCCACCTTGAGAAATACCAAAAGCCCCATTACAACCCGACCGAATGGAACCTCTTTGAGGACCTCCATTGAGCCAAGTTCGAAATTCTTTGTGTACTTTGTATTAGGCATCTCTAGGTGGAGGAATTGGTGATATTAGCTTCAATAGTAAAGTGCTTACTTGCATGATTTTTGAGCTTGAGTGTTCATTGCTAAACCCATACACATGATGAGTGATACACATTCACATATCCCTAAAGTGAGGCTTAGTTGCATTGACTCTATTCCTTGGAACACCTAATCATGTGTGATGATGTAATCTTGCTTGAATATCAATCACTTGTGCTAAAATGTGTTTTCATACGAGGCTTTACTTGAAGATTATGTTTCGGTCTTGCTTACATTGTTATTGCTTGAGGACAAGCAAGTTTAAGTATGGGGTATTTTGATGTCTCTTTATTTGGTGGTGTTTTTATATATGATTTCCTTTGTAAATATGTTTCTTTTTCCCCTTTTCTTGTGTGTTTTGTTCCTTTTTAGCTTAGTTCCCGTATTTCTATGAGATTCGGAGACTATGCGCGTTTTATGTGTTTGGTAGGTGTTTTGGCATGGATCAAGGATCATTTTGAAGGAGGATCGGAACATGGAGCAAGGCCCGAGCTTAAGAGGGAAAGAGAGGAGCAAGCCATGAAGAAGAACAAGAGAAAAGCCAACAAGAAGAAGGTGGAACGAGGTCCGGACCGAGTGGCTACTGAAAAAGGGAGTTGTTGTCCCTAACTATGGCCGACGGTTCCATCATCAAGGCTAAGGGAATATTGGATGACGTGTCGGTACGAGTTGGAAAGTACTTTGTCCCCGATGATTTCGTGATCTTGGACATGCACGAGGACCCCTTGGTCCGAATAATCTTAGGAAGACCATTTTTAGCTACGGTTGGGGCAAGGTTTGATGTCAAAAACGGCAAAGTTTCCTTTGAGATTGGTGAAGAAAAGGTCGATTTTCACTTCAACAAGGCTTTGAATGAACCGGACGCCTTGGCTATCCTCAAACTTGAAGAGAGTGCCAAGAGAAAAAGTGAAGAAGTGGAAGTCGCTAGAGAGGTCATTGTGTTGAGAAGTGATGAAGGGTTCAATAAACAAATACAAGCAAGGGAGTTGTTGGAGCAAGTTGAGGAACAAGATGAGTCAAGTATCAATGCTAGCCCAAGGAGAAATGACGAGTATCCTTACTTATATCCTTTTGATGTTGGGGATGACCACAATTCTTCCCAAACTTTTGATTCCTACATTTGTTTAAGTGATTTGAAAGATGACTTAGGAGACTCCTACATTTGCCTTAGTGACTTGAAAGATGAATTGGTAGAATCTCTTAGGAATTCTTTGGATAACTTTGGTGTAGGAAAAGAGGAACATGATGGAGCAAGTAAGGAGGAGAAATCTCATCCGTTGGAGGAGTATGATGAGAGAGGCCCGAGATCGGAGAGCCATGCCTATATAGACCATCGTTGGTGGTTTTATGGGTATGAAGGCAATGGGAATGGGCATAACAATGGCGAGCAATTCACCGTGTTTCACCCGCCATGAGATTGAGGTTAGGAAGTCAAGCTAGTAACTCTAAACGAGCGCTTCTCGGGAGGCAACCCGAGCTAGTAGTTTTCTTTTCGTAATTTTAGTTTGATTTTTCTTAGTATAGCCTAGATTTTCTCTAACCAATCTCTATCTAGTGTTTTGTGGATTTTTGGTGGTGTGTATTCTTCAAGGTTGTGTAGGATTTGAGGTGAGAAAAATATATAAATGGAAATATGGGAAAGAAGTTGCAAGAGGATGGAGTAAAATTGGTGACCCGAATACTCCCACATCGAGCCCAGGTAAGTCGGGCCCGACATAGGGACGTCGGTCCATGAAGTCGGTCCGACCCGATTTGACTAGGTGGAATGCCAATTTTGCCCTTGACCTAATTTGTCCCTTTCCCCCATTAAATACCATCCCCCACCTACCTACCATCTTCATACTAACCACCATTCCCAAAATACAACTCATCTCCCTCACACTCTCAAAATCGGCCCTCCCTCTCTCACCATACTCGATCCACACATCCTTCCTTCTTCATCTCGATCCAACCACGAAAAGGCCTCCCTAACCCGATTTCAAGTAGAAATTTCGAGTTCAATCTCGTTCTTCATCCCCCATCTCGATCTAGATTGAGAAAGTTTGAGTTCTAAGTTGATTATTTGTTTAAAAGTTCAATACTCTTCAAATCCGGTATGTGTTACTCGATCTTTACCTATTTCCTTGGAGATTTTGTGCTTTCATTGCATAGATTGAGTAATGCCATGTTTGATTGAAAGTTTGAGCTTGAGCATCAATGGTGGATTTGCATGATTTGTGAAATTGAGCTTTAAAGTTGTTTATGCATGCTTAGATCCATTTAGAACTTCGATTAGGGATGTTTGATGGTTGAATTTGAAATTTAAGTGCATGATAGAGTGATTTGGGTTGATTTGAGGTTAGAGTCGAAGCATGAACTAGGTCGAGATCGACGTGCCTAGGAAAGTCGGGCCTGAGTTGTGGAAGTCAGTCCATCAAGTCGGACCGAGGTTGAGTAAGTCGGGCCCGACATAGGTTGAAAGTCGATCCATGTTGTTTTTGCTCTCTTCTTGTGATATCATGTGGATTCATGTGTTTCATTGTTGGCAATAGCCTAATCATGATGTAGTATGATCATTTGCTTAGCCATTTTTAGAAGATATCCATGATGATTCATGTTGGATTGTGATGCATGTGTGTTTAGAGACTAAGTATGGGGTTCCCCTTGTGTTGAAGTGTTGTTGTGTGTTGATGAGTGCTTTTGTTGAGTTGTATGGAGTTTATCTTGGACCCTTTTGTTTGGTTGGATGTGTGTAGGTACCAGGGAGACTAGAGCTTCATCATCTCATGCGGAAAGGCCGAGGAAGAAGTCCAAGAAGTCAAGGAAAGAGCCAAAGTTGGATGATGTCTACTTGGAGGATGATGAGCAAGTTGAGAGTTATGCAAGGTATATGGCGCTTGAGCATCACACAAGGTGGCTTGATTGGGACGCCGTGAGGAAGATGGACATGGATCAAGCTCTTCCAAGGTGCTACTCTCACATCGGTCTCAATGGGATGCTAAGGTGGGACAACACCCACTATCCCGCCCTCACCTCGGAATTCATGGCCACATTTGAATGCACTTATGATAATGTGGAGGATGAGGAAGGGGCGATCACTTTCCAATTAGGCAATGAGGACCAAAATCTCTCTCTTAGGGACTTGGATACCTACTTCGGGTTTCCATGCCCAAGAGAAGAGACCGGCGTCGATAACGGGAAGGTGAACCAAGTGTGGCGGCATGTGGCCGGGAAGAGCGAGATGAGAAAGGGCGCCTCCACAACCGATATTGCTAGCCCTCTTTTTCGGGTCATGGTGCGAGTTTTGGGATGTGCAATCTATGCTCGCCATGAGTTGAGCAAGCCGATGAAGGAAGAGATTATGTTGCTACATGAGATGCTCTTCCACACCGAGAAGCCCATGAACCTTGCATGGGAGTGGGTCAAGATGGTGCGAGACTTCCAAAGCTCCTCTTGGATATACTTCGGCGGGATGATAGCAAGGCTAGCCATGCGTCTAGGAGTTGATCTTAACAAGTATTCTCCGGCTCCGAATGGTGTTGAGTACATGAACATGAAATATTTCAAGAAGGCCAACATCATCAAGGAGAAACTTTACATGATTTCTTTGGCCCCTCACTCAAACTATGATGGTGTGTCGATCCGGTTGGCGGCCAACCTCTATGATCTTTCTCGATATCACAATTGGTACCAAGTGTGGGCCGGCATGCCACACTCATTTGGTGACCCCGAAGGTGCAAGAGAGGGACGGCGACAACAACCTCAACACATTCGGTTTACCTCCCCTCCATTTTCACCGGATTTCGACCAAGATAACTTTGTGTTTGCACCTCGTGGGGAAGACATGGACGTCGATCAAGAGAAAAATGAAGAAGATGAGCGCTTCCAAGGTTTGATGGACAACCTCCGAGCCACACACCAAGCTCCAACACTGGCGGACCGAGGTACACACCACGTCGGGCCCGACTTCCCACAAAATCGGTCCGTGCTTTCTATGGTGATGAGGTCCCGAGGCACTATAGCGTGGAGAGGGGAGCGGTGCAAGGCGAGAACAAGCTCAAGGTGGCGGTTATGAAGGCTACGCCCAATGGTATGGTCCGGGAATAGTGTTTCCCGAGCGACAACAAACGGTGGACATGTCCTTCTTGGCCAACCAAATGGCCCATCTTCAACTTCAACAAGAGAATGTTCTTCAAGAGGTCCATCAAGTGAATCTTCAACAACAACACATGTACCAACAACAACAACAATTGCTTCAACAACAAAGTGCTTTCCAAGCTAGCCAAGAAGAGATGAACCGAGCCCTCGGCTACACTAGGCGAGAGGTGGAGGAGCTTAGAGAGGTGGAAGACCAAAGGTGGCGGGTCCAAGATAGCTTCAACACATGGATGAGCGGGAACTTCCCTTCCTGTGAGGACCAATGGACGCACCCGGATCCTCAATTCCAACCACCGCCACAAGACTTCTACCAAGAGCAAGTGTACGAGAGGGAGCGGCAAGCGAGGCTCCAAAGAGGACGTAGGCGTGACAACCCCTTCGAGTGATCCTAGACATGCCATTGAAGAATAAAGAAATTGTGAGCTCTTCATACTCTTCTCTCTTGCTTTTAAGTTTTGGTTTCCTTGTTTGATGGGGACATCAAAATTTTAAGTATGGGGTGGGGGTAAGTGTGCTCATGATTTCACTTGCTTGTGTGTGTTTGTTATTTTAAGGATATTTGGTTTTCGGTTTCTAGTTTGTGTTTGGGATGTTTGTTTCTTGGTTTGTGGTTTGATGAAAGACATGGATGATTGATTTGGTTTTGAATGGATGAGTCTTTGTTTTTGGTTCTAGAGAATTTTTTGCAAAAAAAAAATCCATAATAATTTGAAAAATTGTGTTGAAAACAACAAAAAGATTTTGTGTTTTGTAGTTTTTGGACTAGAAATTCCCATCTTAGATTGCCAAATGAAAGCTAATGATGATGTGAGCATGTAAATTCCTTTGCATATTTTTGGATGGTTTAGCCTCTAAAAAGATGTTGCTTTTGATGTGATCATGATATCTTGCTTGTTTTATTGAACATGTGAGTTCTAGGATGAGTTCTTATGCAACTAAGTATGAGTGACCCTTGTGAGATTGATTTTTAGCCATTTTAGGGATGCTTGTTCATATTTGCATATCCCTCATGTTTCTTGTGTGATTAACTCATGCATGCTTAGTAAAACTTGCTATTGCGGTGTTTATCTATTTTCCAAGACCGTCATGAGATTTGTCCTAGCATTGTCACATTGATTTTGAACTTTATTCTTCTAGTCACATAAATGTTCCATATCCTACCATGAAGTGAATCCTTTGTTTGTAGCCCCGTTTTAGCCTAAGCCTTTGTTTGAAACTCCTCAAAAATATTATTCCTAGCCTTATATGACTTGACCCTTATGGGATTGGACTTTAAAAGAGAGGTTGGGATTGTATTTGAAGAGTTGAGATTCTCTTGGGTTTAAGGGCAAAGAATGGTGTTATGAATCATGTGGGTAGTGCATCTTTGTTGTATAAAAAGAAAATGAAATGAAGAAAGAAAGAAAGAAAGAAAATGTTGGAAATGTAAAGTGGAATGAAGGTAAAGAGCTTAAGTGAAGAAAAAGGGTCCGACCGAGTTACACGCCACATCGGGCCCGATGTCATAAGAAGTCGGTCCAATGTAGAAAGTGTGGAAAATCCAAAAAAAAGCCTAAGAGCAAAGATGAAGTGGAATGTTAAGTGAAATTTTGTGTTGAAAGGAAAAATGTTAAGACTTTTGGGTGAGTGTGAAATTGATTGTGGAATTTTGGTGAAGTTGGTGAGAGTTTAGGTTGTTCAATCCCCATTTTAAGCACCACAAGACCAAATAATTCCCACCTTGAGAAATACCAAAAGCCCCATTACAACCCGACCGAATGGAACCTCTTTGAGGACCTCCATTGAGCCAAGTTCGAAATTCTTTGTGTACTTTGTATTAGGCATCTCTAGGTGGAGGAATTGGTGATATTAGCTTCAATAGTAAAGTCCTTACTTGCATGATTTTTGAGCTTGAGTGTTCATTGCTAAACCCATACACATGATGAGTGATACACATTCACATATCCCTAAAGTGAGGCTTAGTTGCATTGACTCTATTCCTTGGAACACCTAATCATGTGTGATGATGCAATCTTGCTTGAATATCAATCACTTGTGCTAAAATGTGTTTTCATACGAGGCTTTACTTGAAGATTATGTTTCGGTCTTGCTTACATTGTTATTGCTTGAGGACAAGCAAGTTTAAGTATGGGGTATTTTGATGTCTCTTTATTTGGTGGTGTTTTTATATATGATTTCCTTTGTAAATATGTTTCTTTTTCCCCTTTTCTTGTGTGTTTTGTTCCTTTTTAGCTTAGTTCCCGTATTTCTATGAGATTCGGAGACTATGCGCGTTTTATGTGTTTGGTAGGTGTTTTGGCATGGATCAAGGATCATTTTGAAGGAGGATCGGAACATGGAGCAAGGCCCGAGCTTAAGAGGGAAAGAGAGGAGCAAGCCATGAAGAAGAACAATAGAAAATCCAACAAGAAGAAGGTGGAACGAGGTCCGGACCGAGTTGCAACCAACGCCGGGCCCGACTTGAATTTTCAACCTCGGACCGACTTGCACAATAAGTCGGGCCCGAGGTCCTCCGTGTCGGTCCGAGTCGGTCACTGGACTGCTTGGGCTCCAAGGCACGAAATTATAAACTTCCACTTTTGCCCCTCATCTAATCTATAAAGGCTCTCTTATCTTCTAATTTTAGGAGGTTCCCACACTTAGCAAGGAACCCAACCCTCAAAAACTCTCAAGAGGATACTTGGAGAGCAAGGAGGAAGGAGAGGAGAAGGAGAAGAGAGAGAATCGGCCCAAGAGGAGGATATTTGATAGGTTTGGTTGATAGATTAGCTTTGCTTTGTTTTGATCTTGTGGATTTGGAAACCTTTGATTAGAGTTTGTGGATTGCTTTTGATTTGTGAATGAAACTTGACCTTGGTTTGAGATTGATGATGTTGATTGCTTTGCTTTTTGATTTGTTTGCTTTCTTTGTTTGCCATATGGAGTAGATCTCCTTGATCTTGGGTTATGGGTGAAAACTCTAGCTAGGTTTGGGCTAGAAACCCCAATTCCATAGCCTTGAGTGCTTGATCTAGGAACCCATTCTACATAGAGCTACAATTCCTTGCGAAAGTAAGGAATCAAGGCTTGTGATTGGCAAAGTAGCGAAAGTGAACATGTGTCAATCTCAAGACCTTGCTTCAAAGGGGATTTCCCCATTGATCGATGTGTAGAAGTGGTTGGAACGAGGGCGAAAGCACTCGATCCTACTCCGATCATCACTTATTGCTTGAATTGGGGTGGAAAAGCCTTAATCTACTAGAGAAGGAACCCAAAAGCCCAAGATCTACTTGGAAGGGAACTGGACATTACAGTTGCCCAGAAAATGAGGCACTCGGAGCCTGTAGAGGAGACGGCTCCACTAGAGTCTGGTCCACAAGAGGGGAACTCTCCAGTGTTGCTCCGCATTGCCAACACCCTCGACCAGATTGCTAGGGACCAAGCAGTGTTGGCCAGAGGACAAGAAAAGCTTACACAAGTCCTTACGCGCCTTTGTGATGCCCTGTTCCCTCAGAACCCATGATCTCTCCCTTCTTGTTCCCTTAATCCAAAAATGACCATAAATTGTACTTGGGTTCCCATTGTACATATTATCTTAAGTAATGAAATGGTCTTTATTTTGATTGCGTGTTCCCTTCTTTCCTAATATTGCTTTGCTTGTTTTCGATGATGTCAAAAGGGGGAAAGACAAAAAATGCGAGATGAGTTAAAAGTTTAAGTTATCATAGACCACGCATAAGCTAAGGGGGAACAATTGCATAAAAAGCTTAATAGGAACTATGTGTCTCACCAGAAGTGGCTCCCTAAATCTAAGTGTTTCACTAAAAGTGACTTCCCAAAATCATACTTAGGAACTCATCAGCATATCATTCATTGAAATACTTGCATTTTTGTGATGGGTTTGTCATCATCAAAAAGGGGGAAATTGTTGGGACGTTGTTGGGACCTCTGGTTCTAAACAACGGATCAACGATTCAATTCTCTTAAGTTTTGATAATGACAAACACCATAGGGAACTAATGTGGTTTGTTCAAGTATTTCTAAGGAACACAGGTACAGCCAAGAACTCCTACGAATGACCAAAAGCCACTGCATGCCACAATGAAGAGTTTCCATCAAGGGAACTCTGAAGAGGAAAGTTCCCATGAAGTGGGAACTCCCAGAAACAATCAAGAGAACACAATCTTACAACGATCAGGAGTTTCCATCAAGGGAACTCTGAAGAAGTCAGTTCCCATGACATGGGAACTCACATGTGAGGACAACGACCGTTCAGCGCAGATCGCGGGATTCTATCTCAGACAGCCCGAGGGAACAGTCTGAGGATCAGACTGTCACGCTTCATCCAACGGTCCGATTGATCCAAGAAGTTGACCTAGTTCAAACCAAAGTCACATATGAAGAAAGTACAACTTGGGCATCAAGCAAAGGGCATTTTGGACACAAACGAAAGATGCGACTGCCCAAGCTCATTGGACTATAAAGCCAAATGAATAGTACTCGGTCTGAGTACTTCTCCCAGAACTTAAAAACACCCACATCAGAGAAAAGAAAGAAAAGGAAGAGAAGTCCCCGCCGGCGAGTGTGTGATCTCGACGACGGTGAAGCTGAAGTTCCCAGGAGCAAGGGAACTGAGAAGTCAGCGTAAGGTTTGAGTTACTTGTGTTTTTGCTGTTGTGAGCTTAGGAACTCAGTTGAGAGGATTTACTAGTGTTGCTAGAGTTAGGAAGAACTTGTAGGAACAGAGAAGTGTAAATCCGGTTGTGTAACTAAGGAACAAAGCAATCAATATAAGTAAGTCATTCAAAATCCTCCAAGCGGAGGTAGAGGTTTACCCATACAACTAGTTGGTTGTAGTGGGGTTCCTCTATAAAGGAACTGTGCTTTTTTACTGTTTTTATTACTTGCGATTATTTACTTTCGCTGCCTTGGGAACAACTTAATTGCCAGTTCCTAAGCTCACTGCTAACCGGTTACGATCCAACAACCGCTACTAAGTGGATTCCAAAATCCTCTACCAAGCTCTCAAGCCAAGGGGTAAGAAGTCCAAGACTGTTCAAATTTGTCACAAAAATGGCAACAAGGCCAATTACCAACTCAATGGCACAAAGCCCAATTTTCATCAAGCTAGTGTCACTAGCACTCCAAGTGTTGGTGACAAAAAGCCTTTCACCAGAGTTCCTAATGCACCTACCATCCAAGTCATAAAGACCAATGGTGGGATTGTCACAACTTTTTCTCAACCTTCCATCAATTCCAAGAAGGCAAACAAGTCAAGAAAAATGCATGGAAGTAAGAATCGTTCGAGTAGTCAAGGGACAAGGGCATTTAACAAGCTTTCTCCTTCTCCGACCTTGGATCTTGCTAAGGAGACTCTTTGGAAAGCCGCTAGAGATCTCATCTCACCAAGGAAGTCAACGGGTGTTCCTCTAGTCAACACTTCAAGACAAATTTACATAGGTTCCATTCCTATCGATATTGGAGGATTTGAGCAAGTTTTCACAATCTCTGCTTTGGAGGAGGTTCGACCGAAGGCCCTAAAGGTCAAAACAACTAAGCCTTCAAGATCCAACAATGATCAAAAGGCTCAACAAGTTGGCCAAGTTTCCCGGGTTCATGTAAAAACAAGAGGTCCATCAAGGTCAACGTCTCAAATGACCAAACCTTGAACATGTACAAACCAAGTGACACAACCAAGTGCTAAAACAACGTCATTGGTTGACATGGTTTCAAAACCACCGACTTTGACCACTCCAATTTTGAAAACTTAAGGAGTGATAAAAGAAATCCCAAGTTCCCCATTGTGTGGAGACATGTCGTCTATATTCCAAGATGATGAATTTCCACCTTTATCTTGGAAGGGAAGTAAAACAAAAGTTAGCTTCCCAGATGAAACAGAAAATGCATCTGTGTTCATGACCAATGTATCAAATATTGAAGAGCAACTTCAAGAGTTACAAAAGAGACTTGCTGAAAAAGATGCTCAAATAGCCTCACTCGTGGCTCAAGTCAATATACAAGAAAATGAAAGAAGACGAGAGCAAGCGAGGTCAAATGATGAAGGGATAAGTAATAGCTCAAGCATTTCTCCTCAAGAAATCAAGGAGATGATTGCTCAAGGGTTTCGAGAATATCAAGCATCACAAAATCCACCTATGCTTGGGTATAGAAAGCCATATCCAACATATTATGATGCAATTCCATTTCCCGCGGGCTACCAAAGACCAAAGTTCGATAAGTTTGATGACATTCATGGCTCTCCACATGAGCATCTTGCCCATTTTTACTCAGCTTGTGGTGAAACCGCCTTGATGTCTTGTTAATAAGACAATTTGTCCAATCATTAAAGGGATCGGCCTTCACTTGGTACACTCAACACCAACCAGGGTCGATCCAAACATGGAACGAATTACAAAAGGCATTCTTAGCTCAATTTGTCAGCTCAAAGGCAAAGGTCTCCATAATGGACCTCGCAAACACCTTTCAAGGGCCCAATGAACCTGCAAATGATTTCATCACAAGATGGCGGAGTTTAAGACTTCAATGCCATGAAAAACTAAGTGAAATAGCATGTGTTCAAATGTGCACCAACAACTTTCTTCCAGAGCTGGCAGTGCATGTTGGTAGCGCCGAGCCTCAATCCTTTGGTGATTTGGTGTCTAAGGCATGCAACATTGAAAAACAACTTGCTCGACAAAAGCAAGGACCTAGTTATCCAAAAATCAGTGAATCTGAAAAAGATGACGATGAGGAGTCACAAAATCAAGAAGACTCTATGGCGACATTCATCAAACCTAATGACAAACTCTCTGCCGAGAGTGGCTTAAAGGCTCAAAATAAGAGGAGAGTCAAGGAGTTCGCCAAAAGACTTACTCTCCATGAAAGAAAACAAAAGAAGTATCCTTTTGACGATGATGATGTCGAAGGGATATTTGAACAGTTGATGGTCGCCAAGATTTTGACACTTCCAAAGCAAAAAAGGCTAAATGAGGTTGATAAGAAGGGTGATCCAAATTATTGTCCTTATCATAGACTAATAAGTCACCCAATTAAGGATTGTTACGTCTTCAAAGATGTAATAGATGAAATGATTAAAAAAGGAGAGATTGAAATTGAGGGGGTAACATTAAAGACTCCAATAGTTACATCAAACACCATTTCCATGGTAGATGTTTTCGAGGTCCTCCCCACAGTCCAAGAATCTCTTCAAATATGTGACTTGTTAGTTCCTAAAAGGTCTCTCAAGGATGACTCAACAAGTGATGATTCAGAGGTTGCTCAATGTTGCACTACCTCGTCAATCTATATTTGTGCAGAAAACCAATCAACTGTTGACGAGATTCTTGCCAGGAACTTACAAATTTCCCAAGAAGGAGGAGTTCTAACCGCGAGTGTCAAAGAGTCAATGACAATAGAGTCAAATGAGCTAAACACAATCCCAAAGGATAAAGAAGCAATGCCTCGAGTGTCAGTGTTCCAAAGGCTCACAATAAGCTCAATATTTAAGCCTAATATATTTGAAAGGCTTTCCATTACTTCAAGAAGTCAAGCGTTCAAACCTTCTGTGTTTGAAAGGCTCGAAAAACCATGCAAACCAAAGGACAAGGTGATTCGAGTCAAGAACAACAAAAAGTGGAAGGTCAAGAACGAGAGATTAAAATCTCTAGTTCATAAGTTTGAGGATGAAATGAACTCCTAAGTAGGAGAAATGAGATCGATAACCATCCTTAGAAAAATCTTAGGATCGATTGGGGGTATCGTCATCAAGCACATGTCTATGCAGAAAAAAAAAAGTTCAACACCTTGTCTTCAAGCTCGAAAGCCTCAAAGTGTTGGATTAAAAAAAAACTGAAGATCGATCTTTAAGAACTACGTCAAGACTTGATCCCAACAAGGGTACGTAGGAAGTTCGATATCAAATTCAATATATCGGATTCAGTCGCAAACCTCAAAAAAAAAATCAAAAAAATTGAAAAAACTTTGTGCAAATGATAGTCGAGATAATTTGAGCAACCCTTCCTAGAAGGTGGGTTCAAGTTGTCTCGGTGATGCGCGTAAAAAGGTTATAAAAAAGCATGCACATCTTAGTTGTGCTAATCTAGACAACCCTTCCTAGAAGGTGGGTTTAGATCTTGTCCTGTATCGCATTAAAAAAATGCGAAATCAAATTGGTTCACAAAGAACTACGAACGGCTTGATCCCTCACAAAGGGGGTACGTAGGCAATCTAGTTAATCAAAATGCTAGATGCAGCCACAACGACAAATAAAACAACTTCTTTCCAAAAAGAAGTAAATGAGAAATGATAATTCACCATCTCTTGTAGTCGCTTGATCATTATCTCGACTACACAAAAAGATAAATCAAATGTGGTCCGAAGATAAGCACTTAGTTGTACAAAAATATAGTGCTAAATTTAAAAAAGAGAAAAAAAGATACATCTTTAAAAGATGTTCTCAAGAAGAGGAAAAGAGGTTTCAAGTTAAATTTAATAGACCTCGTTCATCAAAATTAAATCCGGTTATTGATCCAAGTCTTCCCAATCAAAAAAATTTCCTCCCAAAGAAACATCTACAAATCTCCTCAAAATTCCAGAAACCAAGTTTTCTTCTCTCCAAAGTTTCAAACTATATATTAAAAAAAGCCTTTCAACACCTATTCTAGATCAAAGGAGAAAAACAAATTGACCTATATCATTTTCATATATGGTCATTCGAAACACCAAATTTTGAAAAAGCCGCTAAATCTCGTGGTGTAAATTGGTATGGGTACATGATACAAATTCATCCTTTATGAAGGAAGCCAAAATTCCAAACCTTGTAGCACGAAGCTCTAAGAAAATCCTTGTTCACCAAGAACGTTCTTATATCCTTATATCCAAATTGACCCAAAGCCCTATATACAAATCGGCATGAAACTTCAAGTTCAAAGCCAAACCCTATTTTCCAAAAACAATTAAAACTTTCCAAATTTTCCTATGCCCATACTGCCATACCATTTCGATGGTCGCAAAACATCTTCACATGGATCACGCTCCCCGTGTGATAAAATTTCAATGGGAATGATATTATACGTTCCTATCTTCTTCGGACCAAAAGTCAAATTAAAAGCTCTCTTCAACAGAAAACCTTGAAAGGAAAAACATGTCGAACTTTGAACGCGTTCAAATTTTCACACGCACAAAGTTCGGGGGGTAACTGTTGAGCCAAAATTTTTAACAAAATGCAAGCTTAGGCTAGAGAAAATCTATCTCATATATACCTCATTATATGGCCCAAAATTATTAATTAAAAAAAGGGGTCTAAATTATCTTCAAGACCCGCTTGATGATCAGAGCCCAAAAGCTCGTGGCCCAATAGTCAATTTGGGCTTACGTTGACTTTGAAGAAAAAAAATCAACAAATACAAATTGGAAAATTTAGAGTGTGCTGAAAGTAACTTCCATGTGCATGCACATTAATTTATGGCTTTCAAAATTTAAACGAAAAAATATATTAAAAAAGGGGGTGGATGGAATGTGCGTAGTTGTAGTGGGAGTGGGAAGTTACATAAATATTCCTCCCATCCTCTCTACAAAAAAGGGCATTATTTCAGATGGATCTTTCTTTTAATCTGGTACAAGAGAAGAACAAAAAAAACAGAGAAAAAAGGTTAAAGAAATCTGTAGCCAAAAAACCACCTTCTCTCCATCAATCAATTTCTACCCAATCTACTGAGATTGCCCATTACATAAAAAACTACCCTACCCTTCAGATCAAAGAGAGGAACAAGAAGGTAGATTTCTCTTTAGTATTCATTTCCCCCTTCAAGAAAGTCAAAAAAAATGATCCCCACTTGATCTTCATCACTGGCTTCCCTGCAAACAAAAAAAAATCAAATCAAAGTAAAACACAGTAGAGGACAAGCCCTGCCTTCGAAGAGATCGGTAGCGTACGGTGTTTCGGGCGGACTTCAACAGGCTCGTTTCAGTAGCCATGGCTGTTCCAAATCCGGTTCATGCCTAAATCTAAGAGCGAGGTCCGTTTGAAGCTTCGACGGCCCGGGTCCGGTCAGATGGGGCTTCAAGTCAAGGAAGCCGGTTAACGGCTTTGATGAATGAAGAAGAAGACCACATGCATAATTATGTACTGTGGAAAAAATTAATTACCCAATTTTGATCAAATTATTTTGACTAATTGGAAGATCACATTGTGATGTGGGACTAATCAGTCCATAAATTTAGAAACTAGTTAGTTTCCTCCTGATTAATTAATCAGGTTTCCCATGAAATATTTGGGGTCCTTTGATAAAATGGGAACTAATTAGTTCCTAAATTCGGATCTTGAGTAGTCACTCGGGATTTCAACAAAAAAATTCTCACATATGTGTAGTTACGTACTTGTGTACAATTTGCCAAACCCACATGTGCGTAGTTACGTACTTGTGTGCAACTCCTTGTGAAAGGGGTGTGTTTGGACATTGAAACTAGTTAGTTCCTAAATTCAGATCTTGAGTAGTCACTCGGGATTTCAACAAGGAAAAGAATTTCTACATGTACGTAGTAGTTACGTGCTTTAAGATTCAACAAATTAATAGTCTTAATTAAGACTCAAGAGATTAATTAATCTCACAATCATAAAAATGATCAAAATTATGGGGAGATTCTGCCAAATTTTTAACAGCCTGAAAAAAATTTCGTTCTTTTGAATATCCCAATCGGATGAACCCCTATAAAGAAAACAATATAAAAGAAGGAGGCTTTGATCAATTGATAAGAGGATGCTAATTAACCTACTGATATACGGTGGTTTTTGGTTGATGTTCTTTATGAACTATATACCCCATGATTAAGGTTGTATCACCCGAAAGGCTATTTCTTTTCTTAATTACATAAAAAAAAGAAAAAAAAAGAAAAGAGCAATCTTATTAATAGCTAGTGATGGAAAGCTGTGTTAAAGGCCAGGTAAAAAAAATTCGCCTGTATGCACAATTTTAAAAAAATGGAACCATACGTATAAATGTATAAGTGGTTTAAATTTTAAACCAAAATCATTCCTCTTGTTTGATCCATTGCCGTAAACTATTTATAAAATTGACCCATTAAAATTATTCTCAATCAAATCATGATCAATGTAATGCACAAAGCTTAGACTATTTAATGTACAAAGCTTAGTTTAAATAATATTATTGGTCATATTAAATTTGGGTTAATAAATTAAAATCAAAACGCTAAGTGCTTTCTTCCCAGAACTACGTAAAGACTTGACGCCTATAAAAGACTACGTAGGTAACTCGATATCAAATTTAACATATATCGAGCTCAGTCGCCAAATTTTAAATTAAATCGTTAAAGCGATCAAGACTATCCAAATGGTCAAGATCAAAGCATAATTAATTAAATATGCATGCATAACCCATATTTTCAAAATTATTGACTAATATAAAATTATGATCATTTTAAAGCACAAAGCTTGATATAAAAATCTCGTTAGTCATAATTAATTTGGGTTATGAAATTAAAAATACATATTAAAGAACTACGTACGATTTGATCCCTTTTAAAAGGGTACGTAGGAAACTCGATATAAGACAATTTGTCCATCGTGTTCAATCAACACCTCAAATCAAATTAAAATTCCCAAATCCAAAAATGCACTAAAAATAATTGTGCACGCCAAATGCGAACGACTAGATCACCCTTCCTAGAAGGTGAGTTTAGTATCATTCGCGTCATGCAAATCATAGTTGGAGCGGTCTAGGCAACCCTTCCTAGAAGATGGGTTTAGATCCGTTCCTCTGATGCATGAAAAATCTCACGCACAAAAACAAAAACCAAAACACTCTGAACTACGTAAGGCTTGATTCTCTTTAAAGAGATACGTAGGCAACCCGTCAAAACATGGGTGCAGCCCAAATCCTAAAACAAACCAAATTCTTTGTATTTGTATGACTTTTAATCAAAAGGGTAAAAAGAAAGGGTCGAACTCAATTTTAAAAATCAAATAAAATATATTTTGCGAATATTTTCATATTTTTCCTCAACACTCCTCCCCGATGAGATATGGGCCCTCCCAGTTAGGATCCAGTTTGCCACCTTCGGTACGCCTCAGAACGAGGTTTCCTGTGGCTAAGAGACGAGGTCTGACCTTCTTGTCGTGATATACAGCCACGCGACGCTTGTATTCTCTGGAGCGTAGGTCAGCCACCTCGCGAAGCTCGTCTCGGAATTGTAGCTCGACCTTAAGGTTGGACTCGTTTTCTTTTTCGTCCAACTTAAAAACTCTCGCCGATGGGACCAGAGTTTCCACGGGGACTAGCGCCTCCGCCCGTAAGTTAGAGCGAAGGGTGTCTCGCCTGTTGCGCGACGCGCGGTCGTGCGATACGTCCAGAGGACGAGTAGAAGTAGTTCTTCCCAGCGACCCTGCGCCATGCCCAGGCGCTTCTTTAGGTCGGTCAGGATGCGGGCGTTTATATTTTCTACCTGGCCTTGGGACTGGGGGTGGGCCACAGAGGAGAACTTGAGGGCTATGCCTAGTTCAGAGCAGAAAGTCTGAGTCTCTTCGCAGTCGAATTGTGGGCCATGATCATTCATGATGGTCATGGGAACGCCGAAGCGGCAAACGAGGTTCTTCCATAGGAAGTCGCAGACCTTTGCCCCGGTGATTTTTGCCATGGCATGCGCCTCGATCCACTTCGTGAAGTAATCGACAATGATCAAGATGTACTGCACTTGGCCAGCTGCTTTGGGAAAGGGGTTGAGGATGTCCATCCCCCACATCGCGAACGGGCAGGGTGCGTGGATGGAGTGGAGACGGGAGGTTGGAGTGTGCTGGAGGTTCCCATGTTTCTGACACCTCTCGCACCTTTGGACGTAGGCCTTCGCATCTCGTCGGAGGGTGGGCCAAAAGTACCCTAGATGGATGATCTTATGCGCCAAGGCCCGCCACCCCGGGTGGCCGCCACAGACTCCCTCATGTACCTCGTAGAGGATGTGATCTGTGACCTCGGGCGGTATGCATAGCAAGTTGGGCTCAGCGTAACCCCGGCGGTACAGTTGGCCACCGATGACACAGTAGCGGGCCGCCTACATTTTCAATTTCCTGGCCAACGCGGGGTCTTCTAGGAGGACACCGCTCTCCACATATCGTGTTCTGGGGAACCTCCAGTCCTCGGTTCTGACGGAGAGGACCTCGCTGTCCACACTTCGCGAGAGTTTTCTCTCTACCATCACGCGGTTCGCTACCTCCAAGGGAAGGGCAGATCCCAACCTCGCGAGAGCATCCGCCTTTGTGTTCGAGGCTCGCGGGATGGATTCTACTGCAAACGTCTCTAGGCACGACGCCAAGGCCTTCACCTTCTCTTGGTAGGCAGGTACGAATCCCGTCCTGGTGTCGTATTGGCCGTTGATTTGGCGTGCCACCAGCTCGGAATCTCTATAGACCCTGATTTTGCGGGCTCCGCTAAGGAGCGCCATCTCGATTCCAGCGATCATGGCCTCGTATTCGGCGTCGTTGTTAGTGGCCTCGAAGGCAAAGTTGAGGGCGTACTCCGTCTCGATTGAGGGACCAGCGAGGAACACACCGGCCCCGCTGCCGGCATCACATCGTGAACCATCAACGAACACCTTCCACTCCTCCGAGCTTGCGTCGGTTGCGGGGAAGGTGACCTCCACCATGAAGTCGGCGAGGGCCTGCCCCTTCATCGCGGTTCTTGGGAGGTAGTTGATGTCGAACTCGGAGAGCTCGACCACCCAGTTCGTCATACGCCCGGAGAGGGCGGGTTGATGGAGGATTTGTTGGAGCGGGAGGTCGGAGAGGACTTGGATGGGGTTTGCATGGAAGTAAGGGCGCAGTCGCCTCGCGGAGGTCACAATTGCCAGCGTCATCTTCTCCGCTGGGGAGTATCGCTGCTCCACAGGTTGGAGCACGCGACTTACGAAGTATACCGGGTGCATGGCCTCTCTTGTTAGCACTGCGCTCACTGTCTCCGGGCTCACCGCAACGTATAGCTGCAGATCTTCGCTTGCCAATGGGGGTGACAAAGTGGGGAGCCTTGATAGGAAGGTCTTCAATTCAGAGAAGGCGGCCTCGAGCCCTTCGTCCCAGACGAACTTGTCATTCTTCTTGAGGGAGGCGAAGAAAGGAAGGGATCTGTCTGCCAAACGGGAGCAAAACCTTCCCAGGTAGTTTACAGCGCCGTTGAGCCGCTGCACTTCAGTTCGCAACCTTGGGGACCTCATCGAGAGGATCGATTCGACCTTGGCGGGGTTGACATCGATCCCGCGCTCGCTGATCATGAAGCCCAAGAACTTCCCCGATGATACGCCGAAGACGCACTTCTCGGGGTTTAGGCTGAGATGGTTGTGCCTGAGGATGGAGAAGACCTCGGCGAGGTCGACCAGATGCTCCCCGGGGCTTTTGCTCCACACCACGATGTCATCGAGGTAAGCTGACACATTTCTACCCAGGTGGTTCTTGAAGACCCGGTCAATGAGGCGTTGGAATGTGGCCCCAGCGTTTTCAAGGCCAAAGGGCATGACCTTTAAGCAGTATGTTCCCCGCTGCGTGATGAAGGACGTCTCTTCCTCTTCACGCGGATTCATCGAGATCTGATTGTATCCCGAGTAAGCGTCGAGGAAACTTAAAACTTCGTGCCCCGCAGTTGAATCGACGAGCTCGTCAATTGAGGGTAGAGGGTAGCTGTCCTTGGGACATGCCTTGTTGAGGTCCTTGAAGTCCACGCACATCCGCCACTTGCCGCTGGCTTTCTTGACCAATACGACGTTGGAAAGCCACCTCGGATATTAGATCTCGCGGATAAAATCCGCGGCTAACAGCTTCGCCACCTCGTCATTTGCAGCTCTCGCCCTTTCTTCGTCCATTTTTCTTCGTCGCTTCACCACAGGGCGAGTGGCGGCGTCGAAATTTAGGGAGTGATGGGCTATGGTTCGAGGAATATCATGGAGGTCCTTCGCGGTCCAGGCGAACACTTTTGCGGGACCCCACGAGCAAGGCTTCCAGTGACGCCGCCGTCCCGACGAGACACTCCCCCAGATAGATTTTCTCGGACTTGCTTTCGAAGTGGGAGATCACCCTTCTCTCTGCCTCGGGGGTGGGGATTGTGAAATCCCGGACTTCGAGGTCGACCTCGCCGGAGGACTCTACCATGAACACCGGGCATTTTTGTTTTGCCGAGGTCATGTAGCAGACGCGACCCTCTTCTTGGTTGCCTTACACCTACCCGACACCGTCGTCGATGGGGAATTTCATCTTGAGGTGGTAGATGGAGACCACCGCCTGAAATTTCATCAAGGAGACCCTCCAGATGATTGCGTTGTAGGCCGAGGGCAGATGTACCATTGTAAACTCCACCACCTAGGTTCTTGTTGTGGAGCCGGTGCCGAGTGTCATCCAAAGGTCTATGAGACCTGCGACATCGACCACGTTTCCCGAGAAGTAGGTGAGCTTCCCAGCGTAGGGCTTCAGGGACGTTGCGGAGATGCCTAACTGCTCGAAGGCGCCAAAGTACATAATGTCTACGGAGGAACCCGTGTCCACCAGTACTCGCTTCACTATCTTGGAGCACAGTTGAGCGTTGATTACCAGGGGGTCGGAGTGTGGCATGTGGAGTCCCTTGGCGTCCTCGGAGGTGAAAGACAAACGTACGTGGGACCGCGAGGTCTGGGCCACGCTATACACCGAGGGCTCGTTGTGGCTTGCCCTCGCATATCTCTTTCTTTCCGCCTGACTTGACCCCGCCAACGAGGGTCCACCCGAGATGGTATGGATGTACCCATCGGGTGCCGCGGTCTACCCGGAGTGCGCCTGCCTCGTGGGTGCGTGCTGCTCAACGTTGCCAGGCCAAGGCTGGGTCTACCCCTGTTGTACGATGTTGGCTCCTGACGCGGGGTTGGCGCGCCCTTTTTCATTTGGGTTGTACGCGGGTCCGCCTTTGCCTCTGTTGCCCCGTGGTTTCCGCCGAAGCATCTCCAAACCCCACCGTCACTTCCGCGGTTGTTATAGTGGCTGTTATTTCTGTTGTCGTTGTTGTTGTTGTTGTTGTTGTTGTTGTTGTTGTTCTTCCTGTTGTTGTTGCTTCTGTTATTGTTGTTGTTACTTTTGTAGTCGGCGCACCGGTCGTGGGTCTGCGTCATGTACGCACCCCTTGCGGCCGGTGCAGCCATTTTTGCCTTCCCCTTGGCCTCAGTCACGATTTCCTTGTCGGTCCTCGGTCGCGAGCTCTAGTTGGCGGCATCCTCGGCATAAACTTGGGCCACGAGTAGCGGCTTAAGTAGCTTATCCGGCTCCTGTAGTGGAGGAGGCTCGTGATCCGAGCGCACAGACTCTCGTACGTCGTCGAGTTTTTAAGAAAAATGTGATTCTTAAAATCCCCCTGGCAAAGGTTGCCCATGAGGATGTCTCGCACCGATGCTTCATCGATGTGTGCGATCTCCGCGACCGCGGTGGTGAATCTCGTGAAGAAGGTACCCAACATCTCGATTTCCCCCTGTTCAATACCGCGGAGATCCCGCATGTTCTTCTTGCGCTTCCTAGAGCCGTTAAAGTGTGTGATGAAGGATTCACACAATTGAGAGAACGAAGCCACCGAATCCACCTTGAGGCTGATGAACCACGTCATCACAGCCATGTTCATGGTGGTTGAGAAGATACGACAGAATATGGCGTCATTGTAGGAGTTGACGTTCATCTGGACGACGAAGTGTTTTATGTGGTCCTCGGGATTGGTTGTGCCATCGTAGAGCCCCATTTGTGGCCAATGGAAGCCCTTGGGGATGGGTGCCTCTTGGATCTCGGTTACAAAGGGGTTATTGTACCCGATCTCGACGGATTGACGGCGTCACTTCGACTTCACCAAGGGAAGCGTCGCACTCCCCGCTGTTTCAGACAACTCCGTATCTCGCCTCCTAGAACGTCGCGAATGGGATCGCGAGATCTGCATCGGGTCCCGGGAGGGTCTCTCTGTGGTCGAGTCGTTGGTTGATGTTTCCTGCCCTAGCATATACCCGGGGACGTACGCGGGTACGTAGTTGGAGAAGGGTTGTCCTTGGGGGAGAGAATTGGGACGTACGTGGGAGCATGACCTTGTTGGTACTGTCCGTAACTCGGGTAGGGATACGGGTTCGGGGGTGCGCCACCCTGTTCATACCCTTGGAATGGGTAGGGGTTTTGAGGGGCGTTGTACGTCCAACCCGGAGGAACCACGAAAGGGCACCCCGGGGGCCCCGCGGCCATCCACTGCGGGGTCTCGGGCATGTTGTCGGGATGTTGGGGAAAGAAGTTGTTTGGGCAAGCCATTTTGAGGGGTTCAAAAGCCGAGGTTTGCACTAATCGGGAGATTACTTAGGATGAAGAGGTTCCCACAGACGGCGCCAGTGATGAAACCTGAAATAACAACTCACTTGAAGACAAGGAACGAGATTATTATATTTGATTATGCAAACACTTGCTTCTTTATTTATATTTCTTTTACAGCGAGGTTATAAGCCAACGAGGCTAACAAACAACTGAGAATTACACCTTAGACCTCCTACGAGTATTCGAGATCTCGATCTAACAATGTCCGAGATCTCCTATTTGCTAAACGATTCTACCCCTAAATTACTACTTGATTGATCTTGAGACGAGGTAGACTTGAGAGCGTGGTGTAGGGAGTCTGGTGAGATTATGTAGCGAGGTCTTTAGTGTGAGCGAGGTTTCTGTATGACTTGAAGTCTTTTTGTGGACTTCACTTGTCTATAGCGAGGTCTTTTGACGATGTTTCGATCACGTCGATCTTCAACGAGCAAGATAGTTCTTGAGTTCAAGAGGTTTTTCGACCCCTTTTCCGTATGAGGTACCCCTCTATTTATAGGGGATTGGGGAGTCAAGTTTTGATCATAGTCCGATGTGGGACGCCCGAGATCAGGGCTCCTGATTGGTTTAGAGGTGAGGTGGCTGGTGATTGGCTCAGGGGAGCGGCGTTAGCTGAGTGGTTCTGGTGGGCGGGTGTGTCAGTAGAGTCGGTTACGAGGTTGAGGCCTCGCTCCGAGGTTTCGGAGGACCTCGTGGGGGTAGGAACTTTGTTTAAATAAATGAGAGGTGTGGGTGTGGGTCCTCGAATCATCCATGAAA
Source organism: Fallopia convolvulus (assembly GCA_964016875.1). NCBI lineage: Eukaryota > Viridiplantae > Streptophyta > Magnoliopsida > Caryophyllales > Polygonaceae > Fallopia > Fallopia convolvulus. The sequence goes on from OZ024736.1 coordinate 16,255,929, forward strand.
ATCCCGTCGTGTCTATTTGTTTTTTGTACCCCGGGCCCACCTATTATTTTACTATTTTGAATATCGTTACAGATTCACAGAGCCTAGGCGACTCGACGAAGGTGTCCTTCTCCAACCCACCTCCATTCGACCTTACTCAGCCTCACCACTGTCCATCTATTGCCCTAGTACGCCAAGTGAGTTCGGCTTTCTTTTCAACACAAAAAAAAATCGATCGGATAAAAAAAACAAGAAGATTTCCGATCTTAAAAAAAATAAAAAAAAAAATCCATCTGCTTGATCGTGTGATATGCTTTGATTTCCGATGTTAAGGCAAGATTTCGTTGCATTCTCTGCTTGATCTTTTCCAAATATATCACATTGTCTTGTACTCTGTATGCATATCTTTGAAACGTAATTGCAGAAGATTCATTTATATTTGGTTAAGATTTGTTATATTAGCCTTAATTAGTTAGTGTGTGAGAGTTTTACCCATTAAATAAAAAAATTCGGCTATTAAAAAAAAAGAGAGTTGATGTATTAAAAAAAAGTATCAGCCGAGCATTAAAAAAAAGAGTGATATGTTTTCGGCTTAGGTATATTTGTTAGTTGGCCGAAATTTTGTGTAATCTTGTACCTACAAGTCGAGTCATGATTTGGCCGGATTCTCAAGTCGGGCCTGTTTGGGATAGCGATCCCGTTTGGGACCGTGAACCCGATTGGGATAGCGAGCCCATTTGGGATAGCGAGCCCATTTTAGACCGTGAGCCCATTTGGGATAGTGAGCCTATTTGGGATAGCGAGCCCATCTTGGATAGTGAGCCCGTGTGGGATGAGCCAACTTTGCCGCTTCCGTCGCCTTGCTTGGTGCCTTGGCTTCCCACGCTCAGAATATCTGTCTATTCTGAGGGTTGATGCGTTTGTAAGATTTACAATAGTGTAAATATATACAAGTTAAAGCCTTGAAGACCAAGGCAAATCATCTACAAGATACGATAAAGATATACATAGATAGAATTTTGAACAAATTTAGTTGAAACGCATAAATGGAAAACGTAATTAGGTGTTTGTAATTGAAACCTTGTTTATTTGCTCCATGTTAAATATAAAAGCCCCTCATTCCTCTCTCCTGTGTCTCCCTCTCAAACCCCAATGTCGACCTCTCCAAACTTTGATTTTTCCTCTCCACCCGCGAATCCTAGATCCACATCGTCCAACAAATCGAGGATTCTGAGATCGGCTTCCCTCTCGACTCCAAACTTGTCTGGATCTTCTTCTCCTTCAATTCCTTCTCCAAGGTCTTCTCTGAGCCAGAAGCCGATTGCTTTCCCGGGGTTAGCTTCTCCATGAAAGTCCGATCCACCATGTATAACCTCGAAGGCAAGAGCGAAAGCCGCGATTACCTTTCCGCCGGAAGAACGATTCTTCCTAGGGTTTATTTCGACCTCTCGGTGATTTAATTCAGCTTAATTGTCCTCTGGACCTGGATTCTCTAAAAGAAGAAATCGACTGCATTCGGGATCCATTACTTCATGCTCGCGGTTCTGATTCTCAAGGCGCTCAATCTGCTCTGCGAGGCGGAGGATAAATCCTACATCAAGAGGACCGGTACCGCCCATGACTGGGATGCGTGCTTCGACAATACTACCCCAAACAACGGCGACGATGGCGCTAGCCCTAACTGGCACCTCCATCCATTGTAGAACGCCGTCGTTGATGAGTACTGCTAGGTGAATGATCTCTCTCGTTTGTTCTTGCTCGCACTTTTAGATGTATCATTCTGCTATTTACATGGTTTCAATTCGGTTGTTGTTCTATTGTTGATCACGAATAGCTTATGATCTACTGGCTATTGCAATGTATCGAGGTCGCTTGATGTTCTGTTGTTGATCAGCTCCTTCAATTTGCTTTTTCAGATGTATCGAGGTCACTTATGATCTACTCGCTCCATTTTTTTAATTAATAAATCTAGTGCCCATTTTACTGATATTGTCTACTGCAATGTGCAGTGGCTAGTTTTGTTCGGATATTCACTTGCAGCTGGAGATTGACTTTTTCAAAACTCTTCAGGAAGAGGTTAGTTCAGCTATCAACATTTTCGACCTTCTTGTCTATCTTCCATCTGAGGATAACATGAGTGGCTGATGATCCAACTGATGCTTCAATACATCATCTTAATGTTGAACAAAGATTGGCAAAATTATCAAGTGTCTGGACACAATTAGCATCAAAATTTTAAAATGAGAGTAGAGCTATATAGACTGTACAAGTTGTATTGTTTTTCAATAAAAAAAAATGCTAATTTACTAGGTTTTGGAGGTATCTTAAGTTCGACCAATCAGTCTTTATAGACAATGGGAACAATTTTTATTCTTTCTGAATAAAAATAACGTTTTAAGGTAGAAAAAGTATCCCAATTATCAAATTCTACATACCTAACTAGCTTATTGATCGAGAGTTACCACTCTGTAGGGCATAGTTGATGTCATAATACAAGTGTATTAAAAAAGATCTTTTTAATACCACTTGTAGAAAAAAAAGGGCGATCTTTTGAGTCATATTACAAGTGTATTAAATTGCTTGGCAACATTGGCATGACCCCTCATGTTCACCTTTTGATTTATTATGCAGCACAAAGTTTATTTAGCTTTTTCCACATGCTATCACTCAAGTATGTCATCCACAATTGTATTTTACATTGATAAGTGTTAATTTGATCATTAAAAAAGGGTCTTGATTATTCTAATGTGGAATACAACTTAGGTACACAAAATTAACAGAGCGGAAGAATGATATGAAGCAAATTGATAAAGAGATCTCCATTGACAAAATAGAGATACTATTTCAAAAGATATGGTGCCCTAAATGAGGTTTTGTGCTCCGTTCTTATTAAATACATGTTCTTTAGTTTCGTACTTTCCTTGAAAAATATTAATGACTTTTTTGAAAATAATTTAATGTCATTAAGATTTTGATGACGATTGAATTTTAACTTATTTGAAACATCTAAAATTATATATACTTGGTTTATTTTTACTATATAATATGTGTTTAGCCTATTAGCTCAACTGGTAGAGTATTTTTTCTAAAAAATAATGATATGGGTTCAAATCCCGCATAGGCTTATTAATAGTTGATGATAATGATGATAGCGATGACGGATTTTGATGACATTTTTTTTTATCATGACAAATATTTGGTATGCGTTTGATAACACTTTTTTATGACAAATTTAATTGATGACAATAAAAAAATTATACGTGATGATACATATTTGAAAACAACTTTGTTTTTTATGTGTGATGACGGTTATATTTATGTAGTTGAATACCTTAATTTGATGATCTTTTTTTTCATCAAAAAGTTATCATCAAAACATTTTGATGACACTTTTTACTTTTGATTACACTTTTTGTCATGAAAAAATATCATCAAGGCCCTTTTGATGACAAATTAATTGAACCGTCATCAAGTAGTGATGATAATTGATCACAATCAAACCGTCATCAAATAGAGATGACATTTATGATGATAGTTGATGTCAATCAAACCATCGTCAAGTAGTGATGACAATTTATGAAAAAATCGTACGTGATGACACATATTTGATGACACTTTGAATAATGATACTAAAAGTTATATGTGATGACAATAAAAAATTAAACGTGATGATATTTGATGACACTAAAAAATTAAACGTGATGATAAGTATTTGATGACAACTTTGTTTTTTTATTTGTGATGACCATCGTTTTTTATGCGGTGATGACAACTACTTTTATGTGGTGATGAGATTTGATGACAACTATTTTTTGTGATGATGATAAAAACGAACAAACTTTGAGTGATGACACTTGATGACGGTTGTTTATCTTCAAGACCATTGTCATCAAGGCCCTTTTGATGACAAATTAATCGAACCGTCATCAAGTAGTGATGATAATTGATGACAATCGAATCGTCATCAAATAGTTGATGACGATCAAACCGTCATCAAGTGCTGATGACAGTTTGATGACACTTGTTTGTCATCAAGGCCCTTTTGATGACAAATTAATCGAACCGTCATCAAGTAGAGATGATAGTTGATGACAATCAAACCGTCATCAAGTAACGATGACAAATAATGATAGTTGATGACGGTTCGAACCGTGTGATGATGATTGTTTTTATATGGTTTGAATGTCTTTGATGATACTTTTAGTTATCAAAAAGTTGTCATCAAGACATTTTGATGACACTTTTTTCCTTTTATTACACTTTTTGTCATCAAAAAATTTAGATGACGGTGAAATAAATCTTGATGACGGTGAAATAAATTGTGATGACAGTGATGACGGTTGTTTTTATATCATCATCACACGGTTGTATCATCAAAAAGTGTCATCAAGACATTTTGATGACACTTTTTACCTTTTATTTTACTTTTTGTCATCAAAAAATTGTGATGACGGTGAAATAAGTTGTGATGACGGTTATGAAAGTGATGATAGCGATGATGGTCAACGCCGGTCAACGGTCGGTCAACGACCGAGTCAACTCGGTCAACAGGCGAGTCAACTCGGTGGGAGTGGGGGTGGGGGTGGGTGATGGGGGTTTTTGCTATTTATCTAATTTTCACACCCTGCTTAATATTCACCTAATTAGCCTCTTTTTTTTTTGCTATTTATTTAAATCATCCTAGCATTTTCCCATAAGATAATTGCTATACAAAAATATATCTTAGAGAATATTTTCTATCCTAATAAGTAGAAATGGGGCCGCACATTGAGCGACAATTATCAGACGGAGATGGATTTCCGCAATAGAAAGTCTATTCACTACCAATACTATCATCCACTACAAATTTGATAAGTTAGCGTGAAACAAGTCAAATGTTCTATCAGCTGCAATAAGGCCCCGATTGAAACAATAGATAAAAGAAAAGAAAATGTGCAGAGAGAACGGATTCTCACTTGACAAGAAGTCAGTAAATCATCCCCTAAACCAGTCCCCAATTGATATATATAAAAATTTAAACGCTTGTTGTTGTGTTGGGGACTGACAAACTATACTTCCATATCTTAAAACTATAACACCACTACCACCAACATTCATGGTGTGGATACCCTATTTATGAGAAGAGCATGAGTAGCACAATAAATGGCACAATGTAAAGAAAGGTTCAATTTGAGTGCAGTGTTCAAAACTCAGCATACAGTAAACAATCTAGTCAATAAGAGCTATAATGCAGGTTGTTGAAGAGTGTAGAGCTTTTGTGCTTGCATGAGCTTCCTCCAATACTTTGAGAGGGTCAATGAATGTTGTTGTTGTTGTTGTTGTTGTTGTTCTGTAGTAGATTCATACAATTTTATTGATGAATATCTAAATTACAACAGTGGACTCCCAAAATTAGGTACAAAAGTTGAGAGAGGTAGAGTATTTTGTGGGGGGTTTGAGAGTGTAATTGAGTGATTTTATAATGTGAAATGAGCCTAAATATATAGAGAATGAGAGTTTTTTAGAGTTCAAATTGTGATGGTTATGTTGTCCCTCAACGATATTGAGAGCTCCACTTTTATAGTTACATGTTAATATAGTCAAAGAGCTCATTATGAGACTCATAATCGTCGCCCCCTCGCCTCCTTGCATTTAACTTAGCCGACGTCCCCTCTTATTAATTACCTCCTTTAAGGCGCCTCTAACTAGCCTAGTAGTTTGAGCAAGCATGTATATATTGAATGCTTTGTCCTTTTCGCTTCTATCACTCCACTTCTACCTGATCATAGCATGATAATAGCTTGCAATAGGCAATTGAATTTCGATGCATAACAATAACCTATGAGGTTCATACATTAAATATCTTTGGAGAGACCTTTGGATAAACCTTATCGATTAGGCATCCAAATTAATATCACCCATTAACTAGGCTTTAAATATCACCCATTAATTAGGTGTCAATGGATGTAACATTCGCACTCTAGTTTTAATTGTTTCTCTGCGTCAGAATTGACTAGGATGACGATCCTTCAACTTCTTCACCTCTACAGAAATTGTGACCCTTCTTTTCCTTGAGATTGGGGCTGAGCATCGGTCTGAAATTGAACCGAACCGACCTAAACTCAACCGGACCGAAAACCGATATATGGTTTTTGCTGAACCGAAAATCGAATCGAACTTTTTTCGGTTCGGTTTGGTTTAGGTTTTGTCGGTTTCAGTTTAGGGGGAAACCGAATTAACCTAACATGGTTCGGTTTAGGTTTTGTCGGTTTCAGTTTAGGGTGAACCGAATTAACCTAACATGTGACATCCCATTTCTTACCTCCCATTTCATACAATTAATAAGAGCAAGAAAAGAACCGAACATATAAATAGAATTCAAATCAATTGAACAAAATAACAACTAATAAGAGCAAGAAAAGAAATAAAATATTTATCTAGTCATATGCCAACCATACAAGAATCAGACAATTAACTAATCCCACATCACTGGCCATATACTGATATACACCAGTACACCACTACTCATGTATCATTGGTCATATACGTACACCACTAGTCATTAGTAGCAGCAAATGAATTCAGCAAATTAGACTAATTAACAGTTTAACACAAACACACACCATTATATCACTGGCCAATGTTTGAATATAATTAGCACACATTAACATGTAATTGCTGCTAAAGATACAAAATCGAAGTTAATTTATCGGAACAACAAATGTACGCGAACTCAATTAACCCGACGAACCGAGTGGATGACTGGCTGACGGAGCGGCCAAGCGGGAATCGAGGAAGATGCTCGCGTTCATAGACCCATGGTCACTAACAAAGTGGCCAGAGAAACAACCAATCGAGATTCGACACTTGAGAGCCGAGAATCGGGGAAGATGGTCATGAAAAGAGATACGCCTAAACATGATGCAGCGAGTGGAGGGACGTCCAACGACGGAGGGTCGGCGGTCGGCAAGTGAAGGTACCAGGTGGGTGGCTACGGTTTGATCAATGAGAGAGGCGACCATAAGGAGTGTGAGAGAGATGGGGACGAGACAAAATGGCACAACCTCCTCTTTTCTTTACGTTAGGTCATTAGTAGGCTTAATGTTTTTTTTTAATCGGTTTAACCAAACCGAACCGATTTAAAACCGAATTGAAACCGAAATTCTAAATATTCATGAACTGATAACCGAACCGAATAGCATCGGTTTCGGTTCGGTTTGTCGGTTCGGTTAAAAAAATCAGTTTAGACCGAACCGTGCTCAACCCTACTTGAGATGGTGAAAAACACAGGATCAACTATATCGCCAAATTCATCTAGACCTTTGATGCGAGGAGATGGGTGGGATGAATTTCTTGCAAAGCCACCTCATAAATAGTCTTTTCAAATGATGTTTTATTTCACCGCTTGTGTAAAAGCTTTTTTGGTGAAGTAGATGGTGCATCAAAAGCGAATGGTTTGTTTATTTCTCAGTGGATAGGGGCTTTGTAATGATGATTCCTCAAAATCTAAGGGCTTTCGAGATGCCTCCTATAGAAGGTTCTCGTGTTTCATAGTGTACAACTATATTGTAGCGGATGGAGATATTGTGTAAAGTTCGTGTGTTGGTATATGTACTTTCTATATTTGTATCCCTTTTTATAATCAATTGGTGTAAAGAGAAACGTGACGTTACACACGTAAACATGTCTTTGCGTCCCAACTTGATAAATGATGTCCATATACATTACGAGTTGCATAATTTGCTTTGTATCTTCTACAAGATCAAGATGACATTTTTTGAATTTGACTATTGAAGAACATGATGATCTTGTGATGTAGAAGTTAGTAAATGTTGTTATATGTAATAGTTCGAGGAAGTGATAAATATATAAAGAGGATTGTAAGAGGTTAGTGTTTTGAGATGAACTAAATGATGTAGTCAGGGACGGAACCAGGAATTAAATTTTGGGTGGGCTAGATTTATCTTATACGATAAAAAAATGACGAGATCTACTTTATTTTTAATGAATATCGATATCACCTAATAATTAAATTTTTTTTTTGAAGGGGGTCATATTACTGTAGAAATTTTCATTTGATAAAATAATAATGCTAAATATTTGAATAAAATGCTAAATATTTGAATACATGTATGTACACGATAGATTGGGCCTAGTTATGTTGAAAAGGAAAAATGGGTTTGTAGTAGAGATTGGGCCCAATGGAAGGGGAAAATTGAAGAAAATTTTAAAATGCTGCAGAAGAGTTTTGAACCCTGGTGTTACGGGTTTAAAGAAGCCTTATGTACCATTTCCACTAGACTTCTTTCATGTGCATTAATATTACTAAAACATATATAATTATATTTTTGGGGTGGGCTGTAGCAAACCCTAGCCCACCCCTGGTTCCGTGCCTGAAAGTAGTTGAAACTCATGAAACCCTGCCCTAGTGGCAAAGCTACCCTAGTTGCAAAACTGTTTGATATGAGGATCTACAATGCTAGATGATGATGATGAAGGTGTGTGTGCTGCGATGATTTTTTCATCTCGAGTCAAAGTGATGTAGTGTGCCTATGATATCTGAAACTCATTTATAATTTAACATATTAACTATAGCAAAAGTTATTTCGGTTTTGGCCTTTTTTATGGGTGGATATTTTGATTGTTTGGCTTGGTAACATGCCCCTATATTTCGGTAATGCTTGTTTGGTTTTTAGTTAAGTCTGGGTACATTTCCAATATCATTTTAGTAGAAACATGTAAGGCCCGAGGCCTTAGAAACGCTATCCCATGCCAACCCGAGGACTTCCCAGGAGGTTACCCATCCCGGTACTACTCTCATCCTTGCACGCTCAACTTTTGAGTTCTTTGTCCTCACTCGAATACAGAAAAGGAAGGACTCTTGTTGACATGGGAAACACCTCAATCTCTTATAAATTATCGGGGTATTACAAAACATGTCACTTGTTTCTTTAGATATTGATGATTGCATAAAGAGTTTTTTTTATTGAAAGTGCTCAAACATGAAAGAATAAGTAGAAAATAAAGTGTTCAAGTGTTTGATTGTAAAAAATTTGAGGTTCTAGAAAAGTTATGCATGGAATCTATACCCCTTCAATGATGGGTTGTCGTCAACTTTGTCTTTGTCCCCATCTGAGATCTCCCAATTACTTTCATCAACATTTGACATTTTCTAGTTATTTTAATTGCCATAAATGTTACCATGGTCACTTTGTTGCCATTTGAGATTGTCATATTGTCCTCAAGATCTTCTTCAAGGCAAACATGAGCCATCACCTTGGCTAGTATGTCGTTAATGTTTGCACACGAGTTTTTTTCCGATTCTTTGTAGAGATTCTTTTCTTTTAGGAGTGGACCTTGACAAAAGGATTCAATGGATTTTGATTTATCGCAATTGAGGATCCTAACTTTTTTCGCAACGAATCGGTTCAATGTGGTAGATGTTTGCGAATTGAACTTTTAACAACTTCACATGATTCACTAATGATTCCATGGATCCCCGTGGTAAATGTATTATCCGCTAAATTCTAAATAAAATAAAATGGGTAATTATCCCAATAATATTTTTTCTCTAAAATAGAGAGTTTAATAAACTTTATAATTTCATATTATATTATGAAAGGTTACAAAAATAAACTGCAATGAAAATTAAGAATTTAACCAAATATATTATGCAAGTCGGATATCTATTTAAATAGTTTTCTCTTAAAAAGAGAAATTTAAAATAAATTAAATGAATAAAATCAAGAGTGTATTATAAGGATTAAGAAGAAATAAAAGAATTTAAATAAAAATAATGCTTTATTAATTTTCGGATTTTAGTAAATAAAAGAGTGCTACAATCTAAAAATAAAAACAAGGTAAGTAAAAAGAAGTCAAAAGCCGGGATTCGAAACCGAGACCTCTTGCATTTCCCTCTCTCACACACACTCCTCAAATCCACTAGGCTATAGTAACTTATCTATTCAATTCACAACTCTTTTAATAATAAAGTCACTTCCTTCTTCTTCTTCTTCCAAAGTCAAATTGAGCTTGATTGATTTGACGTTTCAACCATTGCATGGCAATGGCTTCTTCTCCTTCCTTCATCCTTGCTTGCAAGACAACTCTTATTGCATCATCCCTCATCACCATCAAACAAACACACCTTCCACCAATGGATAGCAACCCTCTTCTCCATCTATGGTCAAATTCAAGTGACATGGATCCTCAAGCTCCCCTCCTTTGCCTATATAAAGGGCTCTACTTCTCCTTCAAATTCACACCTTCATTCACTCTCTTCTCCTATCAATTGTTCTAAGTCCAAAATTCTCCAAAAATCAGCCTAGAGAGTCTCTTTAAATTTTTAGAAATTCCCTTAGAAACACCATTGGGGCACCTTCAAACTCCCCCTTCTCCTCCCTTGTGCAACCGCTGGCCACCACTAGCCCCACCGGAGCAAGCGCCGCCGCCGCCGAGGTCGCCGCCGTCCGCCTTCTGCCCACCGCCGAGCCCCTGGTGCCACCTGGCTGAGCTGCCCCTCCTCCCCTGCGTTACTCTCCATTGCCCTGTATTACAGAAATCAGTAGAAGGGTATAATTTTATCCCTTTTTTTATTGATTTAATTAAATCATTTTATTTTTAATTAAAAGAGTTTGTTAGTAGAAATAAATAAATCAAATAAGTGTTAACTTGCAAAATTTAATCTAATCAAAATAATAAATTGAAGATCTTGTTAGTTGAGAAGAAGAAATAAATCAAATAAATATAGTGTAATGGATAATCCTCATTTTAAATCATATTATAGATTGCAAGACATGATTTATATTAAATAATAATAAGAACTCATGTAAAAGTATTTTTACATAAAGTTCACTAGTTTAAAGTTTGTAGCTTTCTATTATTAAATAATACCTTGTTAGAATAATATATATATATAAGATATTATAATATGGCTTATCTCTAAGTGTAGAGATTTTAAAGATATAAGTTTTATTTAATAACTAAGGTAGATATGATAACAAGTTAATATATAATATGATATTAATATTGCTAAGTTGTAAAAGTTGCCTTGCATGAAAAGATAATGGAAAATAGAAAAGATGATATTTCTTGAACTAAGATATCATAAAAATATGCTTTTGATTATAAAATAAGATTTTAAGACATGATCATCTATATATCTACTACAAAATAGAAAATTTTGGGCAATTAATGCCTCATTCAAATAGCCTAAGTGTTTTATTCTATATCTATTTTGACATTACAAAGTTTTAACTGCTCAATTTAAGAAAAAAAAAAGATAATCTAGATGGGAATTTTGACCATCTAAATGACTAAATTCATATTGCCACATTAAAATTACGCATTCAAATGACCTAAATGTTTTATTCTATATCTATTTTGGCATTACAACGTTTTAATTGCTCAATTTAAGAAAAAAAAATCTAGATGGGAATTTTGACCATCTAAATGACTAAATTCATATTACACATAATTGCATAATTAATGATATTTAAAACCCCTCCTCTACACACATATATATTGGATAATCGTGGGGTTTTGGAGGTTCATAAAAAATCAACTATAAAAGTTTTTGTACTTCCTTTTTGCTCTCCATTGTGTTGATTATGTTTTAATATTTAGAATATGTTATTTTCTAATGATCAATTATTCAATTTCTAATTTTGATACTAATCTTTATTCTCCCATTATTTTGTTTCTTGGTGTGCAGGTGCAAACGAAGGTTTTAATATTCTTATTTGTAGATCTTGATTGATTCAATCTTCAATTTTTGGAATGTGAGTGTGATAACCGGTATGTACTTTGCAATCAAGGTTTTGTTGATGTTAATGTTGTATCAAGTTGTAATTAAAGTCATGTACTTCATATTCTCCATTATTGTAGTGCATTGTACTTGAAATTCACTATTCTTTGAAGGCTTTGTCACTACCTATTACCTAGAAAATGCCATAGTTCAAGGGTTATATAAAAATATGTATTATTTCAATTACGTTGTAAGATATTTAACAAAAAAATACTTTTCTAAAAAAACCTTTAAAAACATGTATCATTTTCAATTAAATTGTAAGACAATACTTTAACAAACAAAGGAATTGTACACTCAAAATCTATATAATATTATAAAATTATAAAAAAAAAATCAAATGCATAGAAAAATTAAAATGAATAATGCATAATATTACAAGAATAATTTATGTCGGATCCATAATCAAGCTTAAAAGAATAAAAAGAAATATTCATTTATTGACATAGACTATTGGTTTTCCTTTATCAAAATTAATAATTTATGACCAACCCATAATTAAGGTGAAGGGAAAAAAATTATTTATTTATTTTAATTTTGCAATTAATCAAATAGGCTTTTGGTTTTCCTAGGCAAAAAAAATAGACTCTTGGATTTCCTTTTATGAAATCAATTGTTGTGATCATTTTGTTTATCCATGACTTTTGGTTTTCCATTGATTTAAGAAAAATATCAAACAAATAAAAAAAATTCCCAAGGTTATTTAATTGAGAGTTAGCATTAAAAGATGTTTTAATTCACCAAAACGTCTTTTTTGAATATGTCGTTTTGTCATGTACATGTATTCGGTATGAAAGATGTTCCTGCTTATCGAATGCCCTTACAAATTCCAAAACCTCTTATTTCTCATTATCCAATGTCCTTACAAATTATTAAGTCTCTTATTTCTCTTTTAAATATGGATTAGGATATAGAGTGTGATTCTTTTTTTTTGTGAGTTTTTTTGAAACCCAATAAATACAATTTGTGAGTTTAGAGACATGTGAGATCCATTATAATTTGTTCGTTAATAGCTATTAATCGAGACTATCATGGTAAGAATTCTCTTTTGATCAAATTGTTAAATTCTCCTTATACGTTTGCGAATTCATGTGTTTTTATTATTCGTTGAATTAGATCCACACTAATCCATAGTAGCCTTAAAATATATCCTTTTGCTAGATACCCGTAATTTGGTCTCAAATTAATATAGTTTTGTCACCAAATTAAAGATTGTAGAAATATGAAACTAGCTCGTGCATAGAACTAGATTTATTTTTATTAATTTTTATTATTTTATGTTACCCTTTTTTTAAGTAACTAAACTAGAGATAAAATGACACTCATGTGTGGTGTGTATATGGACAAGGCTTATGTTACATTGTCATTCTATCAAAAGAATCATGGATTGGTCATTTATGACCAATCCATAATTAAGGTTAAAAAAATAAAAAAATGATTCATTTATTGCTAATTTTTCAATTAATCACATAAACTATTGGTTTTCCTTTACCAAAAATAATAATTTGATCATATATAGTCAATCCATAATTAAGGTGAGAGAATAAAAAAATTATTTATTTATTTTTAATTTTACAATTAATCAAATAGGGGTTTGGTTTTCCTAAACAAAAAAAATAGACTCTTGGATTTCCTTTTATGAAATCAATTGGTGTGATCATTTTCTTGATTTATCTATGACTTTTGGTTTTCCATTGATTAAGAAAAATATCAAACAAATCTTCTATCTATCTATCTATAACTCCCCGACTTATCGTCGGGACATTACTAGGTAGTTGACCCTAACGGGTCCTACCTGAACTGGTTGACAACTAGAATACCTGGACCTTGCAAATCGGGCACAACAAGAAAACCATTTCAAAACATCCAACTGTCATTCAAACAAACCACATTTTTATAATGTCATGCATGAATCCCAATGTATAGCCAATTTATATTCAGCACCAGAAATCTGCTAAAGTCAACAACATAGTAAAATCTCAAAAACAACTAACAAGCCTACACCGAACTCCAAACCCATTCGTGACTTATGACACGCGTCAACGATCCGCTGCAACATCTGTCCGAGGCTCCAACACGGGACCGGTGTGAGTACCTGGAACTGAAAAATAAAGTCCCCGAGGGGTCAGCTACTACCCTACGCAAGCTAGATAACACACGGCAATAATAAGACGTTTGAAAAACATCAATTATACAACAACATAACTTTTAACAAGTGAATTGAACAAAACAATATAAGTCAACACATATTTCACAGCCTAGAGAATATGTGAAAGGGAAGGCAATGAGACATACTATAATCAAACTCACAAGCACAAAAGTAAAACATTTATGATAATAACCAACACTTCGACATTCAACAATTAAAGGGAGATACAACGAATAAACAAATTCATTAAGTGTGGCAAGAATTTACAAGGTCGAAATCCAACTAAGAAATCACACGCACGCACACAACAAAACCATTCACAATCCTATTGGGAAATGCCATTCTCCCTTCCACCACCGCATTCCCATCTACGACGCTAACTCCATGCGCCCGAGTGTAGAGGCAGGCCCTCCCACTTTCCATATATGTCATCCTTCCAACACCTGGTCAAGCCTCCACTGGAGCACTTGCCAAAAACAAACAATCAATTTTTATTTTTAAAGGGCCCGACCGACACACGACCATGGCTAGACGCCTCTTCACCACCGACAATCGTCGCGCATGATCGTGCCGGTTACGCTGCCAGCACAGAGAAAGCGATAGTATTTCTTTTACGAGAAAACGTTTGAAATGGAAAACGCATCACATCATGCATGAAGATATTTCACATGGAAAACATACATTCGGGACTAACTCCCAAAACCAATCTCACAATCACGGCATGAAATCTAACAAGACTAGAATAAAGCCGACCAAGTCGAGAACGACTTACCTGGAAGACGATCCTCGAACGACGTAAGAAACGCGTCAGTAATAAAGACCTACGAATCATAACGTTCACGGTCAATCGACTAACCGCGAGAAGTAATTTTCGATTCTAGGCAAGCACAACTATAAGGGCCTTGTCAAGTGCGAGCCCACATACTTTCATGGTATCCGACAAAGGCGATTGACTCGATTCTAATAGATTTATCCAACCTTAATGTAACAAACTTGAGAGTCAACAACAACGATTTTCTCACATACTAAGATTTCCAAACTTTAAATGCCTTAAAAAGTGGAAGGCCAAGGCACGCAATTCAAAGTCCAAATTCCAAAGGTATAATACTAGGTCCTAAAGCTTTCACTCGAAGCGAAACCAAAACCAAGCAATAAAAAGGCCGAGGCTACCACACGTCCTACTCGAAACCCTAATACTATTCACATTCTAAGAAGGATCAAAAGCACGCGAGGTCAAAATCCGATTACAATACACCAACATCAATATCTCAAATTTAACCACATTATCGATATACAAGAATCAAATAATTGCTACACCATACAACTTCACAATTCTAATTTTAAGGGTCAATGGCATTCATCCACCAAAACAAGTGTAATGCCCAAATGTCAAGATCAACACCATAAATTAAAGGCTAAAACACAAACATTTTACCCATATCAACAATTATCACCCTTGAATCTAAAACAGATTGGTAGAGTGCACAAGATCAGGGCCTAACCTTGGGGACAGAAATCAAGGCAAGGCTTCCCGTTGGTTCTTGGACAAACACACACACCCACGGCAGAGTCGATCTCGGAGCTGGTACACGACTTGATTCCAACAGTGGATAATTTTGTGCTCTCACTTCGGCGCTGTAGTACAACAATGAGCAAGGCTTGTTCAATCGGTGACGCTCGATTCTAAGGACTATCGAGGCCTGTTCGTGGGGCAACACCAGTTCAGCAGACAAACAAGAAAAGAACGAGGAAGAGGGTGAGATTGGAGAGGGTAATCGAGACCTTACTTGCAACGAAAAAAAAGATGGAGCAGGGATCTCGCGACTGTTTTCCTGGCGAAGATGGTCGGCGTGGTGAAAATGGTGATGACGCAGGCTTAGGCGAGATTCGGAGAGGGCGTGCCTTGGCGGAGCTCCCCGGATCCGTGGCGAATTCCTAGTAGGTGAAGCGTCACTACAGGAATAGAAGGCAAAGATGGAGGGTGAGAAGGCGAGGGAGCTGGAAGGAAACTTCACCGGCGGCAAAGCGAAGTCCAGTGGCGTCGGCTCTCGATCTCCTCTGCCACAGGCTTGAGCGGCATCTCAGAGGAAGGGAACGTAAAAAAAAATAGGGCAAGGCAAGATGGAAATGGATAATAGGGAAATAAAATAAGGTTCGGGCCCTCCCAAGTCCAATCTTTTTGGGCTTTGGCCCACAACAAAAACAAGGAAAGGAAGAGTAGATTAAGAGAAAAGATAGAAATTTAAACGGGACTAGCGAACGGAAATCTCGGGTCTTACACACTACCCCCGTTAAGGAAAGTTTCGTCCCGAAACTTCCAAGGTTAGAGTGGTACTCATAAGGTTCTTGAGATCTCACAACCTCTCCCCCTTGAAGAGGTTCGTCCTCGAACCCAAATCGTTGACAATAATTCAAAAATAATATGGTAAAACACAACGCATTCCGAAGTACTATAGCCAAGAAGAAAGACAACCAATTCATCCAAATGTCAAAACACGATCAAGCAAACAACACACGCTCTTAGCAACATTAAGTCATACAAACGTCATACCTACTCTCGAGCATCCTCTAAGTCCTACTCTCAAAGGCCTCTAGTAAACCCGAGTACAATTCAGGGTAGTTCTCTTTCATCCTATCCTCAGTCTCCCAAGTGGCCTCCTCGACACCTCGTCGAGACCACTGAATCAACACTAACTGAATCTCCTTGTTTCGCAGCTTCTTCAAATGCCTGTCCAGAATCGCTATTGGCTGCTCTTTGAAGGTATGATCGGGCTCAACCTCCAACTCTTCATAGTTGAGCCTGTGACTGGGATCTGGAACATACTGTCTCAATTGTGAAACATGAAAGACAGGGTGAACTCCATCCAAGGCGGGCGGTAACGCTTGTCTGTAAGCTACCTCGCCAACTCTCTTCAGTATCTCGAACGGCCCAATGTAGCGGTGACTCAACTTTCCCTTAACTCCAAATCTTCTCACACCACGAGTAGGCGACACTCTCAACCAGACGTGTGCCCCTATCTCAAACTCTAGTGGTCGACGTCGCTTGTCTGCATAGGATTTCTGGCGGCTCTGTGCAACTAGCATATGCTCTCATATCAAGGCCACCTTCCCAATCGTCTCTTCTATCATTTGCGACCTCTCTCCTACAACATCTCAAGGGTCATCCCAACACAAAGGTGTCCTACACTTTCGGCCATACAAGGCCTCATACGGAGCCATCTGAATCGAGGAGTGCCAACTGTTGTTGTAGGCAAACTCTACCAATTCTAGGTGATCCGACCAATGACCTCCCCAATCAAGAACACAAGACCTTAGCATGTCCTCTAGAGTCTGGATTGTCCTCTCGGACTGGCCGTCTGACTGCGGGTGATAAGCAGTTGTGAAGTACAATCTCGTCCCAAGGGCCTCATGCACTTGTTGCCAGAATCTGGAAGTGAAACGCCCATCACGATCTGACACAATCGTCTTGGGTACACCATGTAGTCTAACTATCTGATTTACGAACACTTCTACCAGTTTGTTAATTTTCCAAGTCTCCTTAATAGGCAAGAAGCGAGCAGTTTTGGTCAACCTATCCACTACAACCCAGATGGCATCATGCCCCTTGCTGACTCGTAACCCCGTGACAAAATCCATAGAAATATCCTCCCACTTCCACTCTGGAATAGGTAGTGGTTGGAGCATGCCACCCGGCCTCTGATGCTCAATCTTCACCTGTTGGCAGACTTGACACTTTGCCACGAATCTTGCTACATCTGGCTTCATGCCATCCCACCAGTAGTATTGTCGTAAATCTTTGTACATCTTACTCGCTCCGGAGTGAATCGAGTAAGGTGTAGCGTGGGCTTCTTGCAAAATCTTCTGTATCAACTCTTCATCTCGAGGCACACAGATCTGGTCGCGCAAACTCAAGATACCATCTGCTCTCTGTACAAAATCAGGTGCCTCTCTATGGCTTAATTTCTGCTTCAAATCCTGAATCATTGGACACACTTCTTGTTTCTTTCTCACTTCTTCAAGCAAAGTTGGTTGGCACTCCATAATACTCAGTCTACCCTGGTAACGCTGAATCTGCACCTCGATTTCGTACCTTATCAGCTCTCTCTGTAGCTCGGGCTTAGCAGTTAACCTAGCCAACATACATTCTTGAGAGGTCTTCCTACTAAGTGCATCGGCGACTACATTCGCTTTCCCTGGGTGGTAAAGGATTTCCAAGTCATAGTCCTTTAGCAGTTCAAGCCATCTCCGTTGTCTCATGTTCAGTTCTCTTTGAGTAAAGATGTACTTGAGACACTTATGATCTGTCATCACCTTGCAGGTACTACCATACAAGTAATGGCGCCAAATCTTCAGAGCATGCACCACCGCTGCCAACTCCAAATCATGAGTAGGGTAATTCTGCTCATTTGGCTTCAATTGTCTTGAAGCATACGCAATCACCCTATCCCTCTGCATCAACACACATCTCAAGCCTACCTTGGAGGCGTCACTGTAGATCACAAAGTCCTCATTTCCTTGAGGGAGAGCAAGTATAGGAGCTGAAGTCAGCCTCCTTTTCAGCTCTTCGAAGCTTCTCTGACATGCCTCATTCCACTCGAAACGAGTGGTCTTCTTTAACAAATTCGTAAGCGGTTGGGCTATACGGGAGAACCCTTCTACGAATCTTCGATAGTACCCTGCTAAACCAAGGAAACTACGTACCTCCTTCACATTTCTTGGGGGTTCCCACTCTTTTACAGCCTTGATTTTTACAGGGTCTACCATTACTCCCTTAGCAGACACCACATGTCCCAGAAAGGTGACTTCCAGTAGCCAGAACTCACACTTGGATAGTTAGCAAACAATTGATGTTGCCTCAATACTTTCAACACTTGCCTAAGGTGTTCTGCGTGCTCGTCTTCATTACGGGAATAAATCAAGATATCATCAATGAATACCACCACAAATTTGTCCAGTAAATCTATAAACACTCGGTTCATCAACTCCATGAACACTGCGGGTGCATTGGTTAATCCGAACGGCATCACCACAAACTCGTAATGCCCATATCTAGTCCGGAAAGCCGTCTTTGGGATGTCTTCCTCTCGAATTCTTAGTTGATGATATCCTGACCTCAGATCCACCTTAGAAAACACCGTAGCCCCTTGTAACTGATCCAAAGATCATCAATGCGGGGTAGCGGGTACTTGTTCTTGATGGTGACTCGATTCAACTCTCGATAATCAATAAACAAGCGAAGTGAACCATCCTTCTTCTTTACAAACAAAACTGGAGCTCCCCAGGGTGACACGCTCGGATGTACATACCCTTTCTCCAACAACTCTTCCAATTGTGCCTTCAATTCTTGCATTTCCGTCGGAGCCATGCGGTATGGAGCTCTCGAGATTGGGATTGTTCCCGACTCAAGATTAATGCTGAAATCAACCTCTCTTTGAGGTGGCAAGCCCGGTAAATCGTCTGGAAAGACATCCTTAAACTCACAGACTACCGGTATATCTTGAATGTGTGGGCCGTGTGGCCCTTCCTTGTCCCCTTGTAGGACATAACACCAATACCCTACACACCCTCCATTTAGTAACTTGGAGGCTTTTACAATACTAATCACTAGTTTCGGCCAAACATGCTCTAATTCTTGACTCACTTGTACAGTTTTGTCTTCTGCGGACACCGTGACTATGCCTTTATGTATATCTAGCACTGCTTTGTAACGCCTTATCCAATCCATTCCCAAAATCACGTCATCATCTGGGGACAACTGCATTACTATAAAATCTGCATACCAGTCTCTACCTCCTATTCTAATAGGACACTGCAGAATCTCTCTATTACCACTCACCTTACTACCATCGGGTAGGCCTACTACAAAAGATTCTCCTTCTGTACAAGTCAACCCTAGTCTAGCCACGCAAGCAGAGCACACAAAAGAGTTTGTGGCACCCGTGTCAAAAAGAATGTGAACAGGTTTAGATTGAATCCAAAACGTACCTGTAGCAGTTGGCAAATGTAAGGCATCAATTCTCCTCATCTCGAACACTCGAGGTTAGTTGATTCTCTGGGCGTTGGCTCCTGTACCTCGGCCTCTGTTCTGGCTTGATGCTTGCTGAGTCTGTTGTGGTGGACGACGAGCTCCCTGATTCACAGTCCCTGGCGAAGATCCTTGAGAGGGTACAACGACCTTGCAATACTGTCGCATATGGCCAGGCTTCCCACAGTTGTAACAATCCCGAACTGGCTTCGGGCACTGACTTCTGAGGTGGTCAGTGCCTCCACAATTGAAGCATTCTTTCTGTCCCTTAGAATATTGACCTTTCTGAAACTGGTCTTACGACCATGTGATTCAGATCCGGACCGGTTCTGCTGAAATGAACCCGGTCGATAGGCTTGGCAATTTCACCCGCACCCGGTGGGTACCCGAAAAACCGACCCGAAAAAAACCGAAAAAACCCGATTAAAAACGGGTGAAAAACGGGTGACGGTTGAGCGGGTGATGGAGCGGGTACGGTTTCGGGTATAGCCTCACCCGACCCGACCCGAACCGATCACCCGACCCGATCACCCGACCCGGTCACCCAACCCGACCACCCGGCCCGACCACCTGGTTTTTTGTCCCACATCGGAAAATTGGTAGAAGGAAAGGAGAAGAGGAGCTTATAAAAAAGGATAGGAGAAGAGGAGATGGTTAAGTGTTTGAAGTCTAACCATAGAGATGGACTTTGAGACTTCTAATTAAATATATTTTTTGGCTAATCCAATGGGTAGGCCCTATATAAATAGGTTTAAATTTTAGTTTATTTTGTTTACGGGTCATTGGTTGACCCGTTAATTTTAGTATTTTTTTACGGGTCAACGGTTGACCCGTTGAACAAATAAACTTAAGGTTAATTTATTATTGAAAATTAAAAATTTTAATTTTTTATAACACCCGAAAAAAACCCGACCCGACCCGAAAACCGACGGGTTTTGGGTGGGTCGGTTTCGGGTGGAACCCGTCGGGTGAAATTACCGGGTCGGGTGGGCGGTTTACAACCGCGGGTCGGGTGGTGGAAGTAGTCCACCCACAACCGACCCGACCCATTGCCATGCCTACCGGTCGACTATCCCTCCTCGAATCTGAAAGGCCGGACAACTTCTGTCTCTTGTTCGCACCAGCATGTATCTCCAACTGGCCTGGTCGGGGCGTGGCCATAGCATAAGCCAAAACGGACTCCTGAACATCTCTCAAAGTAGTGAGTCAAAGACCAGAAACATAAGCACGTAGATGCGGTTGGAACCTCTTTAGGAAGGTTGCGATCTTCAATTCTTCTGTAGGAGCGGCATTTGGCACCGTTGTCAACTCCTTATGGAACTTCAGAATGGTTTCCTCCACCGTGATGTTCTCAGGTCCAGCATCCCGAAAAGCAGCCTCACGAGCCGACCTAATCACTGGAGGACAGTAAAAATCTCTAATCCTCTTTCGGAACTCTTCAAAAGTCACATTTGTCTGACCTTCTCTGCTCATGTCCCACCAATTAAAAGCATCTCCCTGCAGCAAACTCTGTACCAGAGACATCTTCCTCTCCTCTGGCACTTGAATAGAGTCTAAAGCAGATGCCACTCTCCTCAACCACTGCTCCACATTCGTATCCTTAGCCCCATTAAAGTTTGGCACCCTGGTCTTCCTGAACTCCGCGAGCCACTTGTCAGGTTGGGGCTCGCGACACTGTCTTGGTAACTCTACCACACAATCAACCACTTCTGGTCTCTGTACTTGTGGTAGCCCTCCTAATTGAGCAGCTCCAACTGTATTCTGGCCTGGTGCTCTCATCTCAGTCCTTTGAAGCCCAGCCATAGCATTCAGATCGAAAGCAGCACCTATGCCCAGCAGATTCTGTAGCAATCCTACAAGTGTAGCTCGAAGTGCAGGATCCATATTTGGTGACAATCCAGCAGGCGGTGCATTGACTCCAACGTGGGCCACATTAGTTGGGGGCCCTCCTCCAACAATAGACACACTAGCATCTTGATGAATCTTAGCAGTCCCATCACCACTCTCAGCAACTTCTTCTTGGGGGTGACCATTCTAATGCTCTTCTGGCTCAACAACTACAGGGGTCTCTCCTCTACCACGACCCCTTCCACGACCTCTACCACGGCCTCTACCACGGCCTCTACCATGGCCTCTACCATGGCCTCTACCACTAGCAGCAGCAACTCTGACTCTAGTTTGTGGAGCCTCCATAACAAAAAGTCTCACAGTCAAAACTTTAACCTCTGACTAAAAGTGAAGGATTTATTGACAATTCTACGTGAGGTCCTTCAGCGGATAGAAACGGAGTCACGTCGTGTCATCTAATCCTATATGCAGCATGACTACCCCATTTAAAAACTTTTTGGAAAAAAAACACCGGCCAGTTTTTAGTTTTTAGATGGACCTCGTGTACACGTATTGCTCGATTCCTTGTGCCATGTTGCCAACCTGGCTCTGATACCAATCTATAACACCCCGACATACCGTTGGGACATTACTAGGTAGTTGACCCTAACGGGTCCTACCTGAACTGGTTGACAACTAGAATACCTAGACCTTGCAACTCGGGCACAACAAGAAAACCATTTGAAAAACATCCAACTGTCATTCAAACAAACCACATTTTTATAATGTCATGCATGAATCCCAATGTATAGCCAATTTATATTCAGCACCAGAAATCTGCTAAAGTCAACAACATAGTAAAATCTCAAAAACAACTAACAAGCCTACACCGAACTCCAAACCCACTCGTGACCTATGACACGCGTCAACGATCCGCTGCAGCATCTGTCCGAGGCTCCAACACGGGACCGGTGTGAGTACCTGGAACTGAAAAATAAAGTCCCCGAGGGGTCAGCTACTACCCTAGGCAAGCTAGATAACACACGGCAATAGTAAGACGTTTGAAAAACATCAATTATACAACAACATAACTTTTAACAAGTGAATTGAACAGAACAATATAAGTCAACACATATTTCACAGCCTAGAGAATATGTGAAAGGGAAGGCAATGAGACATACTATAATCAAACTCACAAGCACAAAAGTAAAACATTTATGATAATAACCAACACTTCGACATTCAACAATTAAAGGGAGATACAACGAATAAACAAATTCATTAAGTGTGGCAAGAATTTACAAGGTCGAAATCCAACTAAGAAATCACACGCACGCACACAACAAAACCATTCACAATCCTATTGGGAAATGCCATTCTCCCTTCCACCACCGCATTCCCATCTACGGCGCTAACTCCCTGCGCCCGAGTGCAGAGGCAGGCCCTCCCACTTTCCATATACTTCATCCTTCCAACCCCTGGTCAAGCCTCCACTGGAGCACTTGCCAAAAACAAACAATCAATTTTTATTTTTAAAGGGCCCGACCGACACACGACCATGGCTAGACGCCTCTTCGCCACCGACAATCGTCGCGCATGATCGTGCCGGTTACACTTCCAGCACAGAGAAAGCGATACTATTTCTTTTACGAGAAAACGTTTGAAATGGAAAATGCATCACATCATGCATGAAGATATTTCACATGGAAAACATACATTCGGGACTAACTCCCAAAACCAATCTCACAATCACGGCATGAAATCTAACAAGACTAGAATAAAGCCGAGCAAGTCGAGAGCGACTTACCTGGAAGACGATCCTCGAACGACGTAAGAAACGCGTCGGTACTAAAGACCTACGAATCATAACGTTCACGGTCAATCGACTAACCGCGAGAAGTAATTTTTGATTCTAGGCAAGCACAACTATAAGGGCCTTGTCAAGTGCGAGCCCACATACTTTCATGGTATCCGACAAAGGCGATTGACTCGATTCTAATAGATTTATCCAACCTTAACGTAACAAACTTGAGTGTCAACAACAACGACTTTCTCACATACTAAGATTTCCAAACTTTAAATGCCTTGAAAAGTGGAAGGCCAAGGCACGCAATTCAAAGTCCAAATTCCAAAGGTATAATACTAGGTCCTAAAGCTTTCACTCGAAGCGAAACCAAAACCAAGCAATAAAAAGGCCGAGGCTACCACACGTCCTACACGAAACCCTAATACTATTCACATTCTAAGAAGGATCAAAAGCACGCGAGGTCAAAATCCGATTACAATACACCAACATCAATATCTCAAACTTAACCACATTATCAATATACAAGAATCAAATAATTGCTACACCATTCAACCACACAATTCTAATTTTAAGCGTCAATGGCATTCATCCACCAAAACAAGTGTAATGCCCAAATGTCAAGATCAACACCATAAATTAAAGGCTAAAACACAAACATTTAACCCATATCAACAATTATCACCCTTGAATCTAAAACAGATTGGTAGAGTGCACAAGATCAGGGCCCAACCTTGGGGACGGAAATCAAGGCAAGGCTTCCCTCTGGTTCTTGGACAAACACACACACCCACGGCAGAGTCGATCTCGGAGCTGGTACACGACTTGATTCCAACAGTGGGTAATTTTGTGCTCTCACTTCGGCGCTGTAGTACAACAATGAGCAAGGCTTGTTCAATCGGTGACGCTCGATTCTAAGGACTATCGAGGCCTGTTCGTGGGGCAACACCAGTTCAGCAGACAAACAAGAAAAGAACGAGGAAGAGGGTGAGATTGGAGAGTGTAATAGAGACCTTACTTGCAACGGAAAAAAAGATGGAGCAGGGATCTCGCGACTGGTTTCCTGGCGACGATGGTCGGCGTGGCGACAACGATGATGACGCGGGCTTAGGCGAGATTCGGAGAGGGCGTGCCTTGGCGGAGCTCCCCGGATCCGTGGAGAATTCCTAGCAGGTGAAGCGTCACTATAGGAATAGAAGGCGAAGATGGAGGGTGAGAAGGCGAGGGAGCTGGAAGGAAACTTCACCGGCGGCAAAGCGAAGTCCAGTGGCGTCGGCTCTCGATCTCCTCTCCCACAGTCTTGAGCGACGTCTTAGAGGAAGGGAGCGTAAAAAAAATAGGGCAAGGCAAGATGGAAATGGATAATAGGGAAATAAAATAAGGTTCGGGCCCTCCCAAGTCCAATCTTTTTGGGCTTTGGCCCACAACAAAAACAAGGAAAGGAAGAGTAGATTAAGAGAAAAGATAGAAATTTAAACGGGACTAGCGAACGGAAATCTTAGGTCTTACACTATCTATCTTTCTTTCTATATATACTACTCCATCCGTTCTATTCTACTTGTCTTTTTAGATTATTTCACATATATTAAGAAACTTATTGAAAATGTAGAAAATATCATTGAAAATCCAAAATTTTCTAAATGTAATCACAAATTAATTACTAACTACCCTTTATAGCCAATAGATAGAGAGAGAGAAATCAATATGAACCCTTTCCAATATATTAATTAAATAATAATCCTAAATGGACATGTTCTGTTGAACAAAGTTTTGAGGCTAGAAAGACTTGTAGAATAGAACGGAGGGAGTATAAAGAAGCAAAATTTGGTCATTTATGACCAATCCATAATTAAGGTTAAAAGAATAAAAAGAATTATTCATTTATTGAAAAATTTTCAATTAATGACATAGACTATTGGTTTTCCTTTACCAAAAATAATGATTTGATAATTTATGACCAATCCATAATTAAGGTGAAAGAATAAAAAGAATTTTTTTTTATTTTAGTTTTACAATTACTCAAATAGGTTTTCGGTTTTCCTAGACATAAAAAATAGACTCTTGGATTTCCTTTTACGAAATCAATTGTTGTGATCATGTTGTCGATTTATCTATGAGTTTTGGTTTTCCATTGATTTAAGAAAAATATCAAACAAATATAAAAATACCCAAGGTTATTTAATTGGGAGCTAGTATTAAAAGATGTTTTAATTTACCAAAACTTATCGAATGCGCTTACAAATTCCAAAACCTCTTATTTCTTATTATCCAATGTCCTTACAAATTCTCAAGTCTCTTATTTCTCTTTTAAATATCCATTAGGATGTGATTCTATTTATTTTTTGAGTTTTTTTGAAACCCAATATATACAATTTGTGAGTTTAGAGACATGTGAGATCCATTATAATTTGTTCTTTAATAGCTACTAATCGAGACTATCATGGTAAGAAATCTCTTTTGATCAAATTGTTAAATTCTCCTTATATGTTTGTGAACTCATGTTTTTTTATTTGTTGAAATACATCCACGCTAATCCATAGTAGCCTTGAAATATATCTTTTTGCTAGATACCCGTAATTTGGTCTTAAACTAATATAGTTTTGTCATCAAATTAAAGATTGTAGAAATATAAAACTAGCTCTATGCATAGAAGTAATAGAACTAGATTTGTTTTTATTACTTTTTATTATTTTATGTTACCCTTTTTTAAGTAACTAACATATAGATAAAATGACACTCATGTATGTTGTGTGTACGGACAAGGCTTATGTTACATTGTTATTCTATCGAAATTAGAGATAAAATGATGCTCATGTGTATAGTATGTAACTATTCTGTTGATACTAAACCAACATTGTTTGTAAATACTATTATGTTTAACAAAAAAGAGAATATTTATTGTAATTTATAATTAATTATAAAATATGTATGTATAATTACAAAATATAATATGATATGTTACATTGTTATTCTTTAAAACGTAATATGTTGTATTAAGTAATAAGAATAGTTTAAACCAATAAAAAAAAACCAAAAATATATTAGAAATATTTTGAAATTAAAACACCACTACATGATATGTTGTAAGAAGTATGTAATAAAAATACATAAAATTGTTTTATATTTGAGAAAAATAGAGAATAATAATAAGCAATTTAATTTCACCTCTTCTAACTATAAACGGTTATTGTTTTACCTATTATCAAACCATTATTAATATATATTTACAAAAAAATTGTAACCGAAATATTCCATCAAAAGCCATAATTATATACCTAATTTATATTGCATAATGGTAGATTGGTAATGAATTAAATAATGACAATTTTAGATGTTTAGTTGAAAGATTATGTGATTTTTCAATGCTCAAAAGTATATTATACTCGAACAAAAACTATACTTCAAAATTATTCTTATACTTATGCAAAAAGTATACCTTAAAATTTTTTAAAGTGCACTTTAAATATTTATAAATATAGTAAGATAAATGCATAATCATGAAAAATAAATAATTTAAATATTTAAATACATAAATATATCTTTAGGGAAAATTTGGACCCGTGCGTATGCACAAGCATCACTACTAGTATTATTTATACAAACTAATGATATGGAAGGATATATGTAAATAAGGTAAATAAGATTATTTTAATACCATACTATAATTATATAGAGCTTGTTATATGATTTAATCTAGAAGGTCCTAATTATGGAAAATACTAAAAAGAGGCCTAGTAATATTATTATCTATACTTAAGATAATTTATATATTAAATGAGGATTTTTAATGAGATCATGTTATAATAAAATATCACTCGATAGAAGATAATATTACAAGTAATGTTATGGATATTTTTGATAAAAGATAATATTATAATAATACTAAAATATGTTTATAAGGGCATAATAGACTTTTTATAACCCTAAGAATATTATAATTTCAATATACCTTTTTAGGTCGAATATTATATCCTATGTTTTTCATAAAGTAGTCCTTGCTAATTCATATTAAGAAAATAGCAAGTGAAGTTATAAAAGAATATTCTAATAAATTAAATAAGGATATTATTGGTTTCCAAGAATGAAAATGTTTAAATATTAAGAATAAGGATTTTATAAGGATAAAAATGATATTACAAAGTTAAAATAATAATAATAGAATATTATTATTTTATTTAGCCTCACCTAAATTATTATTATAATAATTTAGAAATTCATTCTCTTATAATAAGTATACAAGAGAATCTCAAAACTTTAAAAAGAATTTAAAGAAAATTCTTATTTAAAGCTCGTTCATAAATTTCCGTGTCGATAGGTCGAGTTTTCATTCCAAGACGTGAACAACGCTTTCCGTTATCTCGCTAGACCATACCGTAAAAGCAAAGGCAAGTGGAATTTCCCCCTTGTAGCCTTATATATTCATTCCGTGAAATTTCTCGATGTTGGGAACAACTTGTTTGCTAGTAATAAACGAACCTAGGAACATCGATTGTTAGATATAATGACCCCACTGTTATCGTTATTCCGCTATTTAATATTTGATAGGATTATTATGCTAGCTTTGTTGTGGCCTTGTTTGTTTACGTTCTCGTTAAGAGAACGGTTTCGAACGAACTAGTGAGGGGCGCGGGATTAACCCGACGCCTCTATATAACTTTACTAAGTCGTATGCCTTTGCGCTTAAAGTACGACTTTCAGGATCATGATCCATGTCCGCTCCGATTGCAAGGAGGGATGAGTGGCACTCTAGCTAAGTGTCGGGAACCGAGTTTTCCCTTGGTGGTTCGGGCCATGCAGGCCCCCACCCTCTTTAAAAATCATTAACGTAACCAATATCTTTTCATCATGATATAAGATAAGTGCCAATGCACATGTAAAAGACATCAAAACCGGACCGATCTCAAATGATTGATCCGGCTCTCGGTCCGCTCAGGGCGCGAGAGGTTTTCAAACTTGTATGAATTAATAACGTTCCCAACGTCCTTTCTCCTCTAAAAGAAGTCTACAATCTAGTAGCTCTTCTCTCGATCAACGAGCTATCTCCGCTTGAGATACGCTCTTCTTCGTTACGATAAACCACCACATAAAGTTCTATACTTTAAAACACAAACGACCATATCTCCCTTGTATATAAAAAATTACCAAATTACCCTAGGGAAGTTCCGTTCCCGCTTGCTTAGTCTCTTAGACTAATTCTTCTTTTTCGCATGTTTGTCTGACATTTTCTCGCCCCTCGCGAATTATGTCAGAACCTAGGAGACCGGACAAGGCATAGGTGAAGGTGAAGGAAGGATAAGGATGCAAGACGTATTTTCCGTACTTTTGGTTTAATTTTAATTATGATGCAAGAACAAGTTTAAGATCTCTATTTTCTGAACTTCATTTTGTTAAATTGATGTAATGAAGGTTTGTACGAACAAAGTCTCTTTCGAGAGCACCCTTTCTATTATATAATATGTCAATTTCCGCACTTTATATGTTCAATATCATTCTAAAAGCCTTGGGTGACTTTGGATGGTAAAATCCTAGGTCACTGGCGGTAATACCCAATGTTGTAAAATAGGGGTGTCATAATTATGGTATCAGAGCCGAACGTTTTGGTTTCAAAACCGAAAACTTTTAAAACCGAAAATTTTCGAAAACCAAAAACTTTTTGAACCTAAGTCGTTCCTTCCGCTACCCGAAACTTCCATTTATAGAAAATTTCTTCTATATCCTTTAAAGAAACTCAAAAATGTCAACTTTCTAACTTAAACTTCTTAGCTAAGAATATCTCTCTAATTTAAAAACTTTAATACTAAGTACTTAGTTCTAGAACTACTATCCTTACAAACTTCCTTTTTAAAGACTTAAGTAGTATAAGTGTTTCAACTCTAAACATTTTCGTTAAAACCTTCTTGTAAACTTTTACATTAGAAAATTTGTTAGTAAAATAGGAAATTCTTTCTTAAGTAACATGTTCAAAAAGAAAATCCTAGACTCCTTAATAGGGCCAAGAAAATAAAAAGTCTTAATATAAACCTTTTATACCTTTATAAATAATGCCTTAAAACTTCCTTCCAATACCTTCGTCACATAGAATCAAAGGATATTCTATATAAACGCCTTTCTCTCCTCTACAAAAATGGTACTCACTAGAAGTCCAACCCGAATCAGGGACGAAGTTATAAAAGCCGCTTAAGAGCTTGATGAGGCTTTTCTCAATTGCCGCTTTTACCATATGGAACCCTGAGGATAACCCGAGCTAGTACTACGAGAAGAAATGCATGAAAATGCACCAAAGGTGAATCTCGAGGACGAGAAACCCGAAGAAGAATACCTCGAGAAAGGAGTTGGTAATTCACTTCATGACCAATCCAGACAAACTCCAATAGTCTATCAAATGGATGAATGGGCTAATTGGACTCAAGGGGTGTCATCCCATCTCCAAGCATTTGATCAAATAAGAAACCCACCTACAATCAATGGTCTAAACCCAAAGAGGGTTCGTCAGCCAATAACGTTTTATTTTCAAAATCGAACATTTTCAAAACCAAAAGTTTTCGAAATCAAAAGTTTTAAACCAACAGTTTTGTTTTCAATCCGACCAATTTTTGTTAAAACATTTCCCTAAAAAAATTTAACCTAGGATTCAAATTCTTTTCCTAAAAGGAAATTTCAACTTGAAATATCTGAATGAATACTCCAAAACTCAAGTAACGGGTACTTTTAAGGAAATTTCTAAGTTAGATATGTCTGTTGAAAGTTTAAAGCCTAAACTCATATAAGAGCAACTTATAAGTAAAAATCCTAAGGCGATAAGTTTGTAGAGCGGGAATCGTTATTTACAAAGTCTTATTCTAGAGTTTAAAAAAAAAACAAGTTCTAGTAAAGTGTTAACATACCAACTTCTTATCTATAAACTTTATTTTTAAAAATAAGTTCACAAATTTTTTTTTCCTATAATCAAAGGATTAAAATTTAAAGGATTTTCTTTAACGATAGTACGAGGAATTTATCTCCTCGAAACCCGAGATATAAATTGTACAATTAAAAATCTTTAAACTCTCTTCCATGGATTAGAATTATGATATATTAGTTATGAAAGAAATTTTTAACTTTATAAGTTTCTCTTTAAATTTAAAGTCATTCGCAAAATGAACTTTTAATATATACTCTAAAACCATCTTAATTCTGTAAGAATATAAATGTGTTTGAAATAAAAATTTTATTTTTAAATTTCAATACTTCCTTTAACTATATCCTCCTTCAAATATAGAATTACGGATATTCTATATGAACGTCGATTGTTAGCCATTTACATAAAATGGTTGTAAAGGAAAATAAGTTCATGCTCATTGTATTGGAATTAGAAGAAATTATGCCAGCTAAAGGTAATTCTTATGTTCCATAGAGCCAAAACTTACTGAGCGAGTGACTCATGGGAAGATAGAAATTTTCAAAGAGGATACCAAGGAAGACTTAGTCAACTATGGGTCTAACCTGTCTCCATCTATTCCGATCTCAAAACAGATTATCGAGTGGTATGTGAGGGGACAAACAATGGTATAACGATAAATGGGTGGTCGAGATTTCTGACCAATGAAGAATATAATAATCTAAATTACCTACAAGTAGTAGTGACTTTCTCAGTCAACATATGGAATCTTGATATGGGAAAGCCACATCATGAACATTCTTCTCCAAATTTTGATAAGTCGACCCGATAATAGGAAGAAGTTAGAAAGGAAGTTGTTAGGACCGAGATTTTTGGACATGATTGTAAGTTCTCTAAGTTGCCCAGTAGGCCTAATAGGCCATAAGGTTGCTTCATTACTAAGACAATTTGTGGACACATATCCCGATTCGTCGCATTTGAAGTAGTTATCTAGGCCATCTTCGATGTTATTTCCAACCGTTGATTCCATTATTAGGTTGTCTAGTTCGTTACACTGTACCATAACCGTTTTTCCTTCTTAAAAGAACTTGTGTTGTGGAACCAACCTTTTGAAGGTATTTCAATAAAGCATTAACTTTTGCTTCAATAACCCAAGTGCCTACTATATCCACGAATGAATGACAATTGTTTGGGAACAATTTGTTGATTCCTAATTCAAATGGTCAAACTTTAAGGAACCAACAATAGAATTCCCCTGAATAGTATTCAAGTTCAGGCACGAATGATAGTTCAAAAAGTTTACAAACAAAAAAGCAAGAAAATCGCCTGGTAATGGACCCTAGTACGCCAATACTGTTGGAGGATGTGACAAAAGTTGCATGAAAGAGTCCAACAATATAATTGATGCCAGAAGCAATCTCTTATGTTCCACCAAAAGAAGCAAGCATAATTGGAACTGACCAAGCTGCAAATAGAATTGCAAATGACGCCATATTCCACCTCAAGTAAATGGTTCTAGCTGTGCAAGTACATTAAAGACATTCATGTCAAAGAAGATGATGTCAATGAAGGAACGAAAAGTTGACCACAACTACTACTAGTTCTCCTAAGTGGAAAGATTTAAGGAGTATTCTTTGCACCGAAGCAAAAGGGTGCAAATTGTCGCTCTACAAATTGGAAAAGAGTTAGCAAATAGCAAGAGAATTATAATCAAGCAAAACATGTCATGCTGAGTTGGGAGAAAGTTTAAGACTAAATGATAAATTATTCCTCTCTTATTCTATGAGAGATGAGATTTGTAACACCCCGACTTCCGACGGGACGCTACTTAGAAATAGACCTTACTAGGTACTATTTAAGTAGCTTGACAACTACACTTTAGGATCTTGCAACGCGGGCACGACGAGAAAACATAATAAAAACATCCAACCTTTCATTTTATAAAAATATAGAAAACGTAGTTATGCATGTATTCCCGAAAACATAAATATTCAAATTCGAGAATCACTGCTAACAATAAATTATTCGAGGAAACAAAGACAAGTAATAATACTAACTCCATCATAATAGTAAAAACAACATCCTAGAAAATCACAAATAAATTAACGTAAACCCGACCTACTATGACACGCGCTCTTCACCGCTCCGGCCCACCATCTGGCCTCGGTTCCTGCACGGTTCCCTGGTTCATACCTGGAACTGAAAAATAATCTCCGAAGGGTCAGCTACTAATCTATCAAGTTAGAAAGAATATGAAAATTGCAAGACGTTTTAAAACATTTCTAAAGTCAGCATCCAAATCCACAATCGCAATCATAACTCTAAAGGCCAATACCTAAATTAGTCATAATTAATCATACATAGCCACAAACACGTTTACAAATACAACCATATAACAATGCAATTCCTCCATCTCACAATCCGACTTCCAAGGCGCTCATCACCGCGCCGAGTGCAGAGGCAAGCCCTCTCACTCCACTTCACAATCTCCCTTCTAACCCCGGCTAAGCCTCCACTGGAGCACTTGCCGAAACACATAGATAATAATTTTCGTTTTTGAAGGGGCACGGTTTCCCTGTCACACGGGTCATACATAGCCAACTCTTCCTCCACGCCAGCTACGATGGGCCGTGTCGGAAACGGTACCAACACGGAGAAAACGTTCCAAAAATATCCTTCCGATAAAATACATTCAAAACCATTTTACACACACAACAATAAGAGAAGTTCAACACAGTTTAAAAAGGTATTCGGGACTAGTTCCCAAGACCCGCCCTACAATAACGGTATGCAAACTAACATGATAGAGAAGAGCCAAGCAAATCGAAAACGACTTACCTCGAAGATAGGAATCCTCTGAAGAAGACAAAAATTTAAGAACACGAGCGGAAACGATTCCCTATAAAATTATAAAGTGATAAATTAGATTAGGTACAAGCCGAACCGAGATAACCCAATTAAGGAGCCACCTTTATTGCCATTAAATAACCGAACCTATACAAAGGGAATTCCTAATGAGTAATTATTAATATCTCTAATCCATTCCACTTATTATTATCCCACTAACCTAACAAATCCTAGCCCACCAAGACCAACCCCGTAATTACTTGTCTCCCCCTTGTCCAAAAGATCAACCTATTACTATATTTCAATACAATCAAACCAAACCCCACCGCCCACATTAATTAGTGAAGGCCGACCCAATATCTCGTTCTAAGCAAACAGTTGAGCTGGGCCCAATTCAACCCGTCTCCCACACCCAACCGATTAGTTGACCGGACCAGAGATCTTGACCAAGTCCTGCGGGCCCCACCCCCTTTCTTCCTCACCCAAACAGCCTAATCTCCAGAATCCCTCTCCCGCCGATGCTCTGCAACATTGCACCACTCCCCTTGCCTAACCCCCGCTCCCTTTTTCCGACCCACCACATGCCCTAATCTCGCCGCCTCCCATCTCTACCACCGCCTCCCCCTCATCGAAAGAATAGCACAAGCCGGCTTCTTGCCGGAAAAAAAATATAGGACATGGTGGAGTTTAACAAAACAGAGGAAGGAAATCTCACCCGAGTCGTGACGATCGACAATGACGGCGGCGACGAGTTCCGACGACTTTTGCGGCCTCCCCGGTGGCATCCTATCCTACAGACGTGTCGAGAGAAATTTGATCGGCAACAATGGGAACGAACGAAAGAAAGAAGAGAAGAAGAAAAAAACGGACTTCTAAATCGCTGGAGAAGGTGGACGGAAAACAACAGCCTTACCAAATTCGATCATCGCTTATTCTATGAGAGATGAGATTGTTGATGATCTCTTAGACCCTAAAGGTTATGTGACTAAGTATGTCGAGAAGAAGACCACACAGTTTAACCAATTATTGCATTACGCACGATATGAAGTTTTCCTTTAAGCCCAAAAGTATCCCGCCATAGTGGATAAGTTCCCCTCTATAAACCCTACATTCATGTAAGACCTCATGGAAGTCACCCTTTAGTGTAGAATCTAAGTGGTCATTATTTGTTGCAACTAGACTCGTAGCCTAGCATTTTCATTGTTTAGTAGAAGAAGTTGGGCATCGGATATAATCTTTGTTGATAGAAAGACACTTCTTTGAACATATAAGGAAAGTAGTAGATCTTTCTATTGCCGCCCCACGGTGAGCACGAAGCTGTTTTTGGAAAAAAAATGAACAAGTGTACTCTTCTCTTTTTGAGCGGAAACAATAAGAATCGATATATATATATATATATATATATATAGAATAGTGCTCTAGTGTAAGCATATATTAGAGTGTAGGCGTGTGGTTAAATCAGATCCATTGGATGCTAAAAAATGTGTGGCTAGGTTTTTAAAAAAATGGGGTGTAGAAAGTTGAGGTGGGTATATTGTACGGGATAAATTCAAATATGGAGAGAATCATTAATCGGTTAAAATCTCCGTAATTGTAGACCACTTTCCATTGAAAAGTCACATACTCTCTCTCTCCTAATTCTGAAATTGACGGTTGCTCTTTCCATATCTCTGATCACGGGCGAAAATCAGAGAACGAAGAGGGGCGAAAGACGAACTTCAAGAAATCGGTAAGGGTAGTCGAATTTTTTTGTATCTTTAGTCAATAAATTAATTGTTATTCTCAATTATGATGTTCTTACTCTCAAATTCGAACTTGTTTGGTCAATTTATAGTTCTATATGCAGAAATTCGAAGTTAGGTTTTTCTCGAAATTTTGTTTTTTGCAAAACACGATTACTCAAGTTGGTGAAGTTGATAAAAGTATAATGAAATTACATCAACAATGGCGTCTACCGCTCCGGTTTCCCAAACACCGCCAACTTCACCTTTCTCCAATCCCTCGGCTTGCGCTCCATCGTGTAAATTAAATCTCGCAAATCTTTTCAATTCTATTGCAATTGTTTTGTGTGTGGATTCGATTATTCAAAATTGGATGAATTGATTTTGCTAATTAGGTATTTGTGTCTGGAGCCATATCCGAAGGCCAACATGGAGTTCCTCGATTTGAGCGGGATTAAGCTTTAGCACTTCAGAATCGATGGCGCCAAGGTAAATGAAGCAACTTTCATGGAGGATTCAGATTTTTTGTTCCGCTTTAGATTTTTTCGTCAAAAAGCCCTTCCAGTGGCCCGAATTCCAAATATAGTGGCCCGAATTCATTTGTCAATTATTTGGTGGACCGAATTGATTTGTGTATTGTATAAATGATGGTGGTGTAATAATTTGTGTTCTTTGATGTCTTGAATTCGAAATGCAGATGAAATCCAACTTTGAGCAATGTGATGATAATGATTCAACTACCAAATCTTCCAAGACAACGTCTTTGCTAATCCAACTGATAGTTTTGAGTATAAACAAGGAGTTCAGTGCAACCACAAACTCCATGGTGATTCCATCTCTTATGGTTAGCTCGCACCCAAATCTTTATGTTTTACACATGCACCCACAATGATAATAATGGATTGAATACATGTCTATATGAGAGTAGTTGCTGTATTTTTCAAATTCATTGTTTTTCGTACATATGTATTTTGTTTTTCATATGGAAAACAGGAGATAATGATCAATATTATTCACAATAAATACTATGGTTTTTCAATAGTAAGGATTAACTAGATAAGCATATGAAACGAGTGTTTTTCAATTTGAATAATATGGTTTTGCAACACTGATTTATGTATGACACTTTTGCAATTGTTTTTCAAGTATCACAATATACTTTTGCACGTACTTTGGATGATATGGGTTTGCAACACTGATGAATGATGATAGGTGTATGACAGTTTTGCAATTGTTTTTCAAGTCTCACAATATACTTTTTCACTTTAGATGGTATGGTTTTGCAATACTGATATCATTTGTGTTTAACTGTGTTTTCAAATGGAACAGGTGGTAATGATCAACAATTGGACATTGGATAAAATTCAAAGCGCACCAAGGTCCTATTTAAAAGACTTCGCACCAGGGAACATGTTCCAAATGATGATAATGTTGATGTATTTGACATCGGTCCAAAAAAAATTGTAATTCATAAGCATTGTAATTGTTATTTCAAAAGCAGTGTAATGATTATTGATAGCATAAAATACAAAGACATATTTTTCATAATATTAAAGATTTTTTTTCAAAAGTATTGTAATTGTTATTCAATTAATAAATTATTCATGTCAATACATTCTAATAATACTAGTGAAAACCATTGAATAAGTTTAGTTATTCAGGATGAACAATGTTGTTTTTCAACTACTCTTATTTAGTTATTCATGGTAAGACGAATACTTATTCAACCTAAATAATGCAAATGTTAAAACATGTTCAATCCTACAATTATTCAAACAATTATATTGAGTTATTCAAACCTCGACTATAAATATTTTATGATTCTATAATTATTCAAACAATCAAATTGAGTTATTCAAACAATCAAACTGAGTTATTCAAACATTGGTTATAAATATTATACGATTCTATAATTATTTAAACAATCATATTGAGTTTTTCAAACAATCAAACTAAGTTATTCAAACATCGGCTATAAATATTATACGATTCTATATTTATTCAAAGCACCATATTTAAGTTTTTCAAATGTCAACTAATAGGTATTCAATGATTCTGCAGAGGTTTTATATTTGTAAAAAAGCGTATATTTAATTTGAAATTCATGTTTGAATTTTTAAAAAGACGCCAAAAGCTAGTTACAAATTTTGAAAAAAAAAGATTTGCTTGGATTTTATTTTTTTATAATAGCCACTGATTTATCCTAATCCAACTCCCTAAATTCAACCACACGCTTACACCATAATATGTATTGTACCGGAGCGCTCCCCTATATATATATATATATATATGCAAAACTATTTATCGTCAAATCAACATAGGCAAATGAACAAATGTGAGGAGAAAACCTCTTATATTGATCCAAACTCAATTATAATAGCAAAATCCTAGAATTATGTTACAAAAGTTGAGGAAGAATAGATTATTTCATGGGTGATTGAGAGTGTACGGTTGATATCATGTTCTCTTGTATAAAGTACAAGGAGGACGCATGGGTTGGTAGAGAATGTGAGATTGAGTGAGTTTATTATTCAATGAGCCTAGATCTAAGAGAATGAGTGTGTTTTTGATTTCATACAAGAGTGATTTGTATGAATTGAGCGATGTCGAATGAATCACCTTGGAACAAATAACGATGACATATGCAACGTCTTGGGACCCGTTCAATAGAGGCCCTACATGCGATAATTATATACCTTCAACATTTTTCATATTTCCACATAAAATGAACGACCACTTTATAAAAAATTTATGCAAAGCTTTGTAAAAAATGTCTCATTAAAATAATTTCTCCATTGTTATTATATAGTTTTTTCTATAGACTGTCAAATTACCAAGGATGAGATACTTTACAAAAATAAAAGATCCAATGAAGTTGCTTTCAGAGAATTATGATGCTTTTATTAGCATGGAGAACACGCTTTACATTAAAGAGACTTCGTAACCAGGTACACCACTAGAGGAATTCAGTGATGCAACTCTCTTTATCCTCAAGCCTATGCACCTAGTTCTCTCGCATAATGATATAATTTACTACATCGAATAACATTAAAACTAACCTTCTACTTTTTGTAAGGAAATAAAATAAAGTTCATCATATAAAATTATTTCGTATTTTATAGTATATATAGAAATATTTCGCACATGGTTTTATAATTTTTAAAGTTTGTATTGCATTTGGTTCAAAGTGTATATTCATTCGGAGTTCTGTTCTCAAAAGAAAATTATTGAGAAGGGTAACTAATTTCTCTATTGTTATTATACTATTTTTTCTATAGCTTGTCAGATTATCAAGGATAGGATACTTTATTTAAATAAAGACTTTATATAAATAAAGATCCAGTGAAGTTTCTCTTGCAAAATTATAAAGCTTTATTAGTTTAGAGAGCACACTTTAAATAAATGAGACTCCGTATTAAGGCACACCACTAATGCCACCCTCTTTACCCTCATCCCTATGCACAAGCTCTCTCATAAGAGGAGATAATTGACTACATCGGGTAACATTAAAACTAATATTTTCGTTTTTTTTATAGAAAGACAATAAAATTTATTATATAAAATTATTTCATATTTTGTAGTATATATCGCAATAGTTTGCTCATGTTTTTATAATTTTAAAAGTTTGTATTATTTTTGGTTCAAATTGTATATACGGAGTTTTGTTCTCATAAGAAAATTATTGAGAAAGTTAACTAGTTTCTCTATTGTACCAAGTATAGGATACTTTATATAAATAAAGATCCATTGGAGTTTCTCTTGGAGAATTATTAAGCTTTTATTGACATGGAGAACATGCTTTATAATAAATAGACTACATATCATGGCACAACACTAGAGAGATATAATGATGCAACCCTCTTTATCCGCATCCCTGAGCACCTACTTCTCTCGAATATTGATATAATTGACTACATCGGGTAACATTAAATCTAACCTTCCCCTTTCTGTAAAGAAATATAATAAAATTCATTATATAATAATATTTTATACTTTTTGGCATATATCGTAGATGATTTTATAATTTTTAAAGTTTGTATTGTTTTTGATTCATCGTGTATATCCGGAGTTTTTCTCTAATAATAAAATTATTAACAATGTTAAATAATTTTTCTATTGTTATTTATTGTTTTTCTATAGCCTACAAAATTACCTTGGATAGGATACTTTGCTTAAATAAAGATGCAATAACGTTTCTCTTGAAAAATTATGAAGCTTTTAGTAGTATGGACAACACGCTTTATTTTAAAGAGACTTCGTATTAGGTTACACCACTATATGCGATAAATAGCGATGACATATGCAATGTCTCAGGACCCGTTCAATGGAAGCCCTATATGTGATAATTATATATCTTCAACATTTTCATATTTCCACATAAAGTGAATGACCACTTTTAAAAAAAAATCTATGCAAAGTTTTGAAAAAATGTCTCATGAAAATAATTTCTCTATTATTATATAGTTTTTCTATAGCCTGCCAGATTACCAAAGATGAGATATTTTACTAAAATAAAGATCCAATGAAGTTTCTCTTAGAAAATTATGAAGTTTTTATTAGCATGGAGAACACGCTTTACATTAAAGAGACTTTGTACCAAGGCACACTACTAGAAGAATTCAGTGATGCAACCCTTTTTATCCTCAATCCTACGCACCTAGTTGTCATGCATGATGATATATACAATTGACTACATCAGGTAACATTAAAACTATCCTTCTCCTTTTTGTAAAGAAATATAATAAATTGCATTATATAAAATTATTTTGTATTTTTTGATATATATCGCAATACTTCACACATGGTTTTATAATTTCTAAAGTTTATATTGTTTTTGGTTTAAGCTTTATATCCGGAGTGTTATTATTTTTTTATGAGCGTAGGTACACTGCCTACTTAGAATTAATTACATAACTCATCTAGAGACGAAAAATGGGAAGACAAGCACAACCCCGCTAAAATATTATATAAATAAAGGATAGAAAATGGACAACTTGATTGTCGCTTATTCAATATGTTGAAAAACGAAAACTTAACCCTAATATACACATATAAGCTTTGAATTTTATTTTTTTATCTACACTATTTTTTTGAATAGAAATGTAACCTTAGATATTTAAATATACATATACGTTTTAAATATGTATGTTTTTAAGATCTAATGTTGATATGCTTGCTTTTTTACACATAGTAGAAGTTGTGGCTGATATACAAACGAGGCGTTCATGAGACCACTGGGAAAGATGTAAAGATTAAGCTCACATTGATCATATTTCTCAGTGATGCTACCACCGCATGCATGGCTGCAAATTCATTGCATGAAAAAGAAAACGGTGAATGGACAAAGTATCTAGAAGATAGACACAACCACTAGGGTGATATGCATGATATGAGGTTGAGATTTCACTATGGTTTAGCATGGATTGTTCATGATTGGTATGGAGTGTTTCTTTTTGTGGGAAGAGATAGGGATGCAAATCTGAGAGCAAACATACTTGTAGATTTGAGAGAGAGAGAGAGAGAGAGAGAGAGAGAGAGAGAGAGATGCTAATTTGAGAGGGAGGATACTGACTAATACTTTAGTACTTGTAAGGATTTTAGAACTATCAATTATACTTATATGAAAAAAATACTTTTAGAGATTTTAAGAGCATTGAGAAATACAAATAACATCATTGGGAGAATAATTTTCCGGAGTAACCCCACACAAATCCACCGGAGTAACCCCTCATCACCACTTTTTGGTGAGCGATCATTTTTGTTGAAATCTTTTAATTGAAACATATTATATAAAATTTCTTCAATTCTTTGATTGCTACAAAAATGTCAAACTTGATTAAAAAAAGATCTGGTGTGGATCCGGTTCTTCCCCGAATCAAAGCTTCACCATGATCTCGATAAACTCTAGTTATTCATTAGCATCTTCATTGACCATCTTTTGATCCACTGATTAATTCACCGTTGGCTAGCCCACCATCTCCATCCAACTTTTGCATGACCACAAATACTTGTTGTGCAAGAATGAGGCATTACTTAGAGGCAATTTTTACAACTTTATTTGCGAAAACCCTCGATTATCTACCACTGAAGACCCCGACCAAGTAGGGCAACCCCCATCAAACAACTACGATGCCACGAATGTCATTTTTGACAACTTTCTTTACGGTCTAAGGATGAACTACATGATGGGAAAAATGAGAACTTTTCTTACGGTGCAAGATGGGTTGAGCTTTTTGTATAATAGACCGAGTTGTATTGGGACAACCAGTTCATTAGGTGCTTTGAGGTGAAGATCCTTCATTTCAATGGAGGGAACGTCCACTATCTATTTTGCACATCCCAACATGGGTTGTCTCATTGCTTATGGTGGGTATGCTTTTACTACTTTACTCACTTTGTTCCCAAACTCGTCTTTGTTCTTTCTTGTTCGTGTTTTGTTTCTTTTCACTCATCTAGACGTTCACGACTGCTTTTTTATTACGGGATCTCATATTA
The DNA here is from genome assembly GCA_964016875.1 of Fallopia convolvulus. NCBI lineage: Eukaryota > Viridiplantae > Streptophyta > Magnoliopsida > Caryophyllales > Polygonaceae > Fallopia > Fallopia convolvulus. The sequence goes on from OZ024736.1 coordinate 16,297,438, forward strand.
CGAAGTTTGTTTGGAAATCTGAACATTTACCTCTTCAAAAAAAAAACTTCATGGCCGGTTTGTTGAGAAACCTCACAAATAAGAAAACCAAAAAAAAAACAAATTAATCTTTAAGATATAATACCATGGATAAAAATATCAAATTAACACTCACTAAGCAAATCACACACAAAAAAAAACAAAAAAATAGTCAATGATAAGAAACAACAATTGCAAAATAAGTATAGGGCCAATGGCCTATTGATTGCTAGATCAAATACTATGAGACCTAATGATTGGTAAAAAAAATCAATTGCAAAACAAGTATTATTATTATTCTATTATTTAAAGAATAATATTAGACGCTATATTTGAAAATATTGAATAGGTTTGTGGGATTTGAGGGACTTGCATTGGATTTAATAGAAAACAATAACAAATTTAGGGTTCTAGCTTGGTCAATAGATTAATAAATCGAACAAATTAGGGCAAGAGGATGAATATACCTTATCATGAAAGGTGTAAGGGGCTTGAATTGGAATATCCATGAAGCTATAATATATTGCGATGAATAAAGAAGGAGGAATGCCTTTTATTTAAAAAGAGGAGGGTGACATTAATTGAACCGTGGGCATATTCAAGGGAGGGCAACACTGCCTCAATTAGTTTTACAAGTTATTATATTTGGAAGATCTATCTAGAAAATGGTTATGAGGGGTATGCACGTGAATTGCAGTAAGAATAAGAGAATGTAAACATGGTTATTTGTCTTTTTTTCTTTATCTTCTCGTGGAATCTAGAATAAATAATACTCATATATGTGGATCAAAAAGCGTAAATCGAGTTGATATGGAGATAATGTTGAAGCTAATTGGTAACTGAAGCTAATATATTTAGCTGAAATTCATAAGTGATTTTAAAATAAGCTAATGGATGTTTAGTAGAACTAACTTATTTTTTGTAAAAATGAACGACGAAAATAGAGCGGCAACCGATCAAAGAAAACTCGAAATGTTGGAAACTATATTTCTCCACCATCGAATGACTAAAAATCACAAGGAGAAGAAGAAAGAGACGAAGACGAGAAGAAGGGCGGCTTAACGGCGGTAGGAAAGCGACGATAGCGAAAGGGTGAATTGCGATAAAAAAAAAAACTGATAGGGTCTCTCTCCTGTCTATTGAGATGTGGTGCAACTCAAAAGAGAAAAAGAACGGAACGAGGCAGGGGTTCTCCTAAAAAAGGAATAAAAGAAAAGGAATCATACCCTATTTTCGGCAAGCCCTTCGTTGGGCCTTCAAGTCCAATCACAACAAAAAGAAGAAATGGTGTAGGGAATTTGGGCATCTTGGCCTACAAATATTGGATAAGTTGGTGTAGGAAGGAAGGAAAACTTATCGAGAGGTTTGGGGAAGGTCGAAGCGGAAATTATTGATACGTTTTCGAGAAACTCGGGTTTAAAAAAAATAATGTAAATTTTTATAATTTTTAATCAAATTTGCTTCTTTAAAAAACTTTTCAATAACTATGAAAAAATAATTAATATGAAAAGATAAAAATAAATGAATAAAAATTGATTTTTTTCAAATGTGATGTGGGGCTAGATCAAATAAATCTTCTATATTTGCATATATAAATAAAACATGAATTAAGAAAAAAATAATATAATTTTTTATCAAAATTCAATTTAGACAATTAACTAGTAAAACCCGTTGTATCATTCACAACTACGACTTCGATATTAACTCTTTTATTACAAAGTGTAATTATTGATTCATTTTCAATATATGGTATTATATAATATTGTGAAGTGTAATCTCTTGTCAAACAAGGTTTTCTAACATTGGTCGGTTGTATATAACAAATAAAACGTGTCCCATTTAAAAAAAATTCTAATCAAATTTATGAAAAGGCACATAAGATAAAAGGATTTGACTTTAATTATAATATATTGATTAACAAGATATTGTAAATTTTACTTTTTTAATTAAACTTTGATTTAACAAAAATCATTTACATAATTGGATAAAAAGATAAAGATAATGTAGTTTTCATTATTTATAAATAAAATTATACTTTTTATTTTTTTGACATAAATAGATAGAAGGAATTTAGTTAGTAAATGTAAAGTAGAGTTTGGTTCAAATGAAAAAAAATTCTTATCTTGAAAAGTGAAAAGTGCACTACAAAGTACGAAAAGTGCATTACAAAATACCAAAAGTACAATTCAAAAAGTGTACTACAAAAAATACAAAAAGTGCTCTACAAAGTACGAAAAGTGCAAATGCGAAAAAGTGCATTACGAACTAGGAAAAAAGCATTTCTTTTCATTTTTCAGGATAAGAGTTATTTTTGTTCATTTGAACCAAATTCATGTAAAGTAATTGTTGAGCAAAAATGTACACAAAATTGCAAAACACATTTAAATTATTTTTATTTTAATTCGACCCTCTCTTTTGACTCTTTTGATTAAAAGCAATACCGATACAAAATATTAAGTGGTTTTTGTGATTTAGGCTGCACCCAGTTTTGGTGGGTTGCCTACGTATCTCTTTAAAGAGAATCAAGCCTTATGTAGTTCAAAGTGTTTTAATTTGGGTTTGGTTTGATTTTCACGCATCAGTGGAACGAGCCCGAACCCACCTTCTAGGAAGGGTTGCTCGGATTCAAACCAACTATCATTTGCGTGATGCGAATATGATTAAACCCACCTTCTAGGAAGGGTTGATTAATCTTTTCGCTATCAAACATGTTTTTAAAGTTTTATATATTTTATTTGATTTATTTTAATTTAATATGCGACTAAAAATGACATGTATATATTATGTCAAATGTCCTACGTATCCACTTGTATAATGTGGAATCAAGTCAAACGTAGTTTTAGAAATCAAATAATATGGGTTGAATTTTGACTTTATCTTTATATTTAAAAAGTCAAATTAATATTTATGATTTGACTCAACCTTATATATGTCGAGTCTCCTACTTGACTCTTAAAAGAGATACCGAGTCAAATGTAGGTCTCAAAGAATCAAGGGTTCGATTAAAATACGATTTTGTTTTTTTTAGCATGACTGGACTCAATGAGCTTTTTGCTTTATATTGAGCTTCCTACGTATCCAACGAATCAGAATCAAGTCATCGTAGTTCAAACTTAAGACTTTGACATTAAGTTTGTTTATTTTTGTTTTCATGCATCATAGGATCGAATTCAGACCCACCTTCGAGGAAGGGTTGTCTAAACTCCACCAACTATCATTTGCATGTAAAATATTATACATTTTATTATCTTGCCTTCAGTGCATCAAAGGATAGAAATAAACCCACCTTCTAGAAAGGGTTGTCTAAATCCTCCATATTATCATATGCAAAACGAAAGAAAGACAAGTTAATTTCATATTTTGATTTTATTTTAAAGTAATTGTTAAACCCAATATGTATGTATTTTACATGGGGCGCTCAACATACTCTTTTAAGAGGATCAAGTCGGACATAGTTCTCAAAAGAGGTATTTAATTTTATCATCGACTTTACTTTATGTTTGAAAGTCAACTTAAATTTTGTGTGTCAACTCGATATTATGTATTAATAAAGTTTTTCACATAGCCCATACAAAGAGCATCATATTATACATAGTTCTAAAAATAGAACAAGTATTTTCGGTTAATTTTTATATGTGTGTGACTATACTTAGTATATATTATATTTAATACCAAGTTTTTACGTAGCATATGAAGGCGTCAAGTCATTACATAGTTCTTAACAGGACATATTTTTTTTTGGACCTTATGTATGTGGGCATGTGGCCCGTTATCATGGTAAATAGAGTTTGTCTACAATTTGTAAATTTTATTCCCTTAATAAATTACCATTCCAATTATATTGCTTTGGTGGGAAATTTAGATAATTAATCCAGTTATGTGAATCAAGTCTGATCCTCGTGCATGTATATATGACTTGAGAATACGATTTTATAGTACTGCATGTGCATTTTATGTACACACCATGCATATACGTATTTACTCAAATTAAAAGACAACCCCCTTGTACAATAACTTAGGTGTAGGAAATATATGTTTTCTTTAAGATCAAATAGAATTTTCGGGTATTATTATCCCCATAGTGTGTTAAAATTTTATGGACTGTTCATATCAACATGATATTTTAATCTCCCTTATAATTCATAAAAGGGTAATTATAAAAGATAGGCTTTATCTTTTTAAAATATTTAATTTGCCCATCCACTGAAAATATGCCAATCATCAACTCATTTTTAAGACAACTTTAGCATATATAGCGATCTAATCGATCACATTTATTTAATCAAAGTGATGATTCTTTTCAATTAGGAGGTTATGGAACCGTTTTCATATTCAATGGGTTATAAGTGCATAATATATATATATATACACTCTTCTTGTTTGCAGACCCTGGTTCATAGCACCCATTAATTTTAAAATGTCCAAACGTTAACATATATAAGGCATATATAATCAACTTATTTCCCCCTTATTTTTTGTTTGAATCCGACTATGTTATAGATGGGATGATCATCATCTTGTTTTATTCAGCAGTCCATGATCAGAACGTTTATTTGTCCATGTCTGTTTCATTCCCAGCGCGCCCTGATCAATTTGTGTCAAAACGACCCTTCTCCATTTTATTCTAATCAAGCGTATAGAAAATTCTGGAGAAAATTGGGCATTATAACGGCTAGGAATGGTCTACTTTATAATTTTGTGGATCCATTCGGTTCCACAGGTGTGGTGTTCGGATCCATTCACGGGTATGTATAAGGATGTGGTGTTCGGACCCATTCGGTTCCTCCCAGACCATGTATTTTTTATTGAAAATATTAGTATTGAACAAAGATTGAAACGGTAGTGGAACACCGACTTCGTTTACCCAATTCTCGTTCTCTGTACGAGTCTTCTTTGACAACACTCTTTCTTCGTTCTCCTTGTCATCTACTGCATTTTCTATGTTTGTGCAGATGGGAGATTGAAGCGGTGGTCCATCTCCAATGTTGTATGATTATTGGAAGGGAAATCTTGGTCTTTTGTTTTGTGCTCATTCGATCCCTCTGTAGTATATTTTTGTTGTTCCATTAGGCGGGGAAAGAGAGAGACCGAAAGCCTCTTCCGTGTAAAAATTGGAGAAACCCCTTTAATTGGTTTTGGCTATGCCCATTGGAGAAAAGAGCCAACCGTCAAAACCGGTTTATTGGTCTTCTTTTATAGAAGATTCAAGGAGGAAGTTATTTTTGTAACCACCATTTTTTAAAGTAAATATTTTTTAGGGATTTTCCTTTTCGTTCCAATTCTACATAGAAGACCAGGCAAATAAAACAACCGTGAGTATGTTGGAAGGTCTAAATTGATTTGACCTTCTTTTTTCTTGAAATGAAGTTTGGGCTTATTTTAACCCATCAAATCAATTTCATTTTGGGCCTGATGTGATCAACTTAAAAAGCCCAATTTTCAAATAAGATTTTATTCTAAATTTTCAAGATAAATTAATTAAATAAATTATCTCAATTAATTTTTACCATTTTATATAAATTCATGAATAATTTTTAAATCGTGGAAATTTTCTCGTCAACAGTTTTATAAGCAAAATTTTATTTTTTTTTAAGTATAAGGTAGGCTCATAATTAATTTGGTGGCTAAAAATGATACAACATTAATATATTTTTTTTAGAATAAAGCTTTAAGCTTTACTCCCTCCGTTTCACAATAGATGTTCATAGATAATTTTGCACATATATTAAGGGGAAAAAATTCTACCATAATTACCCCTATTGCCCTTTTAAATAGTAAACCTAGGGAAAAGTGTATATGATTAATGTGATGTAATTATTAGGGGTACAAATGAAAAGTAATTGACAAAATTTTTATATGAACATGTATTGTGAAACAAGAAAAAAAGCCTTTATAAACATACATTGTGAAACGGAGAGAGTATTAGATATCGAGCTCCACTAAAGTCGTTACACCCGTAGCCCGTAGGAATATCACCCGAAACAAGACCAATAAGGCCATGAAATAAGCGACTGTATTACCCAATCCATTGACATGTGAAAAACACGTATACGAAGAAGTAGATAACATAGTTCTAATATAAAAAAATATTGCTCCCTAGTATGACATACTCCCTCCGATCCAAAAAAATGTTGTTTTAGCAAAAAGCTCTACTATTAAGAAATACTTAATGACGCATCAAACTCTCTTATCTCTACATATGCCAAGGTAAAATATTCATTAATTGGTCAATAGACATTTGGATGGCAATTATGTATGTGCAAAAGGGGAAAGATTTCCAATGAGATTAATAAATTGGGAGACAAATAACCAATGAGAGAAAATAAATGAAAATATCTATGCAATAAATTTTCATATGGAAAAGTGAACGACATTTAAATAGGATCAAATATTAATAGTTTAAACGTCATTTAATTTGAATCGGAGGGAGAAGATTTGGAAATTCCTAGAACCACAGATTAAGCACTTCGAGGACTATAAAGTTCATAGACTTTGCAACTTTTAATCCAAAAAGAATTGATTGAGCCTCTGCCATCTCAACAGATCAGGCACAAGGAAGTCGATGATTACCCGCCGCCACCACAATGCCATAAGAGTTTCGGATAACAATCCCAAGGCCAACCTCGATACCATCAAAGAGTGCAACATCGCAATTCAATTCAATTTTAAAGCAGACGAAGAAGGTACTTGCCATAAAACTGTAGTAGGAGTGGATACACGTCCTAAGTATTCAATTTTAAATTCAACCCCTTATTTATACATCTTTACAATTCTACTAGTAATTAGATTGGAAACTTTTTTAGTTTGTTTTATGATTTGGGTTGCAACCGAGTTATAACAAGTTGCCTACATATCTCTTTAAAGAGAATTAATCAAGCCTTACGTAGTTTAAAAGTTTAATTTTTGAATTTGCTTTGGGATTTTCACGCATAAAAGGAACAACCCTAAACCCACCAAATCAAATCCAAATATTTGGTTTGGGATTTACACGCATAAAAGGAACAAGCCTAGGAAGGGTTCCCTAAGCTCGGTTCAACTATCATTTGCATGACGTGAATAAAATTAAACCCATCTTCTAGGAATGGTTGTCTAATATTTTTCACTATGATTTTTATTTAAATATTTGGTGTGACTGAACTCGATACCCATTTGGGTTTGATGTAGGATTTCCTACGTACCCGTTGAAGGGATCAAGTCTTCGTAGTTCTCGGAAGAATAAATTTTAATTTGAGATTGTGATTGAACCCGGCCAACATTAGCTATATGTCGAGATTTCTACGTAAAAAAATTGAACTTCATACAATATAGAAAATTGAACTCATACAATATAGAAAATTGAACTTCTAACATAAAAAATTGAACTTCTCGTATATAAAAATAAACTCATAGTTATAAAAATTGAACTATCATATTTATAGTTTTTAAAGCTTTTTTTTAATAAAAAGAACATAATTTTAAAAAAGAAAAAAATCGAAAAAAATAAATAAAAAATTAAAAAAAATCAATTATTTTTTTAGTTGTGAAAATCGAATTATATGAAAAATGAACTCAAAGCACATAAACATTGAACTTATCATAGATAAAAAAAACGAACTCGTAGAATATAAAAATTGAACTCATACAATTTAGTAAAATTGAACTCCAAACATAAAAAATTGAAATTCTAGTGTATAAAAATTAAATTGTCATATTTAACATTTTTAACGCTTTTTTTAAATAAGAAAATCATTTTAAAAAGGTAAAAAAATAAAAATAAAATAAAAAATTGAAAAAAATGATTTTTTTTAAAAATATTTTTTTAGTTATGTGTAAATCTAATATTTGAAAAATGAACTCAAACCACATAAAAATTGAACTTATCATCGATTGAAAAATGAACTCGTAGAATATCAAATTTTAACACATACAATACAGAAAATTGAACTCCTAACATAAAAAAATGAACTTCTAGTGTATAAAAATGAACTCGTAGTATATAAAAATTGAACAACCATATTTAGCATTTTTAAAGCTTTTTTAAACAAAGAACAAAATAAAAAAATAAAAAAATAAAAAAGAGAAAAAAAGAGAAAAAAAGATAAAAAAATCTTGACCATCTAATTGATAGTGATGATGTAAATCTAATGGTTGAGATTACTCCTCATTTCAAACAAAAGGTCTTACCACAAGAGTGGTCCTCTCTTGAACCAAAACCTATCTTCGTTAGTTATATGTTTTTTTTTCTAAAACAAAATACATATATAAAGGAGTTCGGTTCAGGTGCGAATGGGCGCTCATGTGCGAAATAAGAAAGAACAAGACTCGTTGGATCAAGAAAAATCAAAGGCGTTGATCATTTCACTTAAAAAGGGGGGAAAAACGGCACGGGCGAATTTTTGACGAATTATTCGCGTATTTTTGAAAAAAAAACGAAAATAGGACACGTGCCCAGATTGTTCATCGAAAATGTGGATTTGTTCATCAATACTGTGGATTTGTTCATCAATACTAAGGATTTGTTCATCAACAATGTGGATTTGTTCATCAACACTTTGGCATATTTGTTCATTGGTTTTGACATATTTGTTCATCGGTTTGTGCATATTTGTTCATTAGTAACATCAATTTGTTCATTGGTTTATGCATATTTGTTCATTGATACATGCATATTTTTTCATTATTATATTCATATTTGTTCATTGGTTTTGGCATATTTGTTCATCGGTTTGTATATATTTGTTCATTGATTTATGCATATTTGTTCATTACCTTTTCGTATAATTGTTCTTTGCTAAATGCATGTTTGTTCAGTAGTAACCTCTTAGCATACACCATATTATTGCAAAATAGATTCTTTATCTATTATTCTTTGTATTCAAGTTTCTAAATCAAACTTATCTTGTTTAGCTACTATATTGAGCACTTCATTCGTATTGACAAGTTACCCTTAAAGCACTTCATTTGTATTATCCTTTGCATTCAAGATAGCCTTAAAAACACAAAATAAATACAAAAAATGCACAAATAGATAGTCCTAAATGTACAAGTTGATGATATTAATAGCCCTAAATGTACAAATTGATGGTATTGACACATAAACATAAGTATATTTCTATTCACAAATAGGATATATCAATGAACAAACAAGGTTATATCAATGTACAAATAGAAGTATATCAATGAATAAATATGGGTATATCAATGAACAAATAATGGTTTATAATGAACAAACAAGGTTATATCAATGAACAAAATAGTAGTATATCAATGAACAAATATTGATATATCGAAACTAATTATATCTGCATAAAAAACTATATAAATATTGTATTCATACATTTAAATAAGGTTAAAAAAATAAAGTTAAAAATTAAAAAAAGTTCAAAATCGATGAACATTGTTATCAAAAACTCAATGCACAAATAATTAGTATTGATGAACAATTGGTCAATATTGATGAACAAATCGCTAGTTTTGATGAACAAATTGGGCAAGTCTCATAAAAACGTATTTTTCGAAAAATTCGTGAATAATACAGGAAAAATTCATCCGTGTCGTATTTTATTGAAAAATACGTGAATAATACGGGAAAAATTCGCCCGTGCCGTATTTTATTCTTTAATGAATATTTAATCAGGAACGTTGATTTTTTTGGAAGGAACTAACGAGATTTATTCTCAATTCTTACCTGGACGCCCATTTGCACGGAACCCTTCCCCTATATAAAGCATCATAGAGTAGTACAACACTAATGTAATATTATGGATATGATAAAGATCAGAGCTATATGACCGGCTCCATACTGCTCTATTTTTCAGTATATATGCAAAGAAAATTAATTGCACCATATTCTCTACATATTGCTCCCTCCGTTCCATAATGTTTATCCTGTTTCCTTTTCCGTCGTCCCAAAATATTTGTCCACTTTCCTTTTATATCTCTATCTTTCTTACAATATTAGTCTCATTCAATATCACCTTTATTCATATTATCCAATCAAAAATCTACTTCAATACCCCTTTTAGTCATTTCATTTTTCCTTCTCTTTCTTCTCATCTTTATCCATCAACACCACACTCTCTCTCCCATTCTCATTGGCTATTTTTTCTTCACTTTATTTTCTTAATGTGTGAAAACCGTCCTTTAGGACGAACATTATGGGACGGAGGGAGTAGTAATAATAATATTATTAATTTAATATATATATATATATATATATGCACCGGGGAGGCGGGGACAAACGAGGTGGGTAATATGTTTCCCGTCCCCGCCCCGCCCTGTACCCGATCGGGGAATGTCAATTGGGCCAGTTCCTCCTGTTGCACTTGTGGGTGTGTGTTAGAATGTTCATCTCACACCTGAAAGTTAGGACTTAATTGGACTAGTATATAATCAGCGGATTATTTCTCTTATTGCCAATTGATTTTAGGATGTAACCTCGTTGAGCTAATAATAAGTACATATGTGATTTTATTTATTTTATTTATAAATAAGGTTTCATTTTCTTCGTTTCATAAGGTTAATTAAGTCATTTAGATGACCCTTTAAATATTAATAGTGTTTTTTTTATAATATATGAATTTCGCACAAGATCCTTTTAAACCATTGTACAATAAATTCAATGATACAACTGTAGTTGGAAAGCAAGAAGTACAAGTTGTACCTTAAATAGCCTAACCATTAGAAATCATATCCTTTACGGAAACTTCCATCTTTGACGAAGCCAAAGGTCAAATTTGTATTTTTGGAATCATTCAAACCAAAGTACCTGTCTCTTATTCAACCTATATAGGCCGTATTTTCGATCATGTCAATTGTGCTAAGGTCAACTTATAGCTAGTTCTCACATAAACCCTCTTTCCCAATTAAAGTTATTCAATATGATGATGAAACTTTGGTCTGTGGAAATTTCCTTGTAAATCAAGCTGCTCCTTTCTCGTCTTTCTTCTCATAGCTAGTTCAAACTATATAGCAAACGGCAACGCATTTTCATGGTTGCATTTTTTTCCAAGTTCTTCTTCTATATAGCCAGTTTCTCAACTGGAATATTACCATGATGGTTAATTTTGAGTTACAGAAGAAGAAAATCAAGTCCTGCAACCCACCTGGGACCTTGTTCCTCATCACACTTTGCCTCATCTGCTCTTTATTCTGCTGTTACTTTGGAGCTCTCAATCGTTTCGAATTATTCGAGCCAGTTACAGGGTTGGCGGACTCAAAACCATCCAACTTGTTACAATTGCATGATGAGAAATTTTCTGAGGAAGAAGTTGATTGTGATATCTTTGATGGGAAATGGGTTTGGGATGAGACTTACCCTTTGTATGATTCCAAAGACTGCTTATTTGTGGAAGGAGGATTCAGATGTTCTGAGAATGGAAGGCCTGATAATTCCTACACCAAGTGGAGATGGCAGCCAAACAATTGCAATTTGCCCAGGTACAAACACAATTGTTTCATTTATTTTAAGTACAAAAATTGATTAAGCAATTGTTTGATTGCACCAAATAGGTTTGATGCAAAGATGATGCTGGAAAAGTTAAGGAACAAGAGGGTTGTGTTTGTTGGTGATTCAGTGGGAAGAACTCAGTGGGAGTCTCTGCTTTGTATGCTTTCTTCTGCAGTTCTTGACAAGTCTTCAATCTATGAAGTCAACGGGAATCCCATCTCAAAGCGACAGGCCTTCTTGGCGTTTATGTTTTGGGATTATAACTGCACTGTCGAGTACTATAAAGCGTCGTTCTTGGTTGTAGAAGGAAGTCCTCCGCCTGGTGCTCCGGAGAAAGTAAGAAAAGTCCTGAAATTGGATCAGTTGCTGCCTGTCTCTTACAAATGGAGGGATGCTGATCTGCTGATATTCAATTCTGGCCATTGGTGGACTAGTAGAAAGACTGTTAGAAGGTAACTGAAATTCAGCTATGTGACAATAATAACTGAATTTAGATAGAAGGCAGTGTATAAAAGCCAATGAGCATGAGGACTAATAGCTAGCTAGGTCAAATAAATGTTAAAATGACATTCTTTGATGAACATAGAGAGGACAAAGTATTATGTAAAAGCTTATTGAGAAGTAGGCTGACTATTGAATGGACTGTTTCAGGGGTGTCTTCTTCCAAGTAGGTAATGAAGTCAGGATGAAGATGAGCGTTGAAAGTGCGTTCGAACGCACAATGGAGACTCTTGTCAATTGGGTTGGTAGACAAGTATACTTGAGCAAGACCCTTGTTTTCTTCCGTACATACGCGCCTCATCACTTCAGGTTTACTCATCTCTTTTGCTGCTACTTGCTTTCCCATTTTCACCTAAACCCTCTAAAGTCTAAATCTAAATTTGACTTTGCAATTTGCAAATTTCAATTTTGCATTCTATGACTCATCCTATTGTTGGCTTTTTTGCAGTGGTGGTGGCACCTGTGACTTGGAGACTTTGCCTGACTTGAAGTTACCCTTTTCGCCAGATTCTTTGCCACATTACAAGATTGCGAGTGATGTTTTGTCGACTAGTTCAAGCTTATTTCCCAAGGCCATGAAGTTAAATCTCTTGAATATAACATACTTAGCAGGGCAAAGGAAAGACGGACATTGCTCTTTGTATAACCACAATTTGGTTCCTTACTATAAGAGACGGAAAACGCCCCCACGATACAGGCAAGACTGCCTACACTGGTGTCTGCCTGGTGTTCCTGATACATGGAATGAACTTTTGCATGCAATTTTCCTTGAGCGAGAAGAAAGCATAACAACTGCCAAACTTATCAAGTTCTTCTAAGGCAAGCTAATGGGTAATATTGGCCACTGTACGTGCAGCATTCACTTGCACTTGTGTATCATGTGATTTTGTTTGTAAGCAGAATTGAAAAGCTCTTTTGACAAGATTCTGAGTTTTACAGTCTGGAAAAAACTTCTTGTTTAAAGTCCAGAAAAAACCCACTTGTCATGAACTCTGTTGAGGTCAGAGGTTTACTACCATTTATACTGTTTATTGTTGATTTTATAAGGATCAATTACAAACATTTTGAGAAAAGCAGAAGAATTTGATGAAAGTAAAAAAGTCAGCAATTTATCGAATCACCACAAATTTAGCACACACAATTCAATACACACCCAATCATGTCATTAATTTAATCCAATAGAGGAAGTAAAAAAAAGTCAGCAATTAAAAGTCATATCTTTGTAACTTCATGGTATATTCATGGTTTGGGATCTATGATTAGTTTCAACTCCCCAAAGCATTCCCTTCCTCGTCTTAGAGTTTCTCTTTTCATTTTTTTTTTGGGTTGAATCTCTTTTCATTTTCATAGGTCGAGATTTGCCGGGCAGTTGAAAGCTATCAAACAAGTCAACAATTAAAAGTAAAAACTGACAGTTTCTAAGAGAATTGTTGGAGTGCAAAACAATCCCCCATCGGAAACAAGGGGATACAGGCACTAATAATATTTAAGGAAGGAGGAAGTTTTTTTTTGATCAAATAGGTATGCTGATTTTATTTAATTAATTGAAAGAGTCTTGGCCACAGACGCCTACAATATCAGCATTAACAAAACTTGAAATGAAAGAAGGCAGATCATTATGAATAGTTAACGGAGGATTAAGGGTAATTGCCCATTGTGCTAGAGCATCAGTTGCCCGATTAGCTTCCCTTCGTACCCAAGAAATACAGACTTCCCACGATTGATCATCGAGCAATTCCCAACATGTTTTGATGATATAAAAATCCGGATGTGTTGATAGCGATCTGGAAAGTAAAAGCTTGTAGGCCACTTCCGAATCGGTTTCAAGAATTAGCCTTTGTATGTCCTCTGTTTTAGCCTGTTGTAATCCATGAGAGATTGCCAGCAGTTCAGCAGTAAGCGTTGAACACGAACCGCATGAGAAAGTGAAGGCAAAAACAGAGGAACCTGCAGCATCACGAACAATGCCTCCACCGCCTGCCTTTCCAGGATTACCTTTCGAGGACCCATCGACATTGATCTTCAGCCAATTCCCGGCAGGCGCACTCCACTTTGACGGCTGTAACAAGCTGGTCTGAACACTGCCCAACGACACTCTCCTGGATTTGGTTGTTGTCGCCTCAAAAACTTCGACTTGGCGTACAACTGCAGCGCTCAACGAGCCTACAGTATCAACTCCTTCAAAGACAAAGCTGTTACGGCACTTCGAAGCTAACCACAACATGTTTGCAAAAATGGATGACCACTGATCAGCCTTGAGGATGTTGAGCGCAACCCATTGGCTAGCATCTTGAGCACTAAAAAATTGAGCTGGAAGATTATTACCTAAAAGGCCTTCCCAGACTTTGTGAATTAGATCACAATCCCGTAGTGTATGTAAAACCGTTTCTGGCTGCTTGCATCTAAGGCATTGTGCATCAGTTGCAATGTGTCTACGCACTCGATTGACATTGCACAGTATACAGACCTTAGCAACTAAATAAACCAAGGTTCTTGCCCTTTGCCGAGCCGGAATTTTCCACACAGCTTGCCACAGGTTAGAAGCCACAACCGCTGGTGCATTGCGTAGCAACTTCCCGTCAGAATTTGTACTGAAAATACCCGTTGATGTATGACCCCAGAAGAACTTGTCCTATGCAGTAGGATCAGCAGACACTGTGATAGCTTGGAGCTTGGAGCAAATTGCAGCAGGAAGATAAGGACTAATGGCATCCCAATTCCAACCCCCGGCTAAACATATCTCCGCAACTGTTGCACCCAAAACATCTTCAGGCACATTTACTACAGCTTGATCAATCAGAGGATATTCAAGCAACCAGTTATGCAACCAAAACAACGTTGAATGCCCATTTCCGATTGCTTTACGCAAGCCCTTTACCAGCAAAGTAGCCCCTTCAGCAATGTCCTACCAAGTTTGAGACGATCGAGGCCGCCTTTCAAACATATCAACATCTAATCTTCCATTGCAGTACTTACTAAGCAACAATTGAACCCACAGAGCATCAGGATTTTGAAGCAAATGTTACAAAATGATCAAGATGCACACATTACCTGAGCACTAGCCGTTTGAGTCTCAAAATTCAGAGTCAAAGAGTCAGCAACTGCAGCTAGTTGTTAGCTAATTTTTAGGAGTTTGTTTGAGTCAATTAAGTTAGCTATTTTATCTGATTAGTTAGTAGCACTTTCTTAATTTGTTTTGCCACGTTTCTAGGTGACTTGTTAGTGGAAAACGTGAGCTGCTTAGTTTGTTATTTCAGCATTCTTGTACTGGCTATTTAAGTCATATTTTCTTTCAATCAAAAAAAATGCAGTTGCCATAGCATATCTTCTCTCTTTTCCAACATTGTGGTATCAGAGCGAGAGAGTTAATCCGAGGGGCCTGATTTGAGTGTTTCGTGTGAGGTTAAACACAGGGAAACACGAGAGTATAGAAAGCAATGCAAGGAAACAATGGTAGTGGCAATGGGAACTCGCTTACCCAGTTGCCAGTGTTCAAAGGAATGCATTACCATTTTTGGAGTTTGAAGATGAAGACTCTCTTCAAGTCTCAAGAGTTATGGAGCATTGTTGAAGATGGCTTTGAAGACACAAAACCAGCAGAACCGAATCAGGAACTGAGGGAGAAGAGGAAGAAGGATGCAAAGGCATTGTTCATCATTCAACAATCTTTGGATGATGAAATTTTTCCAAGAATTGCAGCAGCTTCTACTGCAAAAGAAGCTTGGCGTATTCTCAAGCAAGAGTACGTGGGAGACAAGAAGGTGATTAATGTGAGATTGCAATCACTAAGAAGAGAATTTGAGTCATTCCAAATGAAGGACAAGGAAACTGTCCAGGAGTATCTTTCAAGAGTGTCAGGCAACGTGCAGCAGATGAGATCCCTTGGTGAAGACATCAAGGCTGAACAAGTTGTGGGCAAGGTGCTAAGGAGTCTCACAAAGAAGTTTGACCATGTGGTTGCTGCAATCGAGGAGTCCAAGGACATGGAAACCTACACTTTTGATGAGTTGATGAGTTCCCTTCAATCACATGAAGACAGAATGTCCAAAGGCGATGACAAGAAGGAAGAGAAGGCTTTCCAAGCATTAGGAGAGTCTTCAAACAAAGGAAGATTTCATTAGAATTCCGGCAGAGGCAGAGGCAGAGGAGGCTCAAGAGGAAGAGGCCGTGGGAGAGGGCAAAGCAATGAGGGAAGAAACCAATCTTCTCACAACAAGAGCCCTCCCAAATGCTACTACTATAAGAAGTCGTGGCATAAAGAGGCTGACTGCTGGAAGAAACAGGAGGATGAAGAAAAGGGACATGATCAAAAATCCAACTTTGTGGAGCAAGAAGAGAAGTTGTTTTTGGCACAGATTGCATCAAGCAATGAGGCAGGAGGTGGCGTATGGTATGTTGACAGTGGGTGCTCAAACCACATGTCAAGTGCCAAATCCATGTTCAGGAAGTTGGATGAATCAGTAAAGAGCAAGGTGAGGCTAGGAGATGGAAAGCAATTAGAAGTAGAAGGCAAGGGTACTGTTGCAATCACCACGGAGCAAGGTAACACTAAACTCTTGTGTGATGTGCAATATGTTCCAAATTTAGCCCACAATTTATTAAGTGTGGGGCAACTCCTTCAATCTGGCTATTCTGTTAAGTTTGAAAGTGAAGTGTGTCTGATTTGTGACAAGGCCAAAGAGGTTGTAGTAAGGATTCCTATGGGAAAGAACAGAATGTTTCCGCTTGATTTATCAGGAAATTTGAGCAGGGCATTGATAGTAAAGGGTGATGACGATGCAAAGTGTTGGCACCTTAGGTATGGGCATCTGAATGTGCAGGGACTGAAATTGCTGAGTTCAAAAGGAATGGTGCATGGGCTTCCCAAGATAGGAGAACTTGAATTCTGCGAAGGCTGTGTCTATGGCAAACAGTCGAAAGGCTCCTTCCCAACAGGCAAGGCGTGGAGAGCAAGCACTTGTTTAGAACTTCTTCATGCCGATCTGTGTGGTCCAATGCAGACATTGTCTCTTGGAGGTAGTAAGTATTTCCTACTCATAACTGATGACTATAGCAGGATGAGTTGGGTTTACTTTCTTAAAACTAAATCTGAAGCTTTTGAAAATTTTAAGAGTTTTAAGATTATGGTTGAGAAGCAATCAGGATTATGTGTGAAGGCCTTAAGAACTGATCGTGGAGGGGAATTCATGTCACATGAGTTTGTCAAGTTTTGTGATGAGCAAGGAATAAGGAGAGAGCTTACTGCACAGTACACTCCAGAGCAGAACGGCGTGGCTGAACGCAAGAATAGAACAGTGGTTGAAATGGCAAGATGTATGCTCAAAGCAAGGGGAGTGCCAAATACCTTCTGGGGTGAAGCTGTAGCCACTGCTGTCTACATCTTGAATGTCTCTCCAACTAAGGCAGTCATGAATATGACACCATTCGAAGCTTGGAGGGAAAAGAAGCCCACTGTAAGTCATCTCAGAACTTTTGGTTGTGTTGCCTACGCTCATGTTGATTTAAGATTGAAGCTTGATGATAAAGCAGTGAAGTGTGTGTTCATTGGTTATGCAACTCAGTCAAAAGCCTACAGATTGTATAACCCTTCTACTGGCAAGATCATTGTTAGTAGGAATGTGACTTTTAATGAAGATGAAGGGCTGGTTTGGGAGCAGAAAGAGGGCAGTAACAGCAGGCAGAAAACTGTCACATTTGATTGCTCAGGAGAGGAGCAAGCTACAACGATTGTTAATGATAATTCATTGAGTCCACCTTCCACACCAACAACTTCAAGTAGCTCCTCAAGTCCTTCAAGTCAAAGCTCATCCAGCTCATCAAACGGATCCACACCAGTCAGAATGAGATCTCTGGCAGACATCTATGAAAATTGTGACTTTGCACTTATCTCTTCTGATCCAACTAGCTTCGATGAAGCAGAAAAGAAGAGTGAGTGGCAAAGTGCTATGGAAGAAGAGATGAGTGCCATATGGAGGAATGAAACCTGGGAGCTAATGGAACTTCCACAAGGGAAGAATGTGATCGGTTTAAAGTGGGTGTTTAGAACAAAGTACAATATAGACGGCAGTGTTGTAAAGCACAAGGCACGATTGGTTGCTAAGGAATATGCTCAACGAGAGGGAATTGACTTTGAAGAAACATTCTCACCGGTTGCAAGGTTTGAAACCGTGAGAACTGTTATAGCTCTTGCTGCACAATGGAAGTTGACTATTTTTCAGCTTGATGTGAAATCGGCCTTTCTGAATGGGGTGCTTCAAGAAGAAGTCTTTGTTGAGCAGCCACAGAGATTTGCTAAGGAAGGCGAAGAAAGCAAGGTGTATAAGTTAAGGAAGGCTCTCTATGGGTTAAAACAAGCTCCAAGAGCTTGGTATAGCAAAATTGATTCATTCTTTATCGAGAATCAGTTTCAGAGAAGTGAAAACGAGCCAACCTTATATGTTAAAGGAGAAGGTATGGGTGAGTTCATTGTTGTATGCTTATATGTGGATGATATTATCTATTTCAGTTCCTCACAGAAATTGTTGAGTGAGTTTAAACTCTCCATGATGGGAAAATTTGAGATGACTGATTTAGGAGTGCTGCAATATTTTCTTGGCCTAGAAGTCAGGCAAGGAGTCGATGGAGTTTTCTTGTGTCAAAAGAAGTATGCTGAGGATTTGATCAAGAAATTTTCAGTTGAAATCAACACTGCAGCAAAAACTCCAATGAATGTCAATGAGAAACTTCAGAGAGATGATGGAACTGGAAAAGCTGATGAAAAGATATATAGGAGCTTGGTTGGAGGTCTGAATTATCTCACACATACAAGGCCTGATATAGCCTATTGTGTGAGTGTGGTTTCGAGGTATATGCATTCTCCAACAAGGCAGCACTTAGGAGCTGCAAGAAGGATACTGAAGTATGTAGCAGGCTCGATTGATTATGGAATATTGTATGAGCAAGTCGATGACTTCAAGTTAGTAGGGTACACTGACAGTGACTGGGCAGGTTGTTTAGATGACAGGAAAAGCACCTCTGGATCAGTCTTTAGTCTTGGCTCAGGAGCAATCACATGGAGCTCGAAGAAGCAGGATACTGTGGCATTATCTTCATCAGAGGCTGAGTATGTTGCTTCTGGAGCTGTTGCAAGACAAGCCATCTGGTTGAGGAAGCTGTTAAAAGACATAAACTGTGAGCAGGAAGCTGCAGGTGAGTTATGGTGTGACAATAGATCAGCAATTGCCATGACTAAGAACCCAGCTTATCATGCAAGAACCAAACATATTGAGGTTCAACATCATTACATCAGAAAGCTTGTTCAAGAAGAGAAAATTGTTCTGAAGTTTTGTGGCACGAATGAGCAGCACGCTGATCTGTTCACAAAAGCCTTGGCACCAGCCAAGCATCAGTTCTTTATGGAGAAAATTGGTATGTGTGCACTTGGATCAAGGGGAGGTGTTACAAAATGATCAAGCTGCACACATTACCTGAGCACTAGCCGTTTGAGTCTCAAAATTCAGAGTCAAAGAGTCAGCAACTGCAGCTAGTTGTTAGCTAATTTTTAGGAGTTTGTTTGAGTCAATTAAGTTAGCTATTTTATCTGATTAGTTAGTAGCACTTTCTTAATTTGTTTTGCCACGTTTCTAGGTGACTTGTTAGTGGAAAACGTGAGCTGCTTAGTTTGTTATTTCAGCATTCTTGTATTGGCTATTTAAGTCATATTTTCTTTCAATCAAAAAAAATGCAGTTGCCATAGCATATCTTCTCTCTTTTCCAACAGCAAACGCCACCCGTTTATTTCGGTCCCTGAAATTTGACAGGAATATCATGATCATGCTCTTTTTTTTGGTAGAAGGAGAGAAAGTACTCTCCAGCCCCTCAAGGGGGCATTTTATTAATAATAAAAAAGTGGACTAAGTAGTAAGCAAACGGGGATAGTCCGGCCCCTAACATCATCAAACAACAATAATAAAAATCTCCTCAGGAGGAGCAGACAATACATGAAAAACATGATCATGCTCTACGACTATATAGATTAACACTATCATCTTTATTCTTTAAACATTTTATTCTCATATAAATAGCTCATGCAAAACATAAATAAAAATGGTAAAAAAAAAATGAAGCAAGCATGTCTAGCTATACTATAGTCATTACTAAAATTCACTTCCTACGAACCAGAGAAAAAACCCGAGCACAATATGAAGGAGACACTACTAAGAAGTCTACAAGAATTAATGACAAATTAGCCTAATTGCCTATTAAAACACTCAAATAAATTGAAGAGCACCTAAGAATATTTCATAGAGTTTCTTGGGTAATGAAGAATTAGCCACAATTGCAAGTTTACAACACTGGTTACACTATATTAAACCGTTGAAGCTATGGAACTCATACTTGAAACCATGATCTTCAACATGCATTTCAAACTAGCCACATATTTGAACATGAATTCAAGATATCTAAAAAAACTGATTAAACTTCAATATGCAAACAATCAATTATTAAACATAAATGCTAACTCAAACTAGATCCCCGTCCATCAAAAATACATAATATGTCTAAACCTAATTAATAACCTATTAAAATTCCACTCATGCGGTCATGCACTCATGCCCATACAAAACATGTCATGAATTCATGATTTTATGAAAAACACTACATATGAAGATTTTAAAGGGTGATAGTCGGTAAGTGGAACCGTGGAACCCAATCACCCAATTAGCAGTATAGCACCACAATATTTTACATTAATGGTAATAGTTTGTGAATGCTAACCCCAATTAAACTCACCGAAGGAAGGAGAGGGTGAGAGGTGGACTGACGTCTGACGAGGAGAGGACGATTGAAGAGGCAGTGAAACCGTGAAAGAGTCCAAGTGAAGTGTGATAGGAAAATGTGAAATCGTTGTCTTATAAACCGGTTTAGTCTTATATTTGTTTTTTTTCCGGTTTTAACCTAAGACTACCGGTTCTACTTTATTTCAAAAATCGGTTTGAACAGCGCAAACCCATAGTTGGCTTTATTTATGTTTTGTAGAATTAATCAAACAAAATATCAAATTTCCTCAAAATCTCTCTCACTCAAAATATCTCCCACGTCCATCAATCTTCGAGTTACTCCTTCTACCTTCGTGAGTAATTTCTAGATCCGGCGTGCCCTAGTTCGAGCTCGAATCTGAGCTTCTAGTTGGGAATTCTATCTTTCGGCTTCATTTGGTATCAGAACAGACCGGTTAATGGGAGTTATGGTGGAAACTTGCAATCAACACGGGGTGCACAATCATGAGAATCAATCGATTTAGGAACTGAATCGCCGGTTTGAGGAGTTCTGGCTCTCTCAAATTCGTCACATCGAGGAAGCTAACCGGCAAATGGAGATCAATTCGCACCAATTCAAGAGGTAAAGAATTTTAGCTCAAAACTAGGCCAAGACATGGCGGAACTGAAGCAATTGATGGTGAATATGGTAATGAATATGAATCTACCTCAATCATCGCTTCACCTAGCAACAAGAGGGGACTCCTCTTCCCCGGTTAACAATCGACCCCTGTTAGGGACGGATCCACTAGACCAGGCCAGGTTCGAGCTTAGAAATGATAGAGAACCCGACAGCTAGCTAGCTCCCATCGATCAAACCTACCCTGGATGTCTGTCAACTCGACTAGCTAAAGTCGAATTCCCGAAGTTTGATGGAAGTCTATTGCTAGAATGGATAGCTAGGTGCAAGCAATTTTTTTGCTTGACAACACAACTCTAGAGATGACGGTTCGACTACCCACGCTCCATTTGGGAGGTAAAGCTCTCCAATGACATCATACATATATTCTTAGAAGATTTGATATAGATCCTACTTGGCCAGAATATGTGATTGATATATGTCTCCCTACCTACAGATGCATGTCTAGCAGTTTAACCAACATCTACATGGGAGGCCTCTAGGATTTCTAAATTGCACGAGTCTCTAATCCAATTAGCACCATAAAAACATACATACCAACTATCGTTCTTTCTCAAATCCCTCCACTTGTACTAACTAAGGCTACTCACAATAAACACTAAACACTAGCCCTTTTACCCGCCCTAGATGCCACAAAACCCCCCACAAAACCACCTCCCATTTCCACAAACTAAATTTCCCATCGATAAACCCACTAAGAAGTACTCCCAAGAAGAAATGCAAGAGATGAGGACCAAGGGGCTTTGTATGTTTTGTGACGAAGCATACACACTTGTACATTACCTCAAACACAAGCGATCCAATATTTTTGTCCTTGAAACTAAGGAAGAGTGATAGCTTGCATTTAGGTAGTGTTTAGGATGCATATTTATGTTTATTCTACTTGGTTTTAGCTTAGTTCTTAGGTTTATAGGTTTTCTAGGAAATTCAGATTTTGAGCTTATTTTGTTCAGCTTTGTAGATCTTTAGGTAAACAAGCATGGATGGGACAAATCTTAGTGTACTATGGTGGAGTTTGATGAAGCTTATGGTGTTGCAAGTTAATATTGGACGAGCTAAGGCCCAACAGGTTGTGGGAAAAGAACGATTAAATTTGGGTTGTGCATTGGAGTTGTTGTCACGACACCTCTATCTTGTAAGGTTTATTTTGGGAGCTATAGTGATGTGATGAAGTTGACTTTATTATCATTAGAAAGGTAATTAAAAGAGCTACAATTCATGTTTTTACACCGAGTCCAATTCCAACTCGAAGAGGGTCAAGATAGCCTCTAAAGTGTCACTTAAATCCTGAACCGAGAAACTGAACGCGCAAGGTAGGATGATAAAGCGCGACCGCGCTTTTGGAGTGCAACCCGCGCAATTGGGATTTACGTAGAGATGATTGGGCCGATGTTGGGCTGACGTTTTGGGCCGAGATCCTTATAATTGTGAGTGTTTCCTCTTGTATGGCTTGTGAGGATTTGTTTCCTTGAATATCTTTAGTAGTTTTTAAGAGATACTTCAAACTCTTTAGTTTTCTCTCTCTTGGATAATCTTTTGAAGACAATTTGGAGGCTAGGTTTTGTTTTGAGAGAGTTTTCTCAAGGAGCAACCTTTGAACCAATTTGTAAACTTAATTTAATTATGCATTGCTAAATCATTTGTGTTTGACTAGTTATTGAAGTCATATATTACATATTATTGTGAGGTTTAATTGATTCTCAACAACTTGAATAGGTTTTATTCCATGTGCTTAATTGATTCAGAGTTACTCTAGGGTTTTGTTACATTAGGTACCTAATAGACTTTCTAGTTAATTTACAACAAATCGATCTAATTAACTCATGTTCAGGGTTGATTAGATTAAGTAGAATCTAAAACTAGCTGGACCCGTTCGTTCTATTCAGTTGTAGAAGGAAATAAATCACAAATAATTTGATTGATTGTTTGCATCAAGTATTTGTTTCTATCGATACTTTGAGCTTAAATTTGTGATTTAATTGAATCTAGAAGTTCTTATAGGTTGTTAGATGATTACGGTTGTTCAGACCGTTAACTCTTTTCAACTAAATATAAAGTTTGAATAATTATCCACGATAAATTATTCAAGTGAATTGAGAATCAAGAGAATAGATGATCAATAAGCATATCTATGATGGATTTAACTAGTTGAACACGCTTTCTTCATACTTGTTTAACACAATCATATTTGCATTCATATTTTATTTTATTTTGCATAGTAGAGTTAGAATAATGATTCATAACCCCCCACTTCATTTATGTGGCATCTAAGTAAAACACATTTACACGAGTCTCTATGGAATCGACCCTTACTTGCCGCTCTACTGAGTTTGGTAAAGTTAAGGTTTCTTTAGTAGGTATAAACGACCACGAAAATACGTCATCTAAGAGCCATCTGATATTGAATCTGATGAACATGCCTTGAAAGTTGAGATCCAGTTAATAGAGGAGCTCGAGAATTCCCCTCATATTTCTGTTAATTCTATGAGTGGCTCAACTACTTATAATTGTATGAGAATTGTGGGTCAGGTTGCTAAGAAAAAACTCCATATCATTGATCTAGGCAGTACCAATAACTTCTTTGATTTGGACACTGCAAAAGGGTTAGCTTGCTTCTTGGAAAATACCAAACTAGTGTCAATGACTGTCGTAGGAGGCACCAAAATGATCTCCACTCACTCTTGCAAAGGATTTACTTGGAGGATGCAAGGGTTTGATTCTACTGATGACTTAAGAATTGTCCCATTAGGCTGTTGTGATTAGTGCTTGGCATTGAATGGCTCACAAACGGACCTAAGTTTATTTCTAGCATTCGAATAATAATAACGATAATAAGATGTCGTTATTTCTAGAAATCGATATATCCAATGTTTATTTATTCAAGCAAACAGGTTTGTTCCCAACATAGAGAAGATTAACAAAATCGAGATATCGAAAAGGTTTCAACGAGAATATCCAAGCCTTGAATTTCACTCGAACTTAATCGAAGGCTCGGAATTTAAGGCGACTTAGAAAACTCGATAGTTTGACCTAGCAATCTGAGATAGTATAAAGAAATGAATTATAATAAAATCCTTATTTCATTTCTTAAAATAACCTTAACTTATAGTCTTTTCTCAAGAGTAAGGTATATGTTCTAAATTATTTTAATAATCTAGTTAGGATAACCCAATAATAAATATTCCTTTATTATTATTTCAAGGTGATGTCTTAAATAATTCTATAAATAGCTAAGTGAGCATGCAATTGAATTCATTTTCATAAATTCTTTTTATTAGCCCACTTGTAATATTTATTCAATTAATTTAAATAAATATTATATATGTGTAAGAAAATATATAAAAGAGATATTAATTAAAATACGAGTCGGGAATTTATACTGAGAGATAACGAGACAAAATTTGGACACGAATATCGAGATGGGAGAAATTGTTGGGCTTCTCCTTCTCTTTTTCCTTTAAAAATTCTTATGCGTTAGATTTGGACATATGAGCCTAATTTTCAGCCCAAAATTAGTCCAAAATAACCCAAACAAAATATGCCCAACCTTTTTATCTCCTTAATTTCTTCCTCCTTCTTTCTACGCCCAAAGGCAGGAATTAACCAGGTAGAACGACAAACAAGGTTGGCCGGCAGTGGTGGGCGGCAATGGAGGAGCTTCGGCGGTTGTGAATAAGTGGTGGTGGTTGGCAGGGGTGGTCCGACGGTGGTCCGGCGGCCAAGGGGAAAGAAAAGGAATTTTTTGTGGATTTTAAGAGAAAAAACCCAGATTTATGAGAAAGCTTAAAATCTAAAAAATTTGGTTTGTAATATGGACATATTTGAAGAGGAGAATGAGAGACATTGATTGCGTGATCTTCCTCTTGCTCTTACCCCTTTTTATAGTAAAAGAAGGGGGTTTCTCAATCCTCCACAATGGATTTTGACCTCTCATGGAAGAGGAAGAAAAACTTCATTGGTTGCATGGAGGGTTGCTTATAAGGGAAGCGCGGTGAGGATTAATGGAGTTGGAGAGGAAGAATGATTGGAGAAGAAAGGAGGTGGATGGTGAAGATTGGTTCTACGTCAAATCACCATTGATGGCTTTCTTAAAAGATTTATAAGATATACAAGAATAAATTAAATAGCCTTCCCTCAAGTGATGAGAAGTACTTGGTAACATAGCAGGAAGAGAGGAGTATTGGATGTGGAGAGTGTAAGTGGTCAAGGGTTCGAGTCCTACCGCTAACATTTTTATTTTTCATCCATTCCATTCACTTTTTATTAAAAATCTTAAGTTAACAAAAAATAAATTAAATTATCCGTTATACTTAATTAAAATAATTTTTTATTTGCTACCAAGTTAAACTTTTAACCAAGATTATTATTTTTATTATGAAAAATGATGATAAAGAATATCTTGTTATTTTAAAGAAATATTTAAATTAATAAAATAATCACTTCATTTTATTAGAAATAGCGGCTATTACAATCCTAAAATGACTAAAAGTCAGCATGTATAATAACTTCTTATGTATACTTTCAAATCCTTTAAAACTTAACAATGATATACTATATATATAAAGGAACGTTTTTCTAATTCAAACCTTTTTTTCTAAAACTTGATTAAAGAACTCAAAAAATCATTACAAAACGAAACCTTAAAACCATTCTGAAATCTTTTACCAAATATAAATCTAATATCGAATACACCCTCTAAGATTTATAAATCAAAATCAATTATAAACCCAGATTTGGAAAAATAGGACAAACCAACATAAACTACTAACTAATTAAAACTTAGCAAACTGTATTTAAACTCCAAAATCCGACCCAAGGAAAGAGTCTCTGCATCGAGACCAACCACTCTCCCCCCCTCCCTCCTTCTTTTGTGCATAATCCCTCAAGGTTTGCGAACCGTCATATTTAGTCCGATGGAACGATAAATAGGGTTGTGCGGTAATGGGGGAAGTAATTCCTAAGATTATTTAGTAGGCAATTTTAATTTAGTTCTATTTTTCAACCTCGGAAATACTCTTAACACCTTGTAAATTGGAGGCTCATGATTGATAACCCAAAATTTATCTATATACTACCTAATAAATTCTTCCTAGAAAACACAATTATAATTGATAATGAGATTACATGCTATTTTCCTAAACATGCTATATCTATATATTCGAATTCTTATTTATTATCTTAATTTATTGCATATAATAATATGTATGTTTTTTATTCCATTTTTATGCATATAAGTAAATATATGTATCATGAAGATGAAGTTGAATAAATTTTTTTTAAACATTTAATCAAACAATTAAGCCTCTAAAGTAGTACTTAAAATCTCTAGTTCGACTCATGTAGTCTTCACTAAAAAATAAAAAAGTTGAATTAAAATGTAGCAGCTAAGCAAAGTTTCACAGGATTTCATGTTTAAAATCCAATTTAGAGGTGTGGTTCGTCGTTTTATAAAATAGGTAGTACGTGCACTAGCCCCAACGCCCATTCTCTGCGGCACCTAATACTACTAATTTCAGTTTTCTTGGTATTTTTTTCCCTCCACCAATACAACACAAATTGCCAACACCCAATGAAAATGGGCCACGTGCCAAATCTAAAGGTGGCGAAGAAGTGAGCAGTAGGGGACCCCCACCCCCACATGCCACATCTATCTAACTATACTCCTCCGTAGAAATTAAAAATGAAAAAGGACCTGAAAATGAATGTACGTATTTCAACGTCGGCCCTCTTCCCATCTTACACCGGGATTGAACTGTCTGGTAGAGCGGCCAGTCAAAACAAACTCCCCTCTTCTTCTTTCTTTCTCCTCGATCTCAAACCCTAACACCAACAAAATCCTCTCTCCTCTCCCAATGTAACGTGATTTATAGTAGTTATTAAATGGTTGGGTAGAGTTGGAGGAGATCTCATGAGTATTCATCGATCTGTCCATCCGTCTTGATTCTTGAATCTTGAGTCTGCAGGAGAGAAGAGAAGCGCTTCTCCTGGCCTCCTCAAAGTCATCATCTACCTTTTCTGTTCACCTGCAAGTCTGCGCTCCTCCTCTTTTTCCCTCCACACGCTCCCAAATCAACTAACTCGCTCTTCCTTAATTCTCCTCCCAATCAGCGTCATCGCTTGTGTTTCATCGATCATTACCAACCTTTCTACCTTTCTTCTGCCTCCTCACAATTTTACTCCACCTTCTTCATTCCCTCCTTCTTCTACCTTTGCGCGCAGCTGACTTTTTATTATCTACTCTTCTTCTTCTCTTCCTCCTCCTCTTTATATCCTACGGAAAGCAAAATACCAAAATTTTTTTCCCTTTTTTTTTTAAAACCCCTCTCTTCTTGGATCTCTTCAAATTACTAAACACTTGATCGATCTGGTCCGCAAAGGAGCTAGGCGGAAACATGGCGGCTGCGCCTGGAGGCAACGCCCAGCTTCAGCAGATGTTGCAGTCGGCGGTTCAAGCCGTTCAGTGGACTTACAGTCTCTATTGGCAATTCTGCCCCCAACAAGGGTATCATCGATCTATCTATACCGGCATATATATATATATACAAATTAATCAAACACTTAATCTTTGCATAAATTTTGATATTAATCGCTCATTCTTATACTTTTGTAACTCCATCATTTGGCGTGCACTCGATCGATCTGAAGCGCATTATTCCACTAATTAATTAGCACCATTTTGGGATGAATATACTAGCTAATTAATGAACAATTATTATTACGTGAAGCTAGCAAGATTGACTAGACTCAATGTAAATATATATCATGACAGTACGTAATATATATATAGTTAGATTGATTAATTGATATAATAATGATGATATGGTTGCAGAGTGCTTGTGTGGTCAGACGGGTACTACAACGGAGCAATCAAGACTCGGAAGACAGTGCAGCCGATGGAGGTGAGCGCGGAGGAGGCGTCTCTGCAGCGCAGCCAGCAGCTGCGGGAGCTCTACGACTCCCTGTCGGCCGGGGACGCCAACCCCCAGCAGCCCCCCAGGCGCCCCTCCGCCGCCCTCTCCCCGGAGGACTTAACCGAGACCGAGTGGTTCTACCTCATGTGTGTCTCCTTCTCCTTCCCTCCCGGAAGTGGGTACGTCTTTCTTTAATTTTATTGTTGGTGTCTATTATTTATTACCATACGTACCAAATATATTGAATGAACGTAAGAAATTAATTACTATGGTGGATCTTTGTTGCCTATTTCACCGTGTGGTTATTTTCCACACTTGGTTTTCGAGCTGCCTATTGCTCTCTATGCTACTTACTGATCGATTTACCAAGTGCACTGCCTTCTAGGGCGGGGATCGAGAAGGTGCTAGGGGGTACGTAGTAGTTGCAATTATGGACACATGGGTGTTAACTACGTACGTACATTATTATATACTACATATTTAAAAGGTTTCTATTTCTTCATTTTGCAATGAAAAAAAAAAGATAATTAATTCATTACAATAATTAATTGTGTGTGGATCAACCCCCATGTACTAATTAAGTATCGATCTTCCTCTCTTTTAGTTTTCGGATAATAATGATGAGGATCAGTCTTCCAAAATCTAGTGAGAAATACAGTTTCCGGGGGGATACCATTAATTTGCAGGACAATAAGACTTGAATGTTAGGTGGGTTGAAACAGACCTCCCTATATATAGTAACAAAGTCATTTAAGTATAGCATTCTGTGTAGTGAAGAAGGGAAGGTGGGTAGTTACGTTACGTGTATAATCAAGTGTAAAACGTACTACTGATCGAAAGTTAGAACTGCTAAAAGTACTCAAAGCTACAAAAGATAATTAATTAATTTCTGACGACTTTGCCTCAGAGACTGTTAGGAAATTATTACTCACCCTGTGATAAATAAGTATGGGGTAATTAAGTTGCCATACACCTATATATACACTAGCTCGATCAACTAGTTGATGGACCGATTAATAAAAATGAATTGATCGAGCATGAGATGTGGATCAACTGAATTTTTATGTAATGCAACGTAATCTCTGTGAACATATTCCCATGCCGGAAGGAGGAACGTATACAAAATTACAATTTCAAAGGAGGTTTTGGCATTTCACCCCATGACCTAGCTAGATAGGCTGACTGATCATACGTAGTAGCAGTTAAGCCATACACCTTTATTGTTTATTGTATATAGGAGTACGTACTCTTCTAAGCTATAGCTAGTGATAGTTCCCGTTAATGGATCTCTGGAACTAATATATAAGTATCATCTCTGAACGTAGGAGCTACCTACAAATGGGGCTGGGATTCCTTTTTATGTGCTCGGAATTCCATGTTTTGTACGTACTCGCCCGCTTTTTGCATGCTTTTATTCCCTCGTTTTATCATATTCCCTAAAATCCTACATTTGCCTTCCTTTTCCTCCCTGCTTATACCTAATATTTCATCGTTTAGCATGTCATCCGCCTCTTTATTTTCTCTCTACCTATTTTCCTTCTTTGGTTTTTTTTTTTAATTCCCTTAATTAATCAAGTACTCTGTAAACTTTATTATTTATTAAAAGCTTCTTTCTGAATATATATCATATTTATGTGCATGTGAACTGCAAAAGGCATATCCAAATATGCATTATACCATATGAACATATATAAGATTTGTAGGAAAGCGTTTGTCGCGTAGTGACATGGAAGAATATACAAGTCCCTTACATATACATAATTATGTATAGAGTGACTAAGTCATTCTGGTCTTCATTTACACTATCTGCTCTTCATTGTTTCCAACAAGCTATCCTATATATTCACCAAAAAAAAAACAAGCTATCCTATATATACATAAGCAACATTCTAGCTATTGAGACCCACTTCTTCGTTTTCCTAAATTAAAATATATTTTTAAATTTATGATTTACGATCGGTTTACTTTAATTGACTGATTTATTATTGACCCTAATTTTTGGATTCTAATACTCTGTCATTATATATATATATATATTATTTATATATAATTTGTCTCCATTTTATTCTCCAACTTTTTTAGTCGAGAATCTTTTGCTAATAGAAAATGACTTGCAAGCAATATATGTTTGATAATTTAATAGTATAATAGACACCTAATACACATATAGCAAGTACTAAACTTTCATGCTTTTCTGATAATTAATATTGTGTTATATGTGTCATATATATAACATGCACGTGATCAGAATGTTATGAATGTCTTTTTCCTTGGAGTCATTTCCATTCGAATATTAATCAGAATTATTCGTTCGTTGATTGTAGTGTAGAGTATAAATTAACTAAACAATACTGGATCTTGTTAAATCGATGTAGGTTACCAGGAAAGGCATATGTAAAACGACAACATGTATGGCTAACGGGGGCGCATGAGGTCGATAGCAAGGTCTTTTCTCGAGCTATTCTTGCCAAGGTACATATGATCACATAGCAATCAATCTTAGTTTACCTTTTAGATTTTTAATCATCAGAATTTGTTCTTTTGTCTCATACCTTTCCTTACTAGCTACCATCTTAATTTAACCTTTCTAAATGTGGTTGACATTGACTAATTGAACTTGGTTCCCCTTTTCTCGCACGTCACGTGATCATCAAAAAAACAATCAAAGAGCGCTCGCGTTCAGGTAACTAACTTTCTTTCATACTTAACTATTAGTACTCCGTATTAAATAAGTATTGAATCAAATAATTAATTTGATGTCTAATTATTTTTCTTCTTTGTTGAATGAGAGCAGACGGTGATTTGCATTCCCCTAATGGACGGAGTGGTGGAGCTGGGGTCGACCGAGAGGATTCAGGAAGACCCTTCTCTTGTCCAACATGTCAAGACATTCTTCGTCGACCACCACCACATACACCGCCTGCCCCCTCCTAAACCCGCCCTCTCCGAGCACTCCACCTCCAACCCTGCCGCCTCCTCCTCTGATCACCCCGCCTCCCATTTCCACTCTCCCCCTCTCCCCATGTATGCTGCCGCCACCTCCAACATCCAACGAGTCAACGAGGAGGTCGAGGATGAAGACGACGATGATGATGAAGACAATGGTAAATTATTAGCCTCCTTGTAACTTTTGCTAGATGCCAATATATATATATATATATATATATATATATTGTTCTATAACATAAAGTTCTGATAATTTACGTTACAATTAATATAAAACAAGTTAAATAGTAAGTTTCTTTTATTGTAACGTTAGGTGTAAATTATATATATTAGTAATCTACATACTACTTGACTATACTAGCTATATAAATAAAGCTACTAATTAATTTATATAATTTATTTTAACAAAATAAAATTATTTAGAAATACTGTACCCTTAACTCTAATCAATTTCTAGAACTCAACTTGATAATATAAATTTAGTAAATGTGATCGAGTCGTGCTTAGGAATTGCATATGAAAAGAATATTGTAATTAATTTAGCGAGGAATCTGGTGCAGAGCCGGATTCAGAAACGGAGACCGGGAGAAACAGCCGACCCATGTCGGGGGCGGGCCAACAAAACCCGCCAAACCAGGCCCGATTGGGCGCGGCGGCTGCAGAGCCCAGTGAGCTAATGCAGCTGGAGATGTCAGAGGATATCCGGCTCGGCTCACCTGAAGATGCCTCCAACAACATGGATCCCGACATGAATATCCCCGCAAACCCGCTGCAAAGACGGGCTGACTCGTTCAGCAGAGCCGCCGAGTCTTCCAGACGGTGGCCGGTTATACACCATGATCCAATGCTGCATCAGACACCTCTGTTACCGCTACAACCTCCGCCTTCATCTGGTAACTAATTTTGCATTTACTTTACTGTTACCATATATACATACATGTATTAAAAGACAGACGTATTATAGTAGTGAGTGTAGGTGGGGAATTGGAGAAGAATTAAATTCAGTAGGCGAAATTAAAACTTTGCTGTCTTTGAAAATTTCCCATAATTGACCAAATAATAGAAGTTGATGTCTGCTATGCATCTTCCAATTTTCCCATATCTAACTGGCGGAGGTAAATACTCAGCCGTACATGTTCAGATTGAAATTTATTGCATTCAGAATATTAAAATGAACACTAATTGGGCTAACGGCCAAGATGAAAATGTTTGGGTGTAGCAAGGTGCAGACCCCTCTAATTGCTCATCAGCCAATCAACGGCGATGATCAGATCCGTAAGAGTGAAAGGTCTATTTTTCCCCCTTTCAAACATATACAGGACCCATATCGATCAAATTAACTTTGTCTCACCTTCTACTAAGGATCCAAATTTCCATCCTTGCACGTGCATAGCATAGAGTTGACATTACATGCACTTTAAATTAAACTTTAATTTCTTGCCAAGACAATAGAGCTTACTTTTTGACTCCGTGACACCATAGATTTGTAAAACAATCGTTTAAAGTAGTTTGCTTTCATATTTGCTCATACCAGCTTTATTCACTAATATAAGCTGTACTACTACTTTGGGCAGGTGCCATTCCATTGGAAGAAGAAGAATCACCACCTGAGGACACACACTACTCCCAAACAGTCTCCGCCATCGTGCAATACCAAGCGGGGCGGTGGTCATCAGAAGCCACCACCAAGATGGGCGGTGGCGGTGGCGGTGGCGGCTACCTCACCCTCTCCACCCAACACTCAGCCTTCTCGAAATGGCCGCCTCGATCGGACCACCACGTCCACATCCCCGAAGAGCACAACTCCCAGTGGCTCCTCAAATACATCCTCTTCACCGTCCCGTTCCTACACACCAACAAGAGGTCCAACGACGACGACAACAACAACAACAACTCCCCTAAGAGCCTTCATCCCGGGCCTGCTGACCCATCCTCTCGGTTCCGCGGCAAAGGAGAAGGAGGGGGAGGAGCCCCGAACGAGGACCTGAGCGCCAACCATGTCCTGGCGGAGCGCAGACGACGCGAGAAGCTCAACGAGCGTTTCATAATCCTGAGGTCGCTCGTCCCGTTCGTGACCAAAATGGACAAGGCCTCGATCTTGGGCGACACCATCGAGTACGTGAAGCAGCTGCGTCGGAAAATACAGGACTTGGAGGTGCGCGCGGGGCAGATGGAGACCGAGCGCGCGCGTCTCGTAGAGGCCGCTGCCAAGTCGAACAACTCGAGCGGGCTCACGGTGGTGGCGGAGCGGGCCCGGCCCGGGTTGAGCCTTGACAAGAGGAAGGTCAGGGTGGTGGAAGGGAGCGGGGGCGCCGCCAAGGCCAGGGCGGTGGAGCCGTCGTCTCTGCCGCCACCGCCTGATATGCTGCAGGTGTCCATAATCGAGAGTGACGCGTTAATAGAGATGCAGTGCCCCTACAAGGAGGGCTTGCTGCTGGATGTCATGTTTGTGCTCAGGGACATGCGCGTCGAGGTCACGGCGGTTCAGTCTTCTTTGAATAATGGCTTCTTCAAAGCAGAATTAAGGGCTAAGGTAACTGATTGAGTAGCTAGTTATAAGTTTGCATTGGATTAATTTATCTGATGATATCTTTGGCAATGACTTTTTATATATGAGTATGACCTTAATTTTGTTTTGGCTTCTTTAATTTGGAATGTGAACAGGTGAAGGAGGGTGAGAACGGGAAGAAAGCAAGCATTGTTGAAGTGAAGAGAGCAATAAATCAGATTGTTCCCCACTCTGATGATTTGTAGTCCTAAGGTAGTTGTTTCCCACCCGTAGAGAAGAGATACATAATATTCAAACTCATGATGACTTAGTTCTGTGCAGAGTATTGTAAAATTAGGGGTAAAACTTCTATTGTTACCCATGGAGGGTATATAATTAATATAAGTGTGATTTGTGATCAGCAGGCTAAATTAGTAAATAACATTTGCAACTAAAAGAGCTCTTCTTCGCCTTGTATTTCGTCAGAATGAAGATAAATTTACTAACCTTGGAACAGTGTTAGGGAACTAACACTGGAACAATGGGTTCTCCATTCGAGTAATCGAAGTTTTGATAATGACAAACAAATGGAACTAATTCCCTGTATAAGTGATCTCAACAAAGATAGCAAGTTTACAGGAAAAGTAAAGGGAAACGTTCCTTGTCAAGTCACCTGTATACGTGGCAAGTAATTAAAAGGACAAGAGAGACATTTCACTATTGTCTTGGGCGGCAAGCCAAAGCTCCGAATGAATAGAGATGAAGAAGGGTATGCTAGTCTTTTTGAATAGTGTCGTACTCCCCAAGACAATAAGGGCAAAGGCGTCAGAACTAAAGATGGAAACTCTATAAATGGAATGCGACACCGCTAGGTTTAATTGAGCTCTCACACACCTGAAAACCAGATCTACAAAAGGAAAGAAAGAGATCGAGAGCCAGAGCTGATTCATAGAAGATATCCAAACCAGAAGTTCAAGGAAGGAAAGATCAAGTGATGAAGACTGCGTGAAGTTCTTCATCAGCTTGAAGAAGGTGGTTCCTGTGCTAAAGGGAACTACACAGAAACGAGAAGGTTCACTATCTATATTCATTTGTGTTTAGATCTAGGAACTATTATGTCTTAGTCGTTAGTATTGTTTGTGAGTGGGATCGCAAGCAATAGAGAAGTTCGACTTTGTATTGTAGATCCTGAGGTATATCAATAGAATATAGTGCGTGTTCAAAATCCTCCAAGGGAGGTAGAGGTTTACTCTTTAGCTAGTTGGCTAAAGAGGTTCCTTCTATAAGGAACCGTGTCCAAGCTTTAAATTCCTGTTTTAGTCTTGTTCTATATTACTCCGCTGCGTAAGGGAACTGTCACTGGAACAGTTCCCGATTGTCTAAAACTAACATCGATCCTACGATTGGTATCAGAGCGTGGCTCTAGATTTTCTGTGAAAACTTGCAAGATGTCTACAGGAATGTCTTCAGAACTCAGTGCCGTTGGACATGGAAGCGACAAACCACCAAGGTTGATAGAAGGCCGTTTTGAACGATGGCAAGGGTTGATGATGGATTGGATGAAGAGCCATGACTATCAGGCATGGGCTGTGATCGAGAGAGGGAACTTCACCATCAATCCAGAGATCGAGAATGATCTCACAAAGTGGGGACCAAATGAGTGGAAATGCATGGAACAAGGCAAAGATGTATCTCAACTACTCTATGAGTGAGATCGATTCAGCCAAGGTGGGAAATCTAAAGACCGCCAAGAAGATGTGGGCTGCTATTGAACAAATGCATATAGGAAGCTCAGATCTCAAGGAAGATCATCAGATGGATGTTCGACAAGAGTTCTACAACTTCAGAATGGAACCTGGAGAAACAGTATCATCATACCAGTTCCGATTTCAGGGACTAGTGACTAAGCTTGAGAACTTGGGAATCTCTGATAGGGAAGTCACTGAACGAATCAAGGTCAAGAAGGTGATAGATGGTCTCACTGGTGAATGGGCTCATGATCGAACAACCTTCAGAGAAAATACATCCAACAGGAACCTCATGCTTCATGAGATCTTTGGAAAGCTGAAATCCTATGAGAATAGAAGGAACTCCGATAAAGCACAAGACAAACCTGAAAAGGGAATTGCGCTTAAATTGGAGAAAGTGCTTAAGTCTGTCCAGGAACAGTGTGAAGAGTCTGAAGATGAAGAAGAGGATGACATAGTGCTCATCACAAAGGCACTACGTAACCTCTACAAGAATGGAAAGTTCCGAAAAAACTATGGAGGGAACAGTTCCTCACGAGACTACAACAAATTAGGAGACAAAGATGCAAAGGACATCACATGCTTCAAGTGCTTCAAGAAGGGTCACTATGCCAAAGCTTGTCCCCTGGGAAATGATGAGAACAAGTCTGGGAACAAAGCTTACATAGCAACGTGGGATGACTCAGATGATGATGATCCAGAATCTTGGGCTGCACCAAACATGTGTGCCATGGCAATCAATGAAGATCCAAAGGAACCTCAAGAGGAAGTGAGTATTCTATCTCTAACTAGTTGCTTTGATAAATACTCTAAATCTGATCTCATTCGTATACTCTCTAAACTTTTTAAAGACAACATGAAGTTACAAAAGGAAGTAAGTGAAATTGAAGAGCATTGTCTTAAACTTGAAAATGATGCCTCTGGAAAGGAACTTAGCTTAAAAAATTCTGAATCAGCTCAGTGTTCTGAATGTGATAGATTAAGGAAGGAACTTGACTCCACTATAACCTCTAAAAATGAACTTATCTCTACTCTTGCCATTGTCAGCAATGAAAAGGAGGCCATTAGTAAGAAATTAGAGATAACCGAGGGAAAGAAAATAGTAGAGACTCCTAAGGTCACATTTGTTCCTTCTAGGCATGGAATAGGATATTCCAAAAGAAACTCTGAAACTGATCAAACAACTCTCACCTTAAGGGAACTAAGTGAAAGTAGAGCTCTAGAGCTACAAACTGAAAAAATTAAGAATTCTCACTTAGAAGAAAAAATCAGGGTTCTAGAGAGTGGAACTATAGGAAAAAAGGACTACTATACTGGAAACAACTCACACAAAATCTATGTCAAGATAGCTAAGGGAAATGGTTCCAGAGGACCTAATAAGGAAACAGTTGACAAAAATAGGATTCAGAGACCACATCCTAAGTATTATCTAGGAGAATATTACAAAACTTGCTGGACATGTGGAGGTCATGGTCATTACAAAGAACAATGTCCCAAAATTGGTCAATCAAAAGGGTTCTCAAGTAGAAGCAACAACAGAACATATCACTCAAAATCTTACAGGAACTATCACTCGATTGATGTGAACATTGCAGATTATGTTGATTACTACCCCTGTAAGGAACCAGGCAAGGGACACCTTGCCTGGGTAACCAAACATTGACTCTTTTGCCGGTGAAAGCGAGAGGGAACTGTATGTGGTTTATAGACAGTGCTTGCTCCAACCACATGACAGGAAACAGGAACAATCTGATCTCGCTTAACACCCAAGTTGAAGGAGGAAATGTGTCCTTCGGCAACAAAAACAAAGGGGCAATACATGGCTCAGGGGAAGTAAAGCTCAACAAATCAATCAAGGTCAACAACGTAAATCTTGTGGCAAATCTTGGATACAATCTACTGTGTGTGGCACAACTCTGTGATCAAGGGAACAACGTAGTCACATTTGACTCAAATGAATGTCTTGTTGTGAACAAAGAAACTAACAAAGTTATTCTTCGAGGGAAACGATTCAACAATGTTTACATTGTTGATCAAGACTTTCAACCTCCAAGAAATCTATGTCTCACAGTCTCTACAAATGACACCGATCTCTGGCACAGTCGTCTTGGTCATGCAGGTCTAAATCTCATGCAGAAGTTGTTCCTGCAAGATCTTGTGGTGGGCTTGCCAAGGATAAGCCCAGAGTCAACAAAACTGTGTGATGCTTGTGCCAGAGGGAAACAAACTCGAAGTTCCTTCAAGCCCAAGAAAAACATTAGCACCTCCAAACCCTTGGAAATGCTACACATGGATCTATGTGGACCAATGGACACTTGTAGCTATGGAGGAAGCAGGTATATGTTTGTTATAATAGATGATTATTCACGTTTCACTTGGGTTATTTTCTTGTCTTCCAAAGGAACAGTGTTTAAAGAATTTGAAGTGTTCATCAAGAAGACAGAGATTAGTCTGGGAACTAAGATGAAGTCCATACGCTTAGACCATGGAACAGAGTTTGACAATTCAGCTTTTGTCAACTTTTGCAATGAAAATGGAGTCTCTCACAACTTTTCTGCTCCAAGAACTCCACAACAAAATGGAGTTGTAGAAAGGAAGAATCGCACACTGGAGAATATGGCTCGTGCCATGATGCTAGAGAGTGGAGTTCCATCCAACTTCTGGGCTGAAGCCATCTCCACTTCGGTGTATATCCTTAACAGGGCTATGATTCGACCTTTGTTGCTTAAAACTTCTTATGAACTAATCAAAGGCCGAAAGCCAAACATTTCCCATCTCAGAGTTTTTTGTTGCAGATGTTACATCCATAACAATGGAAAGGATGCTCTTGGAAAGTTTGATCCAAGGAGCGATGAAGGAATTTTCACTGGATACTCTCTTCATAGCAAAGCATATCAAGTCTACAACAAACGAACCAGGAAGTTTGAAGAAAGTATTCATGTCATCTTTGATGAAGAGCCTATCAATCATGGATCCTCATCCAAAAATCCATTCTCTCGTTCAGTAGTGAAACCATTCACTATTCCAGAAGAACCATCAAGGGAACTGACAGATGAGGATGAAAATTCAAGGCCTCGAAGAGATGACTCTGAGTACATCAATGGAAGTGATTCTCATCCACAAGAGCCAAACATTGAAGACGATCATGAAGAGAATGATACCATGGACCAATTCGATGATCCCTCAACTCATTTTCCTAAAGAAGAGGAACAACCACCAGTAACAACTGAAGCATCCACTTCTGGGAACAATCAAACCAATGTGGTTCCACAAGATACATCTGAAGATAGTTCCAGTGCTCAGGAAGAAATCCCAGGAACAACTCATCCTCAACCAAGGAACTATCATCAGAGAAAAGATCATCCTATTGACAACATCCTCACACCTTTGGAACAGGGAGTACAAACTCGTTCCTCTCTCCATAACTTTTGTGCATTTAATGCTTTTGTTTCTCTTGTTGAACCCAAAGGTATACAGGAAGCACTCAAAGATCCAGATTGGATTCAAGCAATGCAAGATGAGCTTCATCAGTTTGAGAGACATAAGGTGTGGAAGTTAGTTCCAAGACCATCAGACAAGAATGTCATTGGAACTAGATGGGTCTTTCGCAACAAACTAGATGAGTCAGGAAATGTTTCCCGAAACAAAGCCAGACTAGTGGCTCAAGGTTATAATCAAGAGGAGGGAATCGACTATGAGGAAACGTTTGCACCAGTTGCCAGAATTGAAGCAATACGACTACTCATTGCTTTTGCTACATACAAAGGGTTCAAACTGTTCCAAATGGATGTCAAAACAGCATTTCTCAATGGCTATCTACAAGAAGAAGTTTATGTGAAGCAACCTCCTGGATTTGAAGATGATGACAAGCCTGATCACGTCTACTTTCTTGAAAGGGCTCTCTATGGGCTCAAACAAGCTCCTCGAGCCTGGTATGATAGATTTGCTTCATTTCTATTATCCAAAGGCTATCAAAGAGGATCCATTGACAAGACACTCTTCTTGAAGAAAGAATCAGGTGACATTTTAATTGTGCAAGTCTATGTTGATGATATAGTGTTTGGTTCCACTAATCCTGTGCTTACAGAAAAATTTGAGAAACAAATGAGTAGTGAGTTCGAGATGAGTATGGTAGGGGAACTCAACTTCTTTCTAGGTCTTCAAATCTCTCAAACAAAAGATGGAACCAAGATTCATCAACAAAAGTACATCAAGGAAATGCTATCCAAATATGGGATGGACATTGCAAAGCCAATCAACACTCCAATCTCACCTAGCACACGACTTGATGCCAATGAGACTGGAACCAGTGTCAATCAAAAACTTTTTCGAGGAATGACTGGTTCCCTACTATATCTCACTGCTAGTAGACCAGACATCATGTTCACTGTCTGTCTCTGTGCACGGTTCCAAGCAAATCCTAAGGAATCACATCTAAAGGAAGTCAAAAGGATCTTTCGCTACCTCAAAGGGAGAGATAATCTTTGCTTATGGTACCCTAGGAACAGTTCCTTTGAACTTGTTTCCTTCACAGATGCTGATTTTGCAAGACATCTAGTTGATCGAAAAAGCACATCAGGTATGGCACAGTTCCTAGGAGACTGTCTAGTATCATGGGGATCCAAGAAACAATCCTCTGTGGCACTTTCCACTGCTGAAGTTGAGTACATTGCCGCAGCTGCTTGTTGTTCCCAAGTCCTATGGCTCAAGTATCAACTCAAAGACTATGGTATGTCTCTTGAAACTGTTCCTATTAAATGTGATAGTACTAGTGCAATTAACATCTCAAAAAACCCAGTGCATCACTCTAGGACAAAGCACATAGAGGTTAGGCACCATTTCCTGCGTGATCACGTAGAGAAAGGTTCCATTGAGATGGTTCACTGCAGAACAGATGAACAAGTTGCTGACATTTTTACCATAGCCTTGGACAGACAACCCTTTGAGCATCTTCGTATGCTCTTAGGGATGATTCTCTTAAATTAAACAAGTCCCGGTCCATCTTTTCCCTCCATGATTGACTAGTTAGATATCATTATAGCTAGGGAACTGCATGGTATAGCAACTTTCATTTTCAATAATTGCAAACTTGCATAAAACATGTTCATAACTAGGTATGGGAACTGATTCCTTAAGAGCACTTTGTTTATTTTTGTCCCAAAATGATCAACCTGATCTTATCTGTCCCTCACTATAAGCCGAAATGATGGTTGATCATAAGACTTGTCCCTCAAAACCCATCCAGGTAAACGTTTCCTATGAGCCTCAATGAATAAACCCCTTTTTTACGGGATTCAATTACCTGGATGACAACATCACTTGATTCCATAACCCTATTTAGTTTGGATATTTCTTTTAATCTTTTCACAAAAATCCTTTACATATCCAAACTTGGCCTCGTCTTACTTGTTCATGGAAAGAGGAGTTAGAAAGGAAAGGAACCGCTTCAATTTTCAAAGGAACTACAAGGGTGTTTGAAATTCAAATACGTCTCTCATATGTATTATTGGAAAGAGAAAGGTCATTGAAAACTGGTTCAGGAAGCGACAGGCTGTAGAAAGGGAAAAGTGAATCCGAACCGTTCATCTCTCTACCCGTGCTAATCTGTTGCCACGTTGAGACTGTAGAAAAGGAAAAGATCTTTGCGTGGAGAAAGCCAAATCTCTTCCGATTCTTTTTGGAGTAACTAATTGCTAGTTTCAAGGAAAGGTTGGTAACCACTCTCACCCCTTCACCTTCTTCTCTTCTTACTACTTAACCCATTCCCCTCTTTCTTTTCTCTTCATCGTCTTCCTCCATCACCTCTCCCAAACCCTAGATTTCGACAATCTCCCTTTCCAATCTTTCTCTGTAACTCAACCAGTCCACTCCTATGGCCAACCAAAATCAACCCATCATCAAGTTCTCCGTCTACCACAAAAACCCACTCATCGAGCATCTTCTCAACCATGACGCATCTCTTATGTAAAAAAATATCATTTCTAAAAAATAATTATTAAAAATTGATATAGGCAAGGATATTTTAAGAAACTCGTAAAATTAATGTATTATTTAATAATATTTGTTAAAATTTTTAAATTCATATTGACAATGATATTTCAAAAAAAAGCTATATGTATTTTATCTATGAAAACACTATCATTTATAAATATAATAATTTAAAAATTAATATATGCAAAAGTATTTTTTTTCTAGAATTTGTATGATAGCATAAAAAAATATCCTAATGATCTTTATATCAATATCATCCAAAAATAAAAGATTGTTTAATAATGGCATTTTCTATAATATATTCTAAAAAATATGGATAAGAATTTATCTTATCCAAAAATAAAAAATTTGTTTGCAAAAGTATTTTTTTTCTAGAATTTGTATGATAATATAAAAAAATATCCTAATGATCTTTCTATCTATATTATCCAAAAATAAAAGATTGTTTGATAATGAGATTTTCTATAATATATTCTAAAAAATATGGATTAGAATTTATCATATCCAAAAATAAAAGATTAGTTTTAAGAAAAAAAGGGTGATGTGATCCAATCTAAAAGTGACATGTGTCGTTTAATAATTTTTTTAACCTCCGCTTTAGGTTATAGTCCAAAAATAAAAGATTGTTTAATAATGGAATTTTCTATAATATATTCTAAAAAATATGGATAAAAATTTATCTTATCCAAAATTAAAATATTTGTTTGCAAAAGTATTTTTTTTTCTAGAATTTGTATGATAATATAAAAAAATATCGTAATGATCTTTCTATCTATATTATCCAAAAATAAAAGATTGTTTGATAATGAGATTTTCTATAATATATTCTAAAAAATATTGATAACAATTTATCATATCCAAAAATAAAAGATTAGTTTTAAGAAAAAAAAGGGTGATGTGATCCAATCTAAAAGTGACATGTGTCGTTTAATAATTTTTTTAACCTCCGCTTTAGGTTATAGTTATGATTTGGTAAGAAAACATGTATGAAAAATCATAGGTTGCACATGATAAGATTTTTAGTAGAATCATTAAGTTAAATAAGTTATCATATAAAATATTTATAAACCATTATTGTAGGTAGAATCTTTCTTAAATTAATTTATCTTATTTTTATATTATCCTAAATTAATTTTAACATTATTTTTATATAAAATTTTACAATTGGTGTCATGTGAAACGGGCCAAAATTATTAAGGTGAGCACACTATAATTTTGATGGCTTAATGATAATTTATTTATGCAAAAATATAAATAAAATTATTTGAATTAAAATCATTTAGTTTAAAAATCTTTTGCAAAAAATATAAAAAGGTAAAACAATATCAAGATTTAGGACTAGGGACATCACAACATAATCATGCATATAAACTCGTAAGAAGATAAGATCATGCCTTTAAATAGATAGAGTCATCAACTTTCGTTGACTATCAAGTAAATTAACCTACTTTCGTAACCCAATTCACTTAATTGCTTGTTTTGGATCTAAAGCTTGAAACTTTCGTATTCAAACAATATCACCTTCAAGTTACTAACTTTCTCTTTCAATCAAGTTAAAAACTCAAATTACCTCAACTTTCATCTTGATATAAGCTCAACAAACAATCTCAATAATATATAGAAGGCATTCAACACACAATCTTACTCATCAAACATGCTTAAATATGCCGGGCTTAACCCCGATCCTAGAAAAGAAAAACTACTCACTAATCATAACTACG
This sequence comes from Fallopia convolvulus, assembly GCA_964016875.1. Lineage (NCBI taxonomy): Eukaryota > Viridiplantae > Streptophyta > Magnoliopsida > Caryophyllales > Polygonaceae > Fallopia > Fallopia convolvulus. The sequence goes on from OZ024736.1 coordinate 16,340,628, forward strand.
AAACAAATAAATTCAATAAAATAAATCATTAAAAACCAATTACTACTCCAATTAAATAGAAAAATCGTCTTACAGAAATTCAGAAGAAACCGAAAAAATACAAAGCACCGAACCAAAATCACGATTAACGAACCCGATAACTTTCGTTCACCGACCTCGATCTCGACTCAGATCCTCTCTCTCCTCTCTCCAAGGGCAATCCCTAAAAATTTGACCTCCCTTTCTATGCTAGATAGAAGGGTATTTATACTAAAAACTATAAACTAAAAAAGGCTAAAACATATAAACTTTCCTAAAAAGATAGAAATAAAACCCTATAAGATAGAAATAAAATCTAAGAAGATAACAAGACCTAAAATACATAATAATAAACCTAAATATCATAAAAAGATACTCTACCGACACGGAAATAATTTCCCGCACAGGATCGGTGAGTCACAAAGTCAACCCTTGAAACAACTCTATCACGTGGCCTCGTTAACGAGCCCTCACAGCCTCGTTAACGAGCCTGGGCTTGGTTTCTTCCACACTTTGATGTCTCTTTATTTGGTGGTGTTTTATATATGATTCCCTTTGTAAATATGTTTCTTTTTCCCCTTTTCTTGTGTGTTTTGTTCCTTTTTAGCTTAGTTCCCGTAGTTCTATGAGATTCGGAGACTATGCGCGTTTTATGTGTTTTGTAGGTGTTTTGGCATGGATCAAGGGTCGTTTTGAAGGAGAATCGGAACATGGATCAAGGACCGAGCTTAAGAGGGAAAGAGAGGAGCAAGCCATGAAGAAGAACAAGAGAAAAGCCAACCAGAAGAAGGTGGAACGAGGTCCGGATCGAGTTAGAACCAACGCCGGACCCGATATGATTTTTCGACCTCAGACCGACTTGCCCATTAAGTCGGGCCCGAGGTGCTCCGTGTCGGTCCGAGTCGGTCGCTGGCTGGATTGGGCTCCAAGGCACGAAATTGTAAACTACCACTTTTGCCCCTCATCTATTAAGGCTCTCTTATCTTCTAATTGGAGGAGGTTCCCACACACTTAGCAACTAACCAACTCTCAAAAACTCTCAAGAGGATACTTGGAGAGCAAGGAGGAAGAAGAGGAGAAGGAGAAGAGAGGGAATCAGCATAGGAGAAGGAGATTTGATAGGTTTGGTTGATAGATTAGCTTTGCCTTGTTTTGATTTTGTGGATTTGGAAACCTTGGATTGGAGTTTGTGGATTGCTTTTGATTTGTGAATGAAATTTGGCTTTGGTTTGAGATTGATGATGTTGATTGCTTTGCTTTGTGATTTGTTTGCTTTCTTTGTTTGCCATATGGAGTAGATCTCCTTGATCTTGGGTTATGGGGGAAAACTCTAGCTAGGTTGGGCTAGAAACCCCAATTCCATAAGCCTTGAGTGCTTGATCTAGGAACCCACTCTACATAGAGCTACAATTCCTTATGAAAGTAAGGAATCAAGGCTTGTGACTGGCAAAGTAAGGAAAGTGAACATTTGTCCATCTCAAAACCTTGCTTCGAAGGGGATTTCCCCAATGATCGATGTGTAGAAGTGGTTGGAACGAGGGTGAAAGCACCTCGATCCTATTCCGATCATCACTTATTGCTTGAATTGGGGTTGAAAAGCCTTAATCTACTAGAGAAGGAACCCAAAAGCCCAAGATCTACTTTCAATCTTTGAGTTCGACAAAACCAGCTACATCGGGCCCGACTTGCTCTACGTCGGTCCCGACTTCCCTCTTTGTCGCCAACATCGGGCCAGACGTGACACTTGTGTCGGTCCCGACTGTTCTCTTTGTTTTCCTTTGTTTTAAGTTCTCCTTTCCAGCTTTCTAGTGTTTAGGCACCTCAATCGAGTAGATTTCCCGAGCGTTCAACACCCACCACGTGCTACAACGGGGTCGGGTTATAAATTGTATCTCTAGACCCTCGCATTCGTGAGCGATCATACTTCATCTCGTAAAACTTGAACTCTGACTTCTTCAATCTTGTATTCCTCCGTCTTTCACTGTAGCGCTCCAAATTCAGCTCCATAAAGCACTTTTCCTTGCTAAAACGTACAAAATACAATAAATAAAGTAGCTTCCACACTTTCCACAGAAATATGCAAAATTATCCAAAAACACACAAAACTAATCCTAAACTTATCAAAACTAAACCTAATAAACAAAGAAAACCTACTAAAAACTGTACTAAAAATATGAACATCAAAATACCACATACTTAGACTTCCTTGTCCTCAAGCAATCACTAAACACTAACCAAAACCAAACAAACATACTCATCAAGATATAGCCATCATCTAAAAAAGCAACATCTACACATGAGATAAAATATAGCAAAGGATTATTAATATCATCACACAATTATGCACCAAATAGACATAAGAAAATACAATCCAACCTCACAAGGGATATAATGTGTTTCACTCAACTCTCAAGTGTTTAGGCTTATAAATTCAATCTCTCAACTCATATTATATACAAAAACTCATAGAAATTGGAACTTATATCACCAATACTCTCCACCCAAGATTTGTCAAAACAAGCAAAAATCATCAAGAGCCACTTAGGGGGCTCAATGAAAAACTTCATAGAGGCTTCCATTCGGCCGGGTTGTAATGGGGCTTGGTAAAAACAATAAGGCGTGGAAAATATTTTGGTCATGTGGTGCTAATAATATTTGGGAATCAAACACTCCTAAAAACTCACACATAAACAAAACACTCTTTAAAAGATATACCAAACTTACTCTCTCATTATGCACACTCTCTTTCACTCACCCACTATTATCATAGAAAGTCTCATAAGAAATAAAAGAATCTCTGATATTATCTAAAAACACATATGCACTTCAAACTTCCTTCTTTTCTTCATCCAACTCCTTATTATTATTTTTTTCTTCTTTTTTTTTCGCTGCCTCGTTAACGAGCCCACTTCAGGGTCGTTAACGAGCTTCATCGTGTATTATTCATTCGTTTCTTTCTCATTACCTCCAACAAATAACTTTATTTTGTGCATCTTTTTCTTATCAAGAGATCTTTCTTATTACAAGTAAAACAAGAGATTTCCAATCTACCCTTCCAAATAATCCCTCAATCAAAGCAAACATTATATGTCACTCCTTTTTTTTACACTCAACAAAAATACCTCTCCAATCTAAGTCCTAATCCACGGATAGGGTCAAGCTTATCTCGGCTAGGGAAATTTTGTGGAGCTTAAAAATAAAGGCTTCAGGCTAGAATTGGCTGTCAAAAGAAGGATCATGTAAAGGTGGATAAGGAATAATAGGGCTTATAAACATAAGTTCTCCATCATATGATTCTCACAAGTAATGAACTATAAATCCCATATGGGTCTCAAGAAATAGATAACCATCACAATTCCAAGAGATAATATGCATATAGAGAGTAAATCACACAAGAAAAGAAGAGGGATTTATTGATGTTCTCCCTATAAGGCCAAAAATTCCTCACTAGGTAATTATTTTGTTGGATTGCATCACTTATGCTATAAAGTATATGTGCTCAATTTCATCAAGTGCTATCTTCTTCTAAAAGCATTTTCAACAATTTCAAGTTAAGAATCCGGCTATACTATTAAAGACATGCTTGCAAGGAATTATATGATTAAGCTAGCAACTACTATCATAGAACCTAAGAAAGGGATATCTATCAATTCTAAAACTCTTTTTTAGATTTTTTCAAGTTTTCGAATTTTTTTTTTCATCATTTTTTTAGAGAATAAAAACTACTCAAAACACATAGACACATAAGACAACAAGTTTTCTATTTACTCCCACCCCATACTTAAATTACAGTGTCCCCACTGTAAGAAAAATAAGAAGAAGGAAAAGAAATAGAAAAGAAAACAAACAAAGATAAAAATAAGAAAAAGAAAAACAAACATATAAACTTACAAAGTCTCAAAAGTGGGAAACAAGAAAAAACTTCATCTTCAGGCTGAATCAACGGTTTGGTGGAGGAAAGTAGTGCTCAAAGTTCCCCATGAAGTCGTACATCGTCCTCCAATGCTCAGCATCATCCGCCTCTCTCTAACGATGCCTCTCATCCTCCATCGACATGCGAGCAGAATAGACAGATTCCCATCTATCCATCCTCCTATGAATATGGTCCTGCTGGAGGTGAAGTTGTTGCATCTGAGTAGAAAGATCCTCGGCCCATGGTGGTGGCATACTCGATCCTGTGTACTCGGGCTGAGGAGGTGGTGGATAGTGAGTCTGGAAATGATCTTGGTACAGCACCGGGTTGTATGGCATGAGCCCATAGGAATGAGGGTCGGTAGGAGCTGGCGGTGGGTCGACAAGAGCTCTCGGCGCCTCGATAACGCAGCTGGGTGCCTCGTTAGAAGTGTAGGAAGGAGGCTGGAAATGGTCGTTAACGAGCCTGGTAGGCTCGTCAACGAGGACGTTGGTGCCCAAAACTTCCGTGTCGAGGTCTTCATCCTCGAGGTTTAGTTCCTCAATTCCTCCCTCTGTGTCGGCTTCTTCAGTGTCATCGCCTACTACCTCGGTATCCTCATCTTCATCTTCATCTTCATCTTCATCTTCATCTTCATCCATTGCTTCACCCTCTTGCTCAAATCTCGTCTCACATGGCCGACGTGATAGCTCATCCTCCGGCTTGGGTTCCAATGTGAAAGCATGTCCCATCCACGCCTCGTACCAATTTGGTAGGTAGATTAGCTCCAACTTATCGAGGGTGGGTGTAACGATGCGGTCTTGTACTTTCACTTTGAATCCTCCCTCGGCTTGATTGAAGACACTGGAGCTATACCAATAGTTCTTGTTGAGGAGTTGAGCATGAGCCGGTGTGTAGCGAGTAAGGTCGACGCCAAGGTAGTTAGCCAAAAGGCTAACCAAGTTGCCACACCAAACCTCCTTGGACTTGGTTGATTTCTCGACGTAGTAGAGCCATTCATTCCCCAAATTCAAGGGACCGGGCTCCTCGAAAAGGATGGTGCAGAGACAAGCAACTTCCGTCCTCTTTGGCATGTTCAACTCTCTCTTCGGCCAAAACGTAGCGGCTAGGACTCGGAGAATGATTCTGAAAATGGGGTTGATGATGCTTGCCCCAGATAATGCTGCTGTGGAGGATTGGACCTCCCCAGTAATGTAGCTCCAAGTCCGAGTCACCCTGTAGTCTTTCAAGCTGTAGTGTCTAGATGGGTTCTGGAGCTCTAGAATTGCATTGAACTCTGCCATGGTGAACTCACGACTCACATTACTGAGCCGAAACCGGATTCGTCCCGCTGAAGTCTTTGACGAGAAGCTAGTCTCTAGAGTGGCCAAAAACTTGGATGTGAGGGCCGTATAGTGTGGTAAATTCTCCTTCTTCAGAAGATGAGCGGCACCAAGAATAACGAAGGCCTCCTTGACGTCCGTGTAGATCCCCCTGTTTATAGCACTGGACTTCGAGAACCAACGGGTGCTGTGGTCCTTCTCTAGAATGGCACGGTATCGATGCACTTGGCCTTGAGTACTCAAAATCATGTTGTCCATGCGAGGTGGAGATGGGGACCTCTGGTTCCTTCTCTTCTTCTGAGCTCGGGTAGCGGGTCTGCTTGAACTTGCCATGAGATCTACAAAATAATCAAGAATTTTCGAAGATAAGATCCACTCAAAATAGATAGGCAAGAGACCCCATACTTGGTCTCGAAATAACCTCGGAATTATTCGTTAACTACCCAATTGGCTCGTTTAAGAATCTGGACTGGTTATTGAACTTTGAAGCTACGCAGGGTCGTTAACGAGCCTGGGTGGGTCGTTAACGAGCCGTTGAGAGCCAAGTCGCAGAATTCCGAGTTTAATCTACCTCAAAAATCAAGCCAAAATCAAGCATGCAATCCTCAATACTCCTTCACAAGTCATACAATCGAATATATGCACCCCATACTTGCTTAATTACCCATCCCAATCATACTAAATTTACCCGAAATTTTGACATGCTAAGTTTGAATCTTGATACTAAAACAAGAAAGATTCATGCTTTTCACAATCAACTTTTCACAATGAAACATCAAACATGAATATCCTTCTCTAGATCTAGAATTACTAAGAAAAATTAAACTTTCATGGGCAAAATCCAATCATGCAAATCAATACTTTCTATGAACTCAATTCTAGACATGAAATTTCTACCCTAAAAACCATGAATCATGCAATTTCAAGTTAGGGCTTAGAAATCATACCGGAGAACCGAAAAATTGAAGAACAAGGGGTCGGAATTGGGTGATTAACGAGCTCGGTGAAAGCAATTTAACGAAAGCTCGGATCTTCATCGGTGGGAGGAAGAGTTTCCGGGCTTCGGTAACGACGGTTGCTCGGTGGTTGGTGAGGGATTCTGATTGGTAGTGGGAGTCTTCAAGATCTTTGGTTGAATTTTTGAGGAGTTTGGAGTTTGGAGAGTTTGAGAGTGAATTTTTGGGAGGGGTAGAAGGGTTATATAGGAGAGGGTAGGGATAGAAAGGGGTAGAGGGGGCGGCGGCTAGGGTAGTAAAAAGATAGACTAGGTTAAAAGAAACTTACCTGCCCGTTTTGCCGGATCGGATCGTTTAAACCGGGTCGTTAACGACCCTGGGTGGGTCGTTAACGAGCCACCGTAGCCTTTTGGAGTGATTTTCGATCCCTATTCCTGCATCTTGTTAGCTCAAAATTTATCCTAATTTCTATCCTAAAAACTACTAAAAAGAACTCAAAAGAAAGCTAAGAAAAAGAATCTAAAAAGAAAAGAAAAGAGAAATCTAATTCTATACTAAAACGCGGGTTGCCTCCCGTAAGCGCTACTTTTAACGTCGTTATCACGACGTGCTCCTTTGACTCAAGGTGGCTCTTGTGTAGCTATGTTGGGGTCTTGAGGTACCCCATACTTAGCTTTGCAGCCTTTGTGTGCTTGAGTTGCTAAATTAGGTCCCTTTTCTTCTATCAATATGCCTGGTATTCCTACATGATGGTTAGTGAAATCCGAAAACCAAGGTGGTTTGGACTCCTCTATAGTACATATGATAGGGCGTGGTGTATGAACAACAGATAAGGAACATTCATGACCATCTTTAGCAGATTCATAGTTAGAGTACTTTGGTTGTACTCTTGCACGTCGGACTCGGTTATGGGCCAATTAGGCTTGGTAGGGTCGACTGTGTCGAGCTCTGGTTGAGTCAACTCGATTTGTGCGATCACAATTGGGTCATTGGCATTCTAATCCAAGTTGAATTCCACCCGTTCGTCTCCAATATCAAAAGTGAGGAGTCCTTTCCGCACATCAACTCTTGCACCTACTGTGATCAATTAAGCTCTGGTTAAAGAATTTCTCGACTTGAATAGGATAGTCGTCCACGACTCTTGTTGCCTTGACACATGATCCATCTGCCATGTACAGATTCATATCTACCGGCTCTAGTGGTCCCATATTAACTTTAGACCAGATTGAAAGAGGAACTAAACTAGCACTGGCGCCCAGATCACATAAAGCTTTGAACTTGTGGTTGCTTATGCCGATCGTTATTGCAAATCTCCCTGGGTCTCCTAGCTTTTCCGGTAGAGCTATTGATCTGACTTCATCCTACAACTCTGTAATGGATCTTTTCCTGCTAAGAATATCTTTCAAAAACTTTGTGTAAGCCGGCATTTCACTTAGGGCCTCAGCGAATGGGATGGAAATATTAATGCCCTGAAGAATCTTTACGAAACGCTTGAACTTACTCTCAGTAGAGTCCATAGATTTCTTAGTTGGAAATGGAAGAGATTTCACCATTCTCGGAACCAAGTTAGGCTCGAGAGGTGAGAGTACCGGGTCGACACTGGGGTCGTTTGGTGTCCTTGGCGGGTCGTTACCGACCCTGATAGGGTCGTTAACTACCCTGGGGTTGGGAGGAAGGCTCGGATTAGAAAACTTACATGTGGTAGGGTCGTTAGGAACCCTCGGAGCCTCGTCACCCTGGTATTCAAGCTCGTTATTTGCCCTCGCTGGCTCGTTACCGAGCCGTTTGGTGACGTCCTCTTCTTCCTTTTCCTCAGCTTGGACTCTCTCCGGCAATGTCTTCCCGCTCCTAAGGTGCACCGCTGCTATTTGTCCCCTAGGGTTCTCCTCGGGGCGGCCCGAGAGTTGCCCTTGTGGTCTCGGAATTTGGGCGGCGAGGTTCCCTAGTTGGGAATCAACACTCTTCTTCCATATATCGAACTCTCCCCATCTTTTATTTTGTTGGTTCAGGTTGGCTTGAACTTTGTTAACCTTGTTGGTCACTGCGTTAATGCCTTCCTGTAATCCTTGAACCCATGATGGTGACTCTTGATGGCCTGGAGGTCGATAAGGTGCAAGTCGTCTATCTGATGGAGGCACTGCATAGTTTTGATTTGTATTCTGATTGCCCCATGCCTGATAGTTGTTTGACCTGTCATGATAGCTAGGCTGGTTCCTGTATGGTCCTCTCATATAATTCATCTCAGCAATTGTCTCAGCGGCTCTAACCTGCTCTATGATAGTGCAAGCAGAAGTACTATGTGCAGAAGAACCACATTCTTGACATGATTGAGAGGATTTCAGAAAACTTACCTGCTTCTTCAGACGGTTGACCTCATCTTGCAAGAATTGATTTTTAACATCCGGGTCAACTTAGTCTCGGTTAGGTATGTAGAGACGTTTATGGGGTTGTGGAGTCTGCTGGGTTCCATACATGCCATCATAATTGGTCACCTTATCCAACAGTTCCCATGCAGCCATCGGGTCCATCTCTATAAAACCGCACGCAGTATGCGTGTTGATGCGATTCTTGGTCTCTGCGTTGATACCCTGGAAAAAGATTTCTTGCAAAACATATAAAGGTTGCCCATGAGTGGGGCATTGTCTAAGCATCTCTTTGAATCTTTCCCATATTTCAACGAATGTTTCATTAGGCAGTTGGTGATAGGAGGTGATGCGTTTCCTCAACTCTGTCGTCTTAGCAGGAGGGAAGAACTTTGTAAGAAATTGATCGTACAAAGCTTTCCAAGTCCTGATAGACTTAGAAGGTAGGCTCTCCAACCAGCTCAGGGCCTTTCTAGTAAGAGACCACCTGAAAGCTTTTAACAGAACATATTCAAGTGAGACACCTTCAGCAGCTATGGTGTCACATAAATCAAGAAAGTTTCTAATATTCTCCATAGGGCACTCAGTAGGTTTCCCTTCAAACTGAGCCCGTTTAATCAAAGATATTAATTGAGACTTGATCTCAAAGGGTTTCTCTATCTCGGGAAGCACAATTGGAGACTCGAGCACCCTCAGTTCTGGATACATGTACTGTTTGACATTCCTCGGATATGCATTAAGCTCCTCCTATAGACGAGCATTAGCAGCTCGATGACGCTCAGCCTCGGCAGCAGCGCCTTCCTTCTCTAGAAGGAAAACACCGAACCAAAATCACGATTAAGGAACCCGGTAACTTTCGTTCACCGACCTCGATCTCGACTCCAATCCTCTCTCTCCTCTCTTCAAGGGCAATCCCTAAAAATCTGACCTCCCTTTCTATGCTAGATAGAAGGGTATTTATACTAAAAACTATAAACTAAAAAAGGCTAAAAGATATAAACTTTACTAAAAAGATAGAAATAAAACCCTAAAAGATAGAAATAAAATCTAAGAAGATAACAAGACCTAAAATACATAATAATAACCCTAAAAATCATAAAATGATACTCTACCGACACGGAAATAATTTCCCGCACAGGATCGGTGAGTCACAAAGTCAACCCTCGAAACAACTCTATCACGTGGCCTCGTTAACGAGCCCTCACAACCTCGTTAACGAGCCTGGGCTTGGTTTCTTCCACACTTCATCTCGTAAAACATGAACTCTGACTTCTTCAATCTTGTATTCATACGTCTTTCACTGTAGCGCTCCAAATTCAGCTCCATATACCACTTTTGCTTGCTAAAACCTACAAAATACACAAAATAGAGTAGCTTCCATACTTTCCACAGAAATATGCAAAACTATCCAAAAACACACAAAACTAATCCTAAACTTATCAAAACTAAACCTAATAAACAAAGAAAACCTACTAAAACTATACTAAAAATACGAACATCCGTGCTTGGTTTTAGTTAGGTCATGTAGTTGCATTTGCATGTTTATATTTTTGCTTGCATTGATTAAAAGCTTAAAAAAAAGAAGAAAAAATCAGAAAATTTGAAAAATTAAAAAAACATTGCATTTAGGTTCTTATTTCCCCATTGTTTGTTTCCTCTTGTGTTTCAATGCTAAGTATAGATTCTAACCCATGATTTGCATGATATACTGAAGTTGATATGATATGAGCATGATCATTGATTAAGTACCTTGATTATAGGATGGAGCATGTATTTAGCTTGAGTATTTGATTTATTCTGAAGTTATAGACAAAACACAAAAAATTAGCCTTGTGAGGTTAGTTTTTCTAGCCTATCATGACATATTTGTTCTCCACATTTCTTGAGTGTATCACCATGATTGTCTATCTCTAGAACTTGTGTTATGACTTTGTCAAGACTGCTCATATGATTGAACGCATAGCATTAAAATGATTGAGGCAATGTTTCTTATAAGCCTATTATTTCCCTTCCTACCCTACACGATCCATGTTCTTGACACCCCTATTCTTTTGAGCTTGAAGCCTATTTTTATTAAGCTCCACAAAATGATTCCATAGCCCGATAAGCTTGACCCATAATCCGGGATTTAGGACTTTATGTTGTGTGTTTTGTTTTGTGTGGATTATGTATAAGTATGGGGGAGTTGAAAGAAAAGGAGGAAAAGAGGAAATAAAACTCTTGTGTGTAAAGTAAAAAAAAAATGAAGATGAAAGTATGTTGCAAAAGCAAAAGAAAACAATCAAGTACAATTGATAGTAGTCTTCATAAAACAAAAGAAGAGTTGAAGAAGAGACAAAGAAAGAAAGAAAAAAAAAGGAAACAAAGTTTATAGAAGTGTGTTTGGAGTTGAGAAAGAAAGAGTTTGGGAGAAGTAAGAAAAGAAAGTGTTGGAGTTTGGATTAGGATTAGTTCTTTACACCGGATATAGCACCACATGTCAAATATTATCCCTTCCAAATTTCTCTTTACCTTGGCCCCATTACAAGCTTTAAAAAAAATACCTCATGATTTTTGTTATGTGTTTGATCCCCAGCAGTGGAGATCTAAAGCTTTGATGCATGTTTCTGGTAGTCTAGATTTCATGGTTGATTTTTGAGTGAAACACATACCCTTACACACTTGAGAGTTGAGTGCAAACACAAATTACCTTGGTGAGGTCTAGAATGAATGAATGATCTTTACTTTTTGCTTATTATAATGCATGCTGAGAAGTCTTGGTCGGGTTTTGATTATATTCGAAATGATTGTTTGACTTGAGATGAATGTATGATTGCATTTCTGTGGTGTATCTTGGATTTATGTCTTGCTTGAGGACAAGCAAGGTTCAAGCATGGGGGAATTTAATAGAGCATATAGGTATAGGCTTTAGAGCATGTTTTCATTCTCGGTTCATGCATTTTTAGATAGGATTTCATTCTAAGTTTTAGTTTAGGTTTTATTTTCGGTTAGTTCGGAATCTACTCGTCTTTGTGCATAATTGCATATCGGAAGGTGGAAGACGGTGGATGAAGGCTTGGGATCGGACCTCGGAATATTTAGGAGCATTGAGGTGAAGATTGAGGCGAGAATTACAAGACAAGCGCGAAGGGATTAATCCGAGGATGTAAAGCTTAGACCGCGCCGAGAGGAGCCAACTTATTGAGGCCAGAGTGCGGCCAAGACGGGCAGAGCGCGACCGCGCTCTGGGAGGTTACAAACCGCGCTCCGGCGCGACGACGCGGCAATGACTTGGGCCTCGTGTGATCTTGTGGGCCGACTCTAGGATTGCATTTGGATATTTTTAGACTTAATATAAACACTTTCCTTAGATTTTATTTTGGATATTATGCTATATTTTACTTGTGTTCTAAGTTTGAACAATTTGGGGATTTGAGGGAGACAAAAACCCTAGTTTTGGAAATGAAGATCAATTTGACTCTTGTAAGTTTTGTTTTTCTTCAATCACAATTTCTAGCTAATTTTCTCATGTCCAACTAGTTAGTTGAAGTTGTGTGCATGATTGTTTGTGAGATTTGAAATATTATAGTTTGCCTTGACTAGGTTGAATCTCTCCATGCTTGATTGATTAAATTCACTTAGCATTAGTATAGATTGGCCACCTATTCTACTTCTAGGTTGAATTACAACTAGAATAATTAAATAGACGGTGGAATTTGATTATTCATGGATGAATCCTTTGATTAAACTTATAGATAGTGGAATAAGGTTAATCAAAGGCGGAGAATTTAATCACAAGACTTCATGAATAGACGGTGGAATTCATGAATATTGTTTCTATTGAATGCTTTGAACTTAATTGCATGATCAACTTGAATTAGAAGGTTTTCTAGGTTAATTGATTAAAAGGTTGTTAAAGACGGTGTATAGTAACAACCACAATAAGCTTGAATTCATAAATTCACAATAGATTAGTCAAGGGAAATTGAAATAAAGATAATCGATGATCAAAACTCATGTATGCAATGGATACGAAACTAGTTGGACGCTCTTCTCTAATTTAAATCTTAAAACCACTTTACTTGTTTAGCTTTAATTAGTTTAATTACTTAGATTTTAGTTTATAATCACAAAATCCCCCTTTAATTTAGTAATATTACTTAAATACAAATATTCCGAGTCTTTGTGGGTTCGACCCTTACTTCCACTTTGCTAAGGTTAGGAAGTTAGGAATAATTCTTTGACAATGCTTTTATAGCGACGTAAAAGTGCTCGTCACCTTCCTCGAATAAACATTGAAGGTTCCAAAATGTGTGAAGCTTGTGTTCGTGGCCAACAAACTAGAAGTTCCTTCAAACCGAAAAGGGCAGTCAGCACAACAAGGCCCTAGGAGCTAGTTCACATGGATCTTTGTGGTCCCATGGACACCAAAAGTTTCAAAGGAAAGAAGTACATGTATGTTTTAATTGATGATTTTTCAAGGTTTACATGGGTTCTTATCTTGAGATCAAAATCAGACACCTTCAATGAATTTGAGACTCTAATCAAGAGAATGGATGTTTGCATGAGAATCAAGCTCAAGGCACTCAGATCTGACCATGGGACTGAGTTCAAAAACTCAGAGTTTCTAAGGTACTGTGACAACAATGGTGTATCCCACAACTTTTCGGCTCCTCGCACTCCTCAACAAAATGGCATGGTGGAAAGGAAAAACAAAACCTTGGAAGACATGGCAAGGACCATGATGCTAGAGAGTGGAGTTCCTCCAAGTTTTTGGGCCGAAGCCATCTCTACAGCTACTTACATCCTGAATCGAGACATGACAAGGCCCATGATAAAAAAGACATCCTACAAGCTGATCAAAGGAAGAAAGCCTAACATCTCTCATATAAGGACCTTCGGATGCAAATGCTTCGTTCACAACAATGGGAAGGACAACCTCGGCAAATTCGATCCCAGAAGCGATGAAGGGATATTCCTGGGATACTCTTCCCAAAGCAAGGTGTACAAGGTCTATAACAAGAGGACCAATAAGATAGAGGAAAGCATTCATGTTATCTTCGACGATAAATCTGTGAAGGTGGGAACAGAGACCCAAGGAAAGGGAACTCTGTTCAAGCTGGTCAGACAAGAAGAAGAAGACGACGAGGATGAACCAAGAAAGAGAGATGAAGACTATCCAAGTGGGAATAATGCCCCACAATCAGGGAACAACGAAGGAGATAAAAAATCCACAGATCAAAGCTTCTTTGAAGTTCCCACCTCAACAGAAGAACCACAAGATGCATCGAACTCTCTTGTTCCCCAAAATGAAAATGTACCAGAATCCAGTGTTCAGGGTGAACAACAAGGGAACCCTGAAGAGAATCCTGAAGAGAGTCTCAGTGAAGAAGTTGAGAATAACTGTTCCCCTAAGGAAGAGGAGGCTCAAGATACAGATGAAGGGACAAGGGAACAGGTTGATGTCTCACATATCCGAACCAGGAACTACAATAAGAAAAGGGATCACCCCATAGATAACATCATCACTCCCTATGACAAAGGTGTACAAAATCGTTCCTCTCTCAATAATTTATGTGCTTTTAATGCCTTTGTCTCATTGGTGGAACCAAAGAACATCAAAGAAGCTCTAAAGGACCCAGATTGGATCCAAGCTATGCAAGATGAACTCCATCAATTCGAGAGGAACAAAGTGTGGAAGCTCGTTCCTAGGCCCAAGAACAAGAACATCATAGGAACTCGATGTGTCTTTAGAAACAAGCTTGATGATACTGGAGCTATAGCAATGAACAAGGCACGCCTGGTTGCACAAGGCTACATGCAAGAGGAAGGAATCGACTACGATGAGACCTTCACACCAGTTGCCCGAATTGAAGCAATCCGTCTCCTTATAGCCTATGCAGCTCACAAAGGATTCAAGTTATACCAGATGGATGTGAAGACGACCTTTCTCAATGGACATATCAAGGAAGAAGTATACGTAACTCAACCCCAGGATTCGAAGATGAAAAGCTACCCAACCATGTCTACTTCCTAGAGAGGGCCCTCTACGGACTCAAACAAGCTCCCCGAGCATGGTATGACAGGTTCGCTCAATTCCTTTTGTCTCATGGATAACTTCGAGGTTCCATAGACAAAACCTTCTTCCTAAAGAAAGAATCTAAGGATATTTTGATTGTACAAGTATATGTTGATGATATTGTTTTTGGAGCAACTAACGAAACTCTTGTAGAAAAATTTAAGAACCTCATGAGCAGTGAGTTTGAGATGAGTCTCATAGGGGAACTCACGTTCTTCTTGGGACTCCAAATATCTCAAACAAAGGAGGGAACAAGGATGCATCAACAAAAATACATTAGAGAAGTGCTCGTGAAGTATGGGATGGAACACTCCAGGCCCATTGACACTCCCATCTCACCAAACTCAAGGCTCAATGCGGATGAAATAGGTAAAGTGTGGACCAACGAAATTATCGAGGAATGATCGGGTCCCTTCTCTACTTGACTGCTAGTAGACCTAATATCATGTTCTCCGTATGTCTTTGTGCTCGTTTTCAAGCTAACCCTAAGGAATCACACCTGAAAGAGGTGAAGAGGATTTTCAGGTATCTCCAAGGGAACGATAACTTGTGCCTCTCGTATCCAAGGAACAGTTCCCTTGAACTCATTGCCTACACAGATGCAGATTTTGCTGGGCACCTTGTTGATAGAAAGAGCACAACAAGAATGGCCTAGTTTCTAGGGTCATGCCTAGTCTCGTGGGGATCCAAAAAGCAAAACTCAGTGGCACTCTCCACAGCTGAAGTAGAATACGTGGTTGTCGCTTCATGTTGTTCCCAAGTTCTATGGCTTACTTCTCAACTTCAGGATTACGGTATGTCTTTTGGCCTAGTTCCCATACTCTGTGATAATACTAGTGCCATTAACATCTCCAAAAATCCTATGTATCACTCTAGGACTAAACATATAGATATTAGGCAGCAATTCCTACGTGATAATGTTGAAAATGGGAACATCTCTATGGAACACTGTAGAACGGAAGAGCAAATTGCGGACATTCTCACTAAAGCTTTAGACAAACGTCCTTACCAGAGTTTTCGAATGCTTCTAGGGATGATAACTCTAAACTAAACAAGTCCATGTTTGTCTCTCCCTCAATGCCTGACTAGTTTAACTAGAAACACATGATAGGGAACAGTAGGACTTAGTGCTTTCATTTTGCCATATTACTAGTCTAGAGCTTCCTTATGTATAATGCAACATCATTTCTTTTTGGCCCAAAATGATCAACTAGAGTTCCCTTTAACCCTCTCTACAAGCTAATATAACGGTTGATCATAAAAACAACCCTAAGCTAAGGGCCAGACAAACGCTTCTCATGAGCCAAACTCCTTATCCCTTTATCGAGTTGTAATTGTCTGGTTCCGTGTTGAGTTCCCTAGCCTCACAAAGAAATTTAGTGTGAGTTCTCTTAACCTCTCCACTCAATGTCACCTTTTTTAAAGATCATGGGAATTGGTGTGCACAAGCAAGGGAACACTACTTTCTGAAGAAGCTAAAACGTCGCTTGGGAATCTGAGGCGTTTTGGGCCAAGTATTCAAAAATGAAAAGACTTCCCTAGGAAGAAAACGACGCGTGCCAGAGGCGTGCTAAGGAAACCGAACCGCTCCTCCGCATTCTTTGGCCAACGGTTATCGAGGTTATCAATCTTTCCCTTTCTACCCTCGTCTCCTCCCACATAAAACCCCCTTTGCCATTTTTGGGCCCTTCTCCCTCATTCTTCTCTGCAACTCTCTCATTTCTGAAACTTCCCATTCACCCAATTCAAGCAAACTTCCTAAACTTCTCTCCTTCCAAAACTTCCCATGGCTTCAACCCACTCATTCAAAGAAATTAAAGAGTGGATCCACAAAAACCCTCGCACCTTCTTCCTCTCCATGTTAGCCGACATCGAGAAAGAACAAGATCCTGTCCTTCGCGATGTCCTAATCGCAGGGCTCTACAATTATGTGACCCTCTCATGCCTCCTCCTTCTCTTCCTCCTCCTCCGGCAGCACAAACCCTTGCAATGCCCTCCTCCACCGCCACTTCCTCTCAATCTCTTCCATCTCCTCATCCCACCACCGTTGTCTCTTCCGGAACCGTCATCGTTGACAACTTCGGTTCCGACCCTCCATCCAAATACGAAAAACCCAACAAATCCAAACACAAACATTCTTCCAAAGACCCCTCCAAATCCAAACACCACTCCTCAAAATCCAAACACACCTCCTCAAAACGCAAACACTCCCAGATCTTTTCTCCTTCCACTTACTCGGAACCGAAGAAGAAATCTATTCTCAACATGGAAGAGGTCCTTAATCTCTCTAAACCCACCTTCTTCGCCATCAAACCTCCTCTCGATTTTCCCCTCGTACCCGCCTCTGGGACCTCACAGTCCCAAAATCAACAGCTACTACCACCTCCTTCTTCTCCTCTTCCCTCGCTTGAGGGAACTCCTAATCCTCTTCCCCCGTCTTCCACACAAAAGACACCTCCACCACCCACCTCTCCTATTGCCAAATCTCCCAGAAATCCAAACCCTGCCCCTAGGAACTCTAGTCCCAAGGCTCCCACCTGCACTTCCACCCCCTCCACCCCCAAGGTCCCAACTCCACAAAATTCACCTCCCCCTCCATCTTCTCCCTCCACCACAAAGCTCCCTTCCACCTCTCAGGCCCAACAAACCTTCAACCTCGACTCCGATGAGGATGACCTACCCATTGGAGTCATTGTTCGCAAAAAGGCCAAGGACCAGCCTCCCATTGTCATGGGCACTGCTGAAGTAGAGGCCCAACTCAAAGCCCTCGAGGAAGAATTCCGAGGCACACTCACAGGGCCTCCCAAAGGGCAAGGGATCAAGGCCCGAGAATAAGGGACCCCATCACCGTCTGAAGGTACTAGGCAAAGCAACTGTCATCCGGAAGATGACGAGGAGGAAACCGGCTTGACCTCCTCCGAAGAAGAAGGGACCTCCATCGATGACGCTGAGGACCACGATGAGGCTGATACTGACAAAGGGCCTACCGTCATTGCCACTCCTGGACACCAATTGCTGGTGTTGAAAGCAGCTCCAGAGGTAAGGAACCCTCTTCTGATGATTGAAGCGGCTGATCCCCCTCAGCAGAAAGGAAAGACTACGGTCTCCAAGGGGAACAAGACCAAGAAAAAGAGAGGGAAGGGAACTGCTCCCAAGAAGATGCACGTATCTGAAAATCGCAAACTCCTTCCCCCTCTCATCCTCTCCGAAGAACAACTCACAGAACAAGGGCTCAGGCAACTGTGGGAACTAATCAAGGCCCAAGGATGGGAACACATTTGTGACGAGGTTGTGAGTGTGGATCCCTCTCATGTGCACCTCTTCTACAACCACTTCATCGTCCAAGAAGAAGGCACCAAGGGAACTCTCTCCCTCAATGGCGATGATTTCATCTTCACCACCTCCACCATTCGCCTTCAACTATAGGTCCCTGTCCAGGGTCTCGCTGCTTTGCGCGCCAAGAGCTGGGGCGACTACAATAGCGCTGAGATCTACAATACAATCTATGAGGGCCGCGTTCCCACCAATGGAATGCCGACCCATATCGCCAAGTTGGCCCATCAGTTCATCATAAACGTGGTTATCCCTCGCCAGGAGAAGCGTCTTCACGTCAACATTCCTGACGCCATTCTCCTCTATCACTTTCTCCTGAAAAAGCCCATCAATCTCCCACGAATAATCTTAGGGCACATGGAAAAGTGCATGGCCTCGGCGTCCCATTCCCTTCCCTACGCTGGCCTGATCAAGAAGCTCATGCTCAGAGAGGGCCTCTATGACTCCTCCAAAGAAGAGGTCACCATCGGCAGGGAACTGGAGGAACAAGAACGGCTGACATCTGGTTCCGGCCCCGAAGATGGGAACACACAAGTGTTGATGCATATGGCCAACACTTGCGTAGGAGTGGCTCCCTATGAACTTGCGTAGGAAATCATCTGCATATCATGCGTTGAAATACTTGCTTATTTTTGTGATGGGTTTGTCATCATCAAAAAGGGGGAAATTGTTGGGACGATGTTGGGACCTCCGGTTCTAATCATGGGAACAACGATACCATTCTCCAGTTTTGATAATGACAAACACTATATGGGAACTAATGTGCTTTGTCCAAGTATTTCTAAGGAACACAAGTCCAACAAAGAAAGTTCTCATGCTATGGGAACTCCCATGAGTGGCTAAGGAGCACAAGTATACACGCTAAAGAGTTTCTCTCAAAGGAACTCTAAAGAGGACAGTTCCCATCACATGGGAACTCACATGTGAAGACAAAGACCGTTCAACGCAAATCGCGAGATCCTGTCTTGGACAGAACGAAGTAACAGTCTGATGAGCAGACTGTCACAAGCGATCCAACGGTCTGATTAATTCAAGAAGTTGACCTAGTTCAAATGGAAGTCACATGTGAAGATTGTACACTTGGGCTGCAAGCAAAGGGCATTTCAGACAACATGAAAGATGCGATTGAAGCCCAAGTAAAAACGAGTATAAAGCAAAATGAATAGTGCTAGGTTCAAGCACTTCTCTCACAACTAACACATACTCCCAAAGAAAGAAGAAGCTAAAGTGTAAGGTTCAAGCACTTCGATCTCAACGACGGTGAAGCTAAAGTTCCCAAGAGCAAGGGAACTGAATTGTCAAGGTGTAAGGTTTGACTTTCTTGTTTTTAGTTGAGTTGTTTGATTAGGAACTCAGTTGAGAACATTCACTAGTGTTACTAGAATTAGGAAGAACTCGTAGAAACAGAGAAGTTTGAATCTGGCTGTTTGTAACTAAGGAACAAGCAATAAATACAAGTAAGTCATTCAAAAACCTCCAAGCGAAGGTAGAGGCTTATCCACACAACTAGTTGGTTGTCGTGGGGTTCCTCTATAAGGGAACTGTGTTCTTTCAGCTTTTTAATACTTGCGATATTGTGTTTTCCGCTGCCTTGGGAACAGCTTAACAGCCAGTTCCCAAGCTCTCGCTAACCAGTTACGATCCAACATCATGGTCATTGGTTGCATGTTGAGGATCTAAAATTTAAGTATCATAGTTGAATGGTCGTTTTGGGAGGTTGAGAATAGATGATACCGAGAGAAACAAAGAGATCATATGGGAATGATGAGGAAAAAAGAGAAGTTTCCATGATTTATATATGTGAATTAAGATGAGCAGTTTGATGGTTAAGTTTTAAAACGATCGTGAGTACGTGGTTATGGAAGTTTGCTAAGAGACAAAAAAAAACAAAAACAAAATTAAATTTTCTTTATCCATCTAACTAATATACGTACGTGGTGACGTGGTGTGATTAGCTTACCAATTTTAAGTGTGGGTGATATTATCAAACAATTTTAAGTGTAAATACTTTGTTGTGGGATTGTGGGTTAAATGTGCAGACTAACTAACCATTATTCAAACTGTTGGAAATCTATGTGTGCAATATTGCCATTCTTGACCTACACCTCAAAATGATAAATAGCATATCTAACTAAATAAAGTGTTGAAAAATTATCCAACAACGTTATGTGTGGAGTATTTGGGTGTGCGTAAATCAAACTTTCTAGTAGTGAAGATTCCAAACTAACTAAGAACCGTAGTCTTTAGGAAGACGGATCGAATCTATGTTGAGAGGGATTTACTTGATGACAAATAAATTTATTGTCAAGACCCCGCTACGTATAGCGAAGTCAAGATCGTCAACGGGAAACGAGGTTGTGTCTAATTACTAAACTAAAAAGCTAAGAAAAAGGGAAAATAAAAGCTAGAAACGAAGCAAAACAAGGCAAACAAATGCATTGAAGAGGGTCGATATTGACCTTGTCAAGGTCTATAACGGGGTTCAAACTAAGCTGAAAAACTAAGTAACCAATGAAACAAAGAGACAAGCTGCAGGTCGTTATCGACCTAGGGAGGGTCGATATTGAGGTATCTGGGTTTTAAGACTCGACTCAAAAATAAGAGAAATATCTAGGATAAGGGTCCACCACAACATAATCATACAATTTCAAACAATATGAATCATAAAAATAATGCCTTTAACATAAAGTTATCAACTTTTGTTGAATAAACAAGCAAATCAATCAATTTTCACAAAGCAATTCACTTTATCTACTTATTTTGATCTAAATTCTCAACTTTCATTATCAAACTTTATCTCTAATCAAATTCATAACTTTCTCTTTCAATCAAGTTATAAACATGAAATACTCAAACTTTCGTCAAAGCTTTTGCACAAACAAGTAGAAGAATAGATAAAAGGCATTCAATTCACTCAATCATATCATCATTCATGCATGACCATGTTGGGTTTCTAACCTCAACCCTAGAATAAGATATTATTCACTCATGGTGGAGAAAGAACAAACAAAAAGATTAAGAGAAAACATACTTGAATTAAATCTAAAGGCTTACTTGAATTCAAACTCAAACTTGTCTTAGAACACAACTTAGAACACAAGAAAACTCCAACAGATCACTTCCTTGTGCTCCAAGCAACAAACTTGTCTTTCAAAATCCTAAAAATTGCGTCCAAACTAAAACTAGGGAGAGATCGCCCCCGAAAACTTGTCCAAACAAGGGTATTTTTACTAAAGGATCTATCTAAATAGTTTCCTTAAAGATAAAACCTACTAAAGATAAAAAAAATATCAGAATAATAGCATTTAATGCACTAAGTCAGTCAAATTTCACCAACACGAGGATCTCGGTATCGACCCCGTCAGGTTGGTATCGACCCTGGAATTCCTCTTGAAAGCCTCGAGACCGACCCCTGGAGGGTCGATATCGATCCTGGATTGCCTTCTTCTCTTGCTTTTATTCTTCATTCCTCTCTTGGATTTCATGGGATTTCTTCTATTGTCTTCTCCTCCTCTCCTTTAACATGCTCCTCTCTTTTCATGTCCTTGAATGCATCCAAACCCGCCTCAAAACCTACACAAAAACACAAAACTAGAGTAGTTTCCATACTTTTCACAAAATATGCAAGCCATACTAAAAAGACACAATACTCACCAAAACACAACTAAACAAGACTAAACAACCTAGAAAAACACACTAAAACTAGGCTAAGAACACGCACATCAACATACCCCATACTTAAGCTTGCTTGTCCTCAAGAAATCACTAAACATAAATCAAAACCATCAACACATTCATCAAGTAATAGCCCTTATCAAAAAGCAACTTCAACACAAGTGAAAATTAGACAAGTGACTTAAACGTCATTACACATATATAAGCAACTAATAAGCACAAGCAATCACAATCCGACCTCACAAGGAATATGTGTTTCACTCAACTCTCATATGATTAGGCTTTAAGTAACAACTCTCATCTCAATCCTATGTGCAAAAACTCATAGACATTGTTACTTACATTACCATTCTCTCTACCAAAGATGTCAAAACAAGCGGAATTATCAAGAGAACTTAGGCTTAATGAAAAACTTCATAGAAGTTTCCATTCGGTCGGGTTATAATGGGGCTTGGTAATGACAATAAGGTGTGGAAATATTTTGGCTTGTGGTGCTAAAAATCCAGGAATCAAGACTCCTAAACCTTACAACACAACTCACCCAAAACATCTCAAAGACAACACACCAAACATTCTAAACATTAAGCACTCTCACATTTTTCATCAACCCAAAATCCCAACAAAGTCTCATGAAACATACATAAAAGAATCCTTGGCTTTTCTTCTTTTCTTTTCTTGCACTTATTCACTTTTTTCTCCCTCTTTTCTGAATTTTCCACTGAATTTCTTGATTTTTTCTTCTAGGAGAAGGTCGAGATCGACCCTACTGGGGTCGATAACGAGGTCTATATTTTCTTTCTTTTGCTTACTCATGCATTCTTTTTCAACCCAAAAATCCTTTTTACAACTCTTAGATCATCAATGAGACTCCTATATCACCCATCTCTCTTTTCAATCCAATACATCACACTCAACAAAACAAATCCCAACCCAACTAAGTCCTAAACTCGGGATATGGTCAAGCTTTCATTAATGGCTAGAAAATAATTTTTGTGGAGCTCAAAAATAGGCTTAAAGGTTCAAAACATGACTACAAAAAGAAAGGATAATGCAAGGGTGGATAGGGAAATAATAAGGATGATGGATAGGGAAATAATAAGGATGAACTAATATCTCATATAGGCTTCAAGAAATAAATAATCATATCAATATCAAGAGATAATATGCAAATAAGAGAGTAAAATCGCACATGAAAAAGATGATGGATTCTTGATGTTCTCCCTATAAGGCCAAAAACGACTTCACAAGGTAGAATTTTTTGTTGGATTGCAATAAACTCATACTTAGAAGTCATAAATGCTCAATTTCAACACAAGCTAAAAATTCACATAATTTTTTTTTTCACGGTAGACTCGGGCTAAACCATCTAAAATATGCTAAAGGATTTACATGATCACGCAAGCAATTACTATCATAGAACCATAAGACAAAGGTATCATCAATCCTAAAAATCTTTTTGTGAGTTTTCAAAATTTTCAATTTTTTTATAAGGAAAGAAAGCAACTAAAACCAACTTGAACCAACAAAAGACATCAAAGCAAGACATGAAAAACATATAAACAAACACAAGAGTTTTCTTTTCCCTCCCTACCCCATACTTAAATCTGACAATGTCCCCACTATAAGAACAAAGCTAGGTAAAAAGAAAGAAATATGGAAAAGAAAACGAACTAACAAGATAAATTTTGAAGTGGTTGAAACATCCTTGGACATCCTTGAAAAGAATAGGGAGGGTTTTCGGAAAATTCAGCAGGGGTTGGTACCGACCATGTGGGGGGTCGTTACCGACCTTCCTGTGTTGTCACCGGTTTGCTCCGTTTTTGGAGTGTTGCCCATTTTTACCTGTAGTACTTAGAGAAGAAATTCTATTCCAACTATCTTAAACCTAATCTAAAAACAAGTCAAAAGAAAGCTAGCAAAAAGATATGAGAAATAAAAACCAAATGCGGGTTGCCTCCCATAGGCGCTATTTTTAATGTCTTCAGCCCAACGAACTTACCTTGGCCCTAAGGTGGCTTCTCTCCGGCTTTGTAG
Organism: Fallopia convolvulus; assembly: GCA_964016875.1. NCBI lineage: Eukaryota > Viridiplantae > Streptophyta > Magnoliopsida > Caryophyllales > Polygonaceae > Fallopia > Fallopia convolvulus. Next base: position 16,364,300 of record OZ024736.1, read on the forward strand.
GGATCACGAGAAACCCCACACTTAGCCAAAACAACATCAAAGCTTCTTTCTAAGAGATGTGGTCCTCTATCATTAATCAATATGCTTGGTAGTCCTACATAAGGGTTAGAAAAATCTAAAAACCAAGGGGTTTCGACTCCTTCAAACTATGAATAGTAGGACGGGATGTAGAAAAAGAATAAGAGATTGGATCATGACCATAATTTAACAAATCAGAGCAAGAATACTTACCGGAATCCCTTAAGAGGATGTCGTTACCGAGGTTGTAGGGGTCGTTAATGACCTTGTTGGGCTTGTTAAAGCTTCGGTAACACGCAGGTCAGAATCGGTTATGATCTTGGGATCGGTACCGACCCATGGTTGGTCGGTAGGCCTCTTGGTATGCGTCTTGTTCGTGGATATTCCTGCATTTTCTCTCAAAGATGGGTCGTTATCGAGCCTTGGTAGGTCGGTAGGCCCCTCGTCAATGCTTTTAGCGACGTCATTCATGGCGGGATTGAAGCGAAACTTGACTTTATCTTCCCTAATATCGAATGTGAGGAGTCCCTTTCTAACATCTACTTGCGCTCCTACGGTGGCTAAAAATGGCCTTCCAAGAATGATTGGCACCACTGGGTCTTCTGGCATCTCCATTACTATGAAGTCATTTGGGACAAAGAATTTGCTAACTTGAACAAGGACATCCTCAACGACTCCAGTGGCCTTGAAACAAGATCCATTTGCCATGTTGAGATTCATATTGACAGGTTCCAGCGGCCCCATGTTGGCTTTTGACCAAATAGAGAGTGGTAGGAGGCTCGCGCTAGCACCTAAGTCACATGAAGCTTTGAAACATTAACCTCCAATACCAATAGTGATGGCAAACTTACCGGGTCGCCTAGCTTCTCGTGGAGCTCCAAGGATCGGACCTCATTTGTCAGCTCGGATATAGACCTCTTCCTGCTCAATATTCCTTTCAAAAATTTTGTGTAAGCTGACATTTCGCTTAGGGCCTCAACGAATGGAATAGAAATGTTCAAGCCCTGAAGAACCGTTACAAAACCCCTAAACTTCCCTTCTGTAGAGTCTTTGTACTTCTTAGAGGCAAATGGAAGAGTCTTTGCCAGACTTGGAACCAACAAGAGCTCCAGTCGTGGTGTTATAGAATCGAGAAGGGGGTCGATTGGTGCTGGAGAAGAGTCGATATCGACCCTGGGAGGTTGTTACCGACCTCATTATTGGGAGAAGGAGTTCGTTTCAAAGACTTACCTGGGTTTGAGGGGCCGTTATCGACCTTATATGGGTCGGGAACGGCTTGTTGAGCCCTAGTATCGACCTTATAGGGGTCGGTAACGAGCTTGACTGGGGCATTATCTTCATGACCGTGCTCTTTTTCCTCGGTCTCAACACGATCCGACAACTACTTTCTACTCCTAAGGTGTAAGGCTGCAATTTGTCCTCTATGGTTTTCCTCGGGGCGGTCCGGAAGTTGCCCTTAAGGTCTTGGAATCTGTTCAACAAGGTTACCTAATTGGGAATTTACACTTTTTCTCCATTTTTCGATCTCTCCAAATTGTACTTGTACAACTTTTAGGTCATTAGAAACTCCATTGATCTCATTTTTGATATCATTTTTTACACCATTGATTCATTCATGAAGTCCATGCACCCAAGATGGTGGCTCTTGATCGCCTGGAGGTCTGTAAGGTGCGGGCTTTCTCTCTTGTGGTGGCGGTGCACTGCCCCGACCTTGATTGTAACTTCCCCAAGCAGGATAGTTGTTGTTCCTGTCATAGTTGTTAGGCGGGTTTCTGTATTGACCTCTCATATAATGCACATCAGCATAGGCCTCATCGGCTCTAACCTGCTCAATGTTAGTGCAAGCATAAGTACTATGGGCTTGAGAGCCACATTCTTGACAAGGTTGAGAGGTTTTCAGAAAACTTACCTGTTTCTTAAGCCGATTGATCTCATCTTGAATGAATTGGACATTAACATCTGGATCAACATCAGTGTTTGGATTGTAGAGCCTCCTTTGAGGCTGGGGCGTCTACTGTGTCCCATACATGGCATAGTAATAGGTGAGTTTATCAAGAAATGTACATGCTTTATCGAGATCCATCTCAATAAACCCGCAATCGGAGTGCAAGTTGATGCGGTCCTTAGTTGCAACAGTGATTTCTTCGAAGAAGATCTATTGGAGAACATAAGATGGTTGCCCATGTGTAGGGCATTATCTAAGCATCTCCTTGAATCTCTTCCATGTCTCCACAAGGGTCCCATTCGGCAGCTGGTGGTAGGAGATGATGCGTTTCCTTAACTCCGTAGTTTTGGAAGGTTGGAAAAACTTTGTCATGAATAAGTCATGCAAAGCCCTCCATCACCTAACTGACCTAGGAGGTAGGCTCTCTAACCAGTTCAGGGCCTTTCCTATAAGGGACCACCTGAAAGCTTTCAATTGAACATATTCTAAAGAGACACCGTCAACAACAATAGTGTCACATAAATCAGTAAAATTTCTATTATGCTTCATTGGGCACTCAACGGGTTTCCCTTCAAACCGAGCCCTTTTGATCAAGGATGTAAATTGAGATTTGATCTCAAAGCCTTTCTCTATCTCAGGGAGAACAATTGATGATTCTGGCACCCTCAGTTTTGGGTGCATATACTGCTTGGCATTCCTTGGGATAACATTCAACTGCTCTTATAAACGGTTCGTGGTTTCATGTTCACGTTTAGCCTCAGCCGCTGCAGCATCTCTATCAACTTGGAGTCGTTCAATCTGAGCTCGGAGGTCGAATATCTGTTGTTCATGATTCGCCATTGCTTGGTTCTCTCTCCTTCTGTGATGAAGAGTACGTTCAAGCTCAGAATAGTCTGAAGGAGTTTCAAAGGCAAGTCTGCGTCCTATCGGTTGCACAAAACTGAAAACACAAATAAAAGAAAAGAAATTAAAAACAAAAACAGGGTCGGGGTATTCCCAAACCCTAAAAGCAACTAAACACAAAGATATCGCTTCCCCGACAAAGACACCAATTTGTTGAAATGGATTTACTTGACAACAAATAAATTTATAATAAACACCCCGTTGTGTATAGCGAAGTCAGGATCGTCCACGAGAAATGAGGTTGTGTTTAATTACTGAACTAAATAGCAAAGAAAAGGGAAAATAAAAGCTAGAAACGAAGCAAAACATGGCAAACAAATGCACTAAAGAGGGTCGATATCGACCTTGTCAGGGTGGATAACGGGGTTCAAACTAAGCTGAAAAACTAAGCAAACAATGAAACAAAGGGACAATCTGCAGGTTGTTATCGACCTAGGGAGGGTCGATAACGAGGTAGCTTGGTTTTAAAACTCTACTCATAACTTAATCATGTAATTTTAAACAATATTAATTATAAAAATAATGTCTTTAACATAAAGTCATCAAATTTCGTTGAATAAACAAACAAATCAATCAATTTTCACAAATCAATTCACTTTATCTACTTATTTTGTTCTAAAATTTTCAACTTTTGTTATCAAACTTTATCGCTATTCAAATTCATAACTTTTTTCTTTCAATCAAGTTATAAACATGAAATACTCCAAATTTCGTCAAAGATTTTGCACAAACAAGTAGAAGAATAGATAAAAGACATTCAATTCACTCAATCATATCATCATTTATGCATGACCATGTTGGGTTTCTAACCCCAACCCTAGAATAAGAGATTACTCACTCATGGTGGAGAAAGAACAAACAAAGAGATTAAGAGAAAACATACTTGAATTAAATCTAAAATCTTACTTGAATTCATACTCAAACTTGTCTTAGAACACAACTTAGAACACAAGAAAACTGAAACAAGTCTCTTCCTTGTGCTCCAAGCAACAAACTTGTCTTTCAAAATCCTAAAACTTGCGTCCAAACTAAAACTAGGGAGAGATCGCCCCCAAAAACTTGTGCAAACAAGGGTATTTATAATAAAGGATCTATCTAAATTGTTTCCTTAAAGATAAAATGTACTAAAGATGAAAGATCTCGGAATAATAGCATTTAATGCACTATGTGGGTCAAATTTCACCAACACGGGGACCTGAGTATCGACCTCGTCAGGGTTGGTATCCACCCTAGAATTCCTTTTATTCTTCATTCTTCTCTTGGATTTAATGGGATTTCTTCTATTGTCTTCTCTTCCTCTTCTTTGGCATGCTCCTCTCTTTTCATGTCCTTGAATGCATCCAAACCCGCCTCAAAGTCGACATAAAAACACAAAAGTAGAGTAGCTTCCATACTTTTCACAAAATATGCAAACCATACTAAAAAGACACACAATACTCATAAAAACACAACTAAACAAGACTAAACAAACTAGAAAAACATACTAAAACCAAGCTAAAAACACGAACATCAATCTATAGGGAGACATGTTTTATCTTTTGGATGAGTTTTATGTCAAACAAGTAATAAAAGGAGTTTTGTATTGTGAAAACTTCTGACCATGCAAAATTAACAAAGCAATAAAAGATTGTGGTTAACAAGATTTGGGAATATAGCTTAGGCAAACAATTATCCACAATGGTATGACAAATTGATCATTAATTTCAATTCAGTACCTCATGCAATGGATTTTCAATTCCTTTTCAATTCTAACTAACAGCACAACCAAATAATATTAGTTCTAACTAATTAAACAACCATGAAATCATCAATGATTCAGTTTAATAGCAACGTTAAGAATAGGAATGTAATAGGATATAATTTTAGCATAAACTAACTAGCTTTTATCCTAAAATGTAAATCAAATCGCTTCTGCATAAGAATAGCACAACCAGATATTAGTACGATGAATTTGTTACTCCAATCTAGAGATGCTCAACCAGTAACACTCTAGATCTAGCAATAGATCCAATAACAACAAACCGTATTTGATCAGGCTAGAAACCGTTGAAATAAATCATATAAATTCAAGTAAGAGAGAAGAATCCATGTAATAAATAAGGAATTAGAAATCTCACAACTTTTTATCAAATTGATGCTTCAATTGTCTGACTAAGTACAAGGGCTTAGTTCTCCATAGAAAATATGAAAAACTTAGAATGAAAAATATGAGAATGAGAATTAGATGAGAGGTGCAACTCTATGAAACCTAATATAATAAACTAGGTCTAAAAGTATCTCAAAAAATACAATATCTCAAAATAAAGCTGGAATAGATAAGACCAATCAAAATAGAACACGTGGCAAATAAAGGGATCTCACAACTGTCAAGGGGGGCGGGTTCCGACTGTAACTCGGTTCAAAATTCAGGTGACACTTTGGGGGCTGTTTTGACTCCCTTAGATTTGGAATTTTGACTTGGAGTAAAAACATGAATTGTAGATCTTTGAATTATCTTTCCAATGATAAAAAATTTAACTTCATCAGACGACTATAGATCCCGAATGAACCCTTACAAGACAGAGGTATCAAACCAACAACTCCAATGGATGGCCTGAATTCAAGCGTTATTTCCCCGGTTTCCATTCCTTTCACACTTGTTCACTTTAAGACATGTAAAACAACATAGAACAAGTGAAAACGAATGGCTTTAGCTCGGGATCGCGTGATACTCCCAAGATACGGCATGTCTTCTTCACTCGGGTTCCTAGTGCCTCGGACTCCGGCCTTAGTTGCTTGTCCAAATGTAGACTTCTCTTGCTCCTGCACCATGGGCTTGTCTTTAGAGCTATAATCCTCACTTGAGTCAATTGACAAGGCGCCCTCAAAAGTGCTTGGAGATTTGGCAACATCTCCTTGCAAGGCGCGTCCGAGTGTGCCGGTGTGAGCTTGGGCTCGAGTGTTGGTTCAGTTTTCGATGGACTCACATTAGTATATGTGAAAGATATTGGAATAATGAATTATCAATTATGTCTCGTTTTAAAAGTCTAACATATATTTTTCTCACTTTCAAATGCAAACAAATATCATATAGTGCTTTCTAAAGAGTAATATTTTTCATCGCCTCGTTCATAAGCTAGATGAACGAAGAATATACACCTTGAAGAACTTCATTGTTGTGCATAATACACTAACATATCATGTTTGTACGAGTAACACTGATATGCTCTCTTTAGTATAGGTTAACTCTTTTATTTTAGACATAATTTTAGTGTGTTTAGGTTAGTTTTGAGCATAATTGTCAAATGAAGACCGAAAACACGATTTGAAGAATTGCAAGTGTTTTGAAGACAAGTGTTGATTTGGAGTTGTTTTGACGCCATTTTCTTGTGACGCATCGTTCGGGAGCTACGGTGATTGGATGAAGCTGAATTTGGTATCATTGGAAATCTAACTCGAATGGCTACAATTCATATTTTTACACCGAGCTCAAATTCCAACTCTAAGTGGGTCAAAACTACCTCCAAAGTTGACGCCAGAATGCCGTCGCAGGAACCGCGCCCGCGGATGAAAACCGCGCTCCCGGTTGGACGAGGTTCCGGGGACGTCGAAGCTTGATTGATCCGCGCTCGCGGATCGTGGTTTTTCAGAGCCGACTTCGTCTCGGCTATTCTATCCTTTTATATTACTATATCTTTTAGGTTTCGGATATTATTTCGACTATTTAAGCTTAGTTTCGTTTTCAGTTTGAGAGTTCCACAATTTAGAGACTACTTTTCAGTTTGACCTAGTTTTTAGTTTTATTATGCAGAACAAATTTCCCTTGGAGTTTGTTTGATCAAGGAAACCTTTTTATGTAATTCCTGAGATTCTGATAACTTTTTTATCCCTTGGTTAATATCAAAACTGTTGTGCTTATTTTTATGATTATCAATTGATTTCTCTTGGAGCGCAACTTGTTGAATTTGATTGATATTCTACTGTTTGGATTAGGTTTGATTGTTGTATGTGCAATCTTATTTATCCTTGAAACAACTCTTTTCTAGGACCGTGGACTAGAATTGAGAAAGAGTGTTTGATTGTTATTTTATGCATGAGACTCGTAGCTTGATTGCATGATTTAATATCCTTCTATCCTTAATACTTTGCATGATTTGAATTAAGCATTGTTGTTCATATCATAATTTCCCTTGGACCGTGGACAAGTGAAAATCTTTTATAAGGATTGGAATTAACCTGGGAATTAATAGAAAAGTGGATGAATTGATGATCGAATGATTAAAAAGTTGGAATTGGTTGAATAAACTCTGCTTTCTTTCAATTGATTTAATCCCTAATATTAGTTGCTTGTTTGCTTGTTTGTACAAACTTCCAAAACCCCTGTCTTGTTATTTGCTGATTGTCTAGAATCCCGATTCTCTTGGGTACGATCTCTTACTTGCATGCTATACTAGTTTGTAGTTTAGGGTAATTTATTTTTGATATTGGCAACAACGACTTTAGCCGAGTCAAATTTTAGTGCCGTTGCCGGGGAATTGGTTTTTAATTTTCTGTTCAATCGGCGTTTCTGACGATTCGCGCTCTCTATTGAAAACCGCGCCCTTGGTTTAATATCGCGCCCGCGGCGGACCAACGCCCATGGTTTAAAACCGCGCTTGTGATTTCTGTTCGTCTAGAAATCCCGAATCTCTTGGGTAGACCTATCTTACGGTCTACACTTGTATATACTAATGTCTGCGTTTAGGTTTCTTCAGTTACAAGATGAACCCTTTCATGAGTACTTCACTAGGTGCCAAGAAATCTTGCATGATCTCTCTGTCTGGGGGTTAACCGTAGAGCTTGATGATGCTTGCAATCACATCTTTAGTGGGATAACTCTTGAGTCCCAACTAAGGATGTACCGCGAGAGCGATGCAAAATACGTCATTTGGAAACCCATGGACTGATTGAATTTCTTTTGTGAGCTCCGAGCCGGAGAGATCGAGGTGCAAAAATTGGAGAACCAAATTTTTTGAACAAAGAAAACTAGAGGAGGTGTTGGCCATAAAGACAGAAATTCTCGAAGATCAACCAACAATTCCCATTGAAGAGCCAATTCCATCCGTTCTCGGAGGCACCTAAAGACCCTTTATTGGATTAAGAGAAGGATGATCATAGTCATGTAATGAAGGAGGATGAATATTTCCTTAAGTTAGACAGCTCCTGGAGTGATGACGACGAGCCTAATGACTCGAGAAAGAGCTAGATGATGATATGGAGATTGCCCTTCCACCTGAGGAGATGTCTATGTCTCCTACGGTGGAGCCCTTTGTTGTGATCGATCATGATCCCTGTATCCTTCCCTCTTCTCCCTTACTTTCTATTGATATTTGTTTGCCTGTTGTGGGTCCTGAGCATGATTGTTTACCTAGTGATTTCTCAAATTTTAAAGGTGGTAGTGTTGAGATAAAAATCATAAATTTTGATAAACTACTTCATCCTTCCAACTAGTTCTATCCTAAACCTGCTAACCCTGATTTTTCTAGTGGGTTTGATAAACTGAAACGGTGTTTGAATGCTATATTATTCGATTTCAAGTTATCATTGTGCTATATTTGCCTGCATGACAGTTGTTCGCAGGATTTTGATAGACTTCTCAGGGCTTTTACGATGTCCAAGTCTTGAGATAATAGGTTGACGTCCGGCCATCGACGTTAAACAAAGGCGCTGCTCGGGAGGCAACCCGAGGTAAGTTTTTCTTTTCTTTTACTTTTTTTTAGTTTAGTTTTAGTTTAGTTTTCGTTTTGGTTTTTGTCGGGCTAACTTGCATGTACCATTTTTCCATCCCGAAGAGTGCAGGCCCGAGGCGAGGACGAGCCCGCGGCTCGAACCGCGCCCGTGGCCTGGAACCGTGCTCGCGGTTCGGACTGGCGGAATTAAAATTTTGTTTTTTTATCGGAAAAAATTAAAAAAATAAAAAATAAAAATAAAAAATAAAAAATAAAATAAAAAAAATATAAAAGGCTTTTAGGTGAAACCCTTGAAAGAGTGTTCTTCCATATTCTACCATCATCTATCAATCCAATTTTTCTATATCTTTCCATGTCTAGTTCCTTGGAATTGTTAGTTACTATTATCAGGTTCCATCCCATTTTGGTGAGTCCGCCTGTACACCATCCTTTGCAACATTGTTTAAGTATGGGGGTGCTGCCGTCGTCAGAGTTTTTATTATTTTGAGGAGTCCAGTTCATTTTCATTGGAGACGTCCTATGGTGTGGATCTGGTTGCTGAAGTTCTGAAGACGACGTTAAAGATTGGTGTTTGTTGTCGCCAGGAATCGCGCCCGCGGTTTATACCCGTGCTCGCGGTTCGTTCCCAGACAGATCCGTTTGTTTCTGAGGTTGGTGCTTATAATTCCGGGAGTTAATTCCTCTCTTCTTTCGTACGTGAGTCTTCTAATTTTCCTCTTCTATGCTGACTTCCTTTATCTTTACTTCATTGAGGACAAGGAAGGATTTAAGTATGGGGGAGGAAGTACTCGCTACGCTTATCTTAGTTAGTTGCTTTTCAGTTTTTTATAATTTGTGTTATTTTTATGGGATTGTTATTCCATGTTTTATGGGATTGTTGTTTCATGTTTTGTATAGATGAACGAAGAATAAACACCTTGAAGAACTTCATTGTTGTGCATAATACACTAACATATCATGTTTGTACGAGTAACACTCATATGGTTCAACTCAAAAGCAATTATATTTTTAATAAGATTGAATGTCAACTTAAAGGGTTTGTTCATTCAGCTCACTTCTTTTTGATGATATTGCTTTAAATGTAAGCAAATTTATAATTGATAAGTTTGGCTATTATACAATATAGAGTACTAACCTATTCGTTCGACGAGACATAGTTCATATAGTATGCTTGCAATTTTCTTAATTGTGCAGTCTTTTAGAAATTATAATATGTAATTAAGTATATTAATATATATATATATATTTATATTATTTGATCATTTAATCTGTGCATACTAATTTAAGATATATTAATTTATTTTCCATTCTAATTTGACAGTCACAGCATTGTTTTCACTTTATATACTTAATCCATTACCGATTTTTAGGTTTAATTTTGTAATTATTTTTTAAATTTTGATTAATGTGTTTCTCGTGCATATAAAATAGTGAATAATCGACAAGAATATTGTGTCTTTCATTTTTTTTCCTTACAAAAAGCTTTTATATGCTTAATTTGTAATTGAATATTGATAAAAAGTACTGTAGAAAATAGAGCATTTATTAAACATAGATGGGAGAACATTTATAGTTGTTAAGATAAGATTAAGACTCTCTACATTTAATTAATTTGTATATATTCTAGTCTATACTAATTTCCTACATTATTAATGTTCATATCTCATTAGAAGCAATCACTACAAAAAAAAAACAAAGATTTAGCGACCATATTTATGGTCGCTAAATGCTAAATCTGGTCGCTAAATCCATTTAGTGGCCATATCGTGGTTGCTAAA